>OY804546.1:25891844-27314344 GCA_963680865.1 Spergularia marina
TAAGATCTTTAATTGAATAATAACTATAAGTAAATTCTTGATTATCAAACATTCGCAAAATGCAGTTATATATAATCCAGCAGTCATAAAACCATTTATCACAAACTTAGAATTACCTTTTATTGTTAGGTAGTTTGAAACATGGCCACATAAGCAAAGTCATTGGTACGAATCATAACTTTTCATCTTAAGAATTTGTAATGTACAACGTGCAAGCATTATTGCAATTATAAGATTTAAAATAACTAATATATAATCTTTAATTGAGTCATTGATTCAACATAACAAAATATAAGATGACTTAAAAGAAACATACAATTAAGATAATACATTTTTTTTTATTCGGTTTCGTAAGTTATAATATAAAGTTATTTTGATTTATTTAAATTTATTAAACTTGCACTAAACTTAATAGATTTGAACTAATATAAATTCTTTTGGAATTAAATTTTTTACTAGATTCATCATAGTTACAACATCTTACTCTCGTGATACGAATATGTTAAAAAGAATAAGTTGAATCATACAAAATTTTACTAACATCAAGTGTAATAAGCTTAGAAATCGGTATACAATATAGGGAACAAATTTGAAATTGAAACTTATTATATTCGGTACTTCTATCTTAACCACTATAGCACAACATCTGTCAATTTGTATTTAGGTTTGTTATGTTAAATAAATGTATATATCTTGCACAGTTTGTGTTCAGTTTTGTTTAGTATTGACATCTTTATACTTTTGTCATGAAACATAAACATGTAAAACGATAAAGGTTGGATAAAGTAAGTAATGGAAGTAAATCCTTTTGTGAAAAAAGTTGATTAATTACCTATAACATTAAGTATACAGTGTGAGAACTTACAAAAATGAATTAATCAACAGTTCTAGATAAATGGTAACTTTATTATTTCGTTATTACCTTAAAAAAACCTTTATTTAACTACAATAATTATAATGATTTCGGTAATGGAAAGTGCCTATATAATATAAAATAATGTTAATGTCACCGTGCAACGCACGGGCTTTAAACTAGTTACATATTAATCCAAACTTAACCCTATGCAAATCTTGGAACAAAAAGCAAACATATAAAGAACCCTGAATTGTCCAAATCGAACTCATAGTCTTGCATAGTTCCATCTAGTTTTTCTATATCGATAATTAATGACATTACTATCGGTAGTGATAGAAATACTATTGACATTAATACTATTGACAATAATACTATTAAGGAAATAGTAATACTATTGGCAATAATAATACTATTTAAGTAAATAGTAATACTTTTGGTAATAACATTAATACTATTTGTAATAATAGTGTACTATTGGAAATAGTATTAAAATTAACAAAAACGGGTCATTACAAGCTACCCCTGCGAAGACGGATGTCTATTTAGGTGGAGTTAGCACGGAAATTCGGAAGCAAATTCTGGAAATTACAGGTGTCACCGAGGGAAGTTCCCTTTCAGATACCTTGGCTTACCTCTTCACTCTAGGAAGCTCAGAGCAGACATTTTCGAGTATCCAGAGTAATATCTAACACCCAATTAGCCACTGGAGCTCTTACTTCCTCTCTTATGCAGGAAAAATTCAACTTCTAAATTCTGATATATTTGGCGTAAATTTTTTTTGGTGTGCTATCATAATTATTCCAAAGGGCATCTTGAAGAGAATTAATAAACTATGTAAAGATTTCTTGAGGGGGATTGGAAAAGGTCAAAGGAAGATGACCTTTAAGAGCTGGAAATGATCTTGTGTCCCTAGGGAGGAGGCAGGCTTCAACATACATTAAGCAAGTTTTGTCTTGGAATAAAACTATGCTCTCGATATGGCTTTACAGAATTATTACACATGTTAGGGGAGCTGGTGCAGGTGGTGTACAGCTTATTGCCTGAAGGGAGAAAGCATTTGGGAAGTCGGACAAAAGCAGAGTGATCTGGAGCTAGAGAAGTATTTTGAGGATCAAGAATCAGCTGCTCACATGAGCAGGGGATAAGTTAGTTGCCAATGCCATGATCCTCTCATGGACAAAAAGAGATAAATTCAGAGTGAAAGAAGCTTATAAGCATATTAGAGATAAAGCAATGCAGAGTGAAATGGAGCAAAGTGGTTTGAGCTAATATCACAATGCCAAAACATAGCTTTATCTCCTCTCTAGCTGCACAACACAAACTATCCACCATAGATAACATCAGGAGGAGAGGCATGATGATTATAAACAGGTGTGTGCTTTGTAAAAAGGCAAATGAAAGCCACAAACACCTGTTTTTTCACTGTGATTACTAAGCAGTTGTATGGCAAAGTTTGCTACAATGGCTCGGAATTGGAAAAAGGAGATGGCATTTAGGTCAAGAATATCACTGGTTTGCAAGTAGAAGGTCCAAACATTGGCCGGCAAAATGGGGGAGTGTTGCTTGAATGCTACCATTTACCAACTTTGGTGCGAGAGGAATGGAAGGTTGTTTGCTGAAGAGGAACACATCGGGAAATGGTTGATTGAGAGAATTAAATTTATTGTAAGTGTGAGGATGTATAATTGGAACAATAGTGAAAATTTGCCCGAAATAGTTGATAGTTTGCTAAATTAGTCTCGTTTGTATGTGGCATCTTCTAGTGGTTTTTTTTGTAAGCAGTTTCTTTTTTCCCCATTTTTGGGATGAATAAAGATCACATAATTTGTTACAAAAAAAAAAAAAAAAAATCCAAATATCCTGATCATTTCAACATAAAATAATAATATTATAACCTTCATAACTTTATTCAAACCTGACCTTAATTCTCCAACAATAAACCATAACTCCTAATCATAAAACCTATTTTATATTCTCATCAAACACAAACCTAAATTATAATAAACATGTTTATAGATTAATTAACCTACAATCTTAGAAACAAAACATGTCGAAAGAGTAAATATTATAATTAGGTTTAATCCTAATTAATAGGGGGGGAGAAAGAACTCTTAAATGAATCGATAATAGTCGAGTAGAAGTAGATAGAGATGGGCAATGACCGTCACACATTGATGAATTGAATTCCCAAAATTTAATAACTATAATTCTATAATAGAGCATAAACTGAATTGCTAATCGAAATTGAATCCAAAAATCCAATAATCAAATCGAATTCCCAAGAGAAATTTAATTATAATAACCTTAACACATTGATTAATTGAATTCCCAAAAATATACGAGTCTTACACCTTTTAGGTCTGTATGTGCATCGAGTTCTTGTGTTATATATTCACTCAATTATAGTGATTTGTCCATGAAATTATTTTATGAGCTTGTATTACTAGATTCTTTGAGCCTATTTCTTAGTTTTCTACTATCAAATTGCTCTTGTACCGCATTTGTTTTCGGCCTAACGATTTCAGAATGCTTTGTTTAGTGTACTGGTTATAAGTTGTTTTTTAAGACTCAATATGAATTTCATTTTATGAGAAAATGAGAAATCTAAGTTTGGTTTTAAACACGCATAATAATTTTTGATATGATTATGAACTTTAATTGTCATTTATCTTTTCTGGATGACATACATTGTTGTGATAGACTTTATTACAAACTTGTACACGTTTCACACATATTATGGACTAAATATGTTGATGTAGCAAATGCAAATAAATATTTGAGTCTCTCCTTATCTAACTTGACCCTCCTCCATCGAGGGGAAAAAGGAAATTTTATTCACTTTGAGGATGAAATATAATTTTTTGGTAACTTGTAAAATGTTATGATATTGTAATGAGGTTAGTTACAGCAAAAAGAAAATATCATGAATTTAATGTAACAAAGAGAGACAATTAATACATAAACTTGATACGAGTAAAGATAAGACCAGTAATAGTTGTCCGCATACGTGTGTAACACTTGTTACTCGTTTAGATGGGGTTCAAAAGTCACGTGATTTTGAAGGTTAAGAGATGATTGAACATGACAATGTTAGACTACTTACTACTCTAATATAGGTTAAAACTCTTGACATTTTAAGGAAGAAAACTATTTGTAGAGAGAAATAAATGTACAAATGTTCATTGGAGACATGGTAAAGACAATCTTTCTTTTCCGAGGGTGTTTAAGAATTGTAAGTAGAAAAAATAATGTATGATGTGTAATGATGGGAAAAATACATTCTTTACGGTTTTCAACTTATCTGTAGGGATGAACAATATCGAAATTATATATCATTATTTGTAATTGTCGTGCAGATTCGTTTTATACGAGCGGGTGTGTTTGAGAAATTTTTATAGTTTGTGATGATTATTAAGCTGGTTACGTATAATTTAACATGAATTATTTATAAAGAATGCAACCAAGCCAGTGAGTTTTTGGTATGTGTCACATTATGATTAAATCCCTATACGTAGTTACGTCATGACACAGTATGTAATTGCTTGTTAAGGTGCTTTATTTAGACGTCAAACTCATGTTGCTTATCTGACATACTGTAGTGACGATAGTCTTAATAATTAAAATAATTGAAAGATATTTCTCATTACTTGTGTTTGTAATAAGGCCACGAGATTAATCGATTTGCTTTTGTATATTATTGAAACTTTTCTACTATCAATAATTTTTTTTTTTTTAATGTTTTTCATATACATCTGTATCTACCATTAAAGACCTTAGAGACATTAAGAATAGTATTATTGTATTGTATCATCTATGCCTCTAACTTATATTGATATAATCTCAAATCTATCAAATTATTTGGACTAACACTATATCACTCGAGTTCTCGAATATAATAAGTTGTGATTCCAAATATTTTTTCCATTTCATTTCTCTTTAGCATCTTTCAAGTACACGTTCATGAATTTTAGTATAGTTTTACTTATACTTTCAATTAAGTGTTTTGCAATTCCATATTTATGATAACAATTAGTGAAGACATTAAACTGTGAAATTGATGTTATTGATTCACAATGCAGAGTTAAATTTGACCTTGTATGAGACCATTGTGATAAGTATTCTGTTGCACAAATTATCACTTTCTTATTGTTTAGTTGAGTCTTAAGTCGTAATAATCAGTAACAGAGACCCCCCTAAGGGTCTGTGTCATAATTTGTAAACAAGTAAATTTAAAGTATGCAAATATCAATGAGTGTAGCTTAATTAGATTAGTGGTTCAAATTGCTACTAGCACCAAGCGTAGAGTTTAATCTTTGTTATTGATTGTTTCTATTTCTTTTATTAGAATCTACACTACTGTAATTTCTTCAAAACCACGTTGTGGTAAAATTGAACTTGGACATTCAACGATATTGTGCATTCAATTATGAGTTAGAACCATGTAAAAGTGGGCATTCTAGTTTTTTTTTTTCCCTTCAAATTGAACTAATTTCAAATCATCCCAACAATTCTTATGCAAAATTTTTCTATATTACTAAAGGAGTATTTCTAGAGGCCTCACAACGACCAGAAATTTTTAAAAAGTTTTGTTTATTTTATATTATTAAAAGTAATCCTACGTTCGTAGAAACACCTTATATGTTATGTTATGATGTAAGTATCAATCTAGGATACAATAGACTGTTAAATTAGTTGTAGTTGTATGTTATGATTGAACTATCAATCTAGGATACAATATGACTGTTAAATTAGTTGTAGTTGTATGCTGTACAGTCACATTAACAATATGACTCTTTGTTGTACTCCCTCCATTTCATCAGATTCTTTGCATTTGGTTTGAATTACTCTCACAAATTCAAACCAAATGCAAAGAACTTAATAAAATGGAGGGAGTACCAAATTTAGGACAAATTTGGTACTACGAGTTTATTTCCTTTGGGCACAAATTTTATCAATTTGAATCGCAAGTTAGATGATTATACCTTACAAAAATATCATGTTTTGAACCACTAACGATTTCTTCTTTTTAACCTCCTCCTCCTTTTATTTGCATATATCACCCCTACTCCTTTAAATGTCATACCTCTATATGCCTAATTTCTGAATTTATCACCATTAATCATCGAAATCATAATTAAGAGATTTGTGCAAAGCACGAGCTTTCATCCTAGTAACTATTAGACTCATCTGGAGATACTTGGCCTATACATGACTATAAGTCTATAAATCCCTGACAAGCCCTCAAAAGTTGCCTACGAATCACAACAATGAGCTTGAATGTAATTAATAAAGTGATGCATAAAGGAGGCAGAAATTCTCAAATCAATTTTCACAAAAAAATTCTATTACGGCACATAAACTAGTTTGCAATTTGATACCAAAAACAAGGCACACGAACCAATAATAATTTAATTACAGTGCTGAGCTTATCAATTGTTGTCTTAATTGAGCGCTCTGTACTTTGGAGATCGAAAGGGGAATTATGGCATTCTTTGCATTACATATGACATTCTTATGTTCTTGACTGACAATGAATCTTTCACTATTTCAACAGTATAAATACGTCCTTAGTCGCATGGTGCACCATGTATGCACAATTTATTTGTGATCATTTATCTATACAAACTTTTCTATCCTAAATGAAATAACTATTTCATGTAATGAGTATGATTTTGGTAGAGATTGAATAACGCATAAATCCTAGATACGACCATCTCAAGTCTAAGGATTTCATTATTGGTCAACTTCATTTACCGATAGTGATCATCAAAAGAACAAGTTTCAAGAACGGTAATATTGAACAGAAAATCTTAGGGCCTGTTTGGTATCGTTTTCTGTTTTCAGTTTTTTGTTTTTTTTTTTTTTTTAAAAACCAAAGTCTCGTTTTTAAAAACCAGAAAAAGTGGTTTTCAGTTTTTCAGTTGACAGTTTTCATTTTTTGTATGACTATTATAGAAACAAACAGTTTAAATTTGATTTTGTAACTTATTTAACCAATTATTTTACGTAAAAACAACCAAAAACTGAAAACGGCAGTGATACCGGACGAGCCCTTAGTTTTATTTACCATTTGTAGTAGCCCTAGTCCTTTCAAGTTTTTTTGTTGTTGTTTCATAGTGAAAGGTTAATGATTTTAGCTAGGCATCACGAAGGTTGTCCTTAAGAGTCTTTATTGGCAAATCTATGAAGCCTTTTGACATAGAGTATATATTTGAAATAAAAATTAGTTTTACAAATTACAAGTACAAATGACTTTTTAATATTTCTGATTTCTTTGACAAAATGTTCACCGAGATAAAATGACAACCTCGTTGTAGCGTTTGCGGACCTTATAAAAGGGTTTTTCCTCCTATATTTGGTGCAAAAATGTAGGCAAACATCATTTGTGATGTGGTACTTTGGTAGTCCTCCAAAATTCAGGTGTTATTCAACCATTAGATTTCCCCCAAAAAGTCAGTCCAACTCCAACCCATCAGACAACAGTCCACTCTACTCTCTAACTAAAATCAATTAAATTAAACATTTTTCCCTAAACAAAAAAGGGTTTGTATTTTGTAAGGCGGGTTCACTTTGCGAGAACCCCCAAAAAAATCTTCTCTCTCTTTTTTTTCCCTCTTAGAAAGAAAGATTTTCATAATTTCCTAAACATTTTCCAGAGGAGTAAAAACAAGGAAAATAGCAAGATTTCAGACTTTATTTCCCTGAAATTTTTGCATTGAACAAAGCAAACAAGCAGACGAAAAAAGAAAAGAAAAAGAATGGCAGGTTACAGAGCAGAAGATGACTATGATTATCTGTTTAAGGTTGTTTTGATTGGAGATTCAGGTGTTGGTAAGTCGAATTTACTGTCTAGGTTTACCAGGAATGAGTTCAGTCTCGAGTCAAAGTCCACCATTGGTGTTGAGTTCGCAACTCGGAGCTTGAATGTTGAGGGTAAAGTTATCAAAGCTCAGATTTGGGACACTGCTGGCCAAGAAAGGTGCGATTTTTATCATAAAGTTTTCATTTTATGATCTGGGTTTGTCTTACTTTTTGTGGGTTTTGCTTCATTTTGGAGATCTTGCTGCATGTTGATCTTGTATTTCATTGTTTTAAGATTTGTGTATGTATGAAGTTTTGCTAGGGAAATTTTGGTGCTATTTTTTTTTTTTTTGTGGGGTTTGCTTCAAGTTGAGATCTTTTTATAAATTGTGGTGACTTGTGAATGTACTATCTTTTGCCTAAGAATTGTGGGTTGTGAGTAGTCTGCTTACTTTTGTGAATTTTGATTGTGTGTTGTGCTGAAGGATTAAAGGGTATTCTATAGTATGACAATTGGGTGTGGTTTATGACTCTGAATTACTAGATCTGCTTGATCTGGGTTTTAATGAGGGTTAAGTTTATCCCCTCTTTTGGACTTTGGTTGTTGGGGAGATCTCAATTGTTGTTGTCGTTGGGTCGTACTTCTTCGATTCATGCATTTGTTTCTGTAATCACTAGTCAAGAGAGGATATCGATATCGATTATCTATCAGGATAGTAGGATACTGTATAGTGTATGTGTCTTTCAAGGTGAAAGAACTGTGTAGTTAGACATTGATCATTGTTATTTTAGGTCTAGAGTCGCTCAGCTTGATTGAAATGATATCGATATTGAGTAATCTTAGTTAATAAGGAGTTTGAATGTGTATGGCTGATGTTAATTGGCATCTTTGCTGTTTTTGGTCAGAGGCTCAGAGTTCAATGGTTTCTTCTAACCCTCAATAGTTGATTTTTGTTCTTGGTGTATCTTGTTCTTTGTTTTTCATTGTCTTATCCATTCGATGCTCATGATAAATGCTGAGTTTCAATTCTTAAATGAACATTAGCTATGCCTCACAGCTGCTGCTAGCTAACATCTTAAGGAGCTCTTAGAATAGAGATGACCGTATCTCCTACAGTTAATCCTTTCACCTTTAAGGTAAACAAGTCACTCTTTATGGTAATATAGTAAAAAGTGACCTTCAGTCTTGAGGCGTCAACCTTCTCTTAGAATTGAGATATTTGTATTTAGGATGGCAATCTCGGCTTATAGCAACTTCTTACAAACTGAGATGGTATGTACTAAGCAATAGGACTATTGTCTTCGACAGGAGTACGAGACTTGGAATGATCTCATTGAATTCCATAGCATCAGGGAAAGAATTGTTCACGAATAAGAAGTTGATACTCTTGACTAGCATGTTTATTGTGCCCTTACAAGTTTCAAATTTCAAGGTATCTAGAAAAACGGGCCTTAGAGACGCTGTTATAGTGGTATGCATGGTCTGGCCTTTGATATCTTGAAGCAACATTGTCTAGTCTGCTGTGCTCTGAGTTGTGATGTGCATGTGCATTGATTTAGGTATAGAGCTTATCTTGATCATGTAAATTGGAGGTTAATTGACTTCTCCATTCATTCTGGCACGTCCACTTACTGCCTCCAAAAACATTTTTTTCTCAGCTATAAGGAATCAAGGATATTAGGAGTTAGGACCGTCGATTTGTTTGCTGAAAGCAATTGAAAATTGTAAGAGAAATATTTATCGTTGACTTAGACATGGGTTTTCTTATATCTGTTATGTCCAGTATTACTGGTGATTGGGTATTAGATCTATTGGAACACATAATATCTTTTTATTAGATCTATTGGAACACATAATTTTTTTTTTTTTTTTTTGAGTTGGGAAATCAATTAAATTACTTTGAACGTAAACATCTACTGAAGTATTTGGTTACACATTCTGATCGGATCATGGTGGAAAAGAGTAGGTCTGTAACCCGTTGCCTTTAATATTGGGTGTAGTAGCTGTCGGACATGTATTCTTGGTGCAATCAAATACACTACGTTATTAACAGATTGCCAAACTGAAAATGTTCACTGAGATTGTCGTTAGTTTGATAGAGAGAGAATTGTATTGACCATTCAAATTCGACATTTTTGGGTGATTTGAGGGGGACACATGTATGCATAGGGACAAAAATTACATAAATCTTAAGAAGTCTTGATGATATAATTGAAAAATTCCATGCCAATTGAACTTGCTTCTAAATTACTTGAATCACTGTAACAAAATTGTTTTCCTTAAGCTTTGGCAGACATTACCGAGTTTTTCGTGTCATCTGGGATTGGAGCAAGGGATATTTGTGTCGAATTCTTAGTCACTTGTACGCCTTAATTGTAAAATGATACAGCCATGATGAGCTGTAAGTGCAGTCAGTACTGTTGTTATTTCAAGGGACACATCACTTCATTTGTTTAGCATAGTGTATTTGAGTTTGATATCAGTTATAAAAGTAAGCTCTGAGACTTCCTCACACTTGTCTGGATTTTCTCAGATGAAATGGTCTTAAGACCCTTAACAAGTTGAGTGAGACTGTCAGATTGAATTGGAAGTTAAACCATTGAGGCTTAGTATGTTCCATATCGTGATCTGTAGACTTGGCTCCATAGTGGCTCTAATTTACCGAGGATATAGTGAATTTAAAATGAATCATATATTTCGGGTTGAGTGTAGGTAGTCGGGTAGGTTATGGTAGAATGTAAAGAGGGTGTGAGGACAATAAAGTAGGTTTTGAACACATCAGATTAGAGATAAGGATTGAGATGATGTTTTATGTTCTTTGAGATTAAGAATGAAAACCTTGAGTCCTGGCTATGTGGGGAAATGGATATCTCCTCAGTGCTTGGAAGGGTAGTGATGGAACGGAAAGCATAGTGGAAATGATGAGCTTCACAATTGTACCTACAAAGGCTATATGTGAAAGTTAGAATCAAGCCCATAGCTTTTCTGTCTTTGATAATAGAGGATATCATTACATTCAAAAGGATGACACCAAAAGGGTGATGCCTTACTATTAAAAGGCACCATGATGCTTATGATGATCGAGATTCTGATACCATTATTACCTTACACCAAACAGATAGTTTGTTATGATCCTAAAGGGTCGAGCACCATCAAACAGTTCATAGTCTTCATACAATTATACCTCTCTTCCAACTCCAGCTGCCTTATTTGTGCTGCATCCAGCATATCACAGTCCTAGATATGCCCCTGCCCAGTTCATTGTAGGTCCACACTTGCATGTTTTGCCAACTTTTCAGAGTAGAGAAAGAACTGTAAGGCATAGTGGATATTCCCTAAGGAGTAAGGAACACATATCTGTCAAAACATGTACTTTTTAAACAAGCTTCAATCTATGAAAGTCAGATTGCTGAAGTATTGGGTCTCCTTGTTTCAAAGATTGAGTATTGAAGGTTGATAAATAAAAAAACATCGTGAAATCCTTCTAGCCTTCTAGGTCAGAATTTCTCCGACATTGATGTTAACTTTCTTAAAGTTCACTACTCTCCTTAACCAAAGTTTTTTCGAACTAAGTCGTTTCATATCAGAGTCAACCTTATCCATCAATGAAGACCGTTGCTAATAAATTTAAGCTTTCGTCGCTAAAAAGTTGCGAATCTACTTATCTGGACGGTGCAGTTTATTCTTATCTAGCATTTAAGTTTCGGCTTTCTGTTACTGTCACCTAGTGGGTTTTCTGATGTGGGGATTTAAAAAAAGATGAGAAGAGAGTTGTGGAATCCACTGTTATATGTAGTATCTTATGGTACTCAGACACGGCTGGAAGTGTTGAGGTGTCTGGCACGACTATTTTATGAAAAAAACAAATTGACTTTTTTGCCTAAAATGGAGCGTCTAGGTGTCGTGTCGTGTCCGACACGCGACACGGCAGGTAATTGAAGTTTCGAAGTAGTATCCAATTCTCACATGGCTCTCTACGATATTATACATATGACATGAAAGCCTCGTAAAGACAAGGATAGGGTCGTGTAAGGGAACATCAAATATCTTAAATTTTCTATGTTTCTAGGTTTTTTTACTTCTCCATCACCTTTTTACTTCTGTGAGATTCCAAATGTCTTATCATGTCCAACCACATGTTGAGGATGTTCCAAGGCATCCAGCCACACGTTGACGATCTTTTTGACCCCAAATCATTTTGGGAATAAGGCTTGGATGTTGTTGTTGTTGTTGTTGTTGTTGTATCTGTTTTCCTAATTTCCAAGTAGGAGGGTGGATGGAGAAATGTTACTATTATATGAGGGAGGGGAAGAGTTAAGGTGACATGGAGTGGAGAGAAATAATTCATGTGAATGGCAGGGTTTTACTTAATTTTGTATCGAAATTTCTAGTTTAGACTGGGTGGAAGTATCTGCATTTCAAATTTGGACATGGTGAAAGTGTCCAAATTTGGACACGGTTGACAAGTATCCAACACTGATTTGTGGATAATTTGATGTGCATCAGACAAAAAAAATATTCTATGTTGATTTAATTTAAAGAATTGTCAGTTCTACGTTTACTCTTTTGTAAAAGCTGGTTGTGCAGATTATGGTCAGGGCAGAAAAATGTTAAGGCAACATGTTGACACATTTGTGTGTGTGTGTATGCTGTGACAGTTCTAAATTTTAAAGGAGTGAAAAGTGCCATAAGAGAAAAGAAATGGCACCACTCTGGCAGACTTGTCAGGTAGGAGCGCTCCCACTATAGTAATTTGACTGTTCTATAACAGGGGATGTATTGGTGGGGAGAGCAATAATCACCAATAACCTTGTGCTATGAAACTTGTAGATGTTTCTTTTCCAAAGATTGAGTATGAAGGCTGCTTAATTATAAGTTACATGAAAATTGTTTGTGGAATTGTGGACTGTGCCTCCAGCCCTCCCCTGCCATTAATGTTATCCTTCTTCTGAAAGTTACACTTTTTCGGTTCCACATTCTTTACTATAGTCTGGTAAGCCAGCCACCAAGTTCTCTACGGTGCGCAGCTAGTAGGATACAGCTTCTTCTGCGAAGAGTCTAGAATCTATGTTTGTACTACTGTACAAGGCAGTTTGTTCTAGTCTTTAGCATCCAAGTTTTGGTCTTTTTTCTATTTTCACTGCGGGTTAAAAATTGGAGGGTGTGAAAAAAAATTGAGAAGAGGGCTGCTGAAGGAAATTTACCTGCTTTAGTATTGTGGTTGACTCTACAATGCGAGATCTAGCCTCTTGGACACGAGAGGGTTGTATAGGGGGCCTTTCAAATAATGACTTTTTTTTTTGGGTGTGAATATGATGGAATAGAACAAATTGGCTCACTAAACTGTTATGTGTTTCTGTTAGTGTGAAGCTCTTTGTGTTTCCATAAACTGACGTCTTTGCTATTCTTGTTGTTGTTGTCAAGTTTCACTCTTTTCATGCATGATATGATGATATCACATATCCCTAGCTCTGTGGTCTCTACCAATCTACCATTATGCATATGCTATTTATTCTTCAGTAGATATTTAGGACTATCCAGATTCCATTGCACTACCAGACAAGATAGGCAAATCAGTCTCCTGAGGAACTCTTCTAGGTGTCTAACCATATGTCAAGGAAATACTTTATTTTTTAATTTACCCAATATTCATGTGAATAATTACAGATGCGTGATTAATCGTGAAGGGAGATATTAAACAGGGAGTCATGGACTCCTTGCTAAAAAGTAAGAAGCTGTGATGTGTTTCTTTCATTTGGGGAATTTTGTTTTTGAGGCTCTATAGTTTGTACAGGATGTCAATATCAATGACATTGTGCATGGATGTCGCTTCCTTTTTATTTTTTTAGCTTCAATGTTGAGTTGCTTCTGCTCAGATATGACGTTATTGGGCATATTGGTTGAAGTTCTTGGCTACCATCCATTCTAGAAGTTGACCCAATGTTTAAGGTGTCTTTAGTACTGCATTTTATCTGATACCTTTGTTCCCCTTTCAACTGCCTCTTGTTAGGTATCGGGCAATTACCAGTGCTTACTACCGTGGAGCTGTTGGTGCACTACTTGTGTATGATGTCACTAGGCACGCCACATTTGAGAATGTCGAGAGGTGGTTGAAGGAGCTTAGGGATCACACAGACCCCAACATTGTGGTTATGCTAATTGGAAACAAATCAGACCTTCGCCACCTTGTTGCAGTTCAGATGGAGGATGGAAAGACCTTTGCTGAAAAGGAGTCCCTTTATTTCATGGAGACTTCTGCCCTTGAAGCAACCAACGTTGACAATGCCTTCTCAGAGGTTCTTACCCAGATTTACCGCATTGTCAGCAAGAAGGCTATGGAAGCCGGCGATGATGCAAATGGTTCAGCTGTGCCTGCAGGTGAAAAGATCGACATCGGTAAAGAAGTGTCTGATGTGAAGAAAGGTGGTTGCTGCTCCAGTTAAGAGATTTTTAGTTCAGTCTAATTAGATTCGCGAGGGCACCACGTGTGTGCAGCTGAGTTGTTGGTGCTGCACTATTTTCTATATAACAGCATGATATATGTGTAATTTGGTGACAAAATTTCTATCCTAGGAGCTAGGGAGCGATTATTTCAGAGTACTCTTAGAGACATTCTTATGTTCCAACATTTGCAGCCTTCGTGAAGTTATTAATAGAAATTCAGATGCTTCTCGAACCGGTGAAAAAGGAAAGGGATTCTTAACATTTCAGAGATCCTAACCAGAACCGACCCCCCCCCCCTCTTTATAACCGTGATCCGCCTTGCTCCCCCCTGTTGCTTAGGCCAGTGGAGGTGCTGCCCATCTAACGAACTGGAGCACAATGTTCTCATGATTGGGACATAATGCATGGACCGGATCGTGAGCAAGGTCGAACTCATGCAGCTGCATTGTCCATCGTCCAGGGAAGCACCAACGTTTTGCTCGGTAGTGCTAGTCCCTACTACTGATATAGGACAATATTTCACAAATGCTAGGAGATTTCTTCACCGGAGCTTTGGTGCAATCTGCTAAAATGTCACTGCAAGTCTGCAACAGTCACCAGGCCGAACGTTGGGCTCTGATACCATTTGTTGGGCCCTGCGCCTGGCGACTATCAGTCCAATTAGTATGTTATTATCCGTTTTGGGTCACGCCCTTACGGATTTGTTTTTGGGCTCCTTTCAAAAGACATCATACTAATTAGTTTAGTAACCCAAGAAGTCTTTGACTTCTCATTTATCCAATGTAAGACTTGAGTTTGCATCCGAACAACTAGTATAAAATCTTATATCCCCATAAGTAGATCTTATGAGTTACTAGTAGTCTAGTACTGCCTAGCTAGTTGAACATGGAACGTAATTAAAACACAAATCATGGATCTCACTCTACCGTTTTTTTTTTTTTTTTTTTGCTTAATATTTTTGCATCTAATAAAACAAATTGTGCACCCAATAATTGGTGTTCATTGGGATATGTACGTTGTAGCTGGTAGTCCGATGGCTTTGTCAAAATTTTAAATTGTTTGACTTTGATGGATAATTCAAAAAATTTATATACGGAGTATATATATTCAACTCTTTTGGTGCGCAATCATTTGCGACTAACAATTTTGTAATTTGTACGAAGCAGCAGGCATGTACCTGTGGGATCTGTTTTAATAACTAATTATTCTCCGTCTCATAAAAAAATGGATCTACATAGTCAGGTTGAGTTATTTGTTTACCCAAGTCATTGAATTATTGATTCATCAAAATTATACTCGTATTTGGAGTATATATACGGAGTATATAGTTTGGTTTTGATCTAATAATATGTTGTCTCATGCATCTAATGCAACAAAACTATGTCTACAAGAGTATATATCATACATATCTGTGTAATGCCTAATAATTATCAGTTCTTACTCTGTGATATACAAAAAAAAAAAAAAAAAATTCACTCATTGTATAATTCAATCTTATGATCGGGAAAGATTGTATTATCAAAATCGTAAAAATGTGCAAGTAGTGAATGTGCTTATCTGTGTGTGCTTATTAGACATGATTATTATATTCATGCATAGGCATGAACTTTGGTATGTAACTAGGAATACTAACTAGCACTAGAGCACTGCTAACACGATTTGAAGACGGACGATGCCGAAACACTAGTAGAATTGAAACTGATTGACACACAATTACTACAATAGAATCCATAAGAGATACATTGAACAAAATGAGGAGTCTAAATTAAAATTTCTTAAAATTGAATTAGTATATTTAACTTGAACCGAGACAACCATGTTCTTATCGTTAGGGTGAACTATCGAGAGGCAATCACTAAATTTAAGTAAGAATTCATTCTTAAATTCATAAGCGATATGATCAAATGGTGGCTTACACATTACAATACTTTTTTTTGAAGTCAAACACATTACAATACTTGAGTAATCAACGTAACCATCGTCTATCTCTCAAGTTGCATGAATAGCAAATTCCAACTTGATAAGTTGTTGCGTGTATGTGTGCATTTCCCAATTTTTATTCATTTGATTTAGTTTAGTGTTTGCGTATGTTGCGTGCGTAAGAACTAAGAAGCTCGTTCTTATTATGAAGAGGCCAAATATCAAATTATCTGCTCAATGCTCATCACTCCCACATTTTCCACCCCATTTTTAAAAGAAAAATGAAGCTCCGATCCGTCATTCAACGCGAATGAAAACATTGACTAAACTAATACAAGCACACTGTACTCTCTCAGACTACAACAGTACGATTTGTTAAACATTATTACAAGCAAGGAAATGCCTTTACTTGGATTTCGTTATAACTTATCGGATTAATTAACATAGATCGCACTTAAAAGATCGTTTATCTAATTAACACATAAATTCCATTCTCAACCAATTTAATTACAGTTTATATGTACTGTAAACGTGTATATGTAATTAAGGATACAATTTGTCATACACGGTCCGTTATAGGGAAAACTCATCTACTTGCATTACTACAGTACGCATGTTTCATTTTGTTACATATGTGTGCACTTGAGGTTGTCTTGTGTATGTAAAGCAAGAATCCCACTATTGGCAGCAGTAGTCTATTCTTCTAACAACTGGATAGTATGTATCAACCTTATTTTACGATCTCATATTGTCATTTTAAGTACACATACACATTATATTACCGATATTAAACAACTAACCGTTTTAATCCGAATATATGAGAGTACATGACCTCTAGCTGCAATGTCCGATCAACATATGCATATCGATCAAGGCAATCCCAAGAAATAAGACCAATAATAATGCCATTAATCACAAAGATTACACTAAACATTTTCCTCCTAATAAGTAACACCATGATCAAGGCCACACAATTAATAACAAAAAACAATTCAATAACAATACGAACTCTACTAGTAGTATGTTTGAAAAATAAAAAATAGTACCGCTACATTCGTAAGCAAAGGTGTCAACATGTGATTATCTTAAGGCGCAAGGTAAGCTCAGCCCATATAATAAGATCCCCAATAATTAAAAATCTTCTGCTATTAATGATCATCACACAATAATTAAAAACTAATAATAATAACATTTTAATAATATTAATTCCCGCCCAAAACCCAGCAGGCGACAATTAAGACAAACGGGTGGGTGACGTAACTACCGTTAACCAACCTCAACCCGTGGACCCACACCATGGTGCCTGGTGCTTTTCTTCTCCTCCAACCGCCACCGCCGCCGCCGCTGCCGCCCTCCGAAACACCACCGAGCATTCCGGTAGCTCGCCGAGGTCGGCGAAAAGAGACTCATCCTCCTCTCTCACCGGAAAAAACCTAGCCATGTCCACGTCATTGAAGGTGCTGTTGTTGAAGAGGAAGTCGTTTTGTAAGATATCGTTGTCGGTCGACAGCCACGTCAGCTCGTCTATTGGCGGGATCATCAACGGCTGGTGGAGATGGTCCATCGAATCATCAGCATTATTATTATTATTATTATTATTATTATTATTATTATTATTATTATTATTATTATTATTATTGTTGTTGTTGTTAGTGTTATTTTGTTGGAATTGTATAGTTTGGCTGTTATTGTTTGGATTGGTGGTGGTAGTGGAAGTAAGTTGAGTGGCCGCCTCGCGGGTGGAAGAGGTGGTGGTAGTGGTGGTGGTGGTGATGGAAGCGCGATTTTGGTGGTGGCTTCGAGAAGAAGTAGGCCAAGGGTGGTTGTGATCATAAGAGTATGTGACTACTAACATGGTTGGATCTAAACGGCTTCTTTCTACTTGCTTTCTTGCTGGACATCCCTTTGAGCTGCTACATCTATAGTAACCTCTGTCAAAATCATTATTACCATTATTAATAATAATGTTAGGACATACTCCTGAATTAATAATCGACTTTCTAATTAAAACACAATAACATTCACTGAATTTATTAAACAACGTATACTGATCGAATTTATTGTGTTACTTCCTCGAGGTGTAACACTCAATAAGTTCATGATGAAACTTAGACTATACAAAATCATATGATACATATATCATGGCGAATTCTTGAGAAAAGAGTAAGATATATGAATATATATATATATATACTAGTATATACCTAGGATAAGGAGAGCCTTTGATGGGTTTCTGGCCATATTTCCTCCAAGCCCAAGAATCAGATGGAGGAGTACACTCGCCCTTAAACTTGGACCCTTCTAAATCTTTCAGTGGAATAGTAACAACCTTCTTTTGAATCGCTCGCCTACTGTACACATACACAAGTGTAAACCCAAGCTCGTATTATAATCAGGGGCGTATCTAGGATTTGAGAAAATTAAATAACAGTTGTTTACAACATTTTTATGCAGAGGGAGGGACTTACCTTCTCTTACGAGAGTTTATAGAGGCGAAATTCGTCGTAGAAGGCGAATTTTCGCCACTGTTATCTGAAGAGTGTTCCCTTTGATCTTCCAAATGATCTTTAATGATAACATTCGAGTACAAATCACTTAGGCTCGCTTCCATGCTCTTGAAATTGTACTAAAGTTACCCTCAAAATTTAAGACTTTCCCTTCAAAAGTTGGGCTGATTTTGATATTCTTCCCTTAAAAATAAGGTACGTTAGTTTGTTGTTGTTCCAAATTATATCTTCCAACATAAGACACTTCGATCCACTTCTATAAAGCTCTTGTTTGTTTGTAGGAGATCAGAGGAGAGAGAAAAGTATGTACTCCTATGTATGTATGTATATGTAGAAGGTGAGTGAGAAATGAAGAAATTAAGAAGTCAGAGAAATGTGTTTTAAATATTAAGAGATATCATGCTGATGAATGGGGTGACAGAAAGGCTATGCTCTTAAGCAATAGGGTTAGTTCATTGATTTGTTCATTATTATTCGTTCTTAATTATATTATACATACGTCTTTGTCTTATATGTCTATACACACAATGTTCGTCCCAACCGTTACACAAACGTTTTTATATAGCGGTAGTAATTCACTAACGCTGGTATGCCAAAATTTGTCATGATTGATGATAGAGTCAATAATCTCCAGTCGAGTGTATATATATCAATACAATTTCAATTCACGTCACTGTTAACTTAAATGATTATTGATTAGCTATTGATGCTAAATTACTTCTTGGTAACGGATTTTTACATACTAATAATAATCCATGTACATAATGCAAATGGTTGTATAATAGTTTTTGGCATGCATAGAATAATGTATGGACAGTTGTTTATTCGAGTGGATAGGCCAATGGCATAGGCTAAGCTATGCAAAGGGGACGTGCAAACAAATGTGAAACGTTATATTCCCAACCCCACTAATATTATATTACTTCCGACGGAAAAGGACACCCTTAGTTTTGGATCTTAACAAAATTTTTTAATCAATCTAACATTTTGGCTTCACTTGTTCTCCACCTAACGAAATTATGGCTCTTTGTTTTGCAATTGCATAATTTTTCTCCTATAGATTATCACTATTTCGAATTGAAATTGTACTAGTTATCCTTTAATTGATTTATGAAAGCGTATATAATTAGATGTAAAGAAAATTCATCTTACCAATTGTTATACTAATTATTCGGTTTTTCACCTTGTACTCCATTAGATATTGTTTACATATATACTTCATATATTGATTTACCTGATGACTTTTAACATGCACTCTATCTTTGAAGCACACAAACAAGCCGTTTAACTTTATGATGCTTACTTGGCTTGTAAGACTTTAGGTTTTATTTTATTTTATACGAGTATTATTTTATTTCAATGTCATTTTCATATAAAAAAAAAAAAAATTGAATGATGATTACTTTGCTTTATTTACTTTTTAGCTTGCACAATGATCCAATTAATTTATCTCTCACAAGCCACATCCTATTATTTACTACCCAGATCTCGGTTGATAGGACTTAATAATAGTATTCACATTAGTTCAGAGTCATTCAAATCAGATCAAATCAGAAATGTTCAAATAACTATCAATGTATTTGGTCCATAATTGATACTAATTCGTAGAAATTCAATCAAAATTTTAACAAATTCAGATCAGAGTCATTCAGATCAGCAGATCAGTTCAGAAATATACAATCCTATCAAACGGGACCTTATTCCGTATATATCCTTAGATCCATCATGGACTAATAGGAAGATTGATCTTGTTATTACGATAAGACCAATTAACTTTCTTAAGTCGTCACGCTAAAACAAAATTGGCTGCATGAAGTGTACCATTCAGAAGAAGGAAAAAAAAGTACCACGGGTTGATCAAATGTTCGTACAACATTTTGGTGAGAAAGTACATGAATTTAATAAAAAAAAGTAGATTAGTCTTACGACAGTGATTGATGAGAAAGCAAATGTTGTGCTTTTATAGAATGGTGTTATGCTTTTTTAGAGTGACACTATTAGCTACTTCTGGCGAATACGTCTGATATCAAGTTATCAACTGCTACTTCTAGAACCAACGAATACCTGCTATCTACTACTACCTGCTAGTAAAATAGGTATTTGCTATCAACCGTATCATACTACTACATACAATCTATGTACGGACTACGGAGTATAGATTAAGCTCTAAAATCATTAATCAGGCCTCAATCATCGTTGGTGTTTTTTTTTTTTTTTTTCATTTCCTTTTCTTATTGAGATTATACTTTCACATGACATGCATAAAAAACTAGACGACAAAGTCACTTGGTGTCCCAAAACTATGTCACATTGCGCGTGATTCTCTTTCTTTTCATACTAGTACAATTTGGTGCCCCTGAACTTTGCACTTTTGACATTTGGTGCCCCTAATTTATCATTTCTATAATATCGTTTACTTTTGACTGTTAAGTGATCATGTGGCACCACGCATAATTTGACATAGTTCATGTGCATATTTGCCAAAAACCTAAACAAACAAGAGATCTTAAGTTCATATATTTAGAGCGCTTTTCTTACCTTTCTCAAGTGAACTCTCAAACTCGAGCCTGGACAGTGTACATGCGGGTGCATTGTTATCTTCGCGAAGCGAAGTGGTAGACGCATTCATATTAACAAATTGCATGACCTTAGACAATAATTTAAATAAACTATTGGTTGGGACGAACTTTTTCGAATTAACTCAATCAATGTAAATGCAATGGAGGGAATTGATCAAGCTAAATTATTGATGATCTTCACTTCCCAAAAAAAAAAAAAAATCACTAAATCAATCTTCACGCAATTGGCTACAGACAAAATAGATAAGATTACAAAAGCCAATAAGATCGTACCCATCTAAGAAAAGTACATAACAAGTTAATAATCAATAGTAGTAAATAAGTACATTAATCTCAATAAAAATAACTTTCTCCGATCAATTTCATTCTTTATATTGCAATCATTTGAAATATTCGTTCTTACATAATTCAAACAAACGTTAATGATTCATAAAATACCACATAAAAAAACAGATAGTTAGGATGAACGTTAGGACACGACTATGGAGGTGGAAAAGCAAATTGAATTTGCAATTGGTCCATGGACAACAATAAAGAAAAACGTGTTGTCTGTTTTCGATGAAGGAAAAGCCTAAAAAAAGTTATACCCTCACGATCTTTCGCTTCGATGAAGGATAAAGGCCAAACCTCCAAAATGTTATCCAATCTTAATTAGCTTGATGATCTCATCGATCTTCTAATATGTGTCACCTCATCTTAGTACCATTGTGATTTTGAGAGAGTTCATAAAGTTGGATTATCATGAGCGAACATCCTTTGGCTAAAGATATATGTTTATTATCAAACGTATAAAAAGCCTCTAAATACATAAATTTACGGTACAATAAATGTAGTTTCGGTAGAAACAAACCCACTTTTTTTTTTTTTTTTTTTTTTTTTTTTTTTTTTTTTTTTTTTTGGTACAACTTTTCTCTTGCAAGTTCTCTCTAATGTTGTGCTGCATTACTAACAAAGTAACAAACCTAAATAATACTCCATCCGGTCCAAGTTAAACTTATCATCCTCTTTTTTAAGGTTTTGACTTTGTTTTCCCCATTTCCAAAGTATTACGTTTTTTTTCGAGTGAATAATTATGGAGGCAAGATAAAGATGTTGTTTATAACTAGGTTTTAAATTTATTTGCTAAATGAATCATTAAGTATTATTTATTAGCTTTCCTTTTAAGGTGCGCAAAAGGGAGCGGAGAGTTTAATTTGGACCGGAGGGAGTAAGTCAGTAACATAATGCTAACAATATTAATACTTAAAACATCGTATTTACTATAGGTGATTACGAAGAGCGGCATCTTCAGTGATAAACTACAAGGAATTTAGTTTTGATTTGCCACATATATAGGAGAGATAATTTAATTAAACAAAAAATGTAAATTACCCCAATGGCAAGCTATATGCATTGTTGTTTTGTGTGACCCTACAATAAAAAAATACTATTTATTTACATCAACGACTTTAGATACATAAATTTATTTTTCCTTTTTTATTTAATATTCAAGCTACGTAGCTTGGGGAGGCTACGTTGCCCACAAAATAGTTACATCTATCTTTGTTCTAATGGTATGAGCTGCTTACATCAACATTTTCACAAGCTAAACTACAAGGATTTTCCTTCCATTGGAGATGCTCTACTCCAGGATTACTTGTGATATGTTAGGATAGTTCTCAATTTTCAAACAATCACCACTTAAAAACAT
Source organism: Spergularia marina (assembly GCA_963680865.1). Classification (NCBI taxonomy): domain Eukaryota; kingdom Viridiplantae; phylum Streptophyta; class Magnoliopsida; order Caryophyllales; family Caryophyllaceae; genus Spergularia; species Spergularia marina. The sequence continues at coordinate 25,914,643 of OY804546.1, forward strand.
CATTTTTTACATGAAATATGCAACGATTTTTTTTTTCAACGATTTTATATATCCAATACAGAGTGGAGTACTATTTTTGAGGAACTAGTTTGATGGCCCGTGCAATGCCCGGGCTACTTATATTTAAATGTTAAAATTATGTAGACGATTTTTTTTTATGTAATTTCTAAAATCTCATTTCAAACACCCGTGTGATATTTGTAATGTAATTAGATGGAAAGTCGCCTTAAACCTAAAATCATATTTCGAACACCCGTGGGATTTTTTTAATATAATTAAAATAAAAGTTACATTTCATAAATCTAAAATCCCGTTTCGAACACCCGTGGGATATTTGTCATGTAATTAGATGGAAAGTCACATTTCAAAGCCTAAAATCTCATTTTGAACAGCTGTACGATATTCGTAAAGTAATTACACGAAAAATCATCTTTTAAAGCCTAAAATCTCATTTCGAACACCCGTGGGAGATTTGTTATGTAATTAGAGGAAAAGTCGCATGTTAAAAGCCAAAGTCCCATTTTGAAACACCCGTGAGTTATTTGAAAATTGGCATAAATCAAGTAATTACTATATTACTAACTATTTTCCATAAATCAAGTGATTAATAATGTTATTTTATTAGAATAATATTACCATATATTATCTACTTACCATATCCAATTTTGGATAAACTTTATTTACAATATAATAATATTATTATATGACACGTGTCAGCTTGGGAATTGAGCGGGTTCAGGATTACATATATATATATATATATATATATATATATATATATATATATATATATATATATATTAGATTAGCAATATATATAGTTTTGTTATATCATATACTATATGTATGGATTTTGGGGACGTAGCTATTAAATTTGTGTTTACGGTTATGAATACTTTGTTGTTCTCATTAATAAATACGGTGGTATTTATACAACATTCGGCAAAAATTCACGTGATGTCCTCGAACCATGTCAAAAAGCGCGTAGTGCCCCTACCTTTGAAACTTGTACAATCTGGTGCCCTCGAACAACCTTTAGGCACGTGGTGCCTTATGCCCTAACACCCTTAACTTTTTGATGTTAACCGGTAATGTGGCGTACGATTAGTGATAATTAATCAATTTGGTTTTAATTGATAATTAATAAACAAAATAAGATCATAAAATTGAAAAAATAAATATACCCAATTCTTTTTTCCCTCAATCAGTTTTCCTGCACCAACCCTCTCCCAACTTCACCACCACTGGGCCGCACATGGTGGCGCAAGTCCAGTAAGACCACCTATCGAGGGCGACGTGCATCAAAATCACCCCAAAGAGCCCTTTCTTTTAATTTTCTCTTTCCTCGATCAACCTTGTTCATCCACCCCGAAAAACCCCTTTATCATTTCATCAGAAACTTGTGGAAGATATTAATATTACGTATATGATTTGATCAGCACTCTTAAGGCAGCGGCGAGAGTTATGCCGCCGATCTGATGTGGCGTCCTCGCCGTCATGGGATTTCTAAGGTGGTTGTAATGCACGACAGCTACGATGACGGGTTAGACTGGTCTCGCGCCTCCATGGGTGGCCATGTGGTGGTGAAGGCGGGGGGTGGGGAAGTGGTTGGGATGGTCAACGATGGTAGGTGAGCCAGTGGGGAATACATCGTCTCCGGAACAAGCCAGTGCAATACAACAGATTGCGCCAAATCGGCAACGCTCAAATACCAATGCGATTATGGTTTAATGGACACCGTAAAACCAACAATACTACGAGCTAGGTAGCACCAAAATGGACACGGAAACGGACACGGGAAACGGCAGTCCGAAAATTGTAGGACACGGACATGCATAATTTAAATTATATAAAATACATATTTTATGTTTAGAAAAGTATATAACTAATTGAAATATTACTTTAATATAATATTAATAATGAATATATTATAAAACTTAGATTAAGAATTATATATATTACGATATTCAAATAAACATCGATAGCATAATTCATTTTTGATGATAAATCTTCAACTCACGCCTTTATTATCAATCTTCTATTAATTTTAAATTCTTGAAGAGTATAAAAGTGTCCTAGAGTTTCCCAATAAACAAAAATATCAATATAATAATGGACACCGATTCAAGAGTTTCGGACACCTATTATCAGGTGTCGTGTCGGTGTCGGTGTCCGACACGGTGTCGGACACGGACACGCTAGATCATGGAAGTGTCCGTGCTACCTAGACTACGAGTGGGTCGAAATTGGCTCGACACTCTAAAAGTTCGGAATAAATCCGACCTTAGGATACAAATTTGCACGAAGTACACTCCGTATCTGTTACATTGACCACCAAAATACTTTTTGAGGTCATCGAAGTACTTGGCTTGGCACGTACGAACGGACATAAATCTTGATGAACATACTTTTCCTCTTTTCTTTGGAATTGGAGGGTAATAGACTTGTACAACATATTGAGTATGAACACAAGATTTGAATTAAGAAAGAAGTACTACATCATTACTAAATATCACGCCAGTGGGTGTAGCGCCATAGATTATTAGCCCACCGGCAAGGCAGCGGAAGCGATGTTTTAGGTCTTTAGGAAAGGAAGCTTGATACCATAATGAGGATAATACATGCATATGAGCTCGGTGATCCTGAGGTTTCAAGTTCGAATCCTGTACATGTTAACCTCCTTCTTTGTTGACTTGGAGTCTCAGTATGAGCTCGATATAAGTCGTATGTTATTTGTGGGTCAGTGTTACCCATGTTTCAAGCCCAAATGATCACTTGCGTGAGGGGCCGTGTTGACATATAAAACCATTGTGGGTGCTCTAACCATGTCCAGACTTTTGGTTTAGTTGGTTATCTAACATGGTATCAGAGCCCATGGTTGAAGACATGAGCTGAACTCAAGAAGATAAATTGGGCCCATATGCAGCTGGACCATAATGTGCAACCGAAAAGAACGACCGAAGAGAGCTAGAAGAGCCATGTGAGCTTGTAAAGGCTAGTCTGCGCAGATGGGATGTATATTTGAGAACCAAGGAGAGATAGAAGAGACCCGACTAGCCCCTAAACCCAGTCTACTAGTAAAAGAGAACTCACACGTGAGGAGGGAGTGTTAAAAGTGAGCTTTACCTGTGAGTAGGGGTGTTCATCGGTCTAGACCCGGACTGGACCAGGGAGGACCGAAGACCGAATTCACCGAAAACTAAAGACTGAAAACCGGACCGAATTAGGGAAGACCGGACTCGGACCGGACCGGACAGGCTATATAAAAAAGTCCGTTTTTATGTTTTTTTTATTATTATTTTTTTCCCGTCTTCTCCATTAAAACTCATTTCTTTTCTCTCTCCCCTTTATTTTTTATACCTGCTTCTTCCAATAACCCCAATGTACTAGATGTCCAAATCAATTTTTACTTGTTAGAATCGGATTTCAATTTTTAACTACTTATCTAGTACAAATAAAGACTAAAGAGGAAGGAGATGTATGGGTTCAGGTCTTCTAATGATAGTCACGAAACATGAGAACGAAATAAAAAGGGTCTCAACAATTTTTTTTATATTGAATTATCGATGTTCCGGTCCTCGGTCCAAGACCAAGAACCCCAGGTTTTGGACCAAGAATTGCCATTTCCTGAGGCAAAGGGACGTTAAGGAAAGACTACATCTTTTCTTTCAAGGTCACTATCTCTATCATAATTGAAGGAAGCTCAAGGCTAGGATTCGTATCATTTAACATATAGTCCCAATTGGTTGAATTGTCTATGGATTCTCTTAGGTTCTTGACTTTTTCCTTTTGAAGGTAAAAGTAGGTAATCAATGACCGACCGTCTTTGAACTCATCAGGTGCAAATGAGTGGCAATTGAATAGTTTAGTGCTAAGGTAAGGCCGAGTTGCTTGCACAAACCTTTCTTAGGAAGATTGGTGCATAGCTCGTTGACACAGTCCTTAGCCAAAAGCTATCTAATAAGAGTCCTTATGCCTCAAAACATCCCTTACGTCTAGAGTTAGGAGGAGGAGTTTCGTTCATTCATTACTTCTTTTAATAGGCTGTAGAGTTCCTTTCACACTCCTACTAAATAAGGAATCAAAACCTTACCTGATTAACCTAGAGTCCAGTCCCAACATCTAGCGTGAAATCCGATATGAGAGCACGACTCTGTACCCCGCGAATCCCACATTCTGCATTTCCAAGTTTCGTAGAAGCACTCTCTCCCTTCTTTCTCTTTAAGAAAATGTGTAATTATCTACTCCCTACTCCTAAGAATAAGTCGAAAGTGACTAAAAAATAGGAGTATATCTCTATAATTCCCTCATTGAAAGGTACATGTATTTTGATGGACTCTAGCTATCAATAAAAATAGCAAAAGATGCCCCCATGGGTCTTCCCCAAAACCTCAAACCAATTACCATACCTCCTTAGGGAAAGGACGGACAAAGCAAAGTAGCTCACTAGATTAAGTCATCTTTAGGGGTATCTATCATATACGTTTATCAGCTCCTATAGCAAATGGAACCCCTTCCCCCCGCAAAGCACTTTATTTAGGTTGTACAGGAAATAGTAGATGTTGTAAGAATGAGTACTCCTACTATATAGGCATTGCTTTCTTTTTCTGCTCTTACAAGAGATTCAATAACTCTATCAATAGCTCGATACTAAGAGGGACTCGAACAATAGAGAAAGAACAAGAACATCAAACTACTCTTCTCAGCAAGTCAAGATGAATCTATGCTATGCTTAACACATGCAAGAAAAAAAAAAAAAGAGAATATAAAACCTTTCTTTGTTTGCTGCTATTCTAGCTAGTAAAGAAAGGTGTGCTCGCTGCTTAATGCTCATAGTAACCTAAGGAGTTCTTAACCATAAGGTATCTCACTTCGATTAGGTTTGTGTTTTTTGCTCTTGGTAAAGCGACTTCTCCTTGTCTGTGAATGGTCTGACACCGGCCGATGGAAACTGAGATATAGTAGAGAGGGCTGGGCAGTAGGGACCGAATAGGTCCGGGTCAAATTTCTGAACAACCCTACCTGTGAGTGTCCCACATTAAAAAAAAAAAAAAAGAGAGTTTATATGTATATAAACCAATGAGTCACTCCTTTTATTGTCAATTGGTTTTAGGTTGGAACCTCATTGGGTTTATGAAACAAACTCTCTCTCCTCCTAACGAGTGCGACCTAGGCCGAATCATGCTTTAACAGTAGCAAAATTGACATACACATAGATTTCAAAGCTTACCACTGACAATATAATAACGATATTATCCAAGGTACGCATGAAGTTTACGTAATTAATTCTGTGGTTTTCGTAATGTCCACGGTACCCTCGAATTTTGCATTTTGCTCTAATTTTAACGGAAAAGTTACCTTCTTTTAATTCCGTTTGTGTTTGAATGCTATAAATTTCGTTTGACTTCAATTGACACAATTATACAAAAAAAAATTGAAAAAAAAAAATGAACTAATATGAATCCGAAATGCTTTTATCTCTCCTCCGTCATCCCCACCCATGTACCACCATATCACCACCACCAAAGACCCCTCTCATGACTCACAGTTGTCCCGCCCTTTCCCGTCCAACGGCGCCACAAGTACCCCAACCGAGTCACCGACCTATAACATCCACCGTAGGCGACCATAGAAGAAAATCGGACGTAAGGGGCGTAGGAGGCAACAACGTTGGTGGGTGATAGCCCAGGTGATCTGGGCGGCCCACCGTCGATCAGGGGGTGTTGGTTTCAGGTAGTATGGTAGTGGTGCATGTTGGTGGAAAGAGATAAGGCTGGTGGTGCGTGGTAGAGGAGTAGGTAGGGGAGGAGAGAAAATAAAGGGATGGGTTGGTGTTTTTTTTTTTTTTTTTTTTAAAGGTACTTGGTCCGTTTCTATTTGCCATAGTCATAAACGGATTGACGAGAACAATCCATGATGATATACCATGATGCATATGCATGATGTTTGCAGATGATATAGTGTTGATTTCAGAAATGAAAGAAGATTTAGAGAAGAGGTTGGAACTATGGAGGCACACTTTGAAGTTTAGAGGGTTTCAGTTAAGTTGGAACAAGACCGAGTATTTGGAGAGTAAGTTCAGCGGGATTAGGCGCCCAGAGATAGAGACGATCATGTTGGATGGAAATGTTGTTCAGGGATCATAGTTCTTTCGATATTTGGGATCGATTCTTAAAAGGATGGAGAATTGGATGGACATGTGCCCATAGGATCAAATCAGGTTGGTTGAAGTGGAAGAATGTCATAGGGTTTCCGTGTGATCGAGGGATGCCCATTAAGTTGAAGGGTAAGTTTTATCGAACGACAATCAAGGCGGAACTGTAATATTCAGTTGGACCGTGAAACAATGTCATGTTCATAAGATGAGTGTGACGAAAATGCGCATGCTACGGTGGATGTGTGGACATACAAAACGTGATCGGTTAAGAAATGAAGTTATTAGAAGAAAGTAGGGGTTGCAGCCATTGAGGACAAGATGAGGGAGAACCGACTAAGGTAGTATGGCCATGTGAGAAGGAGGCCTAGTGACGCGCCAGTTAGAAGAGTAGAATGGTGGGGAAGTGATAATAAGGGGTCGAGAAAGATCCAAGATGTCTTGGATGAGGGTGATTAGAAGTGATATGAGTGTCGATCGTAGGGGTGGAAGAAAGGATGGTGTTGGATAAAACGGTGTGGAGGGACTCTAACCATGGCCGCCCACAATATTTTTGAAATTTTATAGCATGCACAAGACAGTTACAGGGTGACTATTCATGTTAGCCGACCCCAATCATTTTGCGAATAAGGTTTGGTTGTTGTTGTTGTTGTAAGCTTTAATTGTGAACCATTGATTGTAAAAAATGAATGACTCAGGTTGATTTTTTATATATTATTGCAATTATTGTTAATTAAAACCTTAAATATAACACATTCTAACGGAGTTAACTTTTCTGTTAAAATTAGAACAAAATGCAAACCACGGGAGTACCATGGACATTACGAAAATCACATGAGTACCACATAGAATTACGTAAACCTCAAGAGTACCATAGATAATATCTCAATATTATATGCTTCATATAATTCACACGCACAAAATAATTTTATGGAGGAAGCACAAAATCAAATCAATCAGCACGATTTATGCAGGTTTCTAGAAGGACTTAACTCACATCGGCCACCCGCATTATTGGCCGAACATCGAGATGAAACGCACAATCAAAAGTCGAAACGGAATATATAAGAGCATGCAGCACATGACCATTCAAGAGAGAAAGAATCCCTTCACCATGACTCTAATTTTCTCATACATTTTAAATGCCACAAGCTAAGTAAGGTCATTAGATCTCATTATAATATATATACTTTGTTGTATACTCCATGGATATGGAATTTCGCGATTTATACATATTCAACCTAATTGCATGTTGAGAACAGAAATTGAAAAAAACAGAGGAGGGTATGTATATTGTGTACTTAGACCCTGTGCGATTGGACTGCATTTTTCTGATCTGATTTGATTTGATTTGAATTGAACTGATTTGATTTGATTTGTATAAACTTGATTTGATTTGATCTGAACCGAATAATTGATAAATTAATTACAATTAGACGAATAGATAACTAGAAATAGACTGGATTCATTGATTGTTATTTGGATACTTCTGATTTGATTTGATTTGAATAAAACTGATTTGATTTGAATAAATCTGATCTGATTTGAAAATACTGTTGAATAAGTTAAATCGCACGTGACATTAGTCTTAGAATGCGTCTATGCATGCATACCCAGATAGCCTAGCCTGCGACTTTTTATGACTGCAACAACCTCCGACTAATGTACATATATGTATAATGCATATATGTTTTCTATCTCAATTGCTCCCTACATGCATGTATGTCGTTTATTTCAACTATATTTTGTATTTACGAACGCTACTGTAATGCTTTTAAATCGATTTATATGTAAGCATATATTATTTCAGATTCTAGTGACACAAAAGATATCCATGCCCTTTTTGTTTGTCAGTACTCAGTATACTCCGTTCAAAACGAAAAGAGCGAGGTGTGAACATCGATAGCTTACTACGTACAAATCAAATCATGTTGTTTGGATCTACTCGCAAATTTCTAGAGATGTACACTAATAAATGGATTAAGAACACTATCTAGTTTTTGACCAACAAACATATAGAAGTAATATCCATACTAATACAGTCAAAACTCTTAATCAGCCTCGTTGGGTCTATATATTTTATTAGAGCATCCTACGCCTATAGGCATTTCTTTAAACTAAAAATTGCCGTGATGCAATATTATGAATCTAATGATAATATTGTTTCTTTACGTAGTATACACTTAATTAGCATATTAATATGTTGAAGCTATGTATTATCTTGTCATTTCTTAATTAATTACTAAGATTTATTGAAGCAAGCAAAAAGTAAACTTCCTCATGCATGGCAGCAATGGGTTCAATTACTATTCTAGCTCTTAGCTTGAAAGTTGCCTCATTTCTTATGGGATATCGTTACTTAGAAACATATTATATATACTGTATGCATTTCATGTAGCAAAACTTTTAGATGTAACAATATTATTGTATATAGTTTCTCTAGCGTAATGATTATAAAGTAGTAAAGTCGTGTCAATACACGACACAAGCTAAGTTTTTGTCATCAACGATAGGTTTAGAATTATTCTCGAACTTTTAGCTTTTGATATATATACGTACGGTTTTAGATTATACAAAAATATTAGGAGTCTATATGTAGACAAATAAAAAAAATGTTTATGGTTAGTTTGTAGTAAAATTAATCAAATGTGCAGTAGATTTTGTTGCATAATTTTGTACATGCTGGATTAATAAGAAAAGAGAGACAACCAAGGGTCTTTGATTTGGGACTTAAACAAATTAAATTTCTTTTTATTGATAGATTTGTAACAATGTTGATTTTAGTGTCACTTTCATAAATTTACTGTAAATATGTTAAATTTACTACACAAACATATTATTTACTACTTACAATCTTTATATTAACACATTTGATTATGTTATAAACAATTTTTCTATTGTCTATATATAGACTCCTAGGATCATCCTAGATTATAACGTACGACAACTGATTATAATAATGGTTACATCATAACTTCCTCTATGCATGGTACCGTGAAGTCGTGAACTACTACACTTGTTAAGTTAATTTGTGAATGTCTTAATTAAGGAGTCTGCAGAATATAATGGAACGACAGCAACACACTTACTGATCCCAAAAATGAACCTGTTAGTCCCGAACAATAAGATTAGCAAGCATTCTAATAAGAGCTGGTGTATTAAAGTCCGATCCACTGATCACTTTGAAGTTTGAATCTTAGATCTTGTTTATGGAAGTCATGTGTCTCAGCACCGTGTGTTTGTCTAGAAGTGCCTCCAAATTAAATCGACAGAATGTATATGAGCAAGTAAAGTGACATCTACGTACATAATAAAGCCACTGGGCTAGCTAGCTAGTTAAGTCTTGATTCACAATTTTATGATGAAAATATATTGTTCATTCTTCTTTTTATACGAGCGAGTAGAACCATTATTAATGGAAAATTAGCTTACAATAATGTAAGTAGCTTGGGGAAACTGTAACTTAATCCGGCCGGATCGAAGGATTTATCCTTTGATTAAGTTGACAATAATTAGTGATAGTTTAAGAGATTACTAAGGAATGAAGATGAATCTATTAGTTTAATAATATAATCTGGTTATTTTATGTGCCGACCCCAATTATTTTGAGAATAAGATTTGGTTATTGTTGTTGGTTGTTGTTGTATAAAAATAAATCAAAGGTTCATATCAATCTGAAGTATACCGCTAGCTTATACTCCGTATTTCGTATGATACAAGGGAACACTACTTGTCTAATTGATTAGAATTTCAAAATGAAAATGGAATTGAATGAGTTACAAGTAAGGAAATAATAGTAACAAAAGTCATGAAATTAAACAAACATTAAAAAACGGAGTCATATTTTCCGAGTCCATTACCTGTCCCCGAATAGTGAACAAAACACATGCATGCATGCATGCTCTAAGAGTTACAATCAACTAGCTAGCTAGTTGCAATACTTCAGTAATACATCTTTTCCCAATGGCTCTTAAAATAGCTTGACTTAAAGCAGTGACATTAAATTCGTGGCTGTCGACATTATTAGGAATGTGGTTAATTTCCACAGTAGTTTCCATAGCAAAATGAGTAGTGCATGATGAGACTCTGGCATCTACAACAATAAGGCCCATATCTTCAAAAGCTTCTATGATATTTACAAGGTAATTATCCTTCGAGTTTTCGATTGTTATTGTCAACCGAATGCTATTTTTATCAACCCGTTCCACATTCACCTTCTGCACAAAACGAATTGTTCAGTAAAACAAGTTAGTGGCGACATTATCGACCATAATTATTTCGTTGAAATTAAAACTCGTAATCATCGGTTTAGAATTTTAGTTAAAAGATATCCGTTCTTTAGGAATCTTAAAATACATTTTTGAATATGCATCAATGATAATAAAGAAAAGTACTTAACCAATAAAGGGAGTTGATCTGCATGGCTCATTATCTCGTTCATGATCATCCTTTTCCTCTTGAGGGCATCTAGCTTCAATGTTAACGCAGATATGTACCAAAATGCATCCATTATGATTTCACTTGATTTTTCCTGCATATAGTGTCGAACTGTCGATCGTAACACAAAATACGGACAAGAGTGTTCTACCAAAAAAAAAAAGAAAAAAAAAACGGCGGCATTTTTAAGGACAAAAACACTTTTAATTGGTGGAAGAGTTCTAGGGTGCTCGACAAGTGTCGCAAAACACCATAACAAATCCTTTTAAAATAACTTAATTAATTGTTTTAAAGTAAATAATTATCATATTATATTAAATATAGTTTGCACTATGTATACGTAAGCATGAAAATTTAAATTAATGCAATTAACCATTTTTTTCCAATTTTTTTGGTTTTTGCATTATAATTTATTATAAAATATGTCTAATTAAAAATAATGGATGATGTAGATTGAGTTCTAACATTATCTAAGGTTGAGATGAAAGCTATTATGGTGCTTTACGGTACTTGTCAAGCCTCAATAAAAACATGAAATCAAAGAATCTACAACTCGAGTAATTCTAAGGTCCTTGACAAGTATCGCAAAACACCATAATTGTCTTCATCTCAACCGTCCATAATGTTGAAAATCAATCTACACCATCCATTATTTTTATTTAGATATTTTTATAAATTATATTGTAAATAACAAAAAAATAGGAAAAATGGTTAATTGCATTTATTTAATCTTTTATGCTTATATATACATTGTACAAATGCTTATATATACATTGTACAAACTATATCTAATATAATTTGATAATTTTTCCTTTTAGAAAAAATTATTAAGTTGTTTAAAAATAATTTATTACAGTGTTTTAATTTGCGTTACTTGTTGAACACCCTAGAACTCTTCAAGATACTCAAACATCTTTATCATTTTATCGTCAGGTGTGTTACGTTAATTTGGTGTGATAACAGGTTGATGAGCATTACATGAATGATGATAAGAACGAGAGATTTTATGTCTTTGTTTTATATGGAAAAATGATTACTAACATGTAAAATGATTACTCCATTTTGTCGACCGTAAAATTAATGACAATAGAAAATTATAATTTACCTAACACGCTAACAACATATTCTATACATGTGCATATAAAGTACATACAACATACGTATAAATTAATTTATTTAGTTACCGAATTGGAGTTAATGATATTTCTGAGAATGCGAAGCTTTTTGCGGAAGGCCATCTTCTTTTGAATCTTATTTCTGCAGCTAATACTTGCCATCTCTCTCTGTACTGTCTTCTATTCTGAAATTAATTAATGTGAAATGAAGTTGCGAGGTTTAAGTGATTGCGAAGACTAGCTAGGGCTATCGTGGATTTTATAAAAGGGGGAAAGTGCGTGTGGTATAAGTACGTAATAATTTGCGAAAGGCAAGCACAAATGTGAGGTGGTCGCAGGTTTTAATTGGCAGCCAACCTGCACGCATGTCGCGTCTTTTGTTTTTTTTTTTTTAAAGCAATCACTGTCGTCCTTTCCATTGGTCGGGTTAGATTAATTATATGATTTAATTTCTATCAATAAACATTTGGTTGAGTTAATGAGTTACAACAAGACATAAATGAATCGACCTATCTCAGAAAATTGAAGTAAAATGTACGTTGTAAGGAAATTTTACACAAATTATTATTAAGATGAAAGCCGTTAATTACATATTTAATTACATACACGAAATAAATGAATATTTGAAATATTAGTACAATAGTATATATGCACACAACTAGCCCGTATGAGATAGGCATACTCAAGTCATTTTCATTTTCGAATGTTGAACCTAATTTTGCCCGTATTAACTCACATACACCGTATGACAGATGACTTACTTTTACAAAACAAAGAGTGAAGATATATATTGATTTTATTTATGAGTTACTCTTTTTGTTGCCACCGTTTGGTTCTAGATGTAATGTCGCAACGACCACACTACCCTTTTTTTTTTTTTTTTTTTTTGAGGGTCGACCACACTACCCTTGTATGTGAGCTTACATGCATACCAGTGTACATTATTCCAATATATCGAGTTTGTGACTATGTCATTGTTCTTATAATACTATCCACTGAACTAACAAATTAATTTTTTTTAATTTACACCAAGTGAACTAACTAATTGATCGATCGATCATACAATCTAGGCATAGACGGGAGTTTTAAGCTAGCTTTTCGAGTAATGTTGTTATTTACATACCAAGTAGTACAGTTCTAAATAAGGCAAACAATCACATGAATGTAGCCTTTATGTGTAGTTCTGATGAATACAAGTAACTTTACGCATTTATTGAGAAGAGCCTGACATATATAAAAGAGTAAGATTCGACTGAGAAGTGCATGCGTCTGAGAGCAAAATCGTACAGGCTAGAAAGTATACTGGTACTACTGAATGATCAAATAATATACAGTAGTAGAAGATGGGAAATAATTAATGTGCATGAGTGACAAAATGAAAGAAAAAGATCAGTGTGTTAAATTTGTCGAATAGCATGGAATTGAAGGAGATCGAGTGGGAATGAATGTGAGGGAGAAGAGTTGTCAGTGAGATCAGATTCTCAGTGATTGCAGTAATCACGAGCCTCTTATTACTTTGCATCTCCCCTTTTTGTCGCTCACATTTCAGCTCTCGTCTCAGAATTTTAACACTCCCTTCCAATAATCTAATGCTACGCAATCGCTCCTTTGCTTTCTTCTATTTGCCGTGGCTCAGATCACGTTATTTTCGGAAATGGAGTTTGTTGTGTCGGGAAACCAATCTCCCAAGCACCGCAGAAGTTAACCAATCGACAATAAAACACAAAAGTAGAAAATACGCAAGCTAACAAGATGAGATATAGATTTTGCGGACTAAACTAGGGCAAAAACCTCCAAATCCGGAGGTAAAACCCACCAGCGGCATAACTGCTGAATTCCACTATATAAAATAACATCAGTACAACCACCGTCTGAAAGTTTTAATATCTATTATTTTCCAGGCGTTTTACCAAGGGTTTGAACCACTGCACGGTCTCCACATACCTCACACAAATATACCAATTGAGCTAGTTAAGGTTTATGCTAAATAAGGAATTAATATTAAGTTATAACATATTCCCTATTTTGTTGCTAACTCACACACACACTCCATATTTTAACTTTCAGAAACACCGAGTTCTACTGAACTGATGTGCACCCCCATCCTCCAAATTCTGGGTCCGTTACTGCTTGCCAAAAACAAATTGAAGTGTCAACCAATGTGATTTCCATATTTTTTATACCAAGAATTACTAAATCACATGTACGGGCCGGATCATGGGTCGTAACCCAACAAGTTGTACGTATGTTGTTAGCAATTACTACTCTAATCGCACGGCGTTTCCGTAGAAATTTTGGCCCCGTTTGGTTCATATGTTGGATTGGGGTTGGAATTAGGAATGAAGTTGTGCTTAATGAGGTTGGGACTTGAATTCCTGATACCTTGTATTTGGTTTGAATAATGATACACATTCCTACGTACTCTTTGGTTTATTTAAAGTGAAGTTGGGCTTAAGTTTCATTTTGACTTGTGCATTTTTTTCAAAACATAAAGTTCTTACAAAAATTTGAATTCAAAGTGAATTTTTACAATATATCAAAACCTTCAAAATAAAATAACTAAATCAATTTTATCATCCAACATAAGCTATAACATTCCCAAGCTAAAAAAAATCATTACAATTCACTCCAATGATGAACATAAAATATGTCTAGTAAGAAAAAAAAAAAAAAAAAACTTCCATCATGATAATCAAGCATTAGGTGTTGACCTCAAAATTACTAGCACAAAGTCTCTTTGCAACTTAGGATTAGGGTCGCCAAAAAGGATATCCAAATGGTTTGGAGTCAGTGAGAACAAAGTTACAACAGCCATTGATTGCTCTTTAGATATACACGACAAATTAACTAGGTGAAACAACAATTTCTCCTTCCGGCCGATTAATTCTTGTTCATGTTTCATTATTGATTCTTCATGTTATTGAGTAGTACTCGTGACACTTGGTATGGTTGAAAGATGAGTATTCATGTCTTTCATAACTCAGAACGTCCAGAAGTCATCTTACCCATATTTTCCAATTAAATCAACTATTTATGGCAACTTTCTTTTACCTTTAGCTTTCTGTGTCTTTTCTTTCTTCAATTTCTTTTACTATTCTAATTTACCCTACATTTCAGATTTAATTAACACCCGCCCAATCGTTCTCTTTTATGAATGACCATTTTTCCGATTTTATTTGCCATGGACTCATGGCCCATAATATGCTAGCTAAGCTATCACATTCTATAAGAAAAAATAATATATTTTGACAGACTAAAGTAGTATGCCTACAAATATGTACCACCCCATAATTTTTGTGAAATTAAATAATTAAGCGTGTTACGTTTTATTATATATTCGACGATCTAGTTAAAGTTTTATTGGAATTCAACTGAATAATCATGGGGTTTTTGATGACACAGTCATTTTAAGAGTATTCGATTATTACTTATCTGGATTTGGATCGGGTTTGTGGATCACTCAACTAGTTAACCTCAAACCCGAGTCTACCCTCACATTATTTTATGTAAAGAAAGAAAACTCTTCCCTTGAATCTCTTCAATCCCCTCAATCTTTTCGGCCTCTTCCTCTCCCTATCTCTCCTTTTCGTAGCTTCCTCCCATATAAGTTCTCAGCACTACTGCGTCAACTTCAAACACACACAACTCTTAGATACGATCTCTGATTAGAACATGGTTGGAGTTAGAACTGTGCTTTAGGTACCAATCCAGAGACATGTAGGTCGTGCTAAGATTCCACCGGATGCTCCCCGTGGAGGTGTTTTAGTGGAGCTGTGTCTATCTACCCGAGAACTGTTCCGCCCCTCGGTATTTTAATGATTACTGTTGACTCCTAAGGTCTTTTAGGTTGCAATTTTATGGAGACGTTCCTAACTCTATTTGTGACAACATATCCAAAAATTTTAAGACTTATATTTGTGTATCAAAATTTATATTATAATTCGTAGGAAAGCCCTAATTCATGTTTATGGTTCAGTGTGAGATTGATTCCCGTTGATCCACTTGGAGTTTGTAGACGAAATTTGGAGGAGACGTTGCGGACTTAATATTTTATGACATACTAAAATTTGGTAATCAACCCATTTCTTAAACATCAGTTATGCCTATTTCTTTGCTACTGCCCTGATTTGGGTTCTTACTCAGTTAGTGTCGTTTGTGGTTGCATAGTTTGTAATTAGAATTGATGGAGTAAAAGATTATGATTCATGGCTTAAGGAATTGATTATGATTGATTATGGAAAAAGATGATGTTAGAGTAAAAAGGAGAAATGGATTAGCGTTTAAGGTCAGAATGTTGACTACCCTAAACTTGAGCATAGTCCTATTTTCAACCTCACGAGCGTTTATTTATTAATTCATGCCTTATATAAAATTCCTGTCAATGATCATTTCTATTTTTTATATCCATACTTTTATATTGTCCATTAATGGCTAAGTTATTCATCATAGTTGAATTTATCTTTCATTACGGCCATTTGTACATTGAATGCGCAAGCACATAAATCATGTACTTAAAAATTGAAAAGTTAATTACGGACCCATCTAGAGGGACGGACTTTGCGCCGTCACCATGTCCTATGACATGTTTTGTTTATAACCTCTGATCAAGGTACATTTTCTAAGTTTGGTTAGCTACCAACTTCCTAATTGACTTTCTCCTAGAGGTGGTTTTGTCCTTCCAGCCCTCTATCGAGGGGTGTGCACACTCGAGTCTTTAGGGTAGTCTTACTGTAACTCTAGATGTGGGATGGCTAGGGTAGGACCCTTGTCCATGCTAGGGACCTGACGAAGGCCATATACGTTTACTAAGAAAAGAATACTCGAAAGCAAATAATACACATAGCAAATTCATGACCGTGATGGAGGATGTGATTCTGCAGTCCACACGGGTCGTGCACGATTTCACACAAGTCGTGTACTCTCTCTTGCGTAGCTTTGTCTATTCTTTGTTAGCTATGCGCCACTAAGGTGTGTATCTTAATCGTTTATATTGTTTAAACTTATTACTCAGCTTGTGCTAACATTCTTTGTTTTAAGTTGTGTCCCTACCCTATTTTGGGGCCTATGTTATCCTTTGATGGCGCATTGTATGGTTGAAGCGTCAGTGCATGTTGGGCATTTGTTACAAAGTCATCAAGCATGTATCTTTTTGGTTTGTTTTCTGATTTGTAGACCTAGGTAGAAGTCTTTCATTGTCATTTACTCTTTTGGATTATTTTTTTGTGAAGTTTGTTTTAATTAGCCTTGCCGTTGACTTGGTAATCAATGGCGGCATAACAATCCTTTATTAGCGAAAATTTAGGGTTGTTACAAAATGTAAAATACCAACACGAACCTAAAACGTAGTAATGGCCTGGGTAAGTGGGTGTCGAATCCACATAGAACGGTGATTGTCTAAGTACGCAAAAGTAACTACATGGGAGGTTTTGAGTTCGTATTCATCAAATGTTCAAACGAAAAGAAGTAATTTGCAATTCAATTAAGGGAAACGTTTAGGACGATTAATATCCACTCCATACAGATCATCCAATTGATTATTGTCCTCACTTAGATCGATTATGTTGAGCACCTAGTTGTAAAAACGGAGTTTTCGATCGTTCCTAATTAATGGCCAGAGAGATCACCCCTACCAACTAGCTCTAATCGATGAATAACAAAGACGCGCGCCTAAATTCAATTCAACGATAGCAATAAGCAATAGAACGATATCAACTAGAATCGATAAGATATAGACACACGCGGTTTCGATCTTTAATCAATATATCAATTCTCTCCTAAACCTTAGATCTATAATCAGCACGGAATTAAGACTTAGTTTCTACTAGTGAATCAATATAACAAACAATTAGCCCTTTGATTAATGATTCCATCAATCTGACTTAACTTAGGGCTAATTAGTTGTACACCTAATTAACGATAAATCAATCAAAAGCAATTAAAATATAGAGAATGATAATAATCAAAGATAATTGAAATAGTTAGAATTCACAATTGTGCGGATGAATTAGTAGCTTCAACTAATCAACTTCGAGAAATAGGTCTTTAACGTTGCATAGTCTTGAAAATAATACAACTTAAGTCTGATGAATGAATAATTAAAACTACCGAAAGTTTAAAGTATTTATACTAAAAGATTAAAAAAAGGGATTAGGAAATCCGTCTTACATGCCGACGCAGCGGGACGACTCGTCTAACACGGGACGGACCGTCTTAAGCTTCTGTTTCGGCCGCCGGACTGGTTCTGGCGAAAATTTTCAAACTGTTATAACTTCTTCGTTACTTAGCCTGTGAGGACGTGTGACCACTTCCTGGAAAGATAATATCATGAACTTTAATATGTCGTTTGTTTCACTGCCAAATTCCAAACCGTTTGAAAGTTATGTAGTTTCAAAGTTGATCTTCCTTAAATAGACTTAATTCCTCAACCTAGCTTCCAAATTTGTCCAAATCTTGTCATATTGCTTCTTGGATCATCTTTCATTGCCCCATTGTCGCTTCACACAATTGAATATCAATCTTAAGGCCATAAATACATTGAAAAACTACTAATTTTTATATTAAAGCACAAATAATCAAATAATCGAATTAGCCAATAAAGTGATCCAAAAGCTACCATTTAAATGCATAAAAAATCATTTTTTACCACTACTAAGTGGTGTGTATCATATTTTATAGTAAATACCTTTAATTGATAAAAAAACAAGATTTACTAGGAATATTATATACTTAGTTGTCGTTTAGTTGCCAAGAAATATCATGGGAATTCTGAAATCCCATTAATTGAAAAAATTGGAGTTGTTTGGTTAACCAAATTTATAGGAACTGAAAATTCCAATTGTTACAAAATGAGGAATTGGTTTCCTTGCCCCCTCCATGGTAATTGGCAATTCCTGTCTGAATTTAATTCCTACATCTAACCAAATAATTTTGAGAAATTCCCATGAAGTTCTTATTCCTGGAAAATAAAATTGCATGCGAATTCCAAATTCTCTTATACGATCAAACGACCACTTATACATTCACTTTTCTCATTTTAAATTGTCATTACTAGTTTTTCGTGATGTCAAATGTTTGAGTAGAATGCCCTTCCTGGTATAATTCTTGATAGGGATCGACGAAGAGAAAAGAATTAACAATATATCGAAGATAGAAATATTGTGTGTTTCACTAATTTGTACATGGGAGGTTAGAGGAATAAATATATTAGAGCGTGAAAATAATGAATTAACAAATTTCATAATTTGTTACATCGTTTATATTGGAACGATTTTTTGAGTGGGATTTAAAAAGGAAATGTTAATTAAAATGTTAATTACAATGTTAATTCTGCATGGCGGTTCTACTATAAATAGTTATGCCATACG
This sequence comes from Spergularia marina, assembly GCA_963680865.1. NCBI lineage: Eukaryota > Viridiplantae > Streptophyta > Magnoliopsida > Caryophyllales > Caryophyllaceae > Spergularia > Spergularia marina. Next base: position 25,933,713 of record OY804546.1, read on the forward strand.
GAATGGTGGTTTATGAACAATATCTTTTTTTTTTGTTTTTTTACAAAACCGCCACGCGAATTAGCGTATCTATAAAAGTAAAACTACTATGTGGAATGACGGCTCTAGCCTAGATAATTTTTTTTGGGTTCCACAAAATGTTACTATTCATACATTATTTTTTCAGACCTATTTAATTAACATTATTGTTTTTAAACGCCACTTCCAAAAATCTTCCTTTCGAATAAAATGTGTGTCAAACATGGAGGGGTGTGTGGTGACTACAAAATAAGTAATTAGCGGTTAATTAGTGACATGTATAAGTAGTCACTCTCTATTATTACCGTCAAAAAGTTTTTATTTGATCTAAGACTGTAACACTGCGAGATTCGGAAAGTGGTATATGAAGCTGATTTGTCCCACATTGTGAAGCTTCAAACTAAATCTTATATGATCAGTTTATAATAGATTGCTAACATCATACTACCAATAAGTCATTCACTTTTTAGAGCCCACGAGAGGATATATGGGCCCAAGGGGTGACTTCCAATATATTGGATTGTGTTGCGACGTATGATGGATCGGGCTGTTACGAACACCATGCACCCGTCATAACATTTTTTGAATTTGGTAGCATAGATATATAACATAAAGGATACAAGTGTCTTAGAATACATAACCAAGGTTAAAGCCTATTTCCACCTCACGGGTCGATGTCTTCTGTAACAGCCCGATCCATCATTGGCAGCTTGACCATTGTTGTTCCCTTGGAATCTAGCATTGCTCCCTTGGTAGTTATTCTGGAATTGATTTTGGTTTGGATTGTTGCCGTGGTAATTGGGACGAGGGTTGTTGTTGTAGGAAATCTGATTGTAGTTTTGGTTATTGGGGCGAGGATTCAGGTGGTATGTGTTCTGATTGAAGTTTTGATTCTCTCTATTGTTTCCCACGTAATTACCATTTCCCATTTGGTCTGAATTTTTATACCTAGACTCATATGCCCTGTGACCCCGTTTCCCACAATTAAGACAATTGACAGGTTGTCCAAAACAGTCAGCTCCCGGATGATCTCCATTACATTTCTTACAGAAGTAGTGACGCTCAGCCCTTTTATTATGGGTACGGTTCTGAAAGTTATTTCCACCAAAATTTCTATTGTACCCTTGATTCCCCCCAAAAGTGTTTGGTTTTCCCCTCTTTTCATTCTCAGTGTTGGTGTTCGAATCAGTTTCATTCATTATGGAATTTTGAGGTTCAAACTTTCTTTTCTTGTTTCGAGTTTCCTCCTTTAGCTCATGTATTCTCCACCCACTGGCGGCTTTCCCATAGGCCTCATGGACATCAGCAAAGTTCATCATGATCATGGTTTCCTGGAGGCTATAGTCAAGTCCCTCAATAAATCTAGAGATCTTGGAGGCATCATCAGGCAAAATTGTGGTTGCAAAGCGAGAAAGTTTAAGAAATTTGGCATAGTAGTCACTCACACTTCCTCGGTTTTGTTTCAATGCAAGGAACTCAGAGAGTTTTCGTTGCCTAACATGCTCAGGGTAGAATCTCTGTCTTAGGGCATCCTTAAGGCTATCCCAATTGAAGTTTGGTTGAGCTTGGAGGGCTGCCCCAGCAGCTGACCACCAAATATCAGCTTCTCCTTTAAAGTAAAAGACAGCCCCATCTACCTTTTGGTTTGCTGGGCAGTTAATGGTGTTAAAAATCTTCTCCATATCCCTTATCCAATTTTCAAGTTCAGTAGGGTCCTCACGCCCATAATAGAATTCAGGTTTCCTTTGGGATATCTTCTTAGCCCAGTCAATTACAGGTGGTTGGTTATTATTTTGAAGCAGTTGGACTACAGCAGCAGCAAATTGGTGAAATCCATTGTTTTGTTGTTGGTGATTCATGTTTGCGTTGTTTCTTCTTGTGTAGTAGTGGTGAATGGGGACAACCTACACTAGCAAATTATTTATAATTACTTTTACGCTATTGGTAACTTTAAGCTATAATGCAATTAGCATATAATAACACATCACATAACCAATAAGAGGAGTCATATCAAGCTCAATAATAAAGCTTAAAGCATCCATAAGTAATAAAACATATAAATCATCGACGCAACGATGTCCAAACAATAGTCTAAGATGCTAACTATAGAGCATTTTAACTACCATTATTATTATTATTATTATTATTATTATTATTATGTATCCTAGACACTAGTCACTAGCCCAAGTTTTAAGGGTAGGGCGGGAGGGCACCTCTATATAAGACATTCTAATCTCGTCCGTAGTTGGGTAATGATTCGTATTAGTCATACACACTAATTAGTAATTGTCCTTACTATTTAGGACTCGTAATTAGCATTTCAATAATAATGCAACAACATTTCAATAATAATGAATTAACATTGTAATTCATGCCAACAAAGTTATTACCACCTCCTAATCATAATTACAGACTTACAATAGAAAAGGGTTAAAATAGTTCATGCTCTAACCAAAACACATTATCCAAACATGAAAGTAGCTGTATAAAAGCATGTTTATTGTAATGTACACTTTCCATTTAGCTCATACCATTTAAAATTGATAAGGTACATTAGACCTTCAAAATTCCACAATCTCATCCATATTCCAACCATTCCAAACATTTAAATTTCAATCATTCCAAACATCCAAATGCTAGCATATATAACCAAACTTTTATCATAAATTTGAAACAAAACAACCATACAGAAGTCTCACATGTGTAAACAAGTAGCAAGTAATAAACAAAGAGTCACTGAACAGATAAAACAAACAAACCCATCCCCCATACGGCTTGGTTCATTTTATTTATTTATTTACTTATTTATTTATTTATTTTGCTAGTTGATTCGTTTATTTTATTTTCCTAGTCTCATTAGTTCATTTTAGCGTGTGACCTAACCTGGGCTCTGATACCAACTGTAACACCCCCAAATTTCCTTTCCTTTTCAAAAACATTTTATCGAGAATCAAAGCACCAATAAGGAAATTCAGAGGTGTCACTCCGCATTCGAGTCAAAGACCCGAATGCAAGGAGATTTCAAAAGCCACAGTATAAAAGTCTAATGATCTAAAATAGTCTATTACAACTCATTAATTAAAATTACAACAGTCCAAAATATGAATTATGAAATAGTCTATGTCTAATAACTACTAGTCTAATTATTGAATCCAACTAATTCTAGTGAGTCGTCGTTCCCGCATTCATCAATCACTCCAAACCTGTGGTGGATTTGAAGCACAAAAACCACAGTTGAAAAAGTCAGTGAAATTGAGTAAGCTAACACCTCAACGTGTAGAAAACCAAAACTCTTACCCGGAGTTTGAAAACGTTTTTAGTTTTATTTTCGAAAACACACTTAGCACATAAACATATAATCATTCAATAATAATTCCAAACCAGTAGTTAAGAGTCATATATCAGAATCCACCATTCAATTCATCACATACTCATAGTATAAGAAACATTCCATAATCCATATCCAACAAATCAAAGATTAACGATAAATAAGAAATTCCTAAGTCACGAGCCATAATCCACAATTCCTAGTTAACAATCCACATGCCACAATCCATCTAACATTAATTTGATAATGAGTAAGAAGTTATAAGTCACAATTCATAGTCCACAATCCATAATCCATAATCCATAATCCATAATCCATAATCCATAATCCTTATTATTTAGAAATGAACTGAATCTTTTGCCAATTCATCCTATCAACCATAATCCATAATCCATAATCCAAGACAACTAGACCTTAAGTGTGCACACCCCCTACTGGGTGTTTTTAACCCAAGTAGAGTAGACTAGAGCCTAACCCTCTTAAAAACCAATGCGGTGGGGAAATTAATAGGAGTCGATGCGACTCAAACATTTGAATAAGAGTTCTTTTGACTCAAGCAAATAAATAGGAGCTCTTTTGGCTCGAATAAATAATTAGGAGTTCTTTTGCTCCGTCTAAGTAACCAATATCTTATTGAGAGAGAGTTGATGATCACATAATCATATACAACAATACAAAACCAACATCATAATATAAATTGGCTATGCGCCCACAAACCAAACCAAATCAAATCAAATCAACCAATTCAATATACATTTAATCTTACCTTTCAAAATAACATATTTGTCACAAGCCATACCATATACCAATATCAATTCAATATACATTTAATCTTACCTTTCAAAATAACATATTTGTCACAAGCCATACCATATACCAATATCAATACAATAAATCCAACCAAATCAAAATACAACAATCGTATAAACTGAACTGTTCTCCACCTATCATGATACTATGTTTTCATCCAATCACACCATTCACATCTAGCACATAAGTTTGAAAGGTTTCTACAAGTTTAAGAAGGGTTGAGCATGCTAGCTTACCTTTTTAAGCAAACGGAAAACTCAATAGCACAACAATCACTAATACTCCTCGTCTACGAACTCAGACTCTACAATTACACAAACGACATTCCCAAATTAACACTCAATCATTCTCAACCAACTAACCAACTATATATCTATGTGTTAGTATGTATGATCCTATATGCAATGTATGATTATGACAATACCAAATTCAAACCAACAGTTACTAATTTTTCATTAATTATAATTCTATTTCAATAATTATCCAATATAACTCAATTAACACCAAAATTATTATAAAAATTCCCAAAGGCCTAAAAATTAGTTTAAAACAGAATCTAACTTATAAAATTAACCCTTAATAATTATAATTTAATTGGAAATTAATCTAACAATTTAAATCATGTTTTATTTAGCAAAACCAATATTTTAATACATAAAATCCCATAAATCCGAAAATAATAAAATAAATTTCGAAAATCAGAAAAATAAATTCATAACAACCAGATTTCGGAAACCCTAATTAATATTATAATTTGAGCTATTAAAACAATTTTCAACATTAATCTCATAATTAAAACTAATAAAAATTTCTACAAAACATGAACAAATACAACAAAATCCCCAATTATATTAAGAACCCTTAATAAGAAGATTATAATCATACTAAAGTCATAACTTAAGAATTAATTGAACCTAATTCGAGCAATTAAACCAATTAGCCCCAATTTCGAAATTAGAGAAAATCAACCTAAAACAATGATCAAGATCAAATATTTATGCATAAAACTAACTTAAATCGATTACCCACTAATCATAGCATCTAGTAGAACCAATTAAACATAATCAAAGCTTGGAAAAAAAACGAATTGAAACTCACGTTAATTGAAGGGGCGAAAACAGGGGTAAGGAGAAGGGTGGTGGAGGCGTTACCACGGAAGAAGAAGAAGGGAGAGGAACGAGGTGGTCGATCGGCGATCTGGGCAAAGGAAGAAGAGCGGCGTTCGTGCGTGGGCGGTGGCGTGCGTGAGGCGAGAAGCAGGAAGGGGGCGTGCGTGAAGAAGGACGAAGAAGGAAGAGAAAACAGAGGAAACTCTGTTTTTATATCAGGGGGCTGCGTCGGCCTTTTTTTTTTCTGATTTCTTTTTTTTTTTTTTTTTTTTTTTTGGTGGGTTAGGATGTGTTTGGTGTTTGGGCCAATTGGTGTGGGCTTGAGTTGTTGTAGTGTTTGGAAGATAGCCCAATTCAGAAATTAGAAAATCGTATATAGAAAATCCGACTCCAAAATTCATTTCCGAACTCGGTTTTGAGAACGACAATTAATAATTAAAATATTTTCATTTCAATAATCTAATTAATAGATCTAAAAATATAATAATAAAATACTTTAAAATTTTGGGATATTACACTTCCCCCGGGTTAAAACGGGGAACAAACGTGCCATTCAAAGTACATTTGAAGAGCAAGGGGAGAAGTTACAAAATGTTGAGTTTCGATGCAACTCAAATGGATCCTCGCCTCACGAGCGATCAAATCAGCAGCTTGAATCCACTTCAATTCCTCAGAATGTAGCGAGTCGTCTTCAGGAATACATCCTCGATGAACACCCTTCATAATTTGTTAATCCATTAAACATCTCACAAATGTACTCCCAGTCGCTTGTACTTTGACTATACGAGAGAATTTCAAACTAAAAAGATGTTAATACCCAACAGAAAGAACAGAGGGAGTTCTAATCATCTAGGTAGTAGCCAATCACAAGTTTAATAAGATCACATAATTTAATGGAGAAAAAAAAAATTAAAATAGTAAAATGCTGAAAGCACAGGCAAATAATTGCAGTTTCATAACCAATGATATAATCCAAGTGAGAGAAAGCTCACAAAATGAGCCACCCCCCTCCACCAAGGGAAAACGATGAATCAATAGTGATTTTGAGCCAAATCTGGTCCAATAATAGATTTTATCTTCATCTGATAGATCAACTGTTTGGATTTTTTTCGAGGCAAAAACTTCATGTAATCTAGCTTCGAGTTTTTTCGGATTTCTTTGCACGGTTTTTTTAAATGAAATTTTTCTACAAGTGTGATTTGTCTATGTCTAAGGTTCAACTTTGTTTTTCCTTGAAGTAATGACTTGTCGTTCCTCTTAGCCTCTTAGGGATGTTATTAATCGCTCCTTGCATTGTTTTTTTTTTCCCCTCATTTCTATCGACGCCTTTTGCGAGTTAGGTGTCTATGTATTACCTTTTCTTGGTGTGTAAAATTTAGTTAAAACACAATTGACTGTTAAATTACAAGATCAAAAATATTGGTGACCAAAATGATAAGTTATAATTATAAAAGGAGTTTTAATACAATATAACCACTTGAAATAATCATTATATTAATTCGTAACTAGCAATAATTTGGGAGTATGTACAAACATATATACTACATACATAAATTCTAATTATGATTGATACATAGAATCACTAATAGCGGCAATATCTCTCTAAACTATTGTAAGAAACAAATATCTACATCACCATTTTCATGTCTCCTCCCCGAACTTAATTTTTCTCTTTTGACATACCGGTTATTTATGACATGCGTTATTTTTCTTTCAAAATTCAAACGAACAACTAAGATATATATAGTATGTTGATTTAACATGTAACTCACAAACTTGATAAACGAAAAGGCAAGAGACACAATATTCAATACTTCATTAGATGCTAAGTAATAAATTGAATAATGAAATTTGTGATAATTAAATTTAAAGAAGTTGACGTGCTTCCTAAACGTTTGAAAATGCAACTCATCAAGATATGTTTTTCACTCTCAATTACTCTCAACATGACACGTAAGATTATTTTCGGAAATGACCCGCTTTGCTCTGATCCTTCAACCAAGTAGTCATAGGTTGGATTCCAAACTCTTGCGAATGAAACAACCAATGTTGAGAAAGATCTACTCAGAACTCCGAGAAAAATTGCAAACATTCTCGACATTTGACGTGTTACTATGTTTTGAATGTTCAAATTTGATGAGAATTTATTAAATCTAACCAATTAAGACTTGGAACTAAACCCAAGCAAAGCAAAGTCACCTACAAGTTTCACAAACTTACAACATTTAGAAGTGCAACTAGTATAACACCCGTGCCATGCACGGAAATATATAGTTTAACTTTAAACTTAAGTTTTGTAACATGGAACTATGTTGTTTGATTAATAAGTTTGTAATTTATTTACCAACTCAAGACTTTTGTATATACTATGAGAGTTAAAAGTGGATATCACCAAAATGGCAGTTTCATAGATGTACATCTGTTTAACCGTAAAGATTAATAAGAGTGAATATTATTGTTATATATGTATTCTATCTATTTTTTTTTTTTGTTACCATATTATTGTTATGGTCTCTAAGTCTGTGACTTATGCCCTTTTTTGTTTTTTTGAAAGGAAGTGACTTATGCCTTGCAAGGTTGTTCAATCGTTATTCAATAATTATTGTAGCTACAATTGATTAATAATGTAATAATGCATAATGAAATTAATAGATTCTCATTAGGAGAAGTGTAAGACAAATCGAACCATCTAAACATACAATTTATGATATGAATGTAAATAAAGGTTAAAAAAGAGAATTCAATCATCTAGCGTTAACACAATATATATTATGACTGTTGAAAAACAAAAGAAAACAAAGGCAATTAGACAAACGTGTAACTTATGCTTTGCATAGTAGAAAATTTCATACAAAAGTATGATCTTGGATTCTTGGTTGAGTGGGAAATAATGAGAGACTTGATGACAAAACGTACATTTCAATCCGAGTGCACAATTTTAATATCTTCTCAATAAGACTCTAAGAAAATTAAATCAAACTATTAAAGAAGTACAATTTTTTTTTTTAATATATATAAGACTATAACAATTCTACAATAGCTAACAGAGCTTGGTAGCCATTGTAAAGAGATCAATAATGACCCTTTGATTCCCCTAAATAAATCTCAACCTTTGATTAAGTTGACCATGATATGATAATTAAATTTAATAAAATAATTAATATTATTAAACCCCATTTTCTTTCTCTCCCTCCACCACCCCAACAGCCACCGCAAGTCCAATCAAACCACAACCAAACCGTCGCCTGGCACCACCATTGCCACCCACGGTCACCTACAACCACACGCCTCACCTAATGCGTCACCGACCCCATCTGATTGTACCTCCATTTTGTCTTTCTCTTCTCCGTTTCTATAGGCGGTGACGGTTATGAGGGGCGGCGACTTGGAGGTTGCTAGGGCGTCGTCGGCGGGGTAGCTGGTTTTCGTGGGGAGGGAGCGCATGAGTTTTCTTGGGACGGGGGCCCGGGAATCAAAGCGGAGAGGACGGAAAAGAGGAGTGTTGGGAGGAGAGAGAATCGTGCGTGCATAAGGACGCGATGACGATAGCCACCCATAGCCCAGGGGGAGAGGTCGCCTTCATTTGTTGTCCGGGGATGCTTCTCTCGAGTACAATGGTGGTGGTGGGTGCTACCGGAGGTGGCGCTAGGGCGGTGGCAGGGTTGAGGGTAGGGAGGAGAAGAGGGAGAAAAATATGAGGCTGAATTAATTATTTTTATATTATTTTAGATTTAATTAATTGAAAAAAAAATTATTAAATAAGGTCAAACTTATCATGGCTACCAAGTCTTGGTAGCCATTGTAGAATCACTCATAAGACTAATAAGCAAACAATTATATAAATCAAACCAATTGAAACAACGATCATAGATAGAATAAAAAAATTAAATAAAAACCATATTTATTGAGATAAACAAAATTAGAGCATAATTAATAGATGGAGTGAATGAGTGATAGGACAAACAATAAATCATGAGGAGCCGAATGATGGAGAGAAGATAAAATAAAAAACAAAAATAAAAAACAGCCTTGGAGAAGATTTAGGGATATTTTGACTATGTTTGTTAGCTAGGGTGTTAAAAGAAACCGAAAAAGAGGCATGGTTAAATTTTAGTAGAACTAGATAGATAGATAATCTCACTCCCAAAAAACCCCACTTTGTTTCAGTTCATTAGAACTGAATCAAAACTCAAAACTAAAAAACTCCCATTTTTGGGTTAAACTTCAGAGTTCATCCGACAAAATTCTCCACTCAATTGTAAAAATTTAGGTCAAAATCCCCAAAATAAATATGGATACACTAGCAGAAGGGTTATGGGGATTAGCAGATTACCATGAACAGAATGGTGAAATCCCCAAATCAATTAAATGTCTTGAAGCAATCTGCCAATCTCCAGTTTCTTTCCTCCCAATCATTGAGGTTAAAACCCGGCTTCGCCTCGCCTCCCTCTTGCTCCGCCACACCCACAATGTCAACCACGCCAAAGCCCACCTTGAACGCTCCGTAAGTTTTCTTTCTTTTTTTGTAGCATTTACAATGGTGGTTCTTATGCCTCGAGTTCTTAAATTGTGTCACCAAAAAGTCAAGTTCTTCCGTTGTTGGGAGTTCTTTTAAGAACCGGGTCTTTTAAGAACCCGGTTCTTATTTACTGTGCTTAAACAATTAGATACAAATTTGGATTAGTGGGATTATAGATGAACTAGTGTACTAGGATTATAGCCGACCACAAATCATTTTGGGAATAAGATTTGGTTGTTGTTGTCGTTGTGAAATGAAGTCGGAGACTTGTTTGTGTGGGAAGGTAATAATTGAGTTCGGCAGTACTATGGGTGTTCGTTTTACTTTGGGAATTGTGTGAAATGCGGTTTTGTGATGGAGTGTGTTGAGATCATTATGGTGATTTAGTTGATTTTATGTGCAGCAATTGTTATTGAAGTCGATACCTTCGTGTTTCGAGTTGAAATGTAGGGCGTATAGCTTGCTCAGTCAGTGTTATCATCTTGTTGGAGCAATTCCTTCTCAGAAGCAGATTTTGAACAAGGGTTTGGAGCTTACACAGTCGCTTGGTGATGGGTATGTAATGCTCATTTTGTTTATTTTGTGGCTGTTTTTCCTGGTGATGACGTTGTACATTCGAGGAAACTAATTGTACACAACAATATTTGTTGGTTCTGCTGTTTTTAAGCTACCAATGATGTGCATTCCACAAAAGCTGAATGATTTTGTGGTTGTTTCTCCTAGTGATGACGTTGTGCATTTGAGGAAACTAATTGTATACAACAAACTTGTTGGTTGTGCGGTTTTTGAGCTACCAATGATGTGAGGTCCACAAAAGCTGAATGATTTTGTAGTTGTTTCTCCTAGTGATGACATTGTGCATTTGAGGCAACTAATTGTATACAACGAACTTGTTGGTTCTGCGGGTTTTGAGCTACCAATTATGTCCATTCCACAAAAGCTGAATGTGTTTGTGGTTGTTTCTCCTAGGGATGACGTTGTGCATTTGAGGCAACTAATTGTATACAACAAAATTTGTTGCTTCTGCGGTTTTTAAGCTGCTGATGTGCATTCCAAAAAAGCTTAATGTGTGTGCTCAAATGGTTGATTCCGCTGTTATTTTAATGTATTATCTTAGTAATATATCTGCATTTAAAAGAAACTGATGGTAATAGGCATAATTTTGCTGATTTGGTAGGTATAAACTATCATTGTACTGAGTGCATAGCGCTAATTTGGTAGGTATAAACTATCATTGTACTATCATTGTGGTTTTTAAATGCTGATTAACTTATGGAGGTTTTGGATTAATTATGGATTGATGGTTTTGTTTGTTTGAATTCAGTTTTGCAGCGAAGTTATGGTATTGTAACTTCACTTCACAGCTTGCAACGGCGTTGACAATTGAAGGAGATTATCATAATTCGCTTGCTGCTCTTGCGCAAGGATACCATGCTGCTGCAGTAATATGTTATCTGGAACTCCAGGTTAGTCCATAGCTTACTTTTGGTTATCAAAATTCTCATTGCATATACAAAAGACGATTGGTCAACCATGCCAAATGCCTCCTTTACTGCTTTTTTGAGTAAAAGCTGGATGAGATGGCTTGAATATATTCAACAACATCTTTAACCCCAGTGCCTTAAAACTCCCGCCTTATGGCGGGGTAAGGGGGGGTCGGATGCACGCTATTAAAGGGGAAAACTGAGATTATATTTGAGAACTTGTTCGTAATCCCTTATATATGTTGCTTGTTATGCATAAAGTTATTGGTAGAGACTCCTAGAGAGTTAGAGACTTAGGGGATTAACCATGTTGTTATTTTAATGGAAGTACTTCAGGTTCTTGCTGGTGTCAGTCCTACGTGGCTGCCAGAGTCTGATTACATTTCTGGTCATTTGTTTTGCTAAACACTTATCTGATGTGAGACCTTGTGACTTGTGAGCCTATGCCAACCTTTATTTTGTTTGAAGGTACTAGATTCAATGCATTTGTTTTAAGAGAAGTTTAATCTGCACGGCCATGGACTCAAGTGAGTCAAGTCTCATGAGGGTTGTTCAGATGGGTTTTTGTGTGTGTGTGTCTGAGGGAGGTAGTGGGATCGATTGGAGTCAGTATAGAAACCGGGGCTAGCATTAAAGGGGCTGCTGGACTATCAAGGAAGATAATTCTTCTTATGGGTCCGGTGAGAGGGAATAAACTAATTATCAGAAATTTAACGAGAGAATTATGAACTATGCGATTATCTCCTTCTGTAGTGCTGAAGAAACTGTTCACAATAGCTCGTTTGATCCAGAATTGATTAAGGTGGATTTGTGTCTGTGATTTTGACCGTAATCGTTAATCACTGGTTTAGAACAAGTGATAGTCAAAATACTTTGGAACAAGGGGAAAAAACGAAATCCAGGACACTAGTGCACAATGGTACGCTCAGAGTATTCTTTTTCAGTAATCTAATAGAAACAGAGTCAGGATTTTATTTGGAGAAGCTTAATATAGAAGAAGTTTAATGTATCGAAACAAAGGTGATCTCTCGTTTTTGGTGACGAATTGATGAAATTAGATATCAAAAACCAAATTTCAGCTGAATATATTTATGTAACAAGTCTTTAGGGCACTGTGGAACTTAGCCCTCAAGTTTTGTGGACTTTTTTGACTTTGGGTTTAAACCCTTGCAAAATGAGCTTTAGTTTGTTCAACTTATCAACTTCCATTTATATTAGCCCTATTCTTTTTCTCAACTAGCTGTGCTTTTATTTATCTTTCATCATTGTGTTTGCCTGTCTCTACTGAACACGTAACCTCTGGTCTTTAAATACATAGGTAGGGAAGATTATTAGTACGTGCGGTTGATTGCAAAGAGCTAATTGGAAAGAAAATGAGTGGGGTTTCTCATCTATGTATTTGTATCATTGGTCAAGTGTAACTGCTAGATCTCTCTATAGTGACTTTGCCCAGGAGATCTAGCTTGGTATAGGACCTTTTAGTTTCAGTGTTTACTTTAAGAGGGTTGTGTTCTGTAGTCTTTTTGTGGAAGCTGCAATGTGAATCTTTCCTTTTTCAACTTCTCAGCTCTTCTTTGTTACTCCTCTCTCCTAAAAGTTTATGTGGCGAAGTTATAAAATGCTTCTAGCAACAACATCTTAACCCCAGTGCCTTAAAGGCTCCCGCCGTAAGGCGGGGGGAGGGGTCGGATGCACGCAAGCCTTACCACTATTGAAACATAGAGAGGCTGCGCACGGATGACTTAAAATGAAAATTGCTTCAAGAATCGCACCGATACTTCACAAAATAAGAAGCACAGACAGTTTTATGAGCTATTTTGCTTTATTCCATAATATCCCAAATACCAAAGAATAAGTAGTCTTTGGCTCCATTGGAAATGGAAATTTATAAAATGCTTCTATCATGTCCCTTTTTATTGTGTGACGTTAATCTTGTTATTCACAGGCAATCACAGCTCTTAAAGCTATCTCTTTACTTTTTTTCTTTGCCTTTTGTGATACAATGCTGCTTAAAGATAATGTCTTGGATAATATTGATCTATCATCATGGGCATGGTTGTTTCTAATTCTTAATCATGCTCTGGGGCAGATGTACTTTGCAACTTCCATACTTCATGTCCACGTGATGCAGTGGGATGATGTAAACTTGGTGAAACAGGCTCTTCTGAAGTGCGACGAAGTATGGGCATCCTTTGATAATAATAAGGTACCCCATGTTTCATCAGTTTAAATAAATTCTAGTGCTTGATAGAGCAATTTAATTGCAGGATGTGGGTTGCACCTGTATTGTCAGTCTGTGCATTAATATGTTTTTATAAACCATGTTGGTCCTCTGGGCTGGCAGGGGTGATGCCATATATGTTCTGGTAGAGGTGTATTGCTGACTGTAATAAGCTATGGACAATTCATGAGGTTATCTCTCTTTTGTGTCCACCCTTCTGCTCCCAGACCAGCGGGCAGCGGAATTTGCTTTGAGGGCTTCAAAGTTGTGGTCAGGATGATGTAATTTCCCATGTGACCCCCATCTGCATGGAATTATCTTTTGGACTGCAGGGAAGCTGAAAGACTCCCATGTCTGTTAGCCATCTGAGTATCATTATTTGTGCGATCTAATACATAACCTTTGGCCTCTATTGTGATTAAATATACAAAATTTTAATATTGCTGTTGAGGTCTTAACATTTTCTCATTATACGAGACTTGTTGACACACAAGTATTGTTTGGAAATGCGGAAAAATGGCTTTGAGAAGAGAAATGTCTTGCCATATCTGGAAAGGAAGCAGAAGGGTTAACTTATGTTAGCTAAAATGGAATTTGTTGTTGATATGTCAATATACTTTAAACTTTCACTTTTTTTTCTTTTGCTTTTTGACCCCCCCTCACCTCGCCTTATGGCGGGAGCCTTTAAGGCACTGGGGTTAAAGATGTTGTTTTTGAGTGAATAGACTCCATTTGGCAACTTAATTAATTTTTCCATGGTCATATGCAATCTGTGAAGTACTGCAGCTTTTGTGATCAGACTTCAGGGCATTGCTCAAACGCTTTGCCTTGATTGTTAGCAGTAAAAGTGCTGCTGGATCATAGAGTGGGACTTGAGTTGCAGGTTACCAACATTTGGATTTTTTTCCTTTTATTGTAGTTGATGATGCTTTTAGTGCTCATAAAGAAATTCTTGAAAGCAGGTTAGAGCAATTCTTTTGGACAGTCAATCAAACTGCTAGCCACCACTCACCAATCTATAAACTCAAATTTCCACAACTTCCCGACACCAATAGTTTCCTGGTTCTCCTAAAACGGTGTCGCTTTTATGACTCAGTACTCGAGACAATTCGATCCACTTCAATAACTTAATGTGCACTCCTTATAAAACGCGTAGGGCCGCCACATAGTTTTTAACAAAAGTGGAATAAAGAATGAGTTTTTAAGGTCCACTTGGTGTGAAATTACTATGTAGAGGTTTCTCCACTTGCATTTTTAATTAACAAAGCAATAAATTAGAGGCTTCTTGGTCTTTACCTTTACAAATAAGGAAATTTTCATTTTGAACATCTAAAAACGAAAAGTAGCAAGTTTATAGGCTAACGGAGGGAGTATGACTTAATGTCCTGATGTATGAGGAGGATTCCCTTGAAGTTGGTGTTATTAAAAGGAGTCTATTGAAAAAGAAGTCACCGGTAGGCAGCTGTGCCTTCCAGTACCTTCTGCAAAATTACTCTCTGGACAGACTGTGGTGCTGGCGACCTGAGTTTGTTAATCTCCAGATCACCTAAAAACCGATTTTGGAGTTATTAAGCTCTCTTGGAACCCTCCTATCTTATTGTATACCACTGTCTAGTTTCTAATGCGTGTCTATTTATGAGTAGTGTCTAAACACTTTTGAGATAAGCGAGATAATTACCTTCACAAGGTGAGTTTTGACGGAGATTGTGACTCAAATCTTTTCTCAAAGTCTCAAACTATCTTTACAGTAGTAGATGTCTTATCTACTACTTATCCTGTAGGAAGTTTTACCATGTAAATTCTATCTTCTCTATTTCCACTGGTTATTACTCATTTTTGTTGTTATTAACATGATAAATTTAGGGTTTGCTTGTCCAAATTGTACCAAATATTATACGTTTTGGAAGGTGCAAACTTAGCATTATTGAGTGCACCAATAAAAAGAGACTGGCTTAGGTGGGATAAAATGTCAAGTACATGCTACAGTACCCTTGTGCTTCCAATATTTGATCGACTCTCTTAAGGATTTACCATCTGATGCACATTTTAATAAGCTGTTTTGATTAAATTCTTCACACTTTAAAGCTCGAAATTACAAATCTCTTGGTGCCTTTGGAAAAAGAAACTAAAGAAAGAAATAGTAAAATACCAACATTTGGAGTTATGAACATCAAAACAAGGCTGAAAGTTTGCGAAACAAGGGTAATATGCATATGCCAAACCATCAAAACCTCTTCTTTTGTTTTCCAAGTCTAGTTTTCAAGGTAAATTACTAAGTCTGCTTATTCATCCATTTTGTCCGCTTAGTCCACTAGCACATCCTTAGGAATCTCAATTGGTGCCGCTCCAGTAGCGTGCTTGTCATTAGGATGCTTGTTTTCAAAAGTGAAGTTCTAGTTGGTGATTATTAGGTAGCTCTTTGAAGCTTTTGGAGTCATTGTTTTGTACGTTTATCTTGCGGATTGGTAAGTTCTATGTAGTGCCATTAGCCATCGCCCATCGGTTATCCTTTGGGTCTTTTAATCTGTTTTCTGGCTCGTACCTGATGTCTGTGTGTTGTCTGGCCACCTTTGCAGAAACAGCAGTCCCCTGGTTTGCTCTTCTACAATGAGCTTTTACACATTTTCTATCGATTTCGTATCTGTGACTATAAGAATGTTGCTCAACACATTGACAAGCTGGATGCCGCTATGAAGGCTGACATGCAGCGAACGGAGCTTGTTCAAGAGCTGACTACTGAGCTGAATGCTTTAGAACAAACTCTTTCTCAGCCTGACATGAATTCTAGGGATTGCTCTGGGCTGATGGAGAAACGTGCTCATATACAACAGCAACTCAGGAGTATGACCACATCAAGCTCCATTCCCCATAATTACGTGGATGCATCAGATCTTGGGTTTGTTAGGAAGCCTGGTACTGATAAGCTTGAGCTGGCTCCGTATCCCATTGATGGGGAATGGCTGCCCAAGAGTGCAGTTTATGCTTTAGTGGATCTTACAGTTGTAATTTTTGGACGTCCAAAAGGGCTTTTCAAGGAATGTGGCAAGCGGATACAATCTGGAATTCAAGCTATCCAAGGTTGGTTCTTGTGAAGTATGGTATATAGCAAAAGTCTTTGTGCTACTTAATGTTCTTCCATCATGGTTTTAAAATTTAAGTGTTTTACCAAGTGACTCTAGTAATTTGGTTTTACGATTGAAATTTATGCCTTCGATGAGAAACAATAATTCGGCTGAAGAAAAAAATGTCATTCTCCCTGGTTTTAAAGTCACCTCAGTTATTCTACTACTCTTTTCTAAAGATGGTTTTTTAAGTTTTTAGCACATTTGCTACTTTGCATCTAGACACCTATTTTTTTACAAGATTGATAGCACACATAGTTATTGCACTGGCAGGGCCTAGCTCTGATAACTGGAGTGCTGTAGTTTGGTTTCCTTTTGATTTTGGCTTGTATGACCCCAAAGCATATTATTTGATGAGAACTTGTAATATACATGGATTACCATGAAATGATTAGATCCCGTACTTTTTTCATTCTTTTTTTGGTACATTCTTTTTCCTGCAGTGGAGTTATCAAGGCTTGGCATAACTGACGACGTGAGAGGTGAAGAATTCTTCTTTAATTAATCTATTTGTTTTTGGATGTGTAGTCCTTTCGTTGTGAATCCCTTCTCTTTTAACAAATGAAAAATGGTGAATCCTTTCTACAGAAGTTGACCTTCAGCACTCTGCTATCTGGATGGCTGGTGTCTATCAGATGCTGTTGATGCAATTTCTAGAAAACAAGGTTGCTGTGGATCTCACACGGGCTGAGTTTGTTGAAGCTCAAGAGGTGGGTTGTTGGTTTAATTTCGTTGTGAAAAAAAGAAGAAAAGATTTTACACTCCCATGCTTATTTTATTTATTTGGATTTTCGTTCAACCAATCTATTATCCTCTTACTTAATGTATTTGGAAGTTTTTTCTCTGGGAGGTTGGGGCCCGGGGAACACAACGCCCTAAAAAGGAATACTTTGGACAATTTAGGACTAAGTGGTGGATACATTCTGTTCTTTGCTTATGATCGAAATGCTGGCCCGAGAACTTAAGTGTCCAAGTGCAGAACGACAATAACGACCTCTATGCTTTTCTTTTATGTGAGATCTCCCAGATATCAGTATTCCAATAACACTAGTAAAAGAAAAATTGAGACGGGTTAATACTTCATACGGAGTATCTTTTTAGAAGTACCCCGTGAAGAAGCATCTCATGAGTAAATATGCCCATTTCTTTCTTTCTAATGCATTTAATTGCCCTCCTTTTCTGGGCCCCCCTCGACTCTATGCCCTATAGGCAGCACCTCCCCACCTACCCATTAGACCGGTGTGATAAAAATGATCCTCAAAAATCCATTTCTTGTTTTTCGTCGTATGTTCCATAGTCCCCCTCGGACTGGATGGACACTGACATGAGTTTTGTATTTGAAAATGGTTTTCTGAGATGAGATGACATTTTTTTTTTTTTTTTTTTTGGAGAGGAGTGCTCACATCATTAACATATCCTGTGTACTTATCAGCTGGTCTGCTGGTGGTATATTGATGCTTAAAATCATCTCATTTGTTTTCTACATGCTTTTCTAGGCATTGGTGCAGATGAGGAATTGGTACACCCGTTTCCCTACCATATTACAGGCTTGTGAAGGCATTATTGAGATGCTGAGAGGACAATATGCTCACTCAGTTGGCTGCTTCAGTGAGGCTGCGTATCATTTTCTTGAAGCAGCAAAGGTAATATTTTTATCTTATGTATCTATGAAATACCCGTACTGCTGTGCCTCAGGTCCCCAAAGGCTCCCGCAGTTCCGCCTATGGTAAGGTGAGGGAGGGACCAAGTGGAGTCAAGTGTATGCAGCCTTACTCCAGTGATGAAAGCATAAAGGTTGTTTCTGGATAACCCATAACGAAAAATGCATTGCAAATCACACCGACGTATTGGTACTTCATAATACAGGAAGTGCAACCAGTTTTGAGGTTCATTTTGCTTTCTTTCGTTATATTCGAAGTTGAAAGAATGGTGATTCTTTGGCTCCACTGCAATGGAGACTTTTCGATGTTCTTATAGTAGAGAAATCTGTTTGGAGGACACTATTATTATGAACCTTTTGGTGTTATTGCAGTTAAAGGCAATTCTAAATTGCAGCCTTATAATCCACCTTGTCGAAAAATATGATTCAGTAATGATACTAAATAAAAAAGAACTTCAAAATGGGGGGTTGCATTTATCTGACTCCTCCTTACCTGCCATACACGGGAGCTTTGAGGCACTAGGGTAATGTTGTTGCTGTTGAAACATTGTACACTCCATGGCCTTCTTTATATAGCATTTTTTTTTTTTCTTGAGTGTTTATGAGTCTGAGATTTTGCAGTTAACAGAGAGCAAGTCTATCCAAGCTATGTGTCAAGTTTATGCAGCAGTTTCTTACATCTGTCTTGGGGACTCAGAATCTTCGTCGAGGGTAATACTTGTCTTTAGGGGCCAAGTCTTTCCCTTGTTTTTAAGAAACCTTTAACAGTGGAAATAAATCCACCTAGTCCTCAGTTTCTTTGCTAAATCTGAAACCTGTATTCATGTTATTTGCTTTCCACAGGCTCTTGATTTAATAGGGCCAGTGTACAGAGTTATGGATTCGTTCATTGGAGTACGAGAAAAAACAACTGTTCTGTTTGGTTACGGTCTTTTGTTGATGAAGCAGCAGAATCTTCAGGATGCACGGTAGGCATGTCTGATTTTGTTTGTTGAAGTATGAGGCTTCCTGCCATAATCAATTACTAGAATGCTTGAGATTATGCTAGAGAAATCTAGCTAACTCTGTCCACCAGGTAGGATTAGAAAGAGATGAGTCTCCTTGTATTAATTAGTGTTTAGAATTTCCTAAAGGCTAGAATAATTTATCTAGGCTATAAATAAGCTGCCGAAAAATTAGTTTGGTGCATTGATAGTGTCTATAATTACACTATCATGCATGAAGTAAACAACTAATAATTTCCAGATCAACAACTATTTTCACCTATCTCTACTACTCCCACTGTAAACACACACCAACATTTATCAAGGTTGAAATATCTCACTGATGGGCAAACTTCTTTTGCCACCTTGTATGTGATGTTTGGCTTCTCTACTACATAAAAATGTCAATGGAAATGGTGATGTTATGCTTTTAATAAAAAATAATGAAATCTCGAAGGTACAGCCGTACAGGCGTACAACATTAACAAGCACTTAGTTTTATCTGGAGTCATAATGGATGAAGTCTATCCTTGTACTGGTTCAAAACATGGCACATATGTAGTGTTTCGCTCATCTTTATATCGTAAAATCTCAAACTATCTCAACTGGCTCTTTCTGACTTAGGTGACTTAATTATGCGTAGTTTCTCTTGACAATGATGTGCTGTGGTTCTTAGTATCACTCCTCTGCTTCTATGATGCAGGCTTCGCCTGGCCACGGGATTGCAATTAACACATAGTACACTAGGAAATCTTCAACTGGTTTCACAGTATCTTACTGTTCTTGGGAGTTTGGCTCTAGCTCTTCATGACACTGCTCAAGCTAGAGAAATCTTAAGGTCTTCCTTGACACTGGCTAAGAAACTCAGTGATGTCCCAACTCAGATCTGGGTACTCTCGGTTCTGACAGGTATGTAATACTGTATCATAGATTCATAGGTCCTTTATCTATTTATTTATTAGTTGGTTAATGACGGGACTGTGTCATAGTATTTCATAGCCGACATTGGTAAATATCTGTCTAGTCTCCTGAACAGGGCGATGACGGCAGTTAAAAGATGTTACTGTACATTACATTTCAAATGTATTGTGTGGACATTAAATTTTGAAGAATGTTTGCATGTGTTATTGCATTTCCATTCTCGATGGAACAAGGATGGCTATTGTTTGGCTTTGAAATGTAATGGAATAAAGTGAAATTGCTCACTAAGATGTATTCAATTCTAATATTGTAAAGTAGCAGTTGGGCGATGCAATTCTCGTCTCAATCTTTATGATGTGCTCATTGAGAAACAACCTCCCTGGGATTTTAACAAAAGTTTAGCCTGCGTACATTTTGCCTTCTCTTACCCCAGGCAGGAGGCCTTTGAGGCAACAGGGTTATATTTTTGTTAGCATTCGCTGTTAAGCTCCCGGAGGAAGGCTTGTTGGTTGACTATGGGTAGAATAGATTAAATACTTGAGAATTATGCTTTTAGTTAGGGTTGTTCATACATCTGTTGTCTTTGAAATAAATTCACATATTACCTTGGCTGCTTGAGGCCTTTAAAGTGTAGGCAAGGCATTAGTAAGGGCGAAAAGCTAGAGTGGCGAGGGGTGAAAAGCCGTTTTGATTTATCCTGGCTTGATGGGGCACCCTTACAAGTTACAGAGTAGTCTTGAAGTAGCAAAACCCATTGATTATGAAATATGAACCTATGATTTGTGTTGTGTATGAAGTGGAGTTTTGTTGGGCATCAATTAGGCATTAGGAGGAGATTGTAACGTGTGTGTGATTATAACCAAAATAAGCTCTATATGGCCAAGATTGTGAAGTAACTTCAAACGTTTTGATTTGTGGAGTACGTTCGCCAAGACAAATGATTTTGGCTCTTGAGTTAGTTGATTTTGTGCCATTGCAGCATTGTATAAGGAGTTGGGCGAGAGAGGAAATGAAAAGGAAAATTCTGACTACCAGAGCAAAAAGGTTGATGATCTGCAGAGAAGATTGTCTAATGCTTATGCATCTATTCATCATATTGAGCTAGTAAGTAACTTGTGTTGCCATAGGTATCTTGTATAACATGGTCTCTGTTCAAGAATGGAAGTGTTCTTGATTTATCGATTCAATAGCATGTGTTTATCCCCACACTCATTTGTCTCTGCAGATTAATAAAGATAAAATTCAAGTGCAGCAGTTAGATGAATCTAACATCAAACGTGCCATGGAAAGCTCGTCCATGAAAGTTAGTCTCGATATTCCGGAATCTATAGGTCTGGCTGTAACGGGACCTCATATTTCGTCATCTAGGCTGCTCGATTTAGATCCTGGAAGACGTGGAAAGAGAAGATTGTAGTGAGCAAAAATGTGTATAGGCGTATAGCTGTTGTTGTAACTTTTTTTTTTTTTTTGAAAGGAAGCTGTTGTTGTAACTTATAATCCTTGTATGTAATATTTATATGTATGCAGTGGGAACTGGGAAAAGCTCTTGTAGTATTCTTAGGTAGAAAACGTACAAAGGACGACGGCAATGTCGCAGATTTGCTCTCAGGATAACCCCAGCCCCCAAGACCCATCTGTATTGTAACCGGAGTTACCTGCCTTAACGGCTCTTGCGGTCTTGCCCCGTTGCCCGACCCATTAGAGTTGTCAGCCTCTAATTGTTAGGAGCAAGCTTGACTCCCAGATTTGCTGCAGCCTATTTGGTTTTGTGATCTTGTAATTGACGTCTAAGCCATCGGCTTTTCCTGCAAATTACTGTCAATTTCTGCAGCAGTAATATTGAGCTGGTAGAGATACTGAATGGCAGGGCAAGTCTTCTTTGGCAGAAACATGCACCAGTTGTTCGGCATTGTTCGTCTGCCAAAGGAGAAGTGCCCTGTTATTCTCCTCTACCTTCGAAACGACACCTCTTCTCTTGATTGACTTGAGACATTCTGAATGGTGAACATTGGTATTTATATAGGGTTGCTTGAACATATATTCTCAGAATTATGGGTTGGTATATGCTTGAGTTTATTCATTTCCTGTAAAGCAGTCAAGTTCCCTTAAAATTCCCTTCATATCTTTTCCGAAACATAGCAAATATAATGTTCTTTAATACATTGTTCGCGTGACATAATAATAATCACCAACACTTTTGTGTTGCTCATATATTAGCGCGCTTTATTTTTTATTTCCTCGCCCACGCCCTTTGGCCTTTGCTTATGATCGCCTTTTCTAAGGCTATCCAAAGGCTATCTGCAATGGTGCCATACTTTGCCCCTAGCAAAAATAATTTTTATTGTCTTGTATAAGATATATTATACATGATATTTTTGAATATTCTTAACATCAATATAATTCGTAAATGACCGGTTACAAAGAGGTTAAGGTAAACCCCTATCTAATATCTAATCTAATTCTAATATATATATCTAATCCTGAACCCACTCAATTTCCACGCTGACACGTAACATATAATAATATTATTATATTGTAAATAAATTTTATCCAAAATATAATATGATAAATAGATACTATATGGTAATATTATTCTAATAAAATAATATTATTAATTACTTGATTTATGGCAATTTGATCAAATATCCCACGGGTGTTTCAAAATGGGACTTTGACTTTTGAAAGGTGACTTTTCCTCTAATTACATTACAAATATCCCACGGGTGTTCCAAATGGAATTTTAGGTTTTGAAAGGTGATTTTTCGTGTAATTACATTACGAAAATCCTACGGGTGTTCGAAATGAGATTTTATATTTTGAAAGGTAATTTTACATCTAATTACATGACAAATATCCTACGGGTGTTCGAAACTGGATTTTAGATTTTGAAATGTAACTTTCCATCTAATTACATTAAAAAAATCCCACGGGTGTTCGAAACATGATTTTAGGTTTTTAAAGGTGACTTTCCATCTAATTACATTACAAATATTCCATGGGTGTTTGAAATAAGATTTTAGGTTTTAGATAAAAAATTCGTTTACATAATTTTAACATTTAAACATAAGTAACCCGGGCGTTGCACGGGCCATCAAACTAGTATATATGTAATCCTAAACCCGCTCAATTCTCACGCTGACACGTGGCATATAATAATATTATTATATTATATATATAATGTTTATCTAAAATAAGATATGGTAAGTACATGGTAATATTAATTTAATAAAATAACATTATTACTTGATTTATGGAAAATAGTTATGCAATATAGTAATTACTTGATTTATGTCAATTTGATCAAATATCCCATGTGTGTTTCAAAATCATGGTAATATAGTTATGTAATATAGTAATTATTTGATTTATGGCATTTTGATCAAATATCCCACGGATGTTTCAAAAGGGACTTTGGTTTTTGAAATCGAAATGTGATTTTTCCTCTAATTAAATTACAAATATCACACGGGTGTTCGAAATGAGATTTTAGGTTTTTAAAGGTGAGTTTCCATCTAACTACATTACAAATATCATACGGGTGTTTAAAATGAGATTTTAGGCTTTAGATAAAGAAATTTATTTACATAATTTTAAAATTTAAACATAAGTAGCCCGGGCGTTGCACGGGCAATCAAACTAGTTTATAGTAATACATATCTTGACCCTTACGAAACCCTAACATACACTATATTCCTAAATATATTGTATACCTAAATTACATACTCGTAATGTTTGTAATATTCCTTAACCCGAATATTCCCTGATATCCTCTATTACCCCCCCCCCCCCAAACTCATGGTATTTTTGACAAAAATTACAATGAATTTGCCAAAAAATAAGGAAACAAATAACTACGTCGAGATCTTCATAACTTCAAATCCGCACCTTGGTCGTCATCGCAAATCAGATTGAAGTCACTCTTCAGTCTTCACCCAAAGAACACTAAAAAATACTGTGAATCACCACGGTCCCTACCACGAAGCGCCCATGATTAGCTTCTGTAACACTACGGAATATGGAAAGTGGTTTATGGAGTTGGTTTGTCCCACATTGGGAAAATAAGGCTCATATGATCAGTTTATAATAGATTCCTACCATCATACTACCAACAAGGCCTTCACCTTTTATAGCCCGGAGATGATATATGGGTCTAATAGGTGACTACCCATCTTATTGGGTTGTTTTGCGACGTATGGTGGATCGGGCTATTACAGATGGTATCAGAGCAACCCTGCGACCGCGTGCTGGGTGCTGGGGCGAGGCCCAGACCAGCCGTCTAGCGGGGGAGATCTTGGACCTGTGTTAATGTTGGTATGGTTTGGTCGAGGCGCAACGGGGACGTTGCGGTCTAAGTGGGGGAATTTGTAACACTACGGAATATGGAAAGTGGTTTATGGAGTTGGTTTGTTCCACATTGGGAAAATAAGGCTCATATGATCAGTTTATAATAGATTCCTACCATCATACTACCAACAAGGCCTTCACCTTTTATAGCCCGGACAGGATATATGGGTCTAATAGGTGACTACCCATCTTATTGGGTTGTGTTGCGACGTATGGTGGATCGGGTTGTTACAGCTTCACCACAAACGCCAAATACAAAGAAACATCAACAATACCATGAATCACCATGGTCACACATCGTGAAGCACCCATTATCAGCTTCACCTAAATTAGACAAGACGAGTGGTGGAGGCACACCCCAATTTAAAAATTTCCTTGATTGGCCAAAATAATCATACAAAAACCCCAATATCTCAAAATATGTTCTCGGTAGAACCCAAACTCAAAGAATAACGAACGAATGACCAAAGGCCATGATATCTGGTCAAGCCTCAAGTACTCCACAACACAAAAATCCAAATAAAGCTCAATTCTATCGCTAGTTAACATACTGTGTCTCATTTATATAATCTCATTTGTAATAATCCCTACGAGAGTACTCACATACATAGAGAAGGACCTCCAATAGGGGAATTCCTCTAGACCTGACAATACTGATCCAGACGCGAACATGCGAATATCAGAATTCAACCCGAAAGCAGAAATAACCCGATTCGAACTCGAAATTGACCCGATTATTGTTTGACCCGAACTTAAATGACCCAGACCCGAATAATTAATCATTTAAATGAATCGATTGAACAAAAATGGCTTGGATTAGATATATCATGTTGGAAAAATTTTATGGGGACATGGATTAGATTATGGGGAAAATAACCGACTTCTACCGTCGAGTACAAGTACTCTTCCCTTAAGACTATTTCGCCCCCATAGAGTGCACCGGGGAGGATCGAATGTCTCAGGGATACTACGAAGTCGTCTCAAACGTCGTTAGCACTATAACAACATAAGAGCCCTACCGTATCATGAGATGGTTTATTGTGGGAGTAGCAAAACATTTATTCAATGTTTCCATGGTTTTTCCACCTTTTCCATATGACAATGTATGACATATATATAGAGGACACAACCTCTCATTGGTGTTCATTCACATTAAATCAAGGCCTTTGATTTTATCGACGGTTAAGATCAAGTTAGTTATAAAACTAACTTCCAATATTATCCAAATTAATTAATTATATTAATTAATTACATAATATTAACCACTTAACACATAAGGTTATATACTTCCTTATAAACACCAATATGGGTCTATGTGACCACATACACATTGCTTGGAAATATCCAACAATCCCCCACTATTTCCGAGCAATAATTCACATTCCAATCTTATGCATAAATAGAGGTGTCTCGCGATTGAACCTCTACATTAGTGAAATGGTATTTAAATAGTTAGGATGGAATGGTAGACAAATCTTTGAACCAGCGGTCCTCTCTTACTACTTATTTCCAAGTCACACACAAGATACTTATCCCCAATACATGTAGATAATTCCGACACTTTTGATGGCCGTGCGTCCCGTATCCATTAATGAGCATTTAGAAGTCTAGCCCAATTAGACTCCCTAAAGCGGCCTCACTTTATGGCTCACGTAGGTAGACCTTTGACATACTCCCATGTAGTAATCAACGGTATATACAATTTGTGTATGTATCTCCTATATGAAAATAGGACCCCCACCGTTAAGGTCTATTAAGAGCTTTAACGCTCAACCTCCCTCTCATGGGTAATGAGCACTCCCTTGGGATGTAAATATGATGAGTGCTCCAAATCACAAGTATGGTGTACTTTGACTCATTGAACTTAAGACTCGAAAGTTTTATCGAGCGTTAAGTCGAGGTTCCACCATAGGTAACTTAAATTATGGGCTCACATCCCCATAAATACCGTCTAAAACATCAACACGCGCGCAAACATGTTTTAGAACACGAGTCTAGACCCAACCAAATAATCAAATATATTGATTATATATCACATCGATCAAACTAGATGTAATCTTTCCATTGATCGACAAACATTTCATTCAAATGTCCAATAGTACTATATATGTACTATCACATACGAGTATCATTTAATGTATTTGAACATTACCCCCACCATGATCATACTCTCGATCATAAAAAGTTACCGGGTACTTGTTCTCACATTAAATAATATCTTCATCACAATTCAGTGAACATTTTAAATAACAACGTATTTAAAACACACATACTCATTTCCTTGAAAATCACATTTCTAATTCCTTAATTCAATGTTAGACCAATAGACAATATCATCTCATATTTCACCATACAAGAACTACACATAGTTTCTGAATAAGCCACCATATCTTGAAAATAAATTATCTATAAACCATAGATATACATTTATTTACACAAGACATTCCTTGGCTCATAACGAAACTAAATACATAGACCTCTAAACCGGTCCAAAACATATACATGTCTATGACTTGTAACATCAATTAAACAAATGAATTTGAAATGAGTATAATTAAAAACCACATGTAATTCTCAAATATAACCCACTTACATTCAACCGTATAAGTTGAAATTCACAGATAGTGAAATACACACATATATTTCATTTCTCTATATACCCCATATCTTACATATAAGTTATCTATAAACCCATAGATATACACTTATATCACAAAGATATTATGGTACAAACCGAAAATGAAATATACAAACCATATAGAAGAATTACAAGTTTTATTGGACGAATATACAACTTAGCTTCTCATAGGAAATTTTCCTAATAAACCGAAGTGTGATTCATAAATTCATCGTCCAAATTGAAAACAATTTCGCACGCAGGTTTAACATGAAACTACATAAATACAAGTTCATGCATCTAAACCTTAAAAGCAACAAAATATGACATTTCATCATATAAATAACCGACATGCATGTACACAAAAAATTGAGATTAACAAACATGCATGCTATAACCGACATGCATACCACTGATTTGCGAAAAGCGAAATGCGAAATGCTAAATGTGTCAATGCTTGAACAATGATCATCATGATTTCATAGCAATAGCAAATCAACTTAAAACACACATGCATAATGCATTGTGCACGCATGTGCACAAAATCACACGAAAACAAACATTGACGAAAAAGCATGCACATATATATGCGAACCAATTCATCACATAATAAACCATCAAACATGCAATTACTTTTGTATCAAAACAATTGTAAACAGACACTTATCTCTTAATTAGAGGATTCACAATTTGATCCGACAAGCAATGCATAATCACCGCATTTGACATTTGTCTTCAACCCGTAACAAAGAATCAAACTTCAAGAGAACGAACGCATTTCCCAATCCCGTAATATAATCCAAACTTGCGGAAATTAGTCTTAAGATTGTTGGAAAAATTTTATGGGGACATGGATTAGATTATGGGGAAAATAACCGACTTCTACCGTCGAGTACAAGTACTCTTCCCTTAAGACTATTTCGCCCCCATAGAGTGCACCGGGGAGGATCGAATGTCTCAGGGATACTACGAAGTCGTCTCAAACGTCGTTAGCACTATAACAACATAAGAGCCCTACCGTATCATGAGATGGTTTATTGTGGGAGTAGCAAAACATTTATTCAATGTTTCCATGGTTTTTCCACCTTTTCCATATGACAATGTATGACATATATATAGAGGACACAACCTCTCATTGGTGTTCATTCACATTAAATCAAGGCCTTTGATTTTATCGACGGTTAAGATCAAGTTAGTTATAAAACTAACTTCCAATATTATCCAAATTAATTAATTATATTAATTAATTACATAATATTAACCACTTAACACATAAGGTTATATACTTCCTTATAAACACCAATATGGGTCTATGTGACCACATACACATTGCTTGGAAATATCCAACATATCATATCTTCAAACATTCAAATTACCAATAACTAAGATAATATGAGATACAATTTTAAGAGATTTGACATTGAGATGATCAGATTTCAACAATATGAAAATGACCCCATTTGGATTGACCTGACCCATACACAACCCGATCCGAATTTGACCCGTAGTTGATCGTGGGATAGCTACTTAGTTTCGATGGCTTCTTTGATACAGTAGTTTGTTTCTTTAGCTTAGTCATTGAAAAAGAGACTATTTTCAACATTTGCAAAGCTGCTTTAGATAGTGTACCGTGCAGATAAAGAGGATAGAAGACAAGAACAGCCGGCAAGATGGACGCTATTTCAAGAATCAATCAAGTTACTTCATAACTGTTTGATTCTGTAGTGATATATTCTTTGTACCTTTTGTTCATATTCTAATATGTAATTTGTAATTATTTCTTGAAATTCATTAATGAATTCAATTTATTAGCATTTTTCATTACGCTATTATTTTTGATTTCCTGGAGTTCAATCACAAAAGTTCAAGTAATGAAGCTATAGAATTGAACTTCAAACTGAAGATACTACTTGCAGTAATTAACTAAAGCGCTAGTACTTGATTTCTTGGATACACATTACCGAAACTCATCCCCTGCCCAGATTATATAACCTTCTAATTGCTAATATGTCCGATTCTAGTTCAAGCTGTCAAGCGCGGTAATTAGTTCCTGTATACAATTGTGGTGGTAAAACGAAGGGCAATTCTCCTTTGGCATGACACAACATTACTCTTGCGTGTATAGGTTGGTAGGTAGATACCGCTAATGTCACATGACGCGCTAACATATGACAGTGTCACAGTTAAAGGAGATTTCGCTGTGATTAAATTGAGCAAGCCAGGTGCAGGATCACTATGCAGACTGACAGTTTCGCTGTTGAACTGCTAATAATCAGTGACAGTTTCTCATCTACTGATGGTTTATGTGAAGAAGAAAAAGAGAGTAAACAAAACTGTGTACATAAATTGATGATTAAGATTGTACAGCGCCGACAAAAATTCAACATCAGTCATCACATCACTACCTTAATTACTGCTAATACTGAACTAGTGAACTATTCTACTGACTTAGCAATTAACGGTCATAACTGAAAGATTATAAACAAGACATACTACTAATTACGGGGTACTAAATTAATCAATCTAATTAAGTTTAACAGCAACTAAGCATGTTCAAGTAAGATCCATCCGCTGCAAACGACTCTGAAAATACGCCGCTGTCATTCATCAATGATGAATAATCTGTAATTTCGGTTCCAAGCATCTCTTCAATCCACCCGAAATCGAACATCTCAGGCTTCGTTTCTTGAGGATTACAATCAAGTTGTTGAGCAGCGTTAATCGGAGGAGTAATAATGCACCCAAGATTATCAGAGGTTGTGGAAATTTCATGAGAGGCTGCTGGTTGATCAATTACTTGAGCACCAAGTTTATTATTATCATCAGAAAGTTGTGCATCAATCTTAGGATCAAAGCATCCAAGTTCCTCGAAGATTTCGGAGTAGTCATCAGAAACGACTTGTGGAGGAGCATCATCATAAAGTCGAGCATCAATGTTTGAATTGGAGCATCCAACATCGTTGATGATTTCAGCTTCTTGATCACGACTCATGAGTTCGTCCACTTTGGAGACTACCTCGTTTCTGTAACCCTCGAGAGCGTCCTTGAATTGCTCCAGTTCTTCCAATCCGAGATTTTCAATGGGTTTGTCCCACCAACAACTATTCATGTTGTTGTTGTTGTTGGAGTCGTGAATATAACGCTGAAGGACGGACTCGGCGGAAGGGAAACCGCAGGACATGGGTTTACCGGCGATGGAGAAAGTGAAGACGGCGATCTCAGCACCGCATAGAGAATGGAGTTCAGCGCACTTTTTAAACAGACCGGGACGGCGTTTCGAGAAGGTGACGTGTCTTGATTGGAGATCATCAATCTTCTTAATAGCAATCTTTTTCTTCCCCTGACTTGTTCTCTTCTTCTTGACGATACCACCACCCATGATTGGAGGCGACATGATCATGATTGATGATTGATACTTGATTATCAATTAATAATAACAGAAACCCTGTCTTTTTGTGTATAATGATGTTAACTGTAATAGCAATGAGTAGTGTGATTATTGTTGCTCTGCGTATATATTTTTACTTATATACTGCCGTTGGAATATGGCGGCAATTTTCTTTAGGAAATTTTTTGAATGCCAAACGCTCAAACCGCGTGAGATCAATTGGTTGCTCTGTTTTTGGAGGGAAACTTAACGGCTACTTGGTGGCATGTTTTGGAAACTACAACATTCGACAATTGGATCAAAGCCCGCGTGTCTTTGAACAATTCATTTAGAGAGTGTTTGGGAATAAAAATTTGATTCTCAAATCCAAATTTGACACAAATCACATGTTTGGGAACTCAAGAATTTGAGAATTTGAATTTGTGTCAAATCCTTTGGAATTTGTGTCAAATCCAATTAGGCCAAAAACAAATGACACCTCAAGAGGTGTCATTTTGAAATCTCACCCTCCCCAAACATTGAATTTATATTTGAATTGTACATTCTCAAATGATGGATTTGAAATGATCACAAATTTCCAAATTCATGTTTCCAAACGCTACCTTAGGAAAGTTTTTGAATCGCAAGACATACGTGCGGTCTCTTAACGGCTATTTTTTTCATTCGATCTTCACTTGACTCAACGTGTGTTTCTAATAGAGACCGTCTATTTATAATACGTCTAAATTTTGAAACGATATCTAATTTCCGTATCAAACTAGGTCTTGTCGTATATGATATAAATAGAGAACCAGCTTCATGTTTCCCTTCTTTCAAAATTTTTTTTGGTTTTTTATCTTAAGGCTATTAGAAATGATGTTATTTTTGTATAATTGAGTTATTTGGGTTTAATTTTAATTTGTTTTTAATTAGGGTTCACATCAAATTGGGGCTTTTGGTTAAGATCTAGACTTTTATCCTTAGTTTTTTGAAGATTGCATTCCATAGTATAAGTTTTCTTTAGTGACTTAGTAGAGAATTTATAAGACTCCCCTTTACGACAAATTTTTACTTACTAGTCGTTTATATTTCTATAATCATAAAAGAGTTTGTTTTGATAAACTCTAACATATAGTCAATTGTATTGATTTGTCTATTTGTTTTAATGCAATATATTCTTTAAGAGTTGTACTTGTTTGAACAAACTAAACTAGAGGCTGTAAAACCTCAAGGTTGGAAATGATCTTAGCTGAGATATGTGTTTGGATGATTTGCGTGTTATTTGATAAGGGTGGTAAAATAAGTTTTGCCTTTACTATGTGAATAAGTTTGCAACCTTTTTAATGCTTATAATAGCTCTGTAGCTATCCTGTTTGGGTCATACATTCTTGGATGTTGAGACCTGTTGAGTAGCCTAGTGTAAGTCTTGGTGTGAAAACCTTAAGAGTCCCTTTATTTCGAACAAGCAATGATTTGAATAGAACTTAGACCGTTGTAACTAGGTTCAATCTGGAGTACTAGAGTATCGATTATACACATACTAAAATTGATAAGTTATGCTTTATGGTTATGAGTGTGCTTGAGTGCAAATTATTGATGAATGAGTCATTCTGTGATTGATAAGTTGATTGTTGTATCTAACTATATGTCAATTGAGTTGAATAGAATAGTTTCTAAAATCTATCTTGAGATGACTTGTGTTGAGATGGTGATCTGAGACCCTGGGTCTAGATCACGTTGCCGTTACAAATATGTTGTTGATATAGAGTCGATCTCCTTGGTGAATAGATGCTTGGAAGACTTAGGTCATTCATTGTTTATCTTGTGGAGAATTTCTGTGGATCTTTTCTTCATAAGAATCAGGGAGTGAAGTTCTTGTGGAACTGTATACGTGCTAACGTTGTTTTTATAACACTATAGAATATGGAAAGTGGTTTATGGAGTTGGTTTGTCCTACATTGGGAAACTAAGTCTCATATGATCATTTTATAATAGGTTCCTACCATCATATTACCAACAAACCTTTCACCTAGAGAACGGTTGTGTACAAAATCGTTCTCAAAATTTGAAGTCTTTCAAAACGGTTTTCTTCAAAACCGTTCTAATATGTCCCCACTTTTTAAAAAAAATAAATAAATAAATTAATTTTTCTACGTAGGACCCCTATCCACGATCCCCAACCCACATCATCAACAACAACAGCAACCGCAGCAGCAGCGGCAACAACAACACCACCAACACCACCAACAACAACAACAACAACATGGAAATCTATGTATATAACCTCCACCGAAATTTTGTTCATAATTATAAAAAATCACTGTGAAAAAATTACACAGTATATGTTACAAAATATGCAGAAATAAAACACTAACCAAACTTATAAATCTAACACTATTTTTAATTTCTCGCAAATCTTCTCGCCATCGGCTTCTCCATCTGCTCCATGGTAAAATCTGGGTTTGTTCATCAACCTATACTATGCGTTCTAACCACAAGAAACAAATACAAAGTGTCAAAATAAAAAGGACGAATACAATAGGATAAAAATCGACTCAAAATTAGATAAAAACAACAGATTAATTGATGGTCGAATGATGCAATAAAAAAACCCACTTAAAACACCTCCAATCTGAACCTTCAACTTATTTAAAAAGTAGATCTAAAAACAAAATTTGAAATTAATTAAAATGTAGATTTGAAAATCCCAAAAATAAATTATCCAAATTATATAGACCCTAAATATGATCCCAAACACTTGCTCAACAAAATAAACTTTGAAACATACGAATTTCAAAAAACATAAAACAAAATTCAAAGAATCAAAACTTACCAATTCAATCAAAACGTTGTTGTAAGCAAACATGACCGGCTGAACGACGCAAGCAGAACGGTGTTGTAATCAAACAGAGTAAAGAAGTGGCCGACGAGGAGAACGAGAGAGAAGAAATAAGAGATTGGAAAAGAAAAGAAGTTGAGAGAATAAGAGAGGAGAGAGAATGAGGAATAGGAGAAAGAAATTAGAAGAGCCGGAGATGACGAGGTGTTTCGTTGAAGGGGGGTTATGTTTTTTTTTATTATTTTTTTTTTTGGGTGGGATTATAAGAACGGTTATACCTTAAACCCGTTTTATAAAGGAGACCTACTAGAACGGTTTTGGTTAGAACCGTTCTCTTATGTTTGGTTAATTTTTAACCATATATAAGAGAACGGTTTAATCTGGAACAGTTCTCTAAGGTCTAATTTTATTTTTATCTTTTTTACGTAAATTACATTTAAGAACGATTTTTAGCGGAACCGTTCTCTTATGCTTTACGAGAACGGTTTCAGTAAAATACGTTCTCTTAAGGGGGGTTCTCGAAGCTTGTTTTTGACGTAGTGTGGCTGGTGTTTGAGGGTAAGAGAATGTAAGAGACTGAGGGAGGCCTGATAGAGTTTAATAAAGGTTGTTCTTGTGACCTCAATCACTTGTGAATTTTTTGCATTTATGAGTGAGATACTAATGGAATGCTAATTATCTTATGTGATGGTTCTATACTTGGGCCACCGGTTTTTGTCCGCATTGACACAAGTCAAGTGCAATTATAACACTTGCAGCTGGACAAATAAGTTTGAAAATGAATATGGATCAACTAAGTTATAATTCAAGAAGAATGGTTTTAATCAAAGACCAAGAATTAGAAGGGATTTCCGCTTGAGACATATTGCTATGGTGGTGCATAGGGAGGATAGGATCTCTGCAGACTTGATGTCAAAGTGATATGATTCACACAATTGCTATACTTAGTTCATTAGGCTTTACATCTATTTTATATTTAGAATCAGAAATGTTATTTTTTCCAAACTGCTCTTTAACATGTACATTAGTGTGATCAATAGTTGTTTGATCAATGTGTGCCATTATTAACTGAACGCCATGTACTTTCCTTTTAACATCCTTGGAACATTTTTTCATGAAACTACAACTATTGGAGAATGTATATATGATAATGTATTACTATACCAAATATAATAAGTTTTAATCTATAGACGGGGCATTCGCTTTTAAGAAATTGTGCAACATTGATCATGAGAAGGTGGTGCGCTGTTGAAATTAATCGAATCAAGGATCGAACTTTTTGCCCCTTTTTTTTTTAGACATATTTACTTTGTTTTTCCAAATGGATTTAGTTCCATCTTCCATGTATATATTGTATACTTAAATTGTTGGAATTGGCTATATCTCTCATGTTTAACACCCGAGAGATCACACATGTTATAAGTTTACGTGTACCCCAATGTTTCGTATAACAATACACACTCAATTTTTCTTTATATGTGTAGAATGCAGTAGTTTTTTGGGAATCACCTAGCCGAATATTTCGTAATACACTCTAAATTTTTCTTGGTATGGCGTACAATGCAATTTTAGGGATCACACTAATGTAATAGACAAATCCGGCTTTGTTCACTTGATGTTGTATGGCCTATATGTTAGAGTTCATCAAAACAAACTCGCTTATGATTATAAAACTATAATAGACGCATGCATTACATTGTCACTACCGGTCAATTACGAGCATAAACAATGTTGGTGGAGCTCGTGCATCGCGCACGCTCCAACGACTAGTAAGTAAAAGTCTAAATCTTAACCAAAAGCCCCAATTTGATGTGAACCCTAATTAAAAACAAATTAAAATTGAACTACATTTTACACTCTCTTTTCTCTGTCCTCTCATTTGCTAAATTCTTCATTTTGCAATGTCAGAGAGCACAATATGCTCATACTTCTCTTCAACCAAAGGAATCAAGTGCAACTGCTCCATACCTGCTGCATTTCGCACGGCAACGACCCGCGATAACCCCGGTAGAAGATTTTGGGGCTGCAAGTTTTATTGTTCGCGAACCCAAAGGTGTGCCTGCAACTTTTTCAAATGGCATGATGAGGATTCGACCCAGTGGCAAACAAATATCATTAACCAACTTGGTGATGAGAAGAAATGGTTGCAAGATGATGTTGGGTTTAATCACATCAAATTTTGGGTTTAATTACAATACCATTGATTCTAAATTTACAAATTAAATGCAATCAAAGTGAAATTGAAAGTAAATAAAGCCTTAACATATCCTTTTAGAGTAGTTATGTGTTGATCAGTAGTACTAATTGATCTCATTCTGTCATTACCGTCCCAAACGGGATGAGGAGATAAGCTGGTTATCGTGAAGGAGAGCCTGAGTCGAAAAATGTGACTTAAAAGTGAGGCTTATAAATTCTCTACTCAGTCACTACTGAGCAAACTTATACTACGGAATGCAATCTTCAGAAAACTAAGGATAAAAGTTTAGATCTTAACCAAAAGCCCCAATTTGATATGAACCGTAATAAAAAACAAATTAAAATTAAATCTAAGTAACTCAATTAAACAGAAATAACAACATTTATAATAGCCTTATAAATTCTCTACTCAGTCACTACTGAGACAACTTATACTTCGGAATGCAATTTTCCCAAAACGAAGGATAAAAGTCTAGATCTTAACCAAAAGCCCCAATTTGATGTGAACCCTAATTAAAAATAAATTAAAATTAAACCCCAAATAACTCAACTATACAGAAATAACAACATTTCTAATAGCCTTAAGATAAAAAAACCAAAAAAAAAAAAAAAAAAAAAATTGAAAGAGGGGAAACACAAAGTTAGTTATCTATTCCTCTTATATCATATACGACAAGACCTAGTCTGATAAGGAAATTAGATTCCGTTTTAAAATTTAGAGGCAAATAAACCGTCTCTATTATAAACACACATTGAGTCGAGTGAAGAATGAAAAAAATAAATAGCCGTTAAGAGACCACACGGCTTGCGATTCAAAAACTTTCCTAAATGAATTGTCGAAATACACGCGGGCTTTGATCCAATGATCAAATGTTGTAGTTTCCATAACTTTCCACCAAGTAGCCGTTAACTTTCCCTCCAAAACAGAGCAACCAAGTGATCTCACGCGGTTTGGCATTCAAAAAATTTCCTATAGAAAATTGCCGCCATATTCCAACGGCAGTATATAAGTAAAAATACGCAGAGCAACAATAATCACACTACTCATTGCTATTACAGTTAACATCATTATACACAAAAAGACAGGGTTTCTGTTATTATTACTACCCTTACTAATTAATTGATAATCAAGTATCAATCATCAATCATGATCATGTCGCCTCCAATCATGGGTGGTGGTATCGTCAAGAAGAAGAGAACGAGTCAGGGAAAGAAAAAGATTGCTATTAAGAAGATTGATGATCTCCAATCAAGACACGTCACCTTCTCGAAAAGGCGTCCTGGTCTGTTTAAAAAGTGCGCTGAACTCCATTCTCTATGCGGTGCTGATGTCGCCGTCTTCACTTTCTCCATCGCCGGTAAACCCATGTCCTGCGGTTTCCCTTCCGCCGAGTCCGTTCTTCAGCGTTATATTCACGACTCCAACAACAACAACAATTTGAATAGTTGTTGGTGGGACAAACCCATTGAAAATCTCGGATTGGAAGAACTGGAGCAATTCAAGGACGATCTCGAGGGTTACAGAAACGTGGTAGTCTCCAGGGTGGACGAACTCATGAGTCGTGATCAAGAAGCTGAAATCATCAACGATGTTGGATGCTCCAATTCAAACATTGATGCTCGACTTTATGATGATGCTCCTCCACAAGTCGTTTCTGATGACTACTCCGAAATCTTCGAGGAACTTGGATGCTTTGATCCTAAGATTGATGCACAACTTTCTGATGATAATAATAAACTTGGTGCTCAAGTAATTGATCAACCAGCAGCCTCTCATGAAATTTCCACAACCTCTGATAATCTTGGGTGCATTATTACTCCTCCGATTAACGCTGCTCAACAACTTGATTGTAATCCTCAAGAAACGAAGCCTGAGATGTTCGATTTCGGGTGGATTGAAGAGATGCTTGGAACCGAAATTACAGATTATTCATCATTGATGAATGACAGCGGCGTAGTCTCAGGAGTATTTTCGGAGTCGTACCCGTTTCCAGCGGATGGAGCTTACTTGAACATGCTTACTTGCTGTTAGACTTAATTAGATTGATTAATTTAGTACCCCGTAATTAGTAGCATGTCTTGTTTATAATCTTTCAGTTATGACCGTTAAATTGCTAATAAATTAGTACAGTTCAGTAGTAGTAGCTAGTAATTAAGGTGGTGATGAGATGATTGATTAATTTTTGTCGGCATTGTACATTTTTAGTCCTCAATTTATGAAGTATACAGTTTTGTTTACTCGTTTTTTTTTTTTTTTTACATAACGACATCACTACAACGGTTGATGTGAGAAACTGATTAGCACTTCAACAGAATCTTTATATCATGTGTTATTGCATTGTTAGCGCGTCATGTGACATTAGTCGTATCCGGAAGCATAATGTGCAGCAAAGTATTGTGCGTGTCATGCCAAAGGAGAAATGCCCTCCAACTCACCACCACAATTGTATACGTGAACTAATTACCACGTTTAACGACTTAAAATTAGAATCAGGCTTATTGAAAAACAAGGGATATTGAAAATAATCGACGTAGAGGTGAAATTTGTGATTGAACTCCATGACATGAACAAAAAAAATATAATGTAATGAAAAATTGAAAACAAATAGAATTCATCAACTGATTTAATTTCAAGAATTAATTACACATGAGATCAGATGAGATTTAAGAGACCTCGCATGTGTATGGTGTCTTTGTCGCTTGTCGGGTTAATGCATGATTTCTAGTTGTTTAGTTGGGTAACTTTGTATAATTGTATGTAGGTTATCACTACTCATGACTTTATGAGCTACTCATTGATATTACTCATGACTTCATGAGCCACTCATGCATGATCATAGTATAGGTAAGGCATTGTTGTATTTTTGAAGATTTTTTGTTTTCAACAATTATCATGGATTTCGTCGAGTAATAGTCTTACAAAATGAGTTGATGGACTACTTAATCGATAAGACAAAGAATGACGAGATTCCCAATCCATGTAACTTGGTTTTTATATAGTATAAATACTCACATACTTGTATCGGCTGTATGCCACAAACATCTTAAGTTACCTTCACATAATGATTGATGATAGCATATGCCAATGTAGACAACTAGGCAATTCTTATGTCCAAACTACCAAATTGGTAAAAAAAAGTAGGAGGCAAATGACAGATTAGTAAAAAAACAAACTCCGACCATAAATTGGTAAAAAAAAATGGCATTAACTACCAAATTAGCCAAAAAAACACCACTTTTGGCCGGAATTCTTTTTATCCTATATATTCCCATGAATATCATGATTTAATTATATTTATAAATTAATAATACTATTAGAAATAATTAAACAAAACTAAGAAGACATTTGTTTCAAAGTAATGAACAAAAAAAAAAAAAAAAGTTTAAAGAAATTTGGTTTCTAGAAAAAAACTTTCAACAAAAAAAATACTCTATAAATTAATTATATCTCCTAGTGTTCAATATCATATCCGACCTGTCATCTGGTGTCCCGGTTCAATACTCTATCAATTAATCATATTGCCAAATATTCTAAAGGTAGGTTATTTTTGATTTCGTAAATGGGTACTAGTCATTATACGACCATATAAAATTGTCACATGAGATACCGCTTGTTATAGTAACCTAAAAACGAGCCGACGATATGTTTTTTTGTTGTAACCTTTATTTCATAACCTATTTTGCTTTATTTTTTCTTTGTGGCATTATTAAGAAAATTAAAAATTCTGGTGTACTAGCTAGCATTGTAAATGATTTTTTTATTTTGTTTTGTAGGAGTACTAGTTGTTTACTCCGTACTTTGTTTCGATATATACTATCAATTGTTTCTTCCCTATATTTTTGCTATCTAAATAGTTTTTTTTCTTAGTATTTTTAATATATAAGGGAGCTAAAAAATTGTATTAAAGGAAGTATATACTAAGTTAAGTGAATTCCGGCCAAAAGTGGTGTTTTTTGGCTAATTTGGTAGTTATTATCATTTTTTTTACCAATCCGTATTAGGTTATATTTTGTAAATATTGCAAATATCTCGTAAAATAGGATACTGTTATATTATTGTGATTTGGTTTCCTTGTAAATTAGGGTAACTTCCGTGTTCTCCAAGGACATATTCTTGTATAAGAGGCTGCGCCTCCATGGTGAATAAGACACAGAAATTCCAATCAAAATCTTGCGTATAACATTTCATGAGTTATGAGTGTTTGCTTCTAATAATCCATCGCCGGAGTTTATTTTTTTTACAAATTTGTCATTTGCCCCCTACTATTTTTACCAATTTGGTAGTTTGGCTCAATTCTTATATCCAACATATAGTTACATTGTTAAATCGACCAAGCTACCAAATTGTTAAAAAAGGTAGGGGACAAATGACAGATTGGTAAAAAAAAAAAAAATCGGCTACAGATTGGTAAAAGAAAAATAACACTATCTATCAAATTAGCCAAAATACACTTGTTTCGAAATGAACCGCATTGACGATGATTAATATTCCCCACCCACATCTGGTGGTATAACCCAAGCCCATTAAAGAGGCGTCCGGCTCCCATGGAGTTGTAATTCCATGGAGTTGTAATTAGTGGTGCTCAAGGCTCCACGTCACCTTCCCACTCCAAATCCAAAAACAACACATTTTTTTTTTTAATGTATGGTTTTTTCTGAGCCATTGATATGAAATGGAAGGTTGAGATTTGCTCAACTCCACCCCATGGAGTTATTTGGCAACTCCATGGAATCCAAATCCATTAAAGAGAGACCCTATTAATTATCCCAATTTCAATTTCATCTTAAATACTCTCCACTTACCCACTCCCACAGCAGGCAGTTAGGCATTTAAACAATTGTGGCTTGAGAGAGAAGATTTGGACTCTCGAGCTTCAAAAATGGCGGCATTTCCTCCAGAAATCATCTCCGAAATCCTCAGTCGATTACCAGTAAAACCCCTTTTCCGCTTCAAATGCGTTTTGATCTTAACACGGACACGTTTTCGCTGGTCGATTATCCGAAGATGGATGATGGGTTTGATATTAGAAAGGTGACGATGAGTATGAGGCAGTTGAAAGGGTGTTTCTGCCTGGTTGTGAATCACCAGGAGCAAATTGTTGATCCGAGGTTGTATATGGGTGATCCTTTGTATAATCGGCGGTTTTTGTGCGCTGATGTGTGGGAAATGAGGGAGCCCGGAAGGGTGAGTCTTGGGTTAAGCTGTTTAAGGTTAGAAAGCAAGAGATTGGTGAACGTTGTATGCATATTAGGCTTGTCACTTACGCTAAGGATAATCGGTCAGTGCTGGTTGAGTTTGATGGTGGATGGTTTGGTTGGTATGATTTGGTGAAGAGAAGGGTAAAGAGAGTTACTATGAAGGGGTTGCGTGTTGAGGATTCGCCTTATTTGGCTTGGACTTCCATAGATACCCTTGTTTCTGTTTCCAAAGAGGAGCCAGTTTCCAAAAGAGGAACAGAATCTACTAAGAAGGGGACAGAATCTACCAAGAAGGGAACAGAATCTAGTGAGAAGGGCACCAAGATGTAAAGACATATATACCCCTTTTTTTATGCTATTTTTATACTTCCCTCTGCTCAATTGAATACTTTGTGTTGTGGTCCTGGTTGCTCTTGTTTCTTTCAGATTGTGTTGTTGGTGTGGCTTGTTTGTTACATTAATTAACAAAAAAATTATTATTGTAGTTCTTACTCCATGTATTAGAGAAGTGGTTTTCGTTGTTTAGGACCTTTCGGTAGTTCTCATCGTGGCTTGTTTGTTACATTAAGCTTTTCTCATTATTACAATTCTCCTGAACTTTTGAGTGATTATCTGTTGAATTACTTAGATAGGCAATGTCCATATGGCTCTTTGACATAATGTATGTGGTTGTTTACTTGTTATTACGAGTACATTTTAGTTTTCGTCAAAGGTGGATTTGGCTGCACTATGTGTGATCTTGGAAGTCCATGTCTTGGGACATTGAGCCACTGAAGTCTGAACCTTGTCCGTTTTGCCTCAGGAATAATTTTCTGTCGTCGGGTTTCAAGTTGAGTCTGTGATCAATTGGGAGTGACAACTGATGCAACATTATAACTATGTAAGTAATATTGAGACATCCTTTTCATTGTTTCGCTGTAAGATAATCCTGTGCGATATTTTTATGATCCAAAGTAAGAGGTTCGACAAGAGGAAATTAAATGAGATGATTTTTATTTTACTCCTGTTTCTTATCTTAACTACTACCTGGTTTGGAATTTGTGATGAGGTCCAACAAACTTATGGGTTATATCCTTTGTCTTGTAAAAATGTAGGAAACATTCTTAAGGCATCTCAGATTTAGAATCTGCCAAGTGGGTAAATGCAACTAAAACTGAACTTGCAAGTGAAGTGTCTGTTGCTGTGCTTGTAGCACTGAGGTTCAGCCTTGTGTTGCAAATAAAACCTTTTCATTTGACCCTTGCTGCTACGTTATTGGACACAGGTTGCTGAACTTTACTTGCATCAGCTCTAGGCTGAAGCAATGTTAGAGTTAGACAGTAGAAAGATTAAAACTTTGCTGTCATAAATGAATCAGGGACAGGAGCTATGAGTTCACTACTACTCGATAATTGCTTGAATTTTTCGCTTATATGAACGTAGAACTCATTGTCCAAAGAGAAGAA
Organism: Spergularia marina; assembly: GCA_963680865.1. Lineage (NCBI taxonomy): Eukaryota > Viridiplantae > Streptophyta > Magnoliopsida > Caryophyllales > Caryophyllaceae > Spergularia > Spergularia marina. The sequence continues at coordinate 25,975,895 of OY804546.1, forward strand.
CTGTTTTTTTTATTTATTTATTTATTATGCAAGGCTTTTTTCTCCCAATAGTTTACGCCAAGTTTATCTGTGCTTGCAATAATAGAAGCTTGTACGAGTTCATGAGTCCTAGACTCCTAGTTCAATCTTCTGTCTCTTATTGTTCCATGAATTGGTTGCTTGTATCAATATCAACCTTGGAATTTCTTAATTTCCGTGGTTATAAGTTATAACTGTGAGCTAGAGTCTTTTTGTTATTTTTGCGCTTTTGATTTCATACTTGGCAAGCAGAATCTAACACGTTAACAACGTTTTGTTGTAGGATGGTCCGAGTGGCTGAAGTCATTGGTACAGTGCTGCTGCTTACACTTCTTAGCAGGGGATTTCACTTAGCTATGGTGGTGGCTATCTCTACTCAGTTGTAAAATTTAGTCTTATTTTGCTTGTAGTATGGAGTGTGACTTTGGTCGAACTAGCTTTTTTTAAGCTTTGCCTATGAATGGACGGATTACTATGGTTTCTCTTTTTAGTAACTTTTTGTGCAGTGCTCATCACGACATCTCTTTTAGCAATCTTGCTGTAGGATCACCCGCATAAATTATTTATTATGCTACAATGACGACAATAACAATCAAGCATTAGTCGCAACATGAAGTGGGCTGGCTAATAGGAACGGCCGTGTGGAATCAGGAATCGTCATTTTGGGGAACAAAGTAAATTATAATCAAGACAGAATAAGAATGAGCAATGACATTATTAGTGAATCTTTCCACCAAAAGAAATTGTGTAGCAAATATCCGAGCACTTAATTTGGACATTCATTTGGATATGCCAGTAAAAGACACGGCATATGAACCTGATTCTTCCGAGTAAAGGATTATGCCGAAGATCAATGATATCCTCCACTTTTCTTCCACCTCTTTTTAGGAGTTGAAGTTCAATTACGTATTAACCAGAAATCTGTATAGCCCTTCAGAGTTCAGTACGCGATTTATGGTGTAGAAGGTAACCGTAAATCCCTGCAATAGACGTGTTAGGCTTCCATCAAACGTTAAAGGAAAGGCAGGTTTTTAGAAGATCAGTTCTTGCTATGCATTATGTAAAATGCACTCCACAGGACCTAAAGAATTCTTTACAGAATGTCAGTACAACAAACATGAACAGTTTGCATATGATCTGCTTGAATTCGTAATTTTCTTTATTTCATGTTCTGAACTAGGCTCATAGAATAAATTGCGTACATCTGAAGCCACTTACTTCACAGTGAGGACAAGCCTTCGAGACAGTCAGACAGTGGATCAATAAGCTCTGAATTCTGACCTAAACAATACTTGTTTGGCAATCCGAATGGCTCAGATATGCACTTTTTGTATACATGCAATTTCCTAGCCTCAGTATCAGTTTTAAATTTTTAATTGGGTTAACAATTCTTTGAGACTGATTTGATTTTGCTGCTGACAGATTGTGTATATTCCTGGTAATCAGCTACCCAAATCATTAGAAGATAGATCAGACATGGGACATGGTGCCTCTGCGTGATTTAAGGTATGAAGTCACTGTAAACCTAGATAAACTTAATTGTCACAGCTAACAAGTACAGCTTCAACCAACAATATGGCTTATTTGACATCTTCAATCCCTATTATACTCTGCTTAAGAGCAGTCTATGTTTACAGTCCTTAACACTATACAACACTGTCTGATACTCTTAAATTTCACAGCTTTTCTTTATTGCTCTATTGTTTCATTTTCTTCTCCGGCCTTTTCAAGAACCTCTGCATTTGAATGATTTTTTATGAATTTTTTTCCAATGATCTCGTAATTTAAGCTCTTCTTCGCTGTTACAGCATTCGAGAGGTCTCCTTGTATTGAATATTCTGTGGTAGTCTGGTAGAATATTATAGAACAGACAATTATCTGATGCATCTCAACTCTCAAGTATTGAACTTTCTCATTCTTTCAAACTATAACTTGGTTCATTCATTTTCAATCTTTTCAGCTGATTAGAATTCAAGAGAAAAATTCTTTAATCTAGAATTACAATCAATTCCTTCAATCTGAATTCAAAGAGTAGCTGAAAATGAGTTGGGTCCCTGAGGTATCCTCCTGACAAACTTAGTGACCGTCTGTAAGCCTGTAAAGCTGCAAATGGAAGGTACATCGTAAATATATGGAGAATAGTAAGATGCTGAAGGTTTATTTGACAAAGAGTGTTGATAAAAGCTTTCACTGTCATGTGTCTCTTAATGTGCATGAGACAACATCAAAGACAACCTTAAAACATTCCTGCTCAGAATATCATAGATCAGATTAATGATATATACATGTGGAATTTACAGAGGGCAAGTGATCATATAACACTTCACATTCCCAAATATTGCAACAACTTCAGTGTCGCACCAAAGTGTACAAGATAATCCAGTTGTCTGAGAATACGATTCATTGGCCTGCATAGTGCACAGAATCAACAATCGTAAGCCTTCTCCAATATGATTTGTATTTGGCAAACATGAACCGTCATACCTTGGAAAGGTGCAGCAAAAATAAACACAAACTTAGCTTAATAATAAATAAGACTTGCGTATAAAGAATCAAATCTAGGCTTGTACAGTTGTACTACTGGTGAATTGCAGGGCAATTCTCCTTTGGCGTGGCAGCAAGAATGCATTTGCATGATCTGCATGCCAAAGGAGAATCGCCCTGGTATTCAACAATAAACATTGGAAGTCTCTGAAGCTTCTGTTCTTGCAGAGACAAATTGAAAGCGTCTTTTGAACACGAGGGAAAATTATGGCAAGTCTTATTTCTGACCAAAACTCTAGTATGTTGCACATCATCTGTCTGCTACAAGACAAAGTCAGTATGCACTTCTAGAATGAAGCTTATATATCGTTTGGTCTAGTGGAAACTAGTGGTGCAGTTCTGAAAGTCTTTGACATCATATTTATACCTCCTGGTTTTCCCCTTCCAGTTGAATATGCCTAAGGAGAAGAGAGCATATGCTAGCATAAACTGATGTATTACACTTCATGCATTTTCTGTTGGTCCTGATCGTTCCACTATAGTATTCCCTTGGATGACAGTTGATCATCATTCTAACAATCTAACATCCTTTTTCACTTTCTAGGATTTGGATATGCTTTTACAAGACAAGTGATTCTCTTGTTTATTTTGATGGTCAATCTCCTAAATTAGTACTTCCTATTACAATCAGTCAGCAAATACATCAGCACATACTCTCACGTCGTGTATTATTTTAGTGTAAGATGCTCTAACCATGAAGGAAGTTCATGAAAGGTTTCAAATTGATTAAATAAACCATCACTTGGATCTCCTGAGCTGTCTATGCAATATTGTTGTCTTTTCTCTTGTTTATGAATTTAGAATCTGGTTGAAGGGGCTTTCCTATGCTTTTATAGTGTTCTACACGTTTCAAGGACGTAGACAGTACAACTCAAAAGCCCTTCTCTTTTATTGAACATGCATTGCTGTAGGCATCTGCAGTCCTTTGTGCAATGCTTGGAAGCAGGGTTTTGCTATACTATTGAGAAAAGAAAGAAATATGTTTCATCTCATTTATCAGACTCAGAGAAACTGAAAGAAATTCATAGTAGAATAATGCAACAGGATGAAATAACTTATACACAATGTTGACTCGAACACAACTTGCTAGATGAGCAGCTGCATGATCAGTATTAGTCCCATTTCCGTCTCTCAATAATATTTTTGGGCTACATTAAGATTCCAACAGGTTAATGTGACAATGCTGTTTTGATACACACTTCATTTGCATTGCTAGAAATTACTGTACTTACTACTTTTTCTGCGTGTCAGACTGTTGGACTTAGCTAAGCTTGTCCATACACACAAAAGGTAGATGATATTTGAACGAAACGTTCAATGCATATGAGCCTGAAAGTACCTGGGCCACATCTTTCAATACCTGTAACACACAATGTGCATGGTACATTCTACTGACAGAAAGGTGCTGTGCTTTGATCCTTCACTTCTAGGATGGATCTACTATCATTCCTGAAGTTTCCTCCCAATCTTGGTAAGTTTAAATGCCCTTGTCCGAGGAATATGCTAGTAGCAGGAACATTACTTAACTCCTGGTCGTAAGTTTATATATAGGAGTCTTACATAAATTTGATACTTGAGTTGCCAACTGCCAAGTAAAGTGCATGGATGTATTTTCGGGCAAAATCTTCTTTGGCAGGTGTTTACTAACTAATTCTGATGCATTTTACCTGACAGAAAGTTCAGTTTACTGCCAAAGAAGATTTGCCCGGTAATTCATTTATGCAATGAAGTACAGACACACTGGCAAATGAATGCCCCTCCCCCCCCCCCTGAAGGTGAAACTCAATCTGACTAGAATTATATTCTGCTATCATCTGCTATTTTCAACATACGATGTGCATGAGCTCATGTATCTAGCTTGAAATGTCATTGATTTACTTGTTGACAGTATTATCTGATTACTTTCAGTGAAACAGGGATCTAGTATATATGTGTGTTGCTTGCATAGTTGCATGCTTCTTTGTGCCATTGCTTAATGAAGTAAATATGAAAAACTTTTCATACCCTAATTTATCCCTTTTTGCTTATAGTTTGTACCCAAGAATAAACATTCTGAAGCAATCTGACAAAATATTGCAATGCTGCATATCTGTTCATGATTTAAGGTTCTGCCATTTTAATTGATACATCATGAACCTTAGGGTACTAATTTAACCATCAAACTAAAATCATCAAGCTGAACTAAAATTATCCTTTTTTTACACCAATGGTTACTGATAGAGGATGAATGTAGACGATAGGGTGAATACGGAGTATGTAATTTATTATGTACCTTGTATCTACGAGGTACATTATATTAGCCATTAGGTTAGGGGTGATGCACTTGCTTATGCTATGTACTATAAATTCCCATAATATTTTCAATAATAGACAAGGTCGATTATTAGAGTATTATGCGATCTTACATGGTATCAGAGGGTTCGATCACAAACTACAAATCCTAAACAACAGCTTTTTCTTGCTTCCGCTCTCCCGGCCGGAGATGGTTCTTCTCTCCTAACTATCTCCGGCCAGGCCTTTCGTATTAGTGTTTTTCTATTTTATTAGTTTTCATTTTACTAGCATTTTCATATTTGATGAATAATAGCAACTACTTCACCCTACCGCGGCTACATATTCCTTGATTCACCACAATTCTCTCCTCCCGCGGTTTTGCGATGATCAGATTTAGGAGGTTCTTCAGGTACGATCCTCTCATTGAGCAGCCTCCGTGGAGACTCACATCCGGACGCCACACCACACCACTGGCTCTTGCAGCCCCTGACGACCACGTTGTCGCTCAGCCTTGCCCACGGATCGCCAAGACCACGTCGTGCAGCCCAAGGTTTGCCGCCTAGCCGCCATCGCCGTTTAAGCCGCATGATGAGTAGTCCAGGACACTCTTGCCGCCTCTCAGCCGCCATCGCCGCTACTGCCTCCCGTCGCTGCCTCAATTCCGTGTTCTTCGCTGATTCCGAAGTGGCCTTGTCATGCACGGCTCTATCACCACTGTTTTTTTTTTTTTTCTTTTTGTTTTCATGCTTGTCCAATCACCCTATGGGGATAGTCGACTCTACGCACCCTGACTCCCTACATAGGCTAGTCGATTGAGATCCCATGACCTCGCATACGGGTCCGTATTTGCATTTTTCTTTGTTTTTCTTTTCACAGTGGTCCGTGCTTTGTGGTTGTGGTAATGCTCCCTCATTGATCATGCCGTGCCATCCCTTTATGCATCCAGTCGCAACTGAAAATCTACAAATCGATGAAATAGTCCATATGTTTTAGTGGTCCGTCATGATATTGACTAGGTTCTCTTTACATGCGCCCCAGAATTGCTTTTCTGAGTAAACATGTGATGAAGAATACCAATCTTAGTTCTATTCTAAGCTCCAAAAGTTATCTATCTGGTTTCTCTTTGATGCTGAGTTGCTGATCTATCAGACTATCAGCAAACTGTCTTTTGATGAAGTTCCCCTGATGTCTGGGTCGTCTTTCGTTACACTCACTTCATTGGTGTATGTCTGAGGAATCAAGAATCATCGCATTCTCATTTTAACCATGCTAGCTCTCATCAGTAAAGAGTAAAGACAGTTTGCTGGTACCATGTTGAGCCTAAGGTCAGCACACTCTCAGATACGGAGTACATCTTCACGTTCCTTGGAAACCTTTTTTTTTTTTTTTTATGATGATATATCGTCTATTCTCTGCAATAATGAACCTCTTTTTTCTCCAGTGAACTCTAGAGACTCACAAGTCAAATTTACGAGTTAAACAGTCTCTCTTTTGCTGGTAAGCAAAAGTCTGTCCTAAGACCTTGTTCTATGCTAGGTCATTCTTCGGATATCATAGAATTTAGCATATCGGATGTCCTGTCATTCTCAAGAAGTTGCAGGGAACAATTCAGATGTAGTAACGGTTTTCTAAAGACATCAGCACCTATCAATTCTTGATTGGAACGGGCTTCAAACTCCAAAGCATACTTAGGCGGGGATGTCTAAGTCTAATGTAACAGCCTAAAGAACTCATTACTGTATAAGATAATAAAGATAATTAGAATCCAGTTCATAACATCCCAAATTTGTCTAGAAGAAATGGATAATATTTTTGAGATTTACTTCTCTGCATATACATATATTCCACAAAATCAGATGCATTGAACTCTACAGTCATCATGACTCATCAATGGCTTGATATACATTATGATATTATTGGAGTATACTATCACACTACAGTGAGCTGCTAGCCTGCTACAAGTGATCATGTATCTGCTACAACGCGAAGCATGTGAAACGACCCTGGACGAGACAACAGTAGTTGTCCACGGAGGTAACTCCACATGACCCTGTCTATTCTTCTTCTACGGTCTCTATGCTAATGCCATTTTGGTCTAGTTCTGGATACAGCGAAAGACTCACTTTCCTGAAAGGAATAACCTGCACAAGGGAAATGGAAAACCGAAAATTACCTATACGTAAAGAATACTGTACTAATTGTAGATGGATTACAGGCACCAGGAAGATTGCATTGGCATCATTATTGTAGTGGTGAATTGCAGGGCAATTCTCCTTTGGCATGGCAACTAGGATGCCTTCTTTGCACGGTATGCATGCCCAAGGAGAATCGCACTGTTATTCACCAAGCCTACACATTTACCCTTAGTTTGAGGCTCTTGCTAAGTTGCTATGACTAGGAGATTGAGTGCAGCCCTATTTAAGCTATTCCATCTGCTGCGAAAAATTGGAATGTACCGAAACTGAAGAGCATATGCTGAGGAGTCTGGAACAATTCTAATTGATGCTCCTGTATTTGATTTTTGACTCTTGGTTGCAACCTTATATGGCATAAAATCAGATAACAGAATCTGCATATTTATTACTCTACATGCAACCGTATTACTGTCAGTTGCTCTTTTGTTGTTGTCTTAACCTCACATTTTGGCCAACACAGGAATGTATTCTCACATGCACTTGTACTGCCATAACAAGGTCCGTATGAGTGTATCAGCTTCTGATTAACATTAATTTCAAGTTCTGTCGTAAATTTAAAGTATAAACTGAAAACTCATTTTCGAAAAGAATACGAGTGTCAAAATCTTCCTTCTTGGTATTTATTCGACACTCATATATGAGCCTTTGGTACAGTAATATAATCATATCATGTACTTGTGGCCGAATTATCCGAGCAACAGAGCCTATTCAACCTAATTAGCAATGCCCGATATGAGAATTAGGATGTGATTATTAGCCTCAGCCCGGCCTCTACTGATCCCCTAAGTCTTATTCTTGGTGCATGATCGAGTTGCTACAAATTTATAAGTTATTTTGGTACCACATTTATTAATTGCCTCTTATTTTAGATGTATGCTGAATGAAGAAAGTCAGGTATAGGATATGCTGAAGGACAAAACCTCCTTTAGGATGCATTTCCAATTTTAAAGATATTGTGCTTATGAGTCATGACTAGAAGAGTGAATTATACGCCCCCTTATATATGTTGTTTAATCTTTTGTGGAAAACTGGAATGTGCTGATACTGCTGAAATTGAGTAGAAGTATATGCTGTAACAATGCTCTTCTTCTTTAGTCTATCTCATGATGCATGTTGCTGATGTTGCAAGACTGAACGAAAGCCCCTTGAATTTCTCTGTGGACGATTGGTATTGCAGAATCTTTCATGACTTCATTCCTTTCGATTCTTTATGTTTAAGGTACCTATCAACTTTGTTTCTGAAACTGTTCATTTTTCTCGTGACCTCGAGTATCATAACCTGGATTAGGCACTCTGAAATAGGTATGAACAATTGGCAACTCATTTTGGGATTCAAACGTGAAATTTTTTTAAAGTTATCCAAGTCTGTCGTCCAAATAATTTCTCGGGTTGGAGTATATATAGCCGAGTCCAAGCAACATAACCTATTTAAATAGAGTAACAGTAACACAAGTGAGATGTAAGATGTTAGTGACAATTATTAGCCTTACACAAGTATGTCTTATTTGCATGATCGAGTTGCTACAAATTTTGAAAAGTTGTGGCTAGAAAACTTGACTCTTACTTTAAGATATGCTGGAGAAAGTGAGAGCATATGCTACAGGACAATCCCAGTTGAAGATCCCATCTCTAATTCTTGTGCTATACAAGTCTTTATCATTCCAGACATATTAACACTACTTTGTGAGATTTAGATTCTCCTTTAAGAGTCAACCAGATGGTGATTTACAGATATCTTTAAAAAGCAAGAAATGGACTTTTGTAAAGTCTAAAACTTGCGTATAGGATGGTGTCTAGAATTAAGCAAGTATCTTCTTCAGAGCAGGCGCCTGCAAATCGTGTGAAATGCTTGGGTAGGACTGTTCTACTCACGCAGTCACGCTCACGCCCCTTGTTGCTCTTCCCTGTCCTATTTTAAGGGGTTAACTGGATTTGATTGGCTCACTACTGTTGCCTTAATCTTATCTTATTAATTATTATTAGCATGAGGTAAATCGTTATCATGCGACTTTCAAAAAGAGCTATGACCATGTTTTCAGTTCCAGTTCATACCTTAAGATGAAGATTATTAAATCATATTAGACTGATGTTGTTCTATCGATTAGACAAGTAATAACATTGCTCATTTGGGTAATGTTGCATAGCAAGAGTGTATTTGTCGTTGAAGGTTACGAAAGAATATGATGATTTCTGTTTACAAGGAAAGAAACCAGAAGAGTAGGCTGTATAGAGCATCATTATTAGCCTGTCGCTCTGATTTAAGCGTATTGCTACTGAGTAGTGAGTGCTGATGTCAATTCGACATGGTTGAAGTCGTGTGCTTGATTGACTTGTGATTTTATCGTAGAGAGTAGATCATACATACTCCGATCCGTACGTGTGTTGAGCTTAAACTCAATCCTCATCACATAATAACCGCAAATCCGCAATCAATAGCATCTAACTCGTATGTCACATTCAGTACAGTGTCCTGTTTCCTCTCCCAACCCCTTCATGTCATTCGCAGTAGAAATCCTTGTCCTAGATCTGTGTTACTACACTAGTGTTTCAGCAAGTAATGAAATGTACATTCTTAGGGTGATTAATGTTGGAGCAAACTCTGCAGCCATTGAGTCCAGTTGCAGCTGCAACAGGACACAATCAAAACAAATTGATCAATCCGTGGAAAGCCAAGTATATATGGTAAGTCATGATCTCTATTATGGAAAATCAAATATGGTAAGTTATGATAACAAAAATCATATATGGGGCACACGTTTGAAAAAATTGATATTTTATTAATCGGCAACGGTTGAGCATTCTTCCGAAACCTTTGAAAAACATTGACTGACTCGTCCAAATGTTGAGCCAGAATATAAGAATTCTGTCTGATTTAGTGATTTTCTACACATTACTGAAACTCGTTTCCAACATACATATTATGATGATGATTCTGAAGCCATATAATATAACATGCACTATTTTACCTTCTAATTGCTGAAAAGTCGGATTCTAGTACAAGCGCGATCAGTTCCTGTAAGTAGACAATTGTGATGGTGAATTGCAGGGCAATTCTCCTTTGGCATGACAGACATGATGCACACAAACTAGCGCATGGTTGACATGCCAATGGAGAATCACACTGTTATTCACCAACCACCTTCTTCTTTTAATCTTTTCCTTCTGAGGTCCTCCGATTTGTGAAGGGCTTATAAGTTGATCCTTCTATTTATATGCTACAATCGGCTTCCACTAAAGCCAGCATTTTTTGAGCTAGGTGGAATATGCCGCTGGGAGGCTGGAATTATACCCATGGATTTTTTTTTTTTCCTGTGTATCTTCTCTTTCTTTAGCATTGTGGTAGTAGTCCAATGTTACTTTCCTCATTCGAGAAGATAAATTATCGATCAGCATGCAGTTACTCCATCGCGTGTCTCTTTTCGTGTATGATAGAACATTAGAACATGCTCTAGAATCTACCTGGTTATGCTCCAGATGAAACAGATTAGATAGGAAAAGTAAGGCATTCGAGTCTGATATTGTTTAAGATGCCTGTAATTGTCAGGCTATCTATAGTTCTGAAATAATGAGCTAAAACTCTTCCAGGGAATGCAGGAAAGTTGCAATTAAGAAAAAGTGTCAGGCTCGTCTTCTGTTGTGCAGCTTTGTACACATGCTGATCCATGCCTCCGTAATTGATCATCCCTACTGAACACCATGTGCGTAAATGGCTAGAGCTGTAGGGTGACCTATCACATTGATCGACAACCAGTAAACTATAACTTATATGAGCAGGTGTACGAAGTGAAAGACTCACCACAAATATAGTAGCGTATGGAAGGGCCAACGTTAGTATCCTTCAATCATTCTTTAAGCTTTCTTGCTTGCACTCCTGGTCATAATATAATAAAGACCAGAAGTACGCCAAAAGTTCCCAAGAAGCAGATTGAGGTAGTAGTCTAGTAGAAAAAGTATGTAGAACAAGTTCCCAGAAGCAGATTGAGGTAGTAGTATAGTAGAAAAGGTAGAACAAAGAGTAACAGGAACTAAGAGATCACCCCAAAGGACGCCTTCGGCGTTGAGGTTGCAACAAGGTCCGTCGGTCATTGAACTAGGCTAGGAGCCTAGGACTACCACAGGTCCATAATCATGGTACAGTTTTTGGGTAGTGTTTAAGTATGGGAGTCATGTGACTTATTTAACTTGAAATCATAAAATGTATCATGATTATGGACCTGTCAAAAACTGACCCATACCCAAAAAAGCACCCAAGACCCGCCTTGAGAATAACATGGGAAAACCCGATTTTTTTCAACCCAAAATACAATTTGACATAAAAAGATGTTTTCCTAGAATATACTCTACGAATTAAAATATAAGAAGGGTGACGCTAAACTCAGCATATAATATTAATAAATATTATTTATCATATTCAATTTTACAATAATAACCTTCAATAAAAGAAATAAGTTAAAAAAATGATTTAATAGCAAAAAACCACCTTGACGCAGCATAAATATTAATTTGGATGAATTCAAATCTCATTTTGGATATTCTGTGTTTGAGGTTGTGAAGCAGTGACTTTGCTCTGCCATGGCCAGCCATCAATCAAGTTGCAGCTCTACGTCAGAAGAAGTTCCACGTCGGAAGAAACGGTTATAACAGAATGGCAATCCCAAGGAGCTGAGCTGGAGTTTGTTGGAGGCGGTTACAGAGTTGTAATAGAGTATGCGAGAGTGTAGCTTTGTTATTGTGTACCTCAATGTTTGTATATATAGTGCAAACTGTAAATTCATTTCTTAAGTTAATCAATACAAAATATTTCTATTTCGTCTCTGAGTTTTGCATTCATTTCCTCTACAAACATCTTAAGCTTGTAGTTTAGTCAACAACGGCGGTTGCTCCACCATTGTTGTTATCCTCTTGAGCTCAGTTTCACATGGTATCGACCTTAATTTCGATCCAAATTCCGCAAAACTTACCTCATTCTACTCATAATTTCTCACAGAATCATAATTCCTCATTTTTTTTTCGAAATCATCACTGATTTCACCAATTTTCTTCGCAAGAATCTTACGATTTCTAGCGTATTTTTCTTCTCGGTTTTCATCTAAGTTTGGTTGAACTTGATCGCGTCATAATCAAGAGTTTTTGCTATAAAAATTCTTGTGCAAGCTGTTCTTCTTTGCGACAGGAAATCAAAACTTCTTGTTCACTCAACTTTTTCATTTCAAAGTTACAGAAATGGCTGATTCAGTGAGTTCCGAAGCTGTTAACAACAATTTGGTGAATCAATATGATGATCCACTGTTCGTCTCTAATTCAGACTTTCCTGGTGTTCCGATCATTAATACACCTTTTACTGGTCGCAATTATTCTGTGTGGAGTAAAGGTGTGATAATGGCTCTGTCAGCTAAGAATAAGCATGGTTTTCTGGATGGTTCAGTGAAGAAACCAGTTGTTGCAGGTTCAAGACAAGCTCAATGGACTCGAGCAGACAGTATGGTGAAGTGTTGGATTCCGAACTCGCTGCCAGAGCTAATCAAAGATGGTTCCATGAATGTTCGATCTGCTGAGTTGTTGTGGAATGATCTGAAAGAGAAGTATGGTCAGACCAATGGACCAATGCTTTATCAGCTCAAAAAGGAACTCAGGAACATTTCTCAGGAAAACCAGTCTGTCATTGAATACTACAACCGCTTGAAGCGTAAATGGGACGACATTGATGATCTAGAAGGTTTTCCAGACTGTGTGTGTGGTGCTATGGATGCCTGCACATGTAATATGCTCAAGCAGGTGGTTGATGCAGCAAACAAGGAGAAGTCTCTTGCATTTCTCATGGGGTTGAATGACAGAAATGAGCATCTCAGGACTAATGTCTTGTCCATGGAACCTTTTCCACTGGCAAACAAGGTATATTCAATGGTCTTACGCATTGAGAGCTAGAAGAATATCACAGAAAGTAACTCTGTACCTGTTGAGGCATCTGCATTTCAATCTGCTAACAGTCAGACCAGTAATAAGACTGCATGGAATGTCTGGAACAGGGACTCAAAGAGACCTAGATCTAATGCTTATCCTCCAAGACCTGTGATATTCTGTGAGCATTGCAACAGGCGTGGTCATAGCAAGGATAAATGCTTCAAGCTGTTTCCTCAATTGAAGAATCAGTTCTATGCTACCAAAGCAAATCCCAAGCCATCTGTCAGGCGTTATTCAGCTAATGCAGTGGACTCTGGTACAGATACTTCTTTTGATCAGCAGCATCAGGATGCAGGGGGTTCTACCTCAGGACACATGATAGATCCTAATCTGGATTTAGCTCTTTATCAGGAAATGATGAAGATGGCACATAATCAGCAGTCAGGGCAAATGGAGACTCCTGCTTCAGTTGTCAACTTTGCAAGTAAAATTCTTGCATCTAATGTCATTTCTAAGCCAACTCTGCATGATTATGCTTGGATTATTGACTCTGGGGCCACGGATCATATGTCACCCTTGTTTGATTCATTTACCATTATGAGAATGCTACCCAAACCTATCCTAGTTGGTCTGCCTGATGGCTCCTCACAAACTGTGAGATATGTGGGTGAAGTTGTTATTCATCCTCAAATCACATTATCTGATGTGTTTTATATTCCATAATTCAAGCATAATCTGTTATCTGTCAGCAAGCTATTATCTACAAAGAAATACTTGGTTCATTTTACTGATAGAGATTGCATATTACAGGACCCTGTCACTAAGAGAGTTTTTGCAACTGGTGACAGAGAAGGAGTTCTCTACAAGATTAGACCTTCTGTAGCAGTTTACAACTCTTGTAATGCTACTGATAATAATAATTCCTGTAATAATTGCAGCATTTGCTCTAGGAAAAGCAAATCTGAGCTCTTACATGCTCGATTAGGGCATACTTCTGTAAGCAAAATGCAACATATTTCTGAAATAAAGCATATTGATTTGCGACCTTATGATTTTTCTACATGCATCTTGGCAAAAATTCATAAGTTACCATTTCCTAGAAGCACTTCTAGAGCTGATTGTTGTTTTGAGTTACTTCATATGGATTTGTGGGGAAAGTATAAGATTCAATCAGTCACTGGTGCCAGTTATTTTTTGACCGTTGTGGATAATCATTCAAGGGTTACTTGGACTTTCTTATTGAAGGATAAGAAATCGGTATTTGCTACTGTTGAAGGTTTTTTGAGTCAGATTAGCACACAGTATGGAGGTGTGGTTAAGATCATTAGATCTGATAATGGAACAGAAATCCTGCAAGAACAGTGCTCATCTCATTTTCAGAAATTGGGTATATTCCATCCAAAGAGTGCACCAGGGGTCCCTCAACAAAATGACAGGGAAGAGAGAAAGCACATACATCTTATTGAAACAGCAAGATCAATTCTTATTCATGCTGGATTGCCAAAGAAGTTTTGGGGAGATTGTTTATTAGCTGCTACTCATATCATCAATAAACTACCTACCTCAATACTCAACTGGCAGACACCAGCTACAATACTGTTGGGAAAGCCATCAACTTATGATGAATTGAGGGTTATTGGCTGTTTGGCATTTGCTCTAGTACCAAAACACCTCAGAGATAAGTTTGATCCAAAGGCTAGGAAATGTATATTCCTAGGGTATCCCTATGGTCAGAAAGCATACAAGTTGTATGATATGGAGAGGAATAAGATTATCATCAGCATAGATGTTATATTCCAAGAAGATGTATTTCCTTACAGATCTCCTAATGCGCATTCTACTGTTCAGAGTCCTAGCACTTTATTTCTAGTTGTTTTCCGATCAGCAGAAGAGGAATCACCATTATATGTTCTTCCTGAGCTTGATATGTCTGATAATCATCTGGAGCAGCCAATATTTGAAGCATCAGCAGACCAGCACTCACCTGCAACATCAGACATTAATGTTCCAGATTCTCCTGTACTATCAGCATCTTTTGATTCATCTGATGCTCCTATATCTGATGCTCCTTCATCTGATGCTCCTTCAGATAATTCTGCTCATATAGATGTCCCTATCAGACAATCTTCCATACCAAGAAATATCCCTGAAAGGTTCAAGGACTTTATTTGTCCTATATTACCAAGCAGTGTACATGTTACTGTCAGCAATTCTTGAACAGAATTTGTTGCCTTTTCTGCTGCTGCTCCCACCATTGTCCCTTCAAGTTCGGAAAAATCTTTAACCAAGGTATTGCAAGTACATGAGCCCTCATCTTATAATCAGGCTAAACATGACATCAACTGGATTATGGCCATGGATAAGGTGTAACACCCCCAAATTTCCTTTCCTTTTCAAAAAATATTTTATCGAGAATCAAAACACAAATAAGGAAATTCAGAGGTGTCACTCCGCACTCGAGTCAAAGACCCGAATGCAAGGAGATTTCAGAAGCCAAACTACAAATGTCTAATAGTCTAAAATAGTGTATTACAATCCCCTAATTAAATTACAACAATCTGAAATATGACATATGAAATAGTCTAAGTTTAATAAATGGTCTAATAACTTAGAGTCCACCTAATATCTAATGAGTTGTCATTCCCGCATGCATCAATCACTGCAAACCTGTGGTGGATTTAAAACACAAAAACCACAGTTGAAAAAGTCAGTGAAATTGAGTAAGCTAACACCTCAACTCGTAGAAAACCAAAACCCTTACCTGGATTTTGAAAACGTTTTAGGTTTTATTTTCGAAAACGCACTTAGCACATAATCATATCAACCAAATGAATTCAATTCGATGACAAAAGATCAAATTTTACGAAATTCACAATCATCAATCCAAGCTTAGTTAAATAAAGAATCCACTCCGAACTTCCAATCCAATCCAACGTATTACTTCACAACTTTGTCAATTTATTGTATCATACCAAACCAAAGACTACTAGACCTTAAGTGTGCACACCCCCCCCAATTAAGTATTTTTAACCTTAATAGAGTAGTACTAGAGCCAAGCCCACTTATAAACCGATGCGGTGAGGCTGTAATTAGGAATCGATGCGACTCCGTCACAATAATTAGGAGCAACTCCGAGGCTCCGACACATTAGGGGCAACTCCGAGGCCCCGACACAATCATTAGGAGCAACTCCGAGGCTCCGACAAATTTATTATACCACCATACTCCGTCAAATCTCCATATCACCATCATAGTTCACGTTCACAATTTGAATCATTCATAAACCAATCACAACCAATATCACACATAAAACCACTTATATTTTCATTGCAAATAACCACACAAGTACCATTTAATAATCACAAAGAAAATTGAATCGTTCTCCACCTAACATGATACTAAGTTTTCATCCAAACACACCATTCACATATAGCACATAATTTTAAAAGATTTCTACAAGTTTAAGAAAGGTTGAGCATGCTAGCTTACCTTTTCAATATACACAGGAACACAACAACACAACGGTCACTAATATTCTTCGTCTACGAACTCAGGTGCTACAATTACAACCAATAATCCCAAATTAATACTAATCTCACCCAATCATTCATCTTATACTTATCTTAGCTCTACTCTATATGCAATGCTCACCACAAGCTAATTTCTAAACCAACAATTATCAATTTAGCCAACAATTCTACTTCTAATTCAATAATTAAATACTAATACTCAATAACTCTCAATTTATCTTAAAAATTCCCAAAGACTTAAAATCACTTTTAAAACAGAATCTAATTCATAAAAAAATCAATCCTTAATTAATAGGATTTATTTAGGATTTATTAATACAATTTATATTATGTTTTAATTATCAAAAACATGTTTTAATTACACAAAAATTCATAAAAATGAATTAAATCAACCAATTAACGAAAATCAGTTTATAATTATATAAATCATCTAATTTTCGAAAACCCCAATTACTTTAATTATTTAAGCAAATTATACTAATTAAGAAACAATTTCTCAAAATTACTTCAAATTACAATTCCTACAAAACATGAACCAAGACCAACTCAAATCCCCAATTAAAATTAAGAACCCTAACTAAAAGATTATTAGCACACTAAAATCATAACTTCCGGAATTAATTGACCCTAATTCGAGTAATTAAGCTAATTAACCCCAAAAACGTGATTAGTGAAAATCAACCCAAATCAAGCATCAAAACCAATTATTTGTGTATAAAAATAACTCAAATCAATAACCCGCTAATCATAACATCTATTAGTATCGATTAAACACAAATTAAAGCTAGAAAAATACTTGATAATCACGTTTTAAAGAGGAAGCCGAAAACAGGGGAAGAAAGGGGTGGTAGAGGCGTTACCACGGCAGAAGAAGAAGTGAGGGAAGCGAGGTGGTCGACCGGCGATCTGGGCAGATGAATAGAGGCGGCGTTCGTGCGTGGGCAGTGGCGTGCGGCGAAGAAGGACAGGCGGCGTGAAGAAGACGGCGAACCGAAGGCGAGAGAAGAAAAGAAAACAGAGGGAACTGTTTTTTTATAGGGGGGTGCGTGTCGGTTTTTTTTTTTTTTTCTTTTTTATGTTGGGTTAGGATGTGTTTGGTGTTTGGGCCAATTGGTGTGGGCTTGAGTTATTGTAGTGTTTGGAAGATAGCCCAATTCAGAAATTAGAAAATCGTATATAGAAAATCCGACTCCAAAATTCATTTTCGAACTCGGTTTTGAGAACGACAATTAATAATTAAAATATTTTCATTTCAATAATCTAATTAATAGATCTAAAAATATTAATATAAAATAATTTAAAATTTCGAGATATTACATAAGGAGATTCAAGCTTTGGAAACTAACAACACTTGGGAACTCACTACTCTTCCAGCATGATTCAAACCCATTGGATCCAAATGGGTATAGAAGGTAAAATTCAAATCTAATGGTAGTGTTGAAAGATATAGGGCAAGGCTGGTAGCCAAGGGTTATAGTCAAGTGGAGGGTAAAGATTTCAAACACACTTTTTCTCCTGTGGCCAAATCAATCGGTATATGGTACCTCGGGGGTACGTAGAGCTACGTACCCCCCGGTTCAATTACAGGCCCAATGTCAAATGCAGCCCAAAAAAAAAACAAAAGGCTGCATACATATAACTAAACCCTACACTTCCCAGACCAATCATTGATATAAACAAATTTTACCAATCACGCATGAAATCTCACACTTTGACATTATCTTTCATGACCACGCAGCCACGCCCCTACCTCCCCGTACCCACAGTTTTAATACCCCATCACCAAAACTATCTCCACCCACCCACAGCCACCACCACGCACCACCTGGCCACTGTCGCCCCTTTGCGCCGACCACCACCTCACGCGATGGAACCACCACCATTTGAGGCGCGCCGCTCAGGCGACCCCACGGCGACATCCCTGAACCCGCGCCACCACCTCCATCGTCCTCCAAGTCCCTTTTTTTCTCATTTTCTCTCTCCTCTCTTACTCCCTTCCCCAGCCCCTATCGCCAACCGCTGCCGCACAAAAAACGTCCCCCACCGCTCGCCCTACGCCGCCGACCACACGCACCACCATTATCGCCTCAAATAAAGGATGTCAAAGGAGATCAAAAAGAAGGAAGGGGATAACAGGGGAGAAGGAAGGGGCGGGGCGTCGTGAATTGACTGGGGGAGGGTTGCGGTAGGGAGGCAATCACGGAGGCTGGTCGGGGGCCGTCAATGGTGGTGGTCGGGACGGATCGCGGCGGGGCTAGGGTGGTGTCGGGTGGGGTAAGGGGGTGGGGGTGGGCGAGGAGAGAGAAAAGGGAAATGGTGGGTCTTTTCATTATTGAAAAATAATGAGTGAAAATTGAAAACTAATGAGTGAAATTCGGGAAATAATGAGTGAAATTTGGGAAATAATGATTGGAAAATAAATAATGACAATAAAGTTGTATATAATGATTGGAAATTCAGAAATAATGACTGAAAATAAATAATGAATATAATGTTATATATAATGAGTGAAAATTGAGAAATACCGTAATGAGTAAAAATTGTAAAATAATGAGTGAAAGTATATAATGAGTGAAATTGAGAAATAATGAGTGAAAATTGTAAAATAATGAGTGATAGTATATAATGACTATAATGTGGTATATAATGAGTGAAAATTGGAAAATAATGAGTGAAAATTGGGAAATAATGAGTGTAAGTATATAATGACTATAAAGTGGTATATAATGAGTGAAATTGAGAAATACTGAGTGAAAATTGAAAACTAATGAGTGGAATTCGGGAAATAATGAGTGAAATTTGAGAAATAATGATTGGAAAATAAATAATGACAATAAAGTTGTATATAATGATTGGAAATTCATTAATAATGACTGAAAATAAATAATGACTATAATTTTATATATAATGAGTGAAAATCGGAAGATAATGAGTGAAAATTGAGAAATAATGAGTAAAAATTGTAAAATAATGAGTGAAAGTATATAATGAGTGAAATTGAGAAATAATGAGTGAAAATTGTGAAATAATGAGTGAAAGTATATAATGAGTATAATGTGGTATATAATGAGTGAACAGTGAACCGGGGGGTACGTAGCTCTACGTATCCCCGGGGTACCTAATAATTTGTGTGGCCAAATTCACCACAGTCAGAGTATTATTAGCAATAGGAGCTGCTCAATGCTGGGACATTCATCAACTAGATATCAATAATGCATTCCTGCATGGATATCTTGATGAAGAAGTTTATATGACACCTCCACAAGGTTATTCCAAAGCTCAGCCAGGGGAAGTTTGCAGATTAAGGAGGTCACTTTATGGTCTAAGACAAGCTTCCAGACAATGGAATGTTGAGTTGACAAAGTTGATGTTGTCTCAAGGATTATTTATCCAATCCAGAAATGATTATTCACTGTTCACCAGAGATGTTCCTGATTCATTCACAGTGGTGTTGGTATATGTGGACGATTTACCGATAACAGGAAATGATCAAGATTATATAAAGCATCTAAAGTCTTTTTTGCACTCAGCTTTCACCATAAAAGATCTGGGGTTGATAAAATACTTTCTTGGATTAGAGATCACAAGGACTGCTGAGGGTTTGTTCCGTAATCAAAGGAAATATGTGGTTGATATTCTTACTGATACAGGCATGAGCACCTGCCATGCTGCAACATTCCCTTTACCAAAAGGGTTAAACCTGACACCTGAAGATGGAGAGCTATTACAGGATCCAGAAATTTATAGAAGATTGATTGGCAGACTTCTGTATCTTAATCTGACTAGGCCTAACTTATCTTATGCTGTTCAACATTTAAGTCAGTTTCTAAAGACTCCAAGACAACCACACTTTCAGGCTGCACTGCATGTGGTTAAATATCTGAAGGGCACAATAAATGCTGCTCTTTACTATCCTGCAAAGTCTGATTTCAAGTTAACATCCTTTTGTGATGCTGATTGGGGTTCCTGCAAATTCAGCTGTAAATCAGTGACAGGCCAGTGTACATTTATAGGAGGAGCCCTTATATCTTGGAAAACGAAGAAGCAGAAAACAGTCTCCAAATCGAACACTGAATCTGAATACAGAGCAATGTCCTATACTGCAGGAGAGATTGTCTGGCTTCATAATCTGTTGCTTGATTTTAAAGTCCAGATACCTCTTCCTGTCACATTGTTCTGTGATAATAAAGCCGCTCAGCACATTGCTGCTAACCCGGTTTTCCATGAGCGAACAAAGTACCTCAACATCGACTGTCATTACATTAGAGAGAAGCAACAAGAAGGGCTAATTTCTATGAATATGTGCAGTCAGTCGCAGCTTGCTGATTTGCTCACCAAGCCATTGAGCCAATATCAGCATTTTACACTTAGTTCCAAGTTGGGCTTGTTGTTTACGTCTTTCCATGAAGCTCCAACTTGAGGAGGGGATGTGAAGCAGTGACTTTAGTCACTACTTTGCTACTCTGCTACTTTGCTCTGCCATAACCAGCCATCAATCAAGTTGCAGCTCCACGTCAAAAGAAGTTCCACGTCGGAAGAAACGGTTATAACAGAATGGCAATCCCAAGGAGCTGAGCTGGAGTTTGTTGGAGGCAGTTACAGAGTTGTAATAGAGTATGCGAGAGTGTAGCTTTGTTATTGTGTACCTCAATGTTTGTATATATAGTTCAAACTGTAAATTCATTTCTTAAGTTAATCAATACAAAATATTTCTATTTCGTCTCTGAGTTTTACATTCATTTCCTCTACAAACATCTTAAGTTACTCAACAATGGTGGTTGCTCCACCATTGTTGTTCTCCTCTTGAGCTCAGTTTCACAAAGGTCAATTACGGTTATGGACCTAATCACGTCAAATTGCAAATCTTTTTCCACAGTATGAATCAAGTCTCCTAGAGTGGGAGAGTATTAGGAAGTAATGAGAGCCTTGAGAGGTTCACCGGAATTTTTAGCCCATCAAATCCCATATACGAATTGTCACGGACCCTAGTATTAGGGAAATGTATCAATCATGATCATTTCCCAATCACACCATATCAAGCTCTCCTTAGATCATGCACAAAATTGATTGTAATTGATATTCTTTGAATTATATTAGGAATATATAATATCATGTAATATATTGTATTCTAGTTTAAGTGCTAATAGTTAGAGATTAGTTTTGATGTACTTATATAAACTGTTCTAAATCAATGCAATTACTTAAGCTTTCATGTATGTATAATTCTCTCCTCCCTCTCCCCTCTCTTTCTCTATTCTCTACATGGTAT
Source organism: Spergularia marina (assembly GCA_963680865.1). NCBI lineage: Eukaryota > Viridiplantae > Streptophyta > Magnoliopsida > Caryophyllales > Caryophyllaceae > Spergularia > Spergularia marina. The sequence goes on from OY804546.1 coordinate 25,997,626, forward strand.
CAGAGCAGTCGATCTTCCATTTCTTCAATTTTTTTGAAAGCTTCAATTAGTCGTCGATCTTGTGACTTCGACCCTTAAACTGTTGTTCTATTGTGAACACAAATTTGCTTCTCCCTCATTGCTATCTCATCAAAATTTCATCTTCTTCTTCCTCCCAAAATTCTGAAATTCATCTCACGTAATATCTTTAGTTTCTGTCTTCTTCTCTTAATTCTCAATTTTATTCTTCCTCTTAAATTTCTTATCTTATTCCTCTTGAATTTCACGTTTCACTTATTCTATCTTTCTCAATTATATTCATCCTCTATGTTTCCTTTTCCTTCTTCTCTGATTTTCTTCGTTAAACATCACCTGTGTCTCCTTCTTTCTTGCCCTTCATTTCCTTCTCAATCTCAAAATTTATCTTCTCAAATCTGTATTCAACTTCTTTGCTGCCGATAGTCGTCACGGTCATCGGCACGTTTAATTTTCGCTGCAGCCCTCATCAAATTGTCGATATTGTTCGATAGGTTAACCAAATAGTCGTTGTTCGTGTGATCAACGAGCCTTGTTGCGGAGAATCTTTTCCCACAACTGTAGTATCTACCTCTGTTCCCTCATTTGTTCCCTCTCGGCAAATTCATCCTCTTATTGTTCACAAATTTCCCAAATTTCCTCTTACAAATTATTCCTCTTCTCAAATTTATTACCTTTCTTACTCTCAAATTTTGATCTCTCACCCTCTCTGTCGTTGATCTCCTTCAATTCTTCTTTTTCTTTACTCCCTTGTTCTCACAAATTCATCTTCTAATTCTGTTTCTTGTCCCACGTATTTCTCAATCATTGCTATCTTCCCTCTTTTCTTCTCAATTTCTCCTCTCTTATGCTATTTGAATTTTTTGCCTTTTGGGTTGATCTTGTGACAACCGCAAAAAAAAAAAAAAAATTCCCTCTACTTTGTCCCTCTCTTTATGGTTTCGGATTGGTCTTTTGTCATCCGAATGTCCTATTATGGCGGCTTCTCCTTTCCGGTGATCTCTGCAATTTCCGTTCAAGATTGGACTTACCCTCCGGACGTCCATCTTGCGGACGAGCCTTTTTGCTGAGACTCTATTCCGCAATTGTTCCCTCTTAGATGTCCTATGTTCCCTCATTGTCCCCCTTCTCCTGCCTCTTCCTCTAATTCACATCTCCCTGACATGCTTGTGCACCGTACCATGTCCGATTATTTCTTATTCTAGATCCTCAAATCATCTCCAATTATTCCTTCTTTACTGTAAAATTGTTCCTTCTCTTACAATCTTCTTATCCCCTTTCTAGGTAAAACTCTCTGTTTCTGCTTCTTATCTTACTTTATGTCCCCTTCTTTCCTTTCCTATTCGTATATTTTCTTCTCACAAATTCATTTTTCTTCCCATCACAAAAAAAAAAAAAATGTCTTCTCAAAATTTATCCCTCTTATCATCTTTAAAATATTTCGGGTTGATCTTGTGACACGCGGAAATATTGTCCTCTCTCCCTTATGGTTTCGGCTTGTTCTTGTGACATCCGAATGTCCTCTACGACGCCTTCTCTTCGCCAGCGGTCTCTACATTTACCTTTCAAGATTGAACTTACCCTCCGGCCATCCATCTTGCGGGGGCGTATTAGGGAAATGTATCAATCATGATCATTTCCCAATCACACCATATCAAGCTCTCCTTAGATCATGCACATAATTGATTGTAATTGATATTCTTTGAATTATATTAGGAATATATAATATCATGTAATATATTGTATCCTAGTTTAAGTGCTAATAGTTAGAGATTAGTTTTGATGTACTTAGTATATAAACTGTTCTAAATCAATGCAATTACTTAAGCTTTCATGTATGTATAATTCTCTCCTCCCTCTCCCCTCTCTTTCTCTATTCTCTACACCTAGAACCCCAAAATCCCAAAACCTTGAGCTTCAGCTTGACACTACCACAAAAATGGCGACTCCGACACTTCCGACCGATATAATCACCAATATGATGTCCTCTTAGAATGTTTGTGGCCCTATTAATAGGTGCAATTACGTCAATTATGTTTAGGGACACCATTAACTTTTGTATGCATTGTGTCATGAAATGAGAACGTCTGCCCAAAGTTTGTCAACCTAAGTTTTTATATGCTGGGTGTCTCATGAAGCTAGTCCTAAAATTGTCGTATAGGCTAGCATAAGTCCATGTTTTAGAACTTTTGAATGGACTCTAAAGCGTATTCGATTTTTTTTTTTTTTTTTTTTTTTGCTTAAGGATGGGCAAGTTATGATTTGTTGGGCACTTCAAATAGACTTGCAAGCGCTGAAATTTATGTACAAAGAAGGTGGAAGTAACCTACAATTACAATTGAAAAGCACTTGCTAAATTGACCTACTGAACCACTTAATCGAAATTTCTCTGCCTTTGCTTTGAGTAAGAAAATTCTATCACGTAGAAGGCTTTATAACTAAACAACTACGTGTAATATCCTGCAACATCCTGCCTTTCAATGTTGCACTTTTCAGTGAGTACTCATTTTCTTGTGGCTAATAATCTTGGTTTCAACCTTGGTGCGAAGTGTTTTAAACTTAGGGCTGAGATTTTTTCGACATTTAGTATGCCAGAAAGTGGAGGTAGCTGAGGCAGGGTATTATTCGTCTTGCATTGTAACCAAAAAAAGGGGAAAAAAAAAAAAAAGAAAGAAAAGAGGCAGGGTAGTTTTTGCTACATTATTTGAACAGGAAATATAGCTTGCGTCCTTAGTGTTTTGGATGTTTAAGTAGTTCTCGTGGCTTGTTTGTTACATTACTCGAGTGACTTGTAGTATACAGTAGTTTGTTTGCCTAATGTTGTTCGTAGGGCTTGTTTGTTACATTACTTGTACAGCTATACAGGAAATATGATCTGCGCGCTTATTATACTCTTGATGGATGCTTGTTTCCGAGTGATTTGTAGCTCTCTGACGTAACAAGGGACCACTGTCTACTTGTTGCTCTTACTCTGAGTTGAAATCAATCGTTTGCTTATTGAATATCTTGTTAATCTAGAGTTTGTTTGATAGGTCTAAAATCGAAGAGATCATATTACTCCGACTCTTTTATTCTAAAATTAAGCACATTCAACTTTTAGGCAATTGGCATTTAGTAGTAGACAATTGCTGTAATTTTGGAAGTCCATGTTTAGCCACATAAGTCTGAATGAGGCTGTGATCTGACCAAATGGAATTGACAACTGCACCACTTGATAACTGTAAGTGGCATCATTCTTCTTCTTTTGTTGTTAATGTTGTTGTTGTTGTAAGAATTGAAGCATCTTGTCATGAAACAATCTGGAGTTCCTTTCAGTCCACATAGCATATATCACTGCCACAACACACGACATCCTCTTTTTTCGTTCCATAGGAAGATAAGCTTGTGTGATAATACTATGAGCCAAATGAAGTGAGACATACTTCTTGCCTTTGAAATCCCAGAATAATTCCCAATCATGCCTGTGTCTTATCTACCTAAATGAGTTTGAATTTGACAATCGTACATAAAAGATGATGAGTTTAAACAAACGTATCGGTTCTATCTTTTGTTTATAATTTGTATATGTAGGATAAAATTGTGAAGAAAATTTTGAAATCTCAGAATAAGAATCTGCTAAGTGCGTAAATCCAATGAAACTGAACTTAAAAACTCTATTTCTGTGCCTACAACACTGAGGTTCAGCCTTGTGCTGCAAACAAAACCCTCTTAATTTGAGGATTACTTCTAAACTTTACTAGCAATGTTTGGGCTAGACAGTAGAAATGTTAAAATCTTACTGTCGCAAATCAATCAATGACAGGAGCTATGAGTGTACTACGCGCGTTAATGTCTAGAACTTTCTGCTGATATATAAACTGTAGAAATCATTCTGTAAAGAAAATAGTTGTCTTATTTATTATGCAAGTGTCCTTCCCTCAATGGTTTAAGCGAATTTGTTCTTGTGCTGTTAAAATCAAAAGCAGTTTATGCAGCTAGAACTTGATTTCCAGTTCATGAATCCTAGTCCATTCCTCTGTTCCTTTATGATATATGATTTGCTTGCCTTTGTTGATGCTAACTTAGGATTCCTTTATTCTCATAGTTTAAAGTTTGAGCTCTATAGTTCTTTTTTTTTTTTTTTTTTTTTTAATCTTTGCGTTGGTTTCAAAATTGGCAAACATGATTTTAACAAGCTAAAGCCGTTTTGGTATAGGATGATCAGACTGGTTGAGGACAGCGGAACTTTGCTGCTGCATACGCTTCTTAGCAGGGATTTCAGTTACTCTGGACTATGGTTACTATCTCTTGTTCTACTCTGTTGTTATATATGTGTTATGGATTGAAGTTTCGTATTAGTACAGTTCCTTGACAATATGCTCATGAAAGCTTTAAAGTTCGTACTGAAGATACTACTTTGTACTAAAGCTTCTGTTTGCTCGAGATCTGTTATTTCAAAATCAGACATCAGTTCATCATAGACTACCTAAATGATGAAGTACTGAGGTCTTTAGGCTAAGACCAATCATATTCTTATTCTCAACTTTACATCTTGACTTACCATCTTAAGAAACTGAGACGGGGCTCTATAATACTCTGCATAAATCAGAAGTTTACTCTGTTGTATGATAAAACTTCAGGTTACAAATTACTGACGACCTTTTTTTTTTTTTTTTTTTTTTTTTTGCAATAACGCCAATAAGCTAATGCTTACTCGTTCCAAGCAGCCCCTTCCAGCCTGACTACGCCTCAACTGTGGGAATAAAGGAGATGAGAGAGGATGTGGAGTTTAAAGCACGAGTGACATAGGCAGGGATGTGAGGTTAGGATACTACAACAACAACAACATCTTTAACCCCAGTGCTGTAAAAGTTCTCGCCATAAGGCGGGGAAAGGGGAGGTCGGATAAAGGGTAGAAACTAAAAGAAGTGATAAGGTAAGACAGGCCAGAATTCTAACACATTTAACATCTGCATGAGTATCTTTACTCATACAGGACCGCGTTTGCCAGCATTTCTAGTCATGAAGGTCCTTATATTCATACAACTCCAAAAAAGTAGACAAATGTAGTAGTTGAAGTAGAGCGAAGAGATGGCTATGATCGTGAAGGCAAGGCCGGGGGATTGAGATACCACAGCATATACGCTTGTCAGGACTCAGGAATGCTACCATGTATGCACCAAACGAAATTGAATTTAGCAAAAAGGCTTTGATTGACAACCGTTCAATTCTCACCAGATCCTTTTGACTTGCAACTGCAAAGTAGCATATCACAACAAGACTGGACAGCGTAAAGGCTATTGTGTCTTAACTGTAAGACTCATAGAGCGGCAAACATTGGAGGGGAACTCATTCTTTTGTGTTTAAGCTGAATGTGTTTAGCATATGCAGTGAAGTGTGAAATGAAGCTGGAGTTGAAAGAAAGTGATGTAGTGGGAGTGAAGTTAAGAGCTTACTCTTGTTGTCGTGCTGGACTGTGACATGAAGAACAGTTAGGCCATAAGGGCCTACAAGGGCCTCTGTGGTCAAGTTTGAGGCTTGTATGGCCAAGATTCAGAATAGTGGAAAAAGACATAGCACATCCTCTCTCGGCAGCAAGTAAGATGGGGGTCTCTCCCAAATTATTTGGCATATACTGTAGGCTTGAGTGGTCGCTGCAACCTTGTTCAACCAGCAGCTTTACGACAGCAGCATGACCAGCCCGAGCTGCGTCATGTAAAGCCGTATCCTTGTTATGATTACCTTGATTCAGCAGTTTTTTATGTGATTCACCAACTTTAGCCGCGATAAGAACTGTTGGACAGCATCATTATTTCCAGGTGTTGTGTCGCGAACATATTGGATGAACGCCTCGTTCGCGCTTTTCGTTACGACCCCTTTATGGTTCTCAAGTGGCTTGCCCATGTGAACGTGGAGGACATTATTTCCAAACCGAGTTTTCTGACGCATCCAACTAAAGCAGCGCAGTGATAAGGATACAAATCCTACATAATATTCTAATTATGTATATTATTCCCATATAATATCTTCATTATTGTATATTAGCTATTTACGTTAACTATAATTCCTAGGATATATCTTTACCTCTTTTGTAATCATATTATATGATTTCCCTATGTTCTAGCCTTAGTATTAGCTGTAAGATCTCACGCTTTCACACTACAAGCTATGTATAAATACCCTACTGTATCAATAGAAGCATTCAACTTTTCAATCACTTTAACTCTCACATGGTATCGAGCTACGATCCAAATTTTTTTCCTCCTCTGCTACTTCACTGTCTCTCAACTTCAACCATGACCAACATTGAAGCCAACACTGATTCCAACTCCAACTCTGCTACTAGTTCCGGCCCCATATCCGGCACCAACAATCTCATAATCACCAATCATGCCGATCCCTCCACCCCGCTCACTGTCATCCAATTTCATAATGTTCCCAAACTCACCCCCCTCAATTACACGTCGTGGGAGCCCCAAGTTCGATCCATCCTTGACGGTTTCAAACTTCTTGACTTCATCACCGGATCTCGCACTCCTCCTCCCAAGGACATTTCTGGTTCTGATGGAAAGTCACAAGCCAACCCTGCTTTCCGATCTTGGGAACGTCAAGACCAACTCATAATTGGTGCTCTCCTTGGCACACTCTCTGCCCCAGTCTCATCTTTGGTGTGTCGTGCTCCATCCTCTGCCCATCTATGGAAAACCCTTGCCAAAACATATGTCAATCCTTCTCATGGCCACATATTGCAAATCAAAGCTAATCTTCAAGCCATTACCAAAACAGCGAATCAATCCATAACAGATTATATGCAGTCCATTCGCACTTTGACCGACAAACTCGCTTCCATGGGCAAGCCTATGGATGATGAGGACATCATTTCTAAAGTCCTCAATGGTCTTCATTACCCAACTTACCAATCGGTAATTGATCCTGTCAATAGCCGTGATGACACCATCTCCTTTGATGATCTACATGAGAAACTGCTTCACTTTGAACTCACCTACAAGCCTAGCAATACTCCTACTCTTGAGTTCCCAACTTCGGTTCATGCCGTGTTTAAGCAATACCACCATCGCCAAAACCGCCAATACCACAGCCCCACTCCTCCCTCTCCTATGCCAACATCCCCTGCCACTCACACCTCTCCCAAGCCCTTTTTAGGAAAATGTCAATACTGCAACATAAGGGGTCATGTCCTTGCCGATTGTGCTGACTTCAAACACCGCTATCCGAACGTCACCATCCCTCATCGTCAAGCAAATTACTACTCAACTCAAGCACATGTTGCTCATGTCTCACCTGCCACCCCCTCCTCGTCAAAGCACCTGGTTGATTGACAGTGGTGCTAGTCACCACGTCACAAATGACTTAGCAATCTGTCTCTTCATGCCCCGTATGATGGCTCAGATAAACTTACCATAGGCGATGGTTCCACCGTGCCTTTCACTCATATTGGTTCTTTTTCTATCTCTACACCCTCTAAAATTCTATATTTCCATAATGTTCTCTGTGTTCCCTCTATCTCTCGTAATATTATCTCGGTCTCTCAATTTTGCAATGACAATAATTTATCTATCGAATTCTTACCCTCCTCTTTCTTTGTTAAGGAACCCCAGACAGGCCGTATTCTTCACCAAGGGCAACCTAGTGCCGGCACTTATCACTGGCAACCTTCCAGCCCTCAACTTTACTCTGTTGTCTCTTCAACCTATGAAGACTGGCATCACCGTCTCGACCATCCTTCTACTTTTGTTTTGCGTCAAATTAGTCATCAATTTTCTATTCCTATGTCCTTTTCTAAAATTACGTACTGTAACTCATGTCTCACTAATAAAAGCCACAAGCTTCCTTTTGGTACTTTTACTTTATATTCTACTGCTCCTCTTGATTTACTCTTTACCAACGTCTGGTCCTCTCCTGTACTCTCTCATGACTTCTACAAATATTATGTAATATTTGTTGATCATTTTACAAAATACATATGGCTCTATCCCCTCAAACAAAAGTCTGATACTGCTAAAGTGTTTGCTCGGTTTCAGGCTCTAGTTGAGAAATTTTTTCGCACTCCTATCCGCCAGCTATACTCCGACTACCCTTCTCAACAATGGTGTCAGCCATCTTTCCTCTCTGCCTCACACTCCCGAGCACAATGGATATGCTGAGCGTCGCCATCGCCAAATTGTCGAAATAGGGCTCGCTCTCCTGTCACATGCCCGTCTTCCTCTTGAATTTTGGCCGAATGCCTTTGCTATGGCTGTTTATCTAGTCAATCGACTGCCCACACCAACACTTGACAACGCCTCTCCTTTTCTAAAACTCTTCCAAAAACCACCTAATTATGGCAAGCTAAGGTGTTTTGGTTGCCTCTGCTATCCCTGGCTACGACCATACACTCGCCATAAACTTCAACCCCGATCTACCCCTTGCGTATTTCTTGGCTACTTACCCTCACAGAGTGCCTACTACTGCCTTGATCCCACTACGCACCATATGTACGTCTCTCGGCATGTGCGATTTGTGGAAAATGTCTTTCCCTACACTTCCCTCACCGCTTCTCATACCCCCCTCGAGACTACAACCCCTGATGAATGGTGTACCTTGGCTCTCCCCCTCGTAACACCCCTTCCTCCCAATCCTTCCAATGCCCCTATTCCGAAAACTGGTCCCTCTACTGTTCCTACCTCTGTTCCCTCCATTATTCCCACCCCTATTCTCTCCAGTGCTCCCGCTACTGTTCCCTCTCCTGTTCCCTCCAATATTTCCACCTCCTCTGCCTATTCCGTTGCCTCCTCTCCTCATTCTCCTGCCTCCTCTGTTTTTCCTATTGACCCCCCTCTCGGCTTATGTCAGTCCTTTTTCAAGCCCCAGTTCTGGGCCATCCTCCCCTCCGGCTACCACACCTCCTCCACCACCACCTCCTCCTCGCCATACTATGACCACACGCCTTAAAAACAACATTGTGGTCCCCAATCCCAAATACACCTCCAACAAATCTGCTCATACTACCTCACACCCTCCTACACCAATTGTACCTACATCAGCTATTATAGCTCTCAAAAATCCCCTTTGGCATCAAGCCATGGCATCCGAATTTGATGCTCTGACACGAAACCATACTTGGACTCTTGTTCCCCCTCACCCTTCTCAAAATGTTATTGGTACCAAGTGGGTGTTTCGAATCAAATACAAACCCGACGGCACTATCGATCGCTATAAAGCCCGCCTTGTGGCTAAAGGCTTTCATCAACGAGCTGGCCTCGATTACTCTGAAACCTTCAGCCCAGTCATCAAACCCACCACCGTTCGTCTCATCCTGTCTCTTGCCGTGAGCTCGGGTTGGTCCCTTCGCCAACTTGACGTCAACAACGCCTTCCTTCAAGGCTGTCTCAATGAGACTGTCTACATGACTCAACCCACATGCTTCAAGGATAAAGATCACCCCTCTTATGTCTGCAAACTTTCTAAGGCCATCTATGGTCTTAAACAACCGCCTCGTGCGTGGTATACTGAACTCAAGACCTTCTTGTTGTCGTACGGTTTTCGAGCATCTATTGCCAACTCCTCTTTATTCCTTTACCAAAATGGTTCATCCTCCATCTACTTACTGGTCTACGTTGATGACACTATTGTCACTGGACCATCCCCAGAACTTATCAAATCCTTTATCACCACTCTCTCTAGCAAATTTTCTCTCAAAGATCTCGGCCCTCTTTCATTCTTTCTTGGTGTTGAGGTCATTCCCAACTCTCATGACCTCTTTCTAAATCAAACCAAATATATCTTACTCGCTATAATATGCACGAAGCCAAATCAGTAGCCACCCCCATGGCGGTACATCCTGCCCTCACCCGTGTAGCCGGCTCGACACTCTCTCAACCAACTGAGTACCGTGCCATCTTGGGTGCCCTCCAGTACTTGTCTTTCACCCGTCCCGACATTGCTTACTCAGTCAACAAGCTATCTCAATTCATGCACACTCCTTGTGACGACCACTGGACTGCACTCAAACGTCTTTTACGATACCTCCAAGGCACCATGCGTCATGGTATCCAGCTCTTTCGGCACTCACCAACCAACATTCATGCTTTTACGGATGCCGACTGGGCTGGTGATAAAGATGATTACATATCCACCACTGGCTTCATTATTTACCTTGGACGTAATCCTATTTCTTGGAGCTCTAAGAAGCAACGCGCCCTTGCTCCTGAGCCTGAATTCTGAGCCGTTGCCACTACAACAGCCGAAGTCCTTTGGCTTCAATCCCTCCTGGTGGTTGTTCATGGGTATAATCGTTCTGGTTTTGTATCTAGATTTTTGTAGGGTTTTTAGGAAGAAGGTTGATGCTTTTCAAAAAAAAAAAAAAAATTGTAATTTAAAATAAAGTTGGCTAATTTGTAATTTAAAGAAAATGTTAATTTTTACAAATGTGATGATAAAAATGTGCATGCAGCCAGTGAGAGTGAAATTAAGGCTTGATTGTTCTCCATTGTTGAATTCAAATTCATGAGGCTTTTTTTTTTAAGTTATTGTGTTTGAGGTGTAGGGTTTTCTGGAGGTGGGGAACTAGGGATTTAGTTCGATTGGAGTTGGTGGGGTTGAATAAATTGAATTGGGTGGAAATTAGGGGTTTTGAGGGGGAAAAGGTTGAATTTGGGGTGGAGTTTATGGTGGAGGAGACAGAATTGGGGGAAAAAAATGCAATGCTATGGTGGGGTATAGGAAAGAAGGTAGCGTGATTAGGAAACAGAGTCGGCTCATGTGACATGTCCCTCGTTCTTCGTTGCCGCCGTCGTCCATAACTGTTGCTCCAAATGTGTCTTCTACTACAATCCCAAAGGAGAAAGAGAAAAGATTGACGGAACAAACGGAACCCCACACCCAAACCCCAAATGATAACAAAAAAACACCCAAACCCTAAATGATAATATTTTGCAAACATCATACCCCAATCTCATGGTTAACTGAAAATCGGCAGTTTGGAGTTTGGACTGTGACATAAACCCCGAATATTGAGCTAGTGTCAGAAACCCCCAAAAAGTCCTGAACATTGAGCTTGAGCTTCAAGCTACCACAAAAATGGCGACTCTGATATTTCCGATCGAAGTAATCACCAACATTCTGTCGCGCTTGCGAGTGAAGCCACTCCTTCGCTTCAAATGCGTATCAAAATCATGGTATTCACTCATCAATTCTCCCAAATTCATAAAACTCCACCTCTCCCAAACCCTAATTTCCGACCACCACCCCAACCTCCTCATCTCCCACAATTCTCTCTCCTCCGCCGTCATCGACGACGGTGGCAGCGACAACAACCTCCGCAGTCTCCGTCTCTTCGAGCTCGACCACCCTCTCAAACACCTTCCCGGCCAACCTCCCGTCCAAATCCTTGGCTCCTGCAACGGCGTCATCCTAATCTCCGATTACTGTAAAGAATCCGTCTTTCTATACAACCCCTCCACCAAAACGCACCGTTTGGTCCCACCCTTCTATCCTTCCCCCAAAACAAACCCAATTTTCAGGAATGTCCACGACCCTAGGAATGCTAACATCGTTGTTTTCGGGTTTGGATACGACAGCGTTTCGGATGATTACAAGGCGTTGCGTGTTATCGAAACTCGAAAGAACAATGCTGTGGTTTACGGGGAAACAGCGGTGTACAGCCTGAAGAGTGATTCATGGAAATGTGTATTTGATGAACAATGGCACTGCTTCCAGACTATCAATGGCGGTCTTTCCAGAGAGTGTTTGCATTTTTTGGTAGTTAATAATTCTCCTTCCCACCTTGCTATTAAGTGTTTTAACCTTGTGAGCTGTGACCGAGAAGTTTTCTAATTTTAATATTCCGGAAGTTGGTGGTGGTAAATGCACTCCGTATACAGGAGAATTGGGAGGTTATTTTTGTCTTGGGTTAAACTATCAGAATTCTTCTCCGATGACCGGGAATTGGTTTCCAGCCGAAGATGAGAGAATGGTGAAAAGTGATTTTTGGGTGATGAAGGAGTATGGAAAGGAGGAGTCTTGGGTTAAGCTGTTTACGTTTTCTCCTGCAACGATTACTGGGTGTATGAGGCACATTAGGCCGGTTCTGTATTCTAAAGACGGGCGTAGGCTTTTAGTCGAGGTAGATGCTGTTTTGTATGGTTGGTATGATATTGAGAGAAACAAGTTCAAGAGGATTAAGGTTAATGAGACACCAGCCCGACCTTTTGCTTTCGAGACTTGGACTATTGTGGACAACCTTGTTTCATTGTGCAGACATAAGGGGAAGTCGAAGGGTGGAATTGCGTTAAAGAAGTAAATTTCTTTTTTGTTGTAATATAATCTCAATTTCTTGGCTATCTAGGGGCATTATTTTCTGAAGTCTTTTGAATTGTGAACCTGTTTGTTGTGGTGTTTGTTTATGTTTCTATGTGTTTCTCGTACATGTTTTTAGTGTTTGAATGCTCTATACTGCTCATTTACTAATCCTGTTACGAGGTTGACATTAGAGTACTTGAAAATACCTGGTATAATGTTGTGCTAGAATGCTCGTGGCCCTAATTATAGGTGCAATTGCGTCGATTATTTTTAGGCACACAGTTAAGTTTTCTATGCATTATGCAATGAAATAGGAACGTCTGGCCAATGTTCGTCAGCCTCAGTTGTGTATATGTGGATGTCTCATGAAGCTAGTCAAAATAGTCCTACTATTTTCGTAAATAATAGTATAAAACCAATGCTATTATGTGTATACATTTTTCCTTAGGACGGGATGGCTTGTTGGGGATCGTTGGGGAAAAGATAGGTATGAAGCAAATAGTTCCCGCTTTGCCTATGATGTAAATTTAATAATGGCCTCTAAATAGACTTACAAAGTTACAGGTACTGAAGTTTAATCACTAAGAAGATGCAGGTAACACACTATAACAAATGAAATGCACAGGGGTAAATTAACCCACCGAGCCATCAACCATTATTTCTATGCCTTTGCTTTGAGGAAGAAAGTTCTATCACGAGGGATATGGACTCCCTCGTGGATGGCCGTACAACTAAACAACTATGTATGATTGCATGGTCTAAGAAGAATTGTGCAACATCCTGCCTTTCAATGAGTGTTGGCATTTTCTTATGGCTAATATTCTTGGTTTCAACTTCGTTCTAAGTGTTCTAATCTGAGGGCTGAGAAATTTTTTTTTCCATTGGCTGTTACGGCATTATTTCTTATGATGAATTATGATCCTGGTTATTATGAGTTTTCTTGTACATGCTTTTGGTGTTCTGCCTTCTCTGTGCTGCTAATTTACATATTTAGACTTTAGTGGACAGTAGAGAACCCGAAATAGCTCATTATTAACCGAAATCCTATAATTTTCGTAGCTGTAATCATAAGTGGACTGGTTGTATATGTTTAAGCACACAGCTATGAGTTTTCAACACATTTTCAAATCCAATGAAAACGGAATATCTGTGCAGGGTTAAGGCTCATGTGACCCCAGCCCCGCCTACAATCATCAAGACGTCGACTGATGTGGATAGCCTTGTTTCAGTGCACAAAGAGGAGATCAAGTCGAAGGGTGGAAGTGCGACAGAGAAGTAAGTTTCTATTTCCAACATCTTTTTTTCCCTGTGCTGTTAAGGGCATTGTTTCCTGTATCTTTTAAATTGTGATTCTGTTTGTTCTATGGTTTGTTTAAGATTTTTATGAGTTTTCGTGTACATTTTTTTTGGTGTTTTGCATGCTTTGTGATGATCGTGTACATATCTGGCAGATGTAGACATTAGACAACCACGAATAGCTCATAAGCAACTGAATCCGTAGAATGCTGGTGACCCTGATGTTAAGTGGAGCTGGTTGTATTACGTTTAGGCCCACAATTCTCAACTATAAGATATCTATACTCATTTTCACGTCCATTGAAAATAAACGTCTGTGCAGGATTCAGGCTCATGGGACACCAGCCCTGTCTGCAATTATGAAGACTAAGTCTGAGGTGGACAGCCATGTTTCACTAAACGAATATGAGCTGAAGTTGAAGGGTGGGACTGCGACAAAGAAGTAAATTTCTACTTCTTTTTTCCTTGGCTAGTATGGGCATTATTTTCATATCTTTTGGATTGTGATCCTGGTTATTTGAAGGTTTGTTTCAGTTTATAAATTTTCATAATCTTCTTCACTTTTGAGAAATTTAAGGTCGCACTTCTTGAGTGTAAAGAAGCCATTGCAAAGGTTGTGTTGCCCTCTAAATTTGTTCTTAATCATCATGGAGCACCTCCTTCAATGAAATGTCAAGTCATCAAGTGTCTGTACTGGTGTCTGATTATCCAATATCTGACAAGGGTACTTTAGGAAACATGAAGTGGCCAAGCATCTTCTTATGCAATTAAACCTCTGTTAATAACTGAAGCCACTGCCTATGCCCTAGTTTCCCTAAATGCGACATGGGTCTAGACTCCAGAGAAGGGTGATTTTTGTTGTTTAGTTTCTTCTGAAGCTGTATTAAGTTGACGTTGTTGATTAGTAATTTATTCTCATATTCTAAACCAATTCTACTTGGGTCTAGGAAAGGGAAACATAGCGTGACAAAGGAGCAAATGAAGAAGGATGCACAATCTGTGGGAAGGACTTCTCACAATCAGGGGGATGACTTCAAACTCCGTGTTAGAACTCAGATTTCTTCTCGGACGTGCTCTACTCCTGTGTAAGTTACTGCCGTAAGCCCGTGGCCCTCCTTTTAGAGATAAAGAATTATATAGATTTTTTTTTTTTTGGGTTCCAGAATTCTTTGGGTCTAAAATCACTGTAAAACATGGACGAAATGTCTGCTAAATGTCTTTTTCTAAAATAGAACTGTATTAAGATAATCATATTGTAAGCTTAACATTATCGGATGGGTTTCTATAACTCTGACCTGTTGCATCTTGTTAATTAGCAGCTTGACTTGATACGTTGTATGGGGTCTTCTCTGAACCTTCTTTGCTCATCAATCTTAAACAGACTCATGTTTTGAAATACTCATGGAGAAATCATGTAGCTTGTAATGATTTTGTTATCACTCCAGGATTGATAATTTGTCGAAGGATTTTATGCTGAGGCTAACAGGAGATGCTACTGACAGGACTTAATTCAGAACAATTTAAAGGTAAGAAAGTTATTTTGCATTCATCTAAAATCTGATGTTCTTCCTGTTCAGCCTTTTACCTGTTTTCATTGATAATATAGTGTTAAGACACTAATTGAAGACTGTAATTTAAATCCAGTAGATACTTTGTTTAAGTCACCACTTACTCACGTATATACATTACATGGACATCCCATTTTTAGTTTTTGACTGATATTAAAAACCTCCTCTTTGATATATATTATTGTGAGAGTGAGAACCTCATCGGCCACAATTTTTTTTTCCTCCTCAGGGTGGGAACTTACGACTTGTTGGGGAAAAGAGAGATATGAAGCATATTAGTTCTTGCTCTTTCCAGGGATGTAAATGTAATAATGGCCTTTAAATAGACTTAAAAAGTTACAAGTGCTGAAATTTATGAACAAAGAAGATGTAGGTAACACACTATAACAAATGAAAAGCAGAGTGTAAATTAACCCACCGAACCATTAATAACAATTTCTGTGCCTTTGTTTTGAGGAAGAAAATTCTATCGCAAGGGGCATATACTCCCTCGTGGAAGGCTGTACAACTATACATCTATGTATGGCTTAAGAATAATTAAGAAGAATTTTGCAACATCCTCCCTTTCAATGTTGTGCCTTTTAATGAATGTTGGCATTTTCTTTGGCAATAATTTTGGTAACAACTTTGTTGCTAAGGTGTTTTAATCTGAGGGCTGAGAATTTTTAATTTCCTTTGGCTGTTACGGCATTATTTCTTATGATAAATTGTGATCCTGGTTATTATAAGGTTTGTTTTGAGATTATATGAGTTTTCTTGTATATGCTTTTATTATTCCGCGTGCTCTGTTCTGCTAATGTACATGGTTTAGCTCATCAGTAACCGAACTCCTAGAAATTTCTAGCTCTAATCATAAGTGGACTGGTTGTATATGTTTAAGCACAAAGAGTAAGTATTCTTTGGTTTCTTAATATATTGGAATTAAGCAAAATGGCCCACAAAACTGTTGCGGTTCTTGTATTGTATCGTATCAGTCGGTCGGTGTCGATTCTGGATACAATTTTCATTATGGGTCATCAGTTAGCAGCCTCTCTATGTTCCAACATAGGGGTAACGTCCTTACCTTGCCATAGGCGGGAGCGTTTGAGCCGCTGGGGTAATCTTGTTGTTATACGATGCATTTTTATTAACGTTTAAGATCTTTTCAATTTGTTTAGGATCTTCTTTGACCTATGCTTTGCTTTCTTTTGTTTTCTCATGCCCAGAAAATGGAGCTTGTAATACAAATTCAGGCTCTCATAAGCTCTTCTGTTGTCTATCTCAGAAATCATTATGAAATTCCGTCTGAGATATCCAAGCTATCCAAACTGAGGGTAACTGTACAGATCTAATATTGACCTAATTAAGATTTGTAAGTATGAAATCAGTTTGACATGTTTCTATACTTCCATTGGCATGTATCACTTGCTTGAGTTTCTTTATTTTAAAGCTAACATGTTGCTTAGCAAAATATTAGTATAGTAGCACTCTGCTTGGATAAACATCATAGTGATACCTAAGTAAAAAAATAAAGACAGCTACAAATTTTTGTAATTGGACAAAACATTGCCTGTTATATGCTTGATGTTGTTTAATTTTGGAATTCCCAAGTGGAAACTTTGTGACCATAATCTTTATTAATTTTACTGTCTTCTGCTTTATTGTACAATAAAACTCTTGCAATGTGTAGCTTAGACGTTGTTGTATACTACATGTCTACATCTGCCTCTGCAGATTGAACCTTTATTCTCTTACTTGAACTTGTATTTGCTGATGTCTGTGATATGCAAGGAAACTCTTTACTTTAAATAATGTAAGGAAGTGAAGCTGGATAAGTATGAGATGATGTTAGTGCATATAAAAATTAGTCCATTCGATTTTGGATTGCTCTGGAAGATAACTAGTCACTAGAGGGTCATTGCATTTGAGGACTTCGTCGACCATGACCTTGCAATAAAATATTTAGGTTGCGGCAGCATGCGGGAGTTTTGTGTTCTTGAACTTGAGGTAGTCTAATGTCAAACATTAAGGATCCGGGAAATTCTGAATATGTATCCTCTTTGAACCTTGCATGGAATAGTTATTCTAAAATGTATACCTTTTCATCTCTTGGAGATTGGGCTTTATGAGAGCATGACTCGCTCTCATAGTATGCTCTAGATTTACAAACAATATTGTTACATTAACATGTTTCTGTTTCCAATGGAACCATAGATTAATTATTCTTTGGCTTTGGGATATAATGGAATAAAGAAAAATGGCTCATAAAACTGTATGTGTTCTTTATTCTTATATTGTGAAGTAGCAGTCAGTTTGTGCGATTCTCAAAGCATTTTTCATTTTGGGTCATCCGTGCGCAGTCTCTCTATGTTTCACTAAGGTAATGATGTTGTATTGTTACACTAAGTCACTAACCTGTTAATCAACAATTGCTTGGCCTGAACATTGGATTAGAAAGGGATTTTCTAAGTACATAGCCTGTAATCACATCTTAGATATCATGGTTCTTGACCTGAGTAGGTGCAGAGATATGGGTGCTGTGGTTGGTTATAATAGCTAACCATATCCGTAAAATTTTGGTTTTTTGGCCTGTGTCATATCCAATCACCTCCCATGTAGATGTATAATTGGGTGATGCAAATTGTTGGAAGTTAGTACTTTGTATTGTTGCTGCTTCTGGGGGTGGCTAACAGTCTGGAAAGCGTCTTGTGTTTTAGTCAGGAGTTGTGGGGTGGAAGAGGAGGTCGAGTGATAAAAACTAAGGGAAGATGGAGAACATAGGAGAGCCATAGAGAAAGAAGAGGAGTCTAACTTGTTGGCGAAGGAGACTTTAGAAGAAAGAAGAACACTAACATGGGGTGCTGTTTTGTATTGAGTGAGCTATTATTTTTGCATGTCCTATAGCCTTTATGGATAATCATTTATGTTTTGGTCAATGATGGTAATTTGTGACTCTTCCGTGAGGCTCAGTGTTCCATACTCCATAGGTGTAGTAGTGTCCTGCTAAATAAGGGATGACTCTGCTTATTATAGCTAGTTGAAATTGAAGATAATATACCTTATTGGTTTAGCTACGTATGAGACTTTAGTTATCAGTGAACTCGCAAAAATTTATGAAATAGAGAGAAGATACCATGTACTTTTGGGACAGGTGAATCCATCTTATTTAGTTGTAGTCTGAATTTTGATGCTTATTGGATTGAACTAATCCATCTTGAGCCTGTTGGGATATGATAAGTTATTGTGTATTACAACAGGAAAAAAAAAAAAAAAAGAGTAGGAGTAACATTAAAGTATTTTCAGTCGATGTGATTATCGAAGCAATTTTCATTTTAGGTCATCTGTAAACAGCTTCTCTATGTTTTCAACGTAGGGGTAAGGCTTGCATACATCCCACCCCCCTTACCTCGCCTTATGGCGAGAGCCTTTGAGGCGCTAAGGTAATGTTGTGGTTGTTGTTGTATGGTTCAGGGAAACAGGAGGTACGAGTAGAAAAGGAAAAGAGTAGAGTAGGGTGAACTTTTACAAGTTCATTGTTAAAAGTGGTTATAACAGCCTTGTGATGAGCAAAAGTTTGAATTAATTGAGCAAAACCTTAATAGTGTAGTGTGGTATTTTGTGCCTCTTAAGCTCTTGGCTAAGTGTGATTCTTAATACACATGGCCTGACTGTTTTCTGGTGTAGGAATCCCATTTTGTGGAGGTGGATTGAGGAAAGAAGGTGATTGCGCGGACTGCATTAGCTTTCTTTTTGTTCTCCAGTAATGAATATCTATTGCTGCAAATGCTATATGTAGATTGCTATATCATTACATATGTCAAAAGGTTCAATGTTGAGGTTTGTATCATCCTTGATTCTGAGTCTTGATTTCTAACTTTGGCTAGAATTCTAACTGAAGATAGTGTAGTGTGTTTTGTTTTAAGATGATCCTGATTCTGACAACTAATATGCTCAGATTAAATTGTGATCCGACGTTGAACACGATTAATTGCTTCACGAGCTTGTATCTTTTGTTGCTCAAATTGGAAAAGGTTTTGGCATCTTCCCGATATGGTTCACGAGTTTGAACAGGCTCTCTAATACAATTACATGATATATAATAAATTGAATGGCTCATCAGTCATCTCAATATGAAGCATCTTCAGGTTATCGATTTTGAAAACACTTTTTTTTTTGGCGAAGCATTTTGAAAACGTAAACCGTACTAGAATGCTTTCATTAGAGCATCCACAACAATGCTATTTTTTTTTCTATTTGTGATAGAAAAAAAATCTCACAACAATGATATAATTACACAATTTTCTATCATTTTGTGATAGAACCCAATTCCTATCACATTTTGATAGGAAACAACAAGCTATCATCAGTGGTCCCACTGTAATTCAACACTCTATCTCCTCTACTAACTACACTTAAAAGTAGCTAATGCTTAATATTAGTATTGGAAAGTAATAAAATATATATTAACAAATGTTTTAATAGGAGAGAGAATATGTAGTGGAATATTGGATGATAGAAAAATTTATATCATTGTAGTAGATGAAATATCAAAAGGGTCTCCTGTGAGACCGTCTCACAATAATTTAGTGTGAGACGGATCCTATAACCCATTTTCTATCCAGTAAGTCTTGTGTGAGACGATCTCACCATAAGTTATTGTGAGACCAACACACACACAAAACTGAAATATAAATATAATTATTTATTATTTCAGTGTGTTGGTCTCACGTGAGACGGTCTCATATGAGACTTGGGGTTTTCTATAATATTGTAATACATATAGAAAACAGTTTTTTTGATAATAATAAATCAAAAAAAAATATTCAAATCCCTAGATTTTTTTCCAGGATATACGCTCCTTCTCCTTCCCTCAACTACTTTATTTTTCTCTCTCCTCACTTTATACGTTTCTGTGTTCCTTCTTCTTCCATTTTTATTATTACCCAAAAGCTCACCAATTTGTTTAATTCAACCATACAATTGGATTGTGATGGGAAAAAATCCAATTATGTGAAGATTCCATTAAAGCGTAAAAGATTAGAAGATCCGAAAACACAAGGTTTGTATACAACGTGATCAATCGAATATGATTTTTTTTCTTAATTTCATTTATAGACATTATACTAGTGTTTAATGATTTTCTAGGTTGAAATTTCTAATCGACGGGTATACTTGTTGACATCGATCAAATTTTTATGCCAAAATTGCATGTCCAATAATACAATCTGATTTGTACTATTGAAATTTCATGTTCTGAGTTGTTGATTAAGATTAGGTATTCATGAGTTGTTGTATGTATAAGATTAGGTATTCATTAGTTAGTTGCAGATGAGTGTGCTTTTGGATTACGGGCTTACTATGAAATATTACTTGGTTACGATTCATGAATCAATACTTTTTTTTGTTGTAACCTGGATTTCTTTTGTTGTAACCCACTTTACTTTACACGTATGTGTTGCGTATATGAGAATTCTGAAAGGGTGTTATTAGTGAATCGTACTTTAAGTGACCCTCAGAGTTCATATTGTAGTCCACTTAATTGTTATCCATCTATTAGATAAAGGGTTCACTATAAATCAATTCTTGGTGACGAGTCACGATTTCATATTTTTCGCATTTCATCATACTAGATGTTGTTGAGTGACCTACATAGGTTTCATCGTAATCCAGTTTGTTTTAAATGTATGTGTTGTTGTACATAAAAAGTAGAAGTATTCACTTTTCGTTCTATCACATATTCCTCTTTGAATTAAAAGTATGGGCTACCGTGTAGAGAAAAATGTTCACTATAAACCAATTCTTGGTCACATATTATGATATCATATTTTTCATATTTCATCATATTACATATTGCTGAGTAACCTCAATTGATTTCATCGTGATCCACTTTGAAATAATATGTGTTATTTTTAAACAAAGTTGAAGTATTCACTTTTTGTTTCATCGTACTCCTCTTTGAATTAAACGTATGGGTTACCGTACAGAAGAAACAAAATCAAACGTATCCACTTTTCACTAAACCACTTATGTTTACTTTTCTATAATGTAGATGAAACTCAACAACTTTCGGCTCGAGCCGCTAGACTTGCTCGATGACGATGAGAACAACCACGAGTTGATCGATTGGAGCGCAATGAATCTAATTAAACATTCAAGCTTGTATTATACTTTCTTTAATTTTGTTGAGTCTATTTAGGAACAATTATCTTTCCGTGAATTCATCATCGTAGTCCAGTTTATTTCAAACGTATGTGTTGTTGTACAAAAAAAAGTAGAAGTATTCACTTTTCATTCTATCATATTCCTCTTTGAATTAAAAGTATGGGTTATCGTGTAGAGAAAAAGGTTCACTATAAAGCAATTCTTGGTCACATGTTATGATATTATATTTTTCATATTTCATCATATTACATATTGTTGAGTAACCTCAATTGATTTCATCGTAATCCACTTTGAATTAAACGTACGTGTTACTTTTTTAAAAAAAAGTTGAAGTATATATTCACTTTTTGTTTCATCGTACTCCTCTTTGAATTAAACGTGTGGGTTATCGTACAGAAAAAAAAAAAAAAAAAAAAAAAAAACAAAAAAGAAGCAAAAGTATTCACTTTTCACTAAACCACTTATGTTTACTTTTATTTAATGTAGATGAAACTGAACAACTTTCGGCTCGAGCCACTAGACTTGCTCGATGACGATGAGAACAACTACGAGCTCATCGATTGGAGCGCAATGAAACTAATTAAACATTGAAATTTGTATTATAGTTTCTTTAATTTTGTTGGGTCTATCTAGGAAAATTATCTTACCGTGAACAATTTTGTTGGATCTTTCTATCTTGGAACCATGATACGGAGTATATTATAAAGTGACGAGTAAAACAATAACATCGTAACCTCAAGTACACTTTAAGTAACCTTATAAAGGTTTGACGTCAGCCATTTATTTCATCATTTGAACATATAGTTAGGTACAAGAAAAATTGAAGAACAAATGGTAAAGAAAAATTGATTAAAAAAAAGTTTGATGCAAATACGTAGGCAATGAGATAGGTTTTCCCAGCCACTACAATTAAAAAAAAATAAAGAGATAAAATAGAAGTAGTCAATGAGAATGGGTTCTTACGTTTTAGGAATATCATCATGATATTTTAAAATAAAATAGGAAATCAGTTTTTTTTTTGTTGTTTTAAGAAAATAATAGAATATTAAAACTATTTGGTAATTGTTTAGTATTTGGTTAAGCTAATTGGATTTTTTGGATCCGTCTCACAATATGTACTGTGAGACCGTCTCATATGAGACTTGTTGTTTGATAAAATATAAGGAAGATGAGAGAGAAAATTGGTAGAAAGAGATTGATGATAGGAAAAACATATCATTGATAATGATGCACTTAGGCTCATATGAGATTATATGTGGTGATGTGACTGATGTCAAGTGACTACGTTTCTCATCCCTTATGAAGCAAGTTACTAACTCACTCGACTCACTACGGTGTAGAGTCAAATTGGTCACTTGTGGCTAGTGGGAGTGCGAACGTCATTGACATTTGGCATTTAAACCCCAAATAGGAAGGTGTCAAAAACCCCAGAAATTGGAGCTTCAGCTTCAAGCTACCTCAACATTCAACAATGGCGACTCCCACATTGCCGTCCGAAGTAATCGCCAACATTCTCTCACGCTTGCGAGTAAAACCTCTGTTACGCTTCAAATGCGTCTCAAAATCATGGTATTCTCTAATCAATTCCACAAAATTCATCAAACTCCACCTCTCCCAAACCCTAACTTCCGACAACCACCCCAACCTCCTCGTCTCCAACCGTTCTCTCTCCTCCGCCGTCATCGACAAGAACCTCCGCAGCATCAGCTTCTCCGAGCTCGACCACCCTCTCAAACACTTCCGCGCTATCCAAATTCTCGGCTCTTGCAACGGCGTCGTTTTAATCTCCGACTACCCTCATGAATCCGTCTTTCTATACAACCCCTCCACCAAAACGCACCGTTTGGTTCCACCCTTCTATCCTTCCCCCCAAACAAACCCAATTGTGGAGAATATCTTCGACGTTAAGAATGTCAACATCGTTGTTTTCGGGTTTGGATACGACAGCGTTTCAGATGATTACAAGGTGTTGCGTGTTATCGAAACTCGAAAGAACAATGCTGTGGTTTACAGGGAAACTGCGGTGTACAGTCTGAGGAGTGATTCTTGGAAATGTGTGGTTGACGAACAATTGCGCAACTTCCAGCTTTCAAATGGTGGGCTTTTCAATGAAAATTTGCATTTTATGGTAGCTATTGATTCTACTCCCGGTCTTGGTATTAAGTGTTTTAATCTTGGGACTGAGAAATTTTCGATTTTTAATATCCCGAAAAAACAAGGTGGCAGATTCAGTACGTATACAGGGGAATTGGGAGGGTATTTCTGTCTTGGGTTAAACTATGTGAATAGGAAGGGGAATTACGAGAACTGGATTCAAGAGGAAGATTCAAGATTGGTGAAAACTGATTTTTGGGTGATGAAGGAGTATGGAAAGGAGGAGTCTTGGGTTAAGCTGTATACGTTTTCTGCTGCAAACATTAGTGGGATTTCGAGGCAGGTTAGGCCGGTTGTGTACTCGAAAGACAAACGTAGGCTTTTACTTGATGTAGATGCTTCGTGGTTAGGTTGGTATGACATTGAGAGAAACAAGTTCAAAAGGATTAAGGCTGTTGGAATACCAGCTACGCCTTTGCCTTTCGAGTCTTGGACTAGTGTGGACAGCCTTGTTTCGTTGCACAAAGATGAGGTGAAATCCAAGGGTGGAACTGCGATCAACAAGTAAATTTCTACTTTTTATTATGATCATGTTTGTTGTATTGTCTGTTTATTTTATGATCCTTATAACTTCTGATGCATGTTTTTAGTCTTCTGAGTTTGTTTTGAGATTATATGAGTTTTCTTGTACATGTTTTAGTGTTGAGTGCTGCTTATGCTCATATCTGGTAGATCTAGAGAACAGAGAACCCCACATAGCTTATAGCTAACTGAATCCGTAGAACGCTTGTGACCCTAATCTTGTTTAGGGTTTGGCACTATTATGCTGATGCGCACAATTATAAGTTTTCCAAAGCATTCACGTTCAATGAAAAAGTATCATCTCCGCAGGGTTAAGGCTCATGAGACACCAGCCCCGCCTGCAATCAATAAGACTTCGACCGATGTGGATAGCCTTGTTTATGTGCACAAAGTGAAGATCAAGTCGAAGGGTGGAACTGCAACAGAGAAGTAAATTTCTATTTCCCACAATATCTTTTTTTCCCTGTGCTGTTAAGGGCATTGTTTCTTGTATCTTTTATTTTCTTCTGTTTTAAGGTTTGTTTAAGATTTTTATGAGTTTTCGTGTACATTGTTTTTTTTTTTTTTTTTAGTGTTTTGCATGCTCTGTGATGACCGTGTACATATCTGGCAGATGTAGACATTAGAGAACCACGAATAGCTCATAAGCAACTGAATTTGTAGGATGCTGGTGACCCTAATGTTAAGTGGAGTTGGTTGTATTGTGTTTAGGCCCACAATTCTCAACTATAAGATATCTATACTCATTTTCACGTCCAATGAAAATGAACGTCTGTGCAGGATTCAGGCTCATGGGACACCAGCCCTGTCTGCAATTATGAAGACTAGGACTGAGGTGGACAGCCATGTTTCATTGCACGAATATGAGCTGAAGTCGAAGGGTGGAAGTGCGACAAAGAAGTAAATTTCTATTTTTTTTCCTGGCTTGTATGGCACTATTCTTATGTCTTTTCAATTGTGATCCTTGTTATTCCAAGGTTTGTTTAAGTTTAGAACTTTTCATAGTCCTCCTCACTTTTGAGAATTTATAAGGTGGCCCTTTTTTACTGTAATGAAGCCATTGCAAAGGTTGTGTTGCCCTCGAAATTTGTTCTTAATCATCATGGAGCACCTCCTTCAATGACGTGTCAAGTGTCTGTACTGGGTGCCCAAGTATCCAATATCTGCCAAGGGTACTTTAGAAAACATGAAGTGGCCGAGCAGCTTACTTATGCAAATAAACCTCTGTTAATAAACGAAGCCACTGCCTACTAATGCCCTGTTTCCCTAATCATACACTGGTCTAGACTCCGGAGAAGAGTGGTTTTTGTTGCTTATTGTCTTCTGAAGCTGTATTAAGTTGACGTTGTTGATGCGTTATTTAATCTCATGTACTGAACCAATTCTACTTGGGTCTAGGAAAGGGAAACATAGCGTGTCAAAGGAGCAAGTGAACCAGGATGCACATTCTGTGGGAAGGACTTCTTACAGTCAGGGGGATGACTTCAATCTCCGTGTTAGAACTGAGATTTCCTCTCGGACGTGTTCTACTCTGGCGTAAGTAACTGTTGTAAGCCAGTAACCTCCCTTTTAGTGATGAAGAAGGATATGGATGGAGTTTGATTTTTTGTTTTTGGTCTTTTGGTCTTCGCTATCACTGTGAAACATAAACAAAAAGATGGCTACATGTTCTTTTCAAAAATAGAACTCTATTATGTTAGTCATGTTACAAGTTAAACATTATTGGATAGGTTTCTAACTTTCTTTAACTCTGACCTGTTGCATCTTGTTAATTAGCAGCTTGACTTGATACTTTGTCTTCTCTTAACCTTCTTTGGTCATTAATTATAAACAAACTCATGTTTTGAAATGTCATGGAGATATCATGTTTAGCTTGTAATGATCTTTTATCCCTCAGGATTGATAATTTGTCCAAGGATTTTATGCTGAGGCTAACAGGAGATGCTACTGACAGGACTTAGTTCATAACTATTTGAAGGTAAGAAAGTTATTTTGACTTCATCCAAAATCTGATGTTCTTCCTGTTGAGCTTTTTCTCGTAAGTCCATGTCTAGGGACGTACTGCCACAGAAGTCTGAGTCTTGTCCTTTTTCCTCAGGAATGAGTTCTTGTCTTCTGGGTTCAAGCTGAGGCTGTGACCAAAAGGGATTGACAACTGAAGCAACTTGAAACTTGTGTAAGTAATAACAAGACATCCTCCTCTTTGGCTGTTCCATTGAAAGATAAGCTTGTGCGATAATACTATGCGCCAAATGAAGTAAGTGAGAGAGACTTCTTTTTTTAACAAGAGGTTGTCATAAGGGACTTTTTGTGCCTTTGAAATACCAGAAAATTTTCCAACCACGCCTGTGTGCCTGTGCTACTGAACTGAGTTTGAATTTGACCATCTTACACAGAAGATGATGCATTTACTCATAACTTTTCGTTTAATCCTTCGTTTGTAATCTGTGTATGTTAAATCAATATAAGAAAATTTTGAAGTCTCAGAATTAGAATCTACTAAGTGCCTACTCTGAGGTTCAGCCCTGTACCGAAAACTTCCGAACTTCACTTGCAGCAGGCCTAGGCTGAAGCAATGTTTGGGCTAGACAGTAAAAGGATTAAAACTTTACTGCCACAAATCAATCATGGATAGGAGCTATCTGTGTACTACTCGATAACTTCTAGAACTTGTAAGAAGTTGGTTTGTATTCATTCACAATGGGGAACAAAAGGGTAGAGAACTAAATGCAAGAATAACCATTAAAAGAACACAGCTAATTTTCTATCCACGCATACCACCTGATGCTTACAAGATATTTAATTTTCTGCACCATCCATTTCTCTGTATGGCTCTTGTCATTGAATAGACGTGAATTTCGCTCTGCACATATATCGTGTAAACAGTCGCAACCAAACTACAAATTGCCCAATTTGATCTCCAATGCTTCTTTCTGATCTTCTTTGTGTTGAAAAACATGATTTAGCAAGCCAGGGGTGGAGGGAGTGGGGTTCAGGAGATTCAAATGAACCCCCTCAGCTTCAGAATATAAACAATTTTCAGTAGTTAAATTACAGGTAATTCGAGTTAGTGTAGCGGTTAGTGTATCATAAAGTTATCTTGCAGATCATGGGTTCCTATGAAGTTTTAGTTTTTTTCTTTGTTAGTTCACTAAATTAGCAAAAAATCTTTTATACCAAGATTCAAACTTTGGTCCGGGCTACATTTCACATCATTCCTTTCCTGTTACCACTAAGACAACGCCACAATTATGTATGAATTTGAGAAATCTATTATTTATAATCTGCTAGTGCTTTTTGAGACTTGATAATTATTATTATTATTATTATTTTTAGGATGTGAGACATAAATTCTAAATAACTTCAACTATACTAGAATTAAATTGACCTAAAAAAACTCGGGAAATTATCCAATATACCCCTGAGGTTACCGAATTTTTCCGGTATACCCCTCAGGTTACCGAGCTATCCAATATACCCCCGAGGTTTGCAAAATCCCTCCAGCGTACCCCTAAATCGTGTTTTTTCCATTTTTTCACTAACTGAGTTTAACACCGTTAAACATTTGATAAGTTTGACTTTTTTAAAGCAAATTGACCACTAATGATATAAACTAAAAAAAAAAAACAATGTTCTTTCACCTTTCCCCAACCCCCACCCAGCCCCACGCAGCCACCGCCTCACCACCGCGCCCCAGCAGCGACCACCACCTTGCCCACCTCCACCCCCACCACTAGACGCGGGTCCCTCCCGCGACCACACTCCGGCCACCCCATACCCCGACTACCCACTCCTCCATAGGCCACGATCTTTTTCCCTCATTTTCTCTCTCCTCCCTCAAACCTTTTCTCAGCCCTTATCCGCCGACGATACAGCCCAGAAACCCTACTCCGCCGCCCATAAACCCTCCCCCACCGCCCAGAAACCCTCCCCCGCCCACTGATAATGGTTTTTGTTGAAGAGGAGAGAAAGCGAAGAAGAAGATGGTGCAAACGAGGGGGAATTCAAAGAGGCGTCGTATAAGGGGGCCGGGGAAGGGTTCGCCGACGTCATCGCTCACTTTTGCGGTGCTGGTGGTGCGGTGGTGATGTGGTGGTGAGGGGTTGCGTGGGTTGGGTGGGGAAGAGGGGAGGGAGGAGAGAGAAGATTGAGTTTTTTATTTTTTACAATTAATGTTATTAGTGGTCAATTTGTTTAGAAAAAGTCAAACTCACTAGAGGTTTAACGGTGTTAAAGTCCGTTAGTGAAAAACTGGAAAAAACGCAAACCTCGGGGGTATATTGGATAGCTCGGTAACCTGAGGGGTATACCGGAAAAATTCGGTAACCTCAGGGGTATATTGGATAATTTCCCAAAAAACTCTTGCAGTATTAAATTGCGAAAATAGTTAAGCAAGAAGTAGTGTACTAGTATACTATAAATTCGTTGAAAAAAACTTTACGACACATTAGTAAAAAAAAAAAAAAAAAAAAAAATTGAACCCCCTATCGTGAAACCCTAGCTCTGCCCTGTAGCAAGCTAAAGTCGTTTTGTTATAGGATTGATCCGACTGGTTGAGGACAACTGAACAGTGCTTCTGTATACGCTTTAGCAGGGATTTCACTTAGCTCTGGACTGTGGTGACTATCTCTTATTCTTACTCGGTTGTAAAATCTGTGTTACGGTATTGGAGTTTCGTATTAGTACAGTTCCTCTGACAGTCTATATATATGCTCATGAAAGCTTTAAAGATCGAACTGTAGATACAACTTTGTAGTTTGTACTAAGGCTTCTTTGTGTAAGATTTCTTGGATACTTCTTTTTCTCTAATATCGTGGTTTCAAGTCCAATTTTCCTTTCCTCGATCTTGTATATATACTCACGTATGAGATTGCGTTCTCACTTGCATATATATATATATATATATATATATATATATATATATATATATATATATATATTATTAATAGTCGTGATTTTGAACAATTTTTAGACCATCCACGTAGGACGCTGATGTCAAATGAAAAATGCTATAAATATCACTCACAAAGTAATGGAAGACACACGCACACATACGCAAGGCACACGCATGCAATATATATTGTAATTATGACAGTAATATTTTTTTTGCCTTATTTACAATAATTATTCGACAAGTACCACAAAAACGGTAAGAGTATGCCTAATTATTAATCGGCAGTCAGGCAAGGATTCTCCAAGATTAATCATATAAATAATCTTTGAAATCCAAATTAGGCAACCTTAATCACTCAGATTACCTAGATCACCTAATTCCGTCTAAAGCAATATACTCAATCTAAAAAGGAAAATTAACAAAGTAATCAAATCCTGCCAAGAAAATAACAATATAAAAAGAGACCATTCTTTGGAAATCAAACTTATACGTTCCAAAAAGATATTATATTTACCTAATTACCTTGATTGTCTTCTTTTGTTATACACTTTGAAGGCAAATAATTTTTATATATGCATTTATATTTAACCTAGATTCCTCTTTCAAGATTCTAGTGTTTAGATTGATTTGGAGATAGGATTCAAACATAGTGTACTTTACCAAAAAAGGTAAGAATAAATATATCTATTAATTTATTTGTGCTTTTGAGATCCTCTTTATTTTGTCTTATTACCCGTTTTGGTAAAACTCTACCAACTCTACAACATATGAACTCCGTGGGATCCTCACCCCACGAATTCCAATACGAGGATGGATAACAACTATTATGGAAAACTAGCAAGATAGAAACATGGGTCATTTGCACTTTCTATATACTACTATATTTTTATGAATGACATCTATCAAGATGATTATCACCACCAAAAAAATCAACTACCCTAAAAAATAAGGAATTGGATCCCCTAGAGTTGAAAATGAACTCTACCATGTAGAGTTTACTTAATAAGGTAAGAATTAATTGTTTTGCATTTTTTTTGTGCATTCCAAGATTCTCTTCCTTTTGTAATATTACTAATTTTAGCAAACTCTACCATGAAATAACTCTAGGGGATCCTCACCCAAAAAATAAAAACAAAACGATGGAGCAGCCAACAAAGTAGTTTAATACAATCGTGAGGCAATTGTTATTAAGTTAAATACATACTGAATTGTACGGGTTCACAATTAGCTAGACATGTCAAATGGGTCATACATGACCGACAAAGGTCAAAGGATTAATTTGCACTGGCTTTAATCCGGTCAAGGAGCCAAGTCAAATTAGACAAAGTGATATGCGCGTCACAGGTTCGGGTCGTTACGAGTCACGGGTCATATAAATTATAAAACATTGTCATTAATTAGTCATTACCTAGCTAGCAGGAACGAGTTGGATTGAGTCGGGTTACAAGGTTATTTAAGCTTTTAAGTTTTTAAAGATCTAAGAGAATACATGTGATAATAATATCTTATAACAACCCATGCACGGGTGATAACAAAATTGATCAATTATTGTAGTTTAACAAAATAGATAAATTATTGTAATTCTTTTGTAACTTTAATTTAGTTGCCTTAATCACGGGTAATCATATTTGACACCTGTTGTTTTTATGCCAATTTTTTTTATTATATTTGATATGTTCATGGTATTTGATGATGTTACCACATGTTTATCTAAAAAAATTCCAACATCTGGTGCAGTTATCTAACTTAATCTCCATATGTGACATCTTTTCGTTGGTTATATCATCGCCCGGTCAACATGGTTGATTTGTCCACTGGCAAACACTCAAATATTTTCTAAAATCCTAACTGTCACTATTGTTGTAAATGTGACGTAACAACATCTTATACTTATTATATTAGTAAGTACTTATGTAAATAATTCAAAATTATTTGCAAGTTACAATAAAATTACGTTATAACACCCCGTGCAACTTTTTCACGGGTAAAAGAACTAGTTCTAGCAAATAGTTAATACAGGAATGCTATGATCACTCACTTTGGAAGAGTGTCCATGAACACTCTACCTTTTATTGGTCATCAACAAAAAAAATTAATGATTTAATTTAAGCATTAATTGCAACACTCTTCATTTACAACCAATCAAAGGTTGAGTGTTTATGGACACTCTTCCAAAGAGAGTGATCATAACATCCCCTTACTTGCTCCACTCGAAACAGACTAACAGTGATGTAACGTTTACTATCATGATATTCGCGGAAGAAGGCTATTATGAATTTATGATCACCCTCACTTACTTAAGAAAGCTAATGCTAACTAATGGTCGGGTTTCATGGATGTAACACTACTAGGAATTAATGTTAAAATGGGATTATTCATTCTTGGTTCATATCATCAAAATTCCAGAAAAGAATATCAGATGTCATAACTGATCTGAAAGACTAATGGTTTCGGGAGCACATGAAGCATAGTGATCCTACTCTCACAATAGAGGAGTAGAATCACACTTACTCCTTTATTATGAGAAAGACCATCATACCAAAATGGAGTAGACAAAATAAATGGGTTTTTTGTCTAGTGAAATGCATAAATATTATGTTATATAATTTACTCATGCTTTATTATGATCCAAATATATACGTACAATTCAATAACTTAAGTCTCCCCAAGAACGTACGTAGTACTCGTATTCGATAGCAAACAGTACTCGAGCTAGCTATAAATTAAATCGGATGGTTAGCTACTTAGCAAAGAAAGATAATAATACTACCATGCAATCCTCTAAACCAGTCAGTAAAGGGAGCGCATTTATACCGATACATCTCTTAATATTTTAGACTAAAAACAAGAGAAATTTGTACAACGATGCACAAACAAGATTGAAACAAATAAGAGCAAAAGTGACGACAATAATGTCTACTCCGTATAAGTTTAAATAAGACTTATCATTTATTATTACTAACGTAATTAATTATAAAGAGACATATGACACGATAAAGCAACAACTATTGTGAAGCAAAATACGTGTTTAATTCTAAATGAACGACATTAATGATGTTTCATTTTAGTCATAAGGAACCTTATGAAAAAGACCGCTCCCACAAGAGCAGCCAATAAAACCAGGATAAGAATTACACAACGGAAAGTTTTTTCTCGAGGGAATCTGCCTTCCTGTCGATTGATTTGTCCGGCCGAAACTGACATTGCTCCGGGATTTGCCATGTTGGATGTATAGGACGTACTATTATATATTTATATGTATCACTCGCTTTAATTGATCGGATCTTTAACAAACTAATTGACCTTGTTAATTAGAATAGAGAAATGCTCAACTTTATATATATAGATGGTGGTAGCAACTACTTCAATATAATAATTGTTAGGAAAGTATCCGAACCTTCTATTCATCAAAATATTTCGAACATTGGCATTGGATCTTCTTGCCATCTCTAGTCTTAGATTAAATTCCAATTACAAAGTTAATTTACCTATGATATCATATACTAGTATAATGTGATGAGACTGATGAAAAAGAATAAGCTTTAAAAGATATGACTAAGTAGGGTAAATATAATAACACAACACACAAGAAGATATGCAACTTATACTATAACATACTATATCTCACGAAACCAATCAATATAATACGTGCACCATTAATCATTATTGTTAAGAAATTGTATTTCCCTTCACTCCTCTATACAGAGTATATATTAATTAGCGATTACAAGATTTTCGAGCATCGAATTTTCTTGCCATCTCTTAAAATTACCTTCCAAAATACAAAAATATTTTACCTACAATAATATATTCTGATGCATGCCATAAATGAAAAAAAAAAAAAAAAAAGAACAACCCGAAAAGATACGACTTATTGCACATTTAAAAAACAAAAAATATATTCTCGTTCAAGAAAAAAAAGAAAAAGAAAATATATATGATAGGTGTAGAAACTGATGTGAGTATTCATTGATTACTCCGTAAGTCCGTATTATTGCATGCACAACGCTGACAAAAGTTTAACAACCTCAATTAGTCAATTAATCCATCTTTACATCAGTCATTCATTGCAACTACGTACTAATAACTGTACTAAATTAGCAATTAACGGTCCATAAATGGAAGCTTATATATAGCTCATACAGTCATACTCATTATATAACAAGAACTAGTTAATTAGTAATCAATCAAATTTAATTAACAGCAACTAAGCATGCTTGGATAATAAGAAGCATTATCTGCTGGCGGACACGACCCCGGAAATGATGAATCCGGGAGCATCAATGTTGAAAAATCTGTAATCTGTCCAAGGATGTCATCAATCCACCCAAAATCGAAAGCGTCAACTTCAAGCGGTGTTTCTTGATAATTATTATGAGCAAGATGAGCAGCAGCAGCAACGTTATTATTACTACTCGGAGGAATGCACCCATCAATATAATCAGATTGGAAGTTGTAGTTTCATGCGGAGAATGGTTGTTATTAGTAACTTGAGCAGCAAGGTTTGGAAATTGATCAGCAGCATCTGCATTATTATTATTACAACAACTACTAAGTTCGTCGACACGGGAAACCACGTCTTTCCTTACTTAAACCCTCGAGTGCGTTCTTCAACTCGTGAAACTCCTCCAATCCAAGATTGTAGATTGGTTTGTCCCACCAACAACTATTTAAGGTGGGTGTACACGCTTTTTGACTAATCTAAGTTCCAAAAAAATTGCATGGCGGGTTAGATCAATATTTTATCTAACCCGTCATGCAATTTTTTTAGACTTCGATTAGCCGATTAACGTGTACACCCACCTTAAGAAGCGTATCCGTTGGCCCTACGAAGTTTAAAGGCAAACGGAGGGAGTACGAGTCAATTTTAGTTGCCTAAGGTTTTCACCAACAAGCGGATATTGGTTGTCATGAGACCTTTAGTCCAGTTGTAAAACCTACTACTGTGCATCTTGTTCTTTCTCTTGCTATTGCTTTTCGGTGACCAGTTCGTCAATTAGATGTTAAAAATGCATTTCTTCATGGTTATCTCACTGACACTGTTTTTATGAAGCAACCTCCAGGATTTGTACATCCTCAATTCTACAATCATGTTTGCCAGCCCCGAAAAGCCATTTATGGTCTTAAACAGGCTCCTCGAGCCTAGTTTCATCGTTTCGGAAACTTTCTTTTGTAGCATGGTTATTTATCGTACTAATTCTGCCATGCTTGTTTTGCTTCTTTATGTTGATGTTATCATCATGGATCTTGGGGATCTACACTAATTTCTCGGTGTCCAAGCTGTACGCACATCTTCTCATTTGTTTTTGTCCCAACACAAATATATCTTGGATTTACTATGTAAGTTCAATCTTCATACCATTAAGCCTGTTCGTACCCTCTCTTCCTTCTAGGACAACTCTCCTTGACGGACGGGGAATTACTTGTTGATCCTACAGAATATCGAAGTATGGTTGGTGCCTTACAATATTTTGACTAACGGAACGTAACACCGTTAAATTAGTTTATTTGACTTATTTTTTTTTAAATTTTAACTCTTTAATCGAATAAAAGAAAAAAGATTAAAAACAAAACTCAATCCATTTTCT
Organism: Spergularia marina; assembly: GCA_963680865.1. Lineage (NCBI taxonomy): Eukaryota > Viridiplantae > Streptophyta > Magnoliopsida > Caryophyllales > Caryophyllaceae > Spergularia > Spergularia marina. The sequence continues at coordinate 26,032,083 of OY804546.1, forward strand.
CTCTCCTCTTCCCCTCCTCCCCACAACCACATCTACCACCACCGCCGTCCTAACAGATTGGTCACCACCATTCTACTGGAGACTGGCCGGCGAGGTCATCTGGACATTCACCGCCACCCCACCGCCTCTCATCGTTCTCTTCTCTCTCCCCTGAACACCTCTTACTCTCCGCTCCTTCCGCACTAATCCCTCAACTTGGATCTCTTCTCCCCCTCCTCCCCCAAGGGGTTGGCGGCGATGTATGCGGTAGGGGGTGGCGGAGCAAGGATGGGGGTGGGGGGTGGGGGAAGGTGTGAAAGGGAGGATGAAGAAGCGTGGGCAATGAAGGAACGCGGGTCGGGGCCAGGGTATGATGGTCGGCGCGTGGTCGCCGGAATGGGGCAAGTCTGGGGGTGGTGGTGTCGTTAAGGTTGATGGTGGTCTGTACTTGTGGCGACCATGGGAAGGTGGTGCTTGGTAGTGGGGGAGACGAGAGAGAAAAATAAAAGGGTGGGGGAGAGGGAAGAGAGAGAATATGAGTTGGGTATTTTTTTTCTTTGTTTTGCTTTAATTGATGAGATTATGAGTCAACTAGTTCTTTTACCCGTGCAAAAATTGCACGGGGTGTTATAACACAAATTTATTGTAATTGGTTTTAATTTTGAACTATTTATATACGTACTTACTAATACTATATGTATAAGATGTTACGTTAACTTTATAACAATAGGGACAGTTAGAGTTTAGAATAGGTTTGACTGTTTGACACACTGAAATATACAGGATATACAGTGGACAAATCAATCGTGTTGACCGGGCGATAGTATAACAAAAAAAGAGATGTCATAGTTGGAGATTCAATTCGATAACTGCACCAAATGTTGGACTTTTTTTAGAGAACCCCCGTGTAACATCATCAAATGTCGTGATCATATCGAATTAAATAAATATAAGTCATAAAAACAATTGTTGCCATTTATCATTAGCCGTAATTAAGCCAACTGAATCATGTGAAACTCAAATCTTAAAGTTAAAAACACTATTTCGAGGTGTTTATTTCAATTGTAAATAACTTAGGTAACTTCAAAAAGTAAATGTCCTTACATGTATATGTGAAGGGTATTTCCTATTTAATTTTCTTTGTTTAATATATTTTCTTATCACTTTTATGCTTCAATAGGGTTAGGCTTGCATTGTTTATGCTCTGACCCATTTTTCTGTCTTAATTGTGACTTTTTTATTTCAAATAAATCTTTATATGTTGCCTTCATTTTGGAGAAATTCATTAATAATTTAAAATTTGATCACTTAACCCGTAGGTGGTAGGACATTAATATATACAATTAAGGTAATTGTAGTTTCATACACCCGTGCTAAAGCTTATAAACACTACAACAATTGAGCACTTGGGCCACGAATTATGCCACCAAAATGTGTAATTTGTGGCCTATTTATTACTTGCCACGGGAAAATTAGCTTTGACTTATTGGTTTACAAATCATGCCACGAAGGAAAAAAAAAATCGTGGCAAATAGTGACTTAGGCCACGAATTTAGAAAAATCGTGGCAAACAATGACCTGCGCCACGAATGAAGTAGTTGTGGCATACTCCACGTTTTGGATTTTGTTTTTAGACATCCTTAAAGTTTACTCATATACTCGACAGTTCCACACACTTCCACCAAACACTTGAACACACCCCTCTTTTTCACTGCCCTTCCCCGTTGCTACTTCTCTCCCCTAATCATCAATACCGCTATCTCCTCGCCGGCGTTCATGCGATACGCTCACCGCCGCACACCACCACTTTCACCACGTATCAGGCCCTCATCCTGTCGCCGGTCATCATATCAGTTATTAGCCCATGGTAATTCTCCTTCCTCGATTTTTAATTTAAATTTCTTGTTCATGACATTAATTTTTTGATTCGATCATTCTACTGTATATATTTTTATTTCGTTTTTTTTTGTGAAGCTTAATTGTTGTGAGTCTTTTTTTTTTTTTGAAGTTATTGTAAAATTAAATCGATGAATTTTTGAGGTAGGGTTTATGAATATGATTTGGGGCTATGGATGATTTTTCGAATTGGTCTACTTGATGTTAATAGTTTTGGTTTGAGAGGGAGAAATCTCATTTTTAATACAAAAAAACTTCTGCACTTAATCCATGTGTAATTATGTTTTTGTTTGTTTGCTATTGTGATAAATTGTGCCTCTTTATGGTGATCCTAACTGAAGTACATCTTTTCTTTTGATAACTACACTTGATCCGTAAAAGTAGACTCACCAAATCTTTCAAGAAACTATGTTTATGTCGGTTGTTTAGATTAGCTTTTTGCTTGGATGTAGTTGATGTTTATAGCAGAAGATACGCTTCTCTAGCTATGACTATACAAAGACGAATGTTTAATGTCAATGTTTGCTCAAATTTTATTTCTTTTGGTTTGAACTAAATGAATAATTTGCAGATTTGTTTTGTTTTAGAACTGCGTAGTTTAAGAATTAGGAACAATGTTATGATTTGAGGCTTTCTGATTATACTCAGAATTTTGGCTAGATTGCAAAATTGGTATACTTGTTGTTAGATGATCGCAGTGGGTGTTTAGATGGTCAGATTGGAGATAATGTATTGTGTGCATTGCTTAGATTACTGGAAATTTTGGAGTTTCATATGAGAGGCTGAACCCTAATGGTAAAGGTACTGATGTAACCCTGTTTTCCTAAACAGACAACTTGATGCCCAAATGCTAGCACAGATGTGCCAAAACAATATTCATGTATGATAGTGTATTGACAGTATGACTAGAGCATCACGTAGAGCTTAACCTATACACATTTGACACGATAAATAATATTATTAGAAGAATGTCTTTCTAAACTTCAAGTTAAGCACAAGTTTCACTCAATTTGAGCTTCTAAGCTAAGAGTTATCACATTCTCATGCATATATTTAAGTGCTACAACATCAACTTTTCATTTCTCGTATTAATCCTTTAAATAGGACACCCCTTCCTTTAGTTTATGTTTGTTAATATAATACCTTTAAACTTTAATCATGCTTGAAATATGAATATGGCTATATTGTGACAAGTCTACTGATTTTTGTTGTCCTTGATCTTCTGCTGAGCTTATAGATTATATGCCAAGTAGACAAGATGAATTTACTCTCTTTTACTTTATGACCCGAGCTTATTTTTGTACCATCCTGATTCTCCCAGGCCTGGTATGTTAATTCTAATCATTTACTTCACAGTTTTTATGATTTGCTGATAGGACAAAATATACTGAGACGCCAGCAGCAGCACACTTCAGCAATCCCTTCCGCTGTGTGTTTTCCTCTCCCAATCCTATTGCGTTTAGACTTTGCTTTCACTTATAGTTCAATTATTCTACCAGTTCTTTATATGTTTAAAGTTATATGTTTAATATGACCCTTTAGAGCCTTTCTCAAGGATATATACCTTATCGATTTCGAAATCTTTTGATAGAACTTGAGTTCATTGATGGTATGAATTTTGAGTATGTTCGATTTACATAGATACTGATTTACGCATGTGTTAGTGTAATGTATGCGGGCTATCGTGAGCCAGATTTGGACATGGGTTATTCTAGGCTCTGTTTTGCTCCATTGTAGGTTTTGTTTTACTCCATCGTAGGTTCCAATTTGACTGCATTTGAGATTTGCTGTATTTTCGGCTCTGTTTTCTTATTGTTGTTGCTCGTGCTCTTGTGTTGTTTGAGCTGAATTTGCTGTTGTCATTGCTGTTTGAGATAAAAATGAAGAGTTTGTTTGTTTGGAAGTTCTAATAGCAGTTATTAGCTTGGTATTTTGTTTGATACGTAATCATGAGTTCATGCTCTCTGTATACGTTGTTTTGTTAAATAGTAAAATAGCTCTTGTTTGCCGGAAGGTAGGATTACGAAGAAAGAAAAAATGTCAAGGAAAAACGCTCACAACTTCACAAGCGAGGTGATAGACAGACGGGTCTTACAAGCAAGAAACTTTTACCACTTCGAAGTTAACTCTTTACAGTTAGAGCAATAGTCGTAGTTATAGTACATGAGACATCAACTTAGATTGAAAAGTTACCAACTTTGTATGGAAAATATTGTTTTTGTATCTTAACATTTTAATTGATAATAAAATAAAAATTTCATTCATTTCAGTAATTGATTTCTTTTCTAGTATTTTGAATCAAATGGTGCAAATATATTTATTATTTTGATGTAGCGACTGAAAGGTCTCCAGTGATGGAATGGCCACAAATAAAAGGTTGCTTGCCACGGAAAATAATTTGTGGCTAGAGAAAATGTTAGCCACGGGCACACCACTTTGCCACGAAATCTTACGTGGCCAATATTCGTGGCAAGGAATTGAATTATGGCCACGTTATTGTTTTTGCCGTGGCCATTCCCTTGCCACGGCCACTTGGGCCACGGAAGCAGTATTCATGGCAAAGAAGTATAGCCACGGGAATTCAGCACTTGCGCCACGAATTCAGCCGTGACCCAAGTGATAAATTGTTGTAGTGAAAGTTTATATATTCACAATGATAATAAGTTTACAAAATATTAAATCAATTTCTTCATCCTTGTACTTATGATTATGTATACGTGTAAATTGAATGTATAATTTTTTATTCCTTTTTGTATACTTATTGCACGCCGCTATTGAATAATGTTAATAAAATCTTTCTCCACCTGACAATATTTTACTTTCTGACCTTTTATCTTTACAAAATAGTAAATTTGAAATAATAAAAAATTAGAGTCATTAGATTGTAGTATTGGGTCCGGTGCGATTCAACTTATTAAATAGTGTTTTCAAATCAGATCAGATTTATTCAAATCAAATCAAATCAAATAAGATCAGTTTCATTCTAATTAAATCAAATCAAATCAAATCAGAATTATCCAAATAACATTCAATGAATCTGTTCACTTCTAGTTATTAATTCGTCTAAATGCAGTTAATTTATCAATAAATTCAGTTGAGATCAAATCAAATCAAATCAAGTTTATTCAAATCAAATCAAATGAGATAATTTGTAATCAAATCAAATCAAATCAAATCAGAAAAATGTTGTTCAATCCCACAGGGCCTTAATCTAATCTAAAAGTTTAAAATCCATACCCTAACCTACTAATATTAGCCTGACCTTAGAGTTTAAGTCATTTACATTAATTTTTTTTTGTAAGTATAAAAAAAGTTGTTCAACCCCGTATTAGGTCTTTGCTAGTTGAAAAGATTAGGATTCTATTAGTTGCACAAAACTTTGTTTAAATTAACATCGTTCTCTTTTTTTTTTTACTCGTGACCCATATTGACCAACATATATACTTGGTAGTCACACTTGACAAAACTCATTGACTTAGAATATTATACTTATTAGTTTTACTTTCTAATTAAATATTAGCTCTTTATGTTCGTAAAATTTCACTGTGAGAGTTGACGAACTTCCGATTCTGTGTCAAAAGTAAACGTGTTGGAAAACCCTTCGCACCAAACTGAGTCGTTTATACATTCGTGGAAATCATGTTGGCCCGCTTAGGCTCTGTGTAATTCAACTTATTGAACAGTGTTTTCAAATCAGATGAGATGTATTCAAATCACATCAGATCAGTTTTATTCAAATCAAATCAAATCAGATTAGAATTATCCACATTACAATGAATGAATCTAGTCTACTTCTATTTATTAATTCGTCTAAATGCAGTTAATTTATTAATAAATTCACTTCAAATCAAATCAAATCAAGTTTATTCAAATCAAATCAAATCAGATCAGTTCAATTCAAATCAAATCAAATAAACCAGAAAAATGCAGTCTAATCGCACAGGACCTCAGTTAAATATCAAAACTTAATAATTTCGTGTTAAGTTTATGTCATGTACATTTTTTTGAATTTTTTTTTTTCGAAATAGGGCTCAAAAAATAAATATTAAACAAAATGGGTCGGATTCAAAAACGTTTTATGTTATGGGGTGCACGTCACCCCATTTCAGGTTCGGGACAAAACCGCTATTACCACTGGCGGTTTTACATGTATTGAACAGTGAATATGAGTTTCAGGGGGGATTTTGGGCAAATGTGAAACCGCCATTGAGGGTGGCGGTTTCACTTGAAGTGAAACCGCCACCCCCCATGGCGTTTTCACCCTTTACAAAAATTAAGCCACCAATTCTCATACTACTTAAATCTGTGATGAAAACGCCACTGAGAGCAGCGGTTTCTGTGGTTATAAAACCGCTGTGCTCCGTGGCGGTTGTATATTTTTTTTTTTTTTTGGAAGGTGTTTTCCCTCTTTTCCGTTTCACCTGCAACTCAAACAAACCCAAACCAAAATGCCACGACCACAATCATTCAATAACACCAATAACAACCCAAGCCGAGAACTCGAATGGCATGGTATCTTATTTCATAACTTAAAACGTCTTTTACAAACTTGAAAGAGTCGAATAAAACATAAAATTGTTTCCATACATTACAAACTACTATATTAATAGCTAATCATCCGCTAGGCGGCGGCGGCGTGTAGCTCGACGTTGGCTTGAGGAAGAATCCAGAGTGTCGCCTTCCATAATTGGTGTCATAGGAGAACCAACTCTACGTCGACGCATATATTGGATAAGAGGAGAATGATCATCCAAACTTGCACTTGGTTGTTCTTGAGATTGTTGGATAAGATGTGAAAATCCCACCTTCTCGAGACATTCGGAGCAATGTTTGCGGATGTCGGTTAAAGTTTGGACAAAATTAACACTAGATGCGTCATTTAGTGCAGCTTGAAGGTCATGCTCACACCTCATGTGTAGAGTTGCAAAACCTTGAGTCTATAATCACAAAAATCAAAACATTGCACTAATTATTTCCTAAACATGCTTACTATTCAATAAAACTGAAATAATGATAAATCATACTTACAAGCAATTGAATTGAGGGAGAAGAAGGATGGTAGGAAACCGGGCCACCATGAGATTGTTTAACAGCTCCAAAGATACGACGAGTATGGTTTCGATACCAAACCATATACGGATCATTGTAATCCATCATGCCATCATCTACATCGATATTAGCCACCACCCTCTCTCGACGCCTACGCCATAAATCGATATAGACATTGTGGATTTCACTCCAGCTTACCTTCCGATTTCCTCTCCTATCCAATTTATGAAGAGCCACCGAAGTATCACAGTCCTCCGGGATTGTTTGCTTCAAACCAAATTGGCGTACTACCCGATCTGGACAATGCCACTCAACAATGTCAAAGCAGATCATAGGAGCCACCAATCTTGTTCATCCTTTGAACAAATCGGAGAGAGAGCTGAGATGACATCCGCTGTATAAGGCTGCCAAATAAACTAAAATAAAACAAATAAATAAGTAAATTACCAAATTATTTTCATGCTTATAAAGTCATAAAAAATTGGATTGGATAAGTAAACTTACTTGATCATGAGTCATACAATCAAATGCATCTCTGTAAGCGGTAAGAGAGAAAATCCCTTCAGCTCTTCGCCGATCGATCATAAGTCACTTACGTCCTAATGTATCTCTCCCATAGATATGTTGTGACCCAAATGGACTAGCTATAGTCTCATCCTCATCCTCATCCTCATCCTCATCCCCATCCTCATCCTCATCTTCATCCTCATCCTCATCCTCATCCTCATATTCTAATGGTCCCATGTTCATAGGACGTCCTATAACAATACGTTCCCAAGACCACAACTGAAGAAGAATAAGAGGTCCGGATATCTCTAATGCATCCTTACAACACCCTCGACACAAGTTACGATACAATGTTGCTAGTACCGCACTTCCCCACGCGTAATCATCCAATCTACTAACATCACTTAACAATGGCAAATAGATTACTTGAACCACATCCCTACTCTTATCGGGAAATAGAATGGTACCAAACAAAATGAGAAGATACGCTCGAATAAAGCAATGCAATACGCCATCGTCCATACCATTGGGCAAATAACTAAAATGGGTCATCAACCAAGAAATTTTCAAAGAAGTTCCCTTCAAACTTCCCCCCCGGTGCTATTCCCAACAATTTAGTCACTAATCCTTGCCAATCTTGATGGGTCTCATCCGTCACAGCTCTTCCATCTATCCTCAAACCTAACATAACTTACACATCTTGCAAGGTGATAGTGGCCTCCCCAACGGTTAAGTGAAAAGTGTGGGTTTCTTGCCTCCATCTTTCTACTAACGCACTTATTAAATCCTGATCTAACTTAACACTAGCTACTCTATGCGCCCCATAAAACTGGGTTTTCCTAATAAATTTAACTACCCGCTTAATAGGACGATATTCGCCATGCCATTTTATGTGAGTTCTACATCTAAGCGAACTCACCTCCTCTCCGTCCCAAATTGCTTGACTCCTGTGTTTGTCTTGCAGTTTGAGAAGAGACGGTTCGATCGGTCCCGGATGAAGATCCGCCTCCATGAGAGCTACAAAAAGAAAAACAAGAGAGTTAAAATATTACACAAAAAGATTAGGCAAAAGTAAGTTCACAATAATATAAAGATCAACAAAAAATGTTACCCTCTTAAAGAACATGTCTTTTTGTTATGACCGGGTTGACGACATATGCCACATAATGATTTTAATGGTGGTTTTTCATCCATCTCATTACGCAATCGCTTTGAATGTGACTTATCCTTCGTACCCTTCTTCTTCGGTTCACGTTTCATATCCTTATTAGCAAGGATTTTAGGACCATCAAGAGGTGTCCAATAAGCTTCATCTGGAATGGGTCGAAATTTGGGTGCGTATGACCCCAAATACTCACCACTAGTGTAAAACACATCCACAAATGCATTTGTACTTAAACCCATTGAACTACAAACGGCAAGTACATGTGAACAAGGGTACTTGTAAATTTCAAGTTTTTTACAAGTGCATGTTTTAGTCACAACATTCACAGTATGCTTATGTTTCCCTTTTCCACTACCACTATGGCCTGACCCAGTGGTCACTTGAAACAGTCCTCTATCAAATGCCACAACGGTATGGTGTGCGGCTTTCTCAGAATTGACAGCAATGGCATCCATTACTTTCTTACAATATGCATGTCTCTCTTCAAGCCTTTGTTTTGCCTTCTCACGCCGCTCCACAAAGTACGCATTGACTCGATAAAATGTCAATTTCACAAGTGCGACGATGGGTAAGAATCGGCCTCCTTTTAAAACTCCATTGAAACACTCCACCATATTGGTAGTCATTATACCATACCTGAACCCACCGTCATGATAATTTGACCACTTCTCCATCTCCAAACCATGTTTGGTCAAATATCGTCGTGTATCAATATTTATTTCACCCATTCGATTGAAACCACGATTGAACTTCTTCTTCTGATGTTGTGTGGCAGTCCAACCAAACAAGTTTTTCAAATCCCTACTTTTAAACTTTGTGTTGATGTTGGATGCCACATGACGCATGCAAAATCTATGGTAGGCATGCGGCTCAGTCATTTCGATGTGTTCATCATTCATAGCAGCTTTGATGCCATCATGTCTATCTGATATAACACAAAGACGTTTTCTATCTGTCACGAACCTCCTTATACATGCCATAAACCAAGGCCAACTATTGGTATTTTCACTCTCAACAATACCGAAAGCAAGTGGGTAAAGTTGGTCGTTAGCATCAACTGCCATTGCAATAAGTAAAGTACCCTTATATTTCCCATATAAATGAGTGCCATCAATAGTTATAAGAGGGCGACAATGGCTGAAACCTTGAATTGATGGTCCAAATGCCCAAAACACTCAAAAGAAAGTTTCCTCATTAGGTTTACATGTTGGCGTATTCACAAAATGCACAACAGTTCTCGGGTTGGATTCTTTCATTGCTTGCATGAAGTGAGGAAGCAAAGTGTAGGATTCATCCCAATCACCATATAAATTTGCAATTGCCCTTTGTTTAGCATTCCACCCCTTCATATATGAGATAGTATAATTGAATTTATCTTTGATAAATTCAATAAGTACTGGGACTTTAATGGACCAATCCTTGGCAACAAGGTTTTTAATAGCTTCACTAATGAAACCTTGTTTCAAATTCATATGATTGCGTGGAATAACGTCACCAACACAGGTAGTTTCGTGAGGCCGAAGATAAGTGACAATGGTGAAGGCTTCTGAAAACTGTTCTTGTTTTTGTGATGCCCTAAGCCTCCAATTGCATGGGTTTGGTGTTCTACTACACTTGAAAGTGACAGTGTGGGGTTTGGATTCAGGCACTTTGAAAGTTTGGTTACGTTGTACAGAGTACAAAGTTACATTTTCTATCAAAGCAGCCTTATTTGGAAATCTTTGACCAACTATAAACTCCTTACCAACCTTAACTTCAACTTCATTGACCCATGTTTTCCAAGCATTCACATGTTGTTGATCAATTTCATGAATCGTATTGAATTCTAAATGTGGGGCACTCTTCCCAACCAAATCATCATTCTCATCTTCATCATCAATCATACGTTCAACAACATTCAACTCCTCCTCCGCCTCATCTCCTTCTAAATCCTCGTTCAAGGTCCCCTTATTTATGTTATTGGTTTCAATGGGTTATATTGCGCAACATCCCCAAATCTCATTGATGTGAGAGAAGTATTGGGCGTTGTTGAAATCGTTGTTGGCAATACATTTCTAGAGTCTACCCTTCCCACTTCAACATAAATATCCATAGAAGGAACCTTTGAGTGTCGAACAATTGCCCACATAGCAAGTAAAGAACGATCATTATTAAGGGGTACAACCTTATAACACCCGGCACTCGGATACTTCATCTTCACCGTCAATGAAACACTCTTTCTATTGATTTTCATTGCCTCACAAATCTCCCCAGTGAAGTCATTATAAGTCATACTAGTACTAGCAAATACAAAACTCTCATTTCCACCCTTATAACAAACATTTCCACTAGCTTCAACAATTTCTTCATCCCAATAACATACCAAAGGATATCCCGTAATTTCCATTCTATAATGAGAAAAATAAACTAATTTAATTAAGAAATTCAACTAACGTAAATCTTCAATTAACCAAAACCCTAAAAATCGACTTATGAATTTTAATAACTAAACTCAAGCATAATACTAACTAAATTGGATTAAATATATTAGTAATCTAACATAAAAAAAAACAACTCAATGAACTTAAATTAATCTAAATTAGTGTGGTTTAATTACAATATTAAACAAAACCCTAAAAATTCAACTTCTATCATATACCATGAATATGCAAATTATTATCAATACTAACAAAACAAATTATTCAATAAATTAGTAATCTAACTAAAAAATCAAACAATTAAACTAATGAATTGAAATTACCTAAAACAATTTGGTACAATTAGAAGAAATGAAATTACCTTAAAGAAATTGGTACAAAAGAGGGCGGAGCAGCGGCGACCGGCGGCAGCGAGAGAGGACGGAGCGGCGGGAGAGGGGCGGAGCAGCGGCGGGAGAGGGGCGGAGCAGCGGCCGGAGAGAATGGGGACGTGGGCTGGAGAGAGAAGTTGAGGTTGAGAGTCGGGGTTTTTTTTTTTTGTAAGGAGTCGGGGTGATTTGGGGCTGGAGAACCCGATACAAGTCTTTGAAAAAAAAAAAAAATGAGAAACCGCCATGGGGGGTAGCGGTTTCACTTCAAGTGAAAACGTCACCCTCAATGACGGTTTCACACCCGAACTGAGTATGAGAATTGGTGGCTTAATTTTTGTAAAGGGTGAAACCGCCATGGGGGGTGGCGGTTTCACTTCAAGTGAAACCGCTACCCCCCATGGCGGTTTTACATTTGCCCAAAATCCCCCCTGAAACTCATATTCACTGTTCAATACATGTAAAACTGCCAGTGGTAATGGCGGTTTTGTCCCGAACCTGAAATGGGGTGACGTGCACCACATAACATTAAACGTTTTTGAATCCGACCCATTTTGTTAAATATTTATTTTTTGAGCCCTATTTCGAAAAAAATTCCATTTTTTTCGCATATTAATAGTTGTGTTAAACGGTTTAAAGCATGTCATTTTCGTGGTTGAATTTTCAAGACTTACCTAAATGTTTAGTTAACACTGGTGCTGATCATGTTGACTCATTTAATGAATAAGATCAAAATGTCTCAACTTATGACTCATTTAACACCCGTGATTTTTTGACTTATGACACATCATCATTATTGGTGACTCAAGCCCATTTAAACTGCCCATTTTTAGTTTAATATCGACTTACCCCGAATCATTTGGCCCAAATAATTTATTGAGAGACCACCCTTATTGTTGATACTTGATAACGGACCTACTTCATATAATTAGTGACTAATATACTACTTTTGTTAACCGTATTAGTTTGACCATGACATCATTTAATCTAAGAGCTTTAAGGGGCTATGTTATACTCCCTCCGCTCGGCTTTAAACTTCCTACTTTGTACTTGACATCTTTCCTTATTTGTAAAAATATATAACAAAATGTCTTTAGTTTATTGCTTATTTATTGAAATTGCAAGTTGACATACAATGTTTTTTTTTTTTTTTTTTTTGGTACAAAGGAACAACTAATGCTGTGGGGGCGGGGGTATGAGGATTTGAACCCGAGACAACCCCCAAGTAGGTTGAGTTCCTAACTGTTAGGCCAACTTTGATTTTCAAGTTGACATACAATGTAAAGATATATGGAGCATACTAAAATGATTACTAAGAGTATAAACACGGTTACTAACAATGAAAAAAAAATGTCACTTTATAGCTTGGTACTTATTGAGAGTTTGTGCGTTTGCAAATAAGATATAGTTGATTTAAAGAAAAAAAAAAAGTAATGGTTGACTTTAAGCTTAACGTGGTATGTGACCGTGTGATTTTTTTAAACTATAATTTGTTTCCTTATTTGTAGCTATATTTATGGTGTCAATTTAACTGCTTATGAGTTATAGTTTCGGTAGAGTTTTTTGAGTGATTCTACAATGGCTACAAGACTTGGTAGCCATTGTAAACAAAGTAGATCACACCGTTCATTCCTATAATTTGATCACAACCGTCTAAAATTTGACTCGAGAAAAAAAAAAATTAAAACTAACAAAAAAAAAACAATTCAACCCCAACTCCCCCACGCCATCTTTCTCTTTCCTCCTCTCCCTTCCCTCCTCCCCCACCTGCCATCTGCGCCATAGCACCACCGACAGCCCACACCTGTAGCAACCACCACACCGGAGACCACCACTAGCAGAACGGCGTCACGCCGCCGATTACGCGTTGATCGTCAGCTCCCACCACCATAGCCTTCCTACTCTCTCACGACACCTTCCATGTCCTCTCGGATTATCCATTTCCCAACTTTTGCTCCACTAATTCACGGCGCCCCAAGCAACAAAAACCACTTCTCGCCTGCCCCCCAACCATCTAATAGCCTGCATTATCGCTCCCCCCTAATAGTAGCCGCCTAGAATGTGAAGAAAAGAAGAAGAAAATAAGGTTGGAGGGGAGGCCGTCGGCGTCTATAGAGGTGGGGGCGTGGAGACTAGCGACGGGAGGTTATAGGGTGGTGTTCGGAGACGGCGAGGTGGAGGCCGGTTTGGTGTCAATGGTGGTTTCCGGGGTGGGGAGAGGGAGGATGAGGAGGAGAGAGAAATCAAATTAATTATTACTATTTAATGGTCAGGATTTCCTTATGGAAATCAAGGGCTATTATTCTTCCTACTAAGCATGGCTACCAAACTTTGGTAGCTATTATAGAATTGGTAGAGTTTTTTTCGTATCTTTTTTTTTTTTTTTAAAATCTTAAGTAGATATACATGGAGTGTGGAATCAGCAATGCTTATACCATGCTCCGGGGAGCACCAGGATCATGGTGGTCCTTCTCACAATAGAGGAGTAGGGATTACACTTAAATCGATTTTAAATTATTTTAAGTGTGGTCCCCACTCCTCTATTGTGAGAAGGACCATCATGCTCACTGTGCTCCCGACAGCCAGGGATGGCAACGGGTCGGATTCGGGTCGGGTGAAGCTTCACCTGATCCGTCACCCGTATAATTTGGCCTCACCCGATCCATCCATCACCCGCCTAAGGCTTCACCCGAATCCGATCCATCCGTCACCCGCGAAATAGTCGGGTGGAATCGGGTGATAAACGGGTGATCATGAGCCTAGTCCAATTGTTCTTAGTACAATATTTTTGCGACAACATGAGCCTAATCCATGTTTTAGTACAATATTTTTTTCGGCTAAGCTAGAAATAAGCTATAGCCTATTTATAAGAATATTTAAAACAATTAAAAACTATATTTTTAAAAATTACACGGGTGAAACGGATCGGGTGACGGATGAGATATGGTCACCCGAATCCGACCCGTCACCCGAACCCGATTCACCCGAATCCGCCTATCATCCATATAAGTCGGGTTTTCATCCGTTTAAAATGCTCGGGTGGATCGGATGGTGGGTGGGTTCGGGTGAAATTGCCATCCCTACCGACAGCATGGTATAATTTGCGTGGAATCAGATAGGTTTGAGTTGGATCTTCGATCTATGTAATGTGTAACGTCTGCTGCATAAGAGAGATTTGTTTAGAAAAACGTCGTGTATAATATAAGATTGCATAATTCTCGCAATCATGCATGGTAATATTAGTATTCGTGGAAAACCTCGGACAAAGGGTTACATCTCCATGTTGATCTAATCCTCCTTACTATATGCATGAAAATTTTCCATTCAAAAACCAAAAACCTTGTCAGAAAGTCATAACAAACATGATCGCGGCAAAGCAAAATTCGCAAGCCAAAGCAAAAAATGAAAGAAAGAAGAAGATAAAATTTATTCCTCCGTATGAGATAACAATATGGATAATTTAGGGGGGGGGGGGGGCGACATTCATGTGCACTATATAGTAATTGAAATCTTTGATGATTAAAACAGGTTATGATTTGTTGGCAGGTTATGTTTTCAAATTGATGATGTATTTTGGTATTAAATCAAAATTGTAATTGATTCCATTCGTTATTGATTTTCTGCCCACAAAGGCTATAATATCTGCATTAATTTCTCCATGCAGTTTAGATTTTGCAAGTTTGAATGATTTTTTTAGGTATAAGGAATATGATCACGTAATTTGATTTTAGGAAATATACGGACTAATGCTATTTTCATGTCACATTTCGGTATAATAAAATATATTCTTGCCAAATTTACGTGTATGGCTGCATATATTATGTTATACTGATTTGTTTTGTTTCCGAATTTAGGGGAATGATAGGGGAAATTGAGTGATTTGAGTGAATTTGTTTTTGAAATGAGATTTGGCAAAGGAGGTTGTGCCCAGAATGTGCGACGAGGAGGCTAGGAGACCTCTGAAGCTTATAGGCAGTTTCGGGGGCAAAATGAGTCTGGATTTGGCCTTGTTAATGTACAATCCAGATTGTTTGCCAAATTCCTCCAAAGTAGAAAAAATAGTGTCAAGGTTCTGGATCGAGGCACGCCCAAATAAGAAAACATCATCCGCATAGAAAATGTGCGAAATTTTCAAATCTTTATCAAAGCGGATAGGGATCCAGGCCTTTGTTCTGACTCGTTCATCTTTCAAGGCAGAGGACAAAAATGTAGGGGGAGAGGGGGTCTCCCTGAAACTTGGGGTTATCTCTCCGTTCCAGAGGACAGAAAGCGAGGAGGAGGTGGGAGACATTCTTTGCCGGGTCAAAGACAGGCAAAACTTCTTAACATGGCAGGAAAATCTACTCTCATCACTTCAACCTTAGCTTCCCTTCCTTTATACCATATGCAAACCACCATGCATGCTTCCAAAAAAAAAAAAAAAAAAACCTCTGACACAATTGAGAAAGAATGCAGGCGTTTTCTTTGGAACAAAGTTGATAGATCTCACTACCTTCCCAGAATGTCTTGGAACAATGTATGCCGTCCAAAAATACAAGGATCGGAGGACTTGGTTTCAAAAACCTCCATAACTGGAATTTGTGTTTCATGGCCCATCTTGGTTGGAAAATGCTCAAAGATCCCCACAAACTATAGGTCAAACTGCTCACAATTCAACCAGTTACCTGAAACACAGCTCCTTCATGAACACTCATTCAAGGAGGATAGTCCATCTCACCATCCCTTATTGTACGAAAGATGCATATTTTGCTGATCTATCAACTGTCCTCCCACTGGCATAAAGGGTTGGAGCCATTTGTTTTTTCAACAAGTACACCTGTCTTGTTTATAAATTATGTTCCCCCCCTTTCTTATGTCTCTGGATCTGTATCCCTCTCGCTCGAGGGGATGGTTTATGTAAAAGACCTTTCTTAATTAGCTTATAAAATTTCTTCTTCCCCTAAAAAAAGAAATGAGATTTGGCTACCTAAATTGGAATAATACGTTTAGAGAATCAGAATATGATTATATATATGTTGCCTAAATTACCATGCACAATTTTATACGATTATTAATTTATTAGTATGACCAAATTTTTGCATGATTGCCGTATTTAATTTTTAGGTATATTTTTGCCAATTTTAGTGGTAATAGCTGCATTATTATTTTAAATAAGGTAACAAAATATATTAGTACCCTTATAACCAAAGAAGTATTTTTTAGCCACCAAACTAAGAAGGGTGGGATCTAAAAAACACCAAAATAGTATTTGGGATTTATAAAACACCAAAGTTGATAAACTTGTTTATATAATACACTTTAAACGATTTGGGTATTTATTAAACACCCAAACAAATAAAAAAAATGTTAGCTTTTATTTTATCTTTTAAATTATATTTCTGCATTAAGAAAAAAAACGAATTAGTCATCAACTGATAGACGTTCTTCCCTCCTCAAGGGTTAAGTAGTTGCTTTTTCATCTTCTGATCCGATTCCCGTCATCGATTTTCTCTACGACGGCATGGCGCAAAATCATATCCAACAAACTTCACAATCAGAACCTAGGATTAGGGAAATTTTAAAAAAAGTCGCCTTGGACCTGATGGAGTGGGAGCGCAAGAATTTTGACACTTCTAAACAAGTTTTATGCTATATTTTGAACTTCATAGTACCTTACAATCGTGTTTTTTTTTTTTTGACATTTGCTCAATTATGTGATTTTTTTAGATCAATGAACTTGATTTATATCTTTACCTATTGTGAAGCGAGCCTCGTCTTTCTTAATTTCAGTAAGTACAAACATAATTTTATTAAATTCTTTTTTTTTTTTTTTAATTTTTTATTAGTTTTGGTGTTTAATAAATACCCAAATAGTTCAAAGTGTGTTTTTAAAAAAAAGTTTTTCAACTTTGGTGTTTTATATATATCAAATACAACTTTGGTGTGTTTTAGATCTCACCCTTATCACTTTGGTGGCTAAAAAATACTTCTTTGCCCTTATAACTGTATACATTGCATGCGTGTGCCTTTTGTATGATGGCGTGTGCCTTCTAAGACCATGTGAGTGGTATTTACGGAAATGTTCATTTGACATCAGCGTCTTATGTGGATAGCCTGAAAAGAGCCCAAAATCACGGCTATTAATAACATATATATTTGAGTGAAAAAAAAGTCAAAGGCACTAAGGCCTCGTTTGATAAAACTGCATCTTTATGAACTGATCTGATTTGTTTTGAATGACTCTGAACTGATCAGATCTGATTTAAATTGGTTGAAAAATTGATTGAATTTCAACGAATTAGTATCAATTATGGACCAAATACATAGATACTTACTCCCTCCGTCCCAGCTCAAACGCCCCAAGACGTTTTTGTAGTGAAATAAGGAAAATTGATATAGTAAGTTAAGTGGGGTAGTATTATGATAAAGGAGGAGGGAGAATGTGAGAATTAATAAAAGTAGTAGAAATAATGTGAGAGAGAATGCAATAATTTAATAAAAGTAAGAGGGAGAAATATGTCCCAAAATAGATGGGGTGTTTGAGCTGGGACGTCCCGAAATGGAATATGGGGCGTTTGAACTGGGATGGATCGGAGGGAGTATTTGAACATTTCTGATCTGATCTAATTTAAATGACTATGATCTTATCTGATCTGATTTAAATGACTATGAACTGATTTTGAATACTACTTATATTAAGTCATATCAAACAGGATATATATGAAAATCTCGGGAAAAATCAAGAGTACATTGGAAATTTTTCCATAAATAAATAAACTAACAGCTTGTTTGGTAGGGAGGAATTCAAATTGGACGGAAAGAAAGGGATGGAAGAGAAAGGAAAGGGAAGGAAGAGAAATGAATTATGAAAACTTAAAAATCTTGAGGTTTTGGAAGGAAAATGTGTGGTTTTATGTTGTATTTTTCCTTTCCTTCCAAATCCCACCGTTTTGGGCGGAAAAAGAAACTCACAGTCTGTTTGGTAGAGGGGAATTGAACGGAAAGAAATGGAAGGAAGAGAAAGAAACAGAAAAGAAAAGAAGAGAAAGGAAGGGAACTACAGTTTCCTTTGTTTGGTTCACTTATTAAAATTTCGGAGGAATTGGAAGGAAAATAAGTGATTTTATGTTGTAAATTGGCTTTCCGTCTAATTCCGCCCGTTTTGGGAGGGAAACGAAATGACAATTAAATGAATGATCATTTCCTTCCATTTCATTTCCTTTCCTTCCACTTCCCATGTATCTTTATAAACCAAACGTAGGAAAATTGTAAAATCTGTTTCCTTTCTTTTCCTTTCCGTTCATTTCCTCTCAACCAAACATGTTGTCAGAGTTTTATGAAGAATACTTTTCTTCCATTCCTTTAATTTCTCCTCATTTCCTATGCTTTTTAAGAACCAAACATTGGAAAGCTAGAAAATGACTTTCCTTCCCTTTACTTTCCATCCATTTCGTTCTTACCAAACATGCCGTAAGTGTCAAGTGGAATTAGACCTGCCAAAACTGACCCAGACCCAAACATCCGACCCGAATTACTTGACCCAAACATCCGAAGATGACCCGAACCCGAAGATGACCCGAATTCTGTTTGACCCGATATTGACCCGACCCGAACATAACCCGAATGGAAATAACCCAGACCCGAATAACCAGACGTTTTAATGATTCGATTGAGGAAAAATGACTTGAATTCGATATATCACATCCTTAATCACTCAAATTTTCAATAAAACTTCAAATTAAGATAGTATTAGACAAAATTTTAAGAAATCCCACATTAATATGATCATATTTGAACAATTTGAAATGACCCGATCCGAATTTGAGTCATAGTTGTCACACCCGAACTAGACCCGACCCAAACCGAACCCGATCCGATCCGAAAGAAACAAGACCCGAATAACCCGACCCATACTCGACCCGAATGACCCGTTTGCTGGGTCTAAATGAAATCATTTCAACAATTTCAAACTCGAAGAAAAAAAAGTCTGAGAACTGAGAAGTGAGAGCAGCGAATGTCATTGCCATTTTGGCAGGTGGCAGTTAAACCCCAAATATTGTCAAAAACCCCAAAACATTGAGCTTCATCTTCAAGCTACCTTAAAAATGGCGACTCCGATATTGCCGACCGAAGTAATTGCCAACATTCTGTCACGCTTGCGAGTGAAGCCACTCCTCCGCTTTAAAACGGTATCAAAATCATGGTATTCACTCATCAATTCCCCCAAATTCATAAAACTCCACCTCTCCCAAACCCTAATTTCCGACAACCACCCCAACCTCATCATCTCCCACTACTCTCTCTCCTCCGCCGTCATTGACGACGGCGGCAGCGACAAGAAACTCCGCACAATCCGCTTCTCCGATCTCGACCACCCTCTCAAACACCTTCCGGGCCAACCCTCCGTCCAAATCCTCGGCTCCTGCCACGGTCTCGTCCTAGTTTCCGACTACTTTCAAAAATACGTCTACTTATACAACCCTTCTAACAAAACGCACCGTTTGCTCCCGCCCTTCTACCCTTCCTACAAGACAAACCCAGTTTTCGACAAGACGTGCAGTTTCAACCCTAAGGACGCCAACATTGTGATTTTCGGGTTCGGATACGACAGCATTTCGGATGATTACAAGGCGTTGCGTGTTATCCAAACTCTGAACAACAATGCCGTGGTTTACAGGGAAACAGCAGTGTACAGCCTGAGGAGTGATTCATGGAAGTGTGTGGTTGACGAACAATTGCGCGATTTCCAGCCTTTGAATGGTGGGCTTTTCAACGAGTGTGTGCATTTTATTGTATCTGACGATTCTCCTTGCCAACTTGCTATTAAGTGTTTTAATCTTCAGACCGAAACTTTTTCGATTATTAGTATCCCAAGTGATTATGGTGGGAGATGCTGTATGTATACAGGGGAATTGGGTGGGTACTTTTGTCTTGGAATTAACTATCTGCATTGTTCTGTTCCGAAAGACAATTGGGTTCAAACTGATAATGAGAGATTGGTGATGACTGTTTTGTGGGTGATGAAGGAGTATGGAAAGGAGGAGTCTTGGGTTAAGATGTTTATGTTTTCTCCTGAAATTGTTACTGGGTGTTTGAGGGAGGTTAGGCCGGTTTTGTTCTCGAAAGACTGGCGTAGGCTTTTAGTTAGTGTAGACGGTTATTGGTTTGGTTGGTATGACATTAAGAATAACAAGTTTAAGAGGATTAATTCTTATGGGACGTCAGTCCCACCTGCTCCTTTCGAGACCTGGACTGTTGTGGACAACCTTTTTTCGTTGCAGAGACATGAGGTGAAGTCGAAGGGTGGAACTGCGATCAAGAAGTAAATTTCTGTTTCTTATAATATCAATTTTTGGTTATGTCTTGTGAATTGTAATGCTGTTTGTTGTAATGTTTGTTTATGATTTTACGAGTTTTTCAAACATGTTTCAAGTGTTTAGAGTGGTCTATGCTGCTCTTGTGTTTGCCTCGTTACGTGGTAGACATTAGAATACCTGAAATTGCTGGTGTGATGTTCATGCTCTATGTTGGATGTCTATTGAAGCTAGTCCTACCATTGTCGTAAATACTAGCATAAATTAAACTTTAAGAGTCTTTTGAATGGACACTAGCCCAGTCTGCAATCATTGAAACTGGGATTAATATGGACAACCTTGTTTCATTGGTCAAAGATGAGGTGAAGGGTGGAACTATGGGAGATAAGTAAATTTCGATTTCTTATAGTTTCTTTTATGTTCTCCTGGCTTGCAAGGGCATTACTTTTCATGTCATTTGAATTACGATCCTGGTTTTTCTGATGTTTGTTTAAGAATATATGAGTTTTCGTATACACATATGTTTGGTAGATGTAGACATTAGAGAACGTAGAACCCCACATAGCTCATTATTTAACTGAATCCTTAGAATGCTTGTGATCCTAATCTTGCGTGGAATTGGCTCTCTTGTGCTGAGGTTCACAGTTAGATCATAGAAGTATTCTACCCAATTTCTCGTTCAATGAAAGAATAATGTATCTGCAGGGTTAAGGCTCATGAGACCCCAGCCCCTTCTGCAATCGTCAAGACTTGGACTGATGTGGACAGCCTTGTTTCGTTGCTAAAACAAGAGGGGAATTTGAAGGGCGGAACTGCGACAGTGAAGTAAGTTTCAATTTCCCACTATATCTGTGTTTCCCCATGCTATTGAGGGCATTATTTCTTATATCTTTTGAATTGTGATTATATTTGTTCTAAGGCTTGTTCAAGATTTATATGAGTTTTCTTGTACCATTTATGTGATAGTCTTGTAGATAACTGGTAGATTTAAACATTAGAGAACCACAAATAGCTCATAAGTAACTGAATCCCTAGAATGCTCGTGGCCCTAATGTTAAGTGGAATTTGTTATGTTATGTATAGGCACAGAAGTCACAACTATAAGTTATATACACATTTCCACGTCCAACGAAAATGAACATTTGCGCAGGGTTAAGGCTCATGAGACACCATCCCCGTCTGCAATCATCAAGACTAGGACTGACGTAGACACCCATGTTTCATTGCACGATGATGAGGTGAAGTCGAAGGGTGGAACTGCAACAAAGTAAATTTCTACTCTTTTTTTCTTAGCTATATGGGCATTATTTCTTATTTCTTTTGGGTTGTCGTCCTGGTTGTTCGAAGGATTGTTTATAATATAAGATTTCATAGTCCCCTTCACTTTTGAGAATTTATAAAGTCACACATCTTGACTGTAAAGCAGACATTCCAAAGGTTGTGTTGCCCTCTAGATTTGTTCTTAATCTACATGGAACACCTCCTTTAATGAAATGTCAAGTTCTGTACTAGTGTCCTAGTATCCAATATCTAACAAGAGTACTTTAGGGGACATGAAGTGTCTGATCAGCTTTATTGCAAACAAATCTCTGTTAATAAACGAAGCCACTGCCTACTGATGCCCTGTTTTCCTAACATGTCATGGGTCTAGAGAAGCGGAATTTTTGTTGCTTATTGTCTTATGAAGCTGTATCAAGTTGACGTTGTTGATTAGTTATTTATTCTCATGTACTAAACCAATTCTGCTTGGGTCTAGGAAAGGAAAACATAGCGTGTCAAAGGGGCAAGTGAAGCAGGATGCACATTCTGTGGCAAGGACTTCTCACAATCAGGGGGATGACTTCAATCTCCATGTTGGAACTCAGATTACCTCTCGGAATTGTTCTACTCCTGGGTAAGTAGCTGCCATTCCAAGCTCCCCTTTCAGAGAGAGAGAGAGAGTGAAGGATATGTAGGTTTTTTTTTTTTTTTCCCTAATTGAGCCCTCTAGGTCTTTACTATCATTGTGAAACGTAAAGAAAAAGAAGGGTATATGTCCTTTATAAAATAGCACTGCATTAGGGATATTACTTTTGTGTATTTAGATTGTAAGTTAAACATTATCAGACGGGTTTCTATAACTCTGACCTGTTGCATCTTGTTAATTAGCAACTTGACTCGATACTTTATTTGGGATCACGTTTTGAAATGTTCATGGAAAAGTCATGTAGGTTGGAATGATTCTTTTTTCTCAGGATTGATAATTTGTCCAAGGAATTTATGCTTAGGCTAACAGGAGATGCTACTGACAGGACTTAATTCGTAACTATTTAAAGGTAAGGAAGTTATTTTCCATTCATCTGAAATCTGATGTTCTTCTTTTTCAGCTTTATTCTTTGTTTTCATTGATAATATAGTATTAAGTCGTTATCCTGTTGCTTCTTGTTTTGTTGGCTGAAAACATATAGTAAGTAAAGACTCTAATTCAACTCCAAAAGATGCTTTGTTTAATTTACCACTTACTCATATGTATAAACTCAACATGGACATCCCTTTGACTAATATCCAAAACCTTTGTTTTGATAAATTAATGTTTAGTTGAGATCAAATTAGTTTATGTGGAGTTCTACCTAAACTTCGGACTCTTCGTCATTTTATGTCTCAATTCTGTAATGTGGATGACTGGAAGGTGCAGATACTCCTTTAAGTTCTGGGTGCCAACTGCCAAGTTTCTTTATTTTATCGAACCTCTTCATATGCTGTTTACGAGATCTTTTAACAATGTTTACGAGCTCAAAAGTCAAAACATTTAATCAACCACTTCCACCCTCAATCTGTCAAACCACTATTTCATTAACAAGAGGAAGGAGAGTTTAGGATTCAAGCAGGAGTGCTAAGGAAGAAATGGGATGCAATGGAAGAGTTTTACGTATTTTGCCAAGAATCTGATCTGGCTCACCCTACGTTACTGGCCCTAGAAAAAGGCATAGGTAAGAGTCTATTAGGCACTAGGGTAATTTTGTTGTTGTGATACGCTGCACTTTTGTTAGTTTTTAAGATCTTTTGAGTTTGTGTGGGATCTTCTTTGACCTATGCTTTGCTTTGTTAGTTTTCTAATGCCAATAATGTCAGCATGTAATTCAAATATAGGCTTTCATAGGCTCATCTTATTGAGATGGTCAAGGCTTTAAGCTGAGAGTAGCCCTACAGATGTAGTATTGACCTAATGAAGTTTTGGAAGTATGAAATCAGTTTGACATATGTCTATATTTCTATTGGCATGTATTGCTTGCTTGGGTATCTTTATGTTATAGTTAACTTGTTGCTAATTATTAGTCTAGTAGCACTCACTTTAATAAACATCATAGTGATACCTAAAAAAAGGACGCAAAGAAATTTCTGTGATTGGACAAAACGTTGTCGTTTATATGCTTGGTGTTGTTTGATGTTGGAAATTACATGATAAAGTACTTAGTCTTTTTTGGCTGAGACAAATCATAATCTTAACGTTTTATCTTACCATCTTCTGTTTTATTTTATGATAAACTCTGGCGTGTTATTGTAAGATAAAAGCTGAGAGGTTGCTGTGTAATACATCTGCCTCTGCGGTTCCAACCTTTGTTTTTCCCACTTGAACTTCTATTTGCCGAATCCTGTATATAGCCTGTAATCGCATCTAAGATGTCAGGGTGCTTGACCTATTAGGAGCAGAGATATCGGTGCAGTTGTTGTTTAAAGAAGCCGTACAATTTTGGAATATGGCCTGTCCTATGCAGTCACCTCCCGTATAGGTGTATTATTGGGTGATGCAAAGTATTGGAAGTGAGTACTATGTACTGTTGCTTCTTCTAGGGGTGGCTAACAATTTTAAAAGGGTCTTGTGTTTTAGTCAGGAGTTCTTTGGTGAAAGAGAGGGGTCGAGTGATAAAAAAAAAATGTGTGGATGGAGAACATAGGAGAGCCCTTGAGAAAGAAGGAGAGTCTGGATTTAGGGGGGAGACTGTATAAGAAAGAAGAAGTAAACAGGGGGAGCTCCGGAGCTGTTTAGTTTAGATTGAGCTATTGTTTTTACGTGTCCAGTAGCCTTAAGTTATCATTCCAGTAGTCATTTAAGTTATCATTGAGAATTTGAGATCAAGTGTTGGTCAATGATGGTAACATGTGACTTCCGTTGCTCGGTGTTCCATAGGCGGAGTCATTCTCCTGATAACTAAGGGATGACTCTGCTAATTATAGCTATTTGATGTACCCTAGTGATCTGTAGTTCTTGTTTTTGGTTCTATGGTTCTATGGTTCCAATCATGTCCTCAAGGTTGGTAATTTGAGGCCACTTAAGTTTTAGCACAGTTTAGTGGCTTGACCAAACTTGTGAAATTGAAGATAATTTTGTTTATATTGTTCTAGCCATACACAAGTATTCTGTAATAGTGAAGGGGAAGAATTTTATGGTGCGGGAAGCAAAAGGTAGGATTCAAAAAGGAAAAGAGCGAGAGTAGGATGAACTTTTATGAGTTCATTGTTTAAAATGGATGTAACACTGTAATAGCCTCATAATGAGCAAAAGTTTAAACTAATTGGATTTAAGTAAGGCTACAATATCAATCCAGAATCTTAACTCAATTGAACAGAACGATGGACTGCGGTTTTAGATGCCTTGAATTTTCAACCTCGGTTTGTTTGGATTAGAATTAGTAAGATTGTTTGTTTGTCATACTTTGAATCTGTGGTTGGCAAATTATTCTACAAGTATAGCCTAGTTCACTTCTTGGTTGCTATTTGTTATTGCTGGTCTAACTCTAATTTATCCCTTGTGTCGTTCGATGTGAGACTTCTGATGGTTAAACCTTAATAGCGTTTGTGTCTAGTCTTTTGCTCCTCGTGGTTATTTGTGATTCCTAATATTGCAACATGACTTGACTATTTTCTGTAGGAGTCCCATTTTGTGGAGATGGATTGAGGAAAGAAGGCGATTGCGTAGACTGCAGCAGCTTCCTTTTGTTCTCCAGTAGTTAATACCTAGTAAGTGTTGCAAGTACTCTCTGGATGGCTATCATGGAAACACTGCTGTAACGTATGTCAGAAGGTTGAAGGTTGAGGATTGTAACATCCTTAATTGATTTTAATTCTTAATTTATAACTTTGGCTACTTCTATCTGAAGGTAGTGTAGTATGTTATGTTTTGAGATGATTCTGATGTTCATAACTGTATGCTCAGATTAGATTGTCATCACTCATCGGGATTCGGGAATGCAATGCAATTTGTTGATGAGATTGGTTTTTGCACTTTCTGATATTCCAATCTGAATGTATAATGTAAGGGAACTATATTAACTTGAGGGTCAAATTACACTGATCTTATCTTTTTTTTTTTTTTTTTTTTTTTTTTTTTTTTTTTTGTAAAGAAAATTTAAGAGTTTTTTGTTCCTTGTTTGGATGATCATAGTTCAGAGAGTATAGTGGGTCATTGCTTGGAAACCGAATCAAGAACTTTTCAATCATTCTCTAGCTTTCTTACTGTTATTCCTGGTCATAAAGGCCAGAAGTGTGCCAAAAGTTCCGAGAAGCAGATTGAGGTAGAAGAAGAAGTAGAACAACGAGATGACGACGATAGTCGCAACGAGGCCCGGTGAATGAGATACCACAGCACAGACTCCTGTCACGAATGCTATCATCAATGCTCCCAACGAAATTGAGTTCAGCAAATCTGCACTTATCGACACATTATCGACACTCACTAGAGCTTCATGTCTTGCAACTACAAAGTAGCAGATTATGGCAAGGCTAGACAGCGTAAAGGCTATCGTGTCCGATACCAAGAATGCTTTGAATGCAGCGTTCTTGGCTAGCAGTGCCAGACCTGTATCTCTAACTCCCGGGTTCTGATAGAATCCACCTGGTACCGTAAATCCAGCAGTGAAGGAGACAGTAGCAATTAGGGCCGCAACCACCAACCGGGTCTCGTTTGCTTTTTTCAGATTAGTAATTTTCTCTTCCACTTTCTTAAGATTCAAGTTTTTCTCTTCTATTCTGATATTTTCGTCATTTTCGTCTACTACTTCACCACTGTCAAAGCCATTATTGCTCCTTCTTCGGCTTCTCGGAAGTATCTTACTCATCGTTTTAGGTGGAGCTGCAGCCTACAATGTGGCAGATCAAAGCGGGATAGAATATCATTTGAAGTCTGACTATCAACATTATTGTACAAAAGCTCGGGTAAGATGGTCTGACTATAAACATTGTACCGTAAGCTGTTTAGATTTCTATGCGACTAAAATCTTATGATTATTAATGTTATATGTTTTGATTCCGGATTATTTGAGAGGCGTAATGAATTGCAAATAACAAAGAACTGAAGTTAAGCTTACCAAATGATGAAGGCTGGAATTAGAGGCTATAATATCTCCGGCAGTAAGGTTTTGGTGATTGTATGCTTTCACGTCCAGTATATAATTGTACTGCTTAATGAACTCCGGCAGGTGAACAAAGCAATCATGGCTGGGAAGGCTTGGAGTGGTCGCGGCAAGAAGATGAAGAGGTGTATCCCCATTCATGTCCTTGTCGTTAAGAAGCCTGTCACAGGAAGGTACGTGCTCCAGGAATCGTCGAAATCTAAAGAGACATCCCAAACTGGCTGCATAATGTACCACATTCTGTCCACTGTCGTCGACTATCTCGACACAAGCAGGATAGGAATCAATAATCATCTTAATACCTTCGAAATTCCAGTTGAGAGTCGCAAGGTGAAGTGCTGTTCGCCCCTTGTTGTCTTGAATGTATGCCGCTGCATTGTCCTGCTGATCATCAATATTTAGGAGGAGCTGTAGGATGCTCAAGTTCCGGACGTGTACAGCAGCAGAACAGTGAAGTGGAGTTTGTCCCTCTTCGTTCTTAACTCTAATCAGTGATTTATCTTTCTGCAGAATCTTCGTCACAACCCCTGAAAATAGCTAGCTAGTTAGCACAAACGCTGGAACTGCCTGTAAATGTGATAGTTTGGCGACTATAAATCATCAGTGTTGCAGACTTGCAGACTTACAGGCTTCAGATCCGCCTCTAAACAGTTTAATAACCTATCTAATATTGAACTTGAAAGGAGTGAGTATAATATGCTATAGAGTCTCCGCGTGAGCGTCAAGAATAAGCTAAATAACGTACCTTGGTTGCGATATAGAACGGCAATGTGAAGAACGGTTAAACCACAAGGACCTTTGTGGTGAAGACCCGGTTGACCGCAAGCCTCAAGAATGTAACCGAAAGACTCAACACAACCTTTGTCAGCAGCAATATAAAGCGGAGTCTCACCCGCATTGTTGGCCTTATGCTGATCCGGACTGTCATAATCAGGTCCAACCAGCAGCTTTACAACAGAAGCATGGCCAGCCCGGGCTGCCTCGTGTAAGGCCGTGTCTTTGGCCTTATTCGGCAGCAATCTGGTTGCTTCACTCATCTGCCTTAGCCGCTCCAGGAACTCTTGGACAGCGCCTGCGTGGCCAAACCTCGCAGCCAGGTGCAATGGGGTTTCCTCATTGTTGTTAGTTGTCTTCAACAGCAGAGAATGATTATTATTATTCTGTCCTGCTGTTGAGTCCAGCACAAGTTTGATGAATTCTAGCCTCACTTTCTCCCCTACTTGTCCTCCAAGTGTTTTCCCCACGTGAACGTGTAGGACATTGTTTCCAACCGGAGTTCTCTGGTGCATCCAGTCATTAGCCAGGTCGATCACTGACCCGGCTACCGCAGCAGTGTATACATTACGCTCCATTCGACAGCAGCCTGTTGCTTTGCGATCAGTTCTCGTGTGCTGCCCGTTGGCGTTGCGGATTGCTTGCTGCTGATGATCAGAAGTTGCTGCAACGTTATTTGGGTCTGAGTTGTTGGGAGAGGAAGGCATTGAAATTCTGTTACCAGCCATTATATTTATTTAGTTATTACTTAAGTTTTTGATATGTGGAAAGTAGTAGAAGGATGATGTCGTGGTTTAAGCAAAAGGCTCGTTTACCAGTATACTTATAAGAGGAGAATCTGGTCGAGAATTTTACAACAACTGCAACAACATTAATCGGGTGTATTAAAACTCACACATTTACTGAAATGGGGGGTCGAATATAGAAAAGTCTAATTAACTTAACCCTTATGCAGCTTAGAAATGATTTATGATGAAACTACGTTGTAGTCAAATCAATCGACTGCTACTTCATAATGCAAAATTTAATCGAAAATATGACAGGAAAATTTTAGTTAAGATTCTTGTTGAGCCACTTAACGAACTTGGAGGATTTAATTGTACAAGCTATAGAAATGGTCAGTACAAGTAGCCTAGTTGGCGACTAGGCGTGCATTGTGATCGTATAAAAATGGACAATGGGTTGACGCTCAACGAGTAGTAATTTATTAGTCCAAAGTCTCGCGACTTGTTTGTGTCTTTGTGGCGGCTTGTAATTGTCTTTTAGTAGACTTGTACGTAACGAGTAATATAAGTGGAGTATAAACAAAATTATGAGTGAGGTAATCCCTTGTTGGCGATTAGTGTTCTCCACCAGCCACTACCTCTATTATCATGCTCGCAAAGACTAATGAGATAATAAACTTTGTTCGCTACTATAGTATGGAGACTCAGATGATTCATTTCACGATAATATAATAGTACTCGCACTTTTATTGTCATAAAAAAGCACAAAAGATTGCAGCCCCAGACAGAGATAGATTGAATCATATCGTGTTCAATTGAATCAAACATAATAAGGTATCAATCAAACTGATGGACTATCGAGAATCGATACTCTACAATTTGTCAGATTTATTGATGCGTTCATTTTACAATGAGTAATGGACTAATGGTGGTGTGCTTGAATTTAATTGTCCGTTGGCTTGATCTCACCATGTACGTCTCATAATTTGTGAAATAATGTATCTATTTATGTAATGGGATTTACCTAGGGCACCAAGATTTTTTATTTCAACCCATAATTAGTTTCGTATCAAGGTTGAAACACCTTAACTTCATAAGAATGGTGTCATTGACCAAAGCCAAGTCAAATCCAGGCGTAAGGAGAAGCCAATCAAGAACGGACTTAAGCAAATATAATTTACTCCGTAATGACATATATTAGAACTCCAATCCAGATATACTAACAACAGTTTATTTCCGAAAGCCACATCCCTATGCACAGAAAACTAGTCTAATTTACGTTGCCTTTTTGCATTGATGGCTTTTTTACATAGGGTTGAAATTTGAGAGCAATTCAAATCAGATGAAATGCAGGAAGTACATTTTCAATAACACAAAAGTAAAATGGGGGTCTCTCAAAGATTATTTAGCATTTTTATTTTATTTTAATAGTGGCCTTATTTGGAAGTTTAAAGTTTATTTAACACTTCCTTATTTTGAGGTTTAAATTTTATTTCTTATTAGCCTTGTATTTTGATCATTTCAATACTCGTTATACATGTCGTTTTTTAAGTCAATTACGAATCTATGGCTCATCTCGTATGGGTCATCGTTTTTTAAGTCAATTACGAATCTATAACTCATCTCGTATGGGCCAAGTCAAGGCTACGGTGACTCTAGTGAAGTAGTAGTAACTAGTAAGTCTCACTATCACTAGTGAGAGTAACAAACTGAAAATAGGCAGTTGGGACTGTGACATAAACCCCGAATATTGAGCTAGTGTCAGAAATCCCCAAAAAGTCCAGAACATTGAGCTTCAGCTTCAAGCTACCACAAAAATGGCGACTTCGATATTTCCGACCGAAGTAATCACCAACATTCTGTCCCGCTTGCGAGTGAAGCCACTGTTACGCTTCACAAGCGTATCAGAATCATGGTATTCACTCATCAATTCCCCAAAATTCATCAAACTCCACCTCTCCCAAACCCTAACTTCCGACAACTACCCCAATCGGCCACTGTTCCCTCTCCTTTTCCGACACCGGCGGCGGCGGGAGTGACAAGAACCTCCGAACAATCCGCTTCTCCGACATCGACCACCCTCTCAAACACCTCCCCGACACCGTCGGCGTTCATATCCTCGGATATTCCAACGGCGTCTTCCTAATCTCCGATTTTGAAAGAAGTTACGTCTTCTTATTCAACCCCTCCACCAAAACGCACCGTTTAATCCCCCCTTCTACCCTTCTCCCTATACAAACCCAAAATTCGGGTACCCCACCCATTTCGAGGATGACAATTACGTGCTTTTCGGGTTCGGGTGCGACACCGCTTCGGAAGATTACAAAGCTTTACGGATTATCGAAACGCCGCGTACGAGGGGCGGTGTTTACAGTGAGATTGCAGTGTACAGCATGAGGAGTAATTCATGGAAATGTGTGGTTTATGAAGAATTGGGCAACATCCTGCCTTACAATGTAACGCTTGTCAATGACGCTTTGCATTTTCTAGTGAATAGGACTCGTAATATTGACCTTGCTGCTATGTGTTTTAATCTTAGGACTGAAAAGTTTTCGACTTTTAGAATGCCGAGACCTGAGGTTAATAGATGCAGTATGTATGTTGGGGAATTAGGAGGGTATCTTTATATTTGCTTTAGCTATCTGAATCTTAGACGAAATAGTTTGTTGGAGGACAATTGGGTACCAAATGCTGATGAGATGTGGTATAAATCTGTTCTGTGGGTGATGAAGGAGCATGGGAAGGAGGAGTCTTGGGTTAAAGCTGCTTACGTTTTGTGGTGCCACATTTGCTGGGTGTACGAGGCAAGTTAAGCCGGTTCTGTACTCGAATGATAGGCGTATGCTTTTAGTTGAGGTTGATGGTTATTGGTTAGGTTGGTATGACATTGAGAAAAACAAGTTGAAGAGGGTTAAGATGGTGTCTTTCCCGTCTGGCATTTGCGAGACTTGGCCTTATGTGGACTCCCTTGTTTCGTTTCACAGTGATAGGGTGAAGTCGAAGGGTGAAACTGCGACTGAGATGTAAAATTCTCATTCTTTTAACATCTTTTATTATGAATTGTGATCCTGGTTGTTTTAAGTTTTCTTATTCTTTTAACATCTTTTAACAATAGTCTAAGATGCTAACTATAGAGCATTTTAACTACCATTGTTGTTATTATTATTATTATTATTATTATTATTATTATTATTATTATTATTATGTATCCTAGCCACTAGTCACTAGTCACTAGCCCAAGTTTTAAGGGTATGGCGCGAGGGCACCTCTATATAAGACATTCTGATCTCGTCCGTAGTTAGGTAATGATTCGTATTAGTCATACACACTAATTAGTAATTGTCCTTACTATTTAGGACTCGTAATTAACATTTCAATAATAATGCAACAACATTTCAATAATAATGAATTAACATTGTAATTCATATCAACAAAGTTATCACCACCTCCTAATCATAATTACAGACTTACAATAGAAAATGTTTAAGCAGTTTATGTTGTAATCACAGCACATTATCCAACCATGAAAATGTAGATGTATCAAAGCATGCTTATTATAATGTACACTTTACTCATTTAGCTCATACCATTTAAAATTGATAAGGTACATTAGACCTTCAAAATTCCACAATCTCATCCATATTCCAACTATTCCAAACATTTAAATTTCAACCATTCCAAACATCCAAATTCTAGCATATATCACCAAACTTTTATCATAAATTTGAAACAAAACAACCATACAGAAGCCTCACATGTGTAAACAAGTGGCAAGTAATAAACAAAACATACACTAAATGAACAAAAACAGACAAACCCATCCCCCCTATGGCTTGATTCATTTTATTCATTTAATTAATTAATTATTTATTTATTTTGCTAGTTGATTCGTTTATTTCATTTTCCTAGTCTCATTAGTTCATTTTAGCGGGTGACCTAACCTGGGCTCTGATACCAACTGTAACACCTCCAAATTTCCTTTCCTTTTAAAAACGTTTTATCGCGAACCAAAACACATATTAAGGAAATTCAGAGGTGTCACTCCGCACCCGAGTCAAAGACCCGAATGCAAGGAGATTTCAGAAGCCGAACTACAAATGTCTAATGATCTAAAATAACTATTACAATCCATTAACTAAAATTACAATAGTCCAAAATATGAAATATGAAATATGAAATAGTCTATGTCTAATAACTACTAGTCTAATTATTGAATCCAACTAATTCTAGTGAGTCGTCGTTCCCGTATGCATCAATCACTCCAAACCTGTGGTGGATTTAAAATACAAAAACCACGGTTGAAAAAGTCAGATAAATTGAGTAAGCTAACACCTCAACGTGTAGAAAACCAAAACTCTTACCTGGATTTTGAAAACGTTTTTTTAGTTTTATTTTCGAAAACACACTTAGCACATAAACATATAATCATCCAATAATAATACCAAACCAGTAGTTAAGAGTCATATATCAGAATCCACCATTCAATTCATCACATACTCATAGTATAAGAAACATTCCATAATCCATATCCAACAAATCAAAGATTAACGATAAAAAAGAAATTCATAAGTCATGAGCCATAATCCACAATTCATAGTTAACAATCCACAATCCACAATCTATAATCCATAATCCATAATCCATCATCCATAATCTATAATCCTTATTTTTTAGAAATGAACTGAATCTTTTGCCAATTCACCCTATCAACCATAATCCATAATCCATAATCCAAGACAACTAGACCTTAAGTGTGCACACCCCCTACTGGGTGTTTTTAACCCAAGTAGAGTAGACTAGAGCCTAACCCTCTTAAAGACCGATGCAGTGAGGTAATTAATAGGAGTCGATGTGACTCAATCCAATAAATAAGAGTTCTTTTGACTCAAACAAATAAATAGGTGTTCTTTTGACTCAACGAATAATTAGGAGTTCTTTTGCTCCGTCTAAGTAACCAGTATCTTATTGAAAGAGAGTTGATAATCACAAATCATATAAAACGATACCAAACCCACACCATAATATAAATTGGCTATGCGCCTACAAACCAAACCAAACCAAATCAACCAATTCAATATACATTTAATCTTACCTTTCAAAATAACATATTTGTCACAAGCCATACCATATACCAATATTAATACAATAAATCCAACCAATCAAAATACAATAATTGTATAAACTGAATCGTTCTTCACCTATCATGATACTATGTTTTCATCCAATCACACCATTCACATATAGCACATAAGTTTGAAAGGTTTCCACAAGTTTAAGAAGGGTTGAGCATGCTAGCTTACCTTTTCAAGCAAACGAAAACTTAATAGCACAATAATCACTAGTACTCCTCGTCTACGAACTCAGGCTCTACAATTATACAAACGACATTCTCAAATTAACACTCAATCTTTCTAAACCAACCAACCAACTATATTCCTATATGTTAGTATGTATGATCCTATATGCAATGTATGATTATGACCATACCAAATTCAAACAAACAATTACCAATTATCCAATAATTATCGTTCTATTTCAATAATTATCCAATAAAACTCAATTAACACCAAAATTTTTATAAAAATTCACAATGGCCTAAAATTAGTTTAAAACAGAATATAACTCATAAAAATTAACCCTTAATTATTATAATTTAATTATAAAATTATTATACCAATTTATATTATGTTTTATTAATTAAAAACAATGTTTCATTACATAAAATCCCACAAATTCGAATTAAATTATATAAATCATGAAAATCAGTTTATAATTTTTTAAATTATCAGAATGTCGAAATATTGATTATCATAATTAATTTGGACTAATTAACATAAATTAGAAACAATTAACCAAAATTCCCCAATTTAAAATTTATACAAACTTGAACAAAACCCCAATTTAAATCTCAAACTAAATTCAAGAACCCTAATTAACAGATTTTAAGAGCACCCAATTCATATCTTTCGAAATTAATTGAAACAAAATCGAATAATTAAGCTAATTAATCCCAAATTCATAATTAGTGGAAATTAACTCAAAACAACCATCAAGATCAATTCTTTATGCATAAAACTAACTCTAATCGATTACCCACTAACCATAACATCTATCACAATCAATTAAACACAAATTAAGGCCATAAAACGACTTGATAATCACGTTTAATTGAACAACCGAAAACAGGGGAGAAAAGGGGCGTTACCCACAGCGCAAAAGAGGAAGAAAGGAGGCTAGGGTGGTGGTCGGCCGGCGAGGGTAGCAGCGGCGACGGGTGGGCAGGAAGAGAAAGCGAACGGCGACGGGTGAGAAAGGACGAGCGTGAAGAAGAAGAGGAAAGCAGGGGAAGAAGGAGTTTATGCGTGAAAGAGGAGAGAGAATTGAGGGTTTTTTTTTTTTCTGATTTCCTTTTTCTTTTTATGTTGGCTTAGGATGTGTTTGGTGTTTGGGCCAATTGGTGTGGGCTTGAGTTGTTGTAGTGTTTAGAAGATAGTCCAATTCAGAAATTAGAAAATCCTATATAGAAAATCCGACTCTAAAATTCATTTCCGAACTCGGTTTTGAGAACGACAATTAATAATTAAAATATTTTCATTTCAATAATCTAATTAATAGATCTAAAAATATTAGTATAAAATACTTTAAATTTTCGGGATATTACACTCGTAGTAATGTGGATAGCCTTGTTTCGTTGCCTAAAGATGGGGGTTAAGGTTCATATTTCTACATCTCCTGGCTTTCAAGAGCATTAATTTTTATGTCTTTTGAATTGTGATCCTAATTGTTCTAAGGTGTCTATAATATTGTACGTGTTTTTGGTGTTCTGTGTGCTAGTCTGTGCCACTCCTGTACATATTTGGTAGACGTAGACATTAGGGAACCCGAAATAGCTCATAATCTACCGATTACCTAGTGTGCTCCCGACTCTAATCACGCGTAGAATTGGCTCTTCTGTACAGGGTAAAGACTCAAGGGAAACCAGCCCACTCTGCCACCATGGACGCTAGGACTGAAGTGGACAGCCTTGTTTCTTTGCTCAAAGATAAGGTGATGTTGGAGGGTGGAACTGCGACAAAGAAGTAAATTTCTACTCTTATATTATATATGTTTTTTTTACCTGGTTATGTCCTTTGTCATTTGAGCAGTGATCCTAATTGTTCTAAGATTTGTTTAGGATTATTTGAGTTTTGTTGTACATATTTTTAGTGTTTTGTGTTCCCAGTGCTGCTAATGTACATATCTGGTAGATGTAGAGATTGGAAAACTCCTACAACAACAATAACAACAACATCCAAGCCTTATTCCCAAAATGATTCGGGGTCGGCTAACATGAATCGTCGTCTAAGAACCGTCTTATGCGCGCCATAAAATTTCAAAAACGTTGTGAACCATTTTGAAACATTGAAACACTTTCGGAAAGAGTTTTAGAAAGTCCTCAAAATAAGTAAAAAGTTTGAAAATGAGCGAAAACATATAACTTTGAACACCAAGTAAGGAAAAGTTTTGGAACAAGTTAGAAAAACCAAACAAAGAAACTAAAAATAGTCAAATTTAGTCCTCCACATGGATAGCGTCTCTCCACGTCGCCCTATCCAACACCATAATCTCTTCAAGCCCTAGCAAGCTCATATCATTTCTAATCACCCTAATCCAAGTCAACTTGGGTCTTCCCCGACCCCTACTAATATTATCACTTCCCCACCCTTCTACTCTTCTAACCGGCGCGTCACTAGGCCTCCTCCTCACATGACCATACCACCTCAATTGGTTCTCCATCATCTTGTCCGCGATGGGCGCAACCCCTATTTTCTCCCTAATAACTTCATTTCTTAACCGATCATGTCTTGTATGTCCAGACATCCACCGTAACATGCGCATCTCAGTCACACTCATCTTATGAACGTGACACTGTTTCACGACCCAACATTTTGTGTCGTATAACAGTGCCGACCTGATTACCGTACGATAAAACTTACCCTTCAACTTATTGGGCATTCCTCGATCACACAGGAGCCCTGTGGCATTCTTCCACTTCACCCAACCTGATCTGATCTTATGGGCCACATCTCCATCTAATTCTCCATCCTTTTGAAGAATCGATCCCAAATATCGAAAGAAATCTGATCCCTGAACAATCTTCCCATCCAACCTGATCGTCTCTGTCTCCATTCGCCTACTGCCGCTGAACTTACACTCCAAATATTCGATCTTGTTTCGGCTCAACCGAAACCCTCTAGACTCCAAAGTGTGCCTTCATAGTTCCAACCTCCTCTCCAAATCCTCTTTCGTCTCTGAAATCAACACTATATCATCTGCAAACATCATACACCATGGTATATCATCCTGGATTGACCTCGTCAATTCGTCCATGACTATAGCAAAAAGAAACGGACTAAGTGCGGACCCATGGTGCACTCCAATTGTAATAGGGAACTCTTCTGACTTCCCTACACTAGTCCGTACACTCGTGCTAGCTCTCTCATACATGTCCTTAATGATGTTAATATATTTTTGCGGAACTCCTTTCTTAGTTAAAGCCCACCAAAGCACTTCCCTCGGTACCTTATCATAGGCTTTCTCCAAATCAATAAACACCATATGTAGGTCCTTCTTTCTATCCCGATACGTCTTATGACATGAATTGCCTCCATAGTAGACCTCCCCGGCATGAATCCAAATTGGTTCTCCGAAATCTTCACACTTCTTCTTAATCTATGCTCAATCACCCGTTCCCAAAGTTTCATTGTATGACTCATCAACTTGATCCCGCGATAGTTGGCACACACCTGAACATCCCCTTTGTTCTTATACAAAGGGACCAAAGTGCTCTTCCTCCATTCCACCGACATCTTATTACCACTCCAAATCATGTTGAAAAAAGTCGTCAACCATTCCACACCTTTGTCTCCTAAACACCACCAAACCTCAATAGGTATGTCGTCTGGCCCCACTTCTTTCTTCTGTCCCATCTTCTTCAAAGCCATCCGCACCTCTCCCTTCTGAATTCTCCGCATGAACTCCCGATTAATAATACCCGGATGAATGTCCACATTTCCAATATCATTCACTCGATCGCCATTGAATAAGGTATCAAAGTACGATCTCCATCTTTCCGTAATCTCTTTATCATCAACAAGGACTCTTTGATCGACATCTTTGACGCATTTCACCCTACCAATATCCCGAGTCCTCCTTTCCCTGATACGTGCAATTTTGTAGATATCATTCTCTCCTGCTTTGGTATCTAATCTTGTATAGAGGTCTTGGTTCACCTTTCCTCTTGCGTCTCTTACAGCTTTCTTTGCTGCTCTTTTTGCCTCCTTATACTTCTCGTAGTTCTCCTCACTTCTATCTTTCCCCAAACTCTTATAACATTTCCGCTTGTTCCATCGTTTGTTGCACCTCCTCATTCCATCAAGATGTATCCTTACTCGGTAGAGCTTTCCCTTTAGATTCACCGAGAACCTCTTTTGCTGCCTCTTTTACCTTATGCTACATAGTAACCCATACTGAGTCTACAACTCTTTGCACACTAGTTGACCACACATCCGTCCCATCCATCTTCTCCAAGAAAGCCTCCTTGTGCTCTCCTTCAAGTTTCCACCATTTGATCCCTGGTTCTACTTGTGGCCGCCTCTTCCCAAAGCATCCCTTAACTCTGAAATCCAATACCACCAATCTATGTTGTGTAGCCGCACTCTCCCCAGGTATCACCTTGCAATCCGTAAAACTCTTGCGCCAAGCATTGCTCACCAAAAAGAAATCAATCTGACTCGCATTATTTTCGCTCCTGTACGTCACCAAGTGAGACTCTCTCTTCTCAAACCACGTGTTCATTATACCCAAGTCATATGCCAATGCAAAATCCAAAATGGCCGTTCCTCCTTTATTTTTCGACCCATAGCCAAAACCTCCATGTACGCTTTCAAAACTGTGCCGTGATGATCCCACATGCCCATTCAGGTCCCCACCAATAATCAACTTCTCCCCACTAGGAACCCCTTGCACCACCTCTTCTAGCTCCTCCCAAAATTCCTGACGAATAGATACATCCAATCCAATTTGTGGTGCATAAGCACTTACAATAGTCATAATCTCACTCCCAATCACCAACCTCACTGTCATAATGAGATCGCTCTTCCTCGAAACCTCCACCACATCATCTATGTAATCCTTATCAATAATTATACCAACTCTATTTCTACTCTTATCATTTCCATAGTACCAAAGCTTATAACCCCATGGTGTGATCTCCTAAGCTTTCGCTCCAACCCATTTCGTCTCTTGTAAACACATAATGTGAATCCTTCTCCTCCTCATAACCTCCACAACCTCCAAAGATCTCCCGTCAAAGAGCCGATGTTCCACGTTCCAAACCTAAGCCTACTACCCTTACTGTTATGAATAAGTTTCCTACCTCGCTCCCGTCCATGATTTGAGAACCTTTGCACATTTGACACCACCCATGGGAGCCGGAGTGGCGCGTCACTTCGGGGTGACGACCTAGCAACCCTTGCATATTTTTCACTACACCCAAGTCTAGGAAGTGTAGCGCGACCTTGCATATTTGACACCACCCCCGGGTGTCGGAGTGGCGCGTCGCTTCGGGGCGACGACCTAGAGACCCTAGCATACTTATCACCACACCCGGGTCCAGGAAGGGTAGTGTGTCTCTGTGAAGGGGACGCCCCCATGGTTATTAGAAAACTCCTAATAGCGCATAATTAAGCATTCTCTAGAATGCTCGTGGCACTAAACATAAGTGGTTTGGCTCTATTATATTAGGCGTAAAGCTACAAGTTTTCTACACATTTCCACTTCTAATGAATTGGATTATTGGAATATCTCTGCAGAATTAAAGCTCATGGGATACCAGCCCCGTCTGGCATCATGGAGGCTAAGACTAATATGGACAACCTTGTTTCTTTGCACAAAGATGAGGTGAAATTGAAGGGTGGAACTGCCACAAAGACGTGAGTTTCTACTTCTTAATCTCCATGGTGCACCTCTTTCAATGAAGTATCAAGTGTCTTTACCTGTGTCTGAGTATCCAGTATCTAACACGGGTACTTAAAGATGTTGGAAAATGGCTGCCAAAGCCATAATGGGATTGATATCCCACATCGGCCAAGCAAACCTTTTTTGCTTGGTTTATATACCTCACTCTTCTTTTAGCTGTTGAGCTGCCAAGCTGTGGGCTTACTATGGACTTTGTGTGTGTTGGTTTCGGCCCACACGCGCGCGCGCGCCGTTCGCCCGCCCGGTCCGGGTCGGGGCGTGGGTGTGGGCTGGGCTGGGCATGTACTTTTCAATTTGGTTGGATCTAAAAATTTTGGCCCAGTTTTATTTTTTTGTCGTTTGAACGTTTGATTTTCAAACGTTTATTTGACCATTTCGATTCCGATTTTATTTCCCTTAATACTGCGATAATGACGTCTTAATTCCCATTATCTCCGTGATTATGTCTGTCATAATTCACGTAATTATGGTCATAATTTCGCCCTGATTTTCTTCCTTGAACGGCTCTGTTCTCCTCTTTATATACGAGCCGTTTCTGCTCATTGTTGATCATCGAAAACACACAAAAAATACAAACACATATACACGTTTAAGGCAATTGTTCCTGGGTAATTGTAGTTCTGCACCCTCCAACCCTTAGCCGTTTGTGGTAGCGGTCGAGGGTAACTGTGTTAACCTTGGGGAGCTTTTCGGCCAGTGACGATTACCACCGGAGTCGGGCCGTAAACTGTAACACCCCATATTTTTGGGTTACTTGAATTGTACGAAGTATTGGGAGAATCTCGTTTTAAGGGTGTGAAAATCTATTTGGGAATTAAGGTATACCTTCCGTTTAGAGACGCTTTCCTAATTGGGCAACTGTTGGACGAAATTACCGAAATACCCTTACTAAACCCTTCCTATTTTCTACAAAAATAAAACAAACACCAAACCCTCCCCACTCCCCCTCACGGCAGCAGCAGCAAAAAGAAAGAAAAGAAAAAAAAAAAAAGAAGAGGAGAAGAAGAAGAAGAACGCACGACCGAGGCCGCCGACCGCACCCTTCGCCGCCGCCGACCACCCTAGCGCCTCCACCGCATCTCTTTGCTCTTCCTTTTGGTTTTGTAACCAAAAGTTGTAAGTTTTAAACCCCCTTTTAGTATGATTTTCAGATTAGGGCTTTTCTATTATTCATGTTAATAGAAGTTTAAGCATGAATTAGGTGATGATTAGTTGTTGGTGGGTTCTTAGTTGTGATTAATTGTGTTTTGATGCATAAAATATTAAAGTTGTGAATTAGGGTTCCCGCGATTGAAGTTATAATGATTTTATGATGATTTTATGATTAGAGATGTGTAGTAATTGGAGGGATTGTTTGATATGATTTGTAGAATTCGTGATTAGGGTTTAGAGATGTTTTATGATGTTTTAATGGTGGAAAAGGCATGCTGCCCAGATCTGATCTCACCTTAATTTGAGTATTATCATCATGGTTTTAATGAGTTTATGATGGGTTTATATTGTTGGTATGTTTAGTAAGGTGCTGTGCGAATTTGGTTACGTTTGGAGATCGTTTGAGAGTTGGAATATGAGTCTAGAGGTGTCTTATTGGTGTTGGTAGTGTGATGGTTGATAATTGGTGATTTGTTATTTGGTTTTTAGGTTGTGTGTTCGAGGAAGTACCGTTCTAAAGTCTTGGGTTGATCTTGTGATTTCGCTAGTAAGGTAAGAACGTTGATCACAAATCTCTCATCGACCATTATCTTGTTTGATACGCTTGCTTGATCATCATATATTCTTGTTTTATACGTTCATTCTCATTATCCGTTTCGCTTGTACCTAATTATATCATTGAGCATATTTTTCCGTTCATCTTATCAATGTTCGTTTGCGGTCTTTCGACCACCACACTCCCCACGGCCCTTCGGCCCTCTTGCCTTCCTCGGCCCTTCGGCCTCTAGCCGAGACCACCACTCGGCCATTCGGCCGAGTGGTGTGTTTTGCTTGTTACTTGTGTTTTTGTTTTGCTTAAAGTATCTATTGATTACGATCATTATAATTTGAATCGTCAAATAATGCATTTTTGAATAACGTATATAAAACGGATGAAAGAATATAAATGACTCCACCTAGAGTACGATGTATTCGGCTCGGCCGATCATCGTTGATATACCTCTGATCAAGGTACGTAGGGTCGGGTTAGCTGCCGACTTCCTAATAGTCTTCCTCCTGGATGGGAGCTCGTCCTACCGGCCTGTCTTGTGAGGGGTGTGCACACTCGGGATTATTAGGGCGATAATTACAACTCTAGCTCGAACAAAGTTCGTTAAGTGGGGCTATGGGGTAGGACCCTGGCCGAAAATATGACAAAACGATATATATATATATATATACATATTTATTGAGCGGCGATGCTCTTTTGATAATGCACTCTGTTGCTATTGATATTCCTATGCTATAACGTCAATTCGTTCTTGTTAGCTACGCGCCTCAAGGCGCGTATCTTATTTGTTCTTTATACTTGTTATTTCTTACTCAGCCTGTGCTGACGTTCTGTTTTCTGGTTCGTCCCTACCGTGTTCTGGGGCCTATGCCAATCTTCGATGGCATAGTTGACAGGTCTTGATGATATGGCTGCATGTTTACAAAGCTGATCATGTTGGGGGTTTTCGAAAGACTTTGTTTTATCTCAGACTTCATTTCGTTTTAATTATGTAATTTGGATTTCGTTTTGAGAACTATAGCTCGACATCTTTTTTTAGACTTCCGCTGTTTTATTTCCGTTTGTTAATTGTTGTTGAATTTCTAGCCTAGCAATTGACTTGGTAGTCAATTGCGGCGTGACAATTCTAAATTTATTTCTATTTATAGTTGGTCAAAATTTAGGGTTGTTACAGTTGGTATCAGAGCGATAGGTTCTGATTCGTTGAGTCTATAAAGGTTTTCAAAACTTGTTTTAAATGATTTACAAACTGGACAGGGGATGGGTGCATTCATTCGTATGCTATGTGCTAACTGCTATGTGAAACTAGAGAAGGAGTTTACACTAATGGTTTTGACCTGCGAATTTTGTGGTATGCGTATACGAATTGGGTACTAATGCACTTGGAGTTCTCTCTGGTATACTGACAGAATGGCAGGCACGGGAACATATGTTTGGGAGTTCGGACCATCTGGTGTAAGGTCAATTGTTGGTCCATGGACGATACCGGATCATATAGCTTTTTCATCTGAGACCTTCCAGGACCGTATGAGAATTGGTGAGTCTGTAGAAGAGTTCGTCACCAGGATGAGGGCAAAACTGACTGAGGTAGCCGAAAGATTTCCATGGGCAATTAGACCCGAGGTCCAAGTCTTTGTGACATTGGTCAACCTGAGGATACATCCTCGTTGGGAGGAGGTTCGAGCGAGGCTAGAAAGGAATGCCTACTATGCTTGTCTCACAGGGAGTTCACAATACTTAAGGGACAGATCAGGCAGAGTGATAGATCTTGACAGGTTGGAGGTAATTCTGGAGTGGGAGTATGAGATATCCCTTAGCCCTGTGCAAATACCTGAAAATTTCCAATTATACATACCCCCTGTACCCTCGAACCCTGATAATGGTAACCCTACCCCGGAACCTCGTGAAGCTTATGTGATGAAAGGGAGGAAGGTTCAGCTACAGGGACACGAAACGCCTGGCCAATCGAGTCAGAAGAGAGTTAAAGTTGAGGAATATCACCATTCTCCTAATCCCCCGTCCTCACCTATTGGAGTGGATGCACCAGTGGACACGGAGGAGGAGCCCGAGGAAGTTCCCACGAGTGAAGAGGAGGACGATACCATTGGGACTAGTGACACGGAGGTCATTGTGATTAGTTCGGATGAGGAGTTGAGCGACTCGGATCAAGATGATGGAGGGGAAGTCCCTAATGATGAGGATTATGACCCGAGTGGCTAAGCTTGAAGAATTAGTATAGAGACTTATAAATAAAGGCATAAGGCCTGGATATTAATTAGACGTCGATTATGTTTTATTATTAAATGTTAGCATTAAACATCATATCATACTTTGTCAAGTTTTCATTGTTCAAGTGCTTTAGATCGGGGACAATACCCCAATACCATTATGTTATTTCGATTGTTTCAAAAGCACGTTGCAAATTAAATGCTAGTTGATTTTATACTGTGTGTTGATATCACTGTTCTCGAACATTCATGTGTCCGACGTTTCTGATCCTAGCACGACGCGTGCTACAGTAACACAAGACGAGATTCAAAAAAAAAAAAAAAAAACGAAAAAAAAAAAAAAAAAAAAAAAAAAAAAAAAAAAAAAAAAAAAAAAAAAAAAACTCCGAAAAGTTAAACTCGGGCGAGACGAATAGACGAATGTTGATTCCGATATACTTACACTTCTGAACTGAGTTGCCATCATGATTCGCTGGCT
Source organism: Spergularia marina (assembly GCA_963680865.1). Lineage (NCBI taxonomy): Eukaryota > Viridiplantae > Streptophyta > Magnoliopsida > Caryophyllales > Caryophyllaceae > Spergularia > Spergularia marina. The sequence goes on from OY804546.1 coordinate 26,076,072, forward strand.
ATGCGATTTATTGTTTATGTCTAGACTGAAATGTAGTGACTTATGCTTGATAATGCCTGAATGAATCTGTTATGGAGTTGGTTACGCCTGATTCAACCGTTATTGCCTTATAGAAAATGGTGCGAAACAACAGTCCAGATGTGACAGCTATTCTGGCACAAATGGCACAGCAGCAGCAAGTGATGGTTGAAACTATGCAGCAGATAGCACAGATTAACGCTGCTAATATTGCTGCCAATAATGCTGCTAATAATGCTGCCAATAATGCTGCAAACAATGCTGCAAACGACGGCAATGGGATTAATGCCGCTAATGGAGGCGGAGATAATGAAATGATGTTAGCTAAGATGTCGGATGCTGTACAGAAGAAACGGCCCGACAATTTTACTGGGAGAGGAGAACCGAGTATCCTACTTGACTGGATCGAGGATATGGAGAGAATCTTCTCTGCTGTTGGAGTTCCTGACAATCTGAAGGTAAAGGTTGCTGCATTTTACCTTAAGGAGGTAGCTGGAAGATGGTGGATGAAAATTCAGGAGGAATTTTACAAACCGGTGCTGGAAGAGAAAGCTGATGGGTCTGTTATTGAGAGGTTTAGAGATTGGAAAGTTTTCAAATACCTCTTAGAGAAAGAGTTCTTTCCGGAGCACTTGAAGGAACAGAAGGTGGCGGAATTTGAGGCATTTCAACAAACTGAGGGCATGTCTGTGAAGGAATTCCATGATAAGTTTGAGGACTTGAATAGGTTTGCTGAGAGTGTCACGCCTACTGAGTCTTCTAGAGCCGCCAGCTTTAGAAAGAAACTACTTTGGAGTATTAAGGGATGGTTTGCCTCTGAGCGATTCCATACTGTAAAGGATGTTTATGAAAGAGCCACAACAGCAGAGCAGAATATGGAAACAATGAGCATGGAACTCGGGGGAAAGAGAAAGGAGACGCCCTTTGATTTGGTGAACATACCCAATAAGAAGGGAAATTTTGGGGATTTCAAAGGAAAAGCGCAGTCTGCTGGGACTGGGAAGTCGAACTACAAGAATGTTTTCCACAACAGAGCTCAAAGCCAGAGCTTTGAGATCGAGAGGCCTTGCAACAAGTGTGGCAATAAGCATCCCGGGAAGACGTGCAATGGTGATAGGGTCACATGCTTCCATTGCGGAAAGCTTGGGCATAAGGCTAATGTGTGCTACTCCAAGATGGCTGGAAAAGCGCCTGTAGCGTCTGGCAGCTACTCAGTGGCGCCCAATCGATTCCAGAATTTCAAGGCCCAAAGTGGCTATGCGGGTTCGAATAACACTTACAAGAATCCGGCACCAACTAGGGGAACAACCTATACAGCACCAGCTAAGCAAGCGGGATCGGCCAGTGTGGCCGCCCCAACTAAGAAAGCCACTGGACAGCTGTATGTCATGAATCCAGAAGAGAATGAAAACGCTGATGTCGTATCGGGTAAATTCCCTGTTAACTCAGTACTTGCAAATGTTCTATTTGATAGTGGTGCATCCCACTCGTTTATTGCTGATAAGATTGTTGAGAAATGTGGACTTAATGATAGTTCAACGGTAAACTTTGAGTTTTCAATGCCTGATGGGTCTAGTATTGCATGTAAGAGTCAGTTTAAAGACGTGCCTGTAGTGATTTGTGGACATGAGTTCAAATCTGATTTAATAACTTTTCCCCTAACCCATTTTGATGTAATATTGGGAATGGATTGGATGGGTAGGTATAAAGCGAGAATAGATTGTTGGATAGGAAAGATTTCACTTCGGGGACAGAAAAACACCCATGTGACTTATCGCATACTTCCAAAAAGACCAAGAATAAAGTTTGTGTCTGCCATGAATCTGAAGAAGCAGATAAATAAGGGAGAACCTCTATTCTTATGTCATGTGCGAGACACTAGGGTAGAATACCCAGAGTTGGACGATGTCCCTGTTGTGAGTGACTATTCTGATGTTTTCCCTGAGGAGATCCCGGGGATGCCACCCAAAAGAGAAGTTGAGTTCAAAATTGAGTTAGTACCTGGAACGGGTCCGATTGCTAAGTCACCTTACCGGATGGCCCCGGTGGAAATGCAGGAGCTGAAAAAGCAACTAGATGAATTGGTGGAAAAGGGATATGTCAGGCCAAGTGTGTCACCTTGGGGAGCCCCGGTCTTATTTGTAAGGAAGAAGGATGGCACAATGAGGCTATGTATCGATTATCGAGAACTGAATAATGTCACCATCAAAAACAGATACCCCTTACCCAGGATAGATGACTTATTTGACCAGCTTAAGGACGCAAGTGTGTTCTCAAAGATCGACTTGAGGTCGGGGTATTATCAATTGAAGGTAGCTGAAGAAGATGTACCAAAGACCGCATTTTCAACTAGATATGGACACTATGAGTTCACGGTAATGCCATTTGGGTTAACAAACGCGCCTGCAGTGTTCATGGATCTCATGAATCGCACCTTCAGACCTTACTTGGATAAGTTTGTGGTAGTGTTTATTGATGATATTCTGATTTACTCCAAGACTGAAGAGGAGCATAAGAATCACTTGAGGATCGTATTGGAGATTTTGAGAGAAAAGCAACTATACGGTAAATTCTCGAAGTGTGAATTCTGGTTGAATAAGGTAGCCTTTTTGGGACACGTAATATCCAAGGACGGAGTTGCAGTAGACCCAGCTAAGGTCAAAGCGGTAAAGGATTGGCCTACCCCAAAGAACGTAACAGAGATTAGAAGCTTTTTGGGACTAGCAGGTTACTACAGGAGATTTGTGAAGGATTTCTCTAAGATTGCTAAACCAATGACGACGTTGATGAAGAAGACTACAAAGTATAAATGGGATGAGACTTGTGAGAAAGCCTTTCAAACTCTAAAGGAACGGTTAACCACGGCGCCAGTGTTAGCTCTACCTGATGAGAACATACCCTACGAGGTGTACACCGATGCTTCAAAGAATGGTTTAGGATGTGTACTAATGCAGAACAGGAGAGTAATCGCCTATGCGTCTAGGCAACTCAAAAATTATGAGGAAAACTACCCGACCCATGATTTGGAGCTAGCAGCCGTGATTTTTGCACTAAAACTGTGGAGACACTATCTGTTTGGGGTTACATTCAAGATTTTCTCTGACCATAAGAGTTTAAAGTACATTTTCACCCAGAAAGAGTTAAACATGCGTCAAAGGAGGTGGTTAGAACTGATCAAAGATTACGACATGGAGATACAGTATCATGAAGGGAAAGCAAATGTTGTAGCAGATGCACTGAGCAGGAAGTCTCTACATTCGGTCCAATTGGTTGTTCAAAGACAAAGACTAAGGAATGAGTTTCTCAATTTCGGAGTTCAGTTGATAGAACCAGGAGCAACCACGGGGACAACCGCGATTGAAAATGATGTCTTTGAGGAGATCAAAGAATTGCAGGAGACTGACAAGCTGCTGATAGAAAAGGTAGCGAAAGAACCTGCATTGTTCAGAAGATGTGAAGATGGGATAATTCGATTTCAGGATCGGGTCTGCTTACCAAACAACGCCACATTGAGGGATAGAATCCTAATAGAGGCTCATGCAAGCAAATACTCAGTACATCCAGGTGGAGATAAGATGTACCAGGATTTGAGGAGAGTATTCTGGTGGTCAGGAATGAAGAAGGATGTGGCTAATTTTGTGTCTAGGTGTTTAGTTTGCCAAAAGGTTAAAAGTGAACACAAGAGACCTCAAGGAAAATTGCAACCCTTACCAGTACCAGAGTGGAAATGGAGTTCCATATCCATGGACTTCATTGCTGGATTACCTCGAACACCTAAAGGCAACAACATGATTTGGGTAATAGTGGACAGGTTGACGAAATGTGCACATTTTATACCAATGAAAGACACGTGGAAAAAGAAACAGTTAGCTGATGCCTATATACATCATGTGTTGAGAATTCATGGTACTCCGAAGGAGATCGTCTCCGATCGCGATGCACGTTTTGTCTCCCGTTTCTGGAAAAAGTTACAAGAAGCCTTGGGAACAAAACTCTTAATGAGTACCGCATTCCACCCCGCAACTGATGGTCAAACAGAGAGGACAAATCAGACCTTGGAAGATATGTTAAGAGCCTGTGCTTTACAATACCAAGGTGGTTGGGAGGATAAGATGGATCTGATAGAATTCTCCTACAACAACAGCTATCAAGCCTCAATCAAGATGGCCCCATACGAGGCACTATATGGTAGGAAGTGCAGGAGTCCAATCTGTTGGAATGACATCAGTGAAACGATGGTTTTGGGTCTAGATTACATCCAGCAGATGACCGACCAAGTCAAACTAATCCAGGAGAGACTAAAGGCTGCGCAGGACAGACAAAAGAACTATGCCGATAAGACTCGCAGTCAAATTGAGTTTAATGAGGGCGACATGGTGCTACTCCGAGTGTCACCTACCAGGGGTGTAATGAGGTTCGGGAAGAAAGGGAAACTGAGTCCTAAGTTCATTGGACCCTACAGGGTGACCAAACGGATAGGTGAGGTCGCTTATGAGTTAGACTTGCCAGCAAACCTCGAAAAGGTTCACAACGTGTTTCACGTTTCCCAACTCAGACGATACGTTAGCGATCCGTCACATGTACTCAATCCAGAAACCATCGAATTAGATGAAACCATGACTTATGAAGAAGCACCATTGAAAATCTTGGACACTAAGGTGCGCAAAACCCGACGAGCTGAGACACAGATGGTGAAAGTTCTGTGGTGTAATAACAACGTTGAGGAAGCAACCTGGGAAGTGGAGTCGGTTATGCGTGAGAAGTACCCTCATCTGTTTACTTAAGGTATATTCGGTTCGGGTCGAACCTTTATTTTAAGGGGGATGAGAGCCTCGCGCGCTTTGTTTTGTTTCTAAGCGTTTGTTTGATGTGATTTATGTGTGTTTTGATTCATATGTTTGCCGATTCTTCTTTCATGTGCTTTGTTGCTTCGTACCTCGAGTACAGTATTTCCAACTCATTTTAATTCTCATTCAATTACCCTTCTATTGTTTTCCCTCGAGCATGATCTTATGATCTTATATTACATTTTTCCAAGTACTCATTCTACCCTGTGATCAATGTTATTAGTTAAGAGCGTGTCTTTTGAAGGATGGGTTTAAAGATTCGGGACGAATCTTTGTTTAAGGGGGGAAGATTGTAACACCCCATATTTTTGGGTTACTTGAATTGTACGAAGTATTGGGAGAATCTCGTTTTAAGGGTGTGAAAATCTATTTGGGAATTAAGGTATACCTTCCGTTTAGAGACGCTTTCCTAATTGGGCAACTGTTGGACGAAATTACCGAAATACCCTTACTAAACCCTTCCTATTTTCTACAAAAATAAAACAAACACCAAACCCTCCCCACTCCCCCTCACGGCAGCAGCAGCAAAAAGAAAGAAAAGAAAAAAAAAAAAAGAAGAGGAGAAGAAGAAGAAGAACGCACGACCGAGGCCGCCGACCGCACCCTTCGCCGCCGCCGACCACCCTAGCGCCTCCACCGCATCTCTTTGCTCTTCCTTTTGGTTTTGTAACCAAAAGTTGTAAGTTTTAAACCCCCTTTTAGTATGATTTTCAGATTAGGGCTTTTCTATTATTCATGTTAATAGAAGTTTAAGCATGAATTAGGTGATGATTAGTTGTTGGTGGGTTCTTAGTTGTGATTAATTGTGTTTTGATGCATAAAATATTAAAGTTGTGAATTAGGGTTCCCGCGATTGAAGTTATAATGATTTTATGATGATTTTATGATTAGAGATGTGTAGTAATTGGAGGGATTGTTTGATATGATTTGTAGAATTCGTGATTAGGGTTTAGAGATGTTTTATGATGTTTTAATGGTGGAAAAGGCATGCTGCCCAGATCTGATCTCACCTTAATTTGAGTATTATCATCATGGTTTTAATGAGTTTATGATGGGTTTATATTGTTGGTATGTTTAGTAAGGTGCTGTGCGAATTTGGTTACGTTTGGAGATCGTTTGAGAGTTGGAATATGAGTCTAGAGGTGTCTTATTGGTGTTGGTAGTGTGATGGTTGATAATTGGTGATTTGTTATTTGGTTTTTAGGTTGTGTGTTCGAGGAAGTACCGTTCTAAAGTCTTGGGTTGATCTTGTGATTTCGCTAGTAAGGTAAGAACGTTGATCACAAATCTCTCATCGACCATTATCTTGTTTGATACGCTTGCTTGATCATCATATATTCTTGTTTTATACGTTCATTCTCATTATCCGTTTCGCTTGTACCTAATTATATCATTGAGCATATTTTTCCGTTCATCTTATCAATGTTCGTTTGCGGTCTTTCGACCACCACACTCCCCACGGCCCTTCGGCCCTCTTGCCTTCCTCGGCCCTTCGGCCTCTAGCCGAGACCACCACTCGGCCATTCGGCCGAGTGGTGTGTTTTGCTTGTTACTTGTGTTTTTGTTTTGCTTAAAGTATCTATTGATTACGATCATTATAATTTGAATCGTCAAATAATGCATTTTTGAATAACGTATATAAAACGGATGAAAGAATATAAATGACTCCACCTAGAGTACGATGTATTCGGCTCGGCCGATCATCGTTGATATACCTCTGATCAAGGTACGTAGGGTCGGGTTAGCTGCCGACTTCCTAATAGTCTTCCTCCTGGATGGGAGCTCGTCCTACCGGCCTGTCTTGTGAGGGGTGTGCACACTCGGGATTATTAGGGCGATAATTACAACTCTAGCTCGAACAAAGTTCGTTAAGTGGGGCTATGGGGTAGGACCCTGGCCGAAAATATGACAAAACGATATATATATATATATATACATATTTATTGAGCGGCGATGCTCTTTTGATAATGCACTCTGTTGCTATTGATATTCCTATGCTATAACGTCAATTCGTTCTTGTTAGCTACGCGCCTCAAGGCGCGTATCTTATTTGTTCTTTATACTTGTTATTTCTTACTCAGCCTGTGCTGACGTTCTGTTTTCTGGTTCGTCCCTACCGTGTTCTGGGGCCTATGCCAATCTTCGATGGCATAGTTGACAGGTCTTGATGATATGGCTGCATGTTTACAAAGCTGATCATGTTGGGGGTTTTCGAAAGACTTTGTTTTATCTCAGACTTCATTTCGTTTTAATTATGTAATTTGGATTTCGTTTTGAGAACTATAGCTCGACATCTTTTTTTAGACTTCCGCTGTTTTATTTCCGTTTGTTAATTGTTGTTGAATTTCTAGCCTAGCAATTGACTTGGTAGTCAATTGCGGCGTGACAATTCTAAATTTATTTCTATTTATAGTTGGTCAAAATTTAGGGTTGTTACATAAACGCTTTCAAGTTAGTGGTCTCCTACCGCGACACAGTCTTGAATTCCGATAAGTATTCGTCTCTTACCTTAGCCATTTTCGTTTATTATTCTTACAATTTGAAAGCGTTTAATCTGCGATTATGGCAAACCTACGTTTCAATGTCCCTGATTTGTCCAAACTTGAACCTCTTGACGGAGACAACTACAAAAGATGGTCCCAAAAATTACTGATGTTTTTTGAGCAATTAGAAATTGACTATGTCTTGCTAAATGAATGTCCTGAACCTATTACGGCCACTGCTGGTGATGTTACCGCCACTCCCCCTGCTGCTACTGTTATTAGGACTAATGATGCTGAGATTAAGAAATACCAAAAGGATAACAAAACAGTTAGGTGTCACATTCTTAATCATATGGTCAATTCCCTTTTTGATCTTTACACGAAACATGATTCTGCCAAAGACATTTGGGAGTTCCTAGCCAAGAAATATGGAGCTGATGATGCAGGGAAGAAGAAATATGTTGTAGGGAAGTGGCTGGCGTTTCAGATGGTCGATGACAAGCCGATTATGGTTCAGGTTCATGAGTACGAGAATCTGTGTGCTGATGTGATGAACGAGAAGATGATGATGTGCGAGATTTTTCAGGCTAACGTCTTGCTTGAGAAATTTCCACCGTCTTGGGCTGATTTTCGTAACCAACTCAAACACAAGAAGAAGGACTTATCCCTCCAGGATCTCATCAGCTACATGAAGACTGAAGAGGCTAATCGCCTCAAGGATAAGTTTGACTCTCTTTCCCTTAATTCCTCGAATGCTAACCTTGAGGAAACTGGTGCTGTTCAGATTCGAGACAGGTTCAAGGGCAAAGGCAAGAGAGGCCAGAATAATAAGAAGAACAAGAAGCAAGGAGCCAAGTTCGTGAATCCGGCGAGCAAGATTCAGAAGAAGGAGGTCCTGTGCTATGTATGTGGAAAGGCTGGTCACAAGGCTTATCAATGTCCCCAACGCCAAGGTCCGAAGCAGAACCAAGCCAACCTTGCTGAGGCAGATGAAGTCATTGCTGCAGTGGTGGTTGAAGCAAATCTGGTGGAAAACTCAACCGACTGGATTTTGGACACGGGGGCTTCAAGGCATTTCTGCGCCAACAAGGAGCTATTCCATGAGTTTGAGGACGCTGCTGAAGGAGAGTGCGTCTACATGGGCAATGCTGCTACTGCTGGAGTTCTTGGAAAAGGAAAGGTCACCCTCAAACTCACTTCTGGAAAATCCCTATCCCTTTCCAATGTGTTGTATGTCCCCTCGATGCGTCGCAACCTAGTGTCTGGTGCCTTGCTAAACAAAGCTGGTTTGAAAATTGTTTTTGAGGCTGACAAGGTTGTAATGACTAGGGGTGGGGAATTTGTGGGGAAGGGATATCTTAGTGGGGGTTTGTTTGTTTTGAATGTTGTTCCAAAGTTGATTAATGAGAATGTTTCTTCTTCTGCTTACATTGCCGAGTCTTTGGATTTATGGCATGGTAGATTAGGTCATGTGAATGTTGCATCTATCAAACGTCTCAAACACTTAGCCTTGATTCCGAACCTTAGCCTTGATTCCGAACCGTCTAAGTGCCCAGTTTGTGTAGAAGCCAAATTCACGAGAAAACCTTGTAAACCTGTTGCTCATCGAGACACTAAACTTCTAGAATTAATTCATACCGATTTAGCCGATTTTCAAAGTACTAGAAGTAGAGGTGGGAAATTGTGGTATATTACCTTTGTTGATGACTATTCAAGGTTTACTAGAGTCTACCTTCTCAAATCCAAAAGTGAGGCAGGAGAAGCTTTCCTTAGGTATAAAACTGAGGTAGAGAACCAACTTGATAAGAGGATAAAACGGGTTAGGTCTGACAGAGGCAGAGAGTACAAGAATTCTTCCTTAGAAGAGCAGTGTGCTAAATTTGGGATTATCCATGACCTTAGTGCTCCCTACGTTCCCCAACAGAATGGTGTAGCTGAGAGGAAAAATAGATCCTTGAAAAATATGATGAATGCTATGCTTTTGAGTTCGGGGTTGGCCACAGATATGTGGGGGGAAGCCGTGCTTTCAGCCTGTTATATCCTTAACCGAGTACCTCATAAAAAACTAGATAAGACACCCTATGAGATGTGGAAGGGTTATCCTCCAAACTTGAGATTTTTGAGAGTATGGGGGTGTCTAGCCAAAGTGGGGTTGCCACAACATAAGAGGACAAACATCGGACCTAAGACGTTTGATGCTGTGTTTATTGGTTATGCTCATGCTGCATATAGATTTTTGACTTTAAGTGATAGAACTATATGTGAATATAGAGATGCTGAATTTTTTGAGCATGTGTTTCCCCTGAAAAAGGGTAATGATGTTGCATCCTCGTCTTGTAATGAGCATGTTATTACTCCTGTTGTTGATGAGCATGTTATTACTCCTGTTGTTGATGAGCATGTTATTACTCCTGTTGTTGATGAACATGTCATTACTCCTGTTGTTAATGTGCCTGTTTCTTCTGTTGAGCATGCTAGTAGTTCTTCTACTATAGATGAACCTAGGAGGACTAAGAGACCTAGAATAGCTAAAGTTATGGGTCCTGATTGGGTTACTAATTTTCTGTCTGAGAGTGCATGTATTGATATGCTTAGTGATGAGCTAGTTTGTGCCTTTATGATAGAAGAAGACCCGAAAACCTTTGAGGATGCTATGAGGTCTGTTGATGCTGTGTTTTGGAAAGAGGCCATTAAAAGTGAGCTAGATTCCGTTGTTTCTAATTCCACTTGGGAGCTGACTGACTTGCCTAAGGGGTCTAAGACCATAGATAGTAAATGGATCTTTAAGAAGAAGTTGAGACCTGATGGGACTATAGAGAGATTTAAGGCCAGACTTGTTATTAGAGGTTTTACCCAAAAACAAGGCCTAGACTATTTTGACACCTATTCCCATGTGACCAAGATTGCCACGATTAGGACCTTACTCGCTCTAGCTGCTATTCATGACTTAGTTATACATCAGATGGATGTTAAGACTGCCTTTTTGAATGGTGATTTAGAGGAGGAGATTTATATGTCCCAACCTGAGGGTTTTGTGGTTCCTGGCCAGGAGGATAAGGTGTGCAAGTTGAGGAAGTCCTTGTATGGTCTAAAACAAGCACCTAAACAGTGGTATGAGAAATTTGATAGCACTATTATTTCGGATGGTTTTAGAACCAACAACTCTGATTCCTGTGTCTACTCTAAGGTGATAGGGTCAGATTGTGTTATCATATGTCTTTATGTGGATGACATGTTGATATTTGGGAATAGTTTGAAAGTTGTGAATGATACCAAACTGTTTTTGTCATCCAAATTTGAGATGAAGGACTTAGGAGAAGCTGATGTGATCTTGGGAGTTCGAGTTAAGAGAAGCTCTGGTTGCATAGCTCTGAGTCAGTCTCATTATGTTGAGAAGGTGCTTAAGAAATTCAATTCTTATGATGTTTCACCCGTAAGTACCCCCTATGATCCCAGTATTCACCTAGCTAAGAATTTAGGAGAGAGTGTCTCTTAGAGTGAATATGCTAAGATCATTGGTAGTCTGATGTTCCTGATGAACTGTACTCAGCCTGACATAGCCTATGCGGTGAGTAGGCTTAGTCGTTATACCCATAATCCTAGTAGTGAGCATTGGGATGCACTTCATCGCTTACTTAGATACCTTAGAGGTACCGTTGACCTTTGTTTGCATTACAGTAAATTTCCTGCTGTGCTTGAGGGTTTTTGTGATGCGAATTGGGTATCCAGTAATGATGAGATGAGTTCTACTAGCGGATATGTGTTTACTCTAGGAGGTGGTGCTATTTCGTGGAAGTCTTCTAAACAGACTTGTATAGCTACGTCCACCATGGAGTCTGAGTTTATTGCCCTCGAGTTGGCAGGGCAGGAAGCCGAGTGGTTGAGGAACTTATTAGCAGATGTGCCTTTGTGGGGGAGACAGGCTGCGCCGGTTTCTTTGCATTGTGACTCTCAAGCGGCCATTGGTGTAGCTAAGAATGACTACTACAATGGTAAGAAGAGACACATACGGATTAGGCACGGGGTTGTTAAACAATTCCTGAAAAATGGAGTGATCTCTTTGGATTATGTGAAATCTGAGAGAAATCTCGCAGATCCCCTTACCAAGGGGTTGACAAGGAGAGTTGTCCTTGAGTCGTCGAGGGGGATGGGGCTTAAGCCCATGAGTTGAGGTTATATGGTGGATACCCATCTGTGGTCAAACGAAGCCGTATGATTCTTGACTTTGCACTACATTTTCCCATCCCTATGGCGCGCAGTAGTGCTTGATATGATCCATAGCCTTTATGGTAGTGCTATTGAGACGCACTTGATGGATATGTCATACGAGGTTGAGCGTTCGCTCTTAATGGTTCCATATCCCTTAGTGGTGGTGTTTTGTGAAAACACTTGATGGACCACCTATGTGAGTGTGGAGGTTTGGTCGCCTTCTATGAAAGACCGGGGCGTCTTTCTAGAGCACTCACGAGACCCGAGGTGTGCGCATGGCCATTATTTGCGCTTGGATCGCGGAGGTTGCATTATTTAAGGGTAAATATGTGTTGTGGGGGTCTCAACCGAACTCTAATGAGTTCAAGAAGCAATTCACTCACTGGAAAGTAAGTTGTTGCCTCACCTCACTATGTATCAATTCAAATCGCAAGATATTGGTGCTTAAGTATTTCCTTTCCTTTACCCAGGATTTCTTTTGTCTTCTGTCAGCCCTTTGTGGGGGATTGTTGGAAAATGGCTGCCAAAGCCATAATGGGATTGATATCCCACATCGGTCAAGCAAACCTTTTTTGCTTGGTTTATATACCTCACTCTTCTTTTAGCTGTTGAGCTGCCAAGCTGTGGGCTTACTATGGACTTTGTGTGTGTTGGTTTCGGCCCACACGCGCGCGCGCGCCGCCCGCCCGCCCGGTCCGGGTCGGGGCGTGGGTGTGGGCTGGGCTGGGCATGTACTTTTCAATTTGGTTGGATCTAAAAATTTTGGCCCAGTTTTATTTTTTTGTCGTTTGAACGTTTGATTTTCAAACGTTTATTTGACCATTTCGATTCCGATTTTATTTCCCTTAATACTGCGATAATGACGTCTTAATTCCCATTATCTCCGTGATTATGTCTGTCATAATTCACGTAATTATGGTCATAATTTCGCCCTGATTTTCTTCCTTGAACGGCTCTGTTCTCCTCTTTATATACGAGCCGTTTCTGCTCATTGTTGATCATCGAAAACACACAAAAAATACAAACACATATACACGTTCAAGGCAATTGTTCCTGGGTAATTGTAGTTCTGCACCCTCCAACCCTTAGCCGTTTGTGGTAGCGGTCGAGGGTAACTGTGTTAACCTTGGGGAGCTTTTCGGCCAGTGACGATTACCACCGGAGTCGGGCCGTAAACGCTTTCAAGTCAGTGGTTTCCTACCGCGGCACAGTCTTGAATTCCGATAAGTATTCGTCTCTTACCTTAGCCATTTTCGTTTATTATTCTTACAAAAGATGTATGAAGTGTCCGAGCAGTTTCTTTGTGCATATAAAACTCTGCTATTAACGAGGCCCCCTGCCTACTCATGTCCTGTTTTCCCTAATGTGGCACGGGTCTAGAGAAGGCTGATTTTGGTTGCTTGTTTTCTTGTTAAGCTATATTGAGTTGACTTTGCTAATTAGTTATTTAAACATGTACTAAACCAATTCGACTTGGTTCTAGAGAAGGGAAACATAGTGTGTTCTACTCCTAGGTAAGTCACTACTTATTAGAATTGCTTTGTTCATGGGGAAACAATGTAGCTCTAATGATTCTCGATAATTTTTCCAAGGATTTTATAATTTATACTGAGGCTAGGAGGAGATGCTACTGACAGAACATAGTTCATAACATGTAAAGGTAAGAAAGTTGGTTTGCATTTATCTTAAATCCCATTATGATTTAATCCTCTTGTCTGCTTTCATTGATAATACAGAAGGGACTATGTTGTTGCTTCTTGCTTTGAGTAAAGACTAATTCAAATTCGATACATACTTTGTCTTAGTAACCACTTACTCTTCTAGATTACATGGACATCCTTTTGACTGATGTCGAAATCCTCCTCTCTGATATGTTAATGTTTAATTGAGATCACGGGAGGTTATGTGGAGCTCCTCCTGAATTCCGGACTCTTCCTTTTTCTTCTTTCTCAATTCTGGGAGAAGCTTATTTTATTCTCCAGTAAATCCTGGGGGCCAAGGTTCTCTATTTAACAAACTTCTTTGATATGTTGTTTACCAAATCTGTCAAATAGTTTGCAATATGCTAATGCTTACAAGTGCAAAACAATTTAGTCAACCCCTTCCACCCTCCATCTGTCATACCACTATTTCATTAAGAAGATGGAGGAGATTGTAGGATTTGAACAGGAATGATAAGGAAAGGGGTGCAATGAAAGAGTAATAAATATCTTACAAAACATCTGCTCTGGCTCACCCTACGTAACTGGTCCTAAAAAAGGCATAGGTTTGTTTATCTTTCATCAGCTAGGTTGGTAAACCAAAGAACTTTGTTGACCTATAAGTAAGGCAATTTGGGTGTATCTGAGTTATAATGTTAGAACAGTAGCAATTAGGAACCAATCCGAGGTTGAAGTTGCCAACACTAGACAGAAGGTGGTTCTCATCTTGAAGACGAGGGGACTTTAAGCAGAGACTGGTTCAAGCTCTGTCTAACCTTCCAACCATGATGGAGAAGACTGTTTAGAGAGGTTTTATCCTTCTTAGAAAACCTTATTTTGCTTGCTGTCTTCTTTGTATGTACGTAGGCCACTTTCTTAGTGCTTTTATTCTGTACTATGGAAATGAGTAGTCTAATTATCATCAACATCTTAAGCTGTGTGAAATTGTGAATAAGAAAATATTGGCATCCTGAATCCAATAATTTGATGTATATACGCCTGGATTACATGTAAGGTTAATGTCTACATTGGAGATCAAATTTTTAAGCTGTGTGCCTGATATTTACAGTTAGCGAGCTTCAAGAATGACCAGTAAGGCTCATCACTGGGGCTTAATAATGTGAGCTGAGCATGAACCCGATAATGTTACCATTTGGTAGTAAATTTTTACTTTTTCTTCGCAAAGTATAGTGGATAAAAAGACTGTAAACTAAACCCTAAAAAGCTGAAGAACATGGAAGTTTGAAGTCAAGCTGTTGGCTGGTTTTTTGAGCCGAAGTAGAAACATAGAAATGACACTATTTTTCTCCTCTCTGTTATTGGCCAGGCGTATGACAAATAGAAGCAAAATTTAGAGAAAAATGCACCTAATATTCACTTTCACAAAACACAAATCAGTTGTCGTACTAGGGAGGAGTTAAAACAAACACAAGGGGTCTAGAGACTTTGAATTGTGCAACTTTTGTGATGCTTGGATCGGTAACAGGGACCCTTTCAAATCTATTGAACTTGTGTAGCTTATTGAAGCAAGAGTGCATTTGGAATCTATAGATCGTAATCCTCGTGACGCGAGGGTTGCCATAGTTTGGTTCATACCTAAAAGGCTAACCGTTCTTTATGACTACAACTTTAGAGTCTTTATAATAATAAAATATATTATTTCATCTTCTAAGACTCACATTAGCCTTGGCCAAACTACCAAATTGGTAAAAAAAAAAGTAGGGGGCGGATGACAGATTGGTAAATACAAAAACTCCGGTGACAAATTGGTAAAAAAAAGTAACACCAACTACCAAATTAGCCAAAAAACATAAATTTTGGCCGGAATTCACTTCACCTAATATATTATCCCTCTAATACAATTATTTAGCTCCCTTTTTTAATTTATACTAAGAAAAACTACTAATTTGATAGAAGAAAAAAAACACTATGGAAGAAACAATTGAGTATATATATTGAAACGAAGTAAACAACAAATAGTAGTACTCTTATAAAATAAAATAAAAATTCACTTACCGTGACTTCTTGCCTGAAGCAATTTTCTTTTTTTGGGAATAATACCACGAAGAACAAACAAAGCAAAATAGGTTATGAAATAAAGGTTTCAACAAAAAAATCTATCGTTGGTTCGTTTTTAGGTTACAATAACAAGTGTTATATCATGTGACAATTTTATGTGGTAGTTCAATGACTAGTACCCATTTACGTTACGAAATAAAAAATAATCTACGTTTAGAAGACTGGACGATATGATTAATTTCTAGAGTATAGAATCGAGACGCGAGATGACGGATATCACATTGAACACTAGGCGATATGGTTAATTCACTGATTACTTTTGTGTTGAAAGTTTTTTATGAAAAAAAATTTCAAACTTTTTCTTTAGCATTACTTTAGAAAAATGTCTTCTTAGTTTTGTTTATTTATTTTTATTAGTATTATTAATTTAGAAAAGATAATTAATTCATGATATTCATGGGAATATTTTTGGATAAAAAGGATTCCGGCCAAAAGTGGTGTTTTTTGGCTAATTTGGTAGTTAGTGTTACTTTTTTTTACCAATTTGTCGTCGGACTTTGTTTATTTACCAATCTGTCATCCGCCTCCTACTTTTTTTACCAATTTGATAGTTTGGCTCATTAGCCTTAACTAGGATTTGCTTTTACCCCTCAACAATAGTATGTGAGACCCACTTTTTATCACATAATCTTCTATTCATTGGGTCTTGGATTTCCAAGTTCACTAAGACATGTCAAACTTGTAACATCATTGCGTTTTTGTCATGAGTTGGAAGAAAATCTCTGCTCTCGAGCTTACCATAAGACTGCCAAAAAGGCTAGTCACAATGCTGAGCAGGATTGGCTTTGCTGTTGATTTGCACTGCATTTTTTTTTATGCAACTGCTTAACTATTAGTTAGATGAATGCCAAGGGATCTTGGCATTCATCTTCTGATTACATTGGAGATATATGGATGTACAACACAGGTGTTTAGGTAATTGTCGGTGCAGTTCTCCAAAATCTCGATTTTGTCAGGTCGCTCAGATGTATGGTTATGGTTTCATCTGGATTCAGAAAGGAGAGCATGGTACATTCATGCTGTTTCATGTTATTTGTCTAAGTAAAAATGTAAAGGGGGTTCTAATTTTTAGGTTGGTTCTCAAAAGTGAGATTTCATCCTGGACTTCCATGGTATGACGACGATTCATATACTGCTTGACATTTGAATTTTGGTTGGAGCTTTTGCTGATTAATTATTAATTGGACTGCACTAGATAGGAATAATTTTGGATATAGTTGCACGGCGGTTGAGAGTGTGTTTGATTCTGAATGCTGTTTATAGATGTCAATAACTGTTTTGGTGCTTGCCCATGCTTGTAATTTTTTCACATTCAATTGTCATGTCTAGAATCTGGCTTTTCACTGATGTGCCTATTTTTTTGTTTCAAAGCTACAGTACAATATGACTCGAATTTCTTTGTCTTATGATTAATTGTGTTTGGTTCAACAGTTGCAAAGTTAGATTCTACCAAGATGAAGATGCAAGAGCTGAAAAGGTGGTCATGGAGGTAGACTGTGATGGGATTGATGGCCGTCTTGGTGACTTCTGTAAAGTGCTTTGTTAATGCCTAGTTAAGCTTGCTACACCATGCCACCATCATGTAATTGAACTCCTGAACCTCTTTGTAAGCGGTGCAGCTGTTGCCTTCAACTTATTGTTGCTCAAGTTCAGAGTTTTTTTTAGGTTAAGTAATAAGTACATCGAGTTGGAAACTTTTCGGATAAGTTCTAATAATACATTATACATATTCAGAAATCAATATCAATTTCAGATAAGTTCTGCGAGATGTGTGAACAGGCCTTAAGTAATATTATGACTAAGCGGCATTTGGGACTCTTCACCACTGATCTGCCCGCCTTTCGGTAGGATGCTCTGTCGATGCCTATTGAAGGCAGTTAATCATATCTGGCTTCATTTGCTGTTTCATGATTGATGATCTGAATGCATGGTTCAGTGCCTTGCATGCGTATGTGTGTTTTGCTTGCATGTCGCATAACTTATTTGATACGTATACGTTTTGTCTATAGTTACTTCATAACTAACGCAGTAGATGTCATGAGTTCATTAATAGATAATAATATAATAAATATTATTTAGGTTGTATCTTGGAATATTCTAGACTATAGAATATTCTAGATTTACGAAACCCTGGAGTATTCTCCAAGTTATTGTGTACTATAAATACACATATTATTATCAATAATAAACAAGCATTATATTGTGTGGGTATTCCTATTCTTATATGGTATCAGCTAGTTAGGTTTTCTTCCGCTGCCCTAACTCTTGATCTTCTTCGTGTGTTCGTTCTCGGCCGGAGATGGCTTCCATCTCTCCCATCTCCGGCTGGCCATACTCCAGCCTTCTCCTTCCCCTATTATGTTAGCCCCACACATATTAGGTTAGGTTTTTATTCCTCACAAAATAAAAGTTGATGTTTTTTTATTTGAGCCGTGGTTTTGCGTGTAGCTATGACAACAACATGATTGCATCCTTTTTGGTGGATTCTTTTTCTTCTGTATCTCCCTCTTCTCCTTCCCTTCTTTCTATGTGGTTCGTCCACTTTGGTCCTGGTTCGCCAGTTTGACCTCTTCTCTCCTTCCCATCTGTCTATGTGGTTCACCGTTCATCGGGACCGACCTTTTCTCTACCTGGTTCGTTAGCGTCCTCAACCTCTCAGCACCAGCGGGGCATCGTGACTCGCCATCCTTTCGTGCGACACGCCATCCCTTTCTCACGATTCGCCCCTTCTCGCAACTCGTGTGATTGTTTCGTCTGCTGGTCCATCTTCTGGTCCTTCTACTGGTCCGTCTACTGGTCCTTGTGCTGGGGTCTCTCTTCTTATCTGTACGATGACCCTTGCTGCAACCTTGGATCCTTGTTTAACTCCTGTCATGCTCTGCTGCATTGTCTTCACCCGATGGCTCAGGTCGAAGCATTTTCCCCTATTGGCTCCTGCCGACGTGTCGTTACCTACTCGCTCCTGCTGAAGCGTCTACGACTATTGCCTCCAGTCGAAGCGTCCTTACCATACCCTACGACTGCGGGGGTGTAATAGATAATAATATAATAAATATTATTTAGGTTGTATCTTGGAATAATCTAGACTATAGAATATTCTAGATCTACGAAACCCTGGAGTATTCTCCAAGTTATTGTGTACTATAAATACACATATTATTATCAATAATAAACAAGCATTATATTGTGTGGGTATTCCTATTCTTATATTCATGACTTCTTCAGTGTGTAAGATAAGAACAGGAAAGCTAAAATTTCCTCCCATCTGGACAGAAACGGAACATGGTATTCCGGCGATAGTACAGTTTGAGACTTTGAGGTAGCAAATTTTTTTAAAAGAAAAAAATATTGTATTCTGGCAACAGTTTGAGGAAGGCATTGAAATTCTGTTACCAGCCATTATATTTATTTAGTGACTTGAGTTTTTGATATGCGAAAGATAGTAGAAGGATGATGTGGTTTAAGCAAAAGGCTCGTTTAAAAGTATATACTTGTATAAAAGGAGAATCCGGTCGAGAATATTACAACTATAACGATACTATTCGAGTGTCTTAAAACTTACATGGCCTGAGATAGGAGGGTCGAATATAAGCAAATTTTATTGGTTTAACCCTTGTAAAAAAAACATAAAAAAAGTTAGAAATTTTTTAATAATGAAAACTAGGTGACACTGTGACAGTCATACCAATCGACTGCTACTTCATAATGCAAAATTTAATCGAAAATATGACGGGTAATTTTAGTTAAGAGATTCTTGTTGATCCACTTAATGAACTTGTAAGATTTAATTGTACAAGCTATTGAAATGGTCAGTACTAGTAGGCGTGCATGGTGATCATATTAAAATGCGTTGACGCTCAACGAGTAGTAAGTCCAGAGTCGCGCGATTTGGCTTGTTTGTGTCCTTGTGGTGGCTTGTAATTGTCCTTTAGCTAGAATTGTGATTTGTGAATTGCCTAACGAGTAATAGAAGTATTAACAAAAGGGAATTATGAGTGATATAAATATATAATCACTGATTGCCAAGTTTGATATCTATGATCTTTCAAAAAATTGATGATTAATGTTCTCCATCAGCCACTAGTCCACTACCGATATTATCATGCTGGTAAAGACTAATGAGTATAATGAACTTTGTTCCGACTATAATGGCAGGACTTATGATATCATTTCACGATAATATAATAGTACTCGCATGTTTATTGTTTTCAAAAAGCACAATAGATTGTAGCCCCAGACAGACATAATAAGATATTAATCAAACTTAACTGTCGAGAATCGATCTAATTGTCCTTTGTCTTGATCTCACCTTGTGTATTGGGATTTACCGGGGGCACCAAGCTTTCTTTTTATTTTTTATTTTTTCCAACCTTGATCAGTTTCGCATCAAGCTTGAAACACCATAATAATTTTATAAGAATGGAGTCATAGTTAAGCCGAGTCAAATCGATGCGTATGGAGAAGCCAATCAAGAAAAGGACTTGGACCTTGTACGATTCAACTTATTCAACAGTGTTTTCAAATCAGATCAATTTTATTCAAATCAAATCAAATCAGAATTATCCAAATAACAATCAATGAATCTAGGCTATTTCTAGTTATTAATTCGTCTAATTACAGTTAATTTATCAATTAATTCAGTTGAGATCAAATCAAATCAAATCAAATTTATTCAAATCAAATCAAATCAAATCAGTTCAATTTAAATCAAATCAGATCAGATCAGAAAAATGCAGTCCAATCGCACAGGGCCTTAAGCAAATATAATATACTCCGTAATGACATTTATTAGAAAATGAAAAATAATGTTACTCACAAAGTCACAAGAGTCACAACTCATCAAACCAAAAGGTACAAGATTGTAGGATATACATAGACCTGGCAAAAGTGACCCGAGACCCGAAAATTTTGACCCGAATTTGAATTTCACTCGAAATGATATCACCCGTATTTGACCGGTCCCAGTTACACCCGACCCGAACCAGATTATCACCCGAAGTTGACCCGAACCTGTAATGACCCGAACTAAAGTAGCCCGACCCTATTATCACTCGAACCCGAATAGACCCGTACTAAATTGACTTGAATTTTTTGATTTCGCATATTGTGTGTCTAACCTTTGATTTAGTGGTACGAGCATTTCGCGCCAATCAATATGGCATAATGTTCCTATTTTTCACATGAAACGAGTACATAAAAACAACTTGATTTAATGATTTTCATCTATATTTGGTCAATCAATCGGGAAAATGTAACTAGTACAAATCTAATCACGATTCGTCTCGATTCTTCAACTATACCCGAATTAACCTGATCCGAATTGACCCGACCCGTATTAACCCAACCCAAATAATCTGATCTGTACCAGAAATTGACTCGAAGTGGCTCGAACTCGACCCAACTCGAAGTGAACCGAATTTTGTAGTGCACCCGAATTGACCTGGCCCGAACCAACCCGACCCAAATTACCCGTTTGCCAGGTTTAGGTATACATATATATGTATACTAAGGACATGAGTTTGTATTCGATTAATTTTGGAATCCTCACATCCAATTAGATTAAGAACAGTCGCACATGTGACGAATCTAATCATGATTGTTTAGAAACGTTATACTAACGGCAACGAGTTTTTAGAGTTACATTTATCGAACAAACCTAAGTGGTTAAGTATAGTGGTGCTTAGTGGCAGTGAGAAGTCGAGCCTCGAGTTCCTCATTGAGTCATTGGCATTCCGCTTTTAGCAGTTGGCGCATACGTATATGATAAACCCCAAAATACAATTGGTCAAAAACTCTACCTCCACTACTCTAGTCCACACTACTCAAAAGTCAAAACCCCAGAAATTGGAGCTTGAGCTTGACGCTACCACAACAATGACGACTCCGATATTTCCGGCCGAAGTAATCACCAACATTCTGTCACGCTTGCGAGTGAAGCCACTCCTCCGCTTCAAATGCGTCTCGAAAACATGGTATTCACTTATCAATTCCCCCAAATTTATCAAACTTTACCTCTCCCAAACCCTAACTTCCGGAACCCTATCTCCCAAAAAAAAAAAAAAAAAAAAAAAAAACTTTATCTTCTCTCCCCTCCAACCATTCCAGTCATAGGCGTCTAGAAAATTGGGGAAAATCGGGGAAAATTGAATTACTATTCTGTCCGTTGCCGGATCTGCAAAGGTTAGTGCTTTTAATTGTTGTATCGATTAAATACCCAAATTCCTTTTCTGTTGATTAAATACTCAAATTCCGTGTTGATATTTCTCAGATCGTAATTCATACAGTATACTTGTTTCTTTGTTTTTTGCTGCTGCTGTTGTTATTATTAGATGTCGGAATCTGAATATAACTGGAATTAGGAGTTTATAGGGGATTTAATATTTCGATCGATTGATTGATTGATTGTCATGACGGTGTGTTGTTAGGTTTTGAAAAAATCGATTGAAACATATGGCGGCCTTGGCAACCCGACTCCCTTATGTTCCTGACAATCGATTGTCCGCACCTGAACTCGAACCCTATGGTGGCGAATATGAGACTAGATTTGTTGGCAGTAAACCCTATGGTGGTGAATATGCTACTCGTTCTGTTGAGATAAAACCTCTGCGGGTCCGCGATAAATTTGACGCCAAACGCTACTTGTTCCCTCCTGGACCGAGAAACTATCTTATTGGTAGGAACGAGAATGGCAGTGAAGAATTCTTTGGACCTGAATATTTGGATGGTAAAACATATGTGGTCATCTGTAGTTTCTTTATACCTGTTATGACCGACGATTATGTTGCGTCTACCTGCAGTGATATACAGCTCATCTTCAATGAGTTGGTTGACGAGAATCATGATGATTTTGTGGCTGTTTTGGTAACTCGTATGAGGTCTGATGTTCCTAACTGTTACGACCAACAGGTTGCTAAGAATGCTTTTGATCACTTCTTGTCTGCCTTTCCCTCGTTATTTGTTGCAGTTCCAATCCTGGAATTGAAACGCTCCCACAACCTGTTTGAACTAACTGATACATCTTCCTACGATTCCCCTGGTTGTGTCATTGCTGATTTGAAGAAGAAGCAGGTTTTAGATGTAGGTTTCCATCATTTCGAGCTTTATGGACCTGATTTCTACCCTTTCACTTATGAAAGATTACAAGAGGTACAAGAGCAAGTAGTGGACGCAGTGCGCTCTGGCAGGATGCCCCTTTCAACCTTTTTGCGCCACCAGAGTAGTGATGTTCTTCATTGTGAGGCCCATTTAGCTAAAGTCTCCTCCTGTGGTAAAACTGAATCCCTGTCTACCCTTGCAAACAAGGTTGTGTGGCTATACATTCTACATGACGGGAGTTTCATGGACGAACTCATTGATTTGTACAACAAGTGTAAGGCTGATAAAGATAAGTCCGGGTTTGAGATTATTGTGGTTCGCACAAAAGAATATTTGGTGTCTGGTGAAAAGCGTGTGGACTCTCAGCTCCAGCACCCAGATTGTTGTGGCTGGCTCCACCTTCCTTTTGACAACAGGGCCATCTGTAGAATGCATAACCTCAGCCATTTCGTCGATCAAGATACGCTGGTTGTTGTGGGACCGAACACTAGCTATGTGGACCCTGACGGCAGAAAAGTGTTTGGAGAATATGGCATTGATGCGTTTCCCTTCACCAAACAAGCTGTATGGATTAACAAAGTAAAAAGGCTTCGCGATGTTAGGTTGGCGCACTGGCTGGGTTGTTGCGAAATAAATTCACTGATGAAGAGTAATGGTGAGATCATACCTGTCTCTGACCTTGAGGGCGCAAATGTTCTTGTTTTCTTTGGTAACACGTCGTCATCCGGCAAGCTTTCGTTCGATTGGAATGGTGATCTCTATGAGTGGATCAAGGAAATGAAGGCTGCCTCAGAAACAAGACTGGAAGTGATCCTTGTGTCCTCTGGCAAGTTGAATGACAAAGACTGCCTCAAAGGAATGAAGGAGTTGTGTTCTATGACTGGATGGCTTCTACCAGCTCCGTATGAGTGTCACCGCAACGCAAGTCTGCACCATCTGCTATATCAAACTGTTGTAGACGGCTTCTTCACTCTTGCAGCATTCGGTCCAAATGGCAATCTCCTTCGCTTAGGCCTCGAGGAGAGTCTGGAGGAGAGGGCGGGCCCTGCTACTTTCCCTGAATCTGATGAACACCTGCCTTCTGACGTTATGGTGCAACTTAATTATCAGCTTGAATCAATCTGGTGTACTGAATCCTTAAGGATCAGTAAATGGCGCGAGTATTAATATAACTTCTTCGACAAGAGATCAATCTAGCATTTGATCATTGCTCACCGAGCATGGAATGATATTATTATAGCTTCTGTTTTATTTATTCCATGATAACAAAGCAGCTTCGTCTGGCAGCACGAAGAACATTCCTTTGTTTGAGTACGATGTATTTAACGATAGGCCGTTTTGTCTTTGGAACAACTCGATGAATGATGATTATATACTCTTTGGCCTTTTGCTAGCACTGTGTCTCTGTGTTGGATATTTAATGACTCAAAGTAGAGATGGCCACGGGCCGGGCGGGCTAGTGCCGGGCTCACCCGGGCTAGTGCTCGGAAAATCGAGCACTAGCACTAGCACTAGTCCTACACACCAGGGCTAGTGCCGGGCTAGTGCTAGTGCTCGATTTTCCGAGCACTAGCACTAGCCCGCCAGTGCTTGACCGGGCTTGACACGGGCTAGTGCTCGGGCACTGCTGCCTCGGTCGGAAAAAAAAAAAAGGTGAGAGGGGAATGAATGGTCCGTATTTAATGTGAATTATCGGACGGCTATGGAGGGTGATCCGTGTGAGGGGCTAAGGAGGAGTGTGAGCCGTTGATTGGATTAAATTGAGGGTTGAGATTCGTTGTGACTTTTATTTAGTTGTGAACCGGATTAAGAGTTGTGTTTTTACTTGTTTGATCAAGGGTAAAACGTATCTATAACAAACTTATTATATATGACGGTTTAATTCAAGTTTATATTATATGTGTAATATAAAAATCAACTTCAGTATTCGCATGTCGGTTGAGATTTTAGATTTAATATAAGATTGTGATAGTGTGATAGTGTGATAGTATAATATGGCTTAGATTACACATGAATACATCTAATTTCAATTACTATATACTCGTATAACTCTGTTGTGTAATCTTGTACATATAAGTTAGGTGCATTAGTGATTAAGTCAAGTTATAATGAGTTCTATTCTAACTAATGAAGGTTGTGTAGTTGGTTTAGTTGTTTAGAGTCGGGTAAAGATCAGACTATGTAGTATATAAGATTGAATGTGATATACGCTATAGTATATAAGTATATAACACCAAATGTTGCTGTATTTGCACAATTTGCAAATAACCATAAATTTTCTTGGATTATGTTCGATGGGTTTGTACTTTCTCGAAGTACGACCAAACAATACTTGGTTCGTTTGCACTACTACGAGTACTTAAACCAGCTACATAATTATAATACTAAGTTCAACGTTAATTCAACTCAACTCTAAACTATGACCCTTAAGTAGGCATATGATAAATTATGTCTTCTTTATTATGATAGAAGTTAACCTTCGATCAACCATTGCTTGATTCGCCTTCAGCGGCACCACCATTGCTTGATTCATTTCACCGGCACCGCTTAATTTAGGGTAATGTATGCCATGTGTGCGTATTAAGAGTCGAGCTTGAGTGCCGGTTCCGCCACCTTTTTTTCCATAGAAATTCAAAAGTATTGTTGTTAGCTTTGCATACTCGACAAACAAGTTTGAAGTGTTTTGGTTCATCTTTGACGGACAATTTGTCAAAGTGCAACCAAATATAACTTGTCATTTTTGGATTACTTTTTTTTTAAGTAAATTTAAAACTTGAATACTTGAGAGTTGTAGAATTGTAGTAATTGAAGAAGAAATGTAGAATAGAGAGAGTGATTGTGTGGAAATTGAAGTTGGATTTATTGGGTATTTATAGAAAATATAAGGGTAGGGATAAAATTTAAAAAAACAAAAAAAAAAAAAAAAAAAAAAAAACTGTCGTTGCACAAACGGCTAGTTTTTGGTTTTTAAACCCAAACTAGCCGTTGGCTAGGGGCGGGCTGGTGCGGGCTGGGGGCGGGCTAGGGTGGGCTGGTACTTGTGCAAGGCTTGACTGTTACTTGACCAGGGCTGGACCAGAGCTTGACCAGGGTTTGACCAGGGCTTTGACCAGGGTTTTGACCGGGTTTTTGACCGGGTTTGACCAGGGCTAGTGCTTGAAAACTCGAGCACTAGCCCTGGCACTACCAAACCCGGGCTTTGCAGTGCCTGGGCCGGGCCGTGCCGGGCAGTGCCTTGACCAGGGCCGGGCCAGGGCGGGCCCGGGCTCCTAGTGCCCAATGGCCATCTCTAACTCAAAGTGCGTGCCACGCTCTTGATCCCAAGACGAACTCCCTTATCCTTCTATTGTACGTTTCTCCTGAAACCAATGACCCCGATAGTTTTCTTGTGATATTTTGTTAATTATATAAACACCACTCATCATCCAAGTCTTCCGTACAATTCCGTACTTTTCTTTCTAGTGAGTTCTAGGATCATTGTTAGGTTATGTTAGGGATTAGGGTTTCCGTCAAACACATGTTCATTACTACATCTGCTACCCTATAGGCTATAGCTATTGATCGAACTTTCGAAGACCCCAAATCAGATTAGTTGCATTCAAATCAAATCAAATCCGATTACACTTATCCAAATAACAATAAATGAATCTAGTTTAATTGTAGTAATTAATTCATCTAAATGCAGTTATTTTATCAATAAATTCAATTCACATTATCAAAACAAGTTTGTTCAAATCAAATTAAATATAATCACTTCACTTCAAATTAAATTAAATGAGATCAGAGAAATACACTTCACTCGCACAAGGCTTCAGTGGGAGAGTGACCGAGTGACAACCTATGAAGCACAGACACCTCTCCCAAGTGACGTGTCCGTGACCAATACGGTGTCGGACACGGACACCAGGAGGACACGTGTGGGACACGGTCGGTCCGGTGTTCGGTTTATTCTTTTTAAGACACAAAACCCGGTTTTTTACACACAGGATACCAGTTGGAAACCTCCCGGACACCTCTAGGACACAAAAAATAAACATTAAGCAAGCATTTAAGCGAAATAGCATTCTTAATCTCGAATTCCTTAGCGTTTCCCTTAACATATTCAATGATCATGTGTGTAATATCTTCATTTCGAAATTGTTTTAAGTTTTAAAGTTATAAATTCATATTGTTTTTATAAAAAATATAATATTTATTTTATTTTAATATATTTATATTAAAAAATAATAGCGGTGTCGGTGTCCTAAAATTTTGAGATTGAGGTGTCTCGGTGTCCGTAACCTCCTGGTGTCCGTGTCGGAATCCGTACTCGTGCAACATACTAGTATAATACAGTAGAATTTTTGAATTGGGGTTACTATACAAATGGTCAAAAGCTCTACCTCCACTAGTCCACTCTACTCTACTCAAAAGTCAAAACCCCAGAAATTGGAGCTTCAGCAGTTGAGCTTGACACTACCACAACAATGGCGACTCCGATATTTCCGACCAAAGTAATCGCTAACATTCTGTCACGCTTGCGAGTGAAGCCACTCCTCCGCTTCAAAACCGTATCAAAATCATGGTATTCTCTAATCAATTCCCCCAAATTCATCAAACTCCACCTCGCCCAAACCCTAACTTCCGACAACTACCCCAACCTCCTTGTCGGCCACCTTTCCCTCCCCTATTCCGACACCGACGGCGGCGGGAGCGACATGAACCTCCGCACAATCCGCTTCTCCGACATCGATCACCCTTTCAAACACCTCCCGGACACCGTCGGCGTGCATATCCTCGGATATTCCAACGGCGTCTTCGTAATCTCCGACTTCTCTAGAAATTACGTCTACTTATTCAACCCCTCCACCAAAACGCACCGTTTAATCCCCCCTTTCTATCCTTCCGCCCATACAAACCCCAAATTCGGGTACGCCAAACATCGTGAGGATGGCAATACTGTGCTTTTCGGGTTCGGGTACGCCACCGTTTCGGACGATTACAAAGTTTTACGAGCTATCAAAAGTCCGCAGACGAGGGTTGGAGTGTACCGTGAGGTAGCAGTGTACAGCCTGAGGAGTAATTTAGTGGAAACGTGTTGTATACGATGAATGCCGACACATCCTGCCTTTCAATGTAGCGCTTTCTAACGAGTGTTTGCACTTTCTAGTGGATAATGATCGTGGTACTGACCTTACTGCTAAGTGTTTTAATCTTAGGACTGAGAAAGTTTCGACTTTTAGTATGCCGAGACTTGAGGGTAATAGATGCAGTATGTATATTGGGGAATTAGGAGGGTTTCTTTACATTTGCTTTAACTATCTGAATCATAATCGAAAGAGTTTCTCGAAGGCGAATTGGTTACCAACTTCTGATGAGATGTGGGGGAAATCTGTTTTGTGGGTGATGAAGGAGCATGGGAAGGAGGAGTCTTGGGTTAAGCTTTATACATTTTGTGGTACTACATTTGTTGGGTGTACGAGGCAAGTTACGCCGGTTTTATACTCGAAAGACAAGCGTAGGCTTTTAGTTGAGGTTGATGGTTATTGGTTAGGTTGGTATGAAATTGAGAAAAAGAAGTTGAAGAGGGTTAAGATGGTATCATTCCCGTCTGGCATTTGTGAGACTTGGCCTTATGTGGACTCCCTTGTTTCTTTTCACAGTGATGGGGTGAATTCCAAGGGTGAAATTGTAATTAAGATGTAAATTTCTCATTCTTCTGGCTATTAAGAGTATTATTTCTTATGATGAATTGTGATCCTGGTAGTAAGATGAGTTTTCTTGTACTACATTCTTTTGGTGTTCTGCTTGTTCTGTTCTGTGCTGCTCGTGTACATTTTATGGTAGATGTAGACATTGGAAAACCGCAAATGTAAGTGGACTGGCTACATTATTATGTTTAGGCTCATAGGACACCAGTCCCGTCTGAAATAATTAAAAACTCGTAGTTATGTGGATAGCCTTGTTTCGTTGCCTAAAGGTGAGGTGAAGTCCAAGGGTCAAATAATGACATTGAAGTGAATTTCTACTTCTCTTGGCTTGCAAGAGCATTAGTTTCTATGTCTTCTGAATTCTGATCCTAATTGTGATCCTAATTGTTCTAACTTCTAAGGTGTCTCTGCTGTTATATGAGTTTTCTTGTACGTGTTTTTGGTGTTCTGCGTGCTCTGTGCAACTCTTGTACATATTTGGTAGATGTACAAATTAGGGAACCCGAAATAGCTCACAATCTACTGAATACCTGGTGTGCTCCTGACCCTAATCATGCCCAGAATTGGCTCTTCTGTATAGGGTAAAAGCTCATGGGAAACCAGCCCACTCTGCCATCATGGACGCTAGGACTGAAGTGGACAGCCTTGTTTCTTTGCTCATAAGGTGATGTTGGAGGGTGGAACTGTGACAAAGAAGTAAATTTCTACTCTTATGATAATTTTTTTTTATCTGGCCATTAATGGCATTATGTCCTTAGTCTTTTGAACTGTGATCCTGATTGTTCTAAGGTTTATATAGGATTATTTGTACATGTTTTTAGTGTTTTGTTGTGCTGCTAATGTACATATCTGCTAGATGTAGACATTGGAAAATTCCTACTAGCGCATAATTAAGAAAATCCCTAGAATGGGCGTGCCACTAAACGTAAGTGGTCTGGCTCTATCAAATTTAGGCGCAAAGCTAACACATTTCCATTTCCAATGTATTGGAATGTCTCTGCAGGGCTAAGGCTCATGGTTTATCAGCCCCGTCTGCCATCATGGAGGTTAGGACTAATGTGGACAACCTTGTTTCTTTGCACAAAGATGAGGTGAAGCCGAAGGGTGGAACTGCGACAAAGACGTGAGTTTCTACTCTTATAATATCTTTTTTTTTTTTCCTGGCCATTAAGGGCAGTATATCCTTTGTCTTTTACTGCTAATGTACATATCTGGTAGATGTTAACACTGGAACACTCCTAATAGCGTATAATTAAGCAAATCCCTAGAATGGTTGTGGCACTAAACATGAGTGATTTGGCTCTATTATTTTAGGCGCAAAGGTACAGTTTTTCTACAGATTTTCACTTCCAATGAATTGGAATGTCTCTGCAGGGTTAAGGCTCATGGGATACCAGCCCCGTCTGCCTTCATGGAGGCTAGGACGAATGTGAACAACCTTGTTTCTTTGCACAAAGATGAGGTGAAGCCGAAGGCTGGAACTACGACAAAGACGTGAGTTTCTACTTCTTAAATTTTTTTTTTTGGTGGCTAGTCTGGCTACATAAGGGGTTTATTTCTTATGTCTTTTTAATTGTGTTTGTGGTTCTTCTACTGTTGATTGAAGACTTGCATGAGTTTTCTTGTACATGTCTTTAGTGTTCTCCGTGCTCTGCTGCTGCTCTATCTTATAGTTGTAGAGTTTAGACATTAGAGAACCCCAAATAGCTGTACCCTTAGAATGCCTGTGGCCCTAGTCATAAGTGGAATTGGCTGTATTATGTTTCGGCGCACAGTTCTAAGATATAAACGTATTTTCACATCCAATAAAATAAGAGCATCTGTGCAGGGTCAATGCTCATGAGACACCATCTCCGTCTGCAATCATTGAGACATGGACTGACGACAACCTTGTTTCGCTGCCCAAAGATGAGGTGAAGTCGAAGAATGGAACTGCGGTAAAGAAGTAAATTTCTACTTCTTACTTGTTATGATACCTTTTCTATTTCTGCTTTTAAGGGCATTCTTTAGTTTGAATTGCGATCCGGGTGCTTGTAAAGTTTGTTTAAGATTATAAACGTTCTTTTTGTGTTCATGTAAAAGTTTTCTATGCATTTTCACATCCAACGAAGTTAAGTTTAGATCTAATGAAGTCTAATGAAGCTGCTATGATTTTAAATGTGAGTAGGGGCTTTACATTATGTAACTATATGGAATCTTTTAGATTGGCACATATTCATGGTTTAATTATCAAGAATAGGGATACTATAATTTGTTGGGAAAATAAAAAACTTCTTTTTAGCTGGAAATTGGGCATGAATCTAGCTGGAGACCCCCAAGGGGACCTATCACAGTTCCCATGTTGAGGGTGGTAAGGTTTGATCCCTTAACCATGAAGTTAGAGATGGTAGCTCGGCCAATGAGCTATTACCAGTACCTTGGGAAACAATGAATATGCTTACTTTTTCATTAATTAAAATATAATGGCTGGCTTTTAATAGGCTCACGAGTCCTGGAATTGAAGAACAAAGGTGGAAGTAACCCACTTCTACAACGAAAAACACATGCTAAATTAACCCACTCAACCATTAATCAAAAGTTCTATGCAGTTGCTTTGAAGAGGAAAATTGTTTCATAATTCTCTTGGTGTTAATTTGGGTATTGACTAAATTGTATCAGCTATTAAATTCTGTACATGTTTTAGAGCTATTAATAGTTTTAGATATTACATTCCTTGTATTCGTAGTAGTTTCTTAGGGTAGTGCCTTGCTATCCTTTGCAAAGAGATTGTAATAGATTTCTTGGGGTAGTGCCTTCCTCTATATGATTAAACTATGCTATTTCTTTCCAAAAGAAAAACAGTTCTATCACACGGACATACCCTCTGATTAACAATCTATTTGGTTCTACCATAACTGCTCTAACACAGATTTCAAGTTCACTGCTTATAATAAACCAAAACTTTCGTAAGCCCGAAATATTAAGTCTCATTTCTAAACTATAAAGCAGCCGTTTCAAAGGTCGTGTTGCCCTCTAAATTTGTTCTTAATCTCCATGGAGCACCTCCCTCAATGAAGTATCAAGTGTCTTTACCCGTGTCTGAGTATCAAGTGTCTTTACCTGTGTCCGAGCAATTTCTTTGTGCATATAAAACTCTGCTATTAACGAGGCCCCCCGCCTACTCATGTCCTGTTTTCCCTAATGTGGCACGGGTCTAGAGAAGGCTGATTTTGGTTGCTTGTTTTCTTGTAAAGCTATATTGAGTTGACTTTGCTAATTAGTTATTTAAACATGTACTAAACCAATTCGACTTGGTTCTGGAGAAGGGAAACATAGTGTGTCAAAACTGTGAGAAGGACTTCTCAGAATCAAAGTGATGACATCAATATCCGTGTCAGAACACAGATTTCATCTCGGACGTGTTCTACTCCTAGGTAACAACAACAACAACAACAACATCCAAGCCTTATTCCCAAAATGATTCGGGGTCGGCTAACATGAATCGTCGTCTAAGAACCGTCTTATGCGCGCCATAAAATTTCAAAAACGTTGTGAACCATTTTGAAACATTGAAACACTTTCGGAAAGAGTTTTAGAAAGTCCTCAAAATAAGTAAAAAGTTTGAAAATGAGCGAAAACATATAACTTTGAACATCAAATAAGGAAAAGTTTTGGAACAAGTTAGGAAAACCAAACAAAGAAACTAAAAATAGTCAAATTTAGTCCTCCACATGGATAGCGTCTCTCCACGCCGCCCTATCCAACACCATACTCTCTTCAAACCCTAGGAAGCTCATATCACTTCTAATCACCCTCATCCAAGTCATCTTGGGTCTTCCCCGACCCCTACTAATATTATCACTTCCCCACCCTTCTACTCTTCTAACCGGCGCGTCACTAGGCCTCCTCCTCACATGACCATACCACCTCAATCGGGTCTCCATCATCTTGTCCGCGATGGGCGCAACCCCTATTTTCTCCCTAATAACTTCATTTCTTAACCGATCATGTCTTGTATGTCCACACATCCACCGTAGCATGCACATCTCCGTCACACTCATCTTATGAACGTGACACTGTTTCACAGCCCAACATTTTCGTGCCGTATAACAGTGCTGACCTGATTACCGTACGATAAAACTTACCCTTCAACTTATTGGGCATTCATCGATCACACAGGAGCCCTGTGGCATTCTTCCACTTCACCCAACCTGATCTGATCCTATGGGCCACATCTCCATCTAATTCTCCATCCTTTTGAAAAATCGATCCCAAATATCGAAAAAAATCTGATCCCTGAACAATCTTCCCATCCAACCTGATCGTCTCTGTCTCCGTTCGCCTACTGCCGCTGAACTTACACTCCAAATATTCGGTATTGTTTCGGCTCAACCGAAACCCTCTAGACTCCAAAGTGTGCCTCCATAGTTCCAACCTCCTCTCCAAATCCTCTTTCGTCTCTGAAATCAACACTATATCATCTGCAAACATCATGCACCATGGTATATCATCCTGGATTGACCTCGTCAATTCGTCCATGACTATAGCAAAAAGAAACGGACTAAGTGCGGACCCTTGGTGCACTCCAATTGTAATAGTGAAATCATCTGACTTCCCTACACTAGTCCGTACACTCGTGCTAGCTCCCTCATGCATGTCCTTAATGATGTTAATATATTTTTGCGGAACTCCTTTCTTAGTTAAACCCCACCAAAGCACTTTCCTCGGTACCTTATCATAGGCTTTATCCAAATCAATAAACACCATATGTAGGTCCTTCTTCCTATCCCGATACGTCTCCATAGTCTGTCTTATGAGATGAATTGCCTCCATATTAGACCTCCCCGGCATGAATCCAAATTGGTTCTCCGAAATCTTCACACTTCTTCTTAATCTATTCTCAATCACCCGTTCCCAAAGTTTCATTGTATGACTCATCAACTTGATCCCGCGATAGTTGACACACACCTAAACATCCCTTTTGTTCTTATACAAAGGGACCAAAGTGCTCTTCCACCACTCCACCGGCATCTTATTACCACTCCAAATCATGTTGAAAAACGTCGTCAACCATTCCACACCTTTGTCTCCTAAACACCTCCAAACCTCAATAGGTATGTCGTCTGGCCCCACTGCTTTCTTCTGTCCTATATTCTTCAAAGCCATCCGCACCTCTCCCTTCTGAATTCTCCGCATGAACTCCCGATTAATAATACCCGGACGAATGTCCACATTTTCAATATCATTCACTCGATCGCCATTGAATAAGGTATCAAAGTACGATCTCCATCTTTCCGTAATCTCTTTATCATCAACAAGGACTCTTTGATCGACATCCTTGACGCATTTCACTCTACCAATGTCCCAAGTCCTCATTTCCCTGATATGTGCAATTTTGTAGATATCATTCTCTCCTGCTTTGGTATCCAATCTTGTATAGAGGTCTTGGTTCACCTTTCCTCTTGCGTCTTTTACAGCTTTCTTTGCTGCTCTTTTTGCCTCCTTATACTTCTCGTAGTTCTCCTCACTTCTATCTTTCCCCAAACTCTTATAACATTTCCGCTTGTTCCTTATCGCTTGTTGCACCTCCTCATTCCACCAAGATGTATCCTTACTCGGTAGAGCTTTCCCCTTAGATTCACCGAGAATCTCTTTTGCTGCCTCTTTTACCTTATGCGACATAGTAACCCATACTGAGTCTACATCTCTTTCCACACTAGTTGACCACACATCCGTCCTATCCATCTTCTCCAAGAAAGCCTCCTTGTGC
This sequence comes from Spergularia marina, assembly GCA_963680865.1. NCBI lineage: Eukaryota > Viridiplantae > Streptophyta > Magnoliopsida > Caryophyllales > Caryophyllaceae > Spergularia > Spergularia marina. Next base: position 26,109,942 of record OY804546.1, read on the forward strand.
TCTCCTTCAAGTTTCCACCATTTGATCCTTGGTTCTACTTGTGGCCGCCTCTTCCCAGAGCATCCCTTAACTCTGAAATCCAATACCACCAATCTATGTTGTGTAGCCGCACTCTCCCCAGGTATAACCTTGCAATCCGTAAAACTCTTGCGCCAAGCATTGCTCACCAAAAAGAAATCAATCTGACTCGCATTATTTTCGCTCCTGTACGTCACCAAGTGAGACTCTCTCTTCTCAAACCACGTGTTCATTATACCCAAGTCATATGCCAATGCAAAATCCAAAATGGCCGTTCCTCCTTTATTTTTCGACCCATAGTCAAAACCTCCATGTACGCTTTCAAAACTGTGCCGTGATGATCCCACATGCCCATTCAGGTCCCCACCAATAATCAACTTCTCCCCACTAGGAACCCCTTGCACCACCTCTTCTAGCTCCTCCCAAAATTCCTGACGAATAGATACATCCAATCCAATTTGTGGTGCATAAGCACTTACAATAGTCATAATCTCACTCCCAATCACCAACCTCACTGTCATAATGCGATCGCTCTTCCTCGAAACCTCCACCACATCATCTATGTAATCCTTATCAATAATGATACCAACTCCATTTCTACTCTTATCATTTCCATAATACCAAAGCTTATAACCCCATGGTGTGATCTCCTTACCTTTCGCTCCAACCCATTTCGTCTCTTGTAAACACATAATGTGAATCCTTCTCCTCCTCATAACCTCCACAACCTCCAAAGATCTCCCCGTCAAAGAGCCGATGTTCCACGTTCCAAACCTAAGCCTACTACTCTTACCGTTATGAATAAGTTTCCTACCTCGCTCCCGTCCATGATTTGAGAACCTTTGCACATTTGACACTTCCCGTGGGAGCCGGAGTGGCGCGTCACTTCGGGGTGACGACCTAGCAACCCTTGCATATTTTTCACTACACCCAGCTCTAGGAAGTGTAGCGCGACCTTGCATATTTGACACCACCCCCGGGCGTCGGAGTGGCGCGTCGCTTCAGGGCGACGACCTAGAGACCCTAGCATACTTATCACAACACCCGGGTCCAGGAAGTGTAGCGCGTCACTGTGAAGGGGACGCCCCCACGGTTATTAAATTGCGATTCATGTGCATAAGATGTGGCTTGTTTTACGCTGGCCGCCACAAACCTACCGCAACTCTCCTCCTTTATCCGGGCTTGAGACCGGCAGTGAATGCCAAAAAACACTCACAGGCTGAGTTCTAATGATTCTTTTTCTCAGGTAAGTAACTACTTATAAGTAACTACTCCCAGGTAAGTAACTACTTATAAATATTGCTGTATTCATGGAGAAACAATGTAGCTCTAATGATTCTTTTTCTCAGGAGTAATAATTTTTCCAATGATTTTATACTGAGGCTAGCAGGAGATGCTACTGACAGGACATAGTTCATAACCATTTCAAGGTAAAAAAGTTGTTTTGCATTTATCTAAAACCCATTATGATGTTCTTGTTTTTCAGCCTTTTGTCTGTTTTCATTGATAATACAGTAATTCAGTGAAATTACAGTAATTAAGTAAAGACTAATTACTTATCTTGTTGCTTGTTGCTTTGTTAACTGTATACAGTAATTGAATAAAGACTGATTCAAATTCGATAGATACTTTGTGTTAGTAACCACTTACTCATATAGATTACATGGACATCCCTTTGACTGATGTCTAAAACCTCCTCTTTGATATGTTTCTGTTTAATTGAGATCAAAGGAGGTTATGTGGATCTCCTCGTGAATTCCTGACTCTTCCTTTTTCCTGGGTGCCAGTTTTCTGTATTTGATCAAACCTCTTTAATATGGTGTTCACCATATCTGTGGAATAGTCTGCAATATGCTAATTCTCACAAGGGCAAAACATTTAATTAATCCCTTCCACTCTCCATCCGTCATACCAGTATTTCATTAAGAAGATTGAGGAGAATGTGGGACTGGAAGAGGAGTGACAAGGAAAGGGGTGCAATGAAAGAGTATTAAATATCTTGCCAAACATCTACTCTGGCTCACCCTATGTAACTGGTCCTAGAAAAAGGCATAGGTTTGCTTATCTTCTATCAGCCAGGTTGGGAAACCAAAGAACTTTGGTTACCTATTAGTAAGGTAATTTGGGTGTATCTGAGTTATTATATCAGAACAACGGCTATTAGGAACCAACCCAAGGTTGAAGTTGCCAACACTAGACAGAAGGTGGTTCTCATCTTGAAGACGAGGGGACTTTAAGCAGAGACTGGTTCAAGCTCTGTCTAACCTTCCAACCATGATGGAGAAGACTGTTTAGAGAGGTCCTATTCTTCTGAGAATATCTTATTGGCTATAACATTGGAGTGACTCTAATTTTCTAATTATACTCTGTTATTGGCTATGCATTTTACAAAAAGAAGCAAAATTAAGAGAAAATTGCATCTAATATTTCACTTTTATAAGGGAAAAAAAAAAACAGTTGTCATACTACGGAGGAGTTAAAACGAACAGTAGGGGTCTAGAAATTTTAAACTGTGCAACTTTTGTGATGCTTGGATCGGTCACAATGCTAAGCAGGGTTGGCTTTGCTATTGATCTGCACTGCATTGTTTTTTATTGAAGTGCTTAGCTATTAGTAGGACGAATGGCAGGTTATATCATCTTCTAATTACATTGGAGATCTATGGATGTACAACACAGCTGCTTAGGTAATTGTCTGTGTAGTTCCTTAAATTTTCGATTTGTCAGGTCGTCTAGATGTATGGTTATAGTTTCATTCAGATTAAGAAAGGGGAGCATGGTACATTCATGTTGTTTCATGTTATTTGTTTAAGTAAAAATGTTAAGGGAGTTCTAACTTCTAGTTGGGTTCTCAGAAGTGGGATTCTATCCTGGACTTTCATGGTATGACAGCGATACGTGTACTGCTTGACATTTGAATCTTGGTTGGAGTTGTTGCTGATTGATTATTGGTTGGTCAGTAGATAGGAATAATTTTGGATATATTTGCAAGGACATTGAGAATGTGTTTGATTCTGACTGCTGACTATAGATGTCAATCACTGTTTTGGTGCTTGCCCATGCTTGAATTTGGCTTTTTTTTTTTTTTTTACTGTGTACCTCTTTTGTTTATTCAAAACTACGGTATGACTCAAATTTCGCTGTCTTAGGATTGATTGTGTTTGATTCAACAGTTGCAAAGTTAGAATCTACCAAGATGAAGATGTAAGAGCTATAAAGGTGGTCGGGGAGCTAGACTGTGATGGGATTGATGGCCGTCTTAGTGACTTCTGTAGAATGCTTTGTTAATGCCCGATAGAGCTTGCTACACCAAGCTGCCATCATGTAATTGAACTCCTGAACTTCTTTTGTAAGCAGTGCATCTGTTGTCTTCAACTTATTTTTGCTCAAGTTCAGAGTTTTTTAGATTAATTAACTAAGAAGTAAGAAGTACATCGAGTTGGAAAATTTTGGATAAAGTTCAAGTAATACTTATTCAGAAAACAATATCAATTTCAGATAAGTTCTACAAGACATTTGAAAAGATCTTTAATGATACAATGATACAATGATTTTAAGCAGCTTTTGGGAGTATCATTCTTCATTTGCTGTTTCATGATTGATGATCTGAAGGTTCAGTGCCTTGCATTCTTATGTGTGTGTGTTTTGCTTGCATGTCTCAACTAACTTATTTGATATGTATACATTTTGTCTACTTAATAAAAAAATACAGTAGATGTCATGACTTCTTCAGTTATATGAAATGTAAGAGAAGAACGAGCTGTTGCAGTTTCCAAGTCATGGCTCTAGGTTCTAGCTAGGAACAGGAAAACTAAAACTTCCTCCCATCTGGACAGAAATGGAACACTGTTTTCCGGCACCCAGTTTAAGGTAGCAGATTAACAAAAAAAAAAAAAAAAAAAAAAAAAAAAAAAAATTTGTTGTTGTTAATCTGTGACCTTAATCGGTGTGATATAAAGTTGTGTTAGATGATACCACTGCAGTAGTACTAGATTCTTTGCCTGAAAGAAAGGTCAGGAACTACTGGGGTCTCATTGTTTTTTGTTACAACTGGGGTCTCATTGCTTCCCCTGTTTTTGAGGCTATTTGGAGGAGAAGAACAAGTACTATGTAGGTCGTGCAACCTTTGTCGTTGATCTAGTACGACTTGACATCTGCGGGCAAAGAGGATTAAGAAGGTTCACTCATTTAGGGATACGGCATGAATACATAAGAGTTTTAGGCCCGGTAAGGGGACTTCTAGGAAGAGCTTAGGAAGAAGGGTCGGATCCTAAATTGGTTAATGACCTCTTGCCGTGGCTGTTTCAGACTGCTGTCCTCAGTTCTTGTTCTAGCTTTGGACAACCCCTACCTGATAGGCCAGGCTGTAACACATTAACACCTGAATGAGTGGTTTAACCATACAGGAGCGCAGATGCTGATATTTCTGCTCATAAAGGCCAGTGTCTTCCATCAACTCAAAGGTTGAGGTATGCTATAGACCTGTAGTGAAAGTAGAAAATAAATATGGCTCTGATCGTGAAGCCGAGGGAGGGGGATTGAGATGCCACGGCATGTCACGAATGCTATCATCAACACAGCGAGTGAGAAATGAGTTTAGCAAATGTGCTCAGTTTCACAATCTTTCTACTCTCACCAGCTTCGCTTGACTTGCATTGCAACTGCGAAGTGGCAGATCAAGGCGACTTGACAGTGCAAAGGCTACTGTCTCTGAAACCAAAAATTGCGACGAAAGCAGCCTTCCAGGTAAGCACTGGCAAACCTATATTTTTCACTGAAAAGTTACTATTACAGTGAGGGCTACGACAACCAATCAGGTCTCCCCTGCTCTTTTGAGATAGCTGATACTCTCTTCTCCAACCTTCAGTTTTTTTTTTTTTTTTTGGACAGCGTCTCCAACCTTCAGGTTGCTACTCTTTTGTTCAACATTGCTGATTTTCTCTTGTTTTTCAGCATCCGCGGCTCTGTCAGCATTAGTTATCCGCTTGCCGCGTGGAAACGTCTTCCTCACCCACTTGGTTGCAGTCTACAAACTGTGGCAAGTACAAAATGAGGTAACTACGAACCCTCTTCTATGCTTTTACTTCTATGCAAGTACAAATAGTCCTTCTCACTCTCACATGCACACTCACGGGTAATAGATTTCTACTCAAGAATTAACATGTCATTTCAGAATATATCAAAACAAAACAATCACAAGTGATAATGTCAACTCAAAATATGAAAATGCCAACTCAAGATCTAAAATGTTAATTTAAAATATGCCCAGAAAAAAGAGAGTGATGGCTCACGGGTAGCAGATTACTACTCATAAATGTTAATTCATGCATAAAGAGGTCAATTCAAAATGGGTGGATATATGTTTTGATATATGTATAAACATTAAGTCTTTGTCATAATAAAAGAATGTAATCGTAAAGGTTTGCGAAAATTTCAAACTCACAATTCCGAGTTTCCGACCTTTGAGTAATAAACAACTACATACTGGCTTTGGAATCTCTAAATGTGGCAAGACGTGCGTCAACGCATTTGACATTTCATAACTATCCACGCCTAATCAGACAATTAGTGACCATATCAAATATCTAGAACCATTGAATCTTTAAGTTGATCAAGCTAACCATTTCATATTTTGCTAGCAACACAAAAACAACATTTTGCTAGCAACACAAAAACAAAACAACATTTTTAGTTCTTATTTTCGCATTTTTCGTAACTGCCCTTGCATTTGAGAACCAAGTAATGAGCATTGAGCAAAGCATCACTCCATCTTTAATGGCTAGTGAATCAATTGCGTCGTTCCACGACGCCTTTGATGTCGCCTCTTCCTCGAACTCAGAGAGCGAAGTAACTCAAGAACAGCAGTCACTTACTCATGATCAACTGCTAGCGATTCGCTCTGATCAACAAGTAGTGAACCAGCATCCTCAGCAGCAAAATCAAGAAGAACAACAATCAGTGCCGGCTCCTGATCAGGAGCAAGAGATTATTCGCAATACTGGGGAGCAGCCGCAGCAAAGTATAGATTGTGCTGCCCGTCGAATGGAGCGTAGCGTACACGCTGCTGCATTAGCTGGGTCGGTGAATGCCTTGCGAGAAGGCCGTGACTGGGTGCACCAGAGAACTCCAATCGGAAATAGCGTCCTCCACGTTCACGTTGGGAGAACACTTGCTGGGGGCGAAGTAGGAGGGCAACTGAAGTTAGAATTCATCCAACGTGTACAGAATTTTCTGCTCTGGGAGACTAATGACGATGGGGATATCCCACTGCACCTGGCTGCGAGGTACAGCCATGCCGGCATTGTCCAAGAGTTCCTCAGGCCGTCGGAGGAAATGAATGACGCTACCAGAAGAACATTGCTGAATAAGGCCAACGGCAACAACGATACAGCCTTACACGAGGCAGCTCGGGCTGGCCATGCTCCTGTTGTGAGACTACTGGTCGGACCTGCTTATGACCATCCGGATCAGCATAAGCCAAACAACGTGGGCGAGACTCCGCTATATCTTGCTGCTGAGAAAGGGTGTGTTCAGTCTTTTAGTAGCATTCTTGAGGCTTGCAGTAGATTGAATGATCCAAATCTGCGGCTTGACCACAAGGGTCCTTGTGGCCTAACTGCCCTTCACATTGCAGTGCTATGTTGCAACGAAGGTAATAAGTTTACCCCTATCTTCCACGATTCAGCATAGATTGTTTGCATGCATATATTCCTTCCTCAATGGTTTACGTTGGGACGAGTTTTTTGAGGGGAACCTGTGAAATCTAGTGTCCGTACATCAATGGTGGTAAGGAAGCCATTGCTGAGTATAGTTGAAGCTTTCAGACTAAAGGACACAAAACAAAATATTAATATGATTTTATTATTTGTTAAGTTAAAATGAAAACTATACAGACCAATCTATATATACATCAATGGTGGTGCATGATAACAGAATGTTCCTGCACACACCTTATTACATCCTCGTAACAAACTCCTTGGAAGCTGTGGTAAACGGTTATTCCAAGCTGGCATCTATCTACATGGCTCTGAGTCAGCTTTGACCTGCAACCAATCAACTTTGACTTGCAGAAGCTTGATGATCATTGATGCCTTGCCATCGCGAGCAGCACAGCTTCCTGGTTTCACATCCCCTCCTCAAGTTGGAGCTTCTGTGAAACTAGAGAACAGCAAGCCCAACTTGGAACTGAGCAGGAAATGCTGCTGATATCCCAGTGGTTTAGTCGGCAAATCAGCCAGCTGCATGGAGGACTGTACATGAGATGTCTGCAAAAGACCTTCCTGTTGCTTTTCCCGCACATAGTGACAGTCAATATTGAGGTGTTTGGTGCGCTCGTGGAATACATGATTCGCTGCAATATGCTGTGCAGCCTTATTATCACAGTACAAAGTGACAGGCAGGGGAATGTTTACTCTAAAATCCTTCAGCAAATTATCCAACCAGACTATCTCCCCTGCAGTATAGGACATAGCCATGTACTCTGACTCAGTGCTCGACTTGGATACTGTCTTCTGCTTTTTTGTTTTCCACAAAATTAATGCAGTACCCAGAAACACACATTGTCCTGTCAGAGATCGACAGCTAAACTTGCAACCACCCCAATCTGCATCACAAAAAGCAGTAAGCTTTAAATCTGAAGTAGAAGGATAATGTAACACCTCGGCTCATCGCCTGAGCCGGAAGTAGTCACCTATGGCAGCTTGCCAGGCTGTGTGCTGAACCCATAAACCAACACTGGTCCTTCCGGCGCATTTTGACCTCACTCATGCGCACCCTGGGAAACTTCCCAGGAGGTCACCCATCCTGAAATTGCTCCCAGTCAAGCACGCTTAACTGTGGAGTTCTTATCACATGGGCTTCCTAAAAGGAAAGTCGACTTTGTTAGTATGAGTAGCATCATCAATCCCTTTAAGTACTCATATGAGCCTTTAATATCTTAGAAACTTCCTCTGAAATCTGGGGTATTACAGATTAAATAATGCTGCATCAATTGTACCTTTCAGGTATTTGACCACATGTAATGCTGCCTGCAGATGACGTTTTCTTGGGGTTGACATAAACTGACTGAGATGCTGGACAACATATGAGAAATCTGGTCTGGTGAGGTTGAGATAAAGCAATCTTCCCACCAATCTTCTGTAGACCTCTGGTTCAGAAAGTAAATCTCCTTCTTCTGGAGATAAATTCAGACCTTTTGGTAGGGGAAAAGCAGCAGCATTACAATCAGACATCTTGGCATCTTTGAGAATGTCTACGACATACTTTCTCTGGTTCAGTAATATTCCCTCATCTGTTCTAGTTACTTCCAGCCCCAGAAAGTACTTAATCAGACCCAAATCCTTGATTGTGAAAGCTGAGTGCAGAATCTTCTTCAGCTTAGGAACATAGGAAGCATCACTTCCTGTGATGAGTAAGTCATGCTTGGATTGTTGAAAACCTTCTGAATATAGTAATTTGGAGAGCTCAACATTCCACTGCCTAGATGACTGCCGGAGACCATATAAAGACCTTTTGAGTCTGCATACTTCACCAGTCTTTGCTTTAGAATAACCTTGTGGAGGGGTCATATATACTTCCTCTTCAAGATACCCATGCAGAAATGCATTATACATATCTAATTGATGGATATCCCAAGACTTAGTAGCTGCTACAGCAATCAAAACTCTCACTGTAGTAAACTTTGCTACAGGAGAGAATGTGTGCTTGAAATCTTTACCCTCAATCTGACTATAGCCTTTAGCCACCAATCTTGCTTTGTATCTTTCCACAGTACCATCAGGTCTAAATTTAATCTTATAGACCCATTTAGATCCTATTGCATTGAATCCTGGAGGTAGCTTGGTAATTTTCCAGGTTTCATTTGACTCAAGTGCCTCAATCTCTTTATCCATTGCTTGAATCCAATTGGAATCAGTCTTAGCTTGAGAATAGGAAGATGGTTCATGAATTGACATGACATTGTTCAGAGAGACTTCATTTGAAGATGGAATAATAGTTGGAGCTATGACTGAAAATGAGGAGGACTCTGAGTTTGAATCAGGAACAGTAATAGGTGCATTCCTTGGTAACAAAGGACAGATAAACCCTTGGAGCTTCTGAGGTGTCCTGATAACTCTGGAAGAATGCCTGACAGGTGCAGGAATGGGATCTAATGCTGGTATTTTGACAGAATCAGGAGCAGATAATTCTGTGTTGCTGTCAGTACTTGCAGAAGGTGACTGGGGAACAGGAGAATGTTCATTACCAGCATCTGAACTGACAAGAGGTGAAACATCTTCTAAAGATATCAACGCATCCTTATCAGAAGGAATATATGATAGTGGAGTATCATCTGCATTATAATTAGTTGGTAAAGAGAATATTGGCATCTGAGATTTAGGAATAGAAACAGGTATTGAAACCTTGTAAGGGAAGATATGCTCTTGGAATATAACATCTCTGCTGATAATGATCTTATTATTTTCAATGTCAACAGCTTATAAGCCTTCTGACCATAGGGGTATCCCAAAAATACACATCTTCTCCCTTTGGCATCAACTTTATCCCTAAGATGTTTTGGAATCAGGGCAAATGCCTGGCATCCAATCACTCTGAGCTCATCATATACTGATGGTTTTCCCAAAAGAACTTCTGCTGGTGTTTTCCATTCAAGAATGCTGGTAGGTAACTTGTTAATAATGTGGGTAGCAGCTAGCAAACAATCTCCCCAAAACCTTTTAGGTAACCCTGCATGCAACAGCATAGCCCTAGCAGTTTCCACTAAATGCATGTGTTTCCTCTCGACCCTGCCATTTTGTTGAGGAACACCTGCTGCACTCCTTTGATGAAATATACCAAGGTTATGAAACAAAGCCCCACACTCAGCTTGAAATATTTCTGTCCCATTATCAGATCTGATTGTTTTAACTAGGCCATTATATTGAGTCTTGACTTGATTCAAAAAACCCTCAATAGTGGGAAAGACAGCAGTTTTATCCTTAAGTAAAAAAGTCCAAGTAACTCTTGAGTGATCATCCACAACAGTTAGAAAATAGGATGCACCAGTGACTGAAGGGACTTTATATTTACCCCATAGATCCATATGAAGCAGCTCAAAACATGTAGATGCTCTAGAAGTACTTCTAGCAAAAGGCAATTTATGAATCTTGGCCATAATACAGGTAGAGCAGTCATAAGGATGTAACTCAGTACTCTTTATTTCTGAAATATGGTGCATCTTGGTTACAGAGGTATGACCTAATCGAGCATGATACAACTCTGATTTGCTTTTCCTAGAGCAAATGCTGCAATTATTACAGAAATTAATGCAAGTACTGACATTACAAGCATTACTATTGACTAAAGAAGGTCTAAACTTGTAGAGACCTCCTTCTCTGTCACCAGTTGCAATAACTCTCTCAGTGACAGGGTCCTGTAATAAGCAATTATCATCAGAAAAGTAAACCAAAAACTTCTTTGTGGACAGCAATTTACTGACAGATAGAAGATTGTGTTTGAAGGCAGGCACATAAAACACATCAGACAATGTGATTTGAGGTTGAATAACAATATCACCAGAATATTTCACAGTTTGAGATGATCCATCAGGCAACCCCACCAGTATAGATTTAGACAATAATCTCAGATTAACAAATGAATCTAGCATAGGAGACATATGGTCTGTTGCACCAGAATCAATAATCCAAGCAGATTCACATAACTTGTGCTGAGAAGTAACATTAGATGCAAGTATTTTACCTGCAAAGTTGACTACTAAAGCTGGTGTCTCCATACTAGCAGACTGTTGAGATTGTGCCATCTTAACCATTTCCTGATATAATGCTGAAACCAACTGTGGATCAATCTTCTGTGCTGATGAAAAGACCCCTTGATCTTGATACTGATTGTCAGAGAAAATATCAGGTCCTGAATCCACAGCATTTGCAGAGTATCTCCTGTTGTTGGACTTAGGGTTGGCCTTGTTTGCATAGAACTGAGTCTTCAACTGTGGGTGCAGTTTGAAGCATTTATCTTTTGTGTGACCTCTTCTGTTGCAGTAATCACAGAATGCTACAAGCCTGGTGCTATCATAATCCTGCCTTGCAGATCTTGAACTGTCATAATCAGCTCTTGGTTTCTTGCCATCTCTTTGCCAGACATTCCAGCCAGTCTGATTGTTGCTGTTGGAATTGAAGGCAGAAGAATCCACAGGTGTGGACATGCTGCTGGTGATGCTCTTTTGACTCTCAATCCTCAGCACAGTAGAATACACCTTGTTAGCAGGTGGAAGTGGTTCCTGAAATAAGATATTTGTCCTGAGATGCTCATACTTGTCATCCAATCCCATCAGAAAAGTGAGAGATTTTCCCTCTTTGCTGCATCTGTGACCTGCTGCAGGATATTACAGCTGCAAGTATCCAGTACTCCACATATGCAGTCAGGAAAACCTTCAATTTCATCCAACTCATCCCACTTGCGCTTCAGCCTGTTATAATACTCAACTACAGTCTGATTTTCCTGAGAAATGTTCCTGATTTCTTTCTTCAACTGATATAGCAGTGGACCATTCGTCTGACCATACTGTTCTTTCAGATCTGTCCACAGTAATTCTGCAGACCTGACATTCATGTACCCCTCCTTAATCAATTCAGGCAATGAATTTAGGATCCAACACTTCACCATACTGTCAGCTCTATTCCACTGAGCTTGTCTAGCACCTGCAGCAACTGGTTTCTTCATAGTGCCATCAAGAAATCCCTGCTTATTCTTAGCAGACAGAGCCATAACCACTCCTTTACTCCATACTGAGTAATTTTTGCCAGTAAAAGGTGTACTGATGATTGGAACACCAGGAAAATCAGAATTCGACACAAACAAAGGATCATCATATGGATTCATCTGATTATTGTTGTGAACAGCCTCGGAATTGACTGAATCAGCCATTTTGCCAACTTACAACTCAAAAGTTGAGTGAAATAGAAGATTCAAAGAATCTGAATAAAAAAACCACGATTCTGACAGAAATTTTCAATGTGAAAACTCCTGAAAACAGCGCGAATGCACTGAAGTAATTGCGAGCAAAAACTCAGGAAAGAAACTCGAGAAATCGGAGAAATTTCAGCGAGATTTGAGACGAAATCAGTGATGATTTCGAAAAAAAAAATGTGATATTATGATTATATGAAGGATTGCGAACAAAACGATATAAAATTTGCGGAATTTGGACCTATCTTTGGCTCGATACCATGTGAAATCTAGTGTCCGTACATCAATGGTGGTAAGGAAGCCATTGTTGAGTATAGTTGAAGCTTTCAGAGTAAAGGACACAAAACGAAATATTAATATGATTTTATTATTTGTTAAGTTAAAATGAAAACTATACAGACCAATCTATATATACATCAATTGTGGTGCATGATAACAGAATGTTCCTGCACACACCTTATTACATCCTCGTAACAAACTCCTTGGGAGCTGTGATAAACGGTTATTCCAAGCTGGCATCTACATGCCTCTGAGTCAGCTTTGACCTGCAACCAATCAACATTGACTTGCAGAAGCTTGATGATCATTGATGCCTTGCCATCGCGAGCAGCACAGCTTCCTGGTTTCACATCCCCTCCTCAAGTTGGAGCTTCTGTGAAACTGGAGAACAGCAAGCCCAACTTGGAACAACTGTGTATTATTTCATTGTTTTTCATCTGTCTCAATATACAACCAATGCTACAAATATATATGAAATTTTCCTTTCATGAGTTCACAGGATTGTGACTCTTTGACAGTGATGTTAGCTAAATATGGCTAAGCCTTAATGAGGAAACCTTCTAAGACTTTCTTCTAACACAAATACAGCAATTCTTGGTTTATGCATTTTGACTCCAACAGTCTTCACGTGTTGCTTCTTGGCTCTTGTTCTCTGAGAGTGACATTGCTTCTATGCTCCTGATCTTCCAGATTTTCTGTCTTCAGCTTCTTCTCTTTACACTCCCCCTCAAGATGAGAGTGGGAGCTTGCTAACACTCCCATCTTGGACAGAAGCTTTTGATGCTGAAAGACAGGCATGGACTTTGTTAAGACATCAGCTAATTGCTCCTCTGATTTTACATAAGAGGTGTGCAGTTGCCCTTGTTGAATCTTTTCCCTTACAAAGTGGCAGTCCACTTCTATGTGTATTGTTCTTGCGTGATGAACAGGATTTGCTGCTATTGCTATAGCTACTTGATTGTCACATCTCAGTTCTTTAGAGCCAAGCTTCAAACCCAGTTCTTTCAGTAGAGATGACAACCAAGTTATCTCACAGGTTGTCAGTGCCATTGCTCTGTACTCTGCTTCAGCAGATGATCTAGATACCACAGATTGTTTTTTGGATTTCCATGATATGGGTGAATCTCCTAGCATTATACAGTAGCCAGTAGTAGACCTCCTACTGAAAGGACAAGATGCCCAATCAGAATCGCAGTAAGCCGTGAGTTTGACGGCAGAATTACTTGCAAGTAGGATCCCTTGAGATTGTGATGATTTTAGATATCTTAAGAGTCTTCTACCAGCCTGCATGTGATCTGAGGTTGGATTTTGAACAAACTGACTCAGCAACTAAACTGAAAAAGCTATATCAGGTCTAGAGATAGTGAGGTATATGAGTTTGCCAACAAGTCTCCTATACACATCTGGATTTGGCAGGGGAGTTCCTTTGTCAGGCTCAAGTTTCACATGTGAGTTGAGTGGGAGTTTAAGTGGCTTGGCCTCACTCATTTTGAATTCTTTGAGCATGTCTCGCACATATTTCTTTTGTGATATGAAGATACCTTGTTTTGACCTATCAATCTCAAGCCCTAGGAAGTATCTTAGCTCCCCCAAGTCTTTCATGTGAAAAATAGAACTTAGCTGAGCTTTGAGTCTCTGAATTTCCACATAACAGTCTCCTGCAATTATCATGTCATCCACATAAACCAAGACAACTGTGGTTGTTCCATTTTCTTGTCTTTTGAACAAGGAGTGATCAGCATGGGACTGTCTATAACCACATGAGACCAAGGCTGATGAAAGCTTGGAGAACCATTGTCGTGGTGCCTGTTTCAACCCATAGAGAGACTTCTTAAGTTTGCAGACCTTGTTGATTGGATATTCCTGTTTCTCCCCCTTTCTACAAGCTTGAATTACTCCGGAGATAGTGTACCCAGGAGGAAGTTGCATATAGACATCTTCATCTAGATCTCCATGTAGGAAGGCATTGGACACATCCATTTGAGTGGTGTACCAGTTCTTAACTGCAGCTATGGCAAGTACAGATCTTACAGTGGCCATTTTTGCTACTGGAGCAAAAGTTTCTTCATAGTCCACTCCATATCTCTGCCTAAAACCTTGAATGACCAGCCTTGCTTTATATTTGTCGACTGATCCATCGGAATTATACTTGGTTTTATACACCCACTTGCAGCCAATCGATTTCCTGTTGCTGGGTAGATCAGTTATCTCCCATGTGTCATTCTCCCTCAGAGCTTTAAGCTCAAGATTCATTGTTGCTATCCACTTGGGATCTTTCACTGCTTCAGAGTACTGTGAGGGATCATAATTTTCAGTGATGGAGTGAGCTAGGTTGGCATACTTGACTGTTGATTCAAACTCTACAAGATTAGCCACCTGTTTTGCCATAACTGGATTGTGAACTTCAAAGTCTTTTGTCCACACAGGTGCCCTTCTTGTTCTTGTAGGTCTCGGAGAGGGGACCTCAGGTATTTCCTCTTCCTCAGGCCCTACCTGTGGCTCAGGAGGTGTATCTTCAGCTCTATTGTCCTCCTCAGGAAGGGCCACATCGGTGATAGACAGGACATCAAAGGACTGTGCTGGTGTGGAAAGCTTTGTTGGGGTGGTGATGTTCCTCAGCTTGTAAGGGAAGATGTGTTCATGAAAAATCACATCTCTTGACACAAAACACTGCTTGGAGCTCAGATCATATAACTTGTAGCCCTTTTGGTTAGCAGGGTAGCCAATGAAAACACAAGGGACTCCCCTAGGCTCAAACTTATCTTTAATCCTGCTAGGATTGCGTGCCACAGCTAGGCATCCAAAGACTCTTAACCTTGTGTAGTCAGGAGCTTTATGAAACAACATTGAGTAAGGAGTGTTATTTGATATGACACTTGATGGAATTATGTTGATTATGTAAGTAGCTCTGAGTATACAATCCCCCCAAAACTTCTTTGGTAAGCCAGATTGGAACATGAGAGCCCTACTTACTTCAAGCAAGTGTCTGTGCTTCCTCTCCACAGTTCCATTTTGTTGTGGAGTGTCAGTGCGGCTAGTTTGATGAACAATGCCTTTAGCTTGCACGAATTTACCACAATCCCCTTCGACAATTTCCATTGCATTGTCTGTTCTGAGAGTCTTGATAGACAAATTAAATCAAATTGGGTTTCAGCAAGATTATATAATTGTGGAAGAAGCTGCCCTACTTCACTTTTATTTCTCATCAAATAGATCCAAGTTGCCCTGCTATAGTCATCAACAATGGTGAGGAAAAATCTATGTTTAAGTCTTGTTTCTCTTTTGTATGGACCCCATACATCCAAATGAACTAATTCAAATGGTCTACTGGTTTGATGTTCACTGATAGGAAATGATTGTCTTGTAAGTTTGGCCATTGGACAGGTAATGCACACCCTACCCTTGTCTAACCTAGCCACATCAGAAATGCATGAAATGTGTTTCAATTTCTCTTTAGAACAATGACCAAGCCTGTAATGCCATTTGCCAAAAGTATCATGCTTATCATTCAAAAGAAGCTTATCCATACAGATTTTGTCTGCTGTTACACAGTTATCAGACTCTATGCTGACTGGATCATCATCTAGCATGATATGTCCTGACAATAAGCTATTATACTTCATAGTCTGAGACTTATTTGACCTAAGCTTCTCTACAGCAGCATCATTGTCTAACTGCAAATCTTTATTTACTAGGTAATACACTCCCTTGTGCTCTTTGCCCACACCTCTAATCTTTTTCGTCAATAAGTCCTGTATGACACACAAATTTTTGTAAAATGATACACAACACCCTTCCGAAGTAATAAGTTTTTGAACAGAGAGCAAATTGTTCCTGAATTCAGGTACATAGAGCACATTTTCCAGTGTCAATCCATTTTTAAGTTTGCATTTCCCTGTATGTGTCACATAAGATACTTGTCCAGTAGGCAAAGTGATTCTGGGTTTAGAAACAAGTTCCTTTGCATAGTCTAGGCAATTCAAATCAGATGTCATATAATCACTAGCACCAGAATCTATTATCCAGCCAGAATTCATATTATTCATAAAAACAGAACTGTAGAGAGCATTACCTGCAAAGTGTGCTGCTAGCTCACTTTCTGTGGGTTGATTCTGGTTGGAAGAGCTTCCTGGAGTTTTCATCTTGCTCAGGAGATGCATGATCTCAGTTAGGGTAGCAGAGTCAGATTGAGCTGCAAGTTCTCCTGTCACCATAGCATTTCCTGCTGACTTCCCCTTGTTCCATGAGTGTTGTCTGTTCTTGTTTTTGTTGGCTTGCCATTCGTTTCCCTGATTCTGATGGAATTTCCCATGAGTTTTCTTCTCGCGATCTTCCGGAAATCCTATCACAAACCAACACTCCTTATACTTGTGCCCTGGTTTCTTGCACTTTGGGCATTTTGGCCTCTCTTGTTGGCCAAAGAATGCAGTGTTTCCACTGTCAATATCCATTTTTGCAGCTGAGCTCAGAACTTGTCTTTGGATCTCTTCTTGCTGAAGTATTGGAATCACCTCCTCCACTGTGGGAAGGTTTTTCCTCATCAGAAAGTTGCTTCTCATTGTGGTGTATTGTGGATCCAATCCATTCAGGAATTGGAAGAGCCTTCAATCTGCAATATCCTTGTGTATTGTATTTGTGAATGCATTGATTTCTTCAGTGACTTCAGTAATAGGAGGCCAATCTTTCATGTTTTCCTGTATCTGCCAAAGAGTCATCAGCTGGGAGTAGTACTCGACAATGCTTTTACTTCCTTGGGAGGTTTGTTGAATTTCCTGCTCGATCTGGAATTTCCTAGCACCATTGCTCACAGCATATGTTCTTCCTAGGTAATCCCATATCTCCTTTGCTGAGGTTATAAACCTCACTGCGGCCTTGACCTCAGACTTTAGGTTGTTGAACAACCAACTGACCACAAGATCATTGCCAATATCCCACATCTCAGCTTTCTCGGGATCTGTTGTGGATCTTTTGACTCTTCCAGTGACGAAACCAAGCTTCCTCCTCATTGCTAAGCTTAGTTCCATCTCTCTTTTCCACTCATAGTAGTGGTTCATGTGCTCCAATTTTGGTTCTATAGAGAGAGGAGTGCTGATCTCAGAGGGATGAGTATACAGCAGATCTCTCATGTCTATCTTCTGAGTTTGGTTTTGGTCTGTGTCTGATCCTCCTGCCATGTCTTGTTATGACAGTGGTATTGTTCTGTTTTGGGGATTTTTTTTTATTTTTTTTTTTTTTTATTTTTTTTTTTTTTGCAGCTCAAAAGAAGAGAAAAAAGTTCTAATTAATTTGTGTAACAAATGAACTACCTCCTTAGGTCTTCATGGCTCTGATACCATGAAGACTTCGAGTGAGTAATCCATGAAGACGAGAAGGTGTTCAAATGCAGAATTAGAAGGGAAATATAAGGCAGTAGAAGTTTGGATTTGAAATTTTTGTGTATTATTTCATTGTTTTTCATCTTTCTCAATATACAACCAATGCTACAAATATACATGAAATTTTCCTTTCATGAGTTCACAGGATTGTGACTCTTTGACAGTGATGTTAGCTAAATATGGCTAAGCCTTAATGAGGAAACCTTCTAAGACTTTCTTCTAACACAAATACAACAATTCTTGGTTTATGCATCTTGTTAGGATTTTGTTGGTTATAAGCGTGGTGTGTTGGTGTATAAGGGGTGATTGATTTGCTATTAGTATGTTTATTTTGTTTTTGTTGTTGGTTGAATGGTTGACCGAATGTGTGGAAGTTTGGCTATTGGTTTATGATTGGGAAAGTCGAAAGTGTGTATTTTTCATTACATGAAAGCAAGCACTAAAGTGCTATTTATACATGTCTAAGTCGGTGCTTTTGCCGACATAGTAGAGCCTAGGTACTACCTAGATCATTCTAGTTACAAGATTAATCTCATCAAACCTTGAACATTCTGGATCTTTCCAGCTAGCATACAAGTAGTTTCTAATTGTGTCACATAATTCTAGATTTTTCTAGATTAGTAATTCAACACATTTTGACTCCAACAGTCTTCACGTGTTGCTTCTTGGCTCTTGTTCTCTGAGAGTGGCATTGCTTCTATGCTCCTGATCTTCCAGATTTTCTGTCTTCAGCTTCTTCTCTTTACATCGTTGATGATAATGATGCGTTGTTAATAATACGGAATGTTTATAAGTTTATTCCACTGTAGTATATTCTAGCAATTATTGGACACCGAGGTATTACATTAATGACTTTTTCGCAAAAATGTTATGATTTTGTGCAAAGATGTAAAGATGATTTTATGACTACTGTAATACTGACGTTTTGTGGACGCCATCACGCCAATCTAGCTATCACAGTACAGATTTTGTCCTAACTAGTTAGCTCTCGAATGGATGCGACAGAGATTGTGGAGAACATACTGCAGACTGAAAGAAGTTCGCTACTCATCAGAGTTAAAAACAATGAGGGGCAAACGCCACTTCACTGTGCTGCGGCTCAGAACGTCCATAATTTGCGCATACTGGAGCTCCTCCTTAACTATGACGATGTGAACAATTCAGCGGCATACATCCAAGACAGGGTCGTTCCTAACAATTTGGAGGCTCTAGTGCAAAAGAGGAAGTTGGGGCCCATATAATGGAGGGAAAAAATTACACCAAATTTTGCACGAAACAATATGTTGTTATTCGTCAAGAGGAATTCTATGAAAAGAAAAGTTGGTTCGTAGTAGATGACAAATTGTTGTTCTTAATATACCAAGAATTGTTGAAATTAATTAAAGAGTATACAAAACGTAAGTCATATGAGTGAAAACTAATATCTAAGAAAACCCTAGTAATTTCTTCAATTATTTTTTGTCCATCAGAATTGTTTTCCCAATCTACCAATTACTTTTTGATAGTATATAAATTATGCATTATTGATTCCTCAATTGTTTTTTATGATGGAAGGAAGTTTGATTTATATTTAGGAAATAAGAAAGATCTTGGAGCAAGTAAATAGGAATTTGTGAGTGTGGAGAGAATTTTAAGGAAAGAAAATTAACAAATTTGTGGAATGATTGACTACTAACGTGGGAGAGATCCACATATTTTATTTATTTCCTCCTTTTCATTTTTCATTTTAAACAAATTGCAATGGACAATTTCTTCAACTTTGGGCCCCTTATCGGCATGGGCCCTAGGCAATTGCACCCCGTGGCCTAGGGGTTGGACCGGCCCTGATCCAAGATGATAAGGGGCGAACACCACTCCACCTTGCTACTCTCAGCTGGAATTTCAAAGGAGTTAATATGATAATTAAGTCATATCCTAGCAGCATTGAGATAGCGGACTTTTGTAAGCAGAATGTGGTGCATTATGCTGCTAATTTGGGATGTCTCCATAGATTTCGAGAGTTTCTTGAGCATGCATCGCCTTCGTGTGACAAGATTATCAACAACAAGGACAAGAATGGAGATACGCCTCTTCATGTCCTTGCTGCGACCACTCCAAGCCTTCCCAGCCATGATTGTTTTGTCCACCTAGCTGACCTCATTAAGCAGTATGATTATGCACTGGACGTGAAAATATATAATCACCAGGACCTTACAGCCGGAGATATTATTGCTTCTAATCGCAGCCTTCGTCATTTGGTAAGTTTGCCTCAGCTATTCTACACTTACATTTTAGTATTTAACTCGAGTTTTATCGTTCTAAGGTCAGGCCGTCTTAAACAAGCATTCTTGGTCTCGGACACGATAGCTTTTACAGTGTCTAGTCTTGCCATAATCTGCTACTTTGTGGTTGCAAGACATGATGCTTTGGTCACAGTCGACAATTTGTCAGCGAGTGCGAATTTGCTGAGCTCAGTTTCACTGGGCTTATTGATGGTAGCGTTCATGATCGGAGTGTGCGCCGTGGTATCTCATACCCCGGGCCTCATTGCAATTCTCGTAGTCATCTGTGCATTCTTCTTCATCTTCTACTTAACTCTGCTTCGAGGAACTATTGGCGGACTTCTGGCCTTCATGACCAGGAATTCAAGTAAGAAAGCTAGAGAATGATGGAAGACACTCACTCTCAGGTCAAGGTGTTAAAAGAGTTACAGACCTTTATTTCCGCAGTTAAATTTTACTCTCTATTTCCTTAGATCGTTAACGTATATATGTCAAAAGAGCAATAGGCATTGTATTACTTTGATTATGTACATTGTGACATGGCCACATGTGATGACAACATTATTCAATTGTTTAATTTGTGAACTGCTTTATTTGGTACACCCGGGTATCCTGATGAAATCTCGGTTTTGCTGGTTGCAACATATATATGGCGACGCTGTTGTGTTCGGGAAAAATCGAGTATGGATGTAACACTCATATAAGGGTCTTGTCAGGTCAACACGGTAACTTCAATTGAGCTACATATCTGTGTTAAAAACTTCGAATTCCCAAATCCCCACTGATTAAAGATGAAACTTTTATCTAATCTAAAAGCTACTCCAATGACAAATTACAAAGTTATAGCTTTAACATGACACGTAAAATAGAGAAAGATTTGAAGCTAATTAACCAATAACGCTATATCTCGAACAATGGCAAGATATGACAATTATGGATATCCTCTTTAATAAAGGTGTATTTTAGCTATAGGGATTATATATTTAGCTTTGTCCCAAATCGATTGTCTTTTCTCGATTCAATCTCTAGAAGTTTCAACCTTTTCCATTAAGGGGTTAGATAATCTGGTAACCAGTTTGATTTTGTTAAGAAAAAGTCGCAAGTTCAAGCATACTAGATTACTAGAGTGTATAATCACATTCACAAAGACATGAGGAAGTACATGTAGATTGTGTTTGACCAAACTCATTAATTGCTATTGTATCTAAGGTCTAGTATCTTAAACTTGGCAAATTACTAGGAGAATTTGCCAAAAATGTCCCAAGTTCCCCTTATTTTCTGCAAATAATCCCAAATTTCCATCTGCACAAAATAATGCCAAGTTTATATCAGAGAGTGGCTTCTCATTTTTCACCCTCATAAGAGTATATTTAACGCCTGCAAGAACCCGGTAGAAAGAGCAATTGAGGGAATAAAGAAATATAAAAACTCAGAAAAGAGGAGATAGAGTGTCAATACCAGGTACAAGATCCCTCTCTCAAAAATAATCTACTCTCTCTTCCTCTTGGCCTCCCTCCTCTTTGATTAGTTTGGGGCTGCCATCAGATCTTATACGCCTGTCTTTCGGTCATTCTATAATGTCATTTTCTAATCTAGGTGGCTGGAGTAATTTTTACCATAAAAAATTTTGATAGTCTTAATTGGGTTTAAAATTTTGGGCATGAATTGTAATAACCAAGATTTCAGAGGTGGTTTATAAGAGATTAAAGGCTCATATGAGTGCATAAAAGGATTGATATTGCTACTTATACAACAAAGTCGACTTTCCTTTTAAAAAACTTATGTGTTAAAAACTCCACAGTTAAGCATGCTTATTGGAGATTAATTTCATGATAGGGTGACGTCCTGTGAAGTTTTCCAGGGTGCGCACGAGTGAGGTCAAAGTGCGCGGAAGGACCCTTGTTCGTCTATGAGATCAATACACAGCCTGACAAGCTGTTATAGGTGACTACTTTCCTTTCACTTGATGAGCCGGTATGTTACACAAATACTTTGTCTATATATGTAAGCTACATTGTAAAGAAATTTTAGGCAAACCCACTGTTTTCAAACAAAAAAGTGTGTTTGGGTCAAAAATGTCCAACAATCAAGGATGTGTTTGATGTCGGGAAGACCTTTCCGGCCGGCAGTCTTTTAAGAGTGATCCGGGGAGCAGGATGGAAGGTCCTTGACATGCTCACTGTAACTAGCGTCGGGAGTATGTCCGAGAAAGGCCCTGCCGATGCCTAAGTGTAAAGAAAGAAAGTAGAGACAGATGAAAGAGAAAGTCTCCATTATTAGTTACCTTAGGGCCCGATCGGTATCACTGCCGTTTTCACTTTTTGGTTTTTTGCGTAAAAAATTTAGTTAAATAAGTTACAAAATTAACTTTAAATTGTTTGGTTCTATAACAGTTATATAGAAAATGGAAACTGACAACTGAAAACTGAAAACTGAAAACCACTTTTTCTGGTTTTCAAAAACGGAACATTAGTTGTCAAAAAAAACAAAAAACTGAAAACAGAAAACGATACCAAACAGGCCCTTGGCATTTGGGGGTATTTATAGATGAGTTTGATATGAGCTCACTGAAGACATCATATCATTAGATGACTGCTATGACGTCACTATTCGGGCTCCGTTCCCGCAGTCCGGACCTCAGTGTTGGACCGCTTTTCGGTGCTGGAGGTCTTTCTGGACATGCTGGGTCACCTTTTCGGACATGCTAAGGCACCTATCCAGACGTGCTAGAGGCCTTTTCGGATGTGTTAGAGGCCTTTTGGGACATGCTAAGGCACCTATCCACCCAGGCTCGTGTGGAGTACTCTATAGGACAAAGGTGAGTAGCTATATGTGTCGCTTTATTAACTACTGTATGAATGACGAATATGAGAAAAACTACAAGACGAAAATTTGCGAGAAAATATAAAAAATTCTTTAGATTATTTCGAAAAGACAAGTGAAACTTTGTGTTATTTTGTGTAACACCCCATATTTTTGGGACTTCTAAATTATTAAAGTCGTCAAGAGAAATTCATTTTAGAGTTACGAGTTTCTATTTTTGGGAATTTATAGTCACTTTCCTTTTTGGGTCGCTTTCCTAATTAGGAAATTAGAGAGCAAATTTACCTTTCTACCCTTACTAAACCCCTCCCTTACCTTAATATAAAAAAAAAAACACATAACCATCCTCACAGTCGCACGCAGAGAAAGAAAAAGAAGGAAAAGAAAAGAGGGAAAAGAGAAGAAGAAGAGGAGAAGCGCCGCACGACTTCTCGCGAACCACCAGCCGTCGCCGCTCAGCCACCCTCACCGCCGCCCTCTACCGTCCTCTCTCTCTTGATTTTAATCAAGAATAGTAAGTCCCTTAAACTTTTCTACAATTGAATTAATTGAGTTTTCGAAATTGTGTTCGATTATTGGTCTAGAACACGATTGGGGTTAATTAGACTGTTGTTTTGAAGTTATAATCGTGTTTGTGATAATTATAATTCGTGGGTGGTGATTTTCGAAATTTGGGGTTTTGTTAATTAGGGTTTATGTTAATTTATGATTGATTTTGTGTGTGGAATGGTTTGATTTTTGGTGGAGTGATTTGTTATGTATTTGGAGATACTGTGTTATTGGTTTGGGAGATTTTTATGATGATTTGAATGACGAACGCACCTTCTGCCGATTCTGAATTTTGGGTTATTTGGGTGTTGTTGTTGTTATTTTGATGATTAATTGATGGAATTGTGTAATTAGTAAGATGGGAAGGATGTGATATTAATTTGGTGTGATTGTTGGAAGGATTGGTTGTCGAATTCATGATTATTGTGGCCTTGTTGTAGTTAGTTGATTGTTTTTGTGTTGGGTTTGTGATGGTGATCATGTGGTAATTCAATCTCGTTATTTTGGTGATTAGGGTGTGTGTTTGAAGAAGTTCCTTTCTAGTTGGAGTAGTTAGCCTTTGTTCAGAGTAAGGTAAGAACGTTGATCGCCGCTTGAGCCTACGCACTATCCTGCTATTTGACAATTCAGTTTGATGTCCCTTAATTGCACCTCTGTTTGATCTTGTATTCTCACCTTTGAGCTCTATTCGTATTCACAAGAATTATACGTCCTGCACTAACTCTTGTCGCGCCCTTTCTGCTCTCGGCTCCTCTGTGACACGGCCTTATGGCCTAGCTTCCTCTCGGCCACTCGGCCATCCGGTCGAGTGGACCGCCTGTGCTCTTGTTTCGTAATGTTTAAATTGTTTCGTTTTGGCTTGTTGAGATTCCGGTCTCGGCCGTTTATAAATTGTATCATCGAATAACGTACCATCGAATAATGAATGTAAAACGGATGAAAGAAAAGAACGACAAATGTTTACCACCTAGAGTGATTGTGATGCGGCCCTGACCGATCACCGTTATACCTTTGATCAAGGTACTGTTTCGGTCGGAGTAACTACCGACTGCCTATTAGGCTTTCCTCCTTGAGGTACGCATCCTACTGGATCTCTAGCGAGGGGTGTGCACATTTTAAGTCTTTAGGATCTGTTTATTCGTACTCTAGCTCGCGTCGGAACGAGATTGTGGTGGCTGCGGGGTAGGAGCCCAGCCGTGTATGATTGACAAGACTGTTTGTCTCGTCAGCGATACGTGACTATCGCACCGCCGTGTCCCGATGGTACTCTGTGATCGTTGTTATATCCTGTGCATATTATTTGTTAGCTACGCGCCTCAAGGCGCCTGTGCTGACGTTCTGCTTTCTGGTTTGTTCCCTACCGTGTTCTGGGGCCTATGTCATTCTTCGATGGCATAGTTGTCAGGTCTTGATGATGTGGATGCTTGCTAGAGGGATTCGTTTGCATGACGGGAGCTTTTCATAAACATTATTTAGACATGGATTATATTTGGTTTTGTAATTTAAATTTCAGCTTTGAGAACTGTAGTTCGACATTCTAAGTCTTCCGCTGTCGACTTTTCGGTTGTTTGGATTTATTGAGTTGTATTTGAATTTTAAGCCTAGCAGTTGACTCGTAGTCAGCTGCGGCGTAACAATTCTATAGTATTTCCTTATTTATTACTGCGAAAATTTAGGGTTGTTACATTTTGCGCAAATTTTCCAAACTAATAAATGGTTTTTAATTTTCAAAAATACTTCTATAGTAAAATTGTGTATTAAAAGTAAAAGCAATGAGTTTGAGTTCTTACTCAAGACACATTTTATGAGAATTGAGAAATATTTTGGAGTGAATTTTGTACTTCTCATATTAATTTTTACACATCACTGTAATTCAAACATTTAAAAATGAAACTCACAAATCTAATCTAATACTATATATTAAAACCTGAAACCAAGTCTTTCCTAGGTTGACACTTGGCATACATTAATTGGATAGAGCATAAAAATAGTATTAAAATACAATTATTGATTAACATATAGTAATAAATTATCATATTAGCTAATTTATGGAAATAATAAATACGAAGTATGGTAATTTAGTTTATAACATGAGATATAAGAGATAATATTATGGCGGTTGGCTAATTTATGGTAATAAATTTGAATATGATGTGATATAACGGGTGACGGAATAGTAGAATGACATAATGTAACATGTGACGAGATAATGGGATTGAAACTGTAAAATGGGTGACATAAAAGTGGAAATATGATAATACGATGAGTGAGTAAAAATATATAATAATAAAATATGACGGGGGATAAAAGTTTATTATAGTACTGTAAAATTAGAACAACGATAAAACATGCTGTCATTTTTACAAAACGAGTATAAACATTATAAATAGACAAGCCCGAGCGTGGCACGGGCATGCAAACTAGTAATAGTGTAAAGATGAAATTGAAGAGTGTAAGTGGCTACCCACGTTTTTAAAGGTGTTTAAATTTGGCAAAACAAGCTCAGAGTAATACTCACGACAAACTCCCTCCTGACACATGTCACACATCTAGAGCAAAAGCAGCCACCCCTATAAAATCTGAGGCTGGTCTATCTTCTAAACTTTGATTTCATTTCCCCAAAGATAAAAAATAGTGTGTTAACCACTACTCTACTTGATACCCCACGACGAGTTACCTCATCCGGAAAGTACGAAACTCACACTCACAATCCACCACCTGGCCACCCTTTCCAAAAATGTCATCCAACACTTTACCGGCCGAACTCATCACTGAAATCCTCGTCCGTTTACCGGTTAAACCTCTATTACGCTTCAAATCCGTCTCCAAATCCTGGTACTTCCTAATCAAATCCCCCGATTTCATCAAACTCCACCT
This sequence comes from Spergularia marina, assembly GCA_963680865.1. Lineage (NCBI taxonomy): Eukaryota > Viridiplantae > Streptophyta > Magnoliopsida > Caryophyllales > Caryophyllaceae > Spergularia > Spergularia marina. The sequence continues at coordinate 26,136,087 of OY804546.1, forward strand.
CTTCCAAACCCTAACCACCACTCGCCGCCGCCACGTCATCATCTCATACACCACCCTCTCCTCCGCCGACATCCACGACCTCTCCTTCTCCGAGCTCGACCACCCGCTCAAACCCCTCAACAAGGAGGAGACTCTCAATTACTTCCCCGACCCCACCGGAATCGATCTCCTCGGCCACTCAAACGGCGTCGTTTGCGCCGCCAACGCCACCAGGAGCTCCGTCTACCTCTATTGCCCCGCCACCAGGTCCCGCCGCGTCGTGCCGCCGTCGCACATCTCTTACCCGGAGGATTACGTCGTGTTTGGGCTCGGATACGACGACGGCGCCGACGACTTCAAGGTGTTGCGTATCATACAATGCCGCGAAAAACACTGCCACGTCAAATTCTACAACGAGGCGAAAGTGTATAGTTTGAAAGGTGATTGTTGGAAATGGGCGAACGATATGCCGTACTTTCTCGTGTACAAGAATTGTCATGGCGTATTTGTGAAGCAAGGGCTGCATTATGTTGTGGTTGCGGATGAATTAGATCATAGGTTTAAATTCATTGCTCGTTTCGATATCAGGACGGAGAAGTTCTCTTTGATGGAATTGCCTGAGTACGAGGACGAATTCGGGGTTTCGAAGTTGGTGCTGAGGGAATTAGGAGGGTGTTTGTGTGTAATGGTTAATTATCGGAGCGGGTTGTGTGCGGATTTGTGGGTGATGAAGGATTATGGGAAGAAGGAGTCTTGGGTGAGGGTTTTGAGCTTGGAGATTCGACCTCGGTTTTCTGAGGTTAGGCCTGTTGTTTTTTCGGATGATGAGAGGAGTGTTTTGTTGTTGATTGATAATTGTGAGCTTCAGTGGTGTGAATTGGAAGCTAAGGATGATAAGAGGGTTAAGATTGGTCGAGGTTCGTCCTTGTTGGATGAGCCATTTGATGCTGGGGTTTATGTTGATAGCCTTGTTTCGCTTGATGATTGGGGGGTTGATTCCCCAACTAAGCAGAAGAATAAGTAAGAATTGCTCTTTTTCTACATATAATTTTAATTATATGCTAGGTTTCGAAATTTACATGTTTTTGTAGATTTTCTGATGTTGAATTGGTGATTGTTTTGTGAGTAGCTTGGTAATGTGCTGTGTGTTACTTGGAATTGAACAAATCGAGTTTCAGGAGACGAACTGGTTGTAATCGTTGTTGTTGGTTATGCTAATGTGTGTACTTGGTGGTTTTAAAGTTATGTTCTTTGTATTCAGTGATGTAGATGTTAGTTGTCGGGTTTAGTGCTGCCTGCTTGAACTTGCAGAGGGGTAGACTTATGCACGCGGGTTTTTTAGAAGCTGGTTGGGTTTACTGTAATAACATGGAGAAGTGAGTAGTGAGGATTGATAAGTTGTTTCCTCTGTTTTCAGTAAGGTTATAATTTTATAAGGTCTTATGTGTTGGATGCCACATTCAGATTGTTGAATTGTAGGTTTTATGATCTTAGGTTAATGCCTGTTTAGTACTGTTGGATGTGGTGTGTATCTAGCTTTCTGAAGCTCTTCCTTAGTTTCCTCAGGAATGATCTTGATGACTTTCTTTCTGTGGGATTCAAGCTGAGGCTATGACTAAACTAAAGATATGACTACTCAGGCTTTGTTCGAAACACAGTAAGTAAACGTCCTCTTTTTCACTTGTATTGATCTGGAGTTTTCCTTCTGTTTTGCTTGAGTCAAATTTATTGCCAAACTTACCATTGTAGTAAGACCCAAACTATATGACACCAAGTGAAGCTCTTTATCCTTCATATACTTTAGGTATGCCTATGTAATTGATGGGCATTACTAATCAACGTGACTGAGATTCAACATTTTCAAAGCTGCTATCTAGTTTCTAAAGATTGAATAGAGAATGCTTTTAAGTAACTTCTCTGTTGTTTGTAAGCCAGTCGTTCCTTGGCAGATGGGTACTTAATGTTCCATTTGAAAGTAGGTGGTGGAAACTGGGATAGGGAAAAAAGGGCGTAGACAGTTGATGATAGGATGGCGGCATACTTCACATATTATCAACAAAAAAAAAAAGAGAGTGTTTTTGCTGCAATGAGGATGAATGGAAGTAGCCTAGCTAGATAGTAAATGGGTCTTTGAGCCTGAGGATTTCTTAACTCATAGTGGGCAATACCTAATTTGTCTATTTAGGATCGTGAATCAGAATTTAATGGTTGTGGATAGTGTCAAATGTGATGTTCTATGGTCGTTTAAGTCAGATTTTTTTTTTTGGGCTTCCGTGAACACCCGGCAGAAAGTGGCTGAAGTAAGTCTAGTGACCATAGTTGTACCTGACCTTCCGTCTTTTACATGCATGCGACTTTCCAGGGTATATTTGTTTATGATGTCTAGAGTTTCTGTTCGCTTGCATCGGCGGAACTATCACTGGGCATGTCGTGGTATTGACCCATCTTTCATCTTTCCTGACTAATGGGGGTGAGTAACTAACTGACTTCTGTTCATGACGGACTGCCAGGTAACTGCAACATCCTTGAATCTATATTTTCGGCCGTACCTTGTGGAGCTTCTCCATATGTCCTTTGTATTATGATTGTTGACATGTTTGGGGACTATGAGAGTGTAATCCCTAGTTGTTCTGAGGAATACTTTTTTTTTTTTTTTTTTCTCATCACTATCTAATCTCATGTTAGCCGACCCCAATCATTTTGGAATAAAGTTTGGTTGTTGTTGTTGTTCTATCACTATCTAATCTCAAAAAAATTATAATCGCGAATCTTACTTTCTTTGTACTTTGAGTCTCATATTTTCTACTAATTTATTTTCTCTTTCAGTGTAAATTTAAATATTGGTTCACTAACTCAGAAAGCCCCTTAATACTCTATTCAAGCTGTCACAAAGTAACTGACTTATGGTTGTCATATGTTCCTTCTTGGCCATAACTTTAGCTTGAAAGTTTTAAGGACCCAAAACTCTTAAAGTGGGACTGGTTTTTCTCAGATTTGTGAAAGTGCGGTTAAAGAAGGGAACAGCAAGAGTGTGGCCAACTGGCCAGTTGAACAAATGTTTTTTCTTTTTAAAAATTCTTTTCTCTTTTTTTTTTCAATATTTTTGGTTACAATTAAAGTTGTTTTATAAATCCATGTTTAAAGTTGTTGCTTTTAATTTACAGCAGATCTGTTGTAGCAAGATGTAAGTGTAAGGCATATGAAGAAATAGGAAGGGAGGAACTAAACCTTATTCATGGTTTAGGTGAAAGGATGAGATTATGGTTTACAAACCATGAATAAGATTTAGTTCCTCCCATGTTGGTTTGTAAGTATTTGGAAATGCAAAGGATAGGAGAGAAAGGATGAGAGAGGGATAGACGTTGTGGTTTTGTTCATTATTGAGGATAGTTCAAATTCAATGAAGATGAAAGAGATCACTTTTTTAAAAAATAAAAAATAGGCAAGTGAATAAAGAAAGAACAAGTCAGGTAGGTTACCCTCCTAGCCAGGGTATCACCTAACTCATCAGAAGACAGAATAGTAAAGAGGGGGGCGGGGAGAAGACCATCAAATGTTTTAGATCTTGAATGTTACTGATATTTTGGCGGTATGAACAGCCATATGACAAGCATTGGTTGGATGGCTGGAGGATAACATTAAGGAGTCTTCACCCAGGCTCTTGTTAATTCAGTGGTAGCGTGGAATAGGTGTAACTGATGATAACGAGTGCTAGCATTTTCCGAAGGGTCTTTATGTGGTGGGATCCTTTTGTATTGTTACAACCTTTAGTGGATGGCTCAAAGTAGATTGTGTCTGCTGAAGCATGTTTGAGGTGAGGGATTGATGTCTTCTTTGTCGTTGTACTTCTAGGATACATGAGTCTGTTTGCCAATAATTCCTATGGTGCGAACTAGAGGAGTCTCTGCAAATGGGGCTGTGCTGGTGATGTCATTGTTAGTAGGCGCAGGCGCAGCATCTCAATTCGAACAAGAACTATTATGATATGTTATATTCTTAGCTGGATTATGGATTTGGCTTTCTGATCATAATCAGAACTTCATTTGTTATTTGGTATACATGGACTGATGGACTTGATGTCTTCTGCTTTTGACTACCAACTAACATCTAGCAATGTTAGCTAACCCTACATGAGAAACGCTCCTATTTTTATCCGTGCCAACTTTCAAATGTGCAATAATATGAGTGTATCCGATTATACCTTGTAAACCAAAAGTTGTTGCCTTAGTTCAAAAAAGTGCGCCTGAGGCGCGCTTAGGCGCAGCTGGGATCGCCTCAGAAGCTTGTGGCACACAAGTGTGCATGAGGCGCACTGAGGCGTAGGCTCTGCGGCACAAGCGAGGCGCACAACTGTGCAATTTCGGTTTTTCTTTCTCATGTAACCTTATTTCGACCCTTCCCTTTGCCCCTTAATCCCTTGTTTATACTTCTTTACCTATTGGCCTTCTTTAAATACCAAAAAAGGGGTTATTGTTTGCAAAATATGGTTTTGAAAAATAGAATTGTGTTCGCTAAATGAGTGCGCCTCATGTGCATGAGGCGTGCGCCTTCGCCTCGCGCCTCCTTAAACTAAGGTTGTTTCTAGGTTCGGTGACGAGAGAGCATCTGTGGCAAATGAGTTGATTCTGATACATTTGATGCTCATGTACTACAGTCTTTGATAAGTGATTATCCCATTACATGTTCATCCAAAGAACTCGTCTGAACGGAAACCTGCACCAGACGCATAAGACTGTGTGTAAATATAGAACATGTGGGGAGTAAAGCTGAAGCTCTTTCTGTTAGCATCATGTTGATCGGTGGTATGATGTGCTCTGTTCTGTTGTCCTGCTTCGGAAATGGTAAAATTAAACAATGACTCAGAGATCGGCCAAAGCAAAATGTGGGAGTCAGGTGGCAAGTAACCAATGGGAGAAGGGAGTGCTCTACTTAAGCTTTCATCAAGAGGACCTTATATTTTGTAACTAGCATTGTCATAGTTGATAGGTGGGAAGGAAGTCTCTGGGGGAGCTGTGTCAGACTGAAACCAATGCCTCTAGCACTCCGCCCTGTTGGCTGTTGCTAGTCTGTTCTATCTTGCTGCATTTGATGGCTAATTTCAACTGATGCTTAATTTGCACATACCATCGGTGGTTCTGCTCGGTTTCCTCTTTATGAGTTTGTTGACATCGCTTTAGCTCCAAGTTAGGGTTTTGCCTGACATGGGGTCGTGCCGGTTAATTAAGAGGTTGACTTAGACGATGTTACAATTCTTTGATTACAATTAATCTTTCTCAAAAATTAAATGAATGAATAAATATATACATAAATAAAGATGATTACATTTCACAACGATTGTTTGTGTGGTCTAGTTCTCCAGATGATTTACTTGATCCTGACCTAGTTTCTAGACTGATTGATTTTGATTTTATGTTGCATTGCGTCTTTGGTTGCAGATGGGCTATCTTGAAGCTAATGGTTATTGTTTTATTATTTTTAGTGACAATGGGTCGATACTGTATTCTTATTTATTTTATGGCTTAACTGATTTTCTATTATAGGAGTGAGAAGCCTGGTTGAGGCAGAGATTGTTCTTTGTCTGATTGGTTTCCACATGAAGGCACTTGGAAAATTGATAAGGCAGCCGCATTGTAGCTGTGTTAGCCATCTCTGCGCTGCCTTACGCGAGGAAAGTATCAAGCCGTGCACAAGGCTGTGAGTCCTGTGAGCAATGCATGGCTGGTAGGTCTGCTTGGTGATGATGACTTTGATTCTGATCAACGTTGCCTGGTCATGAAGGCTATGGTGATCGTAATATTCTAATTGGTTTCTGAAATATCTGAGTTAGTTTTACAACCTCCACCCCAATGTCTCTCACGAGTTGGTGGCCGCTGGAGTTAACTAATAAATTCCGATCTGCTGATTGTATACTGTACAGAGGCAAATGATCTATACCTTTGATTTGTGATAGAAATTCATACTGCTACCTTTGATTTGTAATAAACTTTTCATACTGCTACTTGAAAGCTGAACTAAATTTACTGTAGTTTTGTATTGTACTCCTGAACCAAATTGTACATTGTGTTCAAGATTTATGTGGATATCATCAATTCTGAGAGGAACCAATTGTCGTATGGTGTTTTATGCTTCAACTTCATAATCTGAATGGATTTGGATTGACTGATGACTCGAGTCTTGTAGAATTTGTCTTCTCAGGATGTCCGACATCAGTGATAGTGTGATATACTCTGTATTTTGGTGCGTGTATGTATTGGGGCACTGAGTTTGAAGGTCACGAGTCAGAGTGCATAACTCATTGCTGGGTGTTATCACCTTTGGCCAGCACGCAGCGACGTACAGGTGACTTTGTTGTCACAACTCACAAGCCAGTCTGTGTAGCTCACTGCTGCAGTTCTGCCACAGGTGATCTGCCCAGCAATTCTTCTGCTCAGACATTTCTTGTTCCTTAGGATATACAGAGTAAAGTCAAGGGGACTGCTGTATGGTCAGACATGGTTCGATAACTGCATTGATATGTTTTGGTCTGGAGGAGTATAAGTATAACAAGGCTAAAGACAGATCTTCTCTTGATTTCCCGAGTAACTTTTACATTACCAAAAGCAGCATATTCAGAGAACATGCTTCTAAATGTCATGAACAAGCCATCCTACGAAAAGAAAACAAAGTAGAAGAAATTTGCAGAACCGGATAAAGGCATGACAGTAACATTCCGGTTTAGATTCATCTCCAAATATTAGTAAATCTTTGACTTCTTTACGACATACGGAGTATGCGCAGTTTAGAGAGCTCATATTCGGAAGAATAAGAGTAACGCAAGTACGGAGAATGTACTGTTTCCTCTAAAGCATCTGCTTCATTTTTCTTTCATTTTTTTTTTTTTTTTTTGACAGAGGTTTCTGGTTACTGATACATGGCATATAAGAATAACCTCTGTGAATGCTTCTAATTGTTGCAGATATGAACTTAAGTTGTAAGTGGGGATTATCTCAACCTGAAGCCTGTACATCGGATTACGTCCCTAATATCCTTTGCTGTGAAGAGGCAGGATTCAACATCAAAGAATACCAGGCTCGCTAGTACAAGTGTAGCCTGTAATAATATGCATAATTACAATGCTTGATCTTAACAAAGTCTGTAAGCCTATAATGTGGTCCTCTGATCTGACATGAAAACGGTATCAATCATTCGCCACCACACCTTACGTCTAGACATTACAAACCTCCTGGTCTCTGTGACAAGGAGACTGATAAATAAATGTAAAAATGACTCTTAAAACATATCTGAGTCTGTTCGCTTTTTTAACAAAAATCTAGCAATCAACTTGGTTACGATAATATGCAGGTTTAATGGTCTATATGATCTTGTTCCTGAAAAAAGACGATGGTTCTTTGCTCTTTCTTTCGCATTCCCATATCTCTAACATACAACAGTTGCCCTAAATTACCTGGCATATAGGCTTTAGCGCGAAGGATGTGGAGAATGTGCTCTGCGTATATCCCTCTAAATGGAGAAGTACTGACCTTTTACACCTTTTCTGAAGGAATGTATGGACTTAGTTTTACTGATGACTCGAATTTTAGCTCGCAGAATATGTGTTCTGAGCATATCCTATTATTTCCAAGGACTCCAGGAGTTCTAGTGCATATATAAATACACACAGACTTCCAAACTTGTTCAGCAAATAAGTCAGAAATCGAGAGCATAAAAATCATTACTGGGCAAAGTCACCCTTGGCAGGCAGCAATAAGCCGCAACAGGTGATAGATATCACCAGGCGGCCAAGTTCGCCCTCTGCCAAAGGAGATTTGCCCCGCAATTCTTTTTGTGCAAACATCTTACTATATCCTTCAGAAGTGCTACTTAGTACAGTATTTATGATTTATCTTATGGAGTAAACTCAAAGATGAGGTAAACCGTTCAGTATATTTACATGAGTATGTACTTTACTTTAACCTGAACCAGCATTTAGCATTTATCACATGCTTGTTCTTTGAGATGTTTTACTTGTTCTTCTGCTTAACAAGCGCATACAGACTTTTTAATCACTGTCAGGGACACAGGGACGAGAATATCTTAACTCGATAACTTGGTTTTGTATCTCAGTTTTCCAAAGCCGACCCCAAAGCATTTTGTCATCTGTCTTGAATGCAATTGCACCAGCATATGCTCTTTGCAAAAGATACAAGACTGTGCATGAAGAAGAGCTGGCAAGGTCTTAACTTACAAATGAAGCAGTTCTGAATGATGATGCTTTAGTAATGTATAGCTACTAGAATGAATTATTTTGATATCCTTAATGTAAAATGCTGTTCTTGATGTTATTACAAAGTTCTTATATATCAGCATTATGGCTTGCATAATCAATATGCTTTCAGCTGAACATTTTGAGTTGTTTCACATGGCGTACATCCAACCCCACTTACCTTGTCCTAGACTCGTAGTGCATGAGTTACGAAACTCTGATTATAACCTGGAGATTCCTGATGACTTCAGGGGTTTTGTAATGAACTTTGCATTAAAACCAAATCCGAGTACAGTAATGTTCTAACAAGTCATTTTCTTTGAAGTTGACTCCAATTTTTATTTTGTTTAAATTAAAAGAAATATGCTCAGCTTCTGCAGTTCAAATTCTCACTAAAAGTACGCAGTCTTTACTTTTTCTTCAAGAGCATCTGCTTTCATATAAAAATAACTTTTGATAATTCTTTTCGTTCAGTGATGAACTCGTTCTGAAAGTGGGAATAAGCCTATAAACTCAACCTGAAGCGGGTCAGGCTTCTATGTAATGATCTAATGGTATACAAAATTGTCCACAAACGCGATAGCTTGAAAATGAATGTCTAAGTGACATACAGGAATTGCCATCTGATTATGTTCACTTTTATCTCTATTGCTGCAAACAGCAGAAAAGAGTAAAGCAAGCACAACAGTAACTGTATTATACTATATAATTACAGTTCATAAATTTTTAAGATGTTTGTAGACTGTTATGACGTTCTTTGTCCACCATCAGATACATTCTGAACCCTAGTTGTCACACCTTACGTATAGAGATTATTTGGTAATGGACTAAAGCCAGCACCCAGCAGGCGTGAGCGCTTCCTTGTACTAACACTAACACTAAATGTGTCCTGTAAGCCCTATGGTCTTACAAGAAACATATGATTTGTACAAGAAACTTATCATGTTATCCGACTCTTAAGCATTTTTGAAGGCATTGTTGTTGTTGACTCGTAAACATTTTTTTGAATTTCTTGCCCAATTCTTTCCATCTGTTGTCACAGATGCGTTGCAGCTAGACTTTTTGACAGGAATGTAGCTACTTGGCTTGTATACAAATGAAATATCTGCGATTTTATTGATCTTGTTCCTGAAAAGGTGGTTCTGCAATCGCGGAAAAAAGAGTCTGAATAGGCACATGGTCTTATGCCTTAATGCCAAGGAACTCAGGAAGTAGAGAATGTGCCCTAAGCATATGCTACTACACGAAAATGTACCAAGCTTTTACTCACTTTTGTTATACAGATTTCTAGGCTAAATGCTTTTCAAAAGTCTTCTGGAATCTGTGTTTTTTCGAGGATATTCTATTTCTAGTAACTCTCTTGGTATTGTTCTGCTTGTATAAATACTCACAGACTCTGAAACTTGTTCATCAGGATCACAAATTGTTAGAGTTATGGGAATACTAGGACTTTAGGAATATGTGTTGTATTAGAAATACAAGTGTTTTGGTAAATTCTAGTTATGGTAGAATTGTATGTCGTAGAGATTGTCTCCGACTTATTCTCCAAGTCATCTATTTGTATAAATAGGGGATACACCCCCAAGTCATTCAGACATCAATTCACACATCAATATACGAATCTCTTTATGTCGTATTCTCTATCTCTCATATATATCTTTATGGTATCAGAGCCTCTTTCCTGAGACTCTTCAAAAATCGCTTCCGCTTCTTGCCGGTGGGCAATCCGATCTATGCCTACCGGCGGGATCTTTCGTAAATCATGATCCCATTTTTTTTGTCTCCAACTCTTTGTCGTGCCTTCACGGCTTGTCTTTCTTTACCCAAACACAATTTAATCAAGTTCCTTCTTTGCCGTCTTGCGTGTCGTACGGCTCCTCCTCTTCTACAAAACACATAGTCCTCTTAATGTGACATCATCATCATCATAGTCACTCCTATCGTCTATCATCGGTAATTTCAAGCCAATTCTCACAAATCCAGTTCGTCTTCCAAATTCCCACATATTTTCTCTTCTTTTTTTTGTGCGTACGTGAATGTCAAAACGTACGTTTGTTTAACTCAACCCCCCCTTTTGTCGTTTTGAGCTTATGACTCATCGTATCTTTGCTCGAAGTTGTCTTTTCAGTCGTCATCGATCAATTGTCATTGGTTTGTGGTGCATCGCCGTCTTTCTCGTCACGGTTATGTTATGCCAGAATCAACTCCGTTATTGATCAAGTTATCTTTTTCGTCGTCGTTCGTCGTCCTTACGTGGAGCATGTAACACGTTGTCAACTGTGTGGCCTCCTTCTAGCCGAGTCCATTGTTTCTCATCACCGGCCCTTTACAAGCAAGTTGCAGTAGGTTGTCCCGGATTTTCGACTCGTGCCTTGCCCGGTTGCTTTTCTTCTCCGACGACATGTTGTTCAAGACGTTATTATTTTGAGGTCCAATCGCATCGTTCGTGTTACTGCCACTGCGATTGCGGGGGAGTGTTAGAGTTATGGGAATACTAGGACTTTAGGAATATGTGTTGTATTAGAAATACAAGTGTTTTGGTAAATTCTAGTTATGGTAGAATTGTATGTCGTAGAGATTGTCTCCGACTTATTCTCCAAGTCATCTATTTGTATAAATAGGGATACACCCCCAAGTCATTCAGACATCAGCAAAGTCACCATTGGCAGGCAGCGACAAGTCGCAGCCTCACAGGTGACAGATAATCACCAGGTGGCTATGTTAGCTCACTGCCAAAGGAGATTTGCCCGGCAATGCTTCTGTGCTAGCATCTTTTACTGTCAAGTATATACCTTTAACAGCATACTCAGATTTCAGGTTGCACTTCTCTCTATCTCTCTCTGACAATATATTTATTGAGGTGAAGTAGTACAATTTCTTTATGCTTAGATTAACCATTCAGCATTTATTCACCTTCTTGTCTTTACAGTTCTTGTTAAAATTACTTATGTCAGACTGTCTTTCCTTCAATTGCACAGACAGTTTCTCAGCATTGCCGGGAATTAACAGTCTCTCGAAATTACTTGAGAATTGTAGGGAGCTGTTACAATGTGCCTTAGCCTCAACTCTCATGTTCATATGAAGAAGATTAGGAAAGATTACAAGTGAAGCAATCCACATTAATGACGCGACAATAATGTAAAACTAGTGGGATGATCTTTTGTTTCAGCATCCTCATTGTACAACCTGCTCCTTACATTGTGAATTATGAAAAGTCCTGTACTATTATAACTTGTCAATAAATATATTCTCAGTTGAGAAATCTTTTGCTTTTCCGCTTACTGGATCCACTCTATCATCACGCTTAAAACTGGAAGATTTCAATCCAAAGTTCTGCAGACGAACAGGTGGAGTACAGTTCCTACTACAGAGACTGGAATCAACCGTAACAAAATCTCTACTATGGCCTTAGAAGCCTAATATCTCCCTGGCAACATTTGTGTTAGCTTCTCGTTGTCAAATAGATAGCTAGCTTCCCATGGACACTGGCTGCAATCAGCTGCAATATCAGTTCAAGTTTTTCCACATTACTTCTAATATAACATTGTATTACTGACTTGCTATATTTCCTGTACTAGAAGAATGAGTCAGAGACGGTGTGTGCCACGATTATCTGTACTAAGTCATTTATCATTCTTCTTGATCTGTTCTCCTCAAACCTAGACGGAAGTTGTGTCATTATGTCAATAACTGAAGTAGACTTAAATCATTTATTTGCCTTGTGGTGACTGGTGAGGCATATACAGGTAAGTAAGCCTAGCTTGCAGGCTCATATAGCAATAGCTGAAGTGGAATCAGAAGGTCAGAGTCTCTGAGCTGATTTTAGAAAAAGCTATACTGGACACAGCGAAAATTAAGGACAATGCAAAACTTCAAACAGATATGGGTTCACAATGGGTGGTGTAACTTCTAGCTTGCATAAATGATCAATGATGCCACTCAATATTCTAGGAAGTAAAAAAGGGTAAAGTCCTTTAAAAGGTTAATGCCTTTAAGGAGCGTAACAGGCAATGAAGAAAGATTTTTGACTGAACTTTACGAGGACATATGCTCAGCTTCTGCACTTCTGCAGCTCATATTCCTAGAATACGAGGAATGTACTATTTCTTCTGCGGTATCTGCCTTCCAATGAATGGCATATCAGAATAATCTTTGTGAATTCTTCCCATATTTTCAGTGGTGAAATTGCACTGTGCGTGGCATGAGAATAGCTAAAACTGAATCCGAAAAGTAGAGGATGACATTACTAAGTTTGTAAGTATTATGACATAATCTCTTGTGCGTAAGAGATTAAGGCACTAGCAAAAAAGATAAGAAGAAAACACACAAGATTTACAATGCTCACTATCAATGTGCCACTAACCAATTTCATTGTCAAGGAGATTACAGACACAAGTCATAGTCTAAGGCACACTGGCCGCGAGAACAGGAGTCTGAAAAAGCACATTTTGATCTTATTAGGTCTTGGCGTGAAGGAATTAAAGAATGTGCCTTGAGTATATGCTACTAAGATTAAAAGTAACAAGCTTCTACTCATCTTCTATGACCAATGTCTAGCCTAAATTTACTGATACCACAAGTCTTGAAGAGTTTCTGTTCCGCGGATATCCTGTTTCAGTGTTTCTGTTGATTTCAAGTATTCTGAATGTATAAATATTCATAGACTCGCAAAATTCTACATCAAGCTTAGGCCATAGGTAAATGCATGGATGCATTACAGGGCATCCCCTTTGGCAGACAATTACAAAATCCTCAGGTGACTTACCTGTCACTTGATATAATTTTTGCTTTTTGCCAAAGGAGATTTGCCCTGTAATTCCACTATGCAAGCTTATGCTACACTCAACACCTACTCCCCTGCACATCCTCAATTAAAATGAAGAGCCTGTTCCTTGTTTTCCTGATCAAGTAGCTTATCTAAAGACAGGTAGCTGTTCATAACTTAGATGCTGCAGTCTTGTAGCTGGTCTGCTGGTGCACTGTTATCTGTCATTTGTCACTTGTCAGGAATGTAAGTCTGCCTGTTTTTACGCTATACAACCTATTTTCATCATACTCTTATTCAGCGGTACTCATGCAAATGCATATGGAAACTCGCTTCCAAATCGATACAAAAGGAAAAGTCGTTTGTACACCCCTTAGATAGATATATATATATATATATATATATATATATATATATATATATATATATATATATATATATATATATATATATATATAACGTCTATAAGACCGTCTTAAACAAAACTTAGTTAGTGTATCGATCAGTGCGTGTTAGTTACGTAAATGTTTTCTAGGGTAGAGGATTAAGGAAACGCACATGCTTATTTGTTACAGCAACTGAACACTTGAACAGAAAATTGAGTAAAGACGGCGGTATTTGGTATGAACAGAAAAAACATTAATGCTACCACGTTCTCCCTAAAACCTGCACCATGAAGTATGAACCATAATATCATATCACAGCTCATTTCTTGCTATTTAATTTGATTATTCTTTACAACTTAATGTACCGTTGTCACAGTCTATAGACTCTATACTTGTTCCTGGGCGTCATATCTTTTCTGCATATTTTGACTTGGTTGCTACTCCAAGTATATAGTAGTATATAGTATGGTGAATTATTGTGTATATATGGTTGAACTGCCGAAAAAATTAGTCAAATAAATTACTACTGATTTAACAAAATTACTCTAGTTTAAATGATTTGTCATATCATATCCATAATGGTATAATATTACAATTAAGTTAGTCGGAAGATAGATCAAAGTTGATCTAATGTTTAATTATGATTGAGACTTATCTAATGGCTTAAACTTTAAGCCTTAATTAACACACCCCTCATGCACACACTCTCCTTTTGTTCTAGGGCTACCCATATACTTAATACTTAAGTATATTGCATGAGAATAGTATACTTGAGACGAAAGGAGACTTCTAAAATTTGAACTTGCTCTACTGACACCTCAATGTCAATGGCAATATTAGCACTTCGTATCATTATGTTTTACCCCGAATCAAAACCGAACAGGTTTTCATAAGGCTGCAAGATTCACTAAGAGAGTAAGTTTTAACATAGATGCATTTACACCTCAAAATATCTACTAGTTCAGTTGCTTAAGGCAGACTCAACGGCTCGTGCCAATTCTGTTAGAAAGCTGGTTTAACTTTGAAGTTGTGCAAAAACACAAGATATGTGGAACTGGAAAATATAGTGTGTTCCTTAAGTTTCGTGGATAATCACAAATGAACTTTGATAATCTAACCGACCACATGGAGCAAGATCATGATTATGATCATAATCATAATGATAATGATTAGTATTGTTATGTGGTTAAGTGAGTGTGGGTTATAATAATGGATGTCCATGACATATGGAGTCAAGCAAGACGACCCGTATTTTGGCGGCCCCTGCTCACAAGGATCCGGATTTATCCAATGCTCTCTCATTATTGGAGCAGGACCTTGACTTGGTCCCACATTCGATTTGTCAGGTCCACCCTGGTGTCCGCCTATTCGGGATTCGCATATGTGGTCGGAATATTCAACCCTTCTATAACCTTCCTAAGTCCTAACTGACTATGGGCTACGTACACGGTTTACACTTTACATTGATCCATACTCCCATAGTCCCATTGTCCAATATACTACGTACGTGGACATATGGTATACATCCATACTCGATACTCTCGTACATGTTAGAAAAACCCGATTTATTATCACACGTCATTTATGTACATGAGGACAATATCAGCGACTGACTCTATCAATTATCTATTGTATTTCGGGCACCTTCATTTCCATGGTTTTGAAAACACCAAGAGTGGAGAAGAATGAACTTAGTAGTTATCAAATACTGTATTATTACGTTCATGCATGCGCACGTACTATATCGATCACAATGCGTTATTAACTTATAGCCAACACACTTGTGACACCAATTAAGTTCGGTTTATGATGCTAATAGGTAAAATTTAAGATGTATAACGTGTCTGACTTTATAAATTGTGATGATTAACAAATTAGACTCATACTCTCAAACTAACTTAACATTCCGCCCATAAATTAAAAAGTGCAGACATTATGCTGACATTCACCCTATATATTAAATTATTAACCATTAAATTTATTCATGGTTCTCATTTCCTCTTTAACAACTTATATATAGGTGTAGGTATTCTCCATCAGCTAACCCACTCATCACTTTAATCGATCCAGGATCTTATGAAAGTGATGAACCACCATCTCCAAAAATAAAGAGGGCAAAGTTAAGGTAGAACATTATAAAGGTTAGAGAATAGGGAGAAGAATTGGAGTAATAACTTAACTTCAAAGCGACTCAAGAAACATCATTAAGATATGGACATATGCTCCCATTAATAGCTCGATCGAATAATTAGTTGGTGCACTATCAGCTCTGAGTGAGACTTGCACCTATTTGCCTTTTTATTTATCAAATTGTTCTTATACTCTAGTTCGTTCTCTTTTTATTTGTCATACATGCTAATATATTACTCTAATTGTTCTCCTACATCATCAACATTGTGTCTTTGGAAGTTTTAGAATTTGAATTTGTGTCAAGTGGTTGATGAATAATTACCTTGCTTTAAAATGTTAATATTTAACGGTTACTACGGTGATTTATCTCATAATTAAGCAATATACTAAAATCAATCACATAAGGAGAATTAGACTAAAATCAATCACATAAGGAGAATTAGATTAAAATCAATCTCATAAGACTTGAAAATTAGATTCAATGACATGTTTGACCTACTTTCCAATTGGGGACCTAATGACACAAATGTGTTAGAACTATAAAGTGTAGACATTTAATTTATTCTAATGTAATTTTTTTACTATCTCAACACAATTTTACTAGCTATCAGCACAGTTAACTTGAATCTCATAGTTAAAATATAATCTGACTTAATATATTACCATTAATTGTCTCAATTTAACTACAAATAATGTTAATGTTAATAAATTAGACTAATTATTTTTGTCAAAGTTAAACTTCTAGCAGCGTGTAACCGTGTGTAACAAGATGTGTGGTTGTGTATACAACTTTATTGAGCAATAGCCTAAGAGTTCATATACAAGTCAGAATCAGTCATCAATAGGTTCAATCCTTTGAGTTTTTTGTGATTTAATTTGTATCACTATCATTAATAAAATTTAACGTACTATGCATTGATGATCTAGAGCATATTTAAAATATATATATATATATATATATATATATATATATATATATATATATATATATATATATATATATTATACGTCACAATTAACTTCATCTGTTCTTGAAAAATCAACATCGAACATTTATGAACTCGTTAGCGGGATCCTCATCAGACAGTCCCAATAGCTCACAGAAAGGCCACTAACCAAGCAACATACGGAGTACGTGGTTCACTAGAGTCTATAGGCAATATTCTTATGTTTATTGAATTGGGGCCATTTAACCACGCATTTCCACATCATAGTAAACAATTAAACATGCACGCTCTCTAATTGTCTCTCTCTTTCTTCCCTTCCTTATCTCCATGACTATCAACTATTACACACAAAAATATAAGCCATGTGGGAATGCACATTGTATTATTGTATATGGTGATTCGTGATTACATGCATTCAGGAATTAGGTCTTGTTACCCTTACATAAACCAGCCTTAGACATTATTATTGACATAAACTTGTTGACTAGACGGACTCTATTTAATTTCGGCATCGTTTCGTTTGAGTAACTCATGACAAATAAAACACGTTTATTTATATAATCTGTGTCTAATTATTATTGCCAACAATAGTTTGTACTTTACAAATATATAACTCTATGTCTTTTCTAAATGATGCTCCTAGATCGCATATACTCCGTAGTTTGCTTAGCTAATTAACACTTGTATGAGTTCAGTTCCATTATTAGTAATTCAGATGACAAATAATGCTTATTTGCGGTGTGCAGAAAATTCAATCTCGATAAATAGTAAATGAGCTAACTATAAGTCTACAACCAACCCTTTCCCATTTTAGGAGTAGTGTAACATTTGGTCCTTTGTGTACTAGTGTAAACAAAGATTACATAGTAATTAATGACAAAAATGGCTCACATTTAACTCGTGGTAATTAAATTTAGCTCTTGAGCCGTGTTGTCCGTGTAATTGAAACTTTAGAATGACCAAGTAAATGACGAAAAAGCCCATCGCCTTCTACACACATTGCCGTTGAACTTTCACTAATTAATAAAAGTTAACATATTTTACTCAAGTGCAAACGTGTAAATCAACTTTAGACCAAGTGTTAAGTTGACCCTTGAATTGTAGTAAGTAGACTATACAAAGGGCAAAATGGTCATAAAAATACCTAATATATATAGCCCTTAAAACACCTTTGCCTAAGCACCCTAATTAAGCACATTATTTCTAGCCCATTTTCTCTCTCCTCCCCCATTTTCTCTCTCCTAAAAAGCTAACACAGCCACCATTAATGGAAGCTGAAATTGTGCTAAATCTCCTTGATTCTTACTGGTATGACCTTGATTTGTTCCAAAAATCAAAACCCACAAAAATTAATCAAATCCCAGAAAACCCCACTTCTTATAATTCAGATAAAACCATCCCAAATCTTCCAACCATACACACAAATTCACCAAAACTTGAAAGAATGAGCTCAAATCACTCAAAATTAAGTGACTCTTCTTATTCCTCTGCTTCTCCAAACTCTGTTCTTCTGTCTCCAAGACTTCAAACTATATTTTCTGGTAAAGAAATCAGAGATTTTGATAATGATTCAAAATCAGGAGAAAAATCAGCTCAAGAAGTACAAGAAATTTCAGCAGCAGGAGCAACACAAATGGTGAATAATAATAGTAACTCTTCTCCTTCTTCTTATTCTGCTGATGCTGGTGGTTTGAAGGGTAATATGGTATCTTCAAGAAGAAGGAAGAAAAGATTAAGCAAGAGTTTATCAGACCTTGAGTTTGAAGAACTTAAAGGGTTTATGGATTTGGGTTTTGTTTTCTCAGAAGAAGATAAAGATTCAACCTTGGCTTCTATACTTCCTGGTTTACAAAGATTAGGAAACAATACTAATAATAATAATAATGATAATAATAAAAATAATCATGATACAAATAGTAATAATAATGTTATAAATGTTATTGTTGTTGATAAAAATGCAAGCAAATCTGGAGTATCAAGGCCTTATCTTTCAGAAGCATGGGAATTGTTGGAGAAGAAGAAGAAGAAAGAAAGTTCTTCTAGTATGTTAAATTGGAAAGTTCCTGCTTCTTCAGATCAGATAGACATGAAGGGTTATCTTAAATCTTGGGCACATACTGTAGCTTCCACTGTCAAATGAACCAACCTTATCTCATGGGCGCGTTTGAGACACTGGGTTAACGTTGTTATTATCATCTTACTATAGGAGTAATGATTGAGTAAATTTTTTTAACTTTCTTTTTGATCTTGTCATTACAGCTTTTCTCAGCAATTTGCTGTGTTTTTGTCCCCCTTTTCCTCTACTTTTTTTTACTCTTAGACTGTAATTAAGAGGTTTTACTGAGCTGTGAATAAAATGGAGGAGTGGAGTGGAGATTTGAAGTTGTATTACACATATTTTTGAGTAGATCTATTTTTGCATCAATTTCAAATGAGAGTTCAAATTCATCAATTTGAGTAAAAAAGAGTTCATGATTTGTGGTAATGAGGTACATTATTATTGATTTACAAGCCATGCTTAATTAGCTTGTTGCTTTGATGTCTTTTTTATGTGTAATTTATCATTAGTGTTTTTTTTATGTTAATTCTCCAATTAGACCTACAAGTTGATCATCATTTATCAAATTACTCGTAAATGTAATTTAAAGCTAATATGATACCTTAAAATATATAATTGGCAATAAGCAAGCCAGAAGTGTTTCTCAAGTCATATAAACAAAGGTCAAGAGTAGACTATTGGCAATTTGGGACTATTCTATCGGTTCTTCCTGCATTATTCCAACTAACTTGCGAAATTGATTAACATTATGTTTTTTAAGTGTTGAAAGAATTGGTGCCTGAAGTGTTGTTCCACCGGAATGTTTTTATAAGAACACTATTCTAATACTCCTTCCGTTCTTTTCACTTGACGAAAGGGAAAAATGTGGACGCAGCCCCAATGAAATAGATCGAGGGAGTATTACCTGTATGGACAACATGCTTAAAACATGGTAATACTCGCAAGTATATGCAAGTATGTAACTCTCGTGTTTCCTGCGTTGCTCTTGGTTCTTTTCCGGTTTCCGGCGGTTAAATGAACGTGAATGGTCAAATATGTTGCTCTCGACAAATAATGTACCGTACAGGACATTCTCATATGCAAATGTTTGACTATGAGGGCCTGACATAAGCCCCTTAACTACCTTGATGTTATTATATCTCATCTGCTCGTGAATCATGCAGCGTTAGTTGAGCTAAGCAATCTATTACTATCTCTATTTCATTTAATTATTTACGTTGGGCCGTGTTTAGTAAGGGGAAGTCAAACCTAAAGTAAACAATTGAATGAAATGGAGATAGTATTATTCTCAAATATATGACGAGGCGACTATTAGCATATCTTCGTAGTTTGATTTTCAGCATTTCAACTACTTTGAATGTTCTATGAGTAATAATATTGTTAGTGAGAGAGAGAGTGTTGAAAGACATAAAATGCCACTATCCTACTCTCTGAAATACAACGATACGAGTATAATCTTCAGATTTCCAATAGTTTATGGATGCATCTAGGAATTTGACCAATTGCAAATTGGGAATGAGTGACCTGGTAATAGAACATTATTAACCGATTAGTGTGTACATTTTTCTCAACATGAGAATATTTTGAACGTGTAGTGTTTAAAGAAAGACTGAGGGTGTATGTGCATGTAGGGTATGAATGTTTAACCTAAATGCAAAGAAATGCTCAAACCATGAAAACAACACTTTTCTATGTGGAAACTCATTTCTTGATATACGTATGAGATTTGACACCTTACCATAACAACACTATACATGGTCACCTGGTGGTGTCATAGTGATACGTTGGAACTTTTATTAATCGATTAATAAATATCTCATTTTCAAAATGCGTGGCAAACGACCCTACGTAGTTTATCGGCAAATGAAGGGTAATAATTCTTTATATTGAACCATTTAATTTAGTCACGATTTGAGTTGAGTGAAATTATACAAAAATATGGTAAATAAAATTCTACCAACATTACTACATTTTAATAATTAGTTAAACTAGTTGAGTGGTTAAAAGTTGTTTGATCAGTGACATGGAAAAGAGAAACAATGTTATCCACCGGCCTTCTCCTCTAGTCTTTTTTTCAATTGCATGTCCTCTTACAAAATTTTAAAATTATGTTATCATCGCTAACATGAATACGTATTGTGTGAAATGAAAAAATTAAGTTGCGATTTTGTGAGAGGAGAATGTAGATTCGTGAGTATATAGTATTTCTCAATTATTCTTGTCTTATTGAGTAGACTCTACGCGAAACATATCAAATTATCAATACTTTTCAAGACAAATTATACAATGGTTTTCATAGCACAATGTTCACTGTGGTTCGAGGGGCATATTGGTAAATTTTCAATGAAAATAAACAATTCTCCGCATTTCCTTGACTCCCTGTGTCCCCATCTCCCACCATTAATCTCTGTCACCTCTACTCTCCTTTCTCTCTCCTTCCCTCTCCCCACGCGACCACCGCACCACCACCACTCGTCGATGGGGCTCGCCCTTGTAAGGTGCTTGAATATGCAACACCAAACTTATTTTTTTTTAATCAACACCAGACTCAAATTTTTTTTTTTTTTAAATTAACACCAAACTCACTTTTTTTTTTAATCAACACCAGACTAACTTTTTTTTTTTAATCAACACCAAACTCACTTTTTTTTTTAATCAACACCAAACCCACTTAGGCCCTGTGCGATTGGACTGCATTTTTCTGATCTGATTTGATTTGAATTGAACTGATATGATTAGATTTAATTTGATATGAGCTGAATTGATTGATAAATTAACTGCAATTAGACGAATTAATAACTAAAAATAGACTAAATTTATTGATTGTTATTTGGATAATTCTGAACTGATTTGATTTGATTTGAATAAAACTGATCTGAATTGATTTGATTTTAATAAATCTGATCTGATTTGAAAACATTGTTAAATAAGTTGAATCGCACAGAGTATTAGTTAAATGTATATTGGATAAATCTCTCAAATATACATGATAATTTGTAGATCACACAAGAAAGATCACGCACATTTCACTATATATGGTAGGACATAGACACATACATTGTAACATCATACTGTACTCAATTACTTTCATTCCTTATTGAAAATTGAGACAAGAGGAATTTCACTCCTTCAACCTATTTTTCTCATTTTTGTTGTTGTTTCTAGCAGTTTTTTGACACTCTTACAAGTTGTTGCATGATTGGCCTCATATTAGCAATATTAGGTGGTTGGATATAGACTAGTTTCTCAGATCTATTGCAAGTTAATTATGTCACATTTATATAGATTATGGATTTGGCTAGAGGTCTATTTTAAACCACAATTAATCCTTTCCCTAAATACAATAATGAGACCTTCTAAGTTGATGTAATTTGTGCGTGACAAATTGCGGATTTGGTTTTAATGTTTCTGATAATTGAGTAGTCCGGTCCTAATTTTTTTCAGTCCAGTGTTCCATAGCAGCAAGACTTCTCAGCAGAACAGCCCTAGCTACCTATGGTCAATAGCCAATAGGTGATCTAGCTAGTCCACACAAGAGCGAGCCAAATACTAAATACTCTCTCTAGTTCTAAATAATGTTCTTGTTTCCTTTTTGAGTCAGTTCTAAATGATCTTCTACTTTCCTTATTTGTAATGCTTTTTGTGGTCCTAATAATTTGTGACTCACCTACTTTCATTTTCCACCACATCTTCTTTCTACAAAAAAATTCGTTTTATTTCATTGTGGAACATCACGTAGAAAATAAGGGAAACTAAAATACGCTAGAGCACAAAAATGCCCATAAAAATTATACGTTACAGAACCACTACGGCACTACCGTACATTATTTGACCGTTGCGAAAATCGGTCAGGCGCTCAGCTATAAAGGCGTCTAGTCCGACTGTTTACAAATGTCAATAAAGATGGAAGAAAAACAACTCAGAGATTTGTGGAAAATTCACTTTTCATGATTCTCTTGAGCCTGTATCCACTATGTAAAGTTGGACATTTTATGTATATATTCGTAGTTAACGTGTCAGACAATGTATGATTGAGCTCCAAACTATTATACATGGAGGCCAGACCTTGCCAAGGGAGCCTATGTCAAACTTGCCGCCAGATATATAAGGACCATGAAGGATATGATTTGGTCTGACTTGATCGTAATTGAGTTAGCGTTAAAAATTATACTGTTGGCAACTAATCTAACTTGGTCTGAACTTGATTTGCTTAGATCTCATCGTAAGTACATCTAGTATAAAATAATTAAGTTGAACAAAACATGGCTAATGTAAACGCAAACTAAAATGCTAATTCTCGATAATCTCGACGTTCGGAGGCATATGAATATGAAATCTCAAACATTTCACTCATAGAGGATACCAATCATTATAAATTTATTACTCCGTAAAATCATTGTCAATAATTTCAATAAATTTGTCAACTTTGGACCTATTGTTCCACATGCCTAAACTACCCATCCCAACTCATAAACACAACTCATACAAGCTTAATAAAGAATCATGGGCCATCTAGTCATTTTCCACCATTATGATCACAATATAAATTGGTTTTGGAGGTCCCCCATTCATATTTACAAACCAAACAAAGCTAAAGCCTTAGTTTTGTAATAATAATGGAATTAAAATCAGAAGAAATCATCCAAAATATGGATTCACTTTGGTTCTTCTCCAATCCTTTCTCATCCAAAAAACCTCAAATTTCCTCAATTTTGCAAGAAACCAAACACATTATTAACAATAATCTCAATGTAAATGTCCCAACTAGTCCAAAAACTCCAACACACCAAGATCAAGAGCCAATTAGTACTAATAACATCTTAACCCATCAAACCATGACATCCTCATTGGTTTACGACACACCCGTAACCATCAACGTCGACAATGTCGATAATCGACGAGACAGGGAAAGGTCTAAGAGGAAACAGAGAAGCAACTCAAGCAAGAGCAGAAGGTACATTATTGATGATTGTGAAATAAAAGTGCCAGAGTACAAGAATGATAAAGTCATGAAGAAGCAACTAAGGTCATGGGCTATTGCTGTTGCTTTCACGGTTGCGCATAAGCGTAATGATATGTTTATGGTAGCACCTTGTTGCTAGATCAAAGTCTTGATCATAGATTTCTTTTGTAACTACAAAATTACTTTTTTTTTTTTTTTTCTTGGCAGAATATCATTATTGTAGATTAGTAGTCATTTGATTTATTCAGTTTTGACAATTGGTTTATTTATGTAAGTTGTGATACAAAGGTAATATGCTCATACAAGTTACAACAAAATATTATAATAATAATAATAACACATATAAAGGGTGGAATTGCTACCCAATTATTACAAGTCTCGGTCTTTAACATGCTTGTCCACAAAGGAGAAGCAAATTAGTAAACGAGTTCGAGAGAATTTGATATCTCTCACATATTCAACACAAATGTAAAGAATTTAACAAACCAATGACACTAAATATGATTGAAGTAGCAGTATTAGTAATGTAATTTTCCTTAGGAATATTCTTAGTAATCGAAGGTAAAAAAAAAAAAAAAGAGAGCAATAAGCAGAAAATTGAAATTTTTATTTATAATAATAAATGTAACACAATGACAAAATATGTATCTCTAATTCTCTATGCTAGCAGTATCACTGTAAATTTGAATGCAAAGAATCAACGGTAGCTTGTTCATAACAACTCTTGGATGTTAAGATTAGGAACCTGGTGGGTTGTCACTGCCAGAGGGAGATGAGGGTGACGATGGTTGGCTAGGGAATGGGAATCCGAATGGGAATCCTGGAGTTAGTAAGTGTGGAAAAGGGAGGAAGGGTAAGGTTAAAGGGACTGTGAATTCCCTACCTGGAGGGGATGTGCCATCGTTATGGGGAGATGGTTGGCCAGGGGACGGGAATGGGAATCCGCATCCTGGAGGGGAAGATGGTTGGCTAGGGGACGGGAATGGGAATCCGCATCCTGAAGGGGAAGATGGTTGGCTAGGGGACGGGAATGGGAATCCGCATCCTAGAGGGGAAGATGGTTGGCTAGGGAACGGGAATGGGAATCCGCATCCTGGAGCTAAGAAAGGTAGGAGAAGAAACTAGTTAGGTAAAGGGTACGTGGTTTCGAATTTTGGACTAACACAGGGCCGTTGTGGGTGATAGTACCATAGCGAAGCAGCGTGGGAGAGTAAAGAGAGGGAGAGCAAGATGAGAACGGCCTTCATTCTGGTTAATTTGATCCTGAAACACTGATTTTTTTTATTGTATGTATAAACTGTATTGTGAGTTTTAGAACCATGCATGTCTGATGGAGTATTTATAGTTTTTGGGGGCTGAGTTTTTCTTTTCAGAAAGACATTAATTAACAGTAGGAGAGCTATCCCCTTTGTGTTGAGTCATCCATACTAGCTAATCATACCTCAAATCCTAATCATACTCGGAATCCTAAATTTGTTCCTAGTCATAATGAAAATTGTAATCAGCATTTGCAAGCTTGAAGTTTCTATGTGATCATATATATATATATATATATATATATATATATATATATATGTATCCTAGGGCAAGTTTCTATGCGTTTGGATGCTAACGAGGACTTAAGATTAGTGTCAACTAACGTAAGATCAGGAGAATTTAGGCTAATAATGACTTTGGTAGGAGTGGCCGAGTAGGACTGCAAGATGTTCGAGAGCTCAGACAGAGTACAGTGAAACTAAAAGATTTGATGAATGCTAAGGGTGTGTTTGGCCAAACTTCTGAAGTGTTTCTGGGTTTTAGAAACTGAGAACTGGCCAAACACCTAAAACTGAGAAACTGTTTCTGGTTTCTCAGAAACACTTTTAGTGTAAATTTGCTCTTCAGAAGTAGAAGCTCCAATTTGGAGCTTCTCCTCCAGAAACTGTTTCTCAGAAACTGTTTCTGAGAAGTAGTTTTGTAGAAGTTGGAGCTTGGCCAAACAGGCTCTAAGTGTCCAGTTTGACACTTTCAATAGAAGTACATGGAAGTCGTAAACTGTCCAAAGTTTCAAGAATCTACACAATTCTACACTAGTCTAATCTAATACTATATATTAAAACCTAAAACCAAGTCTTTCCAAGAACGACACTTGACATTCATTAATTGGATAGAACATAAAAATAACATTAAATATAATTATCGGTTAGGACATGGTAATAAATTATCATAGAGTAGTATAATAATATAACTAATTTATGGAAAATAATTATTATGATAATTTATTAGAACAAAGATAAGCCGTAGTATAATATTAGTTAATTTATGGAAAATAATCATTATGGTAATTTATTACAACAAAGATAAACCAACATTTTTCTTATATAATGAGTATAAACAATATAAATACGTAGTATATAGCCCGGGCGTGGCACGAGCATGCAAACTAGTCCTTCTATATTATTAAAGGAGGCTTTTTTTAAACTTCCACAACGACCGATTGTTTTTAGAGAGTAAGCAATTAAATATTATTAATCGAAATAATATTAATTAAATATAGGTATTTTTGTGGTAACCAAAGAGTAAATAAATAAATAGTGACAACTTTGGTTTTAGCATAATCTACTTTTTATTGTCACAGGTATTCTTCTTTTAGAGTCAACTCACTCTTATCATGATATTACATATTGGTTTTAAATTAAATTAATATAATTCACTGATGAACTTCTTCTAATTATATGGCCCTATTACAATCCTACTTAAATTAAATTTGTAACTCTTATAGTCCTATCTAAATTAAATTTTTATCACAGTTTTACCAATTTTAGGACCCATTGATCAGTTTTACTAACCTTAGGACTTATCGATGTTAAGTATTTAAGCAATTTTGTAAAACACATAATAATCAAATCATAGAACATAATAATTATATCGCTACATATCGTAGAATCATCATGACACCACGGTAACAAGAGATAATCATCAATCTACTTTTCATTGTTAATTAAATAATTTGAATTGTAAGTAATATGACTTTGAATTTTAGAAAGACGCCATAAATATCCACATTGCATGGTACAAATCTAATATCTAATACTATATATTAAAACCTGAAACCAAGTCTTTCCTAGAACGACACTTGGCAATTATTAATTGGATAGAACATAAAAATAGCATTAAATATAATTATCGGTTAAGATATGGTAATAAATTATTATTGAGTAGTGTAATATAACTAATTTATGGAAAATAATTATTAAGGTAATTTATTTGAACAAAGATAAGCCGTAGTATAGTATAACTAATTTATGAAATATAATCATTATGGTAATTTATTAGAACAAAGATAAGCCAACATTTTTCTTATAGAGTGAGTATAAACAATATAAATATATAGCCCGGGTGTGGCACGGGCATGGAAACTAGTATATATGTAATCCTGAACCCTCTCAATTCCCACGCTGACACGTGGCTTATAATAATATTATTATATTGTAAATAATGTTTATCCAAAATAGGATATGGTAAGTATATGGTAATATATTATTCTAATAAAATAACATTATTACTTGATTTATGGAAAATAGTTATGTAATATAGTAATTTCTTGATTTATGCCAATTTGATCAAATATACCACGGGTGTTTCAAAATGGGACTCTAGCTTTTGAAAGGTGACTTTTCCTCTAATTAAATTACAAATATCACACGGGTGTTCGAAATGAGATTTTAGGTTTAAAGGTGAGTTTTCATCTAATTACATTACAAATATCCTACGGGTGTTCGAAACATGACTTTAGGTTTTAAATGTGGTTTTCCATCTAATCACATTACAAATATCCAACGGGTGTTTGAAACGAGATTTTAGGTTTTAGATAAAAAAAAATTGTTTACATAATTTTAACATTTAAACATAAGTAGCCCGGGCATTGCACGGGCCATCAAACTAGTATTGAATATATCAAGACTTAACAAAGTGGATTCTTCATGGATGAGTACACTAGAATTTTTCATGCACAATTTAGTCTATCTATATTGTTGATTTTCATCCAACATAAAGATAGGAGTATAATTCAGATTTATTACATCTACCACAACAACAAAAACAATCAAGTTTTATTCCCAAAATAATTTGGGATCGGCTAACAATAGATATCATTATTAAGAGACTCGTGCAATGCACGGACATTCATCCTAGTAGTTATAATTTATAACTTACTTGCATGTGTGATGTGACTTTGTATTCTCGTAACTAGTTTTAATTCCGATCTAAACTGTAAATGTTAAAAGTGATAAGAGGGTCATGTCACTATTCTACTATCCGTGAAACAAATTACGAGAACCAATAACATGCCCGTATGGCTGTACGGGTTTTGAAGATGGAGGTTTCGACAAATGCATGATAGTGTTCGAAGAAAACAGAGAAGATAAAAAAATAAACTTAAAATAGGGATTATGTAGATATTTTTTGTCCTACAATAAAAACAATATTCTTGCACTTTGAAGGTATTTTAACGCAATTTACGCAAGTACTCGGTACTATTATTTCACGCTGATAGTTAGAGACTAACCCACACGACACCTTAAAAGTCGATATGTACAAGACAATACCGAACAACAGGTAAATGCAATTCTACAAAGCCGATAAAAAATAAAATTTTGTTGGAGTGTCCATTTTTTTGATACGAGTACAAGTGTTTTGAGACTTGTCGCTTTTAGAACGAGAAACGAAACAACGGAAGAGTATTAGAGCTTGCCTCACCCCGCCCGACTCGATTCGTCACCCGACTTTCACTCGAACCGAGTCAAGCCTAAACTCTTCAAGTTCTTCTTCTAAAAGTCCAATTAATTCAAACATAAACCCAGAATTTGCCTACTTTACATGACCCTTGAAAAACTCGAGGAAGAAGCTTAAAAATGGCGGAAAAAGATGAAAGGAACAGTCCCAGAAGACTGAGAGGACACACGGCCACATCTACTTGCTGCGTCTCCTCCCGCGAACGCCCTGGCTTCATTGCCACCGCCGCCGAGGTACTCTTCTTTTCTCTCTCCTTGTTCTTCACATTCCACTTTCTTACTCTCTTGAATTTGTTCGTTTTGTAAACTTGTAGTCTACGTTTTTCCTGACCGTATTTTGTACAATTGAATAGTTTTCTGTGCAAATTTGGGGACTTTTTATGATTTTGTGAAAATTACATGCCATGATTGATGGAAAATTAGATTTCTTAATTGCGCAAATTTGGGGGATTTTAGGAGCCAATTGTTTGTTAATGAAAATAAACTCCTGCGCCCAATGGAAATACCGCTCTCGTGTGGCCTTTGGGTTCCTCAAATGTACGCGACTTTACCCCAAAGGTTATGTCTGGTTAGAGGGATAAGCATTACGGAGTACAATGTAATGGAATGACATTTAGTTGAACAATGAGTCAATGATGATTACCTTAATTCAATGAAGATTTCATTACATTGTAACGAGTGTTATGCCTAACCCCTCTCACTCTCGTTTACTTTTGGGTTGAGTGATAATGGTGATTACGATACACCCTTCCAAACAAACAAGGCCTAAGTGTGTGTAGAGGTAGTAGTGAGTAGTGACTAGTGGTTAATACAAAGGGAAGAGGAGGAAGGTAATGGGGCTTTAGAGAGGATGAAGGTGGTGACGTGAGAGATATTATGCCCATTTGGAGGTAATGCATTTCCCAAAGAAGGTGGGGTGCTATTACACCCCTTCATGGGGGGAAGGGAAGTGTGGAACTAGTACCCCCCCCCCCCCCCCCCCCCCCCCCCCCCCCCTTTCCTTTGTCCACAATTATTTTTTGCTATGTGCTCTTAAATGCATCAATCTCAATCAAAGCAAACCCATCAATGTAGTGTTACTATCACTATTTAGCAACTAGTGATTCTCCATGAATATCTCGCTAACATGGTTCTGGGGTTACCCATATGCTCCACAGGACCAGTCCTCACCTGAACTAGGTAAACTAGTCGATAGTGGAGGTAAAAAATGCTATTTGAAAAAGATAAAGGTTCCTTTGGGTTCCTGTGAGCATGTCTGTTCCTTTCTTCTCTCTTGGAGACAGAGAAGCAGTTATAGAGAAGTGATTCCATCATGAATAATGGAATAGATAAAACTTTTACCCTATCAAAGTGAGTTTTTATCATGAGAAAGCAAAACTGTGATATATCTCAACAATTAAAATGAGGGTCTTTAGGGGCCACTCTTATTCAATGTTTAACAAGGAAATCTATCCATGTTCAACACTTGATTGTTTCTTGACACACTCCTAGTTGCCTACATAACATCACAACACCAGATATGATCTTCAAGGAGATTGTAGAAATGCAGAACATATTCCACCAATTCATTGAGTATAACTTGCTCGGTATGCTTTTGTTATGTGTACCTTTCTGAGTTTCTTTGCTGCATAGATTATTAGCAGTTTCATTATTCCCATTTCTATTAGCCACATGAGCAGTCTTGTATGATTTTGACTGATCAGCCAATAATTATTTGCTGAGGGTCTGCGGCGAGTTAACAAGAACAACAGCAACGAAGCCTTAGTCCCAATATGATTTTGGGGTCGGCTAATATGAATTGTCATCTGAATACGTCATGTGGGTACTAAAAGCTGATAGTAGTGAAACATGACTGTGAGCAAATGAGTATATAAATGTTTGAAATAGGTTCCACTAAAAATCACACGAAAAGGTAGTGAATTCATTAGAAAGGGAGAAGTAGTTTGAAAGTCAAACAAGGGAAAGGAATGCAAACAAAAGAAAGAGAAGAAAGAAGTTGGCTTTGCAGTCTTTTATTGTTAATCTACCTAACAAACTTGTTCAAGAGGTTTATGGTGAGAACAGGATCTACTGCCTTGATTAGATCTTGCAGTTGGAAGGCTATGGAATCAAATATGTCTTTTTGGAAGTATTCCGTGTATCCTTTTAGAATTATCTGATGTCTAAAGAATCCACATTTGTATTGCTCAATGTCACCAGGATGGCTGTGTCTGCTTATTTGATCTGCGATGCAAGAAAGTGCAACAAGTCATGAAGCTGTGTGACAATGCTATTTCATCAATATGCTTCAAACAAGGTATTCTTCATGATCCTATTGAACTTTTATTGGTTAGAGACATGAATTGAATTATGGCCTGAACGCTTCTTTGTCTGTTTGAACTTATATTATGCTCTTAACTCCTTGTGGATTCTGTGCATTTTCTTTTCGGAGAAGATTGCTCTTTAGTAGTAGGTTCAGTGGTCGAGACTTGAGAGTCTTGGCAGACACAGGCGGAACCTTTTCCCTGATTTATGATACGATTTGATTTTATCAGAAAGTGGATTTTGGTGAATATTAATCCCAGCTGATGCATTCTTGAACAATCTTTATTGATTAATCCTATAATCCATCTGCAAATACGATACCACGGGTGTCAAAGTAAGAGGTATATTTAATCTAATAGAAGAAAAATAAAAGAAACCTGAAAGGAACATAAGTCTTGCATGGGTATGCTGTGAAACTCTTAATCTTCTAATAGGATCAGTTTCTCTGAGCAACCATTTCTTAATCTCGCTGCTAAAAGTTTTGTAATCCGACTGCTCTTCTGTGAGCCTTTACAGAGCTTTGTCTTTGTGGGCGACCTTTGTTTACTGTTCTTGGAGATGGAACCTCTTTGGAATTTCTGGGGATGATTGAGGACTTTGTTGCGTTTGATCTTAAGAGCATGTATCGCATATAGTATCTCATGTATTCTTTTCAGTGACTGCTGAGCCTCTTTTCTTGTAATATTCTGTTAATCTTAATGAGATCACCAGTTATCATTTTATTGTCTCAGGAAATGAAAATGTGATATACTTATCATCTGGGACAAATGTTAGATGCTTTGATGTTCGAATGGTATAGATTTTGCTAAATGTTATTTGTTGGAATTTGGATCTTTCATGTTACCTTGGTCCTTCTACTTTCCATATATTGTTGTTGATTTCCTGAGGTTTTGATCTTGTAGGCCACTTCGGAGAAGCCACTGGAGAGCTACAACTATAACAAAGATGAAATAAACCAGGTATGGGCTGTATGGAAATGGTTATCGGTCTTACTATCCACTTGAATGTATTAAAATCGATGTTGTCAAGACTTGAACATGGTTAGCTGCTCCGAGCTCTCTATGTTATTTAAGTGTTAGTTCGAAGTCTACTCCTCACTACTAGGGTAAAAGATTATATTCTCTATCAAACCTTGTTTTGGTCAAACGTGTTTGAAAATCTTATTTGACATGACCCCCTCTCCCCAATAAGGAGTAATCGAGAATCGGAAATTCTAATTCTCATTCTTAGGCATCTTCGTAGGAGTTTTATTTAGAATCTTTTCCTCTTTTGTTGAATAGTTATTGTTCTGCAACATGCATCTGCTTTCTTGTTTACCTATGTTCCTTCTGCTTGAAAACTTATTGAAACGAAAGAACCTAGGGCCACTTTTTTCTTGTCTCAGGCTAAAGGATATGTTATATTGCTAGTAAAGACTATCTTTACATGTTTAATTCGATAGTGTGATGAAATCTACTGTTGGTTTGAATCTCAAACTATTTGAAAGAAGCAGTTGTAAAAATTGTTATAGAAAGACAGGGGGAGGATAAGCGAGCTAATGCATGCGACCAGTGCACTCGTTTTCAGCTGTTCAGTTTACCATGCGGATTCTTTATTGCGTTTTCTGTAAAAGGTCATGTGTTTTTAATTATGTTATGAAATTTCCGCTTACCTTTTACTTGTTCTTTTCATGTGTAGATATCTTGCAACTTGAAGTCCTCTTTTCTCGCTGCTGCAGACGATAGTGGTGATGTAAAGGTACTAAAACCAGCCCAAAGCCCCAAGGTGTTTATAGTGGGGGGAGGCAATTGTTTTCATGATGTGCTACCTCTACCCTAAATGAGCATTTTTGATGTTGTATAGTGGCACTAATCAGTCTTTAATCCTTGCTTTCTGGCTATCATTCCTCTAGGTTAGACTAGAAGTGATGTAGGACATACTCCATACTATAGGGCATTTGCTTTATTATTTCTTAGAATTCGCTGTGGTACTGTTGACTGTAGTACTTTGTCACACTTTCTTCTCGCATGGCTTCATTTGCAGTCTGTTGTCATGGTGGTGATTAGGAAAATACTACTAATTTCTTTGCGAGTATTCATTTTGTATATGAAAATGTTGAATGGCTGAAAGTGAAGATACGTTAACCTAGGAACAAATACGCACTATTTAAGTCGTATAACTGAGATGAGGTTTCCTAAGAAAACAGGATGTGCGCAATACTACAAATTAGATATCATTGTGGCAGTTTGAATAGTGCACTGTGCAACCAAGAAATTCTGCAGAAAATTGATCTTTGAAGTAAGTTCGTGTTTAAATTCTAAATAGTTGTCATTTTCTTATTCGCTGATTGTTTCATATTTACTATATTAGTTATGTGGCTATTAGCTATTTAGCTGCGTTGTACACAATGATTATGAAAATTTGCTGATCTGAGTAGGCTTTTTGCTATTCTATTATTACAGGTTATTGATATCCATCAGCGGCGACCTTTCAAAACATTGAGATCTGCTCATGATAGTGTATCCTTATTTTTGTATCATGAAAATTTCTCCTTATGTGCTTAGGACTATAATTCACAAGTTTGATGCAAGTTCCTTTTCGAGGCATGCATGCATGCATGCATGAAAGAAGCTATGATATCTATACACGTATTAACAAATTCCAATTTTTTGTCGGGTCCTACATTTTCAGCTTGTTTGGTAGAGAGGAATTGAACGGAAAGAATTGGAAGGAAGAGAAAGGAAGGGAACTACGGTTTCCTTTGTTTGGTTCACTTATTAAAATGTTGGGAGGAATTGGAAGGAAAGTAAGTGTTTTTATGTTATAAATTGGCTTTCCGTCTAATTCCGCTCGTTTTGGGAGAGAAAGGAAATGACAGTTTAATGAAGGATCATTTCCTTCCATTTCCGTTCATTTTCTGCCACTTCCCATCAACCAAACATACTAAAGTTGTAAAATCTGTTTCCTTTCCTTTCCTTTCCGTCCATTCTTCTCTACCAAACATGCTGTTTAGGTTTCTTTCCAGCTTGCAATTTTCACGAATGAAAATTATCGAGGTTTGAATATTTATCTCTAAATTTGGAACTTAAGTGACCTTGACCATGCATATCTAGATATGTAGCAGTGTGCAATTTGCCCCTTGGAAACCTTGGGAAGGTAAATGCCGTACGATTCTGCATTTGTTGGTTTGATTAATATCATCTGTATGTTGCTTAATTTTATATTTTTTCTGAGATTTAGGTTGTAAAGAAAAGGCTTGTGATCCCTTGTTTGATGCACTTAGGAGGTTTAGTTATCACTTATCTAAAATCGGCAGAAAATGTACACTAGCCGGTGACGTGTTCCGGTGGATGAACGGTGTAGATATTTTACACTCTTTTAATGTTTCCTTTTAGTTCCTCCGAAATTTTCTTTGCTATAGTTAGCTTGCCACCTGTTGTTAGACTACTTTTCTGTGGTCTGGACTTGTAAAGTCTTCGTATGTAATGTCTTTGGAAAGAAATGCTGTTCTGCGATTGCATGGTCTTTTAAGTACATAAAATCATTTAATGTAGTTGGACAAACTTTAGTTTCTGAAGTAAGGGGTTCTCGAGTTGTTGCCTAGAATACTGTCAGATTTGAGCTTGTGGCTTGTCCAAATAAAAGTTTAGCCATCAAAGAAGGATCCATAATTCATTCTTGAGGGCTCCGACCAAGGGTTCTCTTGCAGATCTCAACATGAAGGTCAATGGTTTAACTTAGACCTGATACGCGGTAATTTGTTTGTAAATGTATCTGTTCAAACCACCTCATTTGTGCTACTGTGCTTCTAAATGCGTCTGTTCAAACTTCAAATTGAGTTTATTATTGGCATTTGAATTGCCAAGTTAAAACTTCATTGATTGTTGTCATTGGCCTTTACCTAGTGAAATCTCATCAAATATGTCCTTTGGATTTGAAATCGTGCTAGAGAATCCGTAAATTTAGCTTTATTCATCTGAAGTGTGTTTGACCAGTAACACAGTACTAGCATGTGCTTTTGTTTCCACTTTATTCTAGACAACCCTTTCTGTGATAAACTGCACTCACCAGTTTAGTTCTTGCTTGACAGTTATTACTGGTGGCTTGGATTCTAAGATGATCATGTGGGATTTCTCGAAGGGACGCTCATTCCTTGTTGTGGACTTTGGTATGGAATTCCTAAGCAAACCCATCTGTTATACACTTTTATTTCTTAGTCATTTGTATCTGTTGAATGGTTCAGGACTTCAGGTGCATGCTTCTCAGTTTCATTATCTTGCTTTTTAGTTCTTTAACTGGTCCAGACACCCAAAAGGTCTTATTCTCTTAATGTGTGGAATGATCTCATGGATTTCTGTTTCCTGGTGCTGTATGGTGGTATTAGGTAGTTTATGACAGTTGTATGGTCTTCATTGATATAGAGTGACTTTGTAGATTTGTTTTTGTCTGGATGGCAGTCTTTGGCTGTTGAGTATGATGGAATAGAGCAAAATGGCTTCCTAAACTATTTGCACTTCTTTTGTTGTGAAGTAGCAAGTGGTTGATGGAATGCCTAGTGCAATTCTATTTTTGGATCATTCGGAAACAACTTCTTGTTGAAACTGTGTTATCACAGGGGTAGAGCCCTTACCTTGCCACAGGGGGGAGAATATGAGGAACTAGGTATGCCAGTCTCACCATTACATTTTCTTACTTTCTTCTGTGCGCCACAAATTCATTACAGCTATTTGGCTTTAGTCGAACATTTCCTAAACGCTTCTAAGTACGATTTGGTCAGGGGGGTTGAGAGGGTAGAGTGGGGGGGGGGGTCCAAATGTACCTCTGCTTGTATTTAACTCTATTTGTGTTATGAACCTGGCACATAGTGGCAAATCTGTTCCTGATCATGATCTTTGAACTTGCTTATAATATGTATGTGTTTAGATAGCCCGACCTTCTATGATAGTGCTTTTTTCTTTGAAACTGCCTTTGGTTTGGATTCATTCTTCTCCTCATTAGTTCAGACATCACATGCCTTTGTTGGGACATTTACCGACCAAAATCACTAGGTGGGTTTTGTTTCACCATGAAAATTAGGTTGGTCTTGCATCAGGAAGCTATCTTACTTGAGCCCATTATACCTATTGTGTCGCAGGAAAAGTAGATGAAAGTACTGAAAATGCCGGGCAGCTATGTAACCCACCATTTATTCATGCGATTGCTGTTCCTGAAACGGACATGTTGGAGAAGTTAGGAAAGTTATGTGCTGTTGCAAGAGGAGATGGAGTTGTTAGCATCATCAATATTGAGTCTGAACATGCTGCTGTCAAGTCAAAAGGAGTCTCGAAACCCCGAAATAGTACCCCAGGCAGCTCGAGTATGGGTGTTGCAGGAGATATTGAGAACCAGAATGAGTGGAAAAGGTTGAATTTGGATTACTCGCATGGAGGCCACACTGCTGCGGCTTCTTGTGTGTAAGTACTTATATGTCAAACTCTATCATATATATGAGACAGCTTGTGTACAAGACATTTGGCTCCAATTTTGCCACACGTTCTATTCATAACTTGAATTTTCAGGACGTTTTCATCATTTGGGGAGAAAGGGAAGCTTTTAATTTCCGGAGGAAATGATAAGTCGGTGAAGGTTTGGCATTGGTCCCGATCTATTGATGAGACAAAAGCTTGCGGAAGCTCAGATGTTGCCTCAAGCATCAATTTACAGAAGAAGGTACTACTTTTCCCCTTCTGGCTTCATCTTTTGGTGATGAAAAAGGTCTCTGTTCTCATAATGCGGTTTTCGACAGGTGAACTGGCTCTGCACCACCCCAGCTGATTCAGAAAATCTTGTTGTTTGTGACACATCCAAAGTAGTAAAGGTGTATACTGTCTGTTAAGTTATGCTGTTACATCTCGCCATCTCGGTATGGCAAAAACACATACAAAGGCACTGTTGTACTACTATAAGATGAAATTCTCAAGAGCTTTTTTTTTTTTTGGAGTCTGAGGTATGCGTGAGGCTCAAATAGAAATGATATGGTGATGTCGAGGCAAGGTCGACACTACCATGCAAGAGGCATATGTGTCATTGAGATCAGACCAATATATGGAGGCTGTGCTTCAATTCGATGGAAGATTTGGCTCTGGGCTTTGGGTTGTTGCAGATGGCAACGTCTGGGAACATAAGCAACCATTTCAGCTGTTGTACGTACGTAAATTCTGAGTTTTAGATTTTGTTTTGCCAGAATACAGCATCTTCTTCTTCTTCTTTTTTAGTGAATCCCTGAATTATTGCCTGAAATTGGTGCTTTGGATGTAAAGAACTGGCAATAGTTTTGATAGAACTGCAACCTAAATTTCGTCGTCGTCTCCCACTTCCAGTTGGGTTGAAAACTCACTCTCCGAAGCTATGTGATACCGAATCCGGCGAATGATTGAGAAGTACTAACTAAAAGCTTCAGATTTTAGAGGAAAACCTATTCGTTTACTACTTTGGATGTGACAACAACTCTATCTTATCTAACGAGTGATAGTTCACCTAGTTTCTGCTATCTCTTTGGGTTCACTTACTGACCAAGCTAAGGTACATTTATTATTCTGCATGGTGTTCCAAATTTCTCCGGTGACGAATTTCCTATTGCAGACATATACCTGACTGTCGATATATTAGTGTTTACGGCACACTACTAGTAATTTTGTACGGAACCGGTTGGTGGTTGCGACTAAAAAAACAACTCCCAATGTAATTTGTTATACTGACCAAATATGCTTGGGATGTATTGTGTATGAAATTGTTTCGGGTTCATATGATAGAATTGTTTACGTACAATTCAATTTTACTTTTTTTTTTTTTTTTTTTCTTTTCGAAAACACAATTCTCTGATTTATTAACCTTGGGTTTTTAATTATTATCACGTGAGACTTTTTTCTCGGGTTTATACGAATCTTGTGCATGAAATAATCTTCGAGAAACTGAGGTTAGAATTAGATATAGCTGCTGGGGGCTTTTCAGAATGTGGTTGAGTAGTTAAAGGATGTAGCCTTCCCAACTGAAGACTCTTCCTTAAAACTCCCGCAAATTTTCAAAACTGAGAAATAAAGACGTTGCTTCTCATCTTTCTTTCATGTGCTGGTCACACTAAAAAATGGCACCAAACTAACAACCCTGAGATTTTCTACCAAACTCTGTGTAATACAAAATATGCACTGCACTGACTCCTCTTGCTCACTCATTTTACACTGCATCTTTTCGCTCATATGAAGATTTCTGATGTTTATGTGAAGCGTACATAATACTCTTTTGAAAGACTCTATTAAGGTTGAACATATCGTATTAGCTAAAGATGATGAGGTCTGATGTTCCTCGTTGCAACACTTGTGGTGAGCAAGTCGGGTTTGACGGGAATGGAGATGTGTTTGTTGCTTGCCATGAGTGTAATTTCCCTGTTTGCAAGGCTTGCGTTGATTTTGAGGTCAAGGAGGGTAAAAAGGCTTGCTTCCGTTGTGGTGCTCCCTATGAAGGTAACTATCTTTCTCTATAGTTCTAGGCTTCAAGTTCATTTTGTTAGTCCATAATGACGCGTAAAGGCTAATAGACTGAGGCGTACTGACCAATATACCCGATGCCTTAATCACTTGGTCTAAACCTCTTCAGTAACTTGAAATCATGGTTCATCTATGATTGGATATACCTGTGATTTGTGATTGCCTAATGCCTTAATGACATGGGTTGATCATGCAGATGTTTCGACTCACAATGAGGTTGGTGCTGAGGGATCTGCAGGTCACAGCACCATGGCCGGTTACACCAGCAATGAGCAGGTCTGATAATTGACATTCTTATTATTTCTGCTTTGTGACCAAAAATTTGCTGGGATCCTTCTTATGCTTAATTGATCGTAACTGTACTTACATGTTGATTACAAACAGAACCAGAATGCTGCACTACATGCTCGACACATCAGCAGTGTGTCAACAGTGGATAGTGGTTAGAACCTCTACCTCCTAGAGAGATTTCTAGCTCTTCCTTTTTTTCCCAATGCGATAATAAGCCTTCTCTATGTTTGGCAGAATTCAATAGTGAAACTGGAAGTTCGATATGGAAGAATCGTGTAGAGAGTTGGAGGGAGAGGAAAGACAAGAAGAAAAAACACCCTGCTAAAGTTACAAAAGAAAGCACTCAAGTTCCAACCGAACAGCTTATGGAGGACAAGCCGTAAGTTCTCATTCATAAGACTAAGTTTTTTTATTTATTTTTTATTTTATCTCCTTCTAAAGGATGCATTATGGTATACACAAAAATATCAACTATATCATACAACATAGTTGAATAGAACTTTTCAAGTGTTTTCCTAATGTTTCCAATCCAGTTGAATCGTTAAAAATCTTGGGAAGAACCACATTCATATGAAAAATGGAATTGATTGTAATATCCGCTGATTGCTGTCTGTTATGATTATCAGGCCTGGAGATGTTTTGCAGCCGCTTTCAAGAATTGTTCCAATTCCCCGAACCAAGCTCACCTCATATAGGATAATGATCATCACGCGATTGGTTATTCTTGTTCTGTTCTTCCACTACAGAATAACCAATCCTGTTGACAGTGCCTTTGGTCTGTGGCTTACTTCTGTCATCTGCGAGATCTGGTTTGCAATGTCCTGGGTATTGGATCAGTTTCCTAAGTGGTGTCCCATCAATAGGGAGGCTTTCAT
Source organism: Spergularia marina (assembly GCA_963680865.1). NCBI lineage: Eukaryota > Viridiplantae > Streptophyta > Magnoliopsida > Caryophyllales > Caryophyllaceae > Spergularia > Spergularia marina. The sequence continues at coordinate 26,175,302 of OY804546.1, forward strand.
TGATCAGCTGTCTTTAAGGTGCACTGAGAATTTGTGATTATTTCCTGGATACTTACGGCTTCATGTATTGTTGCGTTGTAGTGTGTATCTGTTTCTGATATATCCACAGAGTTACCACTGTTACTTTTCCAGATATTTCTTCCAATGGTAACGGTCATATCATTTGTTCAGGTTCGAAAGAGAGGGAGAAGCTTCACAGCTTGCTGCAGTAGACTTTTTTGTAAGTACAGTCGATCCATTAAAAGAACCGCCTCTGATTACAGCAAACACTGTCCTCTCCATCCTTGCTGTGGACTATCCTGTTGATAAAGTCTCCTGCTATGTATCTGATGATGGTGCCGCCATGCTGACCTTTGAATCACTTGCTGAGACTGCCGAGTTTGCAAGGAAGTGGGTTCCTTTCTGCAAGAAGTATGAAATTGAACCACGAGCTCCAGAGTTTTACTTCTCACAGAAAATTGACTACCTTAAAGACAAAGTGCAGCCTTCTTTTGTGAAGGAACGCAGAGCAATGAAAGTATGTGATCCAATTTTTATCTTATACATGTGAGAATATACATAATATGATTTAATATCTGTTAAGGCAGAAAGCTCATAATGTGCATTCTGTTCACAGCGAGATTATGAAGAATTCAAAATCAGAGTGAATGGTTTGGTTGCCAAGGCACAGAAAACACCTGAAGAAGGCTGGACCATGGCTGACGGAACATCTTGGCCTGGGAACAATACTCGTGATCACCCAGGAATGATTCAGGTATATTTACTGGAGTACTATATTTGGTCTTGTTTCGTATGAGAAGTTAGATGGTTTATCGAGTTCACATGTTATACCAGCTGACATTGAACTTGATGTTGTTTACCTGTTAAGACTTGGTCAAAATTGTTTGCTCATGTAGGAGTTTTGTTTCTGATTACTAATAATCATATGCATCAAGTTGGTCTCTGAAATGTTCTATCATCATTCTAGGTTTTCTTAGGCAATACTGGCGCGCATGATATGGAAGGTAATGAGCTTCCCAGACTTGTATATGTCTCCAGAGAAAAAAGGCCTGGTTATCCACACCATAAGAAAGCCGGTGCTGAGAATGCTTTGGTATTTCTCTTGCCCAAGCATACACTGTATGTGATTACTTCATACTCGTAGCTTTTCTTTTTTATCTTTACTCATTTTCGTGCAATCTGTTTCCCTTCACAGGTCAGAGTGTCTGCAATCCTCACTAATGCTCCCTACATTCTTAATCTTGATTGTGATCACTATGTCAACAATAGCAAGGCAGTCCGGGAAGCTATGTGCTTCATGATGGACCCAGTAGTAGGCAATGGTGTCTGTTATGTGCAGTTCCCTCAAAGATTTGACGGTATTGATAAAAGTGATCGATATGCTAATAGAAACATTGTCTTCTTTGATGTAAGACCCTCTAACAAATCCTGAAATCCTACGTTCAATCATAGATCCTTTAACTTACAAGAATGATATGTTCTGTACACAGCCTGTGTATGTTTGCTGCTCACTTTTTGTCCATTATCATACTCAGGTTAACATGAAAGGGCTTGATGGTATTCAAGGGCCAGTTTATGTAGGGACTGGTTGTGTATTCTACAGACAAGCTCTGTATGGCTATGGACCGCCATCTTTACCTCGTGTAGAAGCCAAATCATCCTCATCTTCCTGTTGTTGCTGTCCTTCCAAGAAGAAGGACGAAAAAGATGTCGCTGAGCTTTACAGAGAATCTAAACGTGAAGATCTAGATGTTGCCATATTTAACCTTAAGGAGCTCAATGGTAAGTTTACTTGTGGCTGCGCTGATACCAAAAAAAGACCAAACTGAAATAAATGAATGCATTGACATCCACTCTTCCAATATGAAATGCAGATTATGATGAATACGAAAGATCGATGCTGATATCTCAAACAAGCTTTGAAAAGACATTTGGGTTATCTGCTGTGTTCATTGAGTCTACAATGATGGAAAATGGAGGTATTCCTGATTCGGCAAACCCATCAGCACTTATTAATGAAGCAATACATGTCATTAGCTGTGGGTATGAAGAGAAGACTTCCTGGGGCAAAGAGGTAAATCTCAACGACTTTTTGGTGAATTCTAGCCATTTAACATGGTCTTGCAACTTTTACCTGTGTATGTACTCTACTAGTTCCGTCACATACTGTATGTCTGTTCAATTGTGACAGATTGGATGGATATATGGCTCGGTAACAGAGGATATTCTGACGGGGTTCAAAATGCATTGCCGCGGTTGGAGATCAATATACTGTGTGCCGTTAAGGCCTGCTTTCAAAGGTTCTGCTCCCATCAATCTGTCTGATAGACTTCATCAGGTTCTCCGTTGGGCTCTGGGATCGATAGAAATCTTCCTAAGCAGACACTGTCCTCTCTGGTATGGGTTTGGAGGTGGCCGTCTTAAATGGCTTCAGAGATTGGCATACACCAATACCATAATCTATCCTTTTACTTCTCTTCCTCTGATTGCTTACTGTACCTTGCCCGCCATCTGCCTCCTCACGGGAAAGTTCATCATACCAGTGGTAAGTCTCCCTGATATCTAACGCGCCCATACATATATAATCAGAGTTACAAGTTACAAACAAGGCAAAATTTAAATGTTGGACAGCAAAACCATGATTATACTGTGAGGTTTTTACGCAGAAAGGATGAGGTTTGAAAATTTGAAGTTATAAATTCTGATGAACTCGGATTTTCATGTCTTTTGAAATGTGATAGGCCTGATCATAACCTGACTATCAAAAGTTCTAAAAAGAGAATTTTTATGTTCTAACATTAAATTTTATTTGATCTGTCAGCTGTCAAACCTGGCAAGCATGCTGTTCCTAGGACTGTTCATGTCTATCATAACTGTGAGTGTGCTAGAGCTAAGGTGGAGTGGTGTAAGCATCGAGGACTGGTGGAGAAACGAGCAGTTCTGGGTCATAGGAGGAGTCTCGGCTCACTTCTTTGCAGTTTTCCAAGGTCTCCTGAAGGTCATGGGTGGTGTTGACACCAACTTCACTGTCACAGCTAAGTCATCTGAAGATGGAGAGTTTGGGGAGCTCTACGCGATCAAATGGACAACTTTGCTCATTCCTCCTACTTCCCTCATCATCATTAACATCGTTGGGGTGGTTGCAGGATTTTCGGATGCCTTAAACAGTGGGTACGAGGCCTGGGGGCCGCTGTTCGGGAAGGTGTTCTTCGCCATGTGGGTGATCCTGCACTTGTATCCCTTCCTCAAGGGTCTCATGGGAAGGCAGAACAGAACACCCACAATTGTGATTTTGTGGTCAGTTTTATTGGCTTCTGTTTTTTCACTTGTTTGGGTTAAGATTGACCCCTTTGTTAGCAAGACAACCACCTTAGCTCAGAACTGCCTTTCCATTGATTGTTGAGAAAGGAACTCCTTGAAAATATTTTTGCCAAAGGATGCACTTAGATAAAGCTAGGGTTCTTCCCTGCCCTAAGTTTTTGTTCTCTGAAAGTTGCTCTTTTAATGTAACATTGTTACTTATAGAAAATTTGTTCGGTGAAGATGTAAGAACTGAAATTTATGCAGTAAATTCTAAGCAGATTCACCCTTTTGGGTAAAATGTGTTTGTCTCTCAATTTGTATAACTTTGATTGAGGATTTCTGGATGCGTTTGCGTTCATGAAGCCGCAAAAATACTCTTTGAGAGGTTTCTCTTTTAAGTCTCAAACTTAATGTTATTAAGGTCGTCTATAAACTCTCAAAACTATCACCTATAGTTCCAAATTGCCGATTATTTAAAAATTTCATCGATGAAACTTTTTTTGTTCGTCGGTGACATGAAAGATCGAAAGCCAAAAAGTATAGCAAGTCCATAGTTGTCGCCTATACACATCAAGAAAATTACATGCGGAGTATCAATTTTCATAATCACTAATAGCCCAATTTTGCCAAACATACTTTGGAAGGAGTTATTTTCCCTCCAAGATGCACAAAAGGAAAAAAAAATTCGCCACATTTCACCCATAGTATATTCTCATGGTTTTAGATATCCCCTCGCATACTAAATGATAGAGGTTGAATTAAAAATATCAAATTCCTCAAAATTCATAGTAAGATGACAACCTTAAACTCCTTGAGATGTAAACGCAAACATATTGAAGCATCAACTCCTTGAAAGATGGTCACCAAGAAGACAATGACTCACAGGCTATTACAGCTTTAAATTTGGATAAAGCTCCTATAATATGTGTATTTCTTTTGTTTTTTTCCTCATATTGTCAAAGTCCCATATACTTGAGTTATATACCACTTCCTTGATTTTATGTTTGCTGATGGCCTGATGGTAGAACGATGGTGACATGTTACTTGAAGGTAATAAATTTAAATAATATTGCATTGTCATACTACGATAAATTCAACTATCAGATTTATAACGTCGTCTCTGTTATATTATGAACCTGTAAAAAAAAAAAAAAAAAAAAAAAAAAAAAAAAAGCTAAACTTAAGGTCCTAAAGGTCTGCAATTTCAAGTTGTGGAACTTGTTACTTTGATTGGTGAGCTGTGAGCAACAAGCTAAAATTAACGATTTTATGTATACTACTCCAAATTGCGCCTTAAAAATTGTCATGTTTGAGATCATTCTAAGAGGTAATTCATTGTCTTAACTCGGCGTAGCTTGGCCATATAGCTAGGTGAGTTACAAAACGAAATTTACTCCAATATTTGAGCAAATGAAGTACTCTATATATGCGAGTTATTATGTATAGGTAGTGACTTTCATATTCCCCAAATTAATTTTACACTACCGATTAATTGTGAGTCATTTTTCAATATTGAGGTGTAGTGAACATACTCCTCTCACAAAAGAGGAGCGTAAGAATCACCTTGGGAATATAAAAACTACATCGGCAATTTGTCGAGCCAAAATGTACACATGTTTTTTCGCATAAGATTTTTTTAGTGGTGTAATGGTAATATGGGCATCTTCCTCCGTTTATGAATTTTGTGTTGTATCAAAATTTGTTGTTTATTTACCCAAAAAAAAAAAAAAAAAAAAAAGAAATTGTTGTTTGTTTCTACTTTCTACATTGTTGACATGGTAAATGACATTGACATATTACCTAAAGGTAATAGTATTAATCAAACTAGGTAGTACTCCGTATTTATCACACTAGAGAGGTGTGAAAGAAACATTACTCCAGCTTCACTTTTGTACCCGTATACATTTGTTTAACTGCTCAACATAAAAATTCAATAATTTGTGGAGATTTGGTTAAATTAGTACAGACGTCCAAACATTTTAGATAGAGATTAATATCAAGTTTAGCCTCTATGAATGCCTCATTGGTAAATCAATGAGAAACAATTTTGCCGTCTCATTTAGTTATATCTACTGTAAAATTCGGAGGAACAGGAAAAAAAAAAAAAAAAGTTAAGGATAAGGCGTGTGCATGAAGGACAAAATCAGAGAAGTACATAGGGGCCGCCAAAGAATGATAATGAAGGGATGGGCAAATGGGCAGAGGTGGGTGACCAGCAAAGCTAGAACATGTTTAAACTAGCTTATCAACTAAATTAGTACCAAGTTAATGACTTATAACGGATCCTTTTCCTATTAATGAGAAGTTAGAACTTCAATTATCGCCAACTGGAAATTAATAAGCAACAAGTTCTATACACTTCTGTGACAGGTACACATTTGTGGACAATTTGATATTGACCATTTGACTTTGCATAACAAATCTTTTTTGAAAAACTTTGACAGTGCTTCTGAATCAAAGTTCAAATAAATAATGAATCACAGTACATGGAACCATTTTCTTTCTTTGGGGTGGTGTTTTCTCTAGGATTGTTACAATTATAATTCGGCGTCTATCAATCGAAACTTTGCAAGTCTAATTCATTTTCGGCCAATTATGTTATGTTTAAGATTTTAATTTGGAAAAAAAAGCCCACCGTCTACCATGTTAGTTACATTGTGACCCCGTTTATGTATTTAGTTATCGTTATACTACTTTTGGTAATCGTTTTAGTTAAAGACCTTGACACTTAATTTAAGATTTGCAAAGGGGTTAACTTTATAAATTTTAACTAATTTTATATGATGGGATCCTCCAAAATCATTTTTAATGTGATTTATAATAGTAAATTAATATGATCACTAAAAGTATTATCATGGTTACAAGCAATGTAAAAAGAGTCACTTTATAACATAGTATAATGACCTCTCAATAAATTATTGAGAGACCGTCTTTCATGAGAATTTGTGAAAAAAAAAGTAGAAGATAAGTTCCTTTAATAACCCAATGGAATTTTATTCTAGAGTGAATTGGGAATGAGAGAATTTATTAGTTTATGAAGTAATTAGTTTTCTCCTGGTTTTCTTATGTGGATATCTCACATGTAATATTTGTAGTAGTTGGAACTTAATTTATCAAATTAAATCTTGAACAAAAAATATTATTAGTAGATATACTCCATATGTAAATGCCAAGGAAATAAAAAAAACAATTGAGACTAAGGAGTAAAGACATAAATATTAAAGATAAAAAATGTCTTACCATACATTATTATTAAACCAAATATATAATGTACTATGTTGTTTATCCCAACTCACCAAACTTTATATTTTTCTCAATTAACATATCAGAAATGTAGGAAACAATAATAAAGCATTTATTTTCTCTTACAGAAACTGACTTAGTTAGATTTAAATGTACGCATTTTTCTTTGTTGGCAAACAATTAATTTTATAGGACAAGAGCTCATGTGTCAAAGTGACTCTAATATCGAATTAAAATTAACATAGCGAATCACAATATACGACTAATCTGCATTCTATTGTTATCATTAGTTTTGAATAAAATGAAAGGAGACCAATATTATGAAAGTACCCAACTTCCTACTCTAATACCCACAACCTCCAAATTATGAGGGTTACAACTTTGCAATCAATATTATTGATTCCCAAGCTTCAAGTGTATAAGCAATCCATCCATTTAATCAATTAATGTCATTAACCATATTTAAATAAGCACCCAACTATTCTCCCCCAAATAAGAAATGAAAACTATAGTATCCCATACATACATTTACTAAACTTTTGCTCATTTCAAACCTTGCAATTAACCTCTCCCCCAAACTCCCAACTCCTCTCAAGGGGCAACTTTGGCACACTACACATCCCCCCAAAAACTACCCATCATCTTACTTCTCAAGTCTTCTTTAACACACTACTCCATCTCCCATTTCCCCTCCTCCCAAAACTCCACCCCATTGCTTCCCACACACACCAATGGAGCAACCACCCATCCTCCACAAACTCCTCTCACTTTCTCTCCTCCTCCTCCTCAACTCCCACCTCATTCTCTCCCTCACCACCCCAACCCCACCACCCACACTCCCTCCAACATCCTCACCCACCACCCCTACTTCCAAAAGTACCCTTGACCCAAAACAAATAAGAGCCCTCCAATCCCTCAACATCCCCACCACTACAGACCCGTGTTCGAATCCTCGTATCCTTCACGCTTCCGCCATTTGCAACACCGAAAAGCCGTTCCGCCACCTCACTTCCCTCCACCTCTTCAACTGCTCAACTGACGTCTCCCTCTCTACCACCGCCCTCAAATCACTCTCCACCCTCAAAGACTTATCCTTCACCAACTGCCCCGCCGCCGCCCCCACCAGTTTCCCGCCGGAGTTGGCCTCCAACCTCCAATCCTTCACCTGCATTAACAGCCTCCGTAAGCTCACCGGAGTTATGCTCGGCCGTCTACAAAATGTCACAGATCTTACTATCTCATCAGTCCCAATCAAAGCTAGTGGGCCCTATGTCATACTAGGCAACCTCAAAAACCTCAAAAAACTCACCTTATCGCACACTAATCTCACTGGTTACATACCCAAATCTTTCCAGTCGGATCTTACCCACATTGATTTATCCAACAATCAGCTCAAAGGTCCGATCCGGAGCTCCGTCACTGATATGGATACCTTGGTATCCCTCGATTTAAGCTCAAATCAGTTCAATGGTGAGCTCCCCACTACAATTGGTGACCTCATTGGTCTCAAGAACCTCTCGGTCTCGTCAAATTCGCTTTCGGGTCCGATACCCGGATCCATGGCATCAATGCCGGAGCTAGAATACGTTGATCTGAGCTCAAACCAGTTCAATGGTAGTATCCCAAACTTCTTCAGCAAGATGAAAAATTTGAAGCACTTGAATCTTGAAAGTAACAATTTTCAGGGTATTATGCCCTTTAATGAGTCATTTATCAAGAAATTGGCGGTTTTCAAGATTGGTGAAAATGACAACTTATGTTATAACCATACAACATTTACTGCTAAACTCAAGCTTGGGATTGCTAAATGTGATAAGAATGGGTACCCGGTTTCGCCGCCCGCGAAATCGGTTTCGAGTGGAGATGACGAGGATTACTCTGATGATAGCTCACAAGATGAGACAAGCCAGAAGAGTGGAGGACATCATGGTCCTAACAAAGTTGTTCTTGGTGTTGCTATTGCTCTTTCTTCTATTGTCTTCTTGATCATCTTCCTCATCTTCTTATCAAAGAGGTGTGTTTGATCATTATTATTATTTACTTTTGATTTTTTTTTTCCTTTTTTTTTTTTTTAGTTTTAGTAGAAAATTAGGGTGAAAAATTTGTTAATTCCAAAGGAGATTGTTATTTTATTTTTATTTACAAAAATGTAGGAAGTACAGAACTACATTATTGAACAAGAGGGGTGAAAATGGAAGAAAAAAAATTCCAGGGAAGGGGCATTCATAATTTTTTCACATTGGTGTATTTTTTTTTTTTTTTTTTTGGTTGGTACTATTATAAAGTACATTATTATATATTAAGAACAACTATATATTTGTGATGAAGAACCAGTAAAGAACTGGTATTTGAACTTCAATTTATATTCATAATATCATTCTATGTCAGGGTGTTGTTATAATGGTAGATTGTTAGTATAGTTATTGCTAGTACTCCGTAGTTTGTTACATCAGAAAAGAAGGAACAAATTGGTTGGTCTATTTGTACAATTTGAGGGTACATATAGTAATTGTTTAGTATGTTAGTATAGCCTGATAGGTTCATGTGAGTCGGACCGAAATCATTTTGAGACTAAGGTCTCGAGGGTGGCCGTTTCCTAATGAGTCTTCGAACAATGCAGCCCGCTTAACGAGCTAAACGTTGGTAGAGTAGCATTGAGATAAAGCTTGATCAGACCCATCTTAATTTTCTGTTTAATTCTTCATCTTATAGTAATTTATTGTCTGGCAATATTCTTCCCTTCTTTCTTGCAAAAGCTTAGTAAAGAACAGTAATCATGTCAAAGAAAGCCAGATTCTTGAGAGACCAAATGCAGATCTATCAGGTTCATCTTTATGCATTAAATCTGAAAAGGTCAAAGTTTTAACATACGTACATGGTATTACCTTCTTATCCGAAACGTGTAGATTATGATTTATGTGTTGGCTTTATGCCCATTTTTCTCCTGCTCCTGCTTACTCCTTTTATCGTCCGAAAAATGAACCTCCTACAAAAAAATGTTAAGTGGATCATCAGGTGCAATTATTCGAATAATTTCGTAAGGGGATCCTCTAACATGGGGATAACAAGACTCGAACACCTGACCACTCCAACCCAAGTATCAAATAAAAGTACTGTTTTGTGGTTACTTTGGAATTCTCTGTTCCATGTGATGCAGATGCAAAAACAATTTGCCGTACAAAATGATGTTGCGTAAAAGCTTCTGAAACCAGATAGATACCAACATATGAAATTAATGAAATCTGAAAACATTAACTGTATAATAATTCCTATAACATGGATCAATCAAAGTCTCAGAGAATCATGTTGTTGATCCTATAACTCCTGCTACCAATGCCAGGCTAACACTTCAGATTAAACAAAAAACTAATCATACAGCAGAGAGACAAACTATATCTTTTGGTACAAATGATCAGTTAATATAAAAGCTCTTGAATGAAAATGCCAGGTATGTACATATAAAATGCAGGCTGTCCCATGTTCAGAGTAGGAAGCATAAGCATTAAGAAAGCTCTTACATTTCAGTTTATATCTGTCGCAACACGACCGCAGCTCCTAAGGCCTGGGATGTACTGATGAATATTGAGTTTTGGATCGGATTACAATGATTGCTGATGATGAGGGCCTGAGTTCCATCAATTGACATGTGAATATGTGATCCACACAGCCACCAGAAGCCAGTAGGTAGAGTGCTGCAGGTGCTAAACAGGCATTTGGGAGTTAATCTCGCCTCCACCCAACCTGTAAACAGTTACTAGTGATTGGCAATCATGCACCATGACAATCACCAGCAAATGGTGAGGGATAAAATTTCTGATGAGTTAGCCTCTGCACGAGCAGACACCATCCTTGAAATGGTGGAAGCGGAGGGAATCTCTCAAAATGATATCCCTACGACAAGCTTTTGAGATTAATTTAGCAGTTCCATGGCATTCATGGCACACCCTGGAGTTCTTTGTGACACGTATGGTCGTCCTAGGAGGCAAATTCAACACTCCATAGGCAATAGCTGATGCTTCACTGTGCCCGCAAATAGCCACTTCTTTTTTCGTTTCATCTGGACTCACCATAGAGTGTATTGATTTGGAGGAGTAATTTTCAAGCTTCATCTTGGCTTTTAGTTTCTTTAACAATGCCTCTGTGTTCTTGTACTCTGGGTGTGCAGCAGCATTTCCTGCAAGAAAGATTTGAACTTTGTCCTTAACTTCAATCCAGCTACAAATCCGATTCTGCTTTAGCCCAAGATGACCAATCCTGCTCTTTACATATTGAACTTTCTCCCATGTTTTGGCCTCCGCGTATATATTGTCCAGCAGCGCACAATAAACTTTGTTGTCAGGCTCCAGCTTAAAAATATGATCTGCAACCTGCTCTGCTAGTTTGACATCATTATGTACTCTGCAACCTTGAAGCAGCGCACCCCAGACTGCTGCATCTGGTTTCAGTGGCATGCTTTCGATAAACTTGTGTGCTTCCTTCAACTTTCCAGCATTAGAGAGGAGACTAACGATGCAAGTGTAGTGCTCCAGCTTGACCTTGATGTTACGGTCCTTCTCCATCATAGTATAAACCTTCATTCCTTCTTTCAGCAATCCGGAGTGAACACAACCATATAGTATAGAGGTATACGAATTCTCATCTGGTATTATGCCTTCCTTTCTCATGTCATTGAACTCTGTAAGAGCTTCACTTCCAAGTCCATGGATGCAATAGCCAGCAATCATAATTGTCCAAGAGATCAAGTCCTTGTAGATCATCCTATCAAAGGCCAATCGGGCGAAAGCTAGTGCTCCACACTTTATATACATGTCAACAAGCGCATTGGCAACATACAGGTCAGAAAAATGCCCATTTCTGAGTATGTAGGCATGAATTTGTACGCCCCTTCCAAGAGAAGAGAGGCTAGCACAAGCAGGCAACACGCACGACATGGTTACACCATCAGGCTTGAATTCATGTTGCATTTCGAGAAATAAAGTCAGCGCCTGATTGGGGAGACAGTGCTTTGAGAACCCACCGATCATTATATTCCAAGAGATAATGTCCCTCACAGTCATCTCGCCAAAGACAATTTCCGCATCCATCATGCTTCCACATTTGACATACATATCCATAAGAGCATTGCAGACAGATACTTCTGACTGCATCTTGTGCTTTTTAACATACTCATGCGCCTCCTTGCCATCTACCAATAAGCCACTAGATCCACAGGCGTTTAACACACTCGTCACAGCAAACATATCAGGTCTGATACCCTTTTCTTTCATCTTATAAAACAGTCTCACAGCGGCATCAGGTAACCCTTCTCGGACATATGTAGCTAGCATTGTCGTCCATGACACAATACTCCTATCATCCATGTGCTCAAAAACATACATTGCACAATCCAAATCACCACATTTCGAATACATATCAAGCAGTGTGTTGCTACAGGTCAAATCCTGATCAAACCCTCTTTTAACTGCATAACCATGTAGCAATTTCCCCGAGTCACAACTAGCAATATCTGCACAAGCTGCAAGAACGCAAACCATAGTCGCCAAATTAGGCACATCACCAGCACAAACCATCTGCTCGAAAACAACAACTCCCTCATCGGCCAAACCATTTGATGCATAACCACTTATCATAGAATTCCAAGATATAACATCCCGATCAAGCATTTCATCAAACAGCTTCCGTGCACTCTCAACCCTCCCAAACTTGAAGTAAAATCCAATAAGCGAGTTAGCGACCGCGATATTAGTACCAAGATGCAATTTTAACACACACCCGTGAACCTTTTCACCTTCCTCTACAAGCCCCAATCCTGAAAAACCCTTCAAAACGCTAGAAAAAGTGTATGCATTACGCTCAACCCCAAACTCACCCATTTTTCTATACAGATATACACCTTCCTTAAAATCGCCCGATTTTGCATACTCATTGATCAATATATTCCACAAATAAACCTTCTCATTAGCAATCACATCAAATATCTTCCTACCCTCTATCAAATCCCCACAATTCACATACATAAACACTAATTTCGCACCCAGAACAGTGTCCACCCGTAAGGTGTTCGACGAAATGATTGAGTGAACTTTACGACCGTCTCGCAACGATTTCTTCTCTGCACAAAGTTGGAGCACTAAACAATAAGTACCCAACTCAAGGTCTGATTTTGGGGATTCACAGAGCAATTCTACAGCTTTTCTAAGATTTCCCACCTCGCAAAATTGCCTAATTTTATCATTGCAATCTGTGATTGAAGGATAAGTTGTCAGATTTAGAAAAACAGGGGTTCTTGAAGTTTTTGATAGTGATGAATTTGATGATTTTTGAGTGTTTTTTGAGGTGGGTTTGAAGTTTGTGAAAGTTTTGTGGTTGTGGTTAAGGTAATTTGCTGTGTGAATGTGATGGGGAAGAGAAATGTGAAGGTTGCTAATGGCGGCCATGGCAGATAAAGAGCGCGGGAAAATCTATGAAATATAGAGAGGTGGTTCGTTTTAGTGGGGGAAATGGCTTCAATAGTCAATAGTTCAATGGGAATGAGAAACCATAAAAGGTTTTGGGGTGAGGCAATCAATGCGAATAACCTGTTTCATTTTCCTATCTCATTTTATGCCATTGGACTAAGAAGATTACAAGACTTGCGACTTGATGATGGTGTGTGTGTGTTTAAAGGGATCGAAAACTTGACTTTGGACACGAGGAAGAAAAGAAATGAAAAATTGGACGGGACTTTTTTTTTTTTTTTTGACAAGAGGATTGGACTGTTATTAGGCAAAGTCATCACTCTACAAATTTAGGCTTACTTTGCAATTTGCAAGTGGATTGAAGAGTTACTAAAATTTGGTGGTGTGTCATTAGCTCTGCCTTTTGAAATTGAACTCAAATACGCTTTTGTATGGGGTCTATTAGCAATTCTTTTCAATTTGGGGGATGGAGAGCTTCGTTTACACCTAATTCTAACAAGGAGTTATGAAGTTATCTCAAAAAAAAAAAAAAAAAAAAAAAGATTAATATTTTTTTTGAAAAGCGTGATTCTTTCTCTCCTTGGTTCAGAACCTTACCGATAGGCGATGAAAAAAATAATACATGTTTGACTAAAATGATAAGCCAATATTACTCTAGTAAAAAAGTTTGCCAATATAAAGATCATATTACTAATTATAAATATAAATGTTCATATTTTTTATTAGTTATAATTATAATAATAAGTAGTTTGCATTCACGTGCCACGCCCGGGCTATATATTTATATTGTTTATAGTCACTCTATAAGAAAAAGGTTGGTTTATCTTTGTTCTAATAAATTACCATAATGATTATATTACATAAATTAGTTATACAATACTACGGCTTATCTTTGTTCAAATAAATTATCTTAATAATTATTTTCCATAAATTAGCTATATTATACTACTCTATGATAATTTATTACCATATTTTTACCGATAATTATATTTAATGCTATTTTTATGTTCTATCCAATTAATTAATGTCAAGTGTCGTTCTAGGAAAGACTTAGTTTCAGGTTTTAATATATAGTATTTGATTTGAATATGTATATGATACCTAAAATCTCTCAACGAATTTAACATCACAAGATGTATTTTTTTTTTTCATTTCTATAATGTAAAAATTTCCTAGAAATTATCAGTTGAGGACTGAAACTAAAGACTTTTAGGACACTATAGTCTTCGTGCGGATCATGTACGTGTGTATATTTTTTTTTCCGTTTATTTGCGTAAGTGGGCTTGTCATAAATCGTTGTTATTACAGTAAGTTAGAAGTTTGAATTGAGGTGATGAGTAGCATACATAGGTAGGACGAGAAATAGCATGTCTCCACTCAATAAATTGCTTCTTTGAAACTTCCGTATAGCTGGCAAACGGTCATCAGCCCTCGTGTCTAATATCTGCGGACATGTATGTTACCCGCTAAAAGAATCATATTCAGTTAACCGTTGTGTTTCGCGCGCAAATTTAAACGAAACTGTTATAGCTGTAAACAGAGCGCCCTCCAAGAACGAGTGAAAAATAAGGAATAATCCCCAAGTAATTAATTTTTACCGTTGATCAATCTCCCAATATACTTTCCTTAAAATTCACAACTTTCCTAATTCTGATCATAAGCTCTGATCATTATAAATACTCCCAATTGCACAACAATAAAATTTACCTACAACAATACTCTGTTACTCCTCTGCTCTTTCCTGCATTCTTTGGTTTTCTGCAAACAGAGTTTTTGTTGTTATTTTTTTTTTTTACCGTTAATTATCAGTTCATCATCATCATGTCGCCGCCGCCGGAGAAGAAGAAGAGAACGAGTGCTGGAAAACAGAAAATTGCTATAAAGAAGATCGAGAAGCTTCAATCAAGACATGTCGCCTTCTCGAAGCGGCGTCCTGGTCTGTTTAAAAAGTGCGCTGAACTCCATTCTCTATGCGGTGCTGATGTCGCCGTCTTCACTTTCTCCATCGCCGGTAAACCCATGTCCTGCGGTTTCCCTTCCGCTGAGGCCGTTCTTCAGCGTTTCATTCACGACTCCAACAACAACAACAATTTGAATAGTTGTTGGTGGGACAAACCCATCGAAAATCTCGGATTGGTGGAACTGGAGCAATTCAAGAGCGCTCTTGAGGGTTTCAGGAACGAGGCAGTTTCCAGGGTGGACCAACTCATGAATCGTAATCAAGAAGCCGAAATCATCAACGATATTGGATGCTCCAATTCAAACATTGATGATGCTCGACTTTATGATGACGCACCTCCACAAGTTGTTTCTGATGACTACTCCGAAATCTTCGACGACCTTGGATGCTTTGATCCTAAGATTGATGCTCAACTTTCTGATGATGTAAGCTTCAATAATAAGTTTGGTGCTCAAGCAATTGATCAGCACCCAGCCTCTCATGAAATTTAGACAACCTCTGATAATCTTGGGTGCATTATTCCTCCGATAATTGACGCTGCTCAACAGCTTGATGATAATTCTAAAGAAACGCAGCCTGAGACGTTTGATTTCGGGTGGATTGAGGAGATGCTTGGAACCCAAATTACAGATTATTCATCATTGATGAATAACATGCTTACTTGCTGTTAAACTTAATTAGATTGATTAATTTAGTAATTAGTATGTCTTGTTTGTATACACAAGTGTCTTAGTAATTAGTATGTCTTGTGAATCGACATGCTCCTGTTGTGAGGCTGCTGCTTGGAGCAGCTCCTGGGAATTAAGTTCAGGATACAACAAATAATGGCAAAAGGCTGCGTTCCTGTATATCAGCAAGATGCGGAAATCTCTCCTAATATAAACAGCAATTCGAAACAATATCATCAACAAATTGTAGTATTGCATTTCTAATGACAATCTAATCTGAGCATACAATTGTTGTGAGCACCTGAATAATCTCCAAACAGAACACACTACACTTTCTCCAGATAGAATATTAGCTAAATTTAGAAATTAAGCATTAAAATCAAGGACGTTTCGTTCCTCAACGTTAAACCTTCAACCTTCTGACATACGTTTCCGTGATAGTACGTAGTACTGTTGGGCATCTAGGGCGAAACTGGACCTGCTAAACTACTCTACGTTATATATCGCTTAATGTCATACATTAGTGCCAATGAATAAAATGACTAACCTGATCCCATGGCAAAAGATGAATTACCGTCCTTCGGAACGAACCCAGTGCAGGGTTCTAGGAGTTTTCTCTGTAGACAGTATGCGCAATCACGTGTGTGGTAAACTGAATCTGAATATGTATTTTAATGCACACAGCCACTGAGGGATCCTAAAGTCATAACTGAATCGGATTCCTACCACCATCGGAATCCTCATAGGTTTTGGCATACACTTTATTCCTTAAGTAATTTTGGTAATTATCTGTATATTCCTTGTAGAATCATGGTCAACTTAAAATAAATCTAACATTCTCCCACTTGGACCATGAACTGAAAATGAGCTAATAAGGCTGAAGTATAGAAAAAGAAACGGAAGCGTAAAACATTTTATGTATTTTTATCCTGAGCAAAAGACATTTCAAAGATACTTAAACAAAAGAAAAAAAAAACATTTATTAGACTGGTAGCCACTTTAATTTAAAACAAAAACTGAAATACAGTACCAACCCAAAAGTTAGCTAACACATGTACTATATACAACTGTATAAACATTGTCTGGAACTACGGCTCCCACTGAGATGCAAGAGCAGTCCTGGAATCTCATTTAGAAGATCCTATTCCTTCCCATACAATACTCAGCGATACACCCTAGTTCCAAACCTGAACTGCAAGAAGCCATAAACCCATATAAACTTAATTGCCCAATTTAATCACAAGGGCACTGAAATTTGCTGCACTAAGTTTCTTGAGACCTGCAATTATACATAATACATATATATACATATTCACAGGTCATAACAAAGTACCACTATGTCAACTAAGTATAAAAGAAAAACAACCTTAAAAGAGCAAATTACATCAGATCTTCAACAAAAACTCCTAGCCCCATGCTGTTAACGTGTCCCTTAAACAAATCAGGAGTTAGTCCTTTAGTAAGAGGGTCAGCCAACATCTCGGTAGTCGGCAGATGCTTAATGGCTATGTGACCTTCTTCTACGTCTTCAAGAACCGAATAGTACTGTAATCTCTGATGTCTGGAGGAAGAATTGGAATTTTTATTTTTGACAAATGACACTGCGCTGGAGTTTTCACAAAAAATGGTAATAGGTTTCTGGACAAACTCATCTAAACCCAATTCCGTAAAGAAATTCCTTATCCACCTAGCATGATTTGCGGCTTCATAAATAGCTAAGTATTCAGCCTGCATGGTGGAAGTGGCTGTCTTACTTTGCTTTACACTACGCCAACTAATAACTGAACCTCCAAAAGTAAATACATAACCTGAAGTGGACTTAGTATCATCAGGATCACCAGCCAAATCCGAATCACAATAGCCAACTAAGTCGCAACCATCAGTTTTCCTGAAAAAGGGTTTAAAGTCGCGGGTCCTTTTCAAATAGCGCATCGCTTTCTTAACGGCTTTCCAATGTATACTCTGAAACCTTCCCAATAGTCCAGTAGTAAAAGACATATCGGGCCTAGTACCAACCTGCATATATTGTAAGCATCCTACAGTCGAGGCATACGGAATATTACGCATTTCTCGTTTTTCAAGCTCAGTTTGAGGACACTGACTCTTCTGTAATTTATCTCCCTTGACTACTGGGGCTGCTGTACCAGAACACTCAGCCATATTAAATCTCTTGAGTACATTGTCAATGTACGACTCTTGTGATAACGATAAGTAATTCTTAGCTCTATCTCTTTCAACCTTGATTCCCAAAACGTAGCTTACCTCGCCTAAGTCCTTCATCTGAAAATGCTGTTTAAGAAACATTTTGGTCTCTGCCATAATACTTAAATCACTAGAAGCTAAAACAATATCATCAACATAAAGAATCATGAAAATAAACTTACTCCCACTGACTTTAGTATAAACACAACGGTCCATCTTGACTTCTAAAACCGAAAGACTTAACTACATCATCAAATTTCATGTACCACTGTCGGGATGCTTATTTTAACCCATATATCGACTTTTTGAGTCGACAAACCAAGTCTTCCTGAACTTGAGCGACATACCCCTCAGGTTGAGTCATATAGACCTCCTCAAATAGATCTCCATTAAGGAACGCTATCTTTACATTCATTTGTTTAAGTTCTAGGTCCAAGTGAGCAGCAAGAGCCAAAATAATTCTAAGGGACTCTTTCTTCGAAACTGGAGAAAAGGTTTCAGTGTAATCGATTCCTTCTCTCTAAGTAAAACCCTTGGCTACTAACCTGACTTTAAATCTTTCAATCTCACCTTTGGAGTTTCTTTTTGTTTTGTAAACCCACTTACAACCCACTGTCTTAGCCCCCTTAGGAAGGGAAGCAAGCTCCCAAACATTGTTTTCCTGCATAGATTCTAACTCTTCGGCCATTGCAATTTTCCATTGATCAACTCTAGGATGCGACATAGCAAGCTTATAGCTAACAGGATCATCAACATCAACTAAGTCAAAATCAGATTCTAATAAATAGAGATAATAATCATCATAATGTGCTGGAGCTTTCCTATCACGTAGGGGACGTCGAACTAGAGCAGGTTCCTCGTGAGAAATCGTCTCACCCCCAACCTGCGAAAAAGCAGGTGACACTAAATGAGGGGGTTGCTCCTCAACAGGGATCTGTGCGCCTACGAGGGACAATACAAGCGCTTCCTGAAAAGAAACGGATCTAGAAACAAGGTTATGATTTTCAAAGAAATGTGCATTTCGCGTTTCCATGATACGATTAATTCTATTAGGACAGTAGAATCTGTAACCTTTCAAGTTTGGAGGATACCCAACGAAAAAACAACTACTAGTTCTTTCATCAAGTTTTTTCAAATCTGGATTATAGAATTTAGCTTCAGCTTTACACCCCCAAACACGAAGATGACCAAGAGAAGGGGAACGACCTGTCCACAACTCAAACGGGGTTTTAGGGACAGATTTGGATGGGACCCTATTAAGTATGTAGGCTGCTGTCTTTAAAGCTTCACCCCAGAGACTGCCAGGCAGAGTGGTGTGGGCTAGCATGCTACGAGTCATATCCTGAAGAGTTCGGTTTCGCCTTTTAGCTACCTCATTCTGTTGTGGTTCCCCAGGCATGGTGTATTGGCCTACTATTCCGCACTCCTCAAGGAATTTGGCAAAAGGACCTTTATTCTGACCACTTTCATCAAACTTACCATAATATTCTCCACCTCTGTCAGATCGAACGATTTTGATCTCTTTTCCCAACTGCTTTTCTACCTCAGTTTTATATATCTTAAATTTCTCCAAGGATTCACTTTTCTCCTTCAATAGATAAATGTACCCATACCGAGAAAAATTATCGGTAAATGTAATAAAATAAGATTCACCAGTCAGTGTTTTCAGCGGGAAAGGACCACAAATGTCCGTGTGAATAATCTCAAGGACAGAGGAGCTTCTGGTAGCATTCTTTTTCTGCTTCTTTGTGATCTTTCCCTTGATACACTCCACACAAGACTCAAAGTCTGAAAAATCAAGATCATGAATGACATTTGTGGTGACTAATCTCTGCATTCTATCTTTAGATATATGACCTAAACGTTTGTGCCATAACATAGATGAAGATTTAAAACTGTCTCCACGCTTTTGCTTTTTTGAATTCACTAAAGTGGAAACATTGCAGGTAGGAGAATAAGTTAACTTGAACAATCCATCACAAAGAGAAGCATAACCAACAACCATTGAACTGGAATCCTTAAATATTAAATTGTATCCCAAAGACAACAAAGCTGAAATGGATAACAAATTCCTTCTAATGGAACTAAAATAAAATACTTTATTCAATATGAGTGAATGCCCGGACTCTAGTCCTAATCTAAGATCTCCTATGTGCTCCACGGAAACTCTCTGACCATTGCCCAGGACGATCCACCTCTCTTCATCACTTGGTCTCCTTAAATTTTTTAAACTCTGAATAGAATTAGCAATGTGTACAGAAGCACCAGAGTCAAGCCACCAAGAATTTGGAGGAATATCAACCAAATTTGACTCCAAACATACTAGGACTAGAGGAGAAATACCTTTCTTAGTCATCCATTCTTTCCACTTTGGACATTGCTTTTAAAAATGGGAAGGATCGTGACTGTTTGCTCTTGTGAATTTCCAGGAACTTTGGTTTCTTTCTTTTGAAAAGGTTTCTTAAAAGTTTTGACAGAGTGTTTATTTATCCCATGTTTGGTTCCCTTGGAGAATGATTTGGCAAAAGAAGGTTTCTTGAAGGTGCTTGCTAGATTGACTTCTATGGTCTTTTGAGTTTTTATTTATCCCATCTAGCTTCCTCATAGGCACACTTGGAGACAAAATCATTAAAAGACATGTTCTCTCCTCCAACATGAAAAGCACCCTTGATGTGATCAAAACTAGAAGGTAGTGATTTAATAGCAAAATGGATCAATATAGGATCTTCAAAACCCAAATCCATACTCTTCAATTTGCCATTCATGTTTGACATCTTCATAAGAAAACCCCTAACATCACCATTATCAGGATAAGACATCGAAGTGATTTTTGTCACAAGCTCGCTGGAGATAGCCATCTTTGACTCAACAAAAATACCATCTAGACCATCTAGTAAACCTTTAGCAGTTTTAAAAGAAGAGACGGAATCTCTGTACTCATCAGAGACTAATGTCATCATACTCAGCCTTGCAGCAGGCTCATTGTGGGAAAGGTTAATATTAGAACTCCCTTCTGGTGGAGTAGGAAATAATAATGGAAAAGGCTTCCTAATACAAGCATCAATATCCAGGAAGGTAAGGGCGAATCTCACATCTCTTTTCCATTTTTTAAAATTGGTACCGTCAAAAAGGCTGAATGGTAGGCAAAGCAGCAGACAAATTTCCGACTGAAACAAAAATAATCACGAAACAGGACATCGCAGGAGTAAGATAGTAGTCAAATCTAGGCTGTAGTATCTTGCTGGAAAATTGATCGAAAAAACAACCAAATTGGAATACATATACTCATCTTACTGGAAGCATAGCTTAGCTAGCATAACCTGTATATTGATCGAAAAAACAAAAAATAACCACCAAACTTAAACCTATCTGATCATAACCAGCTAGCACAACCAAATTGCAATATGACAAGCAAGCAAATCAATTGCATAATGAAAACCAAGTTAATTAAATATGCTAGATTCCAACATGATTATCTACACTTAAAACCAGAAAAATTTTAGGCTTCCAAATTCATGGTTGAAACACCTAAAACATCGCTAATATTCTAAAAATTTTAATTCTTTAGCATCCAAATTTATTGTTGAATCAACCAACTGAAATCTTACCTCAAAATAATAATTGAGCACTCCTAATACCCAGATTTATCGTTGAATCATTAGAAGAGTGATCAATTAGCTGCATATCAGTGAGGCGAAAAAGTGGAAAAAAATTCTTAATTCCGATCATCATCCAAGATTTGTTGCTGAATCGATCTCACCCAACATCAATATATTTGCTGAATTTATACTTTCTGAAGATCTATTGCTTATGTCTTCTTCATCCCCCTTTCAATTTTTTTTTTTTGTTTTTTTTTTTTTATACGTAAGGCTAGAACTTTACTGAAACAAGGTAGTGGTTATCTTTTCACTTGGTCCTACTCACATGGCTTATTGAATCTATTCTTTAAACGGAAAATTCACGTGGTACCCCCGAAGTTTACTTGATTGCATATGGTACCCAACTTGCCAACTTTCTGCACAAGGTACCCTCCAACTTTGATATTGTGCACATGGTACCCTTGTACCAAACTTCTGTTATAACGGTGTTAGATTAGCTAACTAATCCTACATTCTTCGATCCATAACCACTAAGGCACTAACTGCCTAATTAAAACTAACCAATCAATCATCCCCCCAACACTTTCCTGCATTTGCAAATCGATCAAAACTCAACAATCTTCATGATTTTTTTCTTTGACTAACCAATTAAAACAAAATCAAAAACCCCAAATTTACAGAACCCATCTTCAAGCCAAAAATCAAGCAAAACCATAAAAAAAAAAATTCCCAAATTCAACCTACCCAGAACAAACCCAAAACAACAAATCCAAAAAAGTATAAAAAAAATCCAAAACTTAGCAATTTTCAGTCTTCATGATTCAACATCTTTGAATCCAGAAAACCTAACATTTATCCATTGTTTGCATTCTTACCAACCCAGAAAAACACCCCCAAAAATACTTGGATGAAAAAAATCGATTTCTTTTATCAATAGTTTACAGCACAATTATCCGACCAAAAAATAAAACTAAAGAAGGAAACTATACATGGGTTCTTGATTGTTGTTGCGGCGGCGGCCAGGCGAATGTGGGCTGTGGTAGAGGGATTAAATGATGAGAAAGTTCTTGAGCAAATTTATTGGAGGTAGCTTAAATGATGAGAAAGTTGAAGAAGGCTGGGAAAGGGAATGCGTTGGGGAAAATTGAAAAGAAAACGAGAGAGAAGGGGAGTTTTATTGGACTTTTTTCTTTTTTTTCTTTTTTTTGTTTTTTTAGTTTAAATAATCTCAACCATTGGAATGAGAAACTATGGATGGCTGAGATTTTCTATTTCGTTTTTCATTTTTGCCACTTAACGGCGTTAAGTGACAGTTAGAAATTAGGGTACCACGTGCATAAGATCAAAGTTGAAGGGTACCTTGTGCAGAAAGTTGGCAAGTTGGGTACCATGTGCAATCAAGTAAACTTCGGGGGTACCACGTGAATTTTCCGTTCTTTAAACAAAAACAAAACATGCAACAATTATGTTACCATTAATGAATTTGATCGTTCTCATATTTTAAGGGCTAACGACAACATTAAGGTGGCTCTGATACCACATGCTAAACTACTCTACGTTATATATCGCTTAATGTTATACATTAGCGCCAATGAATAAAACGACTAACCTGATCCCATGGCAAAAGATGAATTACCGTCCTTCGGAACGAAACCAGTGCAGGAGTCCTCTCTATAGACAATTTGCGCAATCACGTGTGTGGTAAACTGAATCTAAATATGTATTTATATGCACACAACCACAGAGAGATCCTAAAGTCATAACTTAATCGAATTCTTACCACCATCGGAATTATCATAGGTTTTGGCATACACTATATTCCTTAAATAATTTTGGTAATTATCTGTATATTCTTTATAGAATCATGGTCCCCTTAAAATAAGTCTAACAGGACCATCTAGTTCTTAAAAGAAATTGAGAGAATCCGAACGCAATTTCTTTTAGACTATCAAGCCATTCTAGGAGTAGACTATAATGGAATCCCATGTGGATATTCCCATACAGTACTATTTTAATGGTTGAGCGGGGCACCCTCATTGCCAGCTGTCTTAGAAAGTTGAAGACTTGAAGGCTTTTTGGGAGTGATGGATTTTTGACTGATGCTTAATAATGCTTACTGGTGAAGTTACATTAGACTAATGTTCTTGCTAATCTGGTCCATTCAAGTTAAGTCAAGTCTACCTTATTCTCCACATATACTCACAAATACCGAATAGTACTCCTAATAAGCAACATTTCAGAAACAATGGCTGATGACTCAACACCACTTCCTTCATCCACTCCAACAATAGAACTGTCACCTGCTGCATCTCCCGTCACGCCTCAGGTACTTGCTGCCACTCCTTCCAATGGGGAGCAGCTTGTGAATCAAGTTCCGCAACAAGAACCAGATCCTCCAGCTAGAAGCTGCATGGAGCGTGGCGTATACTTGTCTGCTGAACGTGGAGCTGTGGACAGACTGCGCAACTTCAACTGGAGGCATCAGAAAACTCCAATCGGAAATAATGTCCTCCACGTTCATGTGGGCAGGCCACTTATGATCCGTAAAGGTGTGGCAACAGAAAGCGTGAACGAGGTGTTCATCCAATATGTTCTGGATACAACAGCTGGTGATTCTGCGCTCCTGCAGACAAATGACAGATTAGATACCCCCTTGCACCTCGCTGCCAGGTTCGGGCATGAAGATGCTGTCCAACAGTTCCTAACGTGGGCAGAGTTGGTAAATCACATACCAGGGCTGCTCAACAAAGCTAATAAGATCAAGGATACGGCTTTACACGATGCAGCTCGGGCTGGTCATGCTGGTGTCGTCAATCTGCTGGTTGAACAAGATTGCGACCAATCAAGCCTTCAGCATATGCCAAATGATTTGGGAGAGACCCCCATCTTTCTAGCTGCCGAGAGAGGATGTACTGCGACTTTTGCTACTATTCTGGCCCACATTAATCCCACTACTCTTGACCATAGAGGCCCTTGTGGCCTAACCGTCCTTCATGCCGCAGTCCAGCACGGTAACACATGTAAGCTCTTACCTTTCAAGTTTCTACCGCCCTTTTTATCTCCATAACCAGAACAACTGCAGCTTTATGTTTACTGCAATAAACAACTTTAAGCATAAACATAAAGTAAAAGAATTATGGCTTCAGAAAACAATTCAATTAGTTGAGATGCCTGTCACATACAGGGTCTTTTTCTTTTTTCTTTTTTTTTTGACAGCTTTTGAATGAATGGCATCAGGTATCGTGGAGCGTGTACTTGACACAGAGAGTAGCAGTTCGCTGATCAGGGTTAAGAACAACGAGGGGCAAACCCCACTTCATTGTTGCGCTGCTTGGAATCTCCCGTATCAGCGCAACATTCTAAGAGATCTCCTACATCATGACAATGAGTACAATTCTGCAGCATACATCCAAGACAACCAGGGAAGAACAGCCCTTCACGTTGCGATTCTCAACTCAAATTTTGTAGGAGCAAAGTTGCTGATACATTCTTATCCTGACTGTGTTGAGATAGTGGACAACAAAGGGCAGAACATGGTGCATTATGCAGCCAAGTTAGGATGGCTCGGCAGATTTTTACGAGTTTTAAGAATGCTGCCACAGTGTCACAGGCTTATGAATGACAAAGACAATGACGGCAATACGCCTCTGCATCTTCTTGTTTCAACCCCACCCACTCCCAGGTTTCTTTGTGTCAACCTACTTACAGTTGTTAAGAAGTGGAATAAACTCGACGTGGGGGCATTCAACAATGAAAATCTTACTCCAGGGGATGTCATCGCTTCTAATAATAGACTTCGTCACCCTGAGTATGTAAGTTCACTTCTCACCCCCGTGTAAACTCCTTTAGTACTAGGTATCTTGTGCATTAATTTTCATCAAATATTGGGCAGTGAAGGATTCATGTTAGCCGACCCCAAATCATTTTGGGGATAAGGGCAGTGAAGGATTGCGGGTTTGTAGTTACCTCACTCGCTCTTGAAACATTTTGTAGAAAGCAACCAGGAGACACAGAAAGAGGTTCCCTCTCGGCAGGCGAATCAACATTACCGACAAAGCGGAAGATGCTGAAAGAGAAGATAAGCAAAATATCAGCAATGTGGAAGTAGTGGAACGAAAGAGTAGCCGTCTGCAGAAAGTAGTAGAGAGAATCAGGAGTATCAAAAGAGGAGGAGAGGCCCAGTTGGTTGTTGCAGCCCTGATTGCGACCGTGTCCTTCACTGCCGGGTTTACAATCCCTGGTGGATTTGATCAAAATGCTGGAAAAAATATAGGTTTGGCAGTACTTGTCCGAAAGCCTGCCTTGGCCGCTTTTCTGGTCTCCGACACAATAGCCTTTGCACTGTCCAGTCTTGCCGTCATCTGCTTCTCTACTGTCCCTGTACAATCTTCACTGCAGAACGTTGAACTTTGTTACACCACAGGTCACTTGCTGAACTCAATTTCCCTTGGCGCGTTGATGATAACATTCGTGACAGGAGTATATGCTGCGGTATCTAACTTCCCGAGCCTCGCTTTCACCATCATAGCCATCTCTTCCTTCTACTTCTTTTTCTATCTATTTATACTCCTTCAAGCTTGTGCAACAGCTACGTCACAGACGCATAGAAATCTCCGAGCTCCTGCATGATTAAAGACCAGTTAAAACCCTGGCCTGTAAGTTAGTTGCATCATCTTGCATGTTTTTCCTTGATTTTGCCTTGGGTTGAAAACTCTGATGTGCCTTTATCATCAGCAGAGTTACGTTGTCGGCCTTGTAGCTCCAGTTGCAAGTCAGCAGCATAATTGTTAGCCTGTTACATGTTGCGTGAAATGTATCACAATTAATGTTGAAAATGAATCAAACTCCTTTGATCTGATTGCGGTAATGACATCACATTTTCTTGCTATATATCCCAGCGTTGTTTCATTTCGTCCAACTACGGCAAAGTAGGGAACCAGGTTAAGCAATAACGTGA
The DNA here is from genome assembly GCA_963680865.1 of Spergularia marina. Classification (NCBI taxonomy): domain Eukaryota; kingdom Viridiplantae; phylum Streptophyta; class Magnoliopsida; order Caryophyllales; family Caryophyllaceae; genus Spergularia; species Spergularia marina. The sequence continues at coordinate 26,201,692 of OY804546.1, forward strand.
TCGACGTTCAGGCCATCCTTGCTATGCTCACGCTGCATTTTCTGAGCTGAAGCAGCTAGATGAATTCTGTGAGATCAATTAAATCCTTGCATCTAAGGACTCACGCATATAGTGAAACCCGAGACTGAAAATTCGAGCTCGAACCTACAATGTATCAGTTCAAGTCACAAGCAGTTTTCATGCACGGCCAGGGCTCAGAGGAACATCAATTGTCTCTATTTTCTGGTGATGCTAGAGCTTTCCACTGTCGTTACTCTCTGTAAAACAAATGGATTGACAGTGTCTCGAGCCATCGTTATGAGTCAGTTTCATAAGGGAAGAGACAGATTATGCTTTCGACTTCAGTTGATTAAGGAAAGAGTCAGTGTCATAAGTAAAGAAAAGATCAAGTCATGTAAAAAAGAATGACGTAGGCATCTAAAGGAATGACCAAGTTATATACTGAGTACAAGTAATGACCAAGTTCTGGACAAGGAATGATCAAGTTAATACAAGTAATGACCAAGTTTTATAAAAGAATGACCAAGTTAATACAAGTAATGACCAAGTTATATACTCCGTACAAGTAATGAATAAGTTCTAGACAAGGATTGACAAAAATCTGGACAAGGAATGACCAAGTTAATACAAGTAATGACCAGGTTCTATACAAGTAATAATCAAGTTCTAGATAAGAATTAACCAAGATAATACAAGTAATGACCAAGTTTTTTACAAATAATGACCAAGTTCTATAAAGAAATGACTAAGTTGTACACAAATAATGACCAAGTTCTAGACAAGTAATGACCAAATTCAATCAAAAAAATTGGATGCGAGGCACTATGCTCATTGTACCATGGGAGTACAATAGAATTTGCCCTCTTTGTCCACCATATCTCACCAAACAAAGAAAAAGCAAAAATTCACCCAAAAATTCTCATCCAGAGATCTCAATTAATATGAAAATTGTAGCTCCAATATATCAAAGATTAGAAATTTAAATACAAATAAACAACAAAAGAATTACAAAATAAAAAATTTCCAGAAAAAAAAAAAAATATATCAAAATCGCTGAAATTTTATGTACAAGTATTCTAAAGTAGTTTTATAGAGCTCAGAGGCATATAGCAAAATGCCACATGTGGAGCAGATTGTGTTTTGTTTTGGAGAGCATAGAGTAAATTGGCAGAATTCGGGTCAGGGCTTGACCCCGCTCCACATGAATTAATGTCAGGCCCAGTTTGTCCCGCCCCGTTAATGCATGGGCCTGGTCATGACCCTGTTTAACAAGGCCGAGTCACGGGCTTTTCAAGGGTCTCCGCCCCATTGCCCAGGTCTAGTTAGTACTCCAAGACGACTAGAAAACTTGATTAATATTGTTGGACCCAAGTGAGTCCGTATTAGACTATAGGACACAAAATTAAATTTATTCAAATCAATGTTATTGGGATTGTAAGCCTAAATCGAGTAACACCCCTCATTCATAATCCCTACTCGTATTTTTTTTTCCTTTTATCAATTTTTTATGTTTCACTTATATTTCTCTTGTATACTAGTATATATTAAAATAAAATGAGATGTAAAGATTTTCATGAATTGGATAGGTAGTACTCGTACATTTTAGGATTCAATTTTTATACATTAAATTATTAATTATACTTTTCACAAGTATACCAAGTTAGTTACAGTTACATAAGACCACTCTCATCAAAGCTGATAAGCTATTACCATCGGGTACTTCTTGTCGCTTAGGTCCTTTACTCCTTCATTTGACTTGGCCATGGTTCAATCTCGGAAATTAAAAATTTGTATTGTAATACCGAAACTCCAATGCGAAAATATCTTTGGTGTTGTTGGTTCCCGGAGACAATAAAACTATTTTTCATATTTCATACACATTGAAACGTAAACTCAATGAGGGATAATAAGATTGGGGATTGTTGTGATCCGAGATCATATATTATCGCCTATATATAACTTTATTCACCTATAAAGTTGAAATATAAAATAAATTTAAAAAGTTGGTAACTTTTTGTGAAATTCCAGTTCAATTAGTGGGAGAGATTTTCCCTAATAGAAGCGTGCAATTGTGTAAATTTGAACTTCATACGATAAAACTATCCGTTATAGTCAATTGTTAGATATATTTTCAAAATATCTTCCCGCCAAAATTAGTTGTTTTTTGCCAAAAATCAACTTACCTGTCTGATCTGTTTCTAATTTTCTATGTATATGATGATTACTTGATTAGCTGTTGATTGATTTATGTTGTTAACTGTTATTTCAAGTTACAGTACTAGTCTTTAGACGAGTAATCTATTATTACCGTTAACAATCAAACACGAAAGAGGGTTGATCTCTATTACTGCTATTGTTACCCTCCCGCCGAGGCTGTTCTCCAGCTCCAACAACAACAACTTTATAAAAGTAACCAAAACTACCTGCAAATGGATTTTCATTTGGTATAAAAAGTCATTACTAACATGGCACCTCAAAACTACAAAAAGAAAGAGGAAAATTTCTTTGGGTCGGAGGAAGTACATGATGGTAGGTGATGAGTTTCAGTGGAGTGTAGAAAATCAGCTAAGCGAGAGTCCGAAGTCAAGTAGTGTGTGTCAAAGGTTTTGGAGGGCAACTTTCAGCATGCTTGTTTGGCTATATCAACAGCATGAAGGACAATCAACTGATGCCTGATCTTGAAATAACAGATGACTTTGTTATCGTTTTCATCAGATTTTTGTACGTAGCAGAGAAATGTGTGAAAGCAGACAGGGTGATTGAAAATAACGAAGACAAGACATTACTGTTATGCTCCTCTAATTTGCGTAGAACTGTCGAAAAAATCCAACAAACAGAAGCTTGAATACAGATTTGTATCTTCAGTTCGAACTCTAAAGCTTTCATGAGGACACTGTCCGAGGAACTGTACTACGAGACTTCAATCCCATTACACAGATTTTCCAACCTAGTAGAACAAAAGATAGACACCACAGTCCACAGCTAAGTTAAATCTCTGCTACGAAGTGTATGCAGCAACACTGTTTCGTTGTCCTCAACAAGTCAGATCTACCTATACCAAAACGGCTTTAGCTTGTTAAATCATCTTTGCGAATTTGAAACCAATGCAAAGATATCAAAAGAAGTATAAAGCTCCAAAGTTAAACTATGAGAATAATGATATCCAAAGTTAGCATCAACAAAGGCAAGCAAATCATAGATCATGAAGGAAGAACAAAGATTCATAAACTGGGAATCAGTGATTCTGATCGTCCCAACAGAAGAACAATTCACATAAACCATTGGGACAAAGACACTTGCATAATAAATAAAACATTTATTTCCTCTAAATACTGATCTCTAAAGTTTATATATCAGCAAAAAGTTCTAGAAACTATCGAATAGTACACTCATAGCTCCGGTCCGTGATTAATTTGTGACAGTATAATACTAATCTTTCTAGTGTCTAGGCCATACATTGCTAGTGAAGTTCCTCAAAGTTGGAGGATTTTGTTTGCGGCACTTGGTTGAACTTCAGTGCCGCAGGAACAGAAATAGAGACTTTTAAGTTCAGTTTCATTGCCTTTACGCACTCAGCAGAATCTAATTCTGAAATTTCAAATTTTTCTTTACAATTTCAAAATAGAGTGAAGTTTTATTGTCAGCATTAAGGCTGCTAGGCGAAACATTGTTTCCATTAGGAACTTCTAGAGTGCCTATATGTAATTTAGTTTTGCTTTCTCGTAGGGGATCCTTTTTTTTTTGTAAGCCTGCTATTTTATACTTCCCAAAATGTATGCTTCAATTCTTTCAACAACAACCCCCCCCCCCCAAACAAAACACAAAAAAAAAAAAAAAAAAAAAAAAAGAGAAAGAAGGATGTCACTTCCAGTTACCAAGTCGCGTCAGTTGTCTCACAGCCTCAGCTTGAATCCCGAAGACAAAAACTCATTCCTGAGGAATAAGGATGACATTCAGACTTCTGTGGCTAAACATGGACTTCCAAGATTACAGCAAAAAAAAACTTGAATACACTAACTGCGTCCATTCAAAAGTTCTAAAACATTGCTTCATGCTAGTCTATAGGACAATCTTAGGACCAGCTTCATGAGACATTCAGCATATAGAAACTTAGGCTGACAAACTTTTGGCAGACGTTCTTATTTCATCGCATAATGCATACAAAACCTAACTGCGTCCCTAAGTATAATTGACGCAATTGCACCGGTAATTAGGGCCACAGGTATTCTAAGACAACAGTAAACTACCAGCTATTTCAGGTCTTCTAATGTCTACCTTGTAAGGAGATAAGCACATGAGCAGCATAGAAAACTTAGAACACTAAAACATGTATCAGGAACTCATAAGATCACAATTCACAAGATATGAGTAAATAATGCACTTGGTAGCCAAAAAGTAGATGTCATAAGAAACAGAAATTTACTTGTTGATCGCAGTTCCACCCTTCGACTTCTGCTTGTGTCTGCACATCGAAATTGCACCTATGGTTAGGGTCATGAGCATTACAGCTATCAGGATCACAATTCACAACATAAGAAAAGAGGATGCCAAAATCGATGTTATAATAAACAGAAATTTACTTCTTTATCACAGTTCCACCATTCCACTTCTCCTTATGCTTGCACAACGAAACAAGGTTGTCCACAATCGTCCAGAGAAGGTTGGGGTGGTTGCCGGAAGTTAGGGTTTTGGAGAGGAGGAGTTTGATAAAATTGGGGAAATTGATGAGAGAGTACCATGATTTTGATACGCTTGTGAAGCGTAACAGTGGCTTCACTCGCAAGCGTAACAGGATATCAGTGATTAATTCGATCGGAAGAGTCGGAGTCGACATCGTTGCGGTAGCGTCAAGCTGAAGCTCAATGTTTTGGGTTTTCTGATACTCTCGTATCTGGGATTTTGTATTTGGGATTTTGGGGTTTATGGCCAAGTGCCAAGTGCCAAGTGCCAAGTGACAACTGAGTTTCTCACTCTCGCGACTTCCAACTGAGTACTCCTAGCCATCCTAGGCCACTAGTAACATACTCCGTATTCAATACTCCGTACTACGGACAGTATGGGATGAGACTAGTAGTTTGATCCGATTGAGTCCGTAATTGACCTGAAATATACCGATTGAGTCCGTAATTGACCTGAAATATACCGATTGAGTCCCTCGTGTTTTATTTTTGTCAATTGTTTTAGGGTTGGCCACTAGTAACATATTCTTCCAATATCTCTTGCTTATTCAAATCAGGCGTATAGAATCTAATGAAACGGGATAATTAGTAGGACATTTTAGGATTTCAAGTTGTACCGTAAATTTTAGCACAGCCATGGAATACCAACTTCGAGCTCACAATTGAAATCCAATAAAAAAAAAAAAAAAAAAAAAAAGACAGTAACTGAGCTCATGCACTAGCTATTAGCAGAGCCCTCCCATAGTTAGCAGGAAAATAACTACACCTGTAGAACACTGAGCCTCACAGAAGCCAAAATAGAACATCATTGACCGAAATTTCATCCCAGAAGTAAGTTAAATGATACTCCTAAATCCTAATACATCTCTGCTGCTACTCCGTTCAAGCACCCTGATATCTGTAAAGCCCTCATTAATCCACTGTCAAGGCCTAAGTTGTAAAGGACCAACAAAAAATTGCAACAACATTGTCTACCCTCAAGTGACAAGTTCTTTTCCAAATGAAAAAACAATCCCAAATCGAATGGCAAAGGAAATTTTCATATGCGCTAGCGTCATCTCATACTTATATAGCTTCACTTCCTTCGCATTCGTTGAGGTAAGTAGTGTCCCTGGATGTCACAGAAATCAGCAAACACAAGTTCAAGTAAAAAGAAAGGAAGGTTGGAGGTTCAAACTGCACAGGCAGATATATTATACAGCCCCCTTTCAGCTTTTATCTTACAAAAACATATTGCGAAAGTTTGTATCTTACAATAAAGCAGAAGATGAAAAGTCGAAATTATAAGTTGTCTCAGCCAAAAAAAAGACCTCAGTAATTCCTCGTGTAGCTTCTAATCGGGAATTCAACAATACCACCAAGAATATAACAGGCAATGGTTTGTCCAATTAAACAAAAATTCTTGCACCAGTGCAAGTAAGCAAATCTTCGGATCACCAAGGAACAGAGGAATGAACTAGGAATCATGAATTGGAATTCAAGTTATAGTTCTATAAAATGCTTCTGATATGACCAGTACAGGCAGGGTAGCCGGGGGGGGGGGGGGAGGGGGGACATACGCAAGCCTTACCCCTATGTTGAAAACATAGTTTACAGATGACCCATAATGAAAATTGCTTCAACGATCACACCAATTGACTTATACTTCACAATACTAAATAAAACAATTATTTTTCTTTGGAGAATGATTTCTAAAGTTTATATTACCAAAACGTTCTAGAAATTATTGAGTAGTACACTCATAGGTGCTGTCCATGATTGATTTGTGACAGTAAAATGTTAATCTTCCTACAGTCCAACTCAAACATAGCTAGCCTAGGGTTGATGAAATTGAAGTTCAGAAGTAATCGTCAAATTAAGAGGTTTTGCTTGCGGCACAAGGCACAATCCCAGGGACTTCAAGTTGAGTTTGATTGCTGATTTACCCTTACCCCCATTAACAGATTCTAATACTGAGATTTTATAATATATGCGGATTACAAACGAATGATAAAACTGACATGTTTGTTAATACTATAAGCTTTATTTCAGGTTTTCTAATGTTTAAAATCTTTACATATAACCAAGACAAGAACATGAGCAGCATACAGCATTCACAACACTCAAAATACATGTACATGTATCAGATCACAATTCACAAGATACGAGAATAGGATACCAAAAATGATGTTATAAGAAACAGAAATTTACATTCTTATCGCACTTCCACCATTCGACTTCACCTTATTATGCCTGTGCAACGAAACAAGGTTGTCCACAATCGTCCAAGTCTCGAAAGGATAAGGTGGGGGTGGTGCCCCATAAGCCTTAATCCTCCTGCACTTGTTTCTCTCAATGTCATACCAACCTAACCAATAACCATCTACATCAATTAAAAGCTTACGCCTGTCTTTCGAGTATAAAACTGGCTTAATATTCGACAAATACCCATTAATGTTTGCACCAGAAAAAGTATACAGCTTGGTCCAAGACTCCTCCTTACCGTACTCCTTCATCACCCAGATGACAGATTTCAGTATTGAAGAAGAATGATAGTTTAACCCAAGAAAAAAACACCCTCCCAATTCCCCTACATATGCAGTGATCCTGCCATCCTCAATTTCCGGGACATGAAAAATTGAAAAATTCTCAGTGTGAAGATTAAGACACTTAATAGCAATGTCGGGAGAAGAATCAGTAGCTACCAAAAAATGCAAACACTCATTGAACAGCCCACCATTGACAGGCTGGTAATTGCGCCATTGTTCGTCAAACACACATTTCCATGAATCACTCTTCAGGCTGTACACCGCGGTTTCCCTATAAACCACATCCCCGTTCTTTTGGGTTTGGATAACACGCAACGCCTTATAGTCATCGGATACGCTGTCGTATCCGAACCCGAAAAGAACAATGTTGGCATTCTTAAGGTTCAAGATATTGTCTTGGATTGGGTTTGTTTGGGCGGACGGAGAGAAGGGTGGGAGCAAACGGTGCGTTTTGATGGAGGGGTTGTATAGAAAGACGGATTCTTTACAGTAATCGGAGATTAAAACGACGCCGTTGCAGGAACCGAGAATTTGGACGGCGGGTTGGTCGGGGAGGTGTTTGAGAGGATGGTCAAGCTCGGAGAAGCTGATTGTGCGGAGGCCGTCGTCGATGAGGGCGGAGGAGAGAGAATCGTGGGAGATGAGGAGGTTGGGGTGGTTGCCGGAAGTTAGGGTTTTGGTGAGGTGGAGTTTGTTGAAAATGGGGGAATTGATTAGTATATACCATGATTTTGAGACGCATTTGAAGCGTAACAGTGGCTTCACTTGCAAGCGCAACAGGATATCAGTGATTAATTCGATCGGAAGAGTCGGAGTCGACATTTCTGGTGTTAGCTTGAAGATGAAGCTCAAGGTTTTGGGGATTTCTGATACTCCCGTCTTTGGGAGTTTGGGGTTTATCATTTATGTGCCAACTGCCAAGTGAGTTTCTCGCTCTCACGACTTCACGAGTAATAAGTAGACTCAGTACTCCTAGCCGTCCTAGGCCACTACCCACTAGTAACTTACTCTCCGTTTCAGATCAAACGTCTCGTACGATATTTTGGAATAAGAAAAATTGATGTAGTAAGTTGAGTGGGGTAATATTAAGAAAATGTGAGGATTAATAAAAATATGAGAAATAATGTGAGAAAGGATGTAATAATTTAATAAAAGTAGTAGAGAAAAATATGTTCCAAAATAGATGGAGTGTTTAAAGTGGGACGTCCCGAAATGGAATATGAGGCGTTTGAGTTGGGACGGAAGGAGTAATTAATATCCGATTGAGTCCGTAATAAAGTTGAACTATACCGATTGAGTCGTAATTAATTTGAAATATATCAATTGAGTCCTATTTTTTTGTTTTGGTCAACTTTTAGGTTTTGTTTATATTTATCTTGCATTCTAAAATCAAACGTAAAGAATTCAATAAAACGGGATAATTGGCATGACATTTTAGGATTTCAAGTTCTACCGTTAAATGTCCTGCTAATAATGTCTTATGAGCGCTCGTTATTCTGTATATTGTGTTAATGAATCAAATACAGTTACATACCTTTATATGTTAGAAGAAGCTAACTAGTGCAAGCAAGTTATCTAAAGAATCTTACAATGATTGATAATAATACTCCCTCCGCCCCCCTTTAAACACCCCGGTCCTATTTTTACGTGGATTAAGGTGGTGTGATTTGTTTATTATTGTTGGAGATAATGGTTGGTTTGTTTATTGTTTTTGGAGACAGTGGAGGGTTGATGTGTGGTGAAAACTTACTCCATTTAAAAAGTTTTGAAATGGGTTGTTTAAATAAAGACACCCAAAAAAAAAAAAAGTGGGGTGTTTCAAGGGAGATAGAGGGAGCATGTACACCATATATACGGTGTACGAGCTAACTAGGCTTCTCCTTACTCCTCCATTAGACTTGGCTAGTTGGCTATGGTCCAATCTCGGTAAATATCAAAGATTTGTATTAGAAAACTGAAACTCCAATGCCAAGAGATCTTTGGTATTGTCGATGTGTCGGTTCCCAAAGCCAATAAAATGATTTCTCACAATTCAGATTTCACATATTGAAACGTAAATGCCAATTAGGGACGATAAAATTTTGATTTTGTCTTGATCCGAAAAGATATACTCCGTATTATCATCTATCAATAACTTTCTTCACCTATGAAATTAAAACTAAAAAAAAAAAAAAGGAAGCATTAAGATAAGTTGGTAATTTCTTTCACTAATAGAAGCCTGTAAATTTAAACTTCTTACATAAAAGTATCCGTTATAGTCAATTAATCATACAACGTGAAAAAAGGAAAGTATTACATTCAAAATATTCTCCCGCCAAATTTGGTTGTTGTATCTTACTACTTTGTATCTTGTATGGAAAGTTTACCAAAAATCAACTGACCTGTTGCTCACACCGCGTAGTCTCTGTTCCCCTACTCTGTTTCTATATATACGATGATTAGTCGTTATTGTAATTGTTACTGTTACTGTTATTATTTCAGTTGATAATTGAATTAACATTGCTCGCTCGATTATCATGTCGCCTTCTAATCATGCTCCGATCATGGCCGAGAAGAAGAAAAGAACAAGCAAGGGAAAACAGAAGATCGTCATGAAGAAGATTGATAAACTCCAATCAAGACATGTTACTTTCTCTAAACGACGTCCCGGCCTCTTCAAAAAGTGTGCTGAACTCCATTCTCTATGTGGTGCTGATGTCGCCGCCTTCACTTTCTCCATTGCCGGCAAACCCATCTCTTGCGGTTACCCTTCCGCCGAGGCCGTTCTTCAGCGTTACGTTCACGACTCCAACTACAACAACGACAACTTTAAAAGTTGTTGGTGGGACAAACCAATCGACAATCTCGGATTGGATGAATTACAGGATTTCAAGAACGCACTAGAGGGTTTCAGAAACGAGGTCGTTTCGAGGGTGGACCAACTCAGTAATAGTTGTAATAATGGAGGTGCTGATGAAATTCCAAAGCTTGCTGCTCAAGTTACTAATAACAACCACTCTGATCTTGAAATAGTTAATGGGTTTGATAATCTTGGGTGCATTCCTCCGAGTAGTAATAATAACGCTACTGCTGCTGCTGCTCAACTTGCTGATAATAATAATTATCAAGAAACACCGCTTGAAGTTGACGCTTTCGATTTCGGGTGGATTGACGAGGTCCTTGGAAGCCAGATTACAGATTATTCATCATTGATGCTCTCGGAATCATCATTTTCGGAGTCGTTTCAGCCTGCGGATGCGTCTTACCAAAACATGCTTAGTTGCTGTTAATTAAATTAGGTCTATAAATTCTTGATTGTTTATAGAGAAGTGCCTTAATTAGGAAGTATGTTATAATTCTTTCAGTTATTACCGTTCATTGTTCATTAAGTAGAGTTCAGTAATCAGTAGTAGCAATGAAAGATCAGACTGGTGTGTTTCAGATTGATGTAATTGAGGTTGTTGAACTTTGTCGGCGTTTTACAATAATCACATCAGTTTTTTGCAAAGTACACAGTTTTCTGTTTTGTTTGCCTTAAATTTCAGTAAGTTTCAATTTTCTGGTGGTGAATTGGTGATGAAGTTATGTTAATCTTGTTAACCATGAGGTTATAGGGAAATGATATAGTCAAATATTGTTAATATTGTAATCTCGATATTTTAGGATAGTTATTAATGATTGTATTATCCTTAATATTGTTACCTTAATTCTAGGATTTAGTTAACTAGGTTAAATATATGCTCACACTCTAACTCTAAGTTATGTTAATCTTGTACCATTAATGAAATTAAGCTTTTCTCTCATCTCATACTCTCCTACTCAACATGGTATCAGAGCATAGATCCAATGATCGGCCTAACCCTCCGAAAAGCTTCAACTCCAAACCCTCGGCCACCCTCTAATCGGCCACCCTTAAACCATCGGCCACCCTCCCTCCGGCCAACTCTCAAACCTCAAAACCATGGCCAAACTCCAATCCGGCTCCAATCGGCCACCCTCAATTTCTCTATCCCCACAAAAACCATCAAACCCTTAAAATCTTTCTCCACGTGATCTTACAACCATCCTTGCCTACTCTTTATCACATCCTATCCTTTTGACTTTCCTCAAAAACCAACCCTTTCAATCCATTTTTCAAAAACTCTACTCCACCACCCTCTCCTTCACTGTTTTTTCCAAAACCTCGTCCATCCTCTGCTCCGACCATCCCTCTCACCCTCCCAAAAAAAAAAAAAAAAAAACATGGCCAAAACCCTCCTAAACCATGGCCATAACCCTCCTAAAACCCTCAATATCACCATTCTCAAAAATCTCTCAACACTCAAAATGTGAAGCTCTAAACACGATCTCCACCGTTCAGATCGAAGACACTTGTGATCGAAGACACTTGTGTGCTCAACACACTCGTCAAATTTCGTACGAATCGGACTACGGATGACCACCCGATCGTTGACTTGATCATCGTTCCGCATTAAAATCCGGGATTTGTCCGGTGATCCAACCTTCGGCCACCCTTCTCTATTTTGGCCACCCTCTACTCCGGCCACCCTTCTCTATTTCGGCCACTCTTCTCTACTTCGGCCACTCTCAAAGTCCGGCGACCTTCAAGATCCGGTCACCCTCATCTCTCGGCCAAATCAACTCCTATCAAGGTGAAAATCACTCTGTTCATCTTACCCTCGATCTTGAATCTTCGTCAACCAATTTTTTAAGTCAATTACTCAAGACCCCTTCAAACCTTTATTTTGTTTAATTTAAATCTCTTCTTTTCTCCCTACAAAAGTACAATTCACTGTCTCCTTCAAAATAGTCCAACACCATTCATATACTCTGTTTTACACCTTCCTCGATCCTCAAATCCACCCAAATTTCCAAATCATTCTTGTGTCACTCTCATCATTTCATTCTCCTTCAAAAAAAAAAAAAAAAAAAAAATCATCTTTCTCTTTCTTTTCACAAACCAATTTTTTAATATAAAAAAAAAAAATCTCTTCATGTATCCACTCTCTCCGCTGCCATCCAACAACCCTTTCACATGTTACACTTCGCACACGGTATACAAGATCCTCCACACTCCATGAACGAGTACGCACGCCATCAAATCGCTACCGATCGAGCCTCTTTTCTCCATGGTTCTCCAAGATTGGTCTCCTCTCCGATCGTCCATCTTGCGGGGGCGTATAGGGAAATGATATAGTCAAATATTGTTAATATTGTAATCTAGATATTTTAGGATAGTTATTAATGATTGTATTATCCCTAATATTGTTACCTTAATTCTAGGATTTAGTTAACTAGGTTAAATATATGCTCACACTCTAACTCTTGTATAAATAGTCATCTTGTACCATTAATGAAATTAAGCTTTTCTCTCATCTCATACTCTCCTACTCAACAGAGGTAAGGTGAATTAAATTAGGTCCGGTTAATTAGGGTCGAGTTACATTGGGTTATTCAAGTCGGTCTCGGGTCGATTTTCTCCGAGTTGTTTTATTTTACGGGTTTTTTTCGGGTTTACTTTACCGACTCTACTTAGTCTAGAGAAACAGAAACTACTTACAAACCCAACCCTACTTGTTTGGACTATTATAGCTAATGTTTACAGTGTGTGGTTCACAGTAACCACAAGAATCCCAACCTAAAAAAAAAAAAAAAAAAAAAAAATCTGAATTTGTGGGACAGTTTGAGAAAATAGATATATATGCCAGACATATGAAGGATATGTTGATCACAGAAAAAGAAAATGGAAAGAAACGTCACATATGCGGAGTATATGATCTGCTGATCACATAGAAATGTCAAAAATTTGAGTTTACCAGGCATTACAGAAGCGTCCGAGTACTGGAATGGATGCAACTTTCACTTCACCTAGTCATCTCAAACTCGGAATCGTCACCAAGTAAGTATTTGCTAGTTAATTTGATTACTTTTGATATATTCTCGATCTTTTATACCGTCTCATATAAAAATTTGTGTCGGGGTTACTCTCAGTTATGGACAATATCATCCTACTACACTTAATAGTTAGTTTAGTAGAGTAAATTTGGATGGCCAAGTTTTACCCAATGTTTTGTGAAACGAGTTTTATTTTGCCGTCTTAGGATTTTGACTATAGTCCGATTCAAAATGTATTTATGTGAATCGAGTTCATGCTAATGATATTGCACGCAGTAAAGCTCAAAGTTTGATTTCTTGTTTAGTTACTGCTTATGATTTGATTTGCCAATGCATCTTTACATTTTCATGCGGTTGTAGGACTTGTAGCTGACTTGTAGTGTCTGTAGTGCTTGGTTTCTTTCCGATTCCGAGGGACCAAAAACTCACAATTCTTTGCCTTTGAAACATGAACTAAAACAAAATGGCTCACAAAATTGTGCACGTCTTATGTTGTGGGCTAATAGAATAGTCATTTGTTGTCCACACGTTTTTCAACCAAAGGGTAAAGTTGCGTATCTCCGTTCGACCGCCCCCCTTACCTCGTCATGGGCTGTAGCCCTTTGGAACATCGGGATAATTCTACTGCATAATACTGACTCAGTGACTTACTACACCAGTATTTGGTTTTAAAAAGAAAACGCAGCAACTCCTGATCACCGATCAGGTGGTCAGTAATCCAAACATTAGACAGAATTCTCATTAATCCAAACATTTGACAGATTTATCAGTAATCCAAACATGTGAGTAGAAACTGAGTAGCAATTTCTTGATGCAGCTTGTTATTTTTGGCAGAAAATGGACTCAGATCAGAGTCCCTTCCTTCTTCAATATGCTGTCATTTCCGTCCACAGGCGCATGCACAAGAGCTTCTGTAAGTAAGACTGATAGCTCCTTTTCAAGGAACAGTGTACTAGCAAGAGCACTGCAGGAGGATGAATACGATATACATACCCCGGTCGACTCTGAGGCAGTGAGCCGAGAAAGACTGATAGCTTTGTTCGGTCGCATCCAGACCTTGATCACTAAAGAACAATCCGGGATTGTAAGCAGGAACGAAACAAGCTCTCAACTGTCAACTTATGATTCTTTTGTTGAGGCTCTAGATCTGGAGTTTCTTCAGCAATCCTGCTCGACTCTAGGTGAGATACTACTGACCAATTTCTTCGACAGAGATGTAATCTTTACTCCAATGGACTGAAGAACGAAGAGTCTAATAGATTCCGATAGTAAATTGTTAATCTAAGCGTAATGAAGACATTCCATGAGCACAAAATCATCTATTACAGATAGACCACTCATATATGTCACCTAAAACTGATTTCCCTTTGACAGTGAACTCAGATCTCAGAGAGCAGTCGACTCAAAGTCCAAAGGAAAGAAACACTAAGAAGGAGAAAAAAGTACCTGACTCGAAACATTCAACCAATAACAAGGTATGGCGTCCACCTTCCACTTTTGTTAAGAAGTCTCCGATACCATCACCAACACCATTACGAAGCAATGGGAACAAGGAGGCCGATACAGAGGTGTCAAGCTCAAAAGCCCCTATAGAGTCAGAGCACTTTGAGAAGATGAAACTCAGTGAGCTCAAGGGGCTAGCCAAAGATAAAGGAATCAGAGGTTATTCTAAACTAAAGAAGAGTGAGTTAATCGAGTTACTAAGGTTGAAAGTACATTTATGAGTTCATTCCAATAGTTCACACGGCAGCAGCTCACAGTTCAGGCTTTCATAGAACTGTAGAAAGTACACTGATATAATGTATCATTCTTCTTATACAATCTGGTTAATGGTATTCTCTTCCGATGGCTATCCCCTCAAACTCGTTAGGGTCCAATTCTCAGATGTACAGAACTTAACCCTTGAGTAATATATGTTCATGAAGCTAAATCATTGTACTGTCTAAGAGCTTTACAGCATCGCGTTAAGAATTCCAGAATACTGATCCAGAGCTTTCAAGGAAAAACATAATCCGCATGCTCCCCTTCCCCATAACAACAAAATAAGGTTGTCCCGTTGTTGTTAAAGTGTGAATCCAAGCTCCACATCGGGCTAACAACGAAAATGATACTTGTTTATAAGAATTCCCTCGATTTCATTAATATGAGGCCTTTTGGGAAAGAAAACCGTGACAAATTTGTGAGGGTATGGCCCAAACAAGATCATACATTCATACTAATGTGGAGGAGCAGCCGAGCAGGTGCCCAACAGTCGTACATAAAAAGATTAGTGTAGTCAAATTCAGCCTGACCAGCCCTCAAGAGAAAAAGTCAGCCCTTTCAGATAAGCAGTGAGTCATTACCTGTAGATATATACAAAGGCTTGTGAGATTCACAAACAGGTTTGATGTCAGCTAGTTGTCATTCCAGCATTTTAATTTCATGCTCCCCAATCCCAACTAACTTCTGCTACCAGAAATTGATACGGAAGAACCATGGAACGACAAAGGCAATTACAAGGCACGCCATGAGGAAGTTACATAATGGCTGGCCGTGCCAGCACCCTTCTTCCTCGCTCCTCTCAGATGAATCAGGCAAATTACCATTTAGTCTTCTCTCTCTCCATTCCTCCAAGAAGCCTTCGTTCCCGACCCCTCTTATGTTAGTTACTGTCTGCCCACATATTTCGCAGATCCTGTAGAAAGAAAGTTCCTGGAAATAAGTATCACAAATAATGGAGAAGTGTAGAATGAACATCCAGAAGTTGACAATAATCATTGATCAATAACATTTTAATGCAATTATCAAACTCAAGAGAGTTTTAAAATGCAGCACTAGCATGCACCATATTGAAGGTTAAGATCATATGACGACTCACGCTAGCAAAGCAGATAAATCATATGTAAGATTACTGTCAATTGCTAGATCCAATGATAAAGGACTGTACAGCCGCCGTACAGGGACAAGAATAAAGCTTTGTCAACCTTGTACAAACACGGAATGTTTAGTAACGGAGATATCATGAGAATGGAACAAGCAAATTAACAAACATATTTTCATTATAAGTTTATATATAAGCTATGAAATACATTCTCATCTATGAGACCGGAGACATAGAATGTAGTGTAGTTATGAGATCAACTAACTGTAATGTTACAAAGATCCTTAAGGGGACATACCTTCAACCAAATTTCCCATATCATAGGTACATTTTTACGTAACTCAAAGGTCAAGATCCAAGCTATAACTCATACAACATTGTCCAAAGCTGCTTGTAGCCGCGAATATAGACACAAAAAGATGTTTAATGCTGACAATGGATCGGAATGTGTCACGTCATCGTTGCTAGTTAAATTGTGTTATGGACTGGTGATAGTATATTTTTTTCACAAGAAAATGGCGGTAGCAGAACAGTGTCGAGATAGTAAACTTTATTTGTCGAGATAGTTAAATTGGGTGGTCTTTTAAGAACTATTTGGATCCAAAGCAAAAGCAAGTAAATCATGTCATCATCAGACAATTTGCAAGTGTCTATAGTTGTAACATTTAGCAAGATGCTTTTACTACTACTCTACTAGAATGTTGCCGGCAGGGCTTCTATCCTTACTGAATGAGGGTTGGCAACTCTACCATGTTTCAGCTCTCAAAAGTTATGACTAATTACAGAAATACTAGCTCAGAAAGTAGTGTGTTTGGAATAGACGCCTTGTTTTCGTAACGCTATCGAAAACAGTAGTGAAACTAACCACACCAACATGCCAATTGCATGTCATTTTCTATGGAAATCCAATAGGAACTTCCCATCAACTGTTAGCCTTATACACACATCAGATCACTGTTCTTTATGCTAGTAATTAAACCTAATATCTGCAACACAATTCAGACTCCAGAATGATGCATTATCACATTATACTAACACTTTATTGAACACTTGACATTTACCAACCATATATTGCACCATTTTTCACGGCGCCAAATCTTCAATGCATGCAGATGTACCAATGCAACAACATTACCCCACCGTCCCCCGTATGTACGAAAGCCTTACTCCTAAGAGACTGGTTACGGATATGAACCATATATACAAATCACCAAGATAAAAAAATCACAAAAAAAGGAATTGTGAAAGTTTGAATCATGCAATCACCTGTTTCCCTTAAGCTTGAACCAAGCCTCGGCGCAATACGAATGGGCGACGCTAAGCTCTCCCTTGCAGCCACATCCAAGCACAATAAGATCAATTTTAGCCCTAGATGAGGCCAATTTCAAAGGCTGCTCAGAATTCAGATGACAAATCCTACAAACTTTTTCCCATTCAAAATCTTCAGCATCTCCACATTTGACATCAATAACCCATGTTTCCTGCTTTTCCTGACTTTCAGCAACCTTATTTACAATCAAAACTTCTGTTGCACAACTCTCTCCTGAATCAATTGATATGTTTGCAGAATTTCTGACAACATCAGCTGTTTCTGAACTAGTACAACTCATATCAGGCAACTTTTCTGATGCTTCAAATACAGTTTCTGAAACACAATCCATATCTTGTTTCTCACTTTGTTGAACAAACCCATCAACTGTTTCTCCACCCATATTCATAAAGTTCAAAACTTTCACCACATTTACCTCAATCAAAGAAAACCCAGATACTAAAACCACCTCAAAATGCAAAACTAACTCACCAAAACAATAAAACTTCCCCTTGAAGTTATCTACCAAATCCTCTTAAATTCTGTATTTACTGCTAGTTTTCTGTCATCTAATAACACTATACTACACATGCAAAAATATAATCCACTTTAGATTGAATCAAAGAAACCCCAGAAACTAAATCTACCTTAAAAAAAGTTGTAGGATTTATTTATGAGGATATAAGAAGTACCCGAAGTACATAAGCATTTCTCTGTTTTTTCCTCTGTTTTTTGGCCCCCTGGTTTGAGGTTGTCTTTAGTACACAGTGGGAATTCTTTAATTGGGAGGGCTTTTTAGGTGAAATATTGGTGTATTTGTTAATTTTTGAAAAGATAAGGAGTTGAATATGACACTGACAGACTATGAGATTGGCAATGTGATATGATAAGTGAAAAGCTTACATTAGATCCAATCACATGTTTGGTAGTATATTTTGTTCTGAAGCTTTCTATTTAAGAAACAATTTTGATTTTCTAGGTAATCTAATTTACACTGATTCAAGAATATCATATAGTCCGTATCAAATAAACTCAGAAGACCAATTCTAACACAAATTGGTTTCAATTGATATCAAAAGTGTCACGGCTTGATACAGCGTAGATCTTCTTTCGCATTATGTATCATACCCATGAGAAGTTTAGCAATTCATCTGGCAGATAATAAAGACCAAACATTCATCTAAAATGCAACGCAACCACCATATAGTTAAATTCGCCAACCTAAATGTAATTTTAATTATCTCAAGTAGCATATAAGAATAATCTTCTTCATCATCGATAAGTATAATGCAATTATAGACTCTTGTAGATTAAGACGGCAGGCAATGAATTAATATTGGTTCAATCAGTGAGACTAGACATTTGTACCCCAACGCAATGCAACAACCACATCATATGCGCCTGCAAACTAAACGTACTTTACAAATTAGAAAAAAAAAAAAAAAAAAAACAATGTAATATACTAACATGAAACAATAATATCATCAATATCATAATGTAATTATAGATGAGGACGTCAACTAATGTTTGAAATTAATATTGATACAATCATAGGAGAATAGTGGTGGAAGATGTGAGCTGTTATTATCAATGAAAAGGGAGAGTTGCTAGTCGATTTTACATGGATGAAAAGTCCCATAAAACAAGTGCACAAGATTATTAATTAAAGTATGGCGAATTATTGTACACTTATTTTTTGTGAAACAGAAAAAAACACAAAGAAGAGAAAGTGGGTCCACTACATGTGGTACTGAAACGGTGATCTCCACAATTTTTATTGTTTTGGATGGAAAGGATAGATGTGGTTGACTCTACCAATATTAGTAATTTTTCATGTGTGTCTTCAGGATTAAGTCGGCACGGCGGCACCTGTTTTAGTTATTCATCTTTTAGCACTTTGCGTTTTGAATCGGGTAATAGCAAAGTGTCACGGTTTTGTTATGGTTTATGAAACTTTGGGAAATTCTACATTTGATTTTGGTTGACTCAAAGAGTGAGTTGTTGCTCTATCTTGTCGGATCGATCGATAAAATCGTGTTTATTTCGTCATTTCGCTACGTTAGATAGAAATTAGAAAGAATCTATATTATATCTTCGATAGTCTAACTTTAACGCTCACGTGTACTTGGAGACGTTCTTAAAAAAAAAAAAGTCACGTCATATGTGAGGTGTCGGCTCACCGTGGGTCTCTTCACTCTCTTCCACGTCACGTAGGCTTTAATATTTGTGTGGACCCAAAAAAAAAAATCTATCTTAACGGTGATGGCTCTTCGTGCGCGTGCATCATGAAAAACGCAGAAATTTCTTCTCCTTCCACTTTCGTTCATAACTTTTCTACTCTTTCGTTAATTGGCGACGTCAAAGGTGGCGGTTATGAAGTTGGAAGACCTTTTCCGTGCTGCCATATCTATACATAACTATTAATAGGCTAATATTAACGTCATACGCCGCGTTGTCTTAGAAGTTTCAGGGTGTTGTCCGCATGGAAAAGACACATATCTTTGCGAGATGCTTTCACAACAGCGTTATCAATATGATGGAGATTCTATAGACGTTATGAATCACTTCAACTTCTTATACATAAATGCCTTTAAAGTTCCATAAATTCATCATTATTCATCTTAATAAAATAATAAGGATATCAAATATGGTGTCTCTTGGCTCTTCATTTGCCTATTGTGCCGGTTACAACTTAATTCGAATTAGTAAATATAGGTAAATCTTTTGTTTGATTTTGGTGAGAAAACTATCATTTCCTATACAGTGAGTTCATCAAAAAGAGAATTTTAGGTAGGGGATGATATATGTTTAGAGCGTATTTTTATGTATTCTTCATAGGAAGACTTTTTTTATATTTTACTATCAAAATATGATGGCAAATTGCGAATCGATAGTGTAATTGCAAATAGTTACGGAGTATATTGTACATCAACTTTTTTTATTTTTATTCAAGATATGATCATCTTGGTCATGTTAATTTTTGAAATTGTGATTGACAACTTTATTATCATATTCGATATAGCTACCATGTTAGTACAACAACTCTACTTATAATTTAAAATGATTCCGTGAATTCACGGGGCCAAAATCTAGTTGTATAAATTTGCTGAACATCGCAAATAAACATCATAATAATAAATCACATGTATAATATTGTATGGTGTTTATCTGCAATACTCGAAGTTGTATGTGCTGTATCCTTAAATCTTTAATACTCCTCTATTCATTACGTTTAGAGGGAGTAACAAAAATGTGTTGTGAAGGCTTGAACGATGTTAAGTGGTTGAATGTGGTGATGTGCTGGAGCTCTTGAATGGCCAGTTTTGGCACAAATTCTAATCTTGAAAGGTACTAGTATGGTGAAAGGGGACTCCATGGTCTCTTCTTTCTGTCTCTCTACATCAATTTGCAATTCATGAGACAAAAAAAAAAAAAAAAAAAGACTTGTTCGGAAAAAACATTCAGGATCGACTAACATGAAAGAAATTAGATTCAAAATAGAAGTTTATACTTGGATCACTAATATTTAATTTAACTAATAGTCACCCCATTAGCCTTCAATTACACTATCCACGTCATCAGTGATGTCATCGATGACATCAGCACTCATTTCATGATATCGCCACCTCATTATTGAGTGTGTTTGACTACATAAAAAACTAGTTTATGGACCCGTGTCATGCGCGGAGTTTATAAATGTTTATATGAAGTAGTTCTAATAATGCTCCCTCATTCTCGGAATATGTTACATTTTCTGTGTTTTGAGGTGAGTTTTATTTTTTATGGAACAAAAAAAAAAAAACTAATTGGATTTATAGGGGCAAAATAAAGTTATTAAATTGATATTAGAATAGGATTCATAATAAGTTTAAAGAGTTTGACTGACATATTTCTAGTTAGAAATTTTTCACTTATTAACTCGTTCAGCTAATGTGTTGGGCCTTGTTTAATAGGACTTAGGCCCTGTTTGATAAGACTGCATCATTCTGATTTGATTCGATTGCTCTTGATCGGATTTGAATGACTTTGAGCTGATTTGATCTGGATTGGTTTAAAATTTGATTGAATTTTCAACGAATTAGTATCAATAATGGACCAAATTCAATGAACGTTATTCGGGCATTTCTGATCTGATCTGAATTAATTTGATCTGATCTGATTTGAATGAATCTAAACTAATCCATGCCCATGTTAAAAACGTTTACATTTTTTATTCATTTTATATAAGGTAGAAATATAGAGCTTATATACTGTCAAAAATCTCGTATGAGATCAGATTTTGGTATAAACAATTGTTTTTACTAATAAATAAATTATTTCCGATACACCTCATTTTTAGTGTGGTCCATACACCTCTATCACGAGAAGGGCCATATACTCCTTGTGCTCGGAGCATGGTTAAGCATTGATTTTTCATGGGTATTATGCAATTTGATTTGATATATTGAGGTATGTGCTAAAGATTAACCAAATAATAAAAATAAATACTTACACTTCAATACATCAGGCTGTTTTCTTTTGAAAGCATTTGATCAAGTATAAAATATTTCTTCGTCATTTTTAAACGTCCTGAATGTTTGCCAATCTTATATACTTTCCCATATATAGCCATATAGTTTCTAAATCATACTCCCTCCGTCCTCTAATGATTGAGACATAATAAGACACAATATATTTCCCTAATCATTCGAAACCTCGTCCTCTTGTAATATTTAGGCCCTATGCGATTGGACTGCATTTTTCTGATTTGATTTGAATTGAATTGAACTGATCTGATTTTATTTGATTTGAATGAACTTGATTTGATTTGATCTAAACTAAATAAATTGATAAATTAACTGCATTTAGAAGAATTAATAACTAAAAGTAGGCTAGGTTCATTGATTGTTATTTAGATAATTCTGATCTGATTTGATTTAAATTGAATGAAGTTGATCTGCTTGATTTGATTTGATTAAATCTAATCTGATTTGAAAACAGTGTTTAATAAGTTGAATCGCACATGGCCTAAAAGGTATATTAGATTTGAAGATTGATTGCCTTATTTTAAGGTGCAATCAGGTTTAGATTATTTGTTCTTTGATTTTGTATCTAAATTAAGCTATATTAGAACCGGATATGTGATTTGGCGATTCAAAACTCGAACTTTGTTTTGCACCATTTTGCGCGATTCCTTGGTTTTTTTTTTTTTTAACTTATTCTTTGAAAAAACATACCGATTTTGTCATTGTACCATTTTAAAAGTGACTCTCTAATGTTAGATCAAGTTTTCCAAAACAATGACGCATGATATGAATACAACACATTATCATATGATTAATTTATGTGAAAATGGTAGAATTTCAAGTACACAACGACACTACTTCTACATTTCATTTGTCAAGTTGAAGCTCGAGCCAAGAGTATGTTACTCAATAAGACGATCCTCATCTATTGAACTCGTATGATGGTGCTTATATTAGGAGGATTCCACTCTACATTAATGTGCATTGAGTTGCCTTCAGTCAAACCGTAACCTTGTACGTAGTTGCTCTTCTTTCTCATAAAACATTTGTCTAAATCCATAATTTTATGATCTCAACATTACTGAAATCAAATTGGAGGAAATAAGAACATAAAGCACAGATAATATTAGAAAAAAAAAATGACAATTTCTAATGAATCACTTTAATATGGTAAAATTAACTATGATATAATACCAAAAGGTTTATAAGAAGTGACCCAGAAAAAATTATGATCGACCAATCTAACATCCAAAAAAGTACTGCAGTGTCTCTGATTGAATGCAAGATCGATTCGACACACGATTATAATCCTCCTACCAAGCAACAAAAGAGCCTGATAAAAAAAAAACCTCAAATCCAGATGAAAGTGATCTCGGAGGTTTTCAACTTGTGTGCTTGCTCAACAACTATACCTGAAAAAAAATAACGAAAAGAGAGAATCAATTGTTAATCCTTGATAAGATTAACTAAGGTAAAAGTAATACTCGAATGAAATATTGAAGACAAACTTTTGGGGATGAAGATGTGGACTGAAAATTTGAGTCTGATTATTATACTCATGGTAACCTTTGAGAATGTGTTGCCAACGATTTTTTTTGCCTAAACGAATGCTCTAATTACAGAATTTTATTTCCGAAGTTTTTTTTTTATTACAATCAAGTATTTTGCAAGATTTCGGAAAATGGGTATCTTTTAAATTTCTTGTTTTGATTTATTTACTTCCATATATAATTCGTCCAAATTTTCAAAAATAAAAGATTTGGTCATCTACATTCGTTTGGACTGTTTCTAACATTTTTATAGTATCAGCATATAAAAATATGCATGAAGTAACAGTTAACACACTGGTAATGTGATGAATAAGTAAGAGAGAGGTCAGGGGTTCAAATCCTGATAGACACATTTATGGCTGATCTACCAATGAGCATACCGACGTGTTAAATGATTGCGGACATGTCAATCGTTTAACAAAGTCGTGCCACATCAGCTTATTGGCACAACTTTATTAAAAGATATAGATAGATAGATGAGCTTGTGGAGGTTTGAACCTGTAACCTCAGAATTACAATTTTAACATTTCAACCACCAAGGCAAATGATTTTTTTGATACTTTTATTAACAAAGTTATATATAAAGAATTTGAGGTTTTAGGAGATAATTTCGGAAACAACTTTGGACGAAATAATCTGAATCATATCAAATCATTTTATTTTTGGAGGTAATTTAGGAAGTAATATATATAGGCACAATATATTAGGAAATAACACATTTTGGGTTTGTTTCGTCTTAACTCAAAATACGGGTCAACGGGTGGAGTCAGAGTTAAAAAAAAAAAAAAGTGTGTTAAAAAGTAGTCGGGATTAATATGATTGCAGTTCACAAAAAAGGGACCCGAAAATAGCGGGACACGAGTCATAAATTGTAATTCGTACATAAACATAAAGTACTGAAATAAATTCGCTATACTTATTAAATTATTTCGTTGAATCAAACATAACTTCTCTAAGATGATACCAAATTAAACACGTTTCTTTTCGTCTTAATTTTAGAAACACTGGGACAACGGGCCATCTCATGTTTAACCCAAAAGAATTATGGTCAAAACGGGTTCGAGTAATCTATAACCAGAACTTCATCAGGAAAAAAATGGGTATTAATTTTGATCAACGAGTCACATTTGGTCTGTTAAATCTTTTAAAGTCCTAATATTTTATGTTAATTATGAGTAATAAAATAGAGTTTTAACCAAATTCATATAACAACCCGTGCAATTTTGCACGGGCCAATAAACTAGTATTCACAATTACGGTAATTTGTAGTTTTTTTTTTTTTTTTTTGATTCCAATGGAGCAAAAACTAACTATTCTTTTACTTTTGAATATAATGGAATAAAACAAAATGACTCATAAACTTGTATCTGAATTTTTTTTTTTTTTTGAACGTAGTAGCACTCAGTCAATGTGATTCTTAAAACAATTTTCATTTTGGGTTATCCATGAGCAGCATCTCTATGTTTCAATAGAAGTAATGCCGAGTGCATCCGACCCCCCCCCCCCCCCCACCTCACATTATGACATGAGCTTTTAATGCACTGAGCTCCTAAAGACGTTGAATGTTGACAGTAATTTGTAGTTTTTCAGATTCAGGAAGTTTACGCCCTTTTTCCTACTCCTATACACTAAAGTACAAATCTTTCGCCTTGAAGAAATATCAGCGCGTCCTCGAACCAGATTAGTTCTGCATCTGATCTGTAGTAGTAGTTCAAGGGACACCAATGACCACTGTCCCTGAAGTTGTGTAAAAAGCTTCTGATTTAAGGAATCTACATATACGCTTACACTACCAAAGCTGTAAACTTGGTGGTGGTTGTGTAATCTTCCAGGTTTAGGCGCGAACAGGATTCCATTCTCCTGCGCATAACCCTCAATAAGCTCTTTCAGGCTCATCTCAGGCAGACTATTTGCTGCAGAAGCTTGCTGTTGAGCTTTCATATCAGCCTTAAACTGTCTTTGCTCGCGCACCTTCAGATAGCTAATGTTTTCCTTTACACCAGGCTGCATGATCTCTAGGCCTTCCACAGCTCGGTTCATCATGTCCAGGGCTACATTGAGCTGGCGACGTACACGCTCATTAGCCAAGAGTTCAGCCAGGATGAACTCCTTCCAACCAAGATACCATTGTACAACCTCCTCAAAGTTTGGAGTCGAACAAAGCCAGTGGTATAGGACTTGTTGCCATTCTTTTTTATTTATCTAGTGAATTTTAAATTTCCATTTTAAGATTTCTTAGTTTTTTCTTGTTTCAAGACGAAATGTCTAAAAAATAAAAAATCGTGGTCGGGAAGGTTATTTGATGAAGAAGTGAAACTCGAGCAACATAACCATGTGATGAATTGGCACAGCTGAAGCCCAAGCCATGACCCAATGGAATGGATCAAATTTCTGATCCGCAAGATTTACCTGAAATTCCTGCATAACAGTTATCAGCTTCGGTAGAATGGATCGCACAACAAGATGTTCCCAACTAGCAGCATCAAATACCGTCTTCCAGGGAGAAAGAATGGTGTACGCTGAAGTTTTAATAGGATGCCAATGCTGAAGAGCATTTCCAAACCGAGTACAAATAAGCTGACACAGACTTTCCACCTTCTGTCCAAGTAGTGGAAGCCATGGATGGATCCACACATGAATAGGGATACTTTCTGTACAAGGATCACAGGATTTCACAGCTTCAGATAACTTAGGCATCACAATCATATCAAGTATCGACACTAGAACACAAGAAGGTAGCAACGTCTCCCATGTTTCTACTAATCTAAGCATGGGTTCAGGATCTCTAGCCTGCCATGTGTTTATACCGGCTAATCTGACAGCGGGAAACACGACTTCACTGACCAATTGACAGTAAGGAGCATTCACATCCTCAAATATTTCCTGTGGTTCATCTCCTTGCAAGAAGCTTCTCCACAAAGCTATCACGTCTACACCATGTGATGGGCTCTCGAGGGGTTCCCAGCCTCTAAACAGTCTAATCAACAGAGGTAGTGCATAAGATGCTGCAATCCAAGACAAGTTACAGATCTTGTACTACTCAGGAAAGCGCATTTGTAGCAGTCTCACAGAATTTGCAAGAGACTCCAAAGTTAACCTTCCTGAAACGCGCTCCTCCTCAACATCATCCAACACACACAGTACTTGTTCCAAATGACTGCTCTGTTTCTTTTCCAGGGCTTCCTTTAAAAGGAGCATTTCCTTCTGTTTTCGCAGAGCAGTTACCGTCTCCTTCTCAATCCTAACCTCCCTGTCTATCTTCTCAATTTCAACCTCGGCCAAGTCCACAAGCAACCTAATATTGTACAGCAGCTCAGCCACAGGCAAATCAGTTTCACTGTACTCGTTCTCTTGAGCATCATTGCTCAGATTTTCGAGATTTGTCAAAACCCGAACCTGAGGACCTCTCATATCAACCACCACCAGCCGTGGCCCTACTGCCTCCCTAGCCAACAACAACTCATCCGACCCTTGTGTACGAACTTTTCTCTTCCAGACCTTTTCTTGTCTCACCAATGCTGCAGGCTTATCTTCCTTTACAAGCTTCTGCTGATGATCAGTATCAGGGACATCCACTGTAAAACCAAGTCCAAGATTTTTCGGCCTCCAAATCGCCTCAATCGGATCAACAATACCCAGCTCATTCTTCCCCAACCCACAACCTTTATACCCCATCTTCTCTAGCATTTTCATCACATTACCATTCATATGAAATTTCGGGCTCGCCTCCGAATAATCAGACGCAGCTTTATTAATCAAATTCTCCCCCTTTTTCCTCTTATACCCATCATCAAAATCATACGTAGCAAAATTCATAGATTGTTTACGTTTTTGGGGAAGAAATTCAACCCCACTATCATCAAACATTGTGACTTCTTAATCACGCTTGTGAATTGCCCGCAAAATTCAGATTTAACGAAATAATGCTAAAAAAAAAATGTTAAAAAAAACTTGTTCAACAAGATGGGGTGCACGTCACCTAAATATAAAACCACCAAGTACCATGACGGTTCCATGACTTATGATCGGTAACTTAAAAAAATTGTGATCGGTAAAACTGCCAAGCTCCATGGTGGTTTTACTGTTCACAACAACAACAACAACAACAAAAAAATTTAAGTCCTAAAACCGCCAATGACCTCAGCGGTTTTACATATGGGTGACGTGCACCCCATATTGTTGAACAAGTTTTGTTTCCACCTATTTTGTGTAACATTTTTTTTTTTAACACTATTTCGTTAAATTGTTCCAAAACTCAATACAATGATTATAATTACAAGTCTACTACTACAAATTACGTAATAACGTGAGAAAGAAGGTACCTTTTAATATTGCACCCACTTCAATCTTCAATCTGATTTGTTTTCCCGTTTCTAAATTGGAACTAGTTGTTTTGGGAGAAATTTTGGGAATTGTAAGAATCCTACTAGTATTTTACAAGGTACGAATACTTTCCTAATTTTTATTAATACGAATGGTGATGGCAGTTGTTTCGTCTTGGTAGAATTCTTATGTGTCTTCTCGTAGAAGCTAAGACAAGCCCTTATATGCAACCTATGCCCCTTGGAGAGCAAGCAATATATGAAATAAACATCCTGTTAATTTCACGGGAGAATTCGAGCAAGGGTTGAATTTCACATGATGAGAAACATATGGGGTCAATTAATCTAATCGGGCCTAATTTCATATGCACAAAATCTCATAAAAAACGGTTTCTCAATAAACATACGGGGCTAATGACCACCTTTACCCATTCAAGAATCGCAAAAGTTACAACGAATGGGATGGTATTATATACTTCATATAGGTAGGGTTATTCCAAAAATGTGATACATGAAAAATGTGAAATCCCGTTGTTGTTCGATGAGATTATAACACAAATTCCTTGGTGGTTAGTGGTTAGTGGTTACTACACCGTACTAGTTACTACTTACTACTCCCTCCGTCTCAGATTAAACGCTCATATTCTATTTCGGGACGTTCCACCTCAAACACTCCATCTATTTTAGGACATATTCTATCTCCTTCTTTTATTAAGTTATCACATCATCTCTCACATTATCTCTCCTACTTTTATTAATTCTTTTTGAGCTGGCTGGGAGTCTGGGACGGAGGGAGTACTCACTACTGATGATGCTGAGTCTTGGTCGAACACATTTCGGAGCTCGGAGTTCCAGCAATACATGATTTCTTAGGCACAATTGACGCATTACATAAGAGCTACAAACAATACAATGTTCAAAACTGTAACTTAGAAAATATAGGGGAGTACCTCAGAACGATATTTGAGTCGAACCAAGTGGGTTATGATGGTGCGCACGAAGGCGTTCTATGGAGTATCTGCCAGAACTCGAAAACCATCTGATGTGCTTTTGTTTCCAATACTGGTTAGAGTAATTACAGAGATTTTGATCACATTTACAGGTTCTACAAAGGTAAAATCATCTAGGACCCGACAACTCTATGTCTTCAAACACAAATGAATGTTGCTCGTGCAAATCACTGCAATGCCTATTGATACTGATACAAGTTCTTTCCTCAGCAAGAGAATCACAGGCTTGCAGTCCCTCCCCGGGAGAAGTTCGCACTGCTATACTTTCTAAAACCTTCAACGCCTCTGACATTTTCGGTCTCAAGCTAGGATTTGGCAGAGTACATTGAAGTGATAACTCCACCATCTTCTCCAGATCTTCTGCATTGAAACTCCCATGTAGATCCCTGTCCACCAGCATGTCCAGCTTTTTGTCTTCATACAAGGTCTTCACCTGTGAAGGCGCAAGGAAGTAAGCACGAGGTAAAAATGACCACCAAGTAACCATATACGATTAAACTTGTGTAAATGGCCGCGAATTGTTATACTATAAATTCAGACCCTACAACATTTGTCTAAATCTAAAAGAACTTTGCACTGGTTATTGAGATGTATGCTTACCCAGTCAAGCATCATTCCCTTTTGAACTTGACCTTTGCCAGCATCTATCGTCTTATGCCCCGTGATTAGTTCCAAAAGTAGAATACCATATCCAAAAACATCAGTTTTCTCTGATGATTGCCCGGTTGATAGATACTCAGGGGCAATATGACCAATGGTTCCACGAACAGCCGTGGTAACATGTGAATCCCTCCTATCCAAGAGCTTTGCGAGACCAAAATCTCCCACCACAGCTTCAAAACTTTCATCAAGCAAAATATTAGCAGCCTTTACATCCCTATGGATAATTTTGGGGTTACATTGCTCATGCAAGTACAGAAGACCTCGACCTGCCCCAATTGCAATGTGCATGCGCTTACTCCAGTCCAAAGTAGGTGTTTCTCGACAAGGGTCTACAAATAAGGAAAGGGCATCAGCAAAGCATAGCTTATGTTTTCCTCAATGAGTGACTTCTACAAGCTAAGGCAACATAAGTTCTACTCCCTCTGTTTCATTCATTTTTTTACGCTTGGCTTGAATTCCTCTCATTATTATCCAACCAAACGTAAAGAATTTGATTTTTACATCAGTAATACGTCAGTAATATTCCATTGAAATCTATTAAAAAGCAATTCATTAGTCTCTAAATCTGAATCAGCTTGAACTACTCTCACAGTCTTCAATTGCAATATTTGCAAAATATACATTTTGAGCAACAGATCTACTGCATGTCTGATTCATAAATAAAATTATGTAAAGCCCCTTGTCCCTTGATTTGATAGTCAGTCACTAGTCACTAGACACACCTAAGAATCATTTATTTCAAGGGATTGGATCATTACAAGAGCAGCACAAAATAAACTGAGACTGCCGCAAACCAAAATAAGATCTACGCCAAGCAGCCTTGTGAGTTACATCAGTATAGGAAGAGACTCTTGGTCATTTATCTGAATGGGCAATTCGGTGAACACAAAGGGCATGATACATGTTATAGAAAAATTGAAAAGGTAAAATACAGCTGAAGCTGGGTAGATAACCACCAACCTCTCAATCTATCCGCCACGCTCCCATTCGGCATGTAAGGATACACAAGCAATCTCTCATTAGCTGTCATACAAAAGCCATACATGCGCAGAAGATTCTTATGCAGAGCCAAACCAATCATCTCAACTTCTGTTTGGAACTGCACTTCACCTGTGAAATTAGGGTCTCTGAGCCTTTTTACTGCCACCATCGTCTTGTTTGGTAAGCAGCCTCTATAAACAACTCCAAAACCACCCTGTCCTAGCACATTTTTGGGGTTAAAGTTGGCTGTAGCCACTTGAAGTTCACGAAATGAAAACCTCTTCAGATGACCAATATTAAATTCATAGTCTTGCTGCACTGCACATTCAAAATAACCAGAGGACGTGAACATGTAAGCAGTTCATAGAGAAGCAAAAGGTTTGACTCAGAATGTCATAGGCGAAGTACCATATGAAGTCACGAAGAGATGAGATCTGTAGAAGTGAACCCATCCAATTACTAGCAATACAGAAACCACAAATATACAGCTAACACCAATAGCCACAGGGATATCCCACTGACGATGGTGACTTGTCTTTGTAATAGTTGTTGTGTCTGAATGGAAATGTATGAAACCTGTTAATAAATTTCTGCAGCAAAAGAACACCCAGACGCAGGAAAATGTACATACAAAGACACACACGAGGGAACTTACTGTTGACAGGATTTGCTTTATCTATGCAAACGTGTGGAGATGATGAAGAGCAGAGGAAGCTGTTCCCTGTTACACTGAGGTCACAAATGTAACAGCTATTCATACTCAATGTAAAACACAGAAAGAACTAGGACAGAAATTCAAGTTTTACAGTAGAGCAGATGACTATAATTTGTAAAAAAAAAAAAAAAAAAAAAAAAAAAAAAAAAAAAAAAGGATCCAGTGCAGTTGTATTGCATATCATTTCTCCTCTAAAATGCATATCAATAGTAAATGTTAAGACCAATGCGTCCTGAAATATCAATTCTGCATTTTCTATTTGTCTCAGTTTGACTACACTATATCAAAACTGCTTTTCATAAAATCACATCTGA
The DNA here is from genome assembly GCA_963680865.1 of Spergularia marina. Taxonomy (NCBI): domain Eukaryota; kingdom Viridiplantae; phylum Streptophyta; class Magnoliopsida; order Caryophyllales; family Caryophyllaceae; genus Spergularia; species Spergularia marina. The sequence goes on from OY804546.1 coordinate 26,233,002, forward strand.
ACTTATATTCCCACCCTCCTATGCTCAAAGGCTATACAGTACAAAATTTAACGTGTGTATCAACTTGGGGCTCGAGATATCTTTATACAGACATAATGTGAAAGGGATCACTGCAGATACTTGTCACGCACTCACGCACTTTTATCAGCTTTACATGATAGGTTTTTATATGTCACACCTTACCACTCAAATGTTTAAAATCTGAATAGCCCGCCGATGTATGTTTCATGATCTCATCCCTAGATACACCAGTCTCTCACTTGAAATTTGTAGCATCATGATATGAGTTTTGAGTTTTGCATTTCTATCACATATCTTATTGATTTTACAATAGTCCTACTGTCACGTAAAACAACCGAGTCTTTCCAGTTTACTAAAGCATTCATACAAAAGTGACACTTGACAATGATGAACCCAAAAGATGGAAAAACATCCAAGATCAATAACTGCAGGACATAGATGTGTAAGTTTTATTCACAGATAGTCAATACCTGTACGCTTTTGCTAGTATTCTTGGAGTGGGACCACTAAGGTTGTTGAATGATAAGTCCCTAAAATGGTTAAATGATTTTCCTCATTTCATTGACAAGGCAACTCAGGTAGAAGATAAACCAAGGAAATTGAGTGAAGGGTAACATACAAGAATGAAAGACCTGTGAGATTCGCAACAAGTTCAGGAATCTGTCCAGACAATTTATTCCTACTTAACTTCCTGCAAAGAGTGACCAAATACATAACGTCACTGCTCACAGGTAACAACATATGAAAAAGGCTCAAAGACTAAACTGTTAAGTTATACTCACAAGTAACTTAGATGGCCGAGGTAACCAATCGAGTCAGGAATCTCACCACTAAACTGGTTACCAGACAGGTCAAGAGTTTGAAGCACTTTAAGTTTCCCAATATCAACTGGAATTGGCCCCAATAATCGATTGTTTTGCAAGGACCTGCATGAACATGATGCAGTGAGATTAATTCATGGGCAGATCAATGAAATGTTATTTGACGTTATTTAACAATCTACTTTACTCCATTTGGCTATCATCCTACCAGTGTCACCAATGTTGTCTAAAACTTTTTCTTAAATGGAATCATGAAAGGGGCTCATTATGATACAAGAGGCTGTGTCCGTCTGCTAACGTGAAGTTCTCTTATTAATTATTCATACACGGATAAGGAAAGCCCTTTACAGCTCCCATTACGGGTTAGTTAGAAGTCAGACTCTCAGAATGGGGAAAAAGAGAAGAGTCAATGGGGAAGGGGTGAAGTCACCATCACCTAAACTGCTATGGAGTTGAAGAACTTGGTACGAAGTCAGATTCATATAGGATGGAAGAACCGGATCCTCCACATAATGAAGGTTCATCACTTTGCAATCTTCAAATGAACAAAGTTCTTAAAAGTCCCAACTATTCTTGTTGCGCACCTCTTATCCTCTTGTTGTGCACCTATATATGCCAATTCTGAATAGAAATCGTACTTGTTTTTTTCTCAAATCAGTTCTCAATTTGACCTACCCTGGAATACTACAAACAAGATGTGACTTATCCACATCTCCACCACACTGAACAGACACTTGAGGCTTGAGCTCACTTACCAGGTCCAGGCAAACACACTCCTATATAAAAGATATGTCTGTTTTGCAAACAAAGGCATTTCTTTTTCCTTCATGAATAAGCCGATCAAACAATGTACTCCGGCACTAGTAAACATAGTCACACTGAGCGATCCAACTTTGAAGGAAGAATCTTCATCCCATCAACATGAACAGCCAGTGTGGGGTGTTACATAGCATCAGTGCAGTCCAACATTGATATGTCCCAGTAGACATAATGAGCCATTGTTATTAAATGAGATAGAGCACCAGGTGTGAACTTTTCATGCATTCTACTGCAAGCCTTAATCTATCTCCGTACTCAGGCATCGTCAGAAGAGATACCAAAACAGATTTCAGCTTCCCAATAATGAAACAGGATTACATTAACACAGCTTAAGGATCTCATCTACTAAAAACTACTTCTCTCTAATCACATGATTAAGTGTGCAATAATTGATCCTCCGAAGTCCAAACACATTATTGTGCAGCCTAGAACACTTTAAAGTTTAAACGGCACCTTAAAACCTCGACCCTCTAGGCAAAGTAAATTCAATTAGGAGATCCGGGAGAAACCAGTCAAACCACACATCATTTGCCTGTCATAACCATACACAGAGTTTCTCCTAAAGCAATACAGAAGCTAAATTAGAATAGAGAAGCTCACATTGAGTGAAGGTGAGTCAAGTCTCCAATACTAGGCGATAGCGTTCCTGACAAACCCTGACTGGCCATATCACTGCAACACAAAGGAATCAATCAAATTCAAAATTCGGCATTACATTACATTATTCAAATCCGTGCGCATACTTTGAGCTTCTTTAATTCCCATGAACTTTCAGCAAGTTATATGGACTCACTGTGAACTTATCTAAACTTCCCCAAATTCTCAGGAACACAAAAACATAGTAACAAAGAAACTTAAAGAACAAGATGAAGGTGACTTACAGAGATGAAACATAACCCTCAGCAGAACAAGCAACCATATTCCAAGTGCAAGGATCAACTGAATTTATATCCCATCCGTCAAGAACATGAGACTCATCTCTCATCTCCTTCTTCACTGACATCAATGCAGCCACTACATACACCACCCCAATAAAAAAATCAACCCTAACAAAAAAACACATTCCACCAACAACAACAAAAGCACCCAAGCCTTAGTCACAAAACCATTTGGAGTCGGTTAACATGAATCGTCATACAGAGGCATACTAGCAAACCAGACATATAACACTAACTAATACCCAAAAATCAATAATACCAACAGACATTGTAAATCACAAGATTAGTACTAATATAAACTAACTCAAAAACATTATTAGCCAAATGTTGATTAATTAATGATGGGTTATTGAAATCTGACCTTCATAGTTAACACCCTTTGGAGAAAGCAAATTATCTGAAGCAGCAGCAACATTCAAGTACAGAAAAGCCACAACTAGATATAAAACCATGACTTAAAAACTTAACCTACTTTAACACCAAACAAACACATAAGATGTTTTATTACACTTGCTTGTGTTATAAGTTGGATTTTCTTGTCAGAATCTGAAAGTGACCCCTCAAACTAAATGAGATTTATGGAAAGTTTTATCTTTTATGAGGTGGGTACCTTTACATTTACTATGTTTTTACCGTCAAAAAAAATACTCCTTCCGTTTCATTTATTTGTTTACGTTGGGCTTAGTTCCCCTTATAAAACTCGGCTTACCTAAAATAAATAAATTAAATGGAGATAATACATTTTTACTGGGAAAAGTTCAAAAGTTTGGTTTTATACTTTTACTAATATATTTGTCTCGGAAAGTTACAACCAAATAAGAGAAGAAACTACGGAGTAAATGTTGAAGTGAACCACATGTGAGTGTCCCACATTGGAAAAAGAGGAGAGAGTTGATATGTTTATAAACCAAGGTGTTACTCCACCTATTGCCAATTGGTTTTAGGATGGAACCTCCTTGGGTTTATGACGTGGACTCTCTCTCCTTCGTGCGGGTGCGGCCCAGGCCCGATCGTGATTTAACTTGGTATCAGAGCCCATGATTAAAGACCTGGGACTCAAGAAGACGAACTGGGCTCGTTGCAGATGGACCAAGTTTACGCAACCGAAGAGAGCTAGGAGAGCCCCGGTTTGCGATGCCACCGAAGAGAGCCAGAAGAGCCCCGGTGAGCTTGTGAAGGTCCAGTCTGCGCAGATGGGACAAATATGTGGAACCGAAGAGAGCTAGAAGAGCCCGGTTAACCACCAAGCCCAGTTTGCTAATTAAAGGGAACTCACATGTGAGGGGGAGTGTTGAAGTGAACCACATGTGAGTGTCCCACATTGGAAAAAGAGGAGAGAGTTGATATGTTTATAAACCAAGGTGTTACTCCACCTATTGCCAATTGGTTTTAGGATGGAACCTCCTTGGGTTTATGACGTGGACTCTCTCTCCTTCGTGCGGGTGCGGCCCAGGCCCGATCGTGATTTAACAGTAAACATTAAAGAAAAATTTAATGGTGTCTATCAACACTCGACAGACGAAAAATATGGGAGTTGTATGATCTGGGGTTTTGGAGATAAAGAGCTCGTAGAAAGAGGTTCCAAGTCTCGAGATTTGAATTTTGTTTTGTTTTTACAAAGAATGCAATATTGTCGTAAAGAATCTCTCACCTCACCATGTTGCGTAAGGACTACAAATTAGCCTCTTTGGTCCGTGACATCGGATACTCCGACAGTCCGACTCCATACTCTATAGTCCATACACTTCCGGGAGTGTCGAGGGCTCGAGGACTCAAATATTATGTGGTACACTGGTACACGATGCACTATCGTTGATTCGTTGCAAGTGCAATAATTTTTCTATGTTACGGTAACATTACTTATAGGGGTTACTTTCACCATCATGTTCGATCAATGGAATTATGTTGTACTTTTATTTTAAAAATAGAATTATTATATAGGATGTGTGAGGGTAACATTGACAACGTGGTGTTTCAATAACATCAGATGTCTACTGCGTTACGTATAACGGTGTAAGTAATGATCGGTCCATAAGCAAACACTTCATGAGTGGACCATTTCCTTTACCACATATGCGTGATATGAATAATGTACATAGTAAACCTTGTATGAAGTACTAGATTGTATCATTACACAAGTAATGGCCTAGTTCTTTTAAAGAATGGCATTAATTAAATCTCTTGTGATAGTTGAATCGAATTCTTGAACCAACTTTACAAAGTCATCTGATTCTGACTTCGTAAAAAACAACTTTACAAAGTGCAGCATATACTACATCCGGTTCATAAATCATCTGCATTTCAATTAACTCATTTTTGACATGTTCAAACTATGGTTGTGTTGACGGGATATCTATATGATCCGATTGATTGCGCTTTGAAATCATCCGCCCATACAATGGATTAGCAATCCGACGCTTTCGTCCACTCAGCCGCACCGCACGTTGTCTAGGCCAAGAGCCATAGTTAGTTGCTAGGGCATGGGGTTGGGCATTCGACCCTATGGCTACTGTGAAGCCGTTCTTAAGGCTTTCTGGTATAGTAGATAGGGGAGGCTCCTATGTCTAAGATCGCAGGACACGACATCTTCGCGTAATAGCTTTCATAATGGAGAACAGGTGACTACTAACAATTAGAGGTGGCCATTGGGCACTAGGAGCTTGGGCCCGCACTGGCCCGGCCCCGACACTAGCCCGGCCTAGTTAGTGCTAGTGCTTGTTTTTCCAGCACTAGCCCTGGTCAAACCCGGTCAAAGCCCGCCCTAGCCCTGATCAAATAATGATAAAATTATGTTAAATAAGAGCAAACCCCCTTGTTTTTCCTTTTTTTTTCAGCCGAGGGCGGGCCCGGGCATTGGCCCGGTCAATCCGGGTCAAACCTGGTCAAAGCACTGGCGGGCTAGTGCCATTGCCCAAAAATTCGAGGTCTGGCACTAGCCTGGGTGTCTAGTGCTAGCGTTAGTGCTCAAAACTTTGGGCACTAGCCCGGCCCAGCACGGCCCGTGGCCACCTCTACTAACAATTGTGACTTGTGAGTCCAATCGAAATTATTGGAGTAAGCTGACCCAAAATTAATTGCTAAATAGAATTGAGCCATTTGCATGTGCAGGGACCAGACTCAATGTCAATTTGCGAACAGTTGGATTAGACTTCATTTAAGATGAAAATCCGACAATATTGGAGAATACAAAACATGATAAAAAGAATTAGGGGGATGCTATGGTCACTCTCTTTGGAGAGTGATAATAAACACTCAACCTTTTATTGGTTGTAATTTATGATTATTGCAATTAATACTATAAGTAGATGATTATTTTTTTGCCCAATAACCAATCAAATGTGGAGTGTTTATTATCACTCTCCTTGGAGAGTGACCATAGCATCCCCAAAAAATTAATAATGACACTGTGTAAGTGTAACCCACATCTTTCTTACCTTTTAATCAGATAAAGAAAAGTTGTTTCTAGACAAGGCTCAAAACATTGGGTTTGATAGTTAGCGTGATACGTATAATCAAAATACTTTAGCTTTTTTTTACTTGACGGGGAAAGTTACGGGGATCCCTCTTGTTTTCCGACATTTCACAGTCGGAGAGAAGGGGTTCTCAGAAAACATCATTAAGGTTAGGAAGACTTATATTTCATGAAAGGAATACTTTTTGAGGATGTTGATTTAATTGCAAGCATAATAAGTCGGTATTTGGGCCATACCCTTACCAAATGGGAACAATTGAACAAAGTACTGTATAGATTAGAAGCCTCTTCAATAAGTTCAACGAATGAATGAATGTATTGATTGAACATTTGCTGCCTTCGGCTGGAGGCAATCATTCAAAAGCTCATGCGTAAATCTTTGACTTAATTGCCCTAAACACCAACTTGCTTCACTTAACATTAGCAAGGGTCTAAAAAACAATTCTTTTTTCCTCCTATACATAAACGAGTACTTAGTACACGGGCGATATGTATGGAAATCGATATCCATAAAAAATAAGTATCTAGCCGTTTGGTCAATCTTGTTCCTATTAGTCTAACAAATATATTACTTCGTAGTATGTAATTAACTGGTGAATCTTATACTATATATTAAAAGATGTGGTAGAGGCAACGACTACGTTCACCGACTTCAGCTAGGTCATTTGTAATGCCACGTGGCATGTTTCTTTAATTTTCATATAAAAAATTCATTTGAAATGTCTCTTATGATAAAGAGTATAGTTGGTCATTCCATCCATGGTTCTATATAAATAACGTTTTCTATATCAAAAAATTCACTATATTTGTTTATTATAAAAAAAATCAATATTTACTATTAATTGATTCCATCTTTACCTTATTCTTTTGTACCTTCATTATAACTTATTTGAACTGGAACCACGTCATCTATATTGAAAGTGAAATTTTTATAAATGATAATTGATAAAGTTATTTGTTCACAAAGAAATAAAATGATTAAATTTATTTCGGGTGTAGCCCGGATAGTACACTAATTATACCATGATTCCAGGAGCGCACAAGGCTCATGGTGCTCCCACACACGCTTAACCTATTTTTTATTTCGCAGACCCTGAATATTTGTTTTTGAGGGGATACATGAGCTCTTTTTTTTTTTTTTTTTTTTTTTTTTCCAGTTACATTAGCTCTTTTTTCTTTTTTTTTTTTCCAGTTACATTAGCTCTTTTTTTTTTTTTTTGCCGCTTACATTAGCTCATTAGTCATTAATAGATTACATAACACCCTAACAATGAGAAACACATGCATCAAGATGTCGCTCCCATATACGGAGTACTCAATTCTCGACAACCTTACGCACCTTCATCTAATTGCCGTTCCATGGCTTCACCTGATAAATATTGCCAAAAACGCACATGTTTCAACAGAGATTGATAACAAGAACAAAGAAAGATGGAACGAAAGCATTACATTTTTTTTTTTCACAGAATGATGACAATGGTAGTACACTTTTCCCGTGGTCCAAAGTCTGTAACTAGAAGCGATAAATAGAGGGGAGGACACCCCAGAACTACACTCCGTCTCCACCGCTCTTCAGCGGTATTTCCTAAATTGACATGAACACTTACAACCTCCTCTACTGACAACATCGAACGAGTACATATTCAGAGTGACCTTATCTATCAACATTTACAGAAACCCAAATGAACTACGGCAGTAACATTAAGTAGGCAATGAGTAAACCAGAAGGAGGCAAACCAGCAGCAATGAAAATTCCGCACTCGTATTGGCAGAGAAAATTACATCAGAGGCCTCCGTACATGTTGAGACTAAGATCTTGATGATGGTTATCTATTGATCTCACCCGTCAACCAGCAAAAAACATACATACTCTTTATGTTGATATCTGTGTGCCTCTTGGATGCATCGAATTTCTATCAACAATTTACAGAAACCAAAAAGCATCATGGCAGTGGCATAAATAGGCAATGTGGAAACCAGGTGAAGGCAGACCGAGTGTAACAAAGATTATAAACTCGTCCTGATATCAGAGGCCTCCGCACGTGTCGAGACTAAGATTTTGGTGATGGTAGTTTATTTATCTCACCCGTAAAGAAAACACATCAATACTCTATGTTGTTACTTATGTCCCTGTTTGATGCATCAAATTAAGACCATATTGTCGTTTAATGTGGTCAGGAATTAACTTGTTGATCAAATCTGAAGAAGATCCATTCAGCTGCAAAACACAAATCCACTCAAATTAGCAAGAGTTGAGTACTTGAAATATTCCAAAATTATGCATCAAATGATCTTGAACAAAGAACAGAAATCCATTCCTATCACGGCAACCAGGGAGTGGTCATCTTCAACAACACCATACATGCATCACTAATTCAAATCATGAACAGATTTTAAAAGTTAATAACAAATCTCACAAACACAAGTACACAACATTAGCGCACTATATGAGGTTGAATACACTCTTGTTTTGACATAAACTGCACGAACTCCAGCTTTATTTTGATTCCCCTACCCCCCCCCCCCCCCCAAAAAAAAAAAAAAAAAAAAAACAGAAACAAAGAAGAAAGAAACAGGTCAAATCTTTTAGCATGCATCTTAATTATTGTTTCGAAACTTATGTAAGCTAAAGCACCTTCAATATCTTGACAGAAACCAGAATCAGCTTAAGCAGTAACCACCACTACTTTTGTTCAGGCACATGCAGAAGGTGCAATGTCAAAGCATGTGAGTGTTAAAAATGCAATGCCATAGCTTACAAGTAGGTATACATACCTCCTGTTTGAAATTGAAGAGAGGTGGCAATGGCCGCCCATTTGGTAGGCGCGCATTTGGTTCACGGAGTTCATCAAAGAAGGGATGCGCACATGCTTCCAACTGAAAAACAAAACACTCAGAGGTGTTAATAGCCTGAACATTATACAAATCTTCGAGCTCAGGAGGTCCTCAAGCATGTGCCTTAGCCAAAACTATTAGCAATTTAGAAGAATACAATGCATAAAGGTTCATTTCACAAGGTAGTGGAAACATCCTCAAACTTACAGCAGTGCAGCGTAAACTAGGTGAGTACTGTAGCAGCCTTGAAGTTAGATCAATGGCCTCCGGAGGCATGCGTTTATGGAACACCTGAATCACCAAAAAAAGAAATTTGATACCACTTCCAACACAACAAGAATGAGCAACTAAAAAGGAGGACTAACAAAACGCCCATCAATGTAATAACTCCTCAACCCCCAAACGCCAATAATAATTGACCCAAACAGCCGTATACAATTATGTAAGAGGCAATCCTACACATTAAAACCGATAATCAAGCATTTGTTTAGCCCTTCATGGTTCCAGACTATCACAACAACAAACCGCAAACACAGCTTTTGCAACACATTGACAACAAAATAACAAAAAAAAAAAAGCATTAGTCCCAAAGAAAGAGAAAAGACCTTGTGCCAAGGATGCGCTTTGATCTGTGGAAACCTGAAATCGGAGTAGTTTGGATTCATGCATCGAATTTCTTCCCGTGTAGGTGTACCAAGCACCTTTATAATCTCAACAAGCTGATCCACAGCATTCTCTCCGGGAAATAAAGGCTGCCAAATTTTGGAAAAAAATTCTGAGCAAATTCCAATGCTTTGAACAAGTAGAAAAGTATTTAATCCAGGCAGGGGCATGAACATCATGGTAACTGACTACTGACATACCTGACCCAGCAATAATTCAGCAAGAACACAGCCAGCAGACCAAATGTCAATTGAAGATGAATACTCAGTAGCACCAAAGATAAGCTCAGGTGCTCGATAAAACCTGGAGCAAATATATGAGATGTTGGCTTCACCCTTCACCTGGTAAACAAATGTATCCAAGAAGCAAGGTCAAAACATTGCAAAATTGAAGGTTGTGAGCTTGTGACAACCAGAAACACTGAACAGGCGAAAACAAAATGCAAGTAAAGAGTAAGGGTTTGACTTACAAGAACTTTAGCACTTCCAAAGTCGCAGATTTTGACTTGATGGGTAAGGGGATCAACCTGCAACAAACGATGAAATGATTTCAATGCTTTCATGTGTCTCTAATTGACACACAATGTAAACAACGTACCAAAACATTTTGAGGCTTCAAGTCTCTGTGGCAGACTCCAGTTACATTGTGCAAGTAAGCCAAGCCTCTAAAAATCTGCAATTGACCCACAGTTTGAGACCATTACCAACACAACAAGAATGTAGGATACAACATATGAAATAGAATAAACTGTACCTGGTATGTGTATAATTTTATGTAGAGGAGTGGCATTCTCTGATTGGCGGTACTGTAGTGCTTCAGAACGCGATACATGGTCTCCGGGACATACTCCATCACCAAGTTGAGGAACAGTTCATCTTTACTCGTGGTCGAAAAGAAACAGTGCTTAAGAGAAATTACATTTGGGTGATCTAACACTCGCATCAACTGTAACTCACGATTCTTATACCTCCTATCTTGCAAAACCTTCTTAATAGCAACAGTTTCTCCGGTCTCTAAGCATTTAGCCTAAACAAGGAGGGTAATTTCAGTACCAAAAAACACAAGCAGCGCTCTCAAAAAAATTCAAATATGTACTATAATTAGCTATAGGCATATGCACCTGAAATACAATTCCAAAAGATCCAGTACCAACAACTCTTTCTGCCATGTAACTGATGGTCTGCAACAACAAAAAACCTGTGTCAACCCAACAGAACTATTCATTAAAAGATAACGTATACAACTTACAAGTGAAGAAACCTAAAGTCTAATATCTCCATTAACGTAGATACCAAAAGTTACCAGAATGAAAGGATCTTTCAGATCAGATTGGCTCAACATACAACTACTCTACCTCTATTAATTGTAGATCGGATTGAATTCTTAATACAGTTAAGAAAATACTCAACCATCTAGATGATTAACCGTTACAAAGAGTACACTTCTTACCTGTTTAGGCTCTCCATTTTTCCCCCCAATTGTCGTAGAAATAATGTGTCCAGTGACGGCCCCATTCCCATCTATCACCGTTGCAGCCAGCTCCTGCAACAACATTATTCAACATCAATTAAGGACTAACCGAGTATAAGTAAAACCGAAAATTCACGATGTCCAAACACCAAGCTGACTGTCTTATTCCACAAAATTATTAAGAAAATTTTTAAGACGAACTATTCTTATTCAAACAAGCTCCGTAAACACAATTTAACAATTACCGATCTTAAAAAAACCGTCTGGAGGTGATGCTATCATACAGTATTAAGTTAGCAACTCTACAAGCACAATGTTTCGTTTTTCGACATCACAATTTCACCAAAGCAGAGAGTCCCCAAGCAATCCTACCACCTTCAGATCTAAAGTAAACTACGATTTAAGCAAGCAAGACTAGCCAGTAAATCAGCTCAACACAAACCAGACTAAAGAAACCGAAAACCGCGAAATCTTGCACGCGACTATAACAAGGTAACAACGTACATAGAGTTCAAAATGTAACCCTAGATCATCATACTACCTACCAATCGTCTCATCATATCACCACTTACATACTTAAATATTAACAAACGTATCACACAAGCTAAGCTGAAATCAGTCAATTCACAACAATTTCCAATCGTAAACACAAGATAATCACCGACAACGCACAAAGAAACAACAAATTCCAGCTCAAAACCACACAAATTCAAAAACTAATCAATTAAATTCAAAAACACAATTAAATCACAGATCGCAGTCGCGAAACCGAGGCCGTAAAATCAAATCAAAACTCAAAATTAAACAATAAAAAAAAACGATGCGTATATTACAGATCTAGAAGCGTAAATGTGAAGGAAAAGGAGAGAGAATGAAGAAAACGACGAGGAGAGGGAGAGAGAGAGAGAGAGTACCTTGTCGTCAGCCATGGGAGCTGAGCTGAGGTGGTGGCGGTGGGAGGAGGCGGAGTAGATGGAGGAGAGAGGAGAGAGGAGAGAGAAAGAGGAAGGGGAGTCAAAAAGGGGGAGACATGGGAGATGAGTAATGGGAAATGAGAGCGACGAAAAAGGAGGAAAAAGAGGAAAGAGGAGAGAGAAAGAAAGAAAGGAATACTGAGGAATTAGAGGAAAGAAAAGAAAGAGAGAAAAAAAGAAGGGGGAGTTGGATTGGACCCTCTCCTGTTTGTTTTACGACAATGCCCATGTGATTTCCAGCTCCCCCCCCTCTTCCTTCCTCTATCTCTCTCTCTCTCTTTTCTTTCTTTCTTGGTTCTTTTTCTCTCTCTCTCATTGTCTTTTCCTTTATTTTTTTTACCCAGTTTCATTTTCGAGTGGAGTAAGGATGGGCGGATGGCAATGGATCGGGTTTGGATCTAATCGTCGACTTTGTCGTGGGGGCGGGGCGGGCAAGGAGTTAATTGATTTGGAAAGAGTGGGTCGAAGCTTATCTTGATGATGTGATGTGGTGAATTGTGATTTGTATCGAGCAAACTATACGTTGATATAGTTTATTGATGTGTTTAAGAGAAATGGAAGCAAGAACCTTGTGCTAGATGGTTTCAAAGGATAAGCGAGTTTTGTTTCAGTCGTGATCGTAAATTCGGATGCCAACTAACGCTAGCCTCTCAGTTTAGAAATTAACACACTAACAACCACTAGTTTGGCGGTAGAGTTGTGAAATTTAAGAGTTGTGACTTGAAAGGGGAGATTTGTATCTCATAATCTCAATTCTTTCGACCTTTTAGAAATATGTGTCTTGCCTTCAACCATGTTTATGATTTTGGAAGGTCACAAGGTGGATGTCATGGGTGCTTACTTTATTACTACATTTTTAAAATCTCTCATAGTGATAATTTATATGATTCGCCATGAACAACCAAAATCATGTTGCGAACTAGTACACTGTATTATAAGATACATCACTATAAGTTATACTAACAGATAAAAAATTTACATGTAGGATACATGACTATGACTTAAAAGATACAGAATTGTGACCTAACTCAAATTAATATATTAATACCCAAAACGGAAAAAAAAATTATGTAATAATATGATCCATACTTTATTTAAATAAGACCAGCACTACTTTAACAATAAATCCACATCTCAAAATAAGCATCATTGTTCAACCCAATATTCTTTTTGTTATTGGACATAGTAGTAATACGAAACGAATCATTAGGATTCTTGCAAGTAAATTGTACATGTTATTCTTCAGTGAGATATTGGATTCTAACACCACATGTAAACAAATGAACTTTTGATCAATCATTTACCCTACGAGTCATAATACATTCTAATGACGAATGTTAGTCAATTACTCAATTGGTTAAAACTAAACTAGCTACAAGGAAATTCGGAACTGATTTTAATCCATTTTTGGGACCAAATCTAGTAAAAATAGGTAAAAATGTAAAATCATTTTTTTGCATTTTCTGGTAAATAAAAGTAGGTGAAAATATGGAAAGCCAAAGGCACGTAAAGAGCAATTTCTTCCGTAGAAAAATCCGACCATATTTTCTATTATTCCCGCCAACTGCCTGGATTTGTTTGGTAGGGCCCACATTCCCAACTAACAAAATTTTGTCATTTTCCGTTTTATTATTTTATTTTGATTTGTTTAAATTTCTGCATTTCTTAACCCTAATTTCTGTTTCCCCAATTTCGCAATACAATTTCCAAATTTCCCCCAAATTTTAGGGTTTGCTTCTCCTATTATTTACTCTCTCCTCGCAATCGGCGCGATTAATCACGAAATGGACCGTCAATTCCCGCCAACTAACCTTGATCAACAACAATGGTTGGAGTTTGGTGAGTATGAAATGAGAAATCTCTGTGATAGTGATGGTTAAGCTTATTTATTTGCCCAATTAATTTGTGTATTTCATATTTTCATCTGTAAATTGATTGAATTTCTTTATTTCATACTGTGTTGCGTAAGATTTACTCACATATATATCGTTTTCTTGCCACCTACTTGGTTAGCTTCACTTTGAATTATAGTTTTTGTCAATTGATGTACATAAAAAGAAATAAATTAATGAAAAGGAAGGAAATTTGGGAAGTTTGATGTTTATGTGTCAGCTAATCTGACTGATTCTTTTAGTCTGTGTGATTCAACCAACATAAAATATGAAGAACTTTTGGTCGAATTGGTAGACAATTTGATTTTTAATAAACTCCGCCGGTTATGGGGGTAGGATGAGGGGAGTTAGAACAACGATATATGTCGATTTTTGTATGGGGAGAGGGTTAAATACCCAAGTGAGGATTTGATGTCCTGGTGATTTTTTTTTTTTAAATTTTTCTATTGGGGGAAGGAAGAAACTTGGGTGGTTGAAGTTCAAGGGAGGGAAAGATTGAATTTTCGATGGGTAGAATGGGATCTCCTAGGACCTTGGGTACTCATCCAGCCAATATTGATTTCGTATTTGGGATGAGAGAGTGTCAAGTTAAGAATTTAGAGAGTGTAGCTACTAAAGATCCTTCTAGTGGGAGGGGATTGCCAGGAGGAGATTGTCATTTGAGCAAGAGTTTTGTGCTTAGTAGTTCGAGGAGTAATATTAAGCATGTTGCTTGTAAAGGAATGTATGGTGGGAAGAGGCAGAATCGGTGTCAGAGGAATTTAAGGTCCATCGGTTTTACTATCATGCTGTTTGGGTTGTTCTTTTGGTTAGATTCCATCATGTTTTCAGATTTTGATTCCTTGAGTTTCCGCAAAAGTTCAGTCTTCGAAACTAGTACGAGGAAGGTACTTCACTTCACATATATATTTTCTGGTTCTTTTGTTAAGTGCATTTATCAAGTAACGGTGCGAGCTCTGAAGTGATTCGTAATTAGTTTTTAAGTTTTCGTATCTGCGGAGAATTTATTGCAACTTGCAAGACTTAAAGCTGCTCATTTTAGATCGTGGCCTTAAATTTTACGCTCATGGTTGAGACTTTGTGGCCTAGGCTCTACATACCGTAGGGAGGAAAAAGCTTAGTGACATGAGTTGGTCAGTTATGAATAATGTATAACTTGTTACTTATTCATTCTTCTCAAATCCATGGACCCTAAGGTGTTGCAGGGGCTTAAGTGGTCGAACTTCCACATGGCCACACTACCAACCAAGAGGTTGAAGGATCAAACCTTGTAATCTTCGAGTTCCAAAGCTTGAGGTTTCCCCCCCCCCCTCTCACCCCACCAGTTTTGGCTGTTCTTACAGTGCAATATAGTGCCAGATGGCTGTATTCCTGTTGAATAGATTATTTCACCTTGCATGCTTTTTTATCAGTTTCAGCCTTTGGTTCGTTATTTCCAATTCAGCATTCAAATGGAGTTTGTGAAAGTTCTCTTCTTATGCTTAGGGACGTAGTCTGGGGAGCTGATTGACTTACTTTTGCATATGTTCTTGGAAGGGTGATAATGGGGTTCCTAGCAATAACACGAGTTCTTCTGTGGTGATGTATGGTCGCCTTCTCAACTTGGCTTCTAATTCTCTATCAGAGGTTCTGTTCAATACCTATACCGAAGCTTTATTGGTTACAATGTTTTCTTGTATCTTTCTTTTGTTTCCCTCTGTGTACATCTTCCTGAAGTTTGTTTGATGTTGCAGAGATTTTTTGAGCGAATCCCATATAATCCATGGAAAGAACCATCTTCTGGAGCTGCAGTTTGGAAACCTTGTGCAGACAAGCAAATTCCTAAAGATCCAGGTGACTAAATGTTCCTAACTAGCTTAATTTTACTACCCTCTGTGGATAAGTATTCCGAAATTTTCAACTTATCTACATCTTTCAGTAGTGTGTCACTGTCCAACTAGGTACACAGCAAATGCCAAACTCAAAATCGATTTCTTAGGTGTATTTTATCAGCCTGGATTAATTCCTCTGTATTCTTCTCATGGTACAGGAACTTCAATAGGGAGCAATGGCTTTATACTCGTTAGTGCTAATGGTGGCCTCAATCAACAACGAGTTGCTGTAAGTGCTTCTATGGATACTTACTATCATAATCTTCGTTGAAGGATTATGGAGTTCCTTTTGATCGACTTTATCCTTTTTTTTTTTGGTTATATAGTCTTTACTCAACCGTTTCCCCCTGGTTGATCTGCTAAGTATATGACAATGTGAAATCCCGCCTGTCTCGTGATATGTTGTTGTCTTTTGATCTCCAACAGTAATGATAGAATCCATCTCAGAATATCCTACAGTTAGCATCTATAAGATGTGACTTGGAGCTGTAGTCATCGATGCTTTGGGTTTTTGAGAGATGAGTTTTTTTACATCTGAATATCGAAAACATTAGTAAACTAAGTAGCATCTGCATCCTGTCGATACTAAAAGTATATGTGAAGCATTAAGCACTCGCTATATTGACTATTGGGTGAGAAGTGAAATGCAAAAGTCTGAAGGGAGAAGATTAACACCCCCTGTACATTCCTATCGAATTGACGAAAAGAGATGGGCCCTTCTCAAGCAAACAATGTGTGTATAGGTTTATTAAATCACTCCCACTACCAAAGTGAATACTTTGCAGTTTTACACTACGGTGTTATTTCGTCTTAGGAGGTACATTAGACACTTGTACGGTAAATTGGAGAAACCTCTCTTCTGGGAAGACTGAAAGGTTGCAAATGTCCGACTCCCCTTACCCAGTGGGAGCAGAAGCCTCTGTGAGTCTGTGGTAATGATGATGATGTAGAAATGTTGTTTGCAGTTAACTTCCGTGTGGTTAGTTAACCTGCTGGACAATGTACCATGAAAGAATGTTAGGCACTTTCTAGTTTTCCATATCTCGTTCTTTATTTTAAGTGGATTTTTGTTAAAGACCTATTTAAATTCATAGACAAAAACTGTTCACTATTTGAGGTGAGACCTTATTCCTGCTGCTAATTCTCGTAATGGCGCCTGATATCTGGCTCCAAATTGTTGGGATAGAAGCCAATTTAAATAAGAACTGGATACTATCTGTGTGTTCAAATTCCTTTACAAAGTAAGAAACCTTATGGGTAGTTCTTTATGTCTGCAGGTTTGCAATGCCGTTGCTGTGGCATCTTTGCTTAATGCAACTTTGGTTGTTCCGAAATTTCTCTACAGCAATGTCTGGAATGATCCAAGGTTTGATCACGCTGTGGCTTTATAAAAATTTATCCATGTCAATCTTCTAAAACATGACATTTTTTCGAACTGTTGGAAGTTTTCCATGCTCCATATCCAAGTTTGTTTCAGACATTGGTTGGTTCTCTCTGTTATGGTCGTACATTATTCTTGTAAATGTTCTTGTTTGGCATTATTCCCGCATGCAACCAAACGACCACTTACTGAAATCTAGAATTCTAGTTGAGTGATCGAACATGCCATCTTTAGTAAAATGCGGTTGTTTGCTTATGTCAGTATAGCCTTATTATTTGCGCTTCCCTACATTTGGTTCCTCTCCACTTATTTGAAGATATATTCCCATCATTCCATCCATGTCACATACATATGCGGCCTGAAGGGTCGAGTTTACAGCATGCCAACTCTAGGTGTTTGTAGAGTTTACATACTACATTATGGCCTCGTCATTCCTTAGTGCATCAGTGAGGGTTGTTTCTTATTCCATAGCTTCTATAATCTAACCAGATAATTGGACTTAATTTTTTTTTTTTCTCGGGATACTTCAGAAGCCTTCTTTGTGAAAATTATGTGCTGTTATGCTTGTATTCTATGTGCTTATAATCTATTGGGTCAATGCTGCAGTCAGTTTGGCGACATTTATCAGGAGAAGCATTTTATGGACACACTGAAGAATGAAGTAGCCATTGTCAAGGATCTGCCTTCTCATTTGACATCATTGGACCTGATAGCTATTGGTAGCCAAGTGAGTTGCTTGCAACCTTTGATTTTGGCAGTACACCTTATGTATATGATTTTCCAAAACCGAGTTCTTAATCATGTTTACAATGGTTTTCAGTTCACTGATGCACAACTTGAGAAGGAGGCAAAGCCAATTGATTACGTTAGAATTGTCCTTCCTGTCCTTTTGAAAAATAGAGCTGTTCATTTTCTTGGATTTGGAAACCGTCTTGGTTTCGATCCGCTGCCTCCACACCTTCAGGTCAACAGCCTATTCTGTCTTTTACCTGAGATTTTTGCCTTTTCAATTTCTGCATTCCAGATATGTTTCAATAAATAACACAAATAACTACTGTATAATATTTAAGGATGTGGGTTGTTTCTAAAAATGATGTCTTGAGCAAGGGAGAGAAAGGCGATAGCAGCAGTGGCTTTAATAACTAGTCGCCTTTTTTTTTTTTTTATATATAGTTAAAGTGAGGGCATAAAAATTATATATCACGCTAAGTGTCTGCAGAAAATTCTCAAATGCTCACTGATCAATGGCGCACTTGAATCACTGGCTATCAATGCTCACTGATTGTTGATTCTGTTGAAGCTTCTTTTACTTGTCTTCAGTTGATCAGAATTTTTGACTGACCTGCTAGGTAGTCATTTTGATTGCAGAGACTGAGATGCAAATGCAACTTTCATGCTTTGAAATTTGTGCCAAAAATTCAAAAAGCCGGTTCACTGTTGGTCAGACGTATAAGGAAATATGATGCTCCACGAAATATGTTGGACAAGGAACTTCTTGGAGACTTTATGCCAGATGAAGCTCCTAAAAGTCATGGTGAAAACAAAGCTCCATCCAAATATCTAGCTCTACACTTGAGATTCGAAGTGGATATGGTGGCTTATTCACTTTGTGAGTTTGGAGGTGGCAAAAGTGAGAGAAAGGAACTAGAAGCTTATCGAGAAACTCATTTTCCGTTGCTCCTTCAACGACTTAAGAATATGAAGTGCGTTAGTAGCCTTAGTTTTCTATATGTGTCGACTTTGGAGCTTGAGATGTTATCCTACATTGCTCGTAATAGTTGTGATTTATATAATCTGTGTATTTGTGTGTAGGCCTGTTGCTGCAGAAGAGTTGAGAATTTCTGGAAGATGTCCCCTGACCCCCGAGGAGTCAGGTCTTGTTCTTGCTGGTCTCAGTTTAAAGCGTCAAACATACATATATCTTGCTAGCTCTCATCTGTATGGCGGGCAGTCCAGGATGAAGCCGTTCACCAGCCTGTATCCCAATGTGGTAACTAAGGAAGATCTCCTATCTCCTAGTGAACTTGAGCCATTCAGGAATTTCTCTTCTCAGGTAAGTTGATTCATGATTCTCAATCTATTAAAACTAAGACTAGTCACTTCCAGTTGAGCTGCCATCAGAACGGAACTTTTCTCCACAGCTCTAATTTATCGGAAAAAATGTTCAATGGTCCTTTTGAGTTTGTATTTCTCTGTGCATTGGTAGTATAAAGTTCCCAGAAAGCTTATGATCCCATGAAAGTGGTGGATGGCCACGTTCTTAGTATGGTCTTTTCGACTCCTGTGTGGCAGTAGAAACTAATACAACCATTTCATAGTTCTACAACGTTGATAATTGGACTGGGTTTCTCCTCTGCCTTCTTTGCTTTGAACAGCTTTTTCATTTTCTCATTGATCCTTCATAGAACGGATTATTCTTCAGACTTTTGTACTTGTTACTCTCATGCCAAATTGCGAACCAACTCAAAATAATTCTTGTTTTCTGCAGCTAGCCGCACTGGACTTCATTGCATGTGCAACAGCTGATGCCTTTGCCATGACTGACTCTGGAAGCCAACTATCTTCTCAAGTGTCAGGATTCAGAACATATTTTGGTGGTGGTCATGCTCCAACCTTGCGACCCAACAAGAAAAGGCTTTCAGCCATCTTCTTGGAAAATGGTACCATAACGTGGAGCAGGTTTCAGGAAAGAGTAAATAAGATGTTTAAAGAAGGTCAAAGGGTTCATGTGAGACGTTACGGGCAAAGCATATATCGGCAACCAAGAAGTTCTGAATGCATGTGCAGGTCTCGCTAGATTTCAGCTAGCTACCAGTCCCTTGAGAGAGCACTCTCGGTAGCCTGTGCAGATGTTGCTGAACCTACCTCAGATCGGTTGGCTTCTTTGTCACCCTGTAAGTAATCATAAGTTAGGATGAAACATACCCTTTTCCATTCTTTGAAGAGCACAATTTTGATGTTTTATTCCTGATCAATCATGGGTCGTTTTATGTAAATGTTTCTGATGGACTAAGAGAGATGCTAGCTGTTACTGGCATCCTTTCTTGGCCATTAATTTTTAGTTTTTTTTTTTTTTTTTTTTTTTTTTTTTTTTTTTTTTTTTTTTTTTTGGTCATTTATGCCATAGAAGAAGTTAGTGCTTCACGATGTTCATCACTGATGTTGGTGAGACTGAAAGCATATCCAGCTGACTGTAGTTTGTATTGTAAGTTTACCCAGTTTAAGAAGAATAAATGAATAATTGTTATTATTGAATTTGAACCCGAAATACCGAGTTGAAGATATTACATATATCAATTGACACTTTGACAGGAGGGCTAATTTCCAAAGAGCAGAATTGGAATCTACTCATTCTTCACAATGATGTCACTTTTCATTTCCCTGTCCTTATGTCCAGGACTGTGATCATCATCATTATCATAATGCTGTTCGCAGTTTGAACGTCTCTCTCTCCTCTAGAATCGGGGATGCTTCATTCATGATGGAGGGAAAAACCTGTTTAGGTTGAATGGGAGGGTGTAGAACTCTTCGTTCCTGCTGTCTCCTTTGAATGTTCGGAATTTGACCCACCATGGCATCCCTCTGTCTTTTGCACTGTCCATGTAGTCTAGGGTGTTGTCGAGGAGAACGGAAACAAGCAGAGCCACTGCCGGTGAAGATGAAAACATGGTATTGATGAAATCATTAAACTGCAATCACGGCCACCAAAGACAGTCAATTTCTGCTCGTTTTAAATGAACGCATTCACTTTAGAAAGAGAAAAAAAAGAGTGAATTGAGTAGGCAACATTCTCACCCATCCAGCCCTGGTGTGTGAAGGGCCATGTAGAGCAGTGGTGGTGTATTCCCTGAAATAGTTAGGGATAGACAGACCAAGGAACATGGAAACACCAGTGATGAACAGATTCCTCATGGAGTTCATGTTAGTGAACTGCAAGAACGATAGCCCTACCGAGCCTGGAAAAGTAGCATAGAAGAAGTCAAGAAAACTAGATCTCTTTAGTATGCCTTCAAAATTCAGAAGTATCCGTATAAACTCACCAACAAGGCCGAATAAAACACAGTATACAGCTGCGAAGATGGTGAATGGTATTGAAGCAAACAAAGCTCCAAATTTTCCTGCAGGTGCCAGTCAAATACTTGTTAGATGACAGTCAATCTTTAATTTTAGCTGAAACCGAAGGTAAATGCAGCTGGCTTTACCTAACAACGAGAAAAAGATCATAAAACCAGCTGAGATTTGGATGACTCTGCGACTTCCAACACGGGTGCTACCAAGAAGGCCTACATTTTCTCTGTTATGGATAAAATTATGATCAGTTATGGGAAAGCTGCATCAGTAGTAGGAAGATCACAGCATGTATGCATATATACTCACATTGACACAGCAGAGCCACTCAATGTCCCAAAGAGTCCACTGAGTAAGATCCCAATACCCTGTTAACGGCATCACCAATTTTAGACTCTTAGTAAAGCAACAACAATGTGTAGAAAGAGTGAAATGAAATATAGAAAATGAAAAGAGTTTTAAGAAATAGGCTGCACTGACCTGCCAACCTATACCACGACTCAGAACATGAGCAGGTGGAGGAGTTGCACTTGCTAATCGAGCTGCTGCTTTGAACGCTCCAGTAGACTAGTTAAACAATAACAGTCATTCTTGTCAGGTGGAAGTCCTAATCAAGTCATGTTCTTATGAAAATATGTCTGTATATGTGATACCTCAATCAGGGAGACTAGCACAGCAGCCATCATTCCAAAAGCATGACCAGCATCAAAAGAAGGGGCACCCCATTGCAAAGGGTATGGAATCTTTATCCTACAAAGGATTCAAAGAAGGGGCACACAGAAGATTTCAGTGATTACGTGTCAAACAGTAATAGCTACTCGAAATGATAGGTTTTATGAAATGTCATTTTACTCCTCGAGTTCTCAGTTGTCATCAATCGATAACTACATCAATATATTTCTTTAATGTTTGTTTGTCATTAGCTTCTCATCATTTTCTTACCATGGTGCAGTAGATATGAGGTTGGCCCTGTCAGTTCGGCAGTTCATTTGAGTTTTCTCAGGACGGTGTTTGTACGCACCACTGGCTGTCAGAAGGTGTGCATATGCCCATATCACCGCAATGGAAAAAATGAGAGCAAAGCGCTCAAGCATTGGCAATGTCCTTATCTGAAAATGTTTCAGATACTGTAACACAGAAGAAAACAAAAGCACACTACAGTCAGATTATCTGGTGATTATCGGTCCCAGGAAGAGGTACTCAATTGCTGAACAACAACTTTTGGATAGGCCTAAAGATGATAATATACTTTCTGTTGCTTTAATCAGTCAGCCTCTCTAGTTTAAGATGATGGTTTAGCTATGACCCCGCATGAACTAAAGTTTTTTTAGTGGAAGTCATTGATTACTGTCTTACTGATTACATTTAATGTCCCCTGCTGAGATTAAGTCTTACTAATTCTCCTAAAAGTATAACGAAAAGACAGCATTTCATATATTGGTTGAGCCAAACATAGCAGTTCACCTGAGAGAAGACCACAAACAGGATAAGCATAGGGACCCCAATTTCGACACACCGTCCCACCTGAAGATCAGACAACCGGGAAATCAACTGATTAGATGTCGGAAAGAGACTCAGAAAGAAAACTTTGTCTGATTGATGATTTGATGGAGTTCATTTGCCATTTTAAACAGAAGCCAAAGTAAACTGTTACTCTTAGCTGTAACATAGATGGAAGTATCTAAATAGAAGTCACTTTTTAAGTAGTTGCTTTCAACATCTTGACTGCATAATAATGAATTGATTTGATTGCACTCACCACAGGAAATCCCCTATCAAGCAAGCCAAAACCCACCAGCGAAATGACGGGAACCATTCCCATTGGACTAAAAAACCTGTAACAGCAGGCATAAACATTTGTCAGCATTTCTTACAGTAGAGCTATTTTAACTATTATGAAATGAGCTTCTGAATCAGAATTTGTATTTGTCAAAGTGTTAACTTCAGGTTGTTGCATACTTGCATTTACATTCTAAACGTCTCGCATATCTGACGGACACTGTCACATTTCAGATACGCAGACACTTCTTTACCCGTCTCCCTGTGTCTGTTCCGTGTCAATATCCATTCAGTTTTGACCGGGATTGTGTCCGAGTGTCCAATTAGCCACTTAACAGTTCTAACCATAAAAAAGAAGTTATCTTCATAAATTACTAATTCAAATTAGTAGAATGTCCAACCTTGAGCAAATAGCCCACAATTGGCTATATCCCAGGATGATTTGCACACTTGATGCCACAATTACAGCCCCTTGAATTGCTCTCATTGTGCTATTAAACCTCTGTTAAAACAGAATTAACTAAATCAGCAAATACTTAATGACATCAACAAGCTAGAGTAGTAAAGCTATAATATTTTTCATGTACTTCTGACAGACCATATGGCAAAAGTGGGATCAGTATGACATAGAAACCATTCTAAACTTATGATGACTAAGCATTGATGAAAAAGCTTGGAACTATTGGACTCAACTTTTTCAAAAGTGTCAATTACAAGATAAGTTTTAACTATACTTTCCAATTAACAATAGAATCAAGTATGAATATTCATAGTCAAGCTAGTTCCTTTACAAAAAGCCCATAAGACAAGTGGATCATAGTAAGCCTTTTACTTTGTGCATGGACCTCCACTTATGTGACCAAAACTTTTCCCGTCTACTAGAATATATCAAGTTTTGAGTAAAATCGTTCTACAGTGGTGGTAATGAAAAAGTATTGACTAACCATGTGAGGATCTTCGATTCTTGTGAAAGATGAGTCATGGATGATGGATATGATAGGGACCATATAAGCATAGGACGCTCCGATGACGGTTGGTAAACGGGTACCAAATAGAGTTTGTAGTAGTGTATTAATCCCTTGAACAAAAAGCAGCGTTTGCACCACTCTTGCTTTGTCACCCTGTATTAAACATGTCATTTTTGCATAAAACTCGTGTGTTTTTCAGGTGTTTATAAAACTTATGAAGTGTACAAGTAAAAAATAATCGGCCTAAGTCGATTTAATCAAGTACAAAAATGCGATAACTTAGGGAGGTCAAGATGTACGCATATATGGCACACAAGATTCGTGTGTACTATTATAAAACTTAGAAGAGTAAAAAAAATGTGAAATAGCCGTTTTCTTCATAGGCTAGTAAAGAGATTACTAAACGTTACATTTCTTCATCTACTAATTTATACGCGTCATTTTCTTTCAATTCTTTACGTTTATTAAAAACTCCATCACATAAGGAACGCCAATTGAAATTGAGACACCATGATTCTAGAATCAAGATTGTGAAACCTTCTATTTTGAGGGTAATTCATAGATTAGTCTAACTTTCTTTTTAGACATAAGAGTTCAATCAGTTCATATAAATCCCGATACAAGATACATCTCTGATTCAAACCAAACGTAAACAACCTAAAAACGGGCAGAGTATAAACTTACATCAGAACCACCCATCCAAGGAACGAGAAGCGTGGGAATCATGACAGCAGTTCCTAAGGACAATAAGTAATGCTGGAACCCCAGAGCAACAGCTTCTCCTGTTTCAAACCAACAAAAAAAAATCAAAATTTTTTTTTTTTTCGGTTTTCATCGTAGGGGGTCAGATGTACGCAACCTTAGCACCTTAATAAAAGGCCACACCATCCGATAAGACACCAATTTTTTATTTTATTTTGGTAACTCGAGAGGTACAGATATACGCAACCTTATAATACGAAAACACGAAAGTGAAGAAGCTAGAGAAATTACCCCAAGAAGGATTGGAATCAATGCAATACTCTAAACCTTGAAGTTGGTCCATAGGTGGATGACTAATCTCATGTTTTACACCCTCCATTTGCTTAATTTTTCCCTCAAAAACTTTGGTTTTTTTCAAATTAATGGTTCAAATGAAATGAAACATAAAAAAAAAAAAAATTGTATGAAACTTGAAGTTGAAGAGAAAATAAAAGAAGTCAAACAAAATTAAAGATGGAGAAAAATGTGTCACTGTTTGGTTGAAATAAAGGCAAAAGTTTTAGTTCAGAGCAAAAATGTTAGTAAGAATTAAAGAGGGTACTGAAAAAAGGTTGAGAGAGAAAATTTGGAAATGGCAGAGCTTTATATATAGAGAAGAGAAAGCTTAAGCAACAAGTGTGAAAGGTTTCCGTTAGCTTTTTGTGAAATTCCCAGGTTGCCCTTTTAAAAACTGCCAAACTCAGTTACCGTTGCTTTATAACTGGCTCTCTCTGCAACTTTTCTCATTTTTTTACATTTAATAGTACTAATTAGGAGTTAATTAGCAGTCTGCTGCAATAAACCCTTAAACCCCCTACTGATGAAAAATGTGATTAGTGGTTTGATTAGATGCCTTAATTAGTAGTTTAAATAATTACTTGGGTTTTGTGGTAAGAACCTCCTGTTTTTACTCCTCAAAAGAGGTGGAAAAGCCATGAACAGATGTTGGGTGGTTTTTGTTTGTTTAAGCTTTGTTAGAAATCTTCTTCACTGACAAGATATGGTCAAACTAGTCTCTCTTGAGTACTTCAAGAGTTCAAGGTTCCAAACTTTGGGTATGTTGGGAGCTTGGGCCCCCCCTTGGGGATATGTTTTATCATCTTGTGTGTTGGTTGCCTGGTTGGGGTGGGTTCAATGAATATCATATGTCCTATTTTGTGTCCGCTCCCTCATTTCTATACTCTCAATTAGATTTTAGTAATTAATTAAATATAAAAGGTAAAATGAATTTTTTAAGATTATAATATGGATTTCTAATCTTGTAATTAGAGGGGTACAACCGTACAGGTGTGAGACATAAAATGAGACATGAGACCTCATTAGGTGGGTTCTTATGCGTTTCGATATACAGCCTACCATATGGTTACTTACTCCCTCCTACCCAAAAAGATTTTCCTCTTTGGGTTGAACACAACAACCAACAACACAATAAACAAAGGATAAATAATTGGTAAGTAAATAATTAATTAGACTAATTAATATACTTAACCTCTAATCCCCCCTCCCATCACCACCTCAACTTATCTCCACCACACACACAACCCGACCGACGTCCCATTGCGTCAGCCGTACCTACCCCCGTTGAACGGTCGTCATGCCATAGCCGGCCCCCTCTCTTCTCCTCCCTCCAATCCATCTCCTGTGTCTTTACTCTTCGATTGATTCAATTGCTCCGATCCATGACCACCGACGACCCACCACCCACCCCCGCCGGCGTTATAAATGAGGTCAATCAACATACCTTAGCATGCTAGCTCGGATCCAATGGTATTGCCTAAACCATCATCATAATCCGTTGGTTTCCACTGACATTTCATCAAATATTTGTGTCAGTCGATTGATTCAATTGCTCCGATCCATGACCACCCCCGCCGGCGTTATATCACCATTGATTCGATTTTCTCATCCCCAAATCATCCGATCTCATCATCCTCGCCAAGTCGCCGCCGATAAACCCGTAATGTCGGGCATCGTCTTCTCTCCACGATCCCTCTCTCTCCCACAAGTCCACAACCGGCCATCATGTGGGTTGCTGGACTCG
The DNA here is from genome assembly GCA_963680865.1 of Spergularia marina. Lineage (NCBI taxonomy): Eukaryota > Viridiplantae > Streptophyta > Magnoliopsida > Caryophyllales > Caryophyllaceae > Spergularia > Spergularia marina. The sequence continues at coordinate 26,259,756 of OY804546.1, forward strand.
CCTTCGATTTGGGCAACTATGATGTGATTTAGTGAGGTGATGATGGGTGGTTTTAATCGGAGCATGGGATGAGGGAGGTGGTGAGGAGAGAGAATCTAGGTTGGGGATATTAGTGATTAGGGAATAATTAAGCCCCAAAATTGAAATTATTGAGGGTATATTAGTCTATAAAATTTGCCAAATGGGGTAAGTTTTGAATAAAATGTTAGTGAATCGTCCCAAAAAGGAATATAGGAAGATGTCTTTGGATAGGAGGGAGTATATCATTTGAAAAAAAAAATTATATGTGAGGTGAGAAAATATGATTCTATATTATCAAGGATATGGCTAATTGAAACCGACGATGAGTCTAGGACGTTTTAAGCTCGTCATATATAACACCTCAAATTGCTTGAGAAATGACAACACTGGAACAAATGGAGTAAAGTTAACACTGGCTGCAACAAAAACTTTTTGATTCCACACTAGATTAACAAAAATATCGTACAGAGTAATCACCGGAATTAAATTGTCACTAATTTCCGAAAAAAATGTATAGAGTAGGCAACAACTCTAATTGCTTGCGTAATGACATTTGTATTACTACTACAACAACCAATCGAAACAAAAATTGAACACAAATCGCAACCAATCAACAAACGAACGAACAAATCAAACAAGGCCGGAGACAAGGGGGGCCTACCCCGGCTACGACCCGCCCTAGGTTTCCGAAAAATCGAAAGTTTTTGTGTAAATTTAAAATAAAATTAGATAGTATTTGGAAACAAGAATTTTAAAATTTGTAATCATTTCAATTCCATCATTTGAGAATGTGAAATTCAAATATAAACTACTCCAGTTTGCATGCCCAGTCTGTATATGTATATTGTTCTACTCATTTTATGAAATTGTCAGTTTATCCGTGTTATAATATTATTAGCAACACTATTATTTTCCATAAATTAGCTTACCACCATAATCACCATAAATTAGCTTACCACCATAATCACCATAAATTATATTATTTTCCATAAATTAGCTAATAATTTCTATATTATGTAATTACTTAGTACTATCCAATTAATGAATGCCAAATGTTCTTCTAAGAAAGACTTTGTTTCAATTTTTAATATAGTAGTTTGATGGCCCGTGCAACGCCCGGGCTACTTATGTTTAAATTTTAAAATTATGTAAATAAATTTTTTTATCTTAAACCTAAAATCTCATTTCAAACACCTGTGTGATATTTGTAATGTAGTTAGATGGAAACTCACCTTTAAAAACCTAAAGTCATGTTTCGAACACCCGTGGGATATTTGTAATGTAATTAGATGAAAACTCACCTTTAAAAACCTAAAATCTCATTTCGAACACCCGTGTGATATTTGTAATTTAATTAGAGGAAAATTCACATTTCAATCTCAAAAGCCAAAGTCCCATTTTGAAACACCCGTGGGATATTTGATCAAATTGCCATAAATCAAATAATTACTATATTACATAACTATTTTCCATAAATCAAGTAATAATGTTATTTTATTAGAATAATATTACCATGATTTTGAAACACCCGTGGGATATTTGATCAAATTGACATAAATCAAGTAATTACCATATTGCATAACTATTTTCCATAAATCAAGTAATAGTGTTATTTTATTAGAATAATATTACCATGTACTTACTATATTCTACTTTAGATAAACATTATTTATAATATAATAATATTATTATATGCCACGTGTCAGCGTGAGAATTGAGCGGGTTCAGGATTTCATATATATACTAGTTTAAAGCCCGTGCGTTGCACGGTTACATTTTAAATATTATATATTATATACGCACCATCAATTATCGAAATCCATTATAATATAAACAAAGTTTAATTTAAAGTCATAATTATATTGTAGATTTCATATTCTCATCTTCAATATGATGGCTATAGTTGTATCACTATGTCAATAGATAGAATATATCTATAATTCGAATATTATATATTTTAGGACTACACATAAACTTTTTCAAACTGTAGGAGAATTCCATTTGCGTTGTGGGGATTTGACCCCCATTTCCAGACGCATTCAATAATACAAAAAAAAAAGATAGTTGAATTTTTAAGAAAATTATATTAAGGTAGATGATGTAATAATTTTGGCAGATAGTAATAGTTTTAGTGCAAAGAGATTTACTCATAAATATTAATTCCTTCTATTAAGGCATAACTCACCTAATTAAATTCAGCTATTTTCTAATTAAATTAGATCATTTGACATCTGATATGTACAAATCAGATCAAATAACTTTCAATTTAATCATATAGCTTCATACCAGATCATAGAGAATCTAAATAAGCAAGACATGAGCAATTTTCATGCAAATAAACTCAAGTTAAGGTTCCTTAATTAATAACAATTATTTTAATTAATTTAGATTAATTGACATTTGAAATGTTCATATCAGATCAAATAACTTCTTACATTTAATCAAATATCTTTATCAGTTCATACAGAACGTAAATAACCAAGACATAAATAATTTTCCATGCAAATAACCTCAAGCTAAGGCCGATTGATGTTCTCTTGATTTTATCATTTTTACCAAAAAGATGTTTTTAACTATAGTCTATCAAGATGCAACGATGTAAAACGTAATAAATGCAAATGATGACGATTATAGAAAATTCTCAAAAGTAACAATATGCCAAAAAAAAAAAAAAACTATGACAGTGATGATGTCAATATATATTTATATTTATATATATATATATTACATTCTTTATTTAAAAATATGTTGATGGTTTGTCGCCAAACTTGATGAGAGCACTGGAAAGCTTGGCAAACCACTGTCTTGGGGCTTGTTTTAGTCCATACAAAGATTTTATGAGCTTGCATACTTTTTGACCTTGAACAGGACCTGAGGACAGCTCTCCTATGTTTATTCTGCCACCAATGTCTTTGTAACCTTTTGGCATCTGCATGTACACTTCTTCTTTCAATTCTCCATGTAAGAAAGCATTGGTGACGTCCATTTGACATGTTTTCCACCCCAACATAGCTGTTATTGCAAGCAAGGCCCTGACTGTGGTTATCTTGGCCACAAGACCAAAAGTTTCAGAGTAATCGATTCCTTCTTTTTGCCTGCAACCTTGAATTACAAGTCTAGCTTTATGTCTTTCTAGTGTTCCATCAGGTTTGAATTTGAGCTTATACAACCATCTACACCCAATTGCCTTTCTACCAGGGGGCAAGTCAGTGATTTCCCAAGTATTGTTAAGTTCCAAAGCATCCAGTTCTTTGTTCATTGCTGTAACTCAGTTTCTGTCCATGACAGCTTCATTGAATAAATAGGGTTCCTTATGTTCAGATATTTTCTTCAACATGCTTGCAAATACTGCATTTACCTGTGTGTTAGTCACATGTACAGCCTTTGCTGCGTTTTCCCTGGTGTTTCTTCCTTTAAAGTTCACCACAAAATCATCCATCCATGTTGGATTTCTTCTTTCTCTATTTGACCTTCTTAGAGAAGTATTACTCATTTCTTCTTCACTTACTGCAGTTACTTGACACTCATCAGAGTTACCAGCATTTTCATTTCCAATTCCAGCTTTATTTTCATCAGGCGTCACATTATTTTCCTGATCGTCAAAAGCTGGTACATTGCTCAAGTCCTCACTTAGTTGTGGTGGTATGGGTTGCATGAACACTTGTTTTGTTTGTTTATGAAAGGGAAACACATTCTCATGGAATGTCACATCTCTGGTGACATACCTCCTTTTTGTTGCCAAATCTTGAACAACATACCCTTTTTGCAATGCTGGATATCCCAAGAATACACAAGGTATTCCTCTTGGCTGAAATTTATCTCTATCTCTGACAGGATTATACACCATAGCAAGGCAACCAAATACCTTGAGGTTAGAGTAGTCAGGCATCTTTCCATAGATAATCTGATAGGGTGTCTTATTCTTGTTGACAGAAGATGGTTGTTTATCAGGTAGGCTGCAGTGAGTACACAATCACCCCAATATGCAAGAGACAATCCTGCTTCAAACCTTAGAGCCCTGCTGATTTCAAGCACATGTCTGTGCTTTCTCTCTACTACTCCATTTTGCTGTTGCCTATCAGCAATGGAGGTTTGGTGAATTATCCCTTTTCTATTGAAGTACTCAACACAATTGCTATCATCAAATTCCATTGCATTGTCAGATCTCACCACTTTAACCCTGTTCCTAAACTGATTTTCAACATACTCATAGAAATTTTTGAGTGTTTCAAAAGCCTCGGATTTAAGTTTGAGTAAGTAAACCCAGGTTCCCCTTGACAGATTATCCACGATTGTTATAAATTACCTGTATTTACCCTTATATGCAACCCAATATGCCCCCCATATATCTATATGTATCAAATCAAAAGGCCTAGCCACAGTGGTCATGCTAGTGCGATAAGGAGATTTTGTGTTTAGCCATAGCCCATAGGGCAGGACAGACAAATTTGGTCTGGGAGGTCACTGGTTTTTCAGGTTAAGAGAGGGTAAGTGTTTGAGTTTGCTCAGGGGAGCATGGCCAAATCTATTATGCCAGATGTTATAAAGAGAAACATTATTCTTAACATTCAAACCAGAAATGTTATTACAACTTTCCAAGAATTCATGTTCACAAGTTGGAGTCTCCACATTACATTTTCTTTCTAACTTTGAAATACTAGAACAGACAAAATTCTCTTTTCTTGGCTTGTTGGCTTCTGGTTTGATGGTCTTGGTGGCCTTTTTGTAGCTTGGGTTTAGGTAATAGAGACCACTGTGAGCCCTTCCTAGTTCCTTGATTTGATGGCTATTACATTCCTGCACATTGCAATGAGTGTTATAGAAAGTCACAATGCAATCATTGTCTCTTGCAAATTTTTGCACAGACAACAGATTTTGTTTAAATTCAGGAACATATAACACATTTCTTAATTTCAGTCCACCAACAAGAGTCAGGTGACCTTTATGGGTCACATATGCAGTCTTCCCATTAGGCAGATTCACCTTTGGCTTGTTTTGGATCTCAGTCAAGTTCTCCAATCAGGCTTGGCCACCATGTGGTCAGAGGCCCCTGAATCTATGATCCACTCTCCTTCAGAAGAGTGTACATTACAACTAAGAATCATACCTGCAAAGTTGCAGTCGATCTCATCATCAGTGTCTCCATTGTTGCTAGGATTGCTGCTGCTTGGGGCAACTTTCATCAGTTGTTGAATTTGCTGATTCATTTGAGCCAATTAGGTAGCAAAGTCTGACTGATCAGCCTCACTCTGAACATTTGATGTTGTCCTAGTCTGATTCCCCTTAGACCTGTTGTAGCTATTGTTACCGTTGTTGTTCCACTTAACTCCCCCTGAGTTGTTGCCACCTTGGTAGTTTCTCTGACCCCACTGTCCTCCATTTCCTCTTCCATAGCTTCCTTGGGTCATTCTTCTCACTTTTGGGTGTCCTGAGGGATATCCAACCACTTTCCAGCATTCTTCAGTTTTGTCGTTCTTTATTTGTGGACAATGGATACACATCAGGTCTACACCATCTTTCTTTGTCATCAGTGCAGACATTTCAGCTTCTTTGCTTCCATGAGTGTTCAAACACCACACTTGTGTTTCTTCTTGCAGCATGAGATTAACAGCAGCATCCACTGTGGGTAATGGACTCATCATGAGAACATTTCTCCTGAGGGTTCCATAGACTTTGGTGTCTAAACCATTGAGAAACTGAAAAAGTCTACTCTCATCCTTTTGTCTCTAAATTGCCTCCAAGATACTAGTAATGTTAGGTGTGACTTTCTGAATCTCAGGGAATTCATACATCTGCTCATATTGTTCCCACTTAACAAAGAGTTCTGTATAGTATTCATCAATTGATTTTGTTCCCTGCACACACTCATATGTCTCTTTGCTTAGCTTATATTTTCTAGCTCCATTGGCTACAGAATACCTCCTCTTGAGAGTATCCCAAATTTCTTTGGCTGTCAGGATGTACAGGTTTGCCATTTTTATGGGCTTTGAGACATTGTTCAGAATCCAGGAAATGACCAGGTTGTTGTTAGCATTCCACCCCTCAATATGAGCCTCATTGACAGTTGGTTTGGTTGTAGCACCAGTCACAAATCCCAGCCTTCTCCTCGCAGACAGAGCAAGCTCCATCCGCCTTTTCCATGGTCCATAATTCTCAGATCCAGTAGAATACAATAGCTTAGGGGGTTGCATTATAGAATACTGACTTAGACAATAGCTTAGGGGGAAGTCCTCTCATATAGGTTACTTGGTAATGTGAATATAATAGGTTTAGAATATATTTTCCTAATACAACACTATACTATCCTAATCTAATGATTTTACCCATATCTCATATATCCTCCAATACTCCTCCGCAATCGGAGCGGTAGTATCACGAACACTACGATTGGAAAAGAATCGAACCCACCAAAGTTGTAATTGTAGTCGTAGATGTAGAACACTTCCTTCAAATAGAATGGTTAACAGAGGTAGCGTCGAAACGAACCAATTGGAGGAACCAGTCAGCAGAGGCTAGTTGTCAAAACAAGCCAAGTGGGGTGGTCAAAACCATGCCCAAAAACCTGAGGTTGCCTTGGTGCTGTAAACTAAAATAATATTGAAAGAATAACATTGTTGGTGGTGTGATTGAAAACCAATGAAGCAAGCTGATGGGACTGCACGACTCATGGCTCCCATTATCACGCAAGTTGGGTTTGTTGCCAAGATGGGGTTCGCTGCCAAGATTGGGACCAAAGTGGACCACACGTTGCAAGAAAAAGTTCTCTGTTGGGATCGGGCCGAGGCAAACGATCACTCACGACGAGGTGGAGATGGCTCGAAAGCCCTAGCTAATCTACGTATGATTTGGAGATGGCTCGAAAGCCCTAACTAAAGGAAAGCAACAATGACGGGTCAAGGTGGCAATCTGGTAATGCGAAATCGGAAGTCGGGGCCAAGCAACCGACCAATCACAAAGAGGAGGCCGCTGAACCAATTGTAAGCGTTGGTGTAGCTGTTCGTAGGGTGCATAGTCGATGATTCCGGGTCAGATTCGTGGGGTTCGCAGGTGAGACCGGGCCGAAGCAAGCGATCAATCATGCATGGAACTTAATCTCCACGAGATCCGATCAATTGTATATTGTCCTAAATAACATCCGGATTGTTTCTTGCAAACTACTCCCTCCTTAAATAAATATATGACATTTTCAAATTACGTGAGGGTTTAACTTGCGATTATGAAGAGAGATACATGTCGAAAAATTATGAAACGTATGTCGTTGGATTTGTATAAAAAAAATACATTCATGCAAGTATAATTTCATAATTTTTACTAATATATCTCATGAGATATTGACGGATAAATATGATGTCTCGAAATGTGAGAAAATCATATATAATTTTATGGAGGTAGTATATGTAACGCCCCGGTTCATCGGCTAAGCCAGAAGTAGTCACCTATGGCAGCTTGCCAGGCTGTGGGCTAACCTCACAGAACAACACGGGTCCTTTTGGCGCATTTTTATCTTACTCATGCGCACGCTGGGAAACTTCCCAAGAGGTCACCCATCCTGAAATTGCTCCCAGTCAAGCACGCTTAACGTTGGAGTTTTTATCACATGGGCTTCCTAAAAGGAAAGTCGACTTTGTTGGTATGAGTAGCACTATCAATCATTTTAAGCACTTCATATGAGCCCTTAATTTCTTAGGAACCTCCTCTGAAATCTGGGTATTACAGTATATAACTGTCGGGTTGGGCAGGGTAAAAATGACCCTTGACCAGGCCCGACTCTTTACTGGGAACTGGTTATCCGACAAGGCCTCTAAAAACTAACTCGGCTCGGAGTGGCCCGTTGGATAGACCTAGTGCTACACTACGGAGGGTATAGCCTAACGGAACATGCAACTCATAAGTCATAAGTAGACATGACTCATAAGTCTTAAGCGTAACATTTATCTTACATTTGGCAGTAGTTTGGTACAATTACGTTTAGTATGTTTGGATTAATAACTTGTACTCCGTATAAGACGATACGGAGTATATAAGTTCCATCCAGATTAAACTTAATTAGCTAAAATCAAATCACGTTAAATGAGATTAGAAAGACGCAAGTGGCGAAATTTTCTTAGGTCATGTTTTGTCCTTAATAATTTTACAATTACTTAGGTCGAACTTAATTACTTCATTAATATTTCCTTCTAAAAAAATTTACTGTACTTATTAAAACGCTTACAAAATTTCAACAAATAAAAAAAGAAAAAACTTGACCACCACTATCGCAACTTCCCCAACTCCCAAAGCATCGTCGGAAAATCAACAGAGATACGAGAGATTGACGAAACACATTGAGCTCAATATTTTTCCCTAACTAAGATTCCTAAGTACGCTACCAAGTTCTATCTCTTCCATGATCCCAAATTTATTTACATAATAGTTTAATTAATTAATAATTATATAAATTAAGGAGCAGCAATTGAAAAAATTAGGGTTTTGGTGAGAGAGAAATTAATTGCCGGCGACAATGGTGAAGACGACGAAGAGTGGCAAAGTTATGAATCCTACTGACGCTTATCGGAAGGAGCTTCGTAAGAAAGAATTAAAACGGGTTCGTCAATTTCCCCCCCTTTTTTTCTTTCAATTTTATCCCAATTTCTAGGGTTTTGTTTTACTTCAATTTGACGTTATTTAATTCCAATTATTGCGATTAGATGAATGTTTAGTGCTGTTTTAAGTTGAATTGCAGTCGAATCAGTGAAAAAGGTTTGATTATGATATTTTTTTTGTGCATATTCTGCGTATTGAAGTGCGTAAAGTTTCAATTTTGGATTGTATTTGATGCTACATTTTGTGGCCGAAGCGTTAGATTACATTGGTGCAAGGTTTGAACTAGGATTGTATGTATTTCGGATTGAAAGTTCGAAAGATGGCGTGTTCAAGGTTGTAGTTTTCAAGTGCGGAAATGTTATGCGATAACCGTGAATTTGGGCATTGCCATAGTAATCCCTAGATTTTGTTGGATGAAATCGAGACAGTCTTTAAGCTACCATGAATAGAGTTTGGAGACCAAGCACATTAAATGATGTAGTTTTGCCTTGTAAGTCGTCGTGTTTCTCTCTGCATAAGCTTATGGAAACAAGGCATTGTTAAGTAATCACTATCTTGAAAAGGATCAAATCTATTCTATCTACACACAATCACAAAATGAATTTTGAAACCGAAGTCTCGAAAACATTGGATTGTTTACTCATGGTGTAGGTTTTACTTTGTGAGTTTGGCTCTTCTATGGTAGGGAACTGGAAGGATTAAGAGATTTGTCCGGCATGCGATCTCCTTTTTGTGAAAGAAGTTCCTTGGAAGATTTTGTTATTTGCGACTGTTTCTCAGTAGACGGGCTATTAGCTATCAATGGGCCACAAGTTCTAATCCATCCTTGAAAAAAGTTATGAGAAATCCTCTTCGGTATGGTAAAATGATTGGGTAGTTGAGTGAGTAGCTTGAATCACAGATGGTGGAGTATTATTATTGTTTAAGAGTCAGTAGATATTCAATTACTTGTCGTAAACAAGGTTGATGCCAAATTGCTGATTGGTGTAGGTACTTATATGAAAGTAGTTTGGGGACGTTTGGTTTGGAGGTCTCATGAAAGAAAAAGTGAACTGTGGTCATCTATTCCCTTTTCTGGATGTTTTTTTTTTAATTTTTTTTTTACCAGTGACTAGTTTGGAGCGTCACATAATTTCAAATGGAATCATATCATTATGTAACATTTTGTATTTTATATTTTGACCATTGAATGATTCACCTTGCAGTAATTGTAAGAGGTGTTATTGCTAATAAGTGATAACTGAATTCATGAAATAGGAAAAGACAAAACTCCGCAGTTATGTTGATTGTCAAGGGAAACAAGGAAATGGGTACAAAGAATGGATTTTGAAGTAATTAATTAGGTTTATGCTTGTCTTTCTAGACACGGTTCGTAAATCCTCATGACATCTTTCACATTGCCATGTCGCTACTCTAAAGATTGATTCAGCTGTTTTAATGCCTTTTTTTTTTTTCTCTTTGGGATGTCTGTTTCTCTTATCTGATAACTCGTTGGTTTGTACAGAACAAGAAAGAGAGGAAAAAGGTCCGGGAGGTTGGTCTCTTGAAGAAGGATCCTGATCAGATCAAGGATCAAATTCAAAAGTTGGATGTAATGAGTAAGTTGATCCATATCTTCTGAATATCTTATTTTTCTCATGCACATGCTGGATGCATTAATGTTTGTCACGCTGTCTGATTTTATCCATGTGATCATCTTCCTGAGGATCTTTTAACCTATCCCGGCGATCCTTCCAGAGATTTCTTGAAGAACATACGTCATGTTATGTTATCGGTCTTGTCAATTTTTTTAAGGGCTACCAGTAGCTCAGAAGTCTTGGACTTATTGAGCTTGTTGTTTTCTTATAACTCTTATTAAGTTTATTGAATGTAGTGTAGTGAGAAATATGGACAAAGCTCGGAGGCACGCGTCTATAGAATATTTGTTTTGTACTCTGCTATTAATTGTTGGTAATCTTGAAATGATTGTAGAGTAGAAGCAGATTACACTTTTGCTAGCTGGTAGGTGAGTCTGTAATAATGGAATAAAAAAAGGGTAGTCTTACAAGTTTTAGAAACGTTTTGAGTTTGCTTGTGGTGACCTGACTGAACAGCTGCTTAGATGATTGAATAAGCTGTGCATCTTTGCCTTCCGAAACTGTTTGTGCTTATTGTCACATTTGATTGTTTGACTGGACGAGTTGTTAAATGAACTATTCCCTTTCTCTATTTATATTCCACAGAGGCGGAAGGCTCACTTGACAAGGCTAGAAAGCACAAGAAAAGGCAGCTTGAGGATACACTAAATATGGTCATAAAGAAGAGAAAGGTACTCCCTCGCTTCCTCCCTCTTTACTTTTGACGATTTCAAAAGACGATTCATGTTGGCCGGCCCCGAATCTTGTTGTGACTAAGGCTTGGTTGTTGTTGTTGTTGTTGTTGTTGTAAATGGATTGGAAGCCCAGCATGTCCGAATGTGTGTTAGTGTTGATGATGACTAGACACCTTTTCTTGCAGTGTCTGTTAGATGCTTTTTATTTTTTGGGTCATCTGGAAAGAATTTCTAACAATTCTAAGGCTGTGAACATCTCATCCCCCCCTACCTTGCAATATGCGGGAGTGTTTGAGACATTGGGGTAATGTTGTTGAGTTGTAGGCTGTTAGATGATTTAGAACTAGGACGTTCAGGTATAAAATGCCCTCAATAACTGTGACGAATGGGGCTGCATTGAAAGTGGTAAGTCCAGCAGGCTAAAAAATGGATTTCATATTAATAATCGATTCAAACATTCCTGGAAGTAATGAAAACCTACCTTCAGGTTGAACAAGGGCTCCCTGCCCTTTTCCCCAATTGGCGTTGAGGGACTGGAAGTGGTGCAGGACTTAGCTTTGTTCATATTGCAGCATCTTTTATGTTGGGAAATTAGGATTCTGCAAGAAATAGGATTGGTTTTGTTAGTGGATGATATCTTATGGTGGTTTCATGCCTCCTGAGGATGGAGGGAGTTTAGACCGTGCATGGTTGAGGAAAAAGGGTGATTCTCATCACGGGATTGGGGGGGGGGGGTTGTCTCTCTGCCATCCTTCTGTTTTTCTCTCCACTTGCCTTTTTTTTTTTTTTTTTTTTTTTTTTTTTTTTTTTGTGCTTCAATGCTATTTATCTTATTGCAGCAATGTGTTGATGATCTAAAATTTCTCCTTAAGGCATCTTTTGTGTGGTTATAAAACTTTGCCCTCCTACCCACAAACGGGCTGATTGATTTAAGGGTTTGGTTAAGATGACAATGATCTATTTTTGTTGGTGTGCAGGAGTATGAAGAAAAGCTGAAGGAGAAGGGTGAGGAGCCTGTTATGTTCAGGTACTTGCCAACTCAAGCATACTGGCTTACTCCAGTTGTACATTCTACATTAAGCATTTTTTCTCTTACATAGCGTGTATTTGGTGCAGCCATTTAGGACCGGCACGTCACCGTATCTCAGCTGAAGAAGAGGAGAGGGCCAACCACCCAAAGCCTGAAGTAAATCCCGACGCGTTGCTTTCTTGCTTTTGTAATATTCTCTCTGTTCGACTTTGAAGATCTGATTTTTCTAGGAGGTTATGCTTAAGAAATACTCCTGCGTAAAAGGATAATTATAACTCATTTTGTGCTTTATCCATATAAATATTGTTGGAGGGTTAATTTGAAATTAAGAGTCTTGGACATTCAAAATGGAACAGAGAGAATTCCTCTGCTACATATTATTGTCATTTGCCTATCTTGTTCTTGATTGATTCACTAATTTGTTTATTTGTTTGTATTTTCAGGACTCTGTCTACTATCATCCTACACTAAATCCCACTGGTGCTCCACCACCTGGAAAGCCTCCGATGTACAACTCATCTATAGGTATTTTCTTTGCTTCCTCCACAATTCTTTTTCTCTCTCCTTTGTTGTTGTTGTTGTTGTTGCTGCTGCTTCACTTTCACTAAGGCCTTTAGTTTCATTCTGCTTTGATATTAGGCCCCCGAATTCCTTTATCAGAAGCGCCCTCATCAAGTGCTGCTGCATCATCATCATCAATGGGTCCAGATGTTGAGTTACCTGCACCACCTCCTCCACCTCCTTTGCCTAAAACTGGTGATCCTGGATTCATTAATAATTCAGACATACCTGCATCTCTGCCTTTGCCACCACCTCCACCGATGCCTCTAAAGCTACCAGGTTCAAATCCTGGAGCATCATTGCCTCTTCCTCCACTTCCACCACCACCTCCAGGGCCTCCTCCTAGAGAACAGATTGGAGTTCCACCTCCACCACCAGGGCAGGCCCTTCAGCCACCACCCCCGGGGACATCCGGTAATGAGCGAGAGGATAGTCGAACTGCTGCTTCGGATGGCACTGCTCCAAAGTCTGTGCAGGTATTTATCGCCTCTCACAAAATTTTGTGTAGATAGTTGGACTTATGGAAGGGTGAGATTTAATTCAACCTTTAAAAGAACTCATCATTTCATCTTAAACCAAACAAAAATCTTTCAACCTCAACTGATCTTAGGGTGATGGTCAGTTGGTCAAACATGTGAGGTTGTGACATTTTACATTGTTAAGGTCTTGGAAACAGGAAGCATCATGCTTTTATTTTAAAATCTCACACTGGTAACAAACAAATAACTGTCTTTGGCTGGTCACTTGAAAGTTGTCATTTAAGAGGTATAAGTCCGTCTTGATGGTTCGGAAACTCCAGCTAATATTTCTTGCAAGAACTGTAACCATAGCCTGTTCTAATAAACTTGAATATTCTGGATGTTTGATTTGAATTGAATAGTGTATCAGTTGATATGTAGCAGTACTAAATCTATATTTGCATGTTTTATGCAGGTGCCAACAATGATCCATCCACCACCACCTCCACCAGGATTACCGCCTAAAACAGCAGGGAATGAGTCTGCAGAATCTGATACAAAAGGTCAGGGAGAGAGCAGAGATCCTTCCAAAGTGGTCATATTGCCACCACCCCCACCGCGTCACCCCCATATACCAGGTGTATCTGGGCCAATGGCTCTACCTACGTTGCAGCCTGACGTGTTACCCCCAGGTATTTCAGGGTTCCGCCCACCCCCACCTCCGCCCGATATGCGACCTCCGTTTTCTGGTCCTGGGATTCCTGGTCAACCCGCACCCCCAGGAATGGTCCCTCTTATGCCAAGGCCACCATATGGTCCTCCTCCTGGACCTCCTCCTATGATGAGACCTCCCCTCCCACCTGGTCCTCCACCTATGATGCTGGTAAATGATCCAGCAGTTAGGCCAACAGCTCCGCAGAAGCCGTCCTTTGTGAAATCAGCCGCGCCAACAGTTGTTAAGAGGCCTCTAGCACAGCACACACCAGAGCTAACTGCTATGGTATGTTTATGTATTTCCTGGCTCTCTTCTGTTTTACCTTATCCCATCAATGCTGAATATTCAATCCTTTTCTTCCTTGGATATTAAATTTTGCCAGTAGTTATTTTCTGAATATTTGCTGTTTTGTCTGCTCGGTTTGTTGCCCCTGTTCTGCTTGCAGTTTTGAGTCTCGATGGGAGTGGGTTCTGTAATTAAATTATTAAATGACATGGGTTTTGAGGGCTTTATTGAATATATTACTGATGATGGTATATCGTGCATCCTTTTGTTTCTTTTGGGGAGGAATTTACACTGCTTAGACGTCGTAGGGGCCTATACAAGCTGATTTCAGCAAAATCTGGCTTGGAAATCTAAGCTTCAGCTCAGGCTCGTCTCGAAGTCGGCTTGGGCCTAGCTCAACATCGGCTCAGTCTATAATTCCCATTGTGTCTTAAATTAAAGTCTTCAAAATAACATACTAGTAGTACGTAATTCGGCTAAGTGTATAATTTCCATCTTGTCAAAATATAAATTTGGCTGGGGCCCCTTCTTAAAATAGATTTGATATCAAATACGACAGATAATTTTAAAAAATAAAAGCAAGTCTAAGCGAGCTAACCGGATCCGAGCTTTATTGAGCTCAAGTCTGGGTCAGATTGGTCAAGGCTCGCCTTAGGATGGGCCTCAAGCTCAAAACCGGTTTGACAAACTCGAGCTGAGCTTTGAGCTGACCGATTCTGGGGGCTTGGTGGGCAAGCTCCATCATTTACTGCTATAATTCTAAGAGGGCCTGCTGTAGTATACTGTGTATACCAATGAATGCAATGATCGAATGTCATTATGTATATAATCAATGGTAATCACAGATTTGGTTTGTGAGTATGTTTTTAAGGGGTTCATTTGTCTATGTGCTGATGATTCTCCTGTGGAACGGTTTTTCCCGAGCACTTTCATTTTCAAACCTTTCCATATCTCAAACCAAATGGGACTCTGCTTGCATTAAACTTTCTGGGTTCAACATTCTGCATACAGTAGTATTCCAAATCTCAAACCAAATGAGACTACATTTCTACTTGTGCGCTCATTTGTTTGTGTAGTTGTGATTTTTGGCATGGAATTCTAGCTTCAAGTTTACATTTTTGAGCCCTTTAAAGTTCATTCCTTAATTGTATCATGTATGTGACGTGTATGAATAGTGTTATGTCTTATGTTATTATTATGTGAACTAAATTATGTTTGGTCATGACTTGATTTATTCCCTTTTTTGACTTCTGTTGATTAGTAAAGTGATTCCCCATACTTCTCCTCCTGTATCATTCTTTGCATTTGCTAGCTCCTCTATTATCTCCAAATTTATGTCTCCATGGTTACAATACTAGCCGTCTTATTGTATGAATTACCACCGTATGTGTACCCAAGCTTTGTCAAATGTTGCTGGCCTGCGACTAAAAGTTGTCTTTGAGTTCCATGACTTGCATCCTATTGAATTCACATAGTGGCTTGATGGTACTTGTTCAACTGTTCCTTCATTTGCATCTCTCACGATTGTGAAGTTATGTAGACCCCTAGTTACTGTAAAATGGTATTCTGAACATATTCTTTACTTGTTGCTGCAGGTCCCTGCATCTGTACGTGTTAGGAGAGAGTCTGCTCTCCCAAAGCCAAAGCCAAAAGCATCATTGCCGACGACAACTGTCACCCTGAAGCCTGTTCCTTCTGCTCCCAAACCAGTATCAGTTAACCCACCAGCACCTAAAGTACAGAGCATCGACGACTCATACATGGCCTTTTTAGAGGACATGAAAGAACTTGGTGCACTTGATAGTTGATCTGGCTATAGGCTTTGGACATTGCTTCTTGCTCTTTTCATTGAAAACGATCAAATTGTCTAATTGTCTCGATGCACATAAGTTTGTGGCTGAACTGGATCGTTTTTTTTTTTTTTTTTAAATTCTTAAGTCTCCGGATGTATTATGAATCCATCACTGTAATAGCAGTTAGATTTGAGATTCTACCTTTTGGTGTAAGCTCAGGAACCAACCTGCTCAGCGGCCGAACTGGAACATACAAACTTAATGTTTAACAAGATACTTAAATTTTGGCTATAGCTGTCATCATCAGCTCGTCTTCCAAAATTTTTCACATTTCTGCAGCGATTACTCTCCGTTGATACATTCTTATTCCGCTTGTATCACGACTCTCAGACTGCTTGTATCACGACTCTCAGACTGCTTGCTGTCTAGATATGTCGAGCTTGGCATACACAAGTGTCGATGGAGTAACAGCTTTTGAGTAATTCGGGTTGACAGTCTCTCATCCTATGATATCACTTATAATCGGTATAATCGGTTAGTCTCGAAAGATTAGCTTTGTTGATTTATAAATCATTTTTTGAGGATACTAGTTGTAGTGTAATCCAAATATTATTTTTAACTTTTATGGACCACTTTATTTAAATCGTAATTATTTATTAACATATTTCATGTTAGGGGTTGATTCCAGAACGACCATGACAAACACCTGGTACATCCAACTACCGCTTGAGAATGACCTCCAAAAGGGCCTCCTAGTATAGACCATGAGCAGCCCCACGTCCCCTAGTAGGTCCTCCAAAAGAGCTCTATCACCGCCTATGGAATGACATATCCGGATAGGTGTCCTACCACCTCTCGGATAGAAGCCCCATCATGTCCGAAGAGACCTCATGCACCGTAAAGCGGTCTAGCACTGAGGTACAAACTGCAGGAACGGAAGCCGAACAGTGATGTCATAGCACTCATCGAGTGACGTCATTAGTGAGGTCATGCCAAACTCCTCTATAAATACCTCAAATTGTCATAAGTTAAGGTAACGAACAATGGAGATATTCTCTATACTCTCTACGCAAATACCTTACAAAAGCTGACTTAGGCATCGGAGGGGTCTTCCTCGGACATACCCCGGAGGCCAGTGACGGTTTCTCTGTGCAGGAGCATGCCAAGGGCCTTCCATCCTGCTCTCTGGATCACTCTCGAAAGGACTGCCGGAAAAGTGTTTCCGATATAAAACAAATTCTCGATTGTTGATTATTTTTTACCCAAACACTACATAATGGACCGTGATTTTACTTTTAGTAAAGCACGCAAATTTACACCATTAGTGAGCCGAAAGCACACTTTGCTACTTCCAAATCGAAGTTTATAATGTTAGCGTAGTTGCGATTCATTCGAAAAAAATTCACCTTCTCCCCAACATTCATTCATTCAGACTCTTCGCGCTCTCTCTCTCTCCCCTGAAACCCTAATCCCCAATTTTCGCATTTCGCAATTTGAATACCAACTTTCCACCAGAAAACCACAGTTTAATTCCTCCTATGGCGGACGCATTCAACTTACTTCAAATGTACCAAGACGACGACGATGACGACGACATGATCGACGCCGCCGCCGCTCCGGCCGACAACCGCGAACCTGATGACATGGAGGAGAGAGAATCGGAGCCACCGCGTCGAGAGGGATCGCTGGGTGGACCTGACAATAAAATTGAAGAGTTAAACCTATATGAAGCTACTGCTCCGACACCTAATCGGCAGTTGAGCGCGAGTTCGACGCCAAAGTGGACCAATTTACGGCCGCCGACGCCGCTTCAGTCGAGTAATTCAGCTCCTGAGGCGGCAATGACGAGGAGAGAGAAACCGGCGATTGTTGATTATGCGCATGATGATGTTGCCATGTCTCCTGAGCCTGAGGTAATCTGAGATTTATCACTTTTGTGCAATTCTCCGTGTTCTTGAAGTTTTATTGGTAATTCTTAACTTATCTATGATTATACGATATGTAGTAGACTGTAGAACTCATGTGAGATTAACCGGAGGGAGTAATATGATTGAAGTATGCCGTATATTTAGGGATTCGCGGAATCGTATTGAATACGCTGAAATTTTGATCGGAATTGATATTGTTTAGCTATGCCGAAATTATGTATGTGAATGAGAATGATTGGAGGATTTGTTTTTTTAGGTAGGAACACTGTTGTCGCCATTATTCGCTAACAAACGATTTTAAGGGAGCACATTGATTGATTAAAGATGGTCTTCTTGTACCGAAATCATGAATTGGGATGAGAATGATTGAAGGATAATTATACGAGTTATGTACACTGGTTTGTTGCGTAAACTTAGCTTAGAGCACTTAGCTGGTGTTTTTGTACTTTTGGTAGTCAAACGAGGGAATTTAAGGGAGCGTATTGATTGATTGTGAATGTGCATCATGCTCAGGAAAGTGTGTTGTAAAGGTAATGTGTAATTCATTGTCACCGGTTAAAATGATTTTGTTGGCGTGCTGTGGCGCTTTGTTTACTTTGGTAATAATTGACGCTTCAACACGAGCATTATTGATTATAAATCTCATTTATGGAAAATCTATTGTCTGGTTGGAAATTAACAATGTCATCCTTTTCAAACTTCAAATGTTTATACTAATTAGTTTTAGTCACTCTCAAAAGGTCTGAGATAGTCTTCTTCAAGAGTTTTTGAGAATTTCGCTACAAAATGTGCAGTTGATATTTGTTGTGTGAGATTTGCTTAACCTTTGGCTGAACAATTGTGCCAGATAACTATTTTCATGAATAGGAGTTCTTAATTAGCACTTTGAACTAAGTGGCAAGCTGTAGTTGGTGTTAGAGGTCTAGAGGGGTAGGCCAGAGTAGAAATTCCTTCTCCTTTTTGAGTAAAAAAAATACGTCCGTTTGTTATAGATGTGGTTGGTTAGCGTACTGAATGAGGTTTAGTGCTCATTTTTTTCAGGAGGGAGAGATTTCGGGCATGAGTACAGGGCGAGTCATTTTTGGTGAAGACCTTGGCAGTATGCGAGGTAAAGCATGCATTTTTGTTCATTTTTTTATTGTTTGCTCTTTTTTTTTATTTTTTTTTTATTTATTTATTACAAAGAGATATGCCACTTTAGTTCAATGTGTGTACCGTTGCCTCTGTCCATGGAGTATGTCATAGAGTTGCATGTTTGTTCCATGACAACCTGAAAAATAAGTGACATCAGTTATAGTGTTGGAAAATGCTTTAAGATTGATTTCTCATAAGACGCTCATGTCACTATGGATGGATATGTTGAAGATATGCAACGGGTTTCTTTTTTGATTTAGTATTATATCTCTTTCTTCCCAGTGCTCAGTAATAGATGTAAACAATCTTAATAGACTTTTCATATTTGCTGCTATGCTAATTGAAGCTTTTTGAAGGGAAATCTTATTGCAAATCACGTTTTCGGAAGTGACGTACCTGTGTTAGTTTACTTACCTTATCTTTTGGTGCATTGGTGCAGAACTCCAACAGACGACTCCAATCGCCAATGTACAATCAACGACACCAAATAATGTAGTAGGCTCTCCTCAGTTGTCTGGTCAGGCTGTTGTTGTACAGCCTAATGGGATCAACAGTGAAGTGAAAGATTTAGACACTGAAGTTCAAGGTGTTGAGATTGCAGGTGAAGATAATAAAGATGTTGATCCATTAGATAAATTCCTGCCTCCACCACCCCAAGAAAAATGCTCTAATGAGTTGCAGGTAAGCATTGGCTCTTTCCTTTAAACTCAAGACTGATAAGTGATCATTTATACCTCTCATGCTGCTACAAACCTCTGTATGATATTGACTCGTCTCCCATGTCTTGGCTTTCTATGGAATTTGGAACTCCATATGACTTGATCGTTTCTATTGAATTCCATCTTGTCAGCTGCATCAATTCTCTATTTTCCTCATTTATTTTTCTTTAGGTTATGTTGAACTTTGTTTTTTTTTGGGTGAAGACCATTTTGGGACTAAGGCTTTGTTGTTGCTATCAGAATAGAATTATGCTTTTGTTGAGGTATGTTATGGTATCTTATGGTATGTTCTTTTCTTGTGCAGGAGAAGATAAATAAGTTCCTTGCATACAAACGGCAAGGTAAAAGCTTCAATGTGGAGGTTCGTAATAGGAAAGACTATCGGAACCCTGATTTCTTGCGCCATGCAATGAGGTATCAAGATATTGATGAGATAGGGTCTTGCTTCAGCAAAGATGTGTTTGACCCTCATGGATATGATGAAAGCGACTTCTATGATGCAATAGGTTATAAAGCCTCTCTTAAAGCATGCTTCTTTTTCTCTGTTCAACTACCACTACGTTGATTTTTGGTTGTTACCTAATTCGTGCAATCTGAATAAGATCTATGTGCGTATGTGATCTACTGAGTATTGATCTTGGCAGTTGTGAATTTTTTATTAGAGTTTTCAATGGAATGTTGTGGGCCTGTGTCATGTTTACCACTTCACAATAATGTTTGCACTGGTAACCCGTGAAGCTTGTTTGCGTGTTTGGTGTTCTGTGTTATGGGTACTGAAGTGCTCTTGGTTTTGTAGATTAACTATCTGTATCTTTATTCTGTGCCATTTACAGTTATTTGTAACAGACGTTACCTCCAGAACTTCACAAATTTTGCACTTTATACACAATTAGAGGGCTTCTTTTTTTGGAACACAAGCGTATGAGCATAATGTATCTCCTTTAGTGTAATGTTGTTCATATGTTACCTTTTCTCATCTCTCTTCCTGATCTTTCTGACTGTAATGTGTTAAATACATCATTTTCATTTCTTGGCCATCCAGTGGATTTCATCTCTAGATTACATCCCCGAATTTCTCACGTACTCAAGTAACATTTTTGAAAGCAGAGGCTGCTATAAACCGTGAACGGGAGAGAAAAGAGCAAGAACGAAAGAAAAGTCCCAAGGTTGAATTTGTTTCTGGGGCAACTCAACCCGGGTCTGCTGGTATTGCACAGAAGGTTATGCTGCCTAGCCCAGGTTGGTGCAGGATTGCTTCAGTGTTTTTGATGTTGTTAATTACATTACTTTGCCTTTTTTTAAACCTTCTTGTATTGACCTTTGATGTTTATTCAGGTGTTCCCATTCTGCCTTCTGGTGGCTCGCAGTCTGGCTCAGCTGAGTTATTACCCAGGGAAGGCCGACATAATAAGAAATCAAAATGGGATAAGGTATTTTAAGTTCATATGTCTGTCATTCTTTCTATCAGAACTACAGTAAAATAGATGTTTGAAACTTGACTTGCTTTTGTTTTAGGTGGATGGAGATAGAAGGAGTATGTTGGGTGGCGGACACGAGAATGTATCATCTGTTGGTGCCCATGCAGCATTGCTCTCTGCTGCGAATGCCGGTGCTGGATATGCTGTGTATGCGTGAGTTCTTCTGCGATGCTCTTTACCTTTTATTATTCGTTTTCGACCTTCATAGTTCTAAGTAGACCTGTACGCTGGGCAGTGAGTTTTCCTATGATACCCCGTGTGTATAGGTGTACCTTAGCCTATACCTTGATGTTGCTTGTCAAAGGAGGAGCTCACTATATCTTTTTTACTCTACACTTAAGTGCAATATGGTTGCAACCCCTGTTTTAATAGAATGATGGTGTGGAGCCTAACGTGGGACTGTCTGAGATGTTTTGAGATACTGTGATAATGTAAACACTTGGAGAAACTGGGTTCTAAGCTTTAGCTTCTGCTTCCCTTGGGTTGGAAAACAGGCTAGGAGGGGTGCAAGTGCAACATACGTTCAAAAATCTGTACAATCCGATAGCACTCAAATAGGAACCTTCTCAAAATGGAAACTAAAGAAAATTTGGCTATGTGAACAATGTTTTTTGGTACCTTTGTAGCTTGGAAGAGATGCTAGTGGACTTCTGGAGAAACATTTTTTTTTGCAGAACACGCAAATCCAACTTAAAGAGCATGCCGTATTTTAGAGTCTGATTGGTTTTTTCAACTTTGTAAATACCTGTTAAAAGCTTCAGTGTAATAGCTTGTATTAGTCACTGTCCAACTTTCCAATTTTATGGCTGAAATACACAATTTAAGCCTCTTTTTTATTTTATTTTTATTTTTTTGGGGTTAATTTTGACCGACAATTTAAGGCTTTGGATGGAAGTTTTGATCTTCCAGTTATTTGGAACTTTCGGTGTTAAACTCCAGCAATTTGAAATCATGGGTCGTCTCTTCACTCTTGGTGGCTACAACTTATGTTGCATATTGCGTACACTTCATGGCTTTTAAAAAATATCAGTCTTCAATTTGAGGCACTAAGGTGGTCCAGTACTAACTCTTTCAATTTATTCTAAAACTGCAGGCAACAGAAGCGACGTGAAGCTGAAGAGAGGCGATCAAGTGATAGAAAGTCTGAGAAGAGATCATCATGACCAGCGGCGATACGGGCTATGAAGTAGTTCCTAGCTAGAAACCATTACTTTTTATGGGGCAATCTGGTTCGAATCCATCCAAACATGGTGGAATTGGCCGAGTACTTGGCAGGATATATGTTAACTTGCCTGAGACGTAAGTATAGTGGCTTTCAAAGTTCTCCTACCTGTCACTAAGCGTTTACTCCGTATAAATTGCTACATGCTGTTGAAACTGGACTGCACAGGAAGCCAGTGTGATATGTTTCCACAAAATGCTTCGTTAATCAACATTCATCTGAGAGGCTGCGTAATATTTCTCTGCAGAAGACAAGCATTGGATGCAGAGCGAATCGGTATGCTAACTGCTTATAGTTCTACGTACAAATCCTGACATTGTTCTTTGACAAAAAATCATCGTGAGTTCATTTTTTATCCTCTTTTAGATGATCATGACGGTCTAGTCTGTATTAGATACTTGCTTTGTACATTATAATTTGCTGTGTTTTATTTCATCCAAATGACAATCGGCGTTTTTATGATTGTGCATTAAATTTTTTGCTGCTTTTCAGTGGATTGATTTTGCATTAGTTTGATTTTGCTCATTATTCTGAATTAGGATGCGAATCCAATTTTTCTAAATGGTTAGTGTGAGTCCCTTAGTATATGCCTTTGTTCTGGGTTTCTTCCAGTTGGGTTTAGAGGCCCAAGTCCAGGAGAGTGAAATAATGGGATTAATTAGTGGTATTGGCGAAAAAATTGAAAATGGAACTCGGGACATCAAGGTTACCAAGCCCCAACTGGAGCTACCATAGACCAAAGCATAGAACCTATCCGATATTGTGGACTTTCTAATAGATGGTTGTGTACTGACCTAATCCAAATTAGAAGGGCTGTTCGAAGGATGTACATTGATGAGAATACAGTAGGTATTCTTTTTTACACAATAAGGCGTCATAAACAATGTCAATCGAGGTTTTGAGTTCGAGACTGGTACGTTATAGCCATGGTGATATGAGTGATGAGCTTGTGTGAAATGGGTAGTATATGCAGATTTAATCAAGAATCGCAGTTTGGGAAGATGTGTTTGGATTGATATTCTATTTATCTTATTGATGTCACAGAACAATTTTTACAATCAATGAATCAAGCGACAACCAAAATCTTATTGATGGTTGTGTACTGACCTAATCCAAATTAGAAGGGCTGTCCGAAGGATGTACATTGATGAGAATACAGTAGGTATTCTTTTTTACACAATAAGGCGTCATAAACAATGTCAATCGAGGTTTTGAGTTCGAGACTGGTACGTTATAGCCATGGTGATATGAGTGATGAGCTTGTGTGAAATGGGTAGTATATGCAGATTCAATCAAGAATCGCAGTTTGGGAAGATGTGTTTGGATTGATATTCTATTTATCTTATTGATGTCACAGAACAATTTTTACAATCAATGAATCAAGCGACAACCAAAATCTTATTGATGGTTGTGTACTGACCTAATCCAAATTAGAAGGGCTGTCCGAAGGATGTACATTGATGAGAATACAGTAGGTATTCTTTTTTACACAATAAGGCGTCATAAACAATGTCAATCGAGGTTTTGAGTTCGAGACTGGTACGTTATAGCCATGGTGATATGAGTGATGAGCTTGTGTGAAATGGGTAGTATATGCAGATTCAATCAAGAATCGCAGTTTGGGAAGATGTGTTTGGATTGATATTCTATTTATCTTATTGATGTCACAGAACAATTTTTACAATCAATGAATCAAGCGACAACCAAAATCTTATTGATGGTTGTGTACTGACCTAATCCAAATTAGAAGGGCTGTCCGAAGGATGTACATTGATGAGAATACAGTAGGTATTCTTTTTTACACAATAAGGCGTCATAAACAATGTCAATCGAGGTTTTGAGTTCGAGACTGGTACGTTATAGCCATGGTGATATGAGTGATGAGCTTGTGTGAAATGGGTAGTATATGCAGATTCAATCAAGAATCGCAGTTTGGGAAGATGTGTTTGGATTGATATTCTATTTATCTTATTGATGTCACAGAACAATTTTTACAATCAATGAATCAAGCGACAACCAAAATTCAGTAGACAAATTGCATGCCAACAATATTAGTGGTTGAATACTCAGTTGGAATAATTTTAATCCTAATGCTTGCCACGTATATGGGGACAATTTAGCATTAGAGATTAGCAGCTTACCTCATCATACATACACATGAAGATTTTGGCATTTTAATCTTCCAATAAAAAACATTAGGATAAAATCAAAATGGACCCCAATAAAAATATTCTCGACATGGTTGAGTTCAAACTGAAGCAAATAGTCGAAATAGACATTAGAGAGTTGAGACCTCTAAAGTAGTCTTCTATTTGAACAAAGACTAATGCACTATCTAATCTTTGTTCCAAAAATTCGGATAATTGGTAGAATGTTCAACAGGAAATACATGGATTTGTCTTCCCTCCCTAAGTCTTTGTTTAGTTTATGATTTTGTACAGAGTATATATGATCAGACAGTTTGGGGAGCTATTTTTCTCACACTCAAACAACTGCATTCACCAGTCACCGTCACTCCTTTGTGAAAGGATGGGAGATGAAATACTACATAAATATTGAATAGTCAGAGGAGTATACTAACCTTCTACCCAAAAACTTCACCCTCTTTTGTTTTGCCATTTTGACCGACCATATTGGGGTCTATTTGTAGACCAAATAAATCGTAATTGGTTGTAATAATCAATACATAATCTCTTCTGCATTGCATTCTACTAATTTCATTTAATTTTAAGGCAAACGTGTCTTTCAATATGCTTTAGGTTGATGTGATATAACCACCCTCTTAATTTGTGCTTGTTATTCATAGTCCGGAGTTGTCCAAAAACTAAAGTTTAAGAGGAATTTTCACCAGTTCATTTAAGGTAAGGAGGTGATGTAGAAAGCCTGAAAATTGAACCCATGATCTCGTCTAGCTTTCTTTCTGTGTTATACTCCCTCCATTTCATTAGTTCTTTGTATTTGATTTGAATTTCTCTCACAGATTCAAACCAAATGCAAATAACCTAATAAAATGGAGGAAGTACTTCCTTTTACTCTATAGATGATTTGATAATTTGTACACACTAATAAACCATAACAAGGGAATACTTTTTTTTGGGGGGGTTGGGGGTGCTATTGGCGCTCCATATAAGGGTCTTTGTGCCCTTTCACTCACAATAGTTTATATCAAAGGAAATTCGGAGAGGGCTAAAGGAGTGTCAATGATATTTCCGTTTTTTTTTTTAATAACTGATTTAGTTCGAATTTTAAGTTACTATGATCACATGAGGTAAGCACACCTCTAAGACTATAATATGATCACATAAGATTAACGGAAAATGCACGTGGTACCTCTGTACTTTGGGGTTTCGCACACGGTACCCCTACTACTCAACTGTCTGCACGCGGTACCCCCGTACTTTGGATAACTGCACGTCGTACCCATATTCCTACTACCATTACATTTTCAATCAATTTCATGATGTGGCATCAATTAGCATTTAGGTTAATTACATCTAACAGATGTGATAATAATATTAAAAAAATTTAAATAAAAATAAAATTCACATAAATTTTTGAAAAATTAAAAAAAAAAATCCCTAAATTTTTTTTTATTTTTTGCATATGGTACCCTTGAACTTTAAATGAATTACACATGATACCCCTAAACTTTGAATGAACTGTACATGGTACCCTCGAACTTTGAAGGGATTGCCCATGGTACCCCTGTACTATTGGACTTCGCACACTGTACCTAAATTACAACAGCTAGAAAACTAACCATTGGAACTTTCCTTTCCCTTTATTAACCACATCATCCTTCTCTTTTCAGCATATTTTTTTTTTTAATTTTTTTTGTGAAGAATTTATTTTTTAATATTATTAGTGATATTATTGTTTTTTAGGTACAATATTATATAATAATATAATAATATTTGTTTAAATGTAATCAACCTAAATGCTAATTGGTGGCAAATCATGAAGTTGACTGAAAATATAACTGGAGTAGGCATAATGAGTATGATGTGCAGTTCTTCAAAGTACGAGGGTACCGCGTGCGAAACCCCGTACAGGGTACCACGTACATTTTCCGTAAGATTAAAGTAGGGGACTGTCATCCTTTATTTCCTCAAGCCCCATCAATCCCAATGGGAATTACTATACACTTCATTAGATTAGACTTACTGTAAAGTATAAACAAAATTAATATAATAGTGCCTTTAGTAAAGAAAAGGAAAAGCTAGAAATGATTCTTTGAATAAAGCAAGGAAAATTAAAAATAGGAACCCTAATTAAAAAAAAAAAAAACCAAAGCCAAAAGATAACTAAAATTAAAGGGACATAAAGTCAGAAAAAAAGGGATTAATCATTTGAAAATTTTCATAATTTTTTTTACTCTCTCTACAACTCTCAAGAGACAAATAATAAGTGGAATTTTCTATTCTCTACCCAAATTTCTTCCACTATCATCAATTCATCACATTCTCACCTTGTCTTATGGAGTTATGGTCTCACCTTGCTTCCCACCACTTCTATTTGTCCCCAATTTTGCCTAATTTTCTATGTACACAAGTGATACAACAAGCTTTGGGAAAAAATGGGAAATTCACAATAGGTATAATTTTTTTCAAAAACAAATACTCCTTCCGCTTTTTTCGTTCGTAATTTTAGATTTAAAGTACGTGCCACGCGCAGCCTTGGAGCGCGTACAAAAGTCTCACCTTTTCCTAAGAGAGACGTGTGGGGTGAGAGAGTAAATCTCTTTCGGGACCGTAAACAAAAGGCACAAGAACTCGAGGAGAGTGCTTTCACCTGAAGACCCCCCACACACCACCGTACACGCGTGAAACACAAACGAATACTCAACATTGCGCTCATCGTAAGCTAAGGCTTAAGGGTGAATATCCTTCAGTAGACCAACTACTTGTTGCATTGTAGGCCTCTTGCTAGTGCTCTCCGCCGTGCACAGGTACCCGACTCGTAGGCACTCCACGGCCGCACGAGTCACTAAGTCATCGTCGAGTTTTATTCTGTTATCGAGTATCTTCGCCCCGTTGCCATCCCTTACGGATTTTCTAACTCGAGCAACGGCTTCTTCTGATCCAATTGATTGACCGGTCAATAGCTCGATAATGATCAAACCGAACCCATACACATCATCCTCGACGGTCCCCACATCGCCAACTAAGCACATTCCAAAGTCAGCAATTCGAGGCTCAAGGTCATCGGCTAGGAGGATGTTCGAGGGCACAAGGTGGCCGTGGACCACCGGCTTTGACCGTGCATGGTGTAGGTAGGCTAGACCACGAGCCACCCCTAGTGCAATTCGGTGGCGCGTGAGCCAATGTAGCTTCTCTGGTGATGTCATGCTATTGCTAGGTGTGGCTTGAGGGTCGATTTGGTACTCCCACGTGTCGGTACTCCAGTCGTCCACGTTGGGTCTACCCGGTGGTAGTTCATGTAGCCATGAGTGTAGGTCACCATTGGACATAAACTCGTACAACACTAGCTTCTCCTTCCCTGACAAATTAGATGAGGAATAATGGTAAGTAAAGATTGGAACATTGTATTGATGAACAAAATTAATGAGTTGAAAAAGAAGGTCCATTATTGCATACTGAAATTAAATTCAAAGGACATTATAATAGTAGTACTTCAGGATATAAATAGTTCACTCTACTTGTATATGGTCACACTCAAATTAATTTCTTTGGTGAGTAGTTCGTTGTCAACTAAATCATTCAAGAAATGTTTTATTGCACCAATATCTTACGATTATTTCACATTTTTTTCTTCCATTTCCTATATACAATGTGCATAATAATCACGATTGTTACGACTCAAAACCATTCACGACATCTTAAATCCCGAAATGATAACATGACATCTATATGTACCAACATGATACTGTCATAGGTATCAAAAACACACAACTTTCTACTAGTTGTTCAAGTTGGAAGTTGCCAATTAATGGTGATCTTTGGCTTGTTTTAGAGTTTAGTTAAAATGTGGGCACTTTCGAGCACAAATTCCTTACCTACTTATATTCAACTTACGCATCTCTTAAAATAGATTCCAAACAACGAAAATTACTCCTGTCTTGCAAACAAATTAAGATAACTTGACAAGTTTAACGAGATTTTTCTTTTCTTTTTTTTTTTTTTGAGGGGAAACTTTAATGAGTTCTTTACCATATAGAAACCTTTTACTTTGCTAAAGAGCAATTAACCTTCTTCTAGATTGTATAAGTACTTTTCTTGACAGCAACAGAACTGTACTCCTTTTAGCACTTCTCCCAAAAATTGCATCAACTTGTAGAACACGCACAATGTTCAGTTTTTTAACGGATGATCTTGCAGTCAATTTTCTTCATAGAAAGCTATTTTTCACCTAAAACATGACCTAAGGCCTCATTAAGGGCTAAGGCAGATCACAGATGTTCGAGCTTGTACTTACTACTCTAGTCGTAAATTCGTAAACAACTTCACTACGTTATGGGTAGACCTATTTGAGTAAATAATTTCATCCCAACACGTATGCTTCGTACCTCAATCTCAAACCTATTTACTGACCAAATTTGCATCCGATTTTATTGGTCGCAAAAAGGCTGTTTTCTTCAATTATATACTACTGTACATTGATATTTCACATTCCCTAATGTTTAAGGCACAAAGGAAAACAAAAATCTGAGCAATTGAGCGTCACGTTGTTATCAGATTATAGTTGCAGAAACAGACCAACTTGTTGCATTGTATTGCATGAACCAAAAAAAAATACTGAGAAAAAAAAATCAGGATAAATAAACCAAAAACAGTGAAAAAATTTGGAAGAAAAACACGAGTTTCCAAATGCAATGATGGCAGTGCAATGTATTACAACCCTTACGTTACGTGACCTCTTCCATGCAATAAATAACAACAGTACGACTTTGTTCAGAGGTGCGTTTCCCTTAAATATTTCCGTGAGCCCTATTTATGTAAGGTAGGTCCTATGTCTTCAAATTTCAACGACATCCCAAACAACAAATCAACTATAAACCATTCTCATTATATTATACTCCACTCGTCTCAATCCAATCCCGACGAAATGTAAGCTCGCTTTCAGTACGTATTAGACTGCTAAGCTATAGCTGAAATTCTATATTCCAGTGAAAATCATATTGACCGAACAATA
Source organism: Spergularia marina (assembly GCA_963680865.1). Taxonomy (NCBI): domain Eukaryota; kingdom Viridiplantae; phylum Streptophyta; class Magnoliopsida; order Caryophyllales; family Caryophyllaceae; genus Spergularia; species Spergularia marina. The sequence continues at coordinate 26,289,146 of OY804546.1, forward strand.
ATTTCTTTAAGAGAATAAAAGTTCGGTTTATTTTAGCTTTGTTAATGTTTGGCCTAATTAAAATATGTACTCATAAGTGGTGTTACTGTATTATACAGTCATTTAGATCGGCTAGGGAGTGTCGTTTTACTTTGTCTATATGATATTATGATTACACACATACCGTTTATTTGAAAACGAGATTCGAATACTCCCTCCATTTCAACAGATTCTTTGCATTTGATTTGAATCTGTGAGAGGAATTCAAACAAAATGCAAAGAACCTAATAAAATGGAGGCCGTATGAGACATAGTGTGCAACCACTTTTTAACTATCTTAACCATCCTATTGACTATTCACAGGTAAAATCCAGCTATCGATACTGTAGTAGTATTTCCGTTTATTTAAATTCAAACCAAACGTTAACAATAAAGGAAACGAGCGAACAAATAAGTAACAGTAAGAAAAGTGACTGACCTGCAATGCAGTAACCAGAAATAGGCAACAGATTAGGGTGTTTAAGCTTAGACAGGTCTTCAAAAATGGAAACAACATGCTCATGGTCAACTTTCCTTGCATTTTCCAACACCTTGATTGCCACGTGTAGGTCACCTGGTAGGACCGCCCTGTAAAGGGGCCCACACCTTCCTTGTGCCAGTTGAGACTCCCTCCCAAAGTGACACGTGGCAGCAATCAAATCCTTGAAACTCAAGCTCATCAACGGCTTCTCGAACATCACAACAGGTGCTGACGTAGGCTCTTTGATCTCGACCGTCCATGACGTTCCTGATTCCGTCTCGAATTCGAACGGCCCAGATTTGTCCATCTTGTATGGGACTTGGATAGGGGTTGAAATTACCCACTTCCTTTTACTCATCCTCACCTTTCTTCTCCTGTGGATGAGGTACACACTAGCAAACAGCAAAACGACAGCCCCTAATGAACCAAACGACAATGCTAGTATAAACTTCAATCTCTTGTTTTTTGGTCTGTGTGCCTTGTTTTTCCTCTGTTTTTCAATGGGTTTGTGTTTTTTGAAGAATTTATGAGTTGGGATTTTTGAATTTGTTACCACAACAGTAGAATCATTAAAATTACCAGCTTTTAGGAATGCAGATTTACCAAACTTTTGATAATATTTCTGTAAAAATGTTCCAGTAAATTTATTAAAAGAAATGTTGAGAAATTCAAGATTTTGTAAGGGTGGAAAATCAGAGGGAAATTTGCCCACCATATTATTATTTGAAATATCTAAATGTTTCAAAGTTTGCAACTTTTTGATGGGTATTAAATTACCAGAAATATTGCAGCTTGAAATGTCAAGATATTCCAATTTACTCAAATTATGAAAAAACCCAGTAGATAAAACCTCAAAATTATTATGAGAAATATCAAGATAAGTCAAATTAAAAAACCCAGAAATATTTCCCATGTTGGTGAACTTATTGTGAGAAAGATCAATGCTTTGAACAGAGGAGGAGAAATGAGAGGAGGGTGAAATACCAAAACTACCCCCAAACTGGTTGGTGGAGAGGTTGACTTTGTGGAGAGAACCGAGTGACCAAAGCCAGTTGGGAACAGACCCTTTAAGGTAATTATGGGAGAGATCTAGGGAGTGTAAGTGGGAAAGATTCCTGAGGAAGTTCCATGAGATTGTGCCACTTAAGTTGTGGAATGAGACATTAATCTCAGAAATTGGGAAAGAGCAATTCTTTGGAAAATGTTGTTGTTGTTGTTGTTGATCTTGTTTGTTTTGGAAAAGAAGAGTATTGTTGAAGCCTGAGACTGAGCTGAAGGCCTTGAGAACAAGGTGGAAATCAGTGGTGTTGCTGCATTTTGAGTCAACTAGAATGACAAGTGAGAGGAGAATGAGGATGAGTTTTGTGATGTTGCATTCCATTTGAGAGTGCAAAATTGGAGGAGAGAGAATGAGTGAATGAATGAATTAGGAATTTGATGCTTCTTTTTGTATTTTGAGGGAGGAGAGAGGAGAGAGGGAAGGAATGTTGAGTGGAATAGTTTTGATTTTTTTGGTTGGATTTTTTTTGGAGTGAGTAGATAGTGTGGGTAGGTTGGAGTGTGCTGTTTTTTTTTTTTTTCTTAATTTATGGGTGTTACTTGTTTAACTTAAGTGGTTCTGTTTAGTTTTTAGTTTAGTTGGTGTTATTGTTATGGTAGGAAAGAGAAGAGGTAGAATTCTTTATCTTCCAAAAATGGCTAGGGCTAAGGCTAAGGCTAGGCAGCTAGCTTGGTCCATTATGTTTGGAGATTGAGGCTTGGAAGTTGGGATGGTAGACAGAGAAACAAAGGTCATTCAAATTGGATTTGAATTGAGTTCATTCTTGGTTTGTTAGGTTTTGGTCTAACTTGGGTTGATTTTAATTCATTTCAATGCGGTTTGGATTGGGTAATTAAGTCTATTACACAGACGAATTCAAAGTGCATAACATTTGCTTTGAGTTCTGTAATGTTGGGGTGTCAATCCAAGTCTCACATTGAAGAAACAAGGACCAGAATTCTTGTATATAAGTTCTACCTTCACACCTAATAGTATGAGGCCTTTTGGGTTGAAAAGATACCCATGTTGAAAAAAACCGTGCGGGTTGGTAGGCGGACCCAAAGCGGACAATATCATAGTAATTGTGAAGTCGGTGGTTTAGCAGTCCACAACAGTCAAACCGTTAAAAATGTTTTGAGAGAAACACGTGTTAAACATTCGAGTGATATTTCTCAAGCATATGCACGTTACAACATGAACATTTGTGATTTATGCTGCACAATTCTGGAGACAAAGTTTTACAAACGGATTTGATAATGGACCTAAAATCTTTTGGAGTCGGTAGGTATTGAAAATGAGCCTGGGCCTGGCCCGTTTAAGAAAACCAACCCACTGGACCTGGGAAAGAAGCAGAGACATGTAATCATAATTTCATCTTTTGGTGAAGTGTGTTAGTAACCAATTAATCGTGGGCTAATCATGCCAGCCCATTCATCTGAGTACGTCAATTGAATTTCCTCTTTTTGAGCTCCAAAAAGTCTAAACTTGTCGTACCAATTCTATCATCAACGGTTGAAGATTGTAATAATTCGTAATTTGTCAAACTTCCAACATACGTGAAATGGTGTGAATCATGTTGTTAAATTGATCAGATAATGACCCGGATACGACGAGTTTCGTCATAAGAAACCATACATCTAGTTTTCACATCTTAATTCTAGGTAGCATCATTAACCTAGATGAATAACTTGACATGCGGATGGTCTCAATAATTTTGTTAATACTATGTGGTTTGCTCATTAAGTTGGCGAAATGTACGTATCATGTTTTAAAAGTCGCATGTTTTTAAATTTCGGGTCATAAAAATTGTAGAGTAGATATTTCCTCCAAGCTACAAATAGCAAATGTGTGCATTTTATCATTTTTTTTTTCCAACCTGTTTGATTTCGTGGCAAAAAAAATGCAGATATTTTGCGTAAGAGACAATTACAGGTGGGTGGATTTGGGCTCGGTGAGGTCACAAAAATTAACTTTGACGATAATGTATTAATTGTTAGTTGCGAAATTGTGACTTGTGTTGTGAGTCGGATTTAATTTTAGGCAAATTCTCATCAATGTTATGTCATGGTTAGGTTGCTTTGATATGCTACCAATGTCCGATTCTTTGAAGTCCCACCTTGTAACTTATGTTAACTATATCTGAATCTTTGGTCATAATCATAAGCATCAAGAGTTCAAGACCCAAAGAGGCAAGTGCATATAGTTTGCCAAAAGAATTCAAATTACATACGGAAAGTCTTAAGAAATAATTAAAATGGTCCAAAAAAAAAAGTTTGAGAAATTCTCGAAAAAGACGGTGCGGATCACCTATCCTATTATCCTGTCCCACTCCATGTACCCCACCAATCACATGATAGCAATTCATTGTATGTTTTATATTTTAAAGATCATATTTTGTATAAAGATATAAAAAATATTAGCATATGATTGGCAGTGTACAGGGAGTGGAACAGGAAAATGGGACAGGTGATCCGCAGTACGAAATAGAGGGAGTACAAAGAAAACTTATTTAAGATTACACTCTTTTTAAAGTGGTAAACTCTCTCTCCCTCTCAGTTCTCACATTTTTGTACTAATTTAATTCAAATATGCTAAATTGCTAATCACTTTCAACCAAACCTAACCTTAACTCAACCAGAATTTACGCGTGATGTGGCACACAAAGAGGAGATACAAGGAGGTTTTGGTGCAAATTCGAATTGACTCAAGGTTAGTTGCCGGTAGTGGTGCGAATCGAGGGAGATTCATGAAAACATTATCATTTTCAATCATTTATATTGCGAAAAGACGTAGTTTTTTTTTTTTTTTTTTAATATATATATACATAGGAGCAGTTAATGTTGCGGAGAATTTAACCCCGAGACAACACTTATACGCAGGTTGAGTTCCTAACTTACAGACCAACCTAAATTATAAAATGTTCATTCACCAAAATGTTGTGTCAGTGTGTCTTAGTTACAAAACACCATTTGCTCTAGAGCCGCCCACGGGTCGGGCTGTGCCGGGCTCACCCAGGCTAGTGCCCCGAAAGTCGAGCACTGGCACTAGCACTGCATACCCGGGCTAGTGCCAGTGCTCGATTATCGGGGCACTAGCACTAGCCCGCCAGTGCTTTGACCGGGCTTGACCGGGCTAGTGCCGGGCGGGACAGTGCTCGGGTACTGCCTCGGCCGTAAAAAAAAAAAAAAAAAGGTGAGAGGGGAATGAATTGTCCATATTTAATGTGAATTATCGGACGGCTGTGGAGGGTGATCCGTGTGAGGGGTTAAGGGGGAGTATGAGCCGTTGATTGGATTAAATTGAGGGTTGAGATTCGTTGTGACTTTTATTTAGTTGTGAACCGGATTAAGAGGTGTGTATTTACTTGTTTGATCAAGGGTAAAACGTATCTATAACAAAACTTATTATATATGACGGTTTAATTCAAGTTTATATTATATGTGTAACATAAAAATCAAATTCAATATTCGCATATCAGTTGAGATTTTAGATTTAATATAAGATTGTGATATTGTGATAGTGTGATAGTATAATCTGGTTTAGATTACATATGAATACATCTAATTTCAATTAGTATATACTCGTGTAGCTCTGTTGTGTAATCTTGTACATATAAGTTAGGTGCATTAGTGATTGAGTCAACTTATAATGAGTTCTATTATAACTAATGAAGGTTGTGTAGTTGATTTAGTTGTTTAGAGTCGGGTAAAGATCAGACTATGTAGTATATAAGATTGAATGTGATATATGCTATAGTATATAAGTATATAACACCAAATGTTGCTGTATTTGCATAATTTGCAAATTACCATTAATTTTCTTGGATTATGTTCGATGGGTATGTACTTTCTCGAAGTACGACCAAACAATACTTGGTTTGTTTGCACTACTACGAGTACTTAAACCACCTACATAATTATAATACTAAGTTCAACATTAATTCAACTCAACTCTAAACTATGACGCTTAAGTAGGCACAACTATGACGCTTAAGTAGGCACATGATAAATTATATCTTCTTTATTATGATAGAAGTTAACCTTCGATCAACCATTGCTTGATTCGCCTTCACCGGCACCACCATTGCTTGATTCACCTTCCCCGGCACCACTCAATTTAGGGTAATGTATGCCATGTGTGCGTATTAAGTGTCGAGCTTGAGTGCCGGTTCCGCCACCCTTTTTCCATAGAAATTCACAAGTATTGTTGTTAGCTTTGCATACTCGACAAACAAGTTTGAAATGTTTTGGTTCATCTTTGACGGGCAATTTGTCAAAGTGCAACCAAATATAACTTGTCATTTTTGGATTACTTTTTTTTAAGAGAATATGTTATATGATTTTTGTTGTAAGAATAAGTTAAGTATATTGTAGTTATAGTTACTACTTAATTACTAATACTATACTTAGAAGAAATGTGGAATAGAGAGAATGATTGTGTGAAAATTGGAGTTGGATATTATAACAGCCCGATCCACCATACGTCGCAACACAACCCAATAAGAAGGGTAGTCACCCCTTAGTCCCATATATCCTCTCCGGGCTCTAAAAGGTGAAGGCCTTGTTGGTAGTATGATGGTAGGAATCTATTATAAACCGATCATATGAGCCTTATTTTCCCAATGTGGGACAAACCAACTCCATAAACCACTTTCCATATTCCGTAGTGTTACAAACTTCCCCACTTAGAGAACGCAACGTCCCCGTTGCGCCTCGGCCAAACCATACCAACATCAACACAGGTCCAAGATCTCCCCCGCTAGACGGCTGGTCTGGGCCTCGCCCCAGCACCCAGCACGCGGTCGCAGAGTTGCTCTGATACCATCTGTAACAGCCCGATCCATTATACGTCGCAACACAACCCAATAAGATGGGTAGTCACCCCTTAGGCCCATATATCCTCTCCGGGCTCTAAAAGGTGAAGGCCTTGTTGGTAGTATAATGATAGGAATCTATTATAAACTAATCATATGAGCCTTAATTTCCCAATGTGGGACAAACCAACTCCATAATCCACTTTCCATATTTCGTAGTGTTACAAACTCCCCCATTTAGAGAACGCAACGTCCCCGTTGCGCCTCGACCAAACCATACCAACATCAACACAGGTCCAAGATCTCCCCCGCTAGACGGCTGGTCTGGGCCTCACCCCAGCACCCAGCACGCGGTCGCAAACCTGGCTCTGATACCATCTGTAACAGCCCGATCCACCATACGTCGCAACACAACCCAATAAGATGGGTAGTCACCCCTTAGGCCCATATATCCTCTCCGGGCTCTAAAAGGCGAAGGCCTTGTTGGTAGTATGATGGTAGGAATCTATTATAAACCGATCATATGAGCCTTATTTTCCCAATGTGGGACAAACCAACTCCATAAACCACTTTCCATATTCCGTAGTGTTACAGATATAGTGAGTATTTATAGAAAATTTAAGGGTAGGAGATATAATTTAAAAAAAAAAAAAAAAAAAAAAAAAAAAAAAAAAAAAAAAAAAAAAAAAAAAAAAACTGCCGTTAGGAAGAACCAACGGCTAGTTTTTGGGTTTTGACCCTAAACAAGCCGTTGGCTAGGGCGGGTTGGGGGCGGGCTAGGGCTTGACCAGGGCTGGACCAAGGTTTGACCAGTGCTTGACCAGTGCTTTGACCAGGGCTTGACCAGTGGTTTGACCGACCAGTGCTTGACCAGTGTTTTGACCGGGTTTGACCAGGGCTAGTGCTTGAAAAATCTAGCACTAACCCTAGTACTACCAAACCCGGGCTTGGTAGTGCCAGGCGTTGACCAGGGTTTGACCAGGGCCGGGCCAGGGCGGGCCCGGGCTCCTAGTGCTGAATGGCCGGCTCTAATTTGCTCTATTGACATGAAGCAAACTTGAAATCAACAAAGACGCCGTTGTCCTCAAGGCAACCATTCTTTTCCATTTCATTGTCAAATAAGGTAATAATAAGGGAGTGTTGCTCTCAAGACAACCATTATCCAATTCATAGATGACTATCAGACAAGGTTGTTCTCATTCGGCAATTTAGAAAGAGATGGCATATTGTATATATATTCTCTTCCCTTTAAAACAAATTTTTGGCACGAAATTTCTCAATTTTACTTATCCACTTGTAAATTATTGTAATAGTAGTTGTAATTTATAATTTATCCCATCTCTCTCATTTCATCCATTATTTAAATTCTATCAATTTTTATTTTTAATATCAGCGTTTTTGGAAATATTATGTATATATAACCCTTATTTGTGTGGTCCGTTCTAGTAACAACATTCATATAATTACTTTGGTCACCATAGAATCGATATCATGCATGTAGATTGAGATAATTATGTTGTTAAGACTTAGGAGTATACGAATCTAAGTTTTTTTTGACTTTTTAGTTATTATTAGTTATTTGGTAGTTGGATAATGGAGGGAGTACTATATATGTTAGATCTCCTACATTTAGTAGTAGTTCTTACTCAAGAAACAAAAGCGCTCTTTGCTTATGCTCTAAAAAAACCCTCATTTACCAAATAAAGGAAAAAGGATGACAAAATATAGTGTTTGACTATGCTAAAGATTAACAATGTGAACCACACAACTTATCTAAGAAGCTAATGACAATGATAAATGTTGTTATCAGGTAGCTGGGATAAATAATAAAAGATCTTGAATTGAATTTTCCGACGTGTTTAAGATTCGATATGCACCGACCAAAAGACTAAAAATCATGCTTGATAAATGATAATCACACAATGTGATTTGAAAATAAATTGAGTGAATTGACCAAACAACGTTGATTTTGGCTTCGATGATAGATCATAATCACAACCTTGCTTCAACTAACCTCAACCACACGACAAATTAAACTAGTTCTTAGTGTGTAGTATTCTCTCTCGATACGTTCCTCAAAAAATACGATTCATACGGATTCTTCCCCCAACTAACGGGCGGTTCGGTTCTATTTTGTCTAAGAAAACGGTAGACCACGGGTGTGGATTAAGGAAATCAACGAACAGTCTTGTTCCTATTGTAATTTTTCTGGTGTAGACAAAGAAATCTTTCTTTGTATCATTTCCCAGAAAATTGATAAACCATTAAAAAGTAATAAAAATTATGGGAAAAACCAGAATTCTAGATTCGACTACTACATACTACCACCTTATCCCTTTTTTTGCTAATTAAAACATGGCGTAATATAGTCAAAAGTCAATGCTAATTTAATCAATGCGAGGGTACGTGTTGACGATGATGGTTTCGAAAAGTGGCATGGTTACTCTCTAAGTCCTGTTTAGATACTTAACGTTTTTGAATTCGAAAAGTCAAAGAATGGGGAAGATTAGACAAAAACACATTTCATCACAGTCAATACCAACCTGTTGCGTCTTACCATTGATTGCTAAACGAGCCTTATATCGTTGCAAAGTCCCATCGGATTTTACTTGTGGCGGAACAAGCATACATTCATGTCCCTCATAGTATGTGCGTCCGTAGTGCTTGGGATGAAATTCCAAGTGTGATTATCCTCCGTCCCACATGACAGCATTCCAATTCGGGTCACGCACGAAGAGGCAAGGGAAGGACCAGGGCCGTCTCTAAGATTTGGGGGGCCCTAGGCGAAACTTCGATAGGGGGCCTATATCCCGTAGATTTCTTTTAGTATTCGTTAAAAAGTAGTCAATCACTTAGTCAAACTTTCATTTTCCTTAGTCAAACGTTCATTTTCCTTAACAAAAAATGGAGAATATTCACGCACCAAAAGAAAAAATAGAAAAAAGGAAACCCGATTTCGCTACAAATGAAAACAAACGAAAAAAATTTAAAACAAAAAAAAGCCCCATTAAATGAGGCCGGGTGGATTCGGACTCAAGCCAAAGATTTTGTAGGGTAATTCATCTACCGGCCACTAGGCTAGTCACATGTTTGTGAACTAATAGGCATCTTATTTTATATGTAATGAACTATCAAATATTGGGCCCCAAAATTTGGGAGCCCTAGGCGGCCCCCTAGGCTAAAAGCCGGGCCTGGGAAGGACTTTTACGAAAGGGGGAAATGGTCGGGGTGGAATTGACGTGTAAGAAAGTGGGTTGGCGAGGTTTACGAATTCCGTTCATCAGGCGGGTGGTAATAGTGGTCCGGCGCGGTGGGGGAGGAAAGGTTGTGGTCATGGTGGTGGAGGCTAGGAGTTGAAGGGAGCAGTACAGCTGGATGGAAAGTAAATTATACTAATATGGTTTGTCCCACATTGGAGAATTATGGCTCCTATGATATGTTTATAATGAATTTCTACCATCATACTACCAACAGAGCCATCACTTTTTAATTTAAAGTCCACGAGAGGATAGAAAGGTTTAAGGGTGACTCTCCATATTATTGGGTTTTATTGCGACCTATGATGGGTCGAGATATACAGTAGGTGATAGTGGGATTCCAGCTGCCACGTTGGTGAGGTGGAGTGTACATGGGAGGGTCAGGCCTAGGGGTGACGGGTGGAGTAGTCCGTCCGGAGAAGAGGCGAGTTTGGTGTTGCATTGCTACTTGGATGTGATCGAGGAATCGAGGCGAGATAGTGTTCAAGTTAGGTGTAACAACCCACTTTTTAACCATAATAATAATAACAAAAAAAAAAAAAGGAAGTTACGTAGGGGTTCTTGCTAGGCATTTAATGCCTTGTCCTTTACTCCCCTCAATTCAAGGGGGTAATAATATTTACCCTAGGTGAAGAACACCAATTCTGGAGATACAATTCCCCTATAAATAGCTTGCTCTGCTTTCGGTTTTCGACGCAAATCAACACACAAGTGTTGTACTGAGTGAAGTAAAACTGAAATGCTTCAGACCATAAGCACACCCCGACTAAAGTCAGTTACGAGGGTTGTAAATGTTGTGAACGTATCTTACGAAATAGGCAGTGGTTTCGAGCGCGAGAAGTAATCTACTAGTAGCAAGGTTCCGTTGAAAAGTTAGCGCCACTTAAATTAACTACCGGTATGTTACTTAAATTATTTTAAGCTAATGTATTTAATTAAAGGCATTAACGCATTTATAACTTATAATTAATTAATCTTGTGGCGAATAATTATTACGGTACAAGTAACTCGGCGGATATACCCCAGTTTGTGAACGTAACCGTTTATAAGATATAGCCCAAGATTGGATGTTAATTAGGTTAGTGGTAATTAGTAACTCCATGATTAAAAGTAACCCGGCGGAGTTACCCCAGTGGCGAAAATAATCTTAGAGTAAATGATTTCCACTAAAACACGATAAATAGTAAATTAACAATTTGACTAGATAATCGTCACTTTTAGAATTTGGACGTCGTTGGACCATTGGACAGTTAATTATCAAATAAATGACAACATGATTTCTTTGCCAATATAACCTTAAATAAATAATTTAAACGACTTTATTTACTTAGAACAAGAAAACGCACGGAGTATTAACGCGGTGATTTGGAATTCAGGTAAATGACTCTTTCTGATTTAGCTTATAGTATTATTTTGTATACTTTAATGCTTATTTTTAAAGAGGATCAAGTACTGTAAACTCTGATTATTTTCTGAACTACTTTAATTTTGTGGGTTAGTTTTATGTTCTGGCTAACTTTAAAACAAGGATATCCGTCTGGCCGTGCCAAGGGAGTAAACAGGCACTGACTGAGAACTTCTGAACTAACCAAAACTATACTATCCACTACTTGGATTTATTTATGCTTTTACGAATTATTATTGTTTTACTATTTTAGCAGATGTTTAGATCCGGTTAAATCGGAAACTGTCTTCTACTGGGCTGTTGAGCTCACCCTTTCAATAATAAATCTTTTCGGGTGATCAATACTAGCTGGAGGTGGGAATTTGAGTGAGCTAACCAAATCGACTTGTAACACAAATAAATGGCCTTAGTGATCGTTTGTACAATAGTATTCGTATGTATAATATTGTGTAAAATATGTTGTGTACCCTCGACTTCTGAGAAATAAGAATCGCTTAGCCTACTTTTCTACGTTGCCGTCTGTAATGTTCCAATTATGGTGTTGGGGCGTGACATTAGGGTCAAGAAAATCTAGGAAAAGGCGGGGATGATAAGCTTTTGAGAAAGGTAGACTCGACCTGTGGCAAGGTTGAGGCACCAATAGCCTCGCTGAGTCGATGTTCATATATGCAGTCGAGAAAGATGCAGCGAGTGGAACGAGGGGGGAGTTTGAGAAAGTGAGTGGTGGACATGTTAGGATAACATGCACAACCAAAGGTGCGGATATGATCGTAGGAAGATTCTTTAATTTAAGATAGAGAGCGTATGTTTAAGGTAGTGGTAGGGAGAATTGATACGAATGCAGTAGAGTATAGAAGGTACAGAACCCATTTATGTACTATCTTACTGACAACACTGGTAACTATATATCAGAATTGGTTCTGCACTCTATAAAAACAAAAATACACAAATTTTATGAGATTTTTGTGGTTTATAGGAAACGAAACAACAATAAAGTAAAGAGACGATCCAACACCCACAAGCAGGGGCGAAGCCAGGATTAAAAACTTGGGGTGGCGGATTATAACTGTATACGCGGTATCCCTAACGGATAATATAGGAATCGTTTATTGTTTCTAATAAAAACTGATACTATACGATCCTATTTAATAAGAAACATAACGGAGGCAGGGGCGAACCTAACCCCAAAAATTTGGGGTAACCATCTTAGTACAAGTTTTTTTTTCCTAATTTTTTGGAATTTTTAAGTCAATAATTAGGTGTTTTCGGGGAATTTGTGGTAGCCGGTGCACCTCAGGCTACCCCCTAAATTCGAACTTGAATAAAACGTACATGCTCAACAAATTATGGAATAAGAAAGAAAAAATATATTGTAAATGCGAACAAAACATAAGTGGAGGAATGAACAATCTAAATGAGAATATATATCAAAAACATGCATTAGGTAGCATGAAATGTTTGTAGCCTATTGGTTTGTATGAACAATTGCTCAGACCTTAGTCAAGAGTTCAAATCCTCTCATCGTCGACTAACTAAAGTTATGCTTATTTTTAAAAAGTATAGGAATAATTTAAAAAAAACAATGAGACTTGCTATTAAGAAGATTTGAACCCACAACCTCCAAGTTACAATAATAGCACTCTAACCACTCTACTAATAACATCTTGTGCTATATTGGTGCTCTAAAATATATATAAAGGGATTCTGCCCAAAAAAACTTCAAAAAAAATTTCCCCGGCCGGGGTGGCGGCCGCCACCCCAAGCCACCAGCTGGGTTCGCCGCTGCCCACAAGTAATTGAATTTAACCGAATTCAAAGAGACGCAACCCTTAATTCGATCCTCCGCAAAGGATTTAGAACTCTCGCAAGAGTTTGCCGCCCGCAAGCGAACACGTACATAAGGAAACTATCGACTCTTCTATTCATGTTCTCAACTCAAATATATATATATATATATATATATATATATATAAACTATTACAAATCTTCTATATGTACTAGCAAAAGCTCTAGAATATTCCTAAGACTCTTATAATATCAAGGAAAATAGTAACTTACCTTAAACTTATTCCAATTGATAAGAACGAAATCATTAAACTATTGTAGCTAATTTTCTACTGATGATGATCTTGATAGTCCATTTACTTTCTTTTTAGGTTTGTTTTCCGGCCGATACTGAGACTCTATTTATAGATAATACTCATGTACCCTATGCGATAAAGTCGTGCTAAAACAACTAGCATAAATGTTCGCCATTTTTTTTCAGCATAATTGCACAGATCCCCACTGTGTCTCCTCTGTAGACAGTTTCTACTAAGTGATAGAACATATCTTAGTACTGTATCAAGGCACACAATTTTATATCAGGAATGTTATGTAGGTAAGCTAAGGCTTCTATCCAAAAAGTATTAGGGAGTGTGGCTTGAGTGAGGCCAGGAGAGCGAGGATGATGTAATATTGATGGCGAAACATTCTTTCGGCTTTCCTATTTTGTGGGGTAGTTTGTGTAACACCCCGTATTTTTGGGAAATTAAATAATTAAGGGTGTTACGTTTTATAATGTAATTGAGAGTTTTATTAAGGTTTATTTGGAATTCGATTGAATTATTATGGGATTTCTGATTATAGAATTACACAAGAAAATTCGTTAGTCATTCGGATTTGGATCGGGTTTGTGGATCACGCAACCCATCAAATTAGCTAGGTCCAAACCCGAGTCTACCCTAATACCCATTTATGAAAAATTAAGAAAACCCTAGCTCCCTTTTGACAGTCATTCGGCCCCCCTCTTCTCCATCTCTCTCATTCTCTTAGCCTCCACCCGCATAAGATTTCAGCACAACTGTGTCAATTTCAAACACACACAACTCTCACATACGACCTTTGATTAAGACGTGGTTTGTGGCGTTAGAACCGTGTTTTCGATACGAATCCATCAACATGTAGATTGTTCAAATATTCCACCGGATGCTCTATGTAGAGGTGTTTTAGTGGAGCTGTATCTATCTACCGAGAACTGTTCCGCCCTCTCGGTATTTTGATGATTCTCGTTGACTCATAAGATATTTTGGGACAAGATTGTGGAGATGTTCCTAACTCTAGTTGTGACAACATGTAAAAATTTGGTAAGGCCTAGACTTGTGTATCAAAATTTATATCAAAATTCGTGGGTAAACCCTAATTCATGTTTATGGTTCAGAGTGAGATTGATTCCCGTTGATCCGCTTGGATTTTATGGACGAAATTTGGAGGGGACGTTCCTGACATAACCTTTTAATACATACTCAAATTTGGTGGTCATCCGATGCCGGAGGTAGACGTTATTCATGTTTATTTACTACTGTCTCCTTTTGGATTCATTATAGATTAGTGTTAATTGTGAAAATTATGACTTATGGATACACCTTGTGAATTAGGAGATTATCGTTTGAGTTTGTGATTGATTGGGTACCTAAGTTGTGGATTCAAGGAGGTGTAGTTCGTAATCTTGTCTGATAGCGTTGAAAGGTAAGAACGTTGATCACAATCCTCTTGACTAATCACTATCTTGTTTGATACACTAATTCGCTTGAACATCACATATTCTTGCTTTATACGTTCATTCTCATTATCCGTTTTGCTTGTGCCTAAATTATATCATTGAGCGTATTTCTTTTCCGTCATATCGATATTCGTTGCGGTCTTTCGACCACCATACTCCCACACGGCCTCTCGGTCGATCCTTGCCTTCCTCGGCCCTTCGGCCTCTAGCCGAGACCACCACTCGGCCACTCGGTCGAGTGGTGTGTATGTTTGTCGCTTGAGTTTTTGTTTCGCTTCAAGTATCTCTCGATTATGATCATTATAATTTGTATCGTCAAATAATGCATCTTTGAATAACGTATATAAAATGGATGAAAGAAAATAAATGACTCCACCTAGAGTACGATGCATTCGGCTCGACCGATCATCGTTTGATATACCTCTGGTCAAGGTACGTAGGGTCGGGTTAGCTACCGACTTCCTAATAGTCTTCCTCCTAGATGGGAACTCGTCCTACCGGCATGTCTTGCGAGAGGTGTGCACACTCGGGATTATTAGGGTGATAATTACAACTCTAGCTCGAACAAAGTTCGTTAAGTGGGGGCTATGGGGTAGGACCCTGGCCGAAAATATGATTAAGTAATGTATATATTGAGCGACGATGCTCTTTTGATAATGCACTCTGTTGCTATTGTTATTCCTATGTTATAACGTCAATTCGTTCTTGTTAGCTAGGCGCCTCAAGGCGCGTATCTTATTTGTTCTTTATGCTTGTTAATCCTTACTCAGCCTGTGTTGACGTTTTGTTTTCTGGTTCGTCCCTACCGTGTTCTGGGGCCTGTGTTATTATTATAATGACGCAGTTGACAGGTCTTGAAGGTGATTGATTGTCTGCTTGAACGTCGTTGCATGGCATGGGATAGTAGAATAAATTTGTCAGACATTTGGTTTTTATGAACGATTGTAATTTGTTTCATTTGGTTTGATTTCGAATTGTAATCTTGGCTACAAGTCTTCCGCTGACACTTGTTATTTATCTTCACAAGTCTGTTTTAATAAGCCTTGTCGTTGACTCGATAGTCAATGATGGCATAACAATCCTTTGTATTCGCATTTTAAGTCGTCAAAATTTAGGGTTGTTACAGTTTAAGGGCACAAGAAATGGGGAAAAAACAAGGCCATTGGCTGAGGAGAAAGAACGAAATGGAGTGTTGTCATATTACGACCCATGTCAACCATTGGAAACTTTTGATATTGAGGTGGTGGAAGTAGAATTCCTAAAAGGCATGGGTCGGAATGGTGGAAGTACAATCCCTAAAAGGCAACTGTTCGTGTTTGGTAAGCTGACATGCATGACACGAAATGTAGTCATACTGCTTATTACAATTAATATTAGAGAACTAGATTTAGGAAACCGAAAAATGGGGGCTCCTAGATGCCCAAGGCGGCGGAGCCACACATACATTGGACAAGAGAACGACGAAGCTACAGTGAGTCGGATCTGATGGGCTTTGGGTGGTGAGACTTGTATAGTTCTCCAGTGTTGTTACTCCTCATAATCATACTCCAAGTCTCGAGGTCTTTGATAAAAAAAAAAAATTATAAAAAAAAAAAACTCCTCTAAGTTTTTTTTTTTTTTTTTTAAATAACAGATTATACCAATATATTTCCACACTGCCATAATACGATGAGAAAGGTAATAAGATTATCTTTTTAATCTAATTAGAGAAATCATTTACCTTTGTAAATAATATTATTTATGTCATATTTGTAATTATTTGTTTAATCCGATATGCGCTTAGCGTGTGTTCACCTGTATGATCAAACACATCTAGCAGCCGATTAGCCAACCAACAAATCATAAGAGGTTTATAACCAATTAGTTATGATTACTATAATTTAATTGACTTAACTATCTCCCTAATAAATTTTTGTACTATTTGACAACTTGATCGAAGGATATACTTCTCTGGAAAAAAACATATGAAGGTGTTTATAAAATAAGTACACTACGTAGATTCATATACACCAACTGACCAATTCAATCTTCGTATATGAGTGACATTTATATACTTTTCTCTCCTCCATTAAACCAAGAAATAATCAAAATGTCACTCATATATGTTCTGAAGTCTGAACTTGAAATGTATGGCTATGTTTAGTAAAGTTAGATGAAATAGTATTTAAACGCTGAAATAATAGCTGAATTATATATAAAGGACATTAATCCTGATATTTTGTCCAAATTTAAAAGAAAAGATTTTGGTCAACAATTGTACTACCATATATTCTACATTAAGTTATTTGGAAACAAAATTTGATCATTTCTTCAATTTCGACCGAAATTGCAACTTATATAATTAGCATATATTCCATTAATATCAAATTAGAGAATAATCAGTTCTTTTGTGGAACGAAAAAATTAGAGAATAACCTTTATTGTCTAATATTAAGGGTCAATTGGGTCTACGGGTCGTTTAATATTTGACAAGCGTAGAAGAGATAACTAAAACTAAACATACGAAAGTTAATAGCGGTCATGTGTAATGAAAGGTGGCTTCATGGCACATAAAGTTCCAAATAGATAGAAATGAACATATGGGAGTCAAAACGGGTGTGAGTCAATATGGGTCATGCGTCATAAAAAGCGGGTTCATGACATAAAATGGTGTCAGATAGTCAAATACAACTAAATTAGTTTTTTACGAGCATCAAAATAGATGCGGGTCAGTTCAATCATGTGTAATAAAAAGTGGGTTCATGACCCATAAAAGCGAGCCAGATAGATAAAACTGAACATATGAGATTTGAAATGGATGCGAGTTAATACAGGTACTATGATATAAAAAAAAAACAGGCTCATGGCACACAAAAGCGTACCAAATAAATAAAAATAAACATATGAGAGTCAAAACGGGTGTGAGTTAATATGGGTCATGCGTCATAAAAAGCGGGTTCATCACATAAAATGGTGTCAGATAGCCAGATACAACTAAATTAGTTTCTTACGAGCATCAAAATAGATGCGAGTTAGAACCAATCATGTGTAATAAAAAGTGGGTTCAAGAACCATAAAAGCGAGCCAGATAGATAAAACTAAACGTACATATAAGAGTTGAAACGAGTACGAGTTAATACGGGTAATATGTCATAAAAAAATAAGCTCATGACACACAAAAGCGCGTTAGATAAACTAAATTAGTTTTGACTCATCAAATAAAATATACTCCATATTCTTCATCTTGATTTCGTTTTACTGTCATTTTAAGATGGGTGAAATTTGGTCAACGGATTTGATCCAAGAATATCATGGCCCCATCAAAATGCATTTAATTTTGTTTAACTTTCATCTTAATATGGGTAAAATTAGGTCAATGGTTTTGACAATCAAAGAATATCATAGTTAAAATGTATCTTAACTTCGTTTTATTTTCATCTTAGGTATGCGTAAAAGTGGGTTGTCAAAATTGGTTCTGCTTGATAGAGTTCACTTAATTTTTTTTCACAAAAAGTCAATTCGAATAACCAGTTTGATTAAACTCTTTACTGATGTTGGATTATTGAAGATGATGAGGATATAGGGATGATTCAGGATTGATTTTGATTTAAATGGGGAAAATCTTAAGCAATCGTTTTTCATGGAAGATTTGATTATTACATACAGAGCAAGTAAGAAAGTTGGTTTATGTTACCAAAAATATAATAGCTCTAATTTTATGTACGGGAAGATTAATCGAGTGCTACTTGCACCCGTAATTTGATGGGGTTTTTTTTTTTTTTTGGTGAATGCTCTTGAATTTACCCGGTAAATAACAGAGTTCGTAATCATGATTTGACAATTGATCCACCTTTTAAACTAATCTAAGAACAAATACTGTCGAGCTGAATATAATTTGATTTACTAACTGTCATTACGAATATGCATAATTGACATGTTCTATTACATTTAATGAAAGTTGCACCATAATTTATATTCATTATATTAAATTTAAACAAAGTAAATCATATTATATTAAATACACCTATAAAATTTAGTTTAATTTAAATAAGAAGAAAAAAAGTGTAATGTAATCGGTCCGACTGTGCAATTTTGCTCGGGTAAAAAACTAGTTTATTTTTCAATAAGTTACATGAGGTAACTTATTAAATAAGCTAGCTTAATTATTACTTAAGTTAGTGCTAAGCTAGTGCTGTCACAAAACCAACTTATTGGGTAAAGAACTTAAAAACTAGTCAAATAAACTACTTTTGCATACCAAAGATAGCCTATATCTCGTACCTCTTGAAATAGTGTTAGTCATAACACAAAAAACAATTCAATCTTGATACCCGAAATCTAATGTAGCCGAAATAAAGTACAACAGTTCCGTTTTTCCAACGTACAAAATCGTATATACTAGCATAGTAGTACCGAGTAGTAGTATTGCACAAGTTTCAAAAGCACGAGTAAGTAGAAAATACTAGCCGTTGAGGGAATCACAAGTAACACAAGTCACACATCGAAACACAGTCAGCCACAAGTCATCACGCAAGTTACAAAGAGGAAATGTCTTAGAAGAATACAGCCACAACTCGCAAGACTTATTATGTCCCCAGCTGTTCATTGCTTAAAGCCTCAACGCTTCTTCACCGACTTTTTTTTTTTTTTTTTTTTTTTTTTTTTGTATGTGCTCCTACTTGCTCCCTTTGCCGGCTGCCGCTAACCCCTTTGCCGTTCCGTTAACGTTTAACTAACTAACTACGTGTTCGACATTTAACAAATCGTGTCCAATTTCATATTTATTAAAAAGAAAAGGATATCAATTTAAATTCAAATTGGAGTTGTTATATATGGAGTATATGTATTTTTAAGGTAACGTGGCGATGTTTTCTTGAAATTTTGCAATATTGGGTTGTTTGATTTAACCAAGTGTTTCAATACAAATCGTTATAAGAAATTGAACACTCCATTTCAAAATTCGTGCCTCTCACTTTACTCCGTATATACCTAAAATTGATATGAAATCATAATCATTCAACATATATTAATATAACTATAAACTAGCTAATTTTCGAAAACAAACCCCGTAGTAGAACCATAAACTTACCCAATACCCTATACTTTTCAAATACCATATCCACTTGTTTTTATACTCATATCATCTCATTCCTATATCCGTTTCGGCTCTACCTATAAACTCAGTAGCTAGTACGGTAGTACTAATAACCATTTCCTTCTCCATTACCGTTCAATAGATTCATTAATACGCAAATACCCCTTTCTATTCTCTCTCATCCCCTCCTATTTCTCCGTAACAATCTCTTCTCCTCTTCCTTGTAATTCCATCAAAACTCCCAAACACTCTAAAACAAAACAAAACAAAAAAAACCAAACAATTTCTCTCCTCAACATCTCTTGTCCGACCAAATCATCTCATCCCACACTCACCCTTCCCTTATAAGCCAAAGGAGAGAGAAAATCCTCATTTTTGAGCACACCCCCCTCTTGTTCCCCGTCCTACTCCTACCCCACCACCCACCCAATGGCCGCGGCAGCGCCGAGGTCGGCGGCCGCAGCGCAAGCTAAGAGAAAGGAGAAGGAATCCACCTCCCCTGGCGGCCTTCTCCTGGGCCGTTACGAGCAAGGAAAGCTTCTTGGTCACGGTACTTTCGCCAAGGTCTACCACGCTAAAAACGTCAAGACAAATGAAGGCGTTGCGATTAAGGTTCTTGACAAGGAGAAGATTCTCAAAGGCGGACTTATGGCCCATATAAAGCGGGAGATCTCCATCCTCCGCCGTGTCCGCCACCCTAATATCGTCCAGCTATTCGAAGTCATGGCTACTAAAACCAAGATATTTTTCGTCATGGAATACGTCCGCGGCGGCGAGCTCTTCAACAAGGTGGCGAAAGGGCGGTTGAAAGAAGACGTGGCGAGGAAATACTTCCAACAGCTAATCTCCGCGGTGTCGTTTTGCCACGCGAGAGGCGTGTACCACCGCGATCTCAAGCCTGAGAATCTTCTTCTTGACGAAAACGGTGATCTTAAAGTGTCCGATTTCGGACTCAGTGCTGTTTCGGATCAAATACAACAAGACGGCTTGTTCCACACGTTTTGTGGGACCCCTGCCTACGTGGCGCCGGAGGTGTTAGCTAGAAAGGGGTACGAAGCGGCTAAGGTGGATGTGTGGTCTTGTGGCGTGATCTTGTTCGTATTAATGGCCGGGTATTTACCGTTTCACGACCCGAATTTGATGTCCATGTACCGGAAGATCTATAAGGGCGAGTTCCGGTGCCCTCGTTGGTTCTCACCGGATCTTGTCAAGTTGTTGGTTCGGTTACTGGATACCAACCCGGTAACCCGGATCACTCTTGCGGAAGTCATGGAGAATAAATGGTTTCGGAAGGGATTCAAACACGTCAAATTCTACATTGATGATGACAAAATGTGTAAATTCAATATTGATAATATCGATGATTTCGAGGGTAGTAATAACAGCAATCTTCACGGAGAAGACAGCAACAATAACAACAACAATAGCTACAACGGTATTGACACGGGCATTGTGGATTGCGATTCGATGTCGGAATCCGAATCCGAATCAGGGTTTGAGCAGAGGAGACCGCCCGTCCCGGGTCTGCCCCGACCCGCGAGCTTGAACGCATTCGACATCATTTCGATGTCGAGAGGGTTCGATTTATCCGGGTTGTTCGATGAAGGTGGAGAAGGGTCAAGATTTCTTTCCGGGGCGCCTGTGCCGAAGATTATTTCTAAATTGGAAGAGATTGCTAAAGTCGTAAGCTTTACGGTACGTAAGAAGGATTGCCGGGTTAGTCTTGAAGGATCTAGAGAAGGTGCGAAAGGTCCGTTGACGCTTCAGGCCGAGATCTTCGAGCTTACGCCGTCGTTGGTGGTGGTGGAAGTTAAGAAAAAGGGTGGCGATAAAGGAGAGTATGACGAGTTTTGTGACCGTGAGTTGCGGCCGCGGCTTGAGCATTTATGTCTAGATGTTTTTCCGCAACAGATCGCCGCCGCGATCCCCGCCGTGGTTGGTGGTGATCCCTTGAACTTGCCGTCGGATACGGAGTGAAATGGTATATGCTCTTTTTTTTTTGTTGTTGTTGTTGTTGTTGTTGTTTGAATTGTTATTTTAAATTTTACCTTTTTTTGGAAAAGAAATGGATGTAAGCGTAAGGTGGAAGTTTGCGTTGTTTATTGGTGTTAGGGTGCAGATATTTTTGTTGGGGTTTGTCTAGAAATGTAATTTTAGAGGTGGTAGATTTTGTAAGGTTGAGAACAAATATTTGAACAGTGGGAACTTCTCAGTATACATGAAAAAAAAAATTTACTTTTTTACTTTCTTTAATTAAATCTTATTATGTGTGGGTTGTATGATTTTGTTTTGTGTGGTGGTACTTTAGTTTTGGGGTGGGAACAAAAGAATCTAAAATTCACCGTATCAATTGTTATTATCTCCAATCTTGTTTTTTTTTTTTTTTTTTTTTTTTTTTTAATGAATCTACGCCGAATATATACTCCCTCCGATTTAAAATTATTTTTATGTTTCTTTTAACAATTTTGAGGTGACATGTTGGGAGATATTTTTAGACCAAATGATTCGTTTACTTGGTGCAAGAAGTAGTAAATATTTCATTCTGCATTGCAATCTATCAAGTGTACTTGGTTTTAAGGCAAACGAGAGTTCCAATTAGTCTAGAAATAATTACTAACATGCTAACTTTAAACTGAAAAAAAAAGTAGGAAAAGGAAGCATATAATTATCAAGTAAAGTTAACAAGATTTTTTTGGGGTAATGTTGATATTGGTTGGGAAATGGCAACTGTTATTTTGATTGTACATTTGTAGTTGATTGAATTGGACTCTTGAGCTTTGGCTTTAAGGTAGGACCGTTTTGTTGATTTTGGGGATTCGGTAGAAAAATCAAGATTTTGGTACCTAATTAGTTAATTATGAAATTGTGGTACGATAGAGTGTGCAAAGGCAATGGCTAACTCATGTAGTCATGTGTCATCAAATATGAATATTAAGGGGGCGTTTGGTTTGATAGAATGGTAACAGAATGAAATGAGATTAGGGGTGGAGTGATAATAAGCTCCGTTACTTATCCTAACTTGTTTGGTTCACTAAAAGTTGGAATGAAATCATTTTATAAGCACAAAATAGTGAATAAACAAACTACTCAACTCCTGTTTCTATCTCCTGACCCCTCAATTTCCCGTTCCCCACCCTACCACCGCCGCAAAACCGCCGCCACCGACCACCTCTACCACCGGAGCCGGCGAGGACATGACTGGCTGACTTTTACGGCGCCGGTAACACCTCGCCCAACCCACACGAACCAGCCACTGAGCCACAAGCCCATTTCCACCAAATTACGTTATCTAGCCACCCTTTTCCCTTCTCTCTCCTCCCTTGCTAGCCACCACATCTAACGGGCAAGAGGTTGATCTAGGGCTCATGGACGGCGCCATAGGAGGTGGCGACGGTGGAGAAATTGATGGTTGGTGATGATGCCAAGGAAGTCGTAGAAGAAACGTTGGAGGAAAAAAAAAAAAGAGAAGATGGAGGAAAAGGAGAGACGAATTAGGAGAAAGAAGCCACCGTGGTGGTCGCCGGATGAAGATCGGCGGGCCGGTGTTATTTCCGGCGAGATTGGTGGCCGGCCGTGTAATACCCCGTATTTTTGAGGTCCTAGAATCTATTATTATGTTAACAAACTCATTTTACAAGGAGGATTTCAAAATTTTATAGTGAGACGACAATTTTCAACTCTTTCCGGAAGTCGTAAACTATTAAAAAAAAAAAAAAAAAACCTCAAAACCCTTATTCATTCTTTACGTTATTCCTCTTCTCAAACTTTGCTACTGCCTCTACAACTTACCACAGCCACCCACCATTATCAATTCTTGTTTATTCTTTCTTCCTCCATAATCAATACCTTATCAAGGCATGTTAATCTCTCCCTACTCCTATCCTCTATTTACTCGTTTTTGCTATTGTTTTAATGCGTTTAGACTATCTTGCTTTGTTGCGTTTTGGTCATCAAGGACTTAAAGAACTTTAGCATATTTTAATGTGACGATTTCCTCGTATTCTACGTTTTATCATCATGTTTCAATTTTCAGATTTTATGGGTGCTAATGTTTGGGCGTCTATTAGAGATTGTCAATTGTTCTTGTGGAGTCGTTATTGTAATCGGTAAGGTGATGTTGTGGATGATATGGGCGTGCATTAGAGCATTGCTATGGGATTTAAACGGGAATTCTTAAGTCTATGTTTAAAGTGGTGGTTGACTATTCTAGTAAGTAACAGTAGTTAGGTAACCTAATTAACTTATGTGTACGTATAATTTGGTGAGGTTGGAGGTTTTGACCAAGAGAGTAGAATAGAAAACAAACAGAACCATGATCCTAAAATCGTACGTAAGTCCCAAAGTTATATGTGTACATGCTTAATGTTGCCGAGTTGTCGGCAAGGCTTGTGTTGGAGCTTGTTCTGCCCAAAATGATGTTGGGACATTGGGATATTAGTTGTAGTGACTGGTGCATGATCTTAAATGATGATTGAAATGATAAAAGACGTTATTAGGATTGTAGTGGGTTCTGGCCAGGAGGTATCGAAAGGGATATCAAGTCGCTAAGTAGTATAATTAAGCCTAACTTTGTATTACGGCGAAATCGGCATAAGGGTGGTTATGTTGGTGTATTATTTGAATGGTTTAAGTTCATAAAAACGAATCTTAGGGGGTGTTTTGAACAGAATTATGTATTAAAGTGAGGAGTACGTGATTAAGGGTCTTGTTAGTCGTTTTTGCATTCATAGGTCAATGGAAAAAAGAGGGGCGAAGTTATGGAGGTTTCTTGTTACTTTTGTATCAGTCCATAATAGCTAAGAAATGCATACAACATACATATCATACATTGTAGGTGCATGAACTAATTAGTAAATCTTACATACTCATGTAGAGTCCGAGTTCCTAGAAGAACAGTTTTAGTAATTGCTGAGCTACTGTGAGACTTGCTGATGAATAAGGTAAGAAGAATTACTTATCTCCTTCAAAGAAATTTCTAAGTGTGTTTTAAAGTTAAGAAGTACTAGTATTATATAAATTGTTTTACTATAAGGTTTGTGATTTCGAAAGGTAATTGCTAAATCCGAGGTTCGAATGCAAAGGTTTACCAGCTTTACTATTTTATACGTGTGTTATTATTTAAAGATTTTTATATATGTTGTTAGCTCGGTTAAGGGAGTTAACTCGAGTACAGGGTGACCAAAACGGTCTAACTATATTGTGCACAAAGTATGGATAGGGTGGATTGATCCTCCACTTTGAACCTTTATATCCTCCCCTTGGGAACAGGACCCAGGGGGATGCATGCATTCGGGATTATTGGTTGAAGAAAGTCAGCCGTGGTACTGAAGGAAAAAAAGGAACAAAGGAGAAGGATTTTTGTTGTATCATTTTATTATGTTTTCGTATACTAATTAAATGTTAACGGTTCCAATATTTTAAAATTACTCAGAGTTTTCCATCGTGCTATGTGTCTAGGAAAAATATATATTTTCTTTAAAAACTGTTTTCTAGATAAGTTGATTCTTACTCAACCCGTTTAGTTGACGGTTTCTACGTTTTCTTAGCCTTGCAGGTTAGCTGTAGAAGTCTCACGGGTTGGTTAAGGGATCAGAGTGACGCTCATCCATTAGGCTAAATAAAGATCAACTTAGTCTCGTATTTTGCTTCCGCACTTTATTTTGTGTAAAGGATTGTAATGGTTTAGTTGTGGATGTAATGGTTTTATATTTTGGTTTTTGAGTTTAATAGACCATTAGTATTGTTCACTTGCCTTAACTATTGATCTAGGAGGTCAATCGTGGCGGTAACACTCCCAATTGTCTTTATTTTTAAATCAAACGTATTTTCTAAAATCTCAGGAAATTGGGGGTGTTACAGGCCGTCCATCGCCGACAGCTTGTGGTGGCTTGGCAGTGGTGTGGGTGGGGAGGGAAGATGAGGGAGGAGAGAGAAAATAAAAGGGGGGGAATGTAATTGAAAACCAGAAGTTTGAGAAGAATTTTATTTTTGGGAAGTGGGTTAAAGGAGGGTAATTGAGTGGGAAAAAATAATTTTAAACTAAACAATTAGTAACGTAATCGGAGTAGAATTCTGTTACTTGGTCTAAAAAAAGTGCAACCAAACATGCACTAAGATTATACTCGAAAAAAAAAATGAAGATTAAGATTGATTTAACGTTGAGGATCAAGGTTAGCCTAGTGGTTAGGAACTCAACCTGCCTGGGGGATGTCCCGGGTTCAAATCCTCATACCCCCACCCCCGCAACATTAGTTGCTCCTTTGTACCAAAAAAAAAAAAGATTGATTTAACGTTGTTTATGAAATTATCATCCTTGAGGGTTTGTTTTGGATTTGAATAATTTTTTTCCAATCCCCTATCAGTAGCTACACTTATGTAGGCGAAACAAAATGCACCCTCAGATGTTTATGTCGCCTATATAGTGTGTGATTGCACCCAAAAGTTGCAATGAATATATAAATTCGAAGAACGCCTTTAAGTGGATACTGGATACTTGGATAAATCATAAATGTATAGTGATCATAGCCCTCGAGTCCTCGACCCATGCAAAATTGTTGACCGAGATTTGAACAATTTACCAAAAAGAAAGAACCTCGCCTCCAATTGAGCGTGCATGCTATCCGAGTTATTATACCATGGTCTTGGAGATCATGATTCTTCTCAAAATGATCCAAGAATCGTGTATATGGTATAATCACTCCTAATTTAGAAGGAAAAATGCTTATTTATTGATGGCTATTATTTCGTCTTAACTGCAAAAATGTCAACGCTTCATAACAACCATCATATTTCCGAAAGTATGATTTTTTTTTTTCTTTTTTTCCTGATGTCTATAATTGATTTTGTAATTGTGTCATCGCCACAATCAGTGCTTAACCAACTTTCTTGTAACCTTGTTGGACCCAGGACCCATAGAGTAAGGGTGGTTAGTCTAGTGACTAGTGACGCTGTCTCTCCCTTTCCACAACCATCTTGATCGACCACTAACCAGTAACCACTGAACTAGGCATAAGCACAAGTAGCTGATTTTATTTTAGAGGCGGTGATCAAGTTCGAATTTTGAGCCCTAATTAAAGCTATTATGGAAGACTGAAAGT
The DNA here is from genome assembly GCA_963680865.1 of Spergularia marina. Lineage (NCBI taxonomy): Eukaryota > Viridiplantae > Streptophyta > Magnoliopsida > Caryophyllales > Caryophyllaceae > Spergularia > Spergularia marina. The sequence goes on from OY804546.1 coordinate 26,315,871, forward strand.
ATGAAAGCAACTTATGAACGAAGGGAGTATAGTTGAGTTTCAAAAGTCTGTGTTGATGCACAAAACATGCATCATAAATTCATAATAGATGAACTTATCTTTAGGGGTTGTGTTTCACTTACGGTTCGATAACGTGAGAAAATAAGATTAAATTACTTACATGTTTGACAATTTACTTAATTTAGCTGAGTTGTGTAATAATGAGTTAAGCATGTGTTTGAGGTCTCAACTTTCACTTTTTTTTGAGATAAGGGTCTCATAACTTTTTTGGTTGAAATTAGGGTCTGACTCAACTTCCGTCCAATACCGTCAGTTAAGTATGACGTGTACTAAGGGCCTAAACTTTGTTTATTTGTTATTTTTTTCTCTCTCTCCCTCTCCGTACCCACTGCCTTGTAAGCCTCTCCCACCATCACCATATTCATCATCTTCATGATTCAATTTTCATCTCCATCTCATCTTCATTTTCATCTTCATCTTCCTACTCTTCGACATGAGAACATTCATCTCCATCCCATCTTCTATAATTCTGTCACTAATCCATTCATCCCCACCCTTTTCAAATTCTCTCTCCTCAATTTCCCCCCTTTTAATTGTAAATTAAACAATCAAAACATACCTAATAATTCATTTTTTTGTACAATTCAATACTATAATTTTTTCTGGGTTTTTTTTTAAGTTATTTAATTTTTTTGGGGTACAATTTTGGGGAAGATGGTGAGAAATTGAGGTGGGCTCCTTTGATGGAGGTTTTAATGTGAGGTGGAATTAAATTGGATCAATAATTAATTTTGATCCTATATGAGAGATTCTCCATCAGCATCTTCAATCTTCAAGCAATTCGAAGGTGAGTTCTCCATTACATTAATTCGGAGGTGAGTTTTTTAGGGTTTGATTTGGGGATTTTTTGGGGATTATTGGGTTTTCTGGGTTTAAATAGGGATTTTTTTGGGTTTGATATTTTTTCTGGGTTTGATCAACGGCGGAGTGCGGGTCTTGATCGGCGGCGATTATTGTTTTCAATGATTATGATGATTATGATCTTGATCGGCGGTGGTGATGATTGATCGAGATTGATCGGTGGCTGTATGATGATTGATCGACGGCTGTTGAAGATGATGATTCAAATTGAGTTGTACTCCATCAAAAGGTTGAAAATTGAATTCGGGACAGATAATTTGAGGTGGAAGATAAAAAATTTGGTAAATTTTCCTCCAATTTGAATTCAAAGCTGCCAGCTCATCACCCAACCCACGCATGATAGACGGAGGTGGACGGAAGTTAGCCTAGACCCCAACTTCAAGCAAAAAAGTTTGCAGACCCTGATCTCAAAACAAAGGCAAAGTTCAGACCCCAAACACATGCTTAACTCTGTAATAATAGTGATATCTAAGTTCTTAGTGATGGTTGTTGAAGCTATGGAATATGGACTGGAACTGACGGTACACTGGTACGCACAAGGACTCCTGGAAAAAGAATGGGCTGTCGAATGCGGATTCTTATGGAGTGGGTGCGAGTGTGGTTAAAGACCCTTTGGGATGCGATACGGTTACATGCGGATGCCGAGCGAAAACATGTGACGGCGCACACATATGGCTCGATGGCATGGTGTATCGGTTAAGGGAGGTGTCAAGGTCCAATAGTGCGGTGGTTTGGCATGCCCGGTGTTTGGTTCAAGGGGGAGTGGGTGAGCTCACACGTAAGGGGGAGATTGTTGGGAATTTATGTGTTAGTGGTTGTCCTAATACATCGAAAAATTGAAGTGGGTGGAACATGTTTATAAGGTAGTGGGTTACTCCTCTTATTGTCAATTGATTTTAGGATGGAACCTCGCTAGACTTATGCACATGAGTCGGTACTCCTCCTTGGCATCTCTCGAAGCTAAGAAGCTTACTAGCTAGTAAACACAGTTATATGGTTAATGGTTCATCAGCAATAATTGACGATGATGTAAAGAAGTTTTTAATGGACGAAGGAGAATTAAAGATGGTGGCCTATTGTTTATAGGATTACAAAGTTTAGCATTCATGATGAAATTTGATGAAATTTTGGTGAATTGATCAATTAACAATAGTTAACGAGTTGCTTTATACTCCGTAAGAGACAAAGAGGAAATGATAAGTAGTCGGGCCATAGTTTTGGACGTATTCGTGCTCCACTGCTCCATGCCATGCGTATGATTGTTGAGCGAATCCAAGTTCGTTTTTACTATTTCTAAGTTTATTAGGTAACATCAAATATTTGATTTCTTCATATGTGACTTCATCATACCTCCCAAAAAAAAAGGACTTCATCATGCCTTCAGTAGTCGGGCTTTTTTTAGTTGACATATTATATGAAGGAATAATAGATGAGGTAGTTTATTACTTTCAGTAAATTATGTTAATCCCAACATTGTGTTAGATAGGTCATGATATAGGGGAACGAAGCGGAGAATTGGTGTTATAGGTGAAAATTTCACCTTTTTTATCTCATATTTTCTCTCAGATAGTGATTTGGCTAACAAATCTATGTATGATTAATTAGCTTTTATAATTTGTATCGATAAAGGGCATTATATGCACACTTTATGCATAAAACACGGTAAAAGTACATTGTATGTCAATTTTATATTCCAAAGCCATTTGTCGCTTAGCTCACCGTGTCACCAAATCAAAACCGGAAAGAACGGTTCCTAGTTTTGCGGAACAAAAAGCCGGAACCTCCCATGTATGGTTCCGGTTCCGGCTGTCCGACCAATTCTCAATTATTTTCTAAATAATAAATGCTCAACGTAAGTGAATATTCTGATATTTTGCTCAACTATGCCGAATAATAATGCCCCTTAATGGAGGGGCGGTCGCAAAAATTGACCTATTTAGTAACATACTATCATGTACTGTAGCATAACAGACAGTTATTCAAAACACAATTGGATCCGATTTTGGTTCTCTCATTTCAACAAAATAATTAGAAACAACAAAGCAAATTAAAGGGCTAGAACAAAGAGTAGAGGCAGGACTACTACAATACAAAAGTCGTAGAATAATTACAGTGAAGTTTAGAATGAACTTGTCACTTGTGTATATATAGAGTGACGTTTAAAAGACCTTTACAATCGGCCTCAAAAAAACACATCCCCCATATGCATGTTAATTTTACCGTTGTTGTTGTTGTTGTCGTCGTTGTGGTGAGTTAGAATGGTGCATGTCCTGGCCATGTCCAAACAATGTCCCTCAATGCAGGCTTCAATTCGCGGTCACAAAAATCGTTATATTCGATTGTGTCACCGGACGATTTCTTAACCTCGACCACATGTAACGTAGGAGCAACCTCAAAAATCTCTGCATCAATTTTAAGTACTCCTTTTCTACCTTCTTTACTACTTTGTAACTTGACTACACCATCCTTCTTTTGTATCTTAAACTTCTTGTCTAAATGAGCTATTTGCTCGAATTTCGACACGATCATCGAGGGTGGCTTAGCCGTGGTGAACCGGGCCTCCGGTCTAGGATCCATCCCCTTCTCAAACAAGGCCGAGAGATCAAAACCCGGCGAAAGTGATATAAAATCGAAAGCATTCATACATGTTGGTTTCATTGGGCCAGAATCAACATCCATTTCTTCTTCTTCGACATTTTTCTCGGACGATCCACATTCGAGATCCATATTGTTGAAAGCAGCCCGAACATCCCTGGGCGTGGTGGGTGGGCCATCCAGAAGGTCATCCTTGTGTTTGGGCTTTTCAACATTATGTTTGAAATCCTTTTGGAACCATGAATTATCCATCAGTTTTGCTACCGTTATCCTCGAAAACGGGTTCGGATCAAGGATCTTACATAAGAGTTTTCGGACCTCGGGTGGGAACCAATTTGGACACCGGAAATCACCCCTACTAATTTTCCTATACAACTCCATAAGATTTGTGTCATGAAACGGTAAAAACCCCGCTAACAAAACATACAACACAACTCCACATGACCAAATATCGGCCTTAGCGCCATCATAACCTCGTTTATTAATAACTTCGGGCGCTACATAGGCCGGTGTACCACACGTTGTATGAAGTAGTCCGTCTTTCCTTCTAGTGTCATGTAACGCACTAAGGCCGAAGTCGGATATCTTAAGGTTACCATGTTCGTCTAGGAGCAAATTTTCGGGTTTAAGATCCCGGTGGTACACACCACGGCTATGACAAAAATCAATGGCACTAATTAGTTGTTGGAAATATTTTCGGGCTTGATCTTCTTTCAACTTTCCTTTAGAAATCTTGCTGAATAGCTCACCACCCTTTACGTATTCCATTGCAAAATATATCTTTGTCTTGCTTGCCATGACCTCGTAAAGTTGTACGACGTTAGGGTGTTTGACAAGCCTCATGACCGAGATTTCGCGTTTGATTTGGGTGATTAATCCTACCTTTAATATCTTCTCTTTGTCGACCATCTTGATAGCCACACTTTGGCCCGTAACAATGTGCCTTGCATAGTACACCTTTGCAAATGTGCCTTGCCCTAGCAACCGCCCTATCTCGTATTTTTGCATCAATATTGACCCTTTCTTCTCCATTTCCGATTGCAAAAATGCGTACCTCGGTCGATTTCAGATGGGTTTTTAGAGTAATTGAAGGGGATTTGATTGTAATTTTGATTGTAAGATCAATCTTATGATCGATTTTGTTAGATTCATGGTAAATGTGTGTTTGGAAAAGTGGTAGAATAAGAGAAAATTGGACCAAGCTCTACAAGAGAGGGCAAGGTGAGGAGGAGAAAAAATTCTCTTTGTTTTGTTTTGTTCGCAAATGTCCTTGGAAAATAATTGGATGCTAAAATAGCGGAAAATATGTAAAGAAATAAGGTGGGTAACTTTTGTTATGTGGGTAAATTGTTGAAATTTTAAATGGAAGTCATATAAATTAGTGCTAGTAATTAGAGGCTTAAAATTAAGGACTTTGTAAGGGAATATGGTAGTTGTTGACTTGTTGATAGTTGTCCATTGTCATAGCCAATGATTCTCTCAATGGAGTGAGTAGTTGATGCCCACTTTGTATTAGCTAATTTTGAGGGAAAAGGTGAAGGGGTCATAGCTTGTTTTGAAAAAAAGAACATAGTTTTGGGGATTTACATTTGATCTCACCATTGGACTAACTTTTTGTTACATAGGTAAACACTCTAGATCTATAGGCTACAACTGTATAACTGTATAAGGATGCAGATGTGAAATTTCAAATTGAGATAAAATAAAAAAGAGTGATCACCTAACCACTAGATCAACCTTCTAATATAAGATGATTGAAACATTTGGGAATTGTATAAGATATGAAGTCAGTCCCTCGACAAAACAGAAAAAATTGACTATCACAACGTGGTCGTTTTTCACCATTATAGACTACTATTTCATGATCGAAAGTCCTTTGATATTAAGATATTTATAGGCTTGTTTCATGCAGTGAAATCATGTATAGTGCAATACAAATTCAGGTCACGCCATCAGGAGCCAAGCTAACAATACAATGCTCGCTTTGGGCCGACCATGGACTTCCATATGTGCAGAGTCGACTAAATATACGTATCAACAACATATTTGAATCGACAGATCGGCTCTTTAGCCCTTTAGAAGGGCAATTACATACCAGGTTAGTGCGCATAATGATACCACATTCAACTCGAGATAATCTCCACACATGTTAATTTTCTAACTGATAGGTCAACCTTGATATTCACCTATTGGTGATGTTGTTGTACGAATTAGCTAGTGGTTTATGAGCATAGATGACATCAGATTGCGATGAGTAATAATTTAAGATTATGCGGGGGTGCATCTATATGAGTAGAAGATATTTTGTTTCTCGACTGTGAATGCTCTAAACTGCATAATCATCAAAAGATTCAAAACTATCAAAATGTATAGAACAAAGCTCTAAAAACTATGCCACATTATGAGTCATTTATCTCCACTTAATAACTATTCCAAAATCCAAATATCTAGCACATTGTTAGATTATCTAGCTCCATGTATCTTGCATTTCAAAGAAATCATGTGCAAGTACTCCAAAACCTAAGCTATACGCCATCATGAAACAGGCTAACAAAAAACAATGATCGCTTTGGGCCTATAACCCAAAACCTATGGACATAAATAAATGTATAAAAGTAGATATTTCAATTGGGGCAGCCCGGCTTTTGAGCCCTTCAGAAGGGCAGGTCAGGTCCAAAAAGTGATGGACCTCATCATATGGGTTAGCCCTTGAGACCCTTGTAAGGCCAACTATCCATGCCACTCCATGTGTCATATAACCTTCAATTTCACTTGCCACGCTATTCTATCGCATCTGAGCTAACCATCTTACTCGACATTTGCTCTAGTATATACTCATCAATATTCCATCACTTACTATTTAAACAATTTGAGTTCCACGGAATCATCTTCTTCTCATTTACTCCGTATTGTTGTTCAAGATTCACTAGCTATGACATCCTAGTACAGTAGTACCACACGTGATGCCTAGTGAGGTTGTTGTGCGCCTAGATTCGCAAACACCTTTTCTAGGCTCGCGTATATAGGTAGATTGGTATATCGCGGAATTAAGTTTATTTATGTTATCAACATCTAATGTAAACAATGACGTATATTAAATTGTCGAGAGGACAAGAGATAATAAACATATATTTGTGCATTTCTTGTTCCTTATAATTGCCCGTCGAGTTTCTATTTGCCTTTTGGGTGTACTAGGGTCTCCAATATTCATGCTAACACTAGTATGTTTTCATTTTATGTTACAATGTGAGGGTTGCAGTTTACATACACATTGTGACAATAAGATAAACTCAGAAGGATAGAACAATTAACAATATGGGCGTTTGAGTTTTTTTTGTTTTTCAGTGGGTCCTCGAAAATTAGAGATCTGCCTAATTGAAAATCTCACGGTAACATTTACATTTCAAATTTTCACCATCTCATGTTAAAGCATGAATTCAAAATACGAGTTCAAACCATCGGTATAGACTTTTGATTGAAATGGTTCTTTAATATAGTATCGGAGTCTCAAATTTGTCATGAGGCCTGAAATTCAAATTCTCCTATCCCCTCCCAAGTCACTTGCAAGTCCCACGGATGAATGTATTGGTGTATAGTCTATATGTCATCCCAATAAACATTCACGTGAAGGCTGAGTTTAGACTTCTGGTTGAGATAACGTATTAACACCTTGTTTAGTCCCGAGTTTCCGAACACATTTAAGTAGCACAATTCACAAGTTAACAACCACCTTGGAGCACAAACAACCAGGTCTTCACTAGTCAAACCCACTTCAGAACTACAAATATCTGAAACCCAAACAACACTTGCCAGATCACTTGACTACTCTGCTCACTTCATGCTGCGCGTAAGCCATGCACCGTTATTACTCTCTCCCTTTCTCTCTCCACCACCCTCATCTCTATATATAAAACCTCTTCACTCTCTTAACAACTACATTTCTCAAATCACACACTTTTATTCATAACCCAAAAAAAATAATTTTTTTTATTTTATTTTATCTAAAGTTATAAAAAAATACGTTATTATTACTAGGTTTGAAGCCTGTGCGATGACTTCAATAGAAGAGAAATTCCGCAATTATCACGAAGAATGGGTAATTAAACTAGAAGGCCACCTTTCAAACCTTGTAATAGACCGTCAGTCCAACCACAACACCATACTCGCAGCACTAACGGCCCACCATAAGGACTACTACACGACTAAGTGGGCCCTAGCCCACGACGACATTGTAGCCTTCTTCTCACCACAATGGCTAAGCCCTCTCGAGTCAGCCTTAAGTTGGGTCACGGGCTGGAAGCCCTCGACGGCCTTCCACCTCGTGGACTCACTCCGGAGGACTCGAACACCCCTCACGAGTCTGGCCCAATTGACGGAGGACCAGGCTCAGAGGATAGGTGACTTGAGGGTGAAGATAAAGGCCGAGGAGGGGAGAGTGGAGAGGGAGTTGGAGAGGCAACAAGTTGCTCTTGGGGACCGCAACCTGGCGCATTTAGCCCAGGTTGCTGGTCGAAGCAGGGGTGTAAACGAGCCGAGCCGAAATGAGGGGCCAGTTAAGGGGGTTTTGGATGGGTTAGAAAAAGTTATGAAGATGGGTGACTATGCTAGGCTTAAAACTTTGAAGGGTATTTTGGATGTACTAAGTCCAAAACAAGGTGTGGACTTCTTAGCGGTGTTTGCTATGATTCATCTTCAAATGAGAAAGTGGGGTAAACAAAGAGCTGCTAATACCGCTAGTACTAGTATAACAACATTAGGTGCCGCAAGTTTAATTCACTAGTGATATACCCTAGTCTCTCAGTTTTCTCGGAAAATTGACATTTGGTTTAGATTTCTCTCGTTATTACAAACGTGAAAAGTAGTGTACTAGTGATGTCTTACTTAAATATAATTCTATATCTCTCTATATAAGATTGAGGTATATGGTTGGTCACTGTGAGTTTTGTGTAAGATCGTCTTATACCATGATCTGGCCATTTTAGTTTCTTTTTTTTTTTTTTTTTTTTTTTTTTTTAGGTTTAAGCTAGTGGTGTTTCTTATTTGTAAATTGTAATTGAAGGATTGGATTTCTAGTCCACAAGGGCCGGTTTTCAATCCTTTTTTTCATACAAAAAGTGACGTGGCTTTTCAATATGTATTTGAAGATGACATATTAAGCATGAATTCGTTGACAAGAATTAGAGATAACGATAATTCTTGAAACAGAGTAATGATCACTTGATCAGTCCCTAATCCTGTCAATAAATGTTGCTCAATTCTACTAGCTCAGTTTCGAAATTTCACGTCAAAATGTATGTCGAAGGTGATTAACACGTGTCTAAGAGAACTAAAGATGACTCCGTAGGTCTGTAGACTCTCTACTCGTCCAATCCTCCTCTTGCAAATTAAATCCACTCGAAATTATGTTCGTAGGTCTCAACTCCTCCGGTCCTCCTTTCGCAAATTAAGTAATCAAGTACGCAACAACGAACAAATGACAATGAATCGGAGTTTCTGGATAGTTCTATGCGGCTGCACACAATAAGGTTTATGACGTACGGTTAAATGGCGGCTACACTCACAGTGCCGCCTAGAATCTATGGAGTGCCATTCAAGTATTCAACTTTTCAAATATACGAGTAATATAGTCCGGGTTCATGATTAATCTGATGAGAGCTAAAGATTATTTTGTGTTTTCTTATTGTTGCCTTATGTTCAATTGTATAGTTTCGAGTATAATGCGTATGTAAAATGAGCATCATGAAAGAAGCCGGCTTGGGATAGGGCTTGTGCAATACGGTGTTCACATAAGCAAACCAATAATCGCATTTCCTTATCGTTCCATCATTGTGTATTTGGAGTTTTTGAGGCGACAAATGCTCGTGTCTACAAAGCCTCACCCTCGAGTTTATAGCCTTCTCTTGATGCGTCCTAGGGTTGGCTATTTAGACGTGCACAGTGCTCTTGCACAACTCATAGCTCTAGGGTTCATATATGCTATTCAGTGCCCTATGAGGTACTGTACCACTATGGAAATCACCCCTTAAGGTATTGTACCCCCTGACCTGTGGCTGGCCGCCATCTTCATGCTCAAACTTCATGCTCAAAATTCATATTACAGTGTCCAACTCGAAAAGAGCATCCGATTTTAAGTAAAGGGGAAATGAAATGAATGAATATGAATCATCACATGAACTTACAGATAGAAAAAGGCAGAGTTGTTTAGATACTCTGATTCAGATTGTTGGTGGGGGTGGGGGTTGGGGTTGGGGTGACATTGTTTAGTAGTTTGCTTCCCTTGCATAAGATTTAAGAGTGCAAAAAGGGTCTTGGGAACTTACAAAGAGACTTGAGGCAGGTCAAGTCGCCTCCACAGATAGGATTTCGAGTTCAGCCCACCAGAGAGGTGAGAGTCGCGGTACAGCAGCATCAGGCGCTATTTGAATTTCTTCCCGCAATTTGGAAGTCACCGCCTGGATTGTCGGTCTTTGCACGGGATTTGGTTTGGTGCATTGCCGAATAACATCGCAGATGACATCAAGCTCGTTACTTTTGACAGATTTGAGTATGGGGTCAAGCAACTCCTTGTTATTCTCCTTATCATTCAAGTGCTGTGCAGCCTACAATATAGTTAACACAAAATGAGCAATCAGCAACCGAGGTATATATGGTCCTAGAGAGAGTCGCTCAGAGACCGGAATCAGGGACTTTACCCAGTCTAGCAGGGAGCCTTCTTCTTCCGAGTACGGAAGCCTTCCTGTGATAATTTCAAGCAGCAATACACCAAAGGCGTACACATTTTCCCGTCGATCAGCACTGCAGACTGAATCAGTATTGGATCCATCTTCACCTGAATCCTTGGATTTGGGTAAAATCTCAAATGGCATCTCAGCAATCTGGGTCATTGCAGAAGTAGCACATCACCGTCAGAGACAAACGAAAACGTGACTGAGAGTAAAGGTGTTTAATCCGTAAGCAATGATGAATTGTACCTTAGCTGCATAATCATCTGTCAAATATATAGCAGCTGAGCTCAACTTGGACTGTGCAACAGGAGGACTCAGGTCATGGTGCATATATTGGAGACAATATGCAGCTCCCATAATTACCCTTACACGAGAATTCCAGTCAAGATGTTCAACCTCCTTAACTGAAAAATCAGCCCATAACAAATAAGGGATAAACTCATAAACTTTAACTTTCTGGGGGGGGGGGGGGATTCTTCTTTGTCAATAAAAGAAAAGAAAAATAAAGAATATTCTATATCAGACATGCACATTGAACGATCTTTACCGTGAAGATGCTCAAAGAGGTTGCCACTCGGGGCGTATTCAAACACCATCATTCTAGTAAAAGGTTCTTGCTCTTCACAGTAGCCAAGGAGATTCACAAAATTCTTGTGATTTATTCTTGACAATGTCTCAATCTGTAGCATGATCAGGTCAGAAAATCATCCTATGTAAGAATATAATAAATTGAAGAAATATTTATATCGTAAAGCCGCAACCTCTAGTTGGCTCTGACTCTCAAGTCTGACAAACCTTTTTTCTGTATGCTATTTCTTCTGCCACTGTCCAATCACTTGAAGATTTGACCATTGTTGATGCAACCGCAATTTCTACTCCACTTGATAATGTTCCTTTGTAGATTGTGAAGGCATCAAAACTAGCAATGATATTGCTGAAGTCTTCACAAGCTGTTTCTAGCTCTGGCCTATTCAACTTAGGGACACCTGACAAAATTTTCAAGATACTATTATTATAGGGTGGAGACATAAAAAAGAGAGAGAAAACATGGGCAAATTAGAGGATCATAGCACATCAAACATGACTCTGGATACACTTTCGAACATTGCTAAACTTTTCCAAGCCTGAAGCTCCAAAGATTTTCTGTAAAATATTGTTTTGTTTAAAACACCTGTAATAAACCAGCTTCTATTAACTGTCATTTGATAGCAGTTGTAGGACTATATGAATGGTGAACACGTCACTGGGTAATAATACCTTGGACAGAAGACTCTTCACACATCATATCATAGATGCTCTGTAACATAGATTATTGAGATGTTTGTAAACCTTCAAGCTTAAGCAAGGTTTTCGACTTCCAAACTGTATCAACTCTCTTATTCTCTAAAGACACAGAGTATACAACACAAGCTGCAGTGCAAACAAGAGCGACGTTCTAGCAGAACAGGAGCACACTTGTCTGTTGGCTACTCATATTAGGTATCAAGCTCCTCTGATGATGGCACGTCATGTTGGAGGGTGAAGCAAGCAATGTGTATTCAGTAGAATGTCCAAGAAGACAAAAAAATCACCTGTAATAAATGCTTTCTGCAGTTGTCCACTAATGCCAGTCTTGAAGGGACCTATAGGTTTTGCACGACTTCTCCACATGAAAAATAATGCTACAGAAACAGCAAGCAAGAAGGCCACTCCAAGAGCAACAGCGACATACACCCAAACCTTCTGGGAAGATCTTTCCTTTTTTGGATGGGAACCTGGGGTTGGTTGGCCTGGTGTGTTCATCGCCTGTGAGTTGGAATCAGACGGTGTAGACATAGGTGGTTTAAAAGGGCTCTTTTCAATGCCTGAAGCTGGAAAACTTCCACTACTTCTTGAAACTGGCTGCGAGCTGACTTGGATCCCAGGGTTGTTGCCATTATCTGGTAAAGCTTCAATATTACTGGACTGCTCAGCCAGCTGACGACGTGAGAGAGAAGCTAAATTGTGAGCTTTTTTAAGCAGATTTGCACTATATGAAGCTGTCCATAGCCAAAGAGGAGGTTTTTATAAGATCAAACTGACAGGGAAGCAATATGTTGTCAAAGTGTAGATCACAGGCATTAATTACTTACATTCAAAATTATTGTTGGGGCTGTCTTGCACACCAGGCCAAGCGTCTGTTAAACCATTTGGCCTTCAAATAAAGTAGTTAGGTCAGACTTCAGGTGAAATGCAGCATAAATGGATGTGCGAACAGCTAAATCCTCAGCACGAAGTACTTACCAGAGACCGAATTTTCTGTTATTAACTGATCCAAGGTATTCATCATATTGCAGCTCAGACAGCAAGCTGAGCTCCTCTACTTCTGGAGGGATGGATCCTTCGAAGTTGTTATTGCAAAGCAGTCTGGATCCATAACTTCTGGTTATTTGATAGACTTAAACCAAAAAACCATAGAGCTACAGATAAAATGTGAGCACTTACAGTCGTTTCAATGATACTAGCTTTGCAATCCCGACTGGAATCACGCCAGTGAAATTATTGTCTCTCAAGTCTAGTACCTCAAGGAGATTAAGTTGTCCAAACTCTGTCGGGATGGTGCCTGAGAGATGGTTTGTGTGCAGTACTCTGTTCAAGTAAACGAAATTACAAAAGCATCCAAGAGAGAAAGGAGAGACCACTTGATTGATTAATACTGCAGCAAAATGGCAACCGGTGTAATTGTTCACGTTTTAAGGAAACAATTACACCATCAGTGGAAATGAACAATTAGGTCAGAGTCACTGCAATTCAAAAGACTAAAACTTACAGAGCTCTTAAGTTGCCAAGGTTCCCAAGCTCAGGTGCCAAAATTCCTCCCAAAGAAAGTCCACTCAGATCTCTGTAAGCGGAAAAGGAAACCCATTTAACTAAACAGCAGTAGCTTGTTTCTTAGAATTCTTTCTCTACTTCTACTTTCAAACATAATAACATAAAATATAAGCACCACCGATGATACAACTAAAGTAGTAGAATCACAACATGAACCGTTATTGCAACAGTAAAATGTCTGGAACTTACAGCATCTGCACTTTGCCGTCAGCACAGTGGACACCCAGCCAATTGCACGGATCATGGTCATTAGAATCCCAAGTTGCAAGAGAGTTATAAGGGTCTGACTCTATGTTATCCCGAAATTTCAACAAAATTAATCCTACATTGATTGACATGAAAAATATGGGTCATCCATCATATATGAAGCAAAAAGTATCATTTAGCTTGTAATACCATTCATTGCTAGCTTACCCTCAAGGTTGAGCGAAGAAGTTCCTCCAAGTCCTGAACAAAGAACCAAAACGACGAAACAAATGATTTGGAGCTTATATGTGCTCCATCTTCCCCCCATTGCTTGCTCAATACAACACTGGAGTGACAGAGCTATACTGGACATTACCCGACAACCAGCACCTATACAAACCAACACTATACACAATCGCCAGGATTTCGTCCAACACCCACAATGACCAAGCTCCGGCCACAAAACCGTAAAATTCACAACAAACTCGACAAGACCAACACCCTAACTAGTTTCACACACTAATATACAAACTGTGAGTATATACAAGCTAAATAATTACAAAATGGTTCAAATCAACTGCCTTCCTCTTGAAATCAGCAATCAAAGACGAGTCCGTCATTCCGAAAATAATCACAAAAAGAACCCTCCTTTGTTTGACAATGTGGCAAGCAGCTCAACCAATTTGACCCCTAATACAACAACCACCATATCACACACAATAATCAGAATTTAGGGCTCAAATTTTGCAAATGAAACACCAAAATCAGGAAAAACCCCTCTTCAAATTATCCAAAAGGGTACCCAAATTTAGCCACAAAACTACATTCTATAACAAAGCACAAGAATCAAAGAATAAACCCAATTACAAGCAATGTATAAATTTAAAAAAAAAAATTACCAAAAAAATTAAAAAAAGAATTAGGGTTTACCTGATATAGAATTAGGACAAAAAAGGGTACCCAAAGAATCAAGCTTTTCAGCTGCTGCCTTTGCTTTGATCATACAACTGATTAAAATTAATAAAAAAATACCCAGAAATAAAATGAAAATTGGTGAATTTAAACAAAACAAAAAAAATCAAGATTTTTGTGAAATTTGTGTAACAGCCCTTGGATGATCACAGAGCTGCTTCTTCATTCTATCTTCTGTGAGAAGATTCAGAAGGAAGATGAGCTCAAAAAAGGGGCTAATTTTTTCAATTTCTCCCTCTATTTTTTTTTTTTTTTTTAATTTCTCTCTCCTTGATTTTCTCTCTCCTCCTCTGTTTTTCCTTTCTCTCTCCTCCTCTTCTAAGGCAGTAACCTCTCAGGTACCATTTCTCTGCCTCCCCCCTTAATTTTGTTTTTTTTTTCCCACTTAATTTTGGGTTTTATTTGATTAAATAATATTTTGTTATTATTTTAATAATTTATTTTTCACCTATACCAACTGCTTTTTAGTTAAATATTAATTTATTGTGGGTCCATAAATAAGCTTTTTCAACAAAAATAATATAAAAATATATCAATTATGTACTTTTATTTTCATTTTTAATTAGATATTTTTTAACAACATAGACATAAACAAAGAATCCTTACTATTTCTGGCGTTTGAGGGGTGTACTGTGGGTCCTACACCCACGTTCTGTTCGCCGGCATTTTTTTAACTGTCACCGTCGGCAGGAATTTAACTGTTTTTCCCGCGATTTTGTTTTGGTGTTTACTGCTTGTTTGTGGGTCCCAGGCATATTTTTTGATGTCATTTTTTACTCTTTTTTTTTGTGGATTTTTTATTATTCATTTTTCTAACTTTTCTTTTTTTTTGTTTGGAAATAAAAAGACAAAATGACATAATTATGGAGAACAATGATGGTATGTTTTTCGTTGACTTAGTGCCCTTCTGTTTGTAGGACGTGCGCTCCTCAAATTGGCCAACTTTTAAGACTTTTTATCCATAGTTTCATTTCTAAATTGTAAATATATATGCATCTCTATACTTACCCAAGAAAAAAGGGTTGTCTGCATTGATCAATCAAAGGAGCTAAATATTTTTTATACCATGATT
Source organism: Spergularia marina (assembly GCA_963680865.1). Lineage (NCBI taxonomy): Eukaryota > Viridiplantae > Streptophyta > Magnoliopsida > Caryophyllales > Caryophyllaceae > Spergularia > Spergularia marina. The sequence continues at coordinate 26,331,192 of OY804546.1, forward strand.
ATCATCAATTGCAACACAATATATACTCGTTGTATGTGCTATGTTTGTAATGAATAGAGGTAAACACAAAACTCTTATCTAACTCATGAAAACGTTCGGTCAAGGTTTAACGGAGAAATTGTGAGTATACAAAGTGGACATGAACACAAACTGTGAGCTCTTTTCATATAGGACTCATGACTTACTCAACTTGTTGTTATTTGCACATATGTTCCTTTATGTTCGATCATACAAAACCAAATTTATCGTTGAACTCAAATATATGTTATCGAACTGAGCTTGAATGATTTTCTAAACCAAATTCATATTTTAATTTCAACGTGAAATTTATATTTTTGATGTAGAAATTTTAAATATTTCTGTGCATTGCACAATGAACAGAGGATATATGAATTGTTAAGATAGAGAAATTTGGCTAGGAAAAGTTTTCTTTTTGAGATGAAGATGATTTTCTATAAATAATTTAAGCGGTGTTAATGCCTAGTAATTTTATGTACTCTTCATAGTGGTGTTAGCTAAAGTTTGTGTACCGAACTTCATCTCAAATTAATTAATTTCGTTTCTAGTTTGTATTCCGGTTTTCAAATAGTTAGATTGTATTAGAACTATTGTAATAAAATATAATCAATTTAGTTATGTATATTTACAATTTTGTAATTGACAATATAAGTGTGATATGATTTATTTTTTTGTATGCATTTCCAATATTGCAAGACTGTTTCACGTCGCAACACAACCCAACAAGATGAAAAATTACCATTAGACCCATATTTCCTCACTTAGTCTTAAATGACAACGGAAGACTTCTAGTTGAATGTACAACCCAAATAAAAGAACGCCAGCACATGTTGAGTATGAAGTTTAACCAATGTAGAGGATTAAGATACACGCTTACTGGCGCGTAGCTAACAAATAATAGACAAAAATACGCAAAAGAACATAAATCGAAGCAATAGGAGTAAGAATAATTGGGCATGCTTCGTGCCAATTCAAGTTTTCTATTCTTTTCTTTTCCTTTTTACATTATTAGAGGGTCTCCGTGAGGTCCCTAAACAAGTCAAAGGTCCTACCCCAAGTGTAACACTACGGAATATGTAAAGTGGTTTATGGAGTTGGTTTGTCCCACATTGGGATACTAAAACTCATATGATCAGTTTATAATAGATTTCTATCATCATACTACCAACAAAACTTTCACCTTTTAGAGCCCAAGTGAGGATTAACGGGTCTAAGAGGTGACTACCCATCTTATTGGGTTGTGTTGCGACGGACGGTGGTTCGGGCTGTTACAGATGGTATCAAAGCAACCCTGCGACCGTGTGTGAGTGGTGGTGCAAGATCCAAACTAGCCGTCTAGCGGGGGATATCTTGGACCTGTGTTGATGTTGGTATAGTTTGGTTGAGACGCAACGGAGACGTTGCGTTCTTTAAGTGGGGGGAGTTGGAGTAAATAGACTAAGGCATATTGCCTTAAAAATCGAACTGTTTGGAATGTCAAACAGAAGCAACAAGGCTCTGACTGTTGGAGAGGAATTCTTCAAGTTAAAGACCACCTGATCTTTGATTTAAGAAATGCCCCGATCCTCTCTTGGCATGACCGTAAGGAAAATTGTGCGAGAAAAGCTTATGATTACTTCAGAGTGAAGCATAGGAAGAATGCCAAGTGCAAAATGATACTCCGTATATGATAGTGTCAGTATGACAAAAACATTGTTTCATTTACTCATTGGTTGTCCAAGGCAGACTAATTACTTTGGATAACCTCAAGCAAAGAAGACTGGTGATAACTAATAAATGCCTGTTGTGCAGAAAAGCAGGGAAGATTCACAAGTACCCGTTCTTTCTATCTGAATATACTTTCAAAGTCTGGCAGTCTATTATGCATTAGTTGGCATTAAAAGTAAGAAATGGAGCCTCACACAGGAGCAACAAAAGGGGTACGCACAAGCATTGGGTGTCTAAATGGATTAGATGAAACATCACCGCGTGAATTTTGTATTTTTATCCGAATTCAGGAAAAAGAGTATGTTATTCAAAAAATAAGTTACTACTCAACAAAAATTGAATCAGTCAAATGATGAGATCAATTTCGACGCACTTTTTTTTTTTATAGTATCGCAGACAGAATTCCATTGGTTTAATTCAGGATCTTTTGGTTTATTTTGACTTTATCCATCCTTCAAGGAATAAAAGAAGATCAAACCAACCCTTAGATCTATTTCTGGCTCTTGAGGAGCCGTATGAGGTGAAAATCTTATGTTCGGTTCTGTAATAGCGCTGACAAGAGTAATCTTATCATCGACTATATAATCAACTAACAGTTCAAGTACAGTTGATATAGTTGAGACGTAGTCAAAATATGGTATTTGGGGGTGAAATTTGTGGAGGCAACATCCCTGAAAAACGAATCAATGATATAATTAATTACCAAATTAGCATCCGTATGTATAGGTGGAAAAATAGTGAAAATCATCCGAAATAGTTGATAGTCTCCCTAGGTGAGTCTTTACTGAGTTGTAGACATCACATAGATTAGTAGACTTTGTTGGTATGAGTAGCATTATCACTCACTTTAAGCACTTTGTGTGTTGTGTGAACTTCTTATATCTATTTAAACCACCTTTTAATTATAATGATTTCATATGATTTGAATAATCTGATCTGATATGAAAAAATCAAATCAATGTTGAATACACATTGTTTATTGAGTTGCATCAAATAGGGCCTTAGCAGTACAAAAAAAATTAAAAAATAAATAGGGGCTTAGCATATAATTTCACTTGAATTATACAAGACCTAACAACATCATATTATCGTAAGATATATTCCAAGGTAGCCCTGAGGTATCCGAGTCTTTCCGTTATATCACTCAGGTTTCCGAGTTTCCTAATATGCCACTGAGTTTTGCGAAATGATTTTTTTTTTTGTGCTTTTCACAAACGAGAGTTTAACAGGGTTAGTCACTTTATTTGATTGGATTTATTATATAAAAAAATTAATCTTAATTACATTTGATTGATAGAAAAAAAATACCCCGATCCATTTTTTCACTCCTCCCTCTTCCCCATCACCTACGACCCACCAATGGCTACCCCTTTCCGCGCCGCTTTTGACTCGCCCCACCACGAAGCAGTGGCGGCTATTAGCCTGGGCGACATGGGCCGTCGCCCAGGGCCCCCCAAATAAATAACAAGTTTAACATGCAACATTATTCACGTAACATAAGTTGCCTCAGTGGTATTACAATGGTAGATTGTCCCAGGTTTCCTGGGATCAAACCTTGACCGCCATTTTTCTCTCTTTTTTCCCCAACTATTACAACTTACTCAAAGATCACACTACAACGCTGTAATTATTCTATTTTATATATTTTACTTATTAATTAATTTTTTGGTATCTTGGACTTTTTCAATATAGAAATGTAGTACTAATTACCAATTTTCAACTTTGTTAGGAAGAAAATATCGTGCTTTTACCAATAAAATTGAAAAAATGTTAATTCACAATTCATATGCTTATAACACATCGGGGCCTCAAAAAAACTTTCGCCCAGGGCCCCCGAAGTCTCCCAGCCGGCCTTGCCACGAAGATAAGGGCCAGACGACTTATCTCCCCCACCTTTGCATGCCCACAACACTTTCCCCCTCTCATGTTAGTGTTCTCTGTAGCTGGAGTTCGAGCGCCATCAACGTCGCCTAGTAGAGCGCAGAGAGAAACCACGAGGAGTGCGCTTTGCTGCTGCTCTTTTTCTGTGAGAGAAAATTGGAAGAGAGAGAACGGTGGGAGATAGAGGAATTGGGGGACAAAGAGGAGGAATTGGGGGACAAAGAGGAGGAGATGTGATCGCGGTGAAGGGGGGATGTGTTGGCCGCCGTTGTATAGTCATGGTGGTGATGGTGGTGGGTGTAAGACAATGGTGATAGTCCGCTGTGGTAAGGTGGTCTGGTTTGGGAGAAGGAGGGAAAGGGGGAGGATAGACAACATGAATTTGCGTGGGGGAGAGAAAATAGATTAATTATTTTTATTTTTATTAATTTGATTATGGGTTAAAGTTTTAAAAATACTCCCTTCATTTCTTTGGTTCTTTATTTTTGGTTTGAATTTCTTTCACAAATTTAAACCAAATGTAAAGAACAAAAAAAAAAGGGGAGTTAGTTAAATAAACTAAACTAGTTTATGTACCCGTGCAAAATTGCACGAGTTGTTATATAATGTAGATAATGATTCATTTGTATACAACACTTTTTAATTATTCGAATAATTAATGGGTGCACATTAAAGAAAAAAAATTTGGAGAACAACGTGAGACTTGTCAAAATCTGTTTATTAGTCACAAGTTCGCTTTTTAAGACCAGTAACCCGCTAATTTTGGGTTTAGAACATGCTATTTTGGAGTCATAGACCCATGTTTTATGAGTAGTGTAAGTCGAAAATAATGCGAAAAAAAGAAATTTAGGTAGTAAAAGAAAGTTATATGATATTAGTCATGACTCATTCTTGTATTATAATTTGTTGTTTTTTATACTCAGCCAATATGACTTAAAAAAGGTAAAAAAAAAAAAAAAAAAAATTGTTGATGTACATGAAAAAAAGAAGAATATATAACGTTAGACATGTCAAAGTCATTTCTTTTTTAGTTGTGAACTCAATTTTATGACCTTTACCCACTATTTTTAGGTCATCAACCCGTTTATATGACCTCTGAGGCAATGAGTCATATAAACCCAAATTTGTTTTAACACATATATTTAGGGTCAAATTTGATTCAACCCGTTGATTTGTAATTGAGTTAAAACGAAAATAATCCAAAACGGGTTAGAAGGATATACACAATTAGTGTAAAAATTCAAAAACTATATCTACGTTTAGTCTTCATTTAAACGACACTTGTTGGATGAACGCCCCCCTTTTGTTCCCTTTAATGGATACGCGATAATATAAAAACCAATTGATTGCCCTTTAGCTTTGGTGTAATGGTAAGTAAGCGTTCCAATATCAATTCTAATTTCAATCACAATTTTTAATCGGTTTAAAATCTGTTGTGCTATTCTTAATATTTCAAATGCAGCTCTTTCTTTTCCCGTTTTTCTAATTGGAATTGTTCATAAACTACTTTTGTAGGCCATGAACCCGCTTCTTGTAGGCTATGATCTCGCTTTTCAAGACCCATGGTCCTTTCGACTTGAACCCGCGGCCGATTTTCGTACTAATTATACTACTACCTAGTTTATTGGCCCGTGCAACATTATACGGGTTGTTATATGAACTTGGTTATAATTCTATTTTATTACTCATAATTAACAATAAATTTTAGAACTGTAAAAAACTTAATTGACCAGATGTGACCCGTTGTTAAAGGTTAATACCCATTTTTTTTCTGATCAAGTTCTGGCCATAAATAACTCGAACCCGTTTTGATCAGTATTATTTTGGGTTAAACATGAGATGGCTCGTTGTCCCAGTTTTTCTAAAATTAAGACGAAAAGAAACGTGTTTAATTTGGTATCATCTTAGAGAAGTTATGTTTGATTCAATGAAAACAATTTAATAAGTATAGCAAATTTATTTCAGTACTTTATACTTATGTACGCATTACAATTTATAACGCGTGTGTAACAACCCTAAATTTTCGACTCAATTAAATAATGAAAACCTAGGATTATTATGCCACAATTAACTAACCAAGTTAATTGCAAGGCGAAAACCAAAATAATGAATCCAAAATGTAAATAATGATATAGTACGACAGCGGAAGACTTAGTCAAAGTTTACAAAATCCAAATCCGAAACCCAAATAAATAATAAATGTTCAACGATTGTCTAAATAATAAGACCCCAAGAATGCAGACGTCCGCAAGCTCAACATATCACCATCAGACACACCTGTCAACTGCGCCATCGGAAAATGACACAGGCCCCAGAATAGGGTAGGGACAAACCCAACAAAAGAACGTCAGCAAATTGGATGAGTAAGAACTCAAAGCAAGACAAGGGAGATTAAGATACGCGCCTTTGAGGCGCGTAGCTGAAAAAGCAACGCTTACAATCAAAGGACTAACCAAGACGATTAGAGAGAGATATGAACCGAGAATAATATTATGAATTTCAGAGAGAAGAATAAAGTATATAGGAATGGGCACTCCGCATCAGTAACCCATCTTTGGTAAGGGTCCTACCCCTAACCAGAAACAACTCTAGAGCTAACCAACCCAAACCACCCTAAGAGAACCCGAGTGTGTACACCCCTCACATGAGGGCCAGTAGGATGTAACCGGTCAAAGAGGAGGTTCTAATAGGTAACTGGTAGCTAATCCAGTTAAGAGTTACCTTGATCAGAGGTATAATAAATCATTCGTAAACGAGCACCCCCAGAGGAGTTAACACGTTACTCTAGAGTGTATAGAAGAAAATCCCATTAACCATACCCTATATTCAAACCATGATTAGATATTTTATTTGATGTATAAGCAATTCCCAACCAAACAAGAGATATTGTGATCAATTAGAAACAGTATAGAAGTCAATATAAATGAGACAAGAATTGATCACATTAGAAGACGATAAAACATGCTCAAGCTCAAGGGTTGGCGTTCTTACCGTAACCGCTAAACTTCCCCTTAATTAATCCTCTCAAAGTCGTCAAATCGAACCTCTTTAAACCCGCAAGCTATTTACATTAAAATGATAACCAAAATCAATAGACGAGCTATGAAACATTACCTAAATTACTCAAAGCCCAATTTACTAGTACATATAACCTCAAATTATTATTAAAGTACAACCCAAATAATTAATATAATTAAAACCTAAATAAATTAATACTATAAATATACACCACCAAAACTAAGGCCAAACCTAGCCATGAGGTGAACACATGCACGACTAATCTTCAACTATACTGCCCAAATGCCACTTGAATGCTATTAGAGTGCTAACACCCAAAATCATCAACATCAACAACTCCATAACAACAATAGCACGGCCAATATACTACAATAGCAAACACTACAGTAACTAGACCACGGCAACACCACGGCAACAACTAATAAGGACAACAACACCACCTACAATCTAACCTCAACAACACGACAACATACACTCTCGAAAACGTCATCACAACCCAAAACAAAGGACCCTTATACCTACGCAAAACTGAGTACAAACTCAATACCCAACCCAAATTATACATATAAGCAAATTAAAATCTTCCCAAAACCATGATGAACAATAATACTAAGAGTAAAAGCAATAAAATCATCATAAACCAAAGTTAATCGGGAAAATACGAAACGACGATGTCGGAACAACTTTAATAAAACTTTGAGAAATTCATACCGTTGTGTAGAGGAGAGAAAAAGAGGAACAACGGTACTAGTTTCATCCAAAACTGAGCTAGAAATTGGAGTCGGCGAGCAAACGAAAAGTGACGGCGATCGTGAGTGAAGGAGACGACTTTGTAATGTACGTAGAATGATGATGGTGATACATACGTAAAGGAAGGTTTAAGGGTTTAGTAATACTTTAGGTTTAGTAAACAACTAAGGGCAAAAAAGTAATTTGGTATTTAGGGAATTATAATATAAAATGGAATTTGGTTTAATTAGTTTTATTTGTATACATAAAATAAAAATAAAATATCCTTTAAAATCTGAAAATCGTATTAATAATTTATGAAAATTAACTCGAAATAAATACAATTGGTAACACCCGACTTAAATAAATTCCCAAAATATACGGGGTGTTATAGCGTGACCCACCATTTTCGGGTCCTATTTTTGTGAACTGTAATTCATATTAACCCGACTACTTTTTTACACACTTTATTTTTTTAACTCTGACCCCACCAGTTTTCCCGTATTTTAAGTTAAAACGAAACAAACCCAAGATGTTTTATTTCCTAATATATTGCGCCTATATATATTAATTCCTAATTTATCTCCAAAAATAAAATGATTTGATATGATTCAGATTATCTCATCCAAAGTTGTTTACGAAATTACCTCCTAAAATCTCAAATCCTTTATATATAACTTTGTTGATAAAAGTATAAAAAAAAATTCAGTTGCCGTGGTGGTGGTTGAAGTGTTAAAATTGTAAGTATGAGGTTACATGGGGTGATTATTGGTTAAATTAATATATTGTGTGTACACGTCAGCGATGACATCATCAGTTCAACTGAATATGAACTCCCCACTTGCACGGACTACCTGCTTTATAGTCTTGTCGTATACGTCCTCATTTTCTCTTCTTCTACACTTTTGTATGACCTTCTTCATTATATCCTAGCTGGGACAGGTCTTTGACACAGAGGTGGGTTCCTCGCTTCATCTACAATCTTCTTGATCTCTTTCGCTGTATAATATAAAAAAAAAATTAAAAATCATGTATATATATCGATCAGTATATCAAACACCCTATAAACATATAGCAATAAATTTTAACAGATAAGCTGCACACAAAAATTCTCGCACAAGATAAATTAAATATCAAAGATACAATTAGATTCAAAACGTAAACAACATAACAACAAAAATTCGGAGTACTCACTTTAGTTATGGACATTATCATTAGGCATGATGAATGATACGACATTCAACACATAACAGAAACTAAAGAAAACAAATTCAATAATGAAATCTAATTTGTAGGGAAATTTTTTTTGTAGTATCGTGTATCGATGACTTGATCTTTTCAGAGGAGGCAAATAATATATGTGATTGACCGCATCCTCACAAATTTTGGTGTAAATTAGGAGGGAAATATTTTTGGGATATGCCGCACCAAAAATAATTCGGCCATTTTACTCATGTGCAAAATTTCGACAGCTTTGTCTTTTTTTAAATTCCAATTATATATACCACTCATTAAAAGTTTCGTTAATTTATTATTTTAGGGAATAAAATGAAATTTAGATGATTTGATGCCATTTTAAAAGTTTCAGAGTATACATTATCAGTATCCTGCTAAATATATGGGTTGGGTTTCAAAGATTTCTTCCTATTTTACTGCCCAAATCACAGTGGAATTGTTTTTCACTTTATTTACAAATATTTTTAATACAATTTCCAAACTTAAAGGTGCGGATCATAATATTTAGAGATTTAAATCAATTTATTTTATTCCTTTACGTCTTTAAATAATTCGACCCATAATTTATGATATTTTCAATTTGTATCGTTTCACTGGAAAAATAATAATTTTAATTCTTTCAGAATATATTTTCAGTGGATTATGGAAACAATAGGAAAAAACAGATTATTATCGCCTAAAAACGGGATGTTATATACGGAGTATATATTTGCTCTCTTTATTTAATTGTTAAAGATTTTGTTCCCTTTATATGAAAATTCGGCTGTAAATTTTGCCAAAATTTTCGGCTAAAACTTTTGTTAATTAGGATTGTTGACGTCAACATTTTCAATTTAATTATAGGATGGTATATTTAGTAAAACATTTGTGTTTCTTATAAAAATTTTTTTGGTAATTATTTGATTTGTAAGGGATATTATACTCTAATTGCCAGCTATTGTAGCCGTGTATATAGGAATTATTTTTTTGAAATAGGGCTCAAAAAATAAATATTAAACAAAATGGGTTGGATTGAAAAATGTTCAATCTTATGAGGTGCACGTCACCCCATTTCAAGTTCGGGACAAAACCGCCAGTGCCCCTGGCGGTTTTAAGTGTCTTGAACAGTAGCTATGAGGTTGTATGTGATATTTTGCCAAGGATGAAACCGCCACCCCCCATGGCGGTTTCAATTTTTTTTTTTTTTGAATTGACGTTATATCGGGGTGATATTTTGGCTAAGGGTGAAAAATTGAAACCGCCATCGGGGGTGGCGGTCCCCCCATGGCGGTTTCAATTTTTTTTTTTTTTTGAATTGACGTTATATCGAGGTGATATTTTGGCTAAGGGTGAAACCGCCATGGGGGGTGGCGGTTTCACTTAAGTGAAACCGCCACCCCCCATGGCAGTTTCACCCTTGGCAAAATATCACCCCATTAAGGGTGGCGGTTTCTCTCTACTTAAAACCGTCAGGGGCACTGACGATTTTGTCCCGAACCTGAAATGGGGTGACGTGCACCCCATAAGATTGAACATTTTTCAATCCAGCCCATTTTATTTAATATTTATTTTTTGAGCTCTATTTCGGAAAAAAATTCTATATATAGCCGTGTATATAGAGTTTTGACTGATTCTTTTTAGATATTTTTAGATAAACTTATATTGCCACGTCATCGATGACATCATTTCTTACGTGGACACTCTTAGAATTGGCCATTACTTTGGCTATTAGTAGTATAAAATATAAGTTAATGGAGGCCCTGCGCGACTGGACTGCATTAACAGATCTGATTTGATTTGATTTGATCTGAACTGAATTTATTAATAAATTAACTGCATTTAGACGAATTAATAACTCAAAGTAGAATAGATTCATTAATTGTTATTTAGATAAATTTGATTTGATTTAATATGATTTAAATAAAATTGATCTGATTTGATTTGAATAAATCTGATCTTAGAGGTATTTTTTGAAACTCAAAACTCTGAGGGGTATATCTCAGAGTTACTTTGAAAATAATCCCAATTATCATCAGGAACAGAGATCTCTTTTGTTCCACTATATGTCACATTGGATGTACATGTGCAATCCAATCAAATCTCATGTTTGGGAACTCAAAAATTTGAGAATTTGGATTTGTGTCAAATCCTTTGGAATTTGTATCAAATCCAATTAGGCCAAAAACAAAGAGGTGTCATTTTGAAATCCCACCCTCCCCAAACATTGAATTTATATTTGAATTCTACATTATCAAATGATAGATTTAAAATGATTACAAATTTCCAAATTCATGTTTTCAAACGCTACCTAATAAGAATTCACAAAATTTATGTCACACTAAAACAAAAGCTCACTCACTTTATTCGGTAATTTATATCACTATTCATCGCGAGACACGTGCTTATGTGGCTAGATTCATCCCCTAGACATGAAATGGTGAACCATATAGGCCTAAAAGACCCCAAAATGAAGTTCATGTCATTTTGCCACAAAAATCCAGCAAAAGAGAGGAGTGTGTGTGTCAGTGAGGTTGGGGTCTTCTGCTCTTAAACTCATCGCACACACAAACACAACTCTCTCTTTCACTTTGCATATGAAGTCTGACATATTCCCCTTTCTTCCTTTTCACGCCAACATAGACCAATAAGATCCCCTCTTCATTTTCTTAGTCATCCTAGTAATACCAGGTATTTATCTTTTCTTTGATCTCAACTTTCAATCCTTGCACATGTTGTTTGGCTTGTGCGTTACTCTTGATTCTTTCTGGGTTCTTAATTTTTTCTGGGTTGTTAATCTCTCTGTATGTTACAATATGATCCTGTGATTAATTGAGTTTATATTTGGTTGAGATTGTAGAATTGGGTATTTGATAATTAGGGTTTTGTGATTGATTGTAAGGGGGATTTATTTGATTCACTTGGGTTTTATGTGTAATCAAGGATATTAAGATGAACCCTTTTGGTATAAGTAAGAAATGGGTTGAATTAGGTGAAAATTGAAGTGTTTTTGAGCTAGTAATTGAAGTTCTCAATTGGGGTTTTTCTTACCTGCTACACCCTCAACTTCATTGTGTTTAATTCATGGCGTAAACCGGCTGTTGCGGAACTGGGGGTTTACTCAAATCGAGCATTTATCGGTGTCGTTTGTGTAATGTATGTTTATGTGTTTTTGTGGGAGTTTGCTTGTGTTGCCAACTTGTATTGGTCGATTGGGATATGTGTCTAAGCTTGCTTTGATGCTTTGCAGAGTCGATATTCATATTCGTGATAAGTTGTCAATAGAAGTCAGCGATTCTGGTGTTTTGGATTGGAGATTGGGAGTGGTCAGCTGATTATTAAGCTTGACCACAACATGCCCTATGTGAAGAAAATATTCAACGCTTGCAAAGATTCTTTTACCCCTACTGGTCCAAAATCTGAGGAGGCCCTTGAAAAAGTTCGTGTGGTTCTAGGTTTGTGAATGGCTTATTACTCGCCTCAGAAGTATTTGCTTGCTTAATGGATGGTTACTATAATCTTCTTATATCCCTAGTGCATGGTCTAGTTGATATAAGTTATTAAAAGAAACATACTCACGGTCACAGCTATAAAAAGGTTGTTGATTTTTGGATGATTTGGTCTGTATATTCAACATGTGGAGTTCCTCTAGACTGATTGTGGTGTACATTTCAATTAGCGTGTTACAATCCCGCTAGTGTGATTCAACTTGCAAAGAGGGATTGAACTGCTTATCACAGTTTGATTGTCAATAAATTGGTCTATCTCAGTAATAAGCTTTAAGAGTGGTAATTACGTAGTTCATTTATCAAGAATGAGTTTGAGATAGGGAATTCCCATGAGATTTTAGGAGCACACCTTTCCTTCCTTCGCTGCTCTTTCCATCTTTTGTAAAGCAACCCTTTTTTCTACTGTAAGGAGTAATTATTTGACAATGGGGCATCATTTCAAGGTTGAACTTTAGAAATAGTTTGATCTTGAATGACCTGTTGAGTTATAATGTCTGCTCAATTTTGTATCTGTTAAGTACAATGTGACTAACTTGCTTCTTTAACTTCATTGCTGATGACTTGTTACAATTTTTCGTAATCGTGACTTGTGAGAGTCATGAAGGGTTTGTAAAGAGTGTGAATTTCTGTCGTGTTATTAAGCTGCATTGACTTGTTTTAGATGCTTATGTTATCCTATGCTTAGTTTTTGTGGATTTGATTTCAATCATTCCTCCAATTCCTTTATTATTATTATTATTATTATTTTTTTTTTTTTTTTTCTCATTTTTTTTTTTTTTTTATGTGGGATCATTTGGATCAGTCTCCTTAAACTTTAACACATAGGTGATGACAATCCCCCCTTATGTTGCCATACCACTGGGGTAAATCGATAATTGTTTCCATTATAGTTGGTATCAGGATTTTTTTAGGGTTGGGAGTATAAGAATGAACTAACAGAACGGCTCAGGATAATCCTACTTGATTATTACCTGCTTGATTATTTTTTAGAGCCAATTTCATATGAAATTAATTTTGTATCATCTGTCAAGTATTTTTTTTTGTAAATTTTGACTACATTCATGTGCTGAGCAAAATGTTATCAGTAATAATAGCTTAGTAAACGTCTAAACGAGGAAGAAACTTTGAGAACCACCCATAAGTTTATGAAGTTCCAATTGTGGTCTAGGTAATGGGTATAGAGATCAATATAGGCAGAAGTGTTTAACCATTGATTTCTCTAGCTGTGGGGTTGGATAGAAACTCCAGGAATCTAAGAGGCCGAAGTGAACTTATTTACCTCAACAGTTTCTCAGTCTGCAAAGCCTTACCAAAATTTTTCACAATGCCAAGTTATGTGAAATACCGAGTTATCATTCTTTACATGGGCTCTTCAAATCATCTATAGTACATAGTCCTTAAAACACTTTTCTCTTGTGGAGAAATGTAACTAGGGAAATTGTAGTCCACTTTGGCTAGAAAAAGTTGTCCCATTTATGCAAGTTACTGAAGGTGGGAATGTGAATCAGAGTACCCTTCTTCATTTTTTTTTGGTACATAGGAGCAGCTAATGCTGTGGGGGGTGGGGATATGAGGATTTGAACCTGGGACAACCCCCAGGCAGGTTGGTTTCGTAACCACTAGGCTAACCTTGATCTTCTCATTTAATTGTTGTAGTAGTTGCTGCTGCTGCTGTTGTCTCTTTTGATAGAAAAAGTTGGCGCATTTATGCAAGTTACTGTTGTTGTCTTCATGACTACCTTTAGTACTTGAACTAGACTTATTGAATATCCTTGTGTTATTGAACCTCCAAACATCTCTTTGTCTTGTTCTGGCTAGGTAATTTAACATGATTTGGCCAGCATTGGCTTTCGACATGCTCTCTATTGTTGATCATAGTATTGATACGTGATGGGGCATTTTCAAAGGAGCACAGTTGCCAAATAATCTTATTCTTACTAAATACCCAAGAAATGAAGGTAATGAAAAAAATTGAGAGCAAGCGAACTCTAATATGAGGAGACTGTAAAGGAAGCGACGCCTTTCTGAGTTAAGTAAACTCTTAGTTGCCATCACCTTAAAGACTGGCCTAGCCGAGAGTCTAAGTGATTGAAAGCAGTGTGATGATGGAATGCAGAGAGGACACTGAAATGGTCTTCTAGCATAGTTGTTTCCAAGAAATGGGAGATATACAAACAGAAGACAAGGTGTACTTTCCCTTTTGTTTGACCATTAGAGTCATTTAATTATCATTTAGCACAATTTCGAGGATCTTTATCCTGGTTCCTGATGCATTTATGAAGTCTGGCATTTTGTCACTCAGGAAGTATGAGTAGCTCTTCCTTTGTTTTTAGATTTCTGGGAAATCATCTAACTGATGTTAACTTGTGCTTTGACTAAGGAGGGATCTTTTGATCAAACTAGTTTTTGTAGGGCTCGGAATTACATAAAATTTGTTGGTATGTATTGGTCAGGTTCTTAGATACAAATCGTGTTTCCCCTTTCTTAAGTATCTGAATTAGTTTCCTTTTCTTATATAGACTAGCTTTATTATTCAATTAAATGAGAGGTGTAACTGCACAATAGTCGGTGGCGCTAAAAATCAACTTTTTTGTCAAAGCTTATTAGAAACGTTGAAGATTTGAGATGCCTGGTAGTACTTTACCTGTTTAGATTGTTCTTTCATTTTAGCATTTAAGGGTAAAAGGGTGTAAGTTGGTAAAAATCATCTTGCTTTTTGTAATTTTGCTTCTCTTTCTGGGAGCAGCTATTCCAAAATTTCCTTCACTCCCACAGGCACCCCACAAGCTTGTGTGGGAGAGTCAACTAAGATACTTGTGGTCAAGGCTCAAGACACCAGACCTGTGGAGAACTTCTAAAAAGCTACTTTGATTTGATTTATGCAATCTTGATGTTACCATGATTGATTTCAGCGATGCTGTCATATACCACATGTAACATTCAGTGATGGCATGACATTACCATATGTCACGTTTTCCAAGGAACATTCTTTTGTTATAGGCAAATACAATGTCCCTCGGCTTTGCGCTGTTGTTTTAACTATTAGCCATAATTGTGTGATGTTAACTTTTGGTAAAATGTCTTTCAGATGGTTTGAAGGCTGCAAATGTGGGTCTTGATCAGGAGGCACAGGCAGCACAAAAATGGGAACCCACTGCTAATGGTAACAATGGAAGAAAAGGTCGTAATGGCAGCCAGCAGTATCCACCACCTATAAAGTATCTTCACGTACATGAATGTGAAAACTTCTCTGTAAGATGTAACTTTATGCTATGTGGCTGATAATCTGTTTAACTTTACTGTCTGTGTTATTGACCTTGTGGCAATGTTTCTTAGTGAAATTTTTTTCCTGTTGCAGATAGGGATCTTCTGCATGCCGCCGTCCTCAATTATACCTCTACATAATCATCCTGGAATGACTGTATTGAGCAAGCTTCTCTATGGCACATTACTTGTAAGGTCATATGATTGGGTCGATCTTCCGGACCTTCCAGAGTCATCTCAAGGTCACTCCTTCTTATTCATTTTCATAGCTAGACCTCATATTTGTGGATTAAATGAAATGGTCATTTTTTAGTTATATATAGGGTGATTATTTGAAAAGAAGTCTCAATGTATGTCCATATACATTTCCAAATATATTGATCATATTTTACTGACATGTCCCACCACATCCCTTTTCTCTCTCTTCAATCTCACCACATAAAAGTAGAAAAAAAATACCCGAACTACTCCTCATATGTTTAGTGAGGTATATGGGATATACAAATAGCCTTACTCTTGTTTGAGTTGGGCAGGGCAAAGCTATAGTCCTATACTGACCCAACCTGGAGGCCTGAAACAACCCAATCAAGCTCTATTTGAACCTGAGCCCACCTCAGACCTTAGAATGACCAAACATGATTGATGCCCCGATAGCTGTGAAGCCCAAAAATGATGCAAAATTGCAAATGAACATGATTCGTTATTGATTTTAGCAACTGTGCTTACATAACAAAACAACTCAGCCCAATAATACCGAAATTATTGCCAAAACTGGGTGTAGCCTGATTAAATAATCAACAAAATCCGAATCGACAAATGGCTTGGGCAGAACTCGATTTGCCAAAGCAAACCTGTTTCGAAACCCTAGACTGATATGACCCAACCTGAATCTAAGTTTACCCGCCGATTACGAATTCTGGTGACTGTGGAACCAGAGATAACTATGTATTGTATGTATGAGGATGTGTTTTACATCACTTAAAAAATTGTGTTACCTCTGCTGAAAGCTGACGCTCTCTTGGGTTTTCAATTATAGGCCCTTATATTTCACTTGTGATTAATCTATTACTCTTCTTTTTGTATTTGGAATTTAGATATACATACCTCATCATGAGTTCCCTTTTGGAGAATTATCTGATAACTGATTATTTTCCCCCTTTTTTGGGGTGTGTGTGTGTGTGTGTGTGTGTGTGTGTGGTGATCAAGTTGAAAAAGTGGTTTTCAGATACTTACGCATGAGAGCAGAAAAAAATAAGGAGATTTGTGTCTGAACTCTGAAATCTAATCTCTCACATTCCCACCTACCATGAGGAAAGCTTGTAGAATGTGAAGTTGAGGAGCATAACAGGTGTGGCTAGTTGGCTACAATAGTCGTGAAAGCAAATAAACACTTGAGGGATGGAGGATGAAGGGCCAGGGTTTCTAGGGAGTTTGAGGTTGCAGGCTGTCGAGATTTTTTTTTTTTTTTTTTTTTTGGAAAGGAGAATCAGTGCTTAAGTTGTTAAGTGGGTTTGAGACGCTATTATTCATCACAAAACTAGAACCTGTGGTGCTATCTATCATCAGCGTCTCACACACACATTCTCATTTCTTCTCCCCACTTTGATTTTGCTAGTGCAACTCCCATTGAATGCTTGTGGATTTTTTATTGCTCACCTATGTATGTTGGCGGTGTTAAGACGTTGGCTGAATACCCGATAAGGTTGATTTGAATGTATGTGTGACATTGTACTCTATAACTCTATGCGAAATGAAACTGCAACCATATTTGTCTCATTTTTCATGATAGTTTCTGTCTCATTTTGATCTGTATGCTTCAGGGAGAATTTAATTCCTTTCATTGTAACTTGCAGCTAGACCTGCCAAGCTGGTTAGAGAATGTGAATTGACAGCTCCTTGTGGTACGACCGTTCTGTATCCCACAAGAGGGAACATCCATTGTTTCAAAGCAATGACTCCGTGTGCCTTTTTTGACATTCTTACTCCGCCATATTCCTCTGAAGATGGCCGGCACTGTTCTTATTTTCGTCAATCTCTTATTCAAGATTTACCTGGTATTTGACAATCTCTCTATGCTCCCATTTTCGCCATTTCGTTTTTCGACTGCTCATAGTGGACACTGATTGTCATCCCTCTACTTGTAGATGGTATAGAGGAACAACTAGAGGGGGTTAACCTCAGTGAATTAGTATGGTTAGAGGAAATTCAACCTCCTGAAAACTTTGTTGTTCTCCGGGGGCAGTACAAAGGTCCCGTGCCTAAGAAATCTTAAAGTATGGGAGACAGGATGTACCACTATCATTACACGAACTGAGTCTGCGACTCTTGATTAGAGATAGCACATTCAAGTGTTCCGTGAAACTCGTGCTGCTGCCATATGCTAGGAATAATTGGCTCTACCAGAAAGAGGACTCAGTAGAAAGGTATGGACTTGTACATAAGGGTTTTCACTTGGATCCACGATTTAATTGTCAATTGTCATAGGGGATAATAGGCTGGGAGCCTGGTTCAGCTTGTTGTATACACGATGCCACATGTTCTCTTGTTCATCATGTGTAATTTCCAGCACAATTATCTTATTGACTTCTCATCATTCCGAAAATTGCTGGTTTAGATTAGCTTGTATCTTCATTCTTGCATAGTTTTTCAGTTTTAGTTTCTTTGGGAGTTTTGAGCTTACTGTCGATGAAAGTAGGGTTTCTTTTTCCTTCTAAATAAAAAAAAAAAAAAAAAAAAAAAAACCACCATGAAGGATGAGTATCGACTTGGAGAGGCCTTTTCATCACCCGGTCAAAGAGTGCTAGGTGATGCATTGTATAAACCACTGTACCAATAGGATGAGGTGATGCGAATGCATTTCGCAAGAGAGGGATAAATGCTTGTTCTTTGACATACGTGTATTATGACACTGATATCTCCACAAAATGTTCATCGTCCCGTAAGGAGAAAAAACACCCAAATGTCATTTGATGAAATCTATCGTACGAACGTAACACGGTTCCATATATGTCATATAAATAAAAAAAAATGTTCCACAACGCGAGCCTATTGACATGTTAGTCTTCAATTTATGACGTGTGACTGGACAACATTAGAACTGTGACAATCATCCACCTTTTTCTATGTTCTTTAGGAGAATTGTTGCATATTGCAACGGAAATTGATGCAGTTCTTCCAAATAAAAGGGCAGCCCGGTGTACATTAGCGTCCCGCTAAGCGAGGGTCTCGGGAAGGGTCCCACCACAAGGGTGTATTGAGGCAGTTCTTCCAAATAGTTTTTTTTTTTTTTGTTTTTTTTTTTTTTTCGCTTCGTGTAGCCAGATCTTTCAAATAAAAATCATAAGTGAAGTAATTGCCTTTGAAGAACCTTTGCAAAAGTCAGAATAATGCTAACATTCACTCTATTACAGCTTCTCATAAACAAAGCTGAATTCAGAAAAGAAAAAAAGAAAAGAAAAAACAGTCGAATGTTTGGTTCCTGACAAACCTGCTTGTTGGAACTCAAATACATTTGGATGGATAAAATCAACATCACACTCTTCTGGGGTTTTGCTTCAGAAGTTTAGTCTAGGGGGGAAACATATGTATGTCGAAGAACAAGAATCGCCTATGCAATATAGCCACATTGTCATAAGGTGGCAAAGAATGACAAGAAATCTGAAGATTGACGAGAAAAAAAACCGAGAAATCTTCAGATATCACCAACCAATCGTCTTATCACCACTAGCGTTTTAATGTTACTATGTCTAGAAACCGCAGGGAGCTTCACTTCCATATCCGAGGTGGCTGATGAACATGAGTTACTAGTTCCTGCACACAAAATAACATAAGTTTTCCTGTTTAATAGAGATTTGAAAACACAACGAAAATGTGAAAGGGTTATAAATAAGAATGAGATTACTACCTCTGAGTAACGTCCATGATCTTGGCGAGAATGAGAGCTTTTGACAATGGTTTCCCACTTAGGACCGGAAGCAGGTGTTTTGGCATTCTGCTTCCTTGATAGGATCTTGGAGTTCATGCTCGAATAAGAAACTGAATTCCTCGGTGAGATCCTTGGTGAAACTGATGGAACTTGGCGCGATAGCCAGGACTCTGAAGGTGATTTAGGCAAGGGAGGTGTCAGAGAAGACTGCAAAGCAGTGTCGTCTTCTACTACAACGAGTTCCCTGCAGCTGTTTGTGTTCCTGTTTTCTGACACTCTTGCAGATCTCGAAATAGCACTCTCTAATGGACGTCCATCTGCCTCAGCACGGCCATAAACAAGAGGTCCACTCATCCCCCTTGCCTTCATCATCTCCACACGCCCTCCATTCTGAAATGAAGATCCTGATCTCAAACCTTCATAGAGTGGTCCACTTTTTGATGCAGCACTTACCTGCCTTTTGGTCTTCGAAACATTCATGATTGAATGAGACACTTTTGGGATATTCACAGAATCTATGTACAGTGTTTTCTCAGTGGCAGGAGTTCTCGCGCCTGAACCCCTTGTGTTCTTCCTCGGGTCTTCAAATCTCTTTGAACTCTTGTTAGTGACTCTTGACTTGTAATCATCATATGAATCTACAGTTTTGGGCACTGGAATAAAACCAACTCCCTTCTGATAGAGGGAATGAGGCGATTCATTCCTGTAAGGTGACACATTACTCCTCCTGGTACTTCGGTAGGGAGAGCCACTCCTATTATCCAACTCTCCAGAGTAGAACACTGGTCTGTTAGTATGCATCGGCTTTTGCAATTCGCAGCTTTTAAATACAGGAGCAACTCTGTGCTTCTGATAGTTCGGTGTTTCCTTCTGCAAACGCATCAATTGTCAGTGGTGGAAAGTGTGTTCAATTCTGAACACTAAAACTGAACCCCGAAATGCACATCGCACTAGCAGATTACAGCTTACAAGATAAAAGTGTAGGATTTTCTAGCTGAGAGTGGTAGAGAACACAAATAGATTGCGCAAATTGTAATTACCTTAGCCGACTTTGGGCTTGGAGATCTCCAAGATTTAGTTTTAATCAAGTTGCCGACTTTACTAGCTGATGACATAGCACTTCTGGACTTATGCTTCATAGCTGGTAGCGGATTTATGAGGCGCAGAGCGTTTTTAGTGCAAAACCAGGGAAGGAATCCACAGGATTTGACCTTGATAGATAAGTTGCTTCGACCATCATAGCTATCTTCTTCGTCTTCACTTTCTTCAGAACCAATATCTTGACCAGTGTATGGTACAATGTGACATACATTAAGAGAAGGAGGTGGTGTCATAGGTCTTGGAATCAATGCTTTAACCTCCTTAGGTTGTTCAACAGCCACAATTTGCCTCCTAGATGCATACTGAGATGGTTCTATGGTCATAGCCTTTGCTGCAGGTAAGAAACGATTGATCATAAAATCCCGGGCTCCTGGGTCAGGTGTGACTATCTCAGAAGGATTTGATTCAGGCCGTTCTGATCCACTCAGACCACTGATACTACAATTGACAGAGAATGATTCGCGTTGTGACAAACTGTCAGCTGC
This sequence comes from Spergularia marina, assembly GCA_963680865.1. NCBI lineage: Eukaryota > Viridiplantae > Streptophyta > Magnoliopsida > Caryophyllales > Caryophyllaceae > Spergularia > Spergularia marina. The sequence goes on from OY804546.1 coordinate 26,352,041, forward strand.
ATCAGAAAATGTGGCATCACCATTGTCCTCTGACTCGGAACTTGCATTCAACTCCGTCCCCTCTTTTGAACTATCCCATCTAACCATACCATCATTCAAGGAGGAATACTTGCACAAGTTGTTCATCAGCTCCCCTGAAAACTTGTTCTGTTGTCGAAGAGTGCTAAGTTCACCTGAGAGTTTATGGTTTTTAAGGCTGTTAAGATCCCCCGAAAATCTGTTCTGTGACCTCAAAACATTTAATTCTCCGGATAGTTTGCTTCGCTGTTTAAGAACAACCAGCTCTCCAGACAACTTGTTTGGTGTTCTATAACCATTCAATTCACCCGACTTTTTACCAGGAGGAAATGGCATACTAGGTGGAAGCTTAGGAGTACTCGGAAACTCCTCAGGACTTGTCGATTGTGACTCAATTCCGTCTTTAGCTCTGCCAGGTGCTTGCTCCCACATAAATGGAACATTTCCTGGCTTCACAACCTCACCCAAGTGGCCATGGGGGTCTGATTGCTGAGAACGTATCGAATTTCGCTCTGCCACAGGATGATCCCTTCTCATATCTTCACCTGAGGAACGCAATGGAGACGAATACCGCCTTGCTGATATAAGGGGTGCACTAAAATTTAGTTGTTTTTTCTCCATTTCTTCAGAAAACCCACTGGTAATTTATGCACAACCTTACAAAATTCTAACCAAGATGCTGAATTGCTGACAAAATCTGTAACAGCAGCAGAGAAATATAATCAGGAATACTTTTATATCAGTAGCATCAGATCATACTGCAACTCTGAAATTCATGCAAGATTTTTCTTTGTATGTAAATTCATAATTTCATATAAGGATAATATACTAAGCAAAAGACATGGACTACTGTTGCTGATTCATACCGCGAAAACACCCAGAAATCGGATCAAATAATGGCGAAATTTGCTAAGCAGAAATTGACAGCAGAAATTTGTATAATGCAACTCAAAAGTTCATCAAGATTTTGTCTGATATGAACCTGAATCTTGCTAAGGAATACTCCTATATTACATGAAATTTCAAGTTTATAAAGGTGGGGAATTTACTAACAGCTTAATAATATAAATCTGAAAATGATATCTGAAATACAAAATTCTCCTTTCTTTTGGATTGGATTACACTAAATCTTATCCAATTTATTATGAAGGCATGAACTATCAGACCCATAACGTCACTATTAAAAAGAAAACAAGAAATCAGCTAGAACATGAACATCACACTCAAAGAATTTAATGACCAACTAGTACAATAACCCAACTTAGAAAACCCCACCCAGTCACGTAATTCGCGAGTTCTAGGAGGTTCAGATGTACGCAACCTTACTTAAACTCGCAATTCCCTTAACCATAGAGTCATAGACTATCACATGCACAATTTAGCAAAAGAAATCCATACATTATCAAGAAAATTAAACCCTCTATAATCACGAAAAAATCGATATTGAGAGAGGTTCAAATGTACGCAACCTTACACAAACTTGTAATTCCGTAAGCAATACACACTAACAAAAAAATGAGAATACTACCACTACCAATGTAGAAACAATTTAGTTACATTATCAAGAATTCACTAGTGCTCAAGAAAATCATGAAAAATCAACAAGATTGAAAAGTAATGAAAAGGGTACCTCGAGAATTAAAAAGAGGATGAAAGAAAAATGGAAGAATTAAACCATGTGGGCAAGAATGATGGAAGGGTGTTTGGGAGAATTGAGTGGAAATGAAGGCAAAGCATTCAAGAGTGGGGTGGGGGGGGGGGGGGGGCTATGGAGAGTAAGTGTCCATATTGAGTGAGGTTAGTTAGAGTATGTTGCCTTTTTCGTTGCAGGTTAATTATTTGATTACGTTGTGTTTTAATGATGCGGGGGTGAAGATATGACTATACAAGGATTCGAACTCAAGATAACTTTTAGGTAGATGAATTTTCTTAATCATCTTTAGTTCTTCTTTTGTGCATTCCATGATACATTTTTATATACTAATTTTTATTACGCACCTAATTAACTTACAATCCAAAAAAAGGCTGAAACCAAAATGATTAATCAGGGTAAACATCGCATAAATAAAACACGTATAATAAATACAAGAATTTAAACAAAAATGCGGTGATTTAAAGATACAAGAAATTAAAATTAGCAAAAGAAACAAAAGTAGAAGAAGATGAGGAAATTTAGGAAAAAGCTCTTTGATTGAGAGATTTGGGTCCTAAATTTTTTATTTCCTCCTTAAGTTAAGGCGAGTTATTGGTCCTACATTCCGCTTGGAAAAATCAAAAAGACAAAAGAGGAAGAGAGAGAGAGGGACATGAAAGAAGAAGATTGATAAAAGTCCGAAGATAACATGCAAAGAGACAAAAGACCAAATTCATGATTTCTACGCATTTTTTTTTTTTTTTTTTTTTCTATTGCTACTACTTTTCTAATTGTCTGGTTTTGTTTAGATTTTGATGCATAATTTGACTATTGTTGGGAGATTAGTACGTGGTTTGATAATTCAATTCAAAGTGAGAGTGTCATATAGATTGAAGAATTCTAATTTTTACTTTTCCAAATTCATGTTATATTATGGTTAATTTTTATTTGGATTGTTAAGGATTATGATATCAGAGACGATAAATTCATTATTTTTAAATAGTGAAATACTTATGTGAATACGATCTCATCGAAATGTATTGGGTGGGCACTCTTCAAACCCATGGAGTACTAGTCAACCAATTAAAATCTTATCCGTCTAATGTAAAAGTCAACGAGGTGTGATAATGGTCATATAGTTCAATAATCCATATATAACGCATAATGTAAGTATGATCGTAAAATATATATATATATATATATATATATATATATATATATATATATATATATATATATATATATATACTCACATCGTGCATTTAAACCAATGCCAATCCTTTGTTCCACTTTCATATAGATTTAAAAGGATCAATATTTATGTTGACACTTACCACTACTTTTTATAATTGTAACATCTGAAATAGTCCCAACTCTTGTTTATAAATAAGGCCATATACGTAATGAGACCCCTCCCAATATGTTGTTTCAACGAATTTAAACACGAAACCTCATTGTTCCCCCTATTCATTAATTTTTGCTAATTTTTGGTTTAAATCCATGTTAACAAATAAAAATAACAGGAAACAAAAATACTAAATACGTTGAATCTCTAATCAAGCATTAACTTAATTAACCAAATGTTCACTAATACTATGTGTCTATGTCACGTTGATGACAATAATTAGGAAGAAGAATAATTTGTGGAGGGAGGCAGATGTCAGGAGGTCAGTCGTGAGTGTGTGCTCGAGCCACTAACTAGTATGGACCTGTGAGTGGTGGGGGAATGAACCGGCTAGTGTGGGGCCCTTTTTGTGGCGCGGGACAAAGGACAACATCGCTACTTTCTAACCAACATTTAACCGATTAAGCATGAGCCCATCAACATACATGTGTGTGTAAACTGTAAAGGGTGAGTTAAATAATTCTAGCGAATCTAATACTATATATTAAAACCTGAAATCAAGTCTTTTCTAAAACGACACTTGGTATTTATTAATTGGATAGAACATAAAAATAGCATTAAATATAATTATCGGTTAAAATATGGTAATAAATTATCATAGAGTAGTATAATATAGCTAATTTATGGAAAATAATTATTAAGGTAATTTATTTGAACAAAGATAAGCCTTAGTATAGTATAACTAATTTATGAATTATAATCATTATGGTAATTTATTAGAACAAAGATAAGCCAACATTTTTCTTATAGAGTGAGTATAAACAATATAAATATATAGCTCGGGCGTGGCACGGGCATGCAAACTAGTTATTACTGTTTCTAATACCTCCAACTTTCGGTTAGGTTTGGCCATGATTTGGTCCGGATCGAAAAATGGACCGGATAAGACCATTCGGCCCATACTCATTTCTACCATAAGTAGGGTTTTTTAAACCTTGGTGCAATGCAATGGATCGAAATTTGAAACAGATGAGTCTTGTCTAATAATTTTTGGTCCTCAAACTTTGAACCTTTGGTTTTTGGTTCGATCCCATGAGATCTTGAACCTGTATTCGGCCCTACTTCAAAGTTGTTGGTTTGATATATGACTTTACTAATGGGTGATGACTAAAGCCATATGGATCGAACATTTTTTATTTCGGTCATCGGTCCTCCAAAGAGTCCCAATTTGGTTCGGTCTACTCTGGTTAGTTTGACCTAATGATTAAACCAAACATAATAGGTTTGGATCAAACCAAGAGTACTTGTTCTACAAATGTTGGATATAATTTAAACTTCAATGCGGTTATGTCCATTGTCGGCCTGAGCTTAGATCAAGCTCAACCCTAACCACAACACACGATATATAATGGTATAACCTTACAGGCTTACACTATCTTATACCCAAGTGTTACACGTTAAATCCTTCTATATTATTAAATGAGTCTTTTTTAGAGCTCTCACAATAATCGAAGGTTTTTAGAGAGTTTTATAATATTATTTAGTTATCAATTTTAAATGAAACTCTCTTAATTATTAGACAATCCTATGGATGCATAATATATATTCAGAGTCCTATATTCATAGAATTGCTATAGTAGCGGTCATAACTCAAAGATAAATATGTCATTGTTACATATTATTTCGCAACACATAATAAACTCCGTGGAGGCGTGTATTATATATTTATATGGATCACATTATAAGTCAAGCTTGACTAATTTATTAAGGAGCACAACCCAAACTTTATAAATGAATATCATATGATTGTATTAGCGTTCTTAAATCATCTAATCCCAATAGTTCGTATACTACTACCTATGAGCGAGATTTAGAGTCATATATATGAAGTATATGCTAATGAGGTGGATTAACAGACACACTTTCTCGACATATTTCTTAGAAGGTTTAACTAGACAACACATATATATAGGAGGCGTTTTTCAATTACAATTACAGTATACGTACATAACATAACCACTATCAAATCACACTTGAACTAAATGAAACATGCAATAATCCTACGTATATCTATGTATTTAATCCTACTACGTGCGTACATGAATTATATAATTACGTGTCTCCCATATATGATATCTAGCCTATCTATAAGTTGTATAAGTTTAAGAGTTAGTTGATATATTAATCAACAAGCTAAGATGGAATAAGAACACTTGGTCATAAACATGATCAGGGTTAGAGGATCTGATCACCATACAATCATACATGGATGGAGGGGAAATAGAAGTGTCCTGGACTACTAAGAACTTTGTACCTTTTTATGTTTTACATACCTTACTTCATGTGAGAAGTTTCATAAATATTTTGAAATATTATTTCGTCAAATTGAAAGTCAAACCCCTATCTCGACAAAACGAAAACATCATATATAAATATAAATGGACGGATTAATATAAAAAAATCTTTGTTTTTTTAGAGATTTATCACACATTCTCTATATCCAAACATAAACTACCAACTTTAGTTTTAAACACGTCTAATACAAATCATTATTAAGAGACCCGTGCAACGCACGGGCTTTCATCCTAGTTTTATACTAAAAACACTATTATGCTAACCCCCCACTAGCAGGAAACATTGTATGAACATTTTATTATGCCGAACATTTATCCGCATACAATAGTAGTCAGTGTAATAATGATGATTTAAAGACATGACACGAGGAATTGAGTAAGAAGTCAACTCCACAGTGCCCCCAACAGAACTGTTGTACCACAAGAGTGACGAGTAAGTGAAATTAGACCCGAAAAATGTGGCATATGGGTGGTAGTGGCCATTCAAAGTCTACAATTTATTTGGAAAACAAGTGTAGAACGTAATTTTGGGGTCGCAAAAGTACGTAACGATTCTTAGGGACCACGACGGAAATAAGCAAATATGAATGGTGTGCGAGTGACGCTAATTCATTTTGTAATGCAATGTTTTCGCCAAAGTAGTTGGGTGTAGACCTACGCTTCTATCTGCTTCATGTGGTTTCTGGTTGGTGTGTCCTTCAATTCATTTAAGATTGTTAATTGCGTATCATAAATCATCTTTATTTGTCATTAATCATTTTGATGAGCGTTTGGCGCTAATTTTAGCACCAGATGCGACAGGACTTCGCTAGGACTGTGGGAGAGACTGTTACGATTTGCATTTCGTTTGTGTCGCCCCTTATTAGGCGGGTTTGATGATACGTTTTGATGCATAGCAACTATACCATCATCGTGTGAGAGAAGTACAGAATCATCTGAACCAAAAATATAAGCTGGTGATTAATTCCAAAACAATTGCTTTATACTTCAACGTGTGTTGGGATTGTCGTCACCTGGATGTTCTAATGGAAAGTTGTCGGTCCAAACACTGTATTGCATTGTAACATTAAAGGAGAAAAGTGGTGAATTGGTAGGTCACAGGGAAAACCCAACATTTCTCTCTCTTATTTCCTCTTCATTGTGCCTAGCACACTGCCGAGGCTAGCAAAACTCGTTCTGATGCAAAAGCCAAACTCGTTTTCGTTACGGGAAGTGAGAACAATGTTGTTATACCTCAACACGGTGAATGTTGGATATCTGAAAATTAGGAGGAAAAACATACGAGTAAGAGAAATCTCAATATTATGTTTGGCAGTATTCCGTAGTAATGAAGTTCACAACTTCTTCTCTTGCTTGGGCCTTTGCAATTAGTTCTTCACCCAAAATGCGTGGTCTGTCAGCCAAATAGAGTCCGTGTTTTCAAGGACATGAGGGTATTTATTTCGAAATTGGATCCCTTAGAGTTGAAAATAAACTCTACCATGTAGAGTTTACTTAATAAGGTAAGAATTAATTGTTTTGCATTTTTTTTTTTGGTGCATTCCAATATTCTCTTCCTTTTGTCTTATTACTAATTTAAGCAAACTTTACCAACTCTACCAAGAAATAACTCTAGGGGATCCTCACCCATTTATTTCTGTTTGAGTTAATGTAGTAGCAGTAAAAATAACTGGATTTGTTCCGAACTTTGTTTGCTTGATTCTGAAATATACACATCAGTGAAATAAGTTGCAGCATGTCTTCAGATTTGGCAAATACTTGTCAACAGGGGCGATAACTCGGCTTACATGGGTTTCATGGCCGGATGAAAATGCTTGATATTCATAGCTGAAAATCATCAACTGTTTATGCTGTCGAGTTTTTCCCAATAAGGAAAGAAAGGTCCCTGATACGACTCAAGTCCCACGCCTTCTTCAGTCAAATAAGGCCAATAAGAAGTATTATGAAGGTATTCAAAATTTATTTTTCCTTGCACAAGGAAGCAGCCTTCTGACTTATGAAGCACCAGCATGTAGAGTGATCAACAAATATGAGCTAACCTAAAGTATGCAGTAACACATTCTTTTACATCATCTCCGTACCAAAGTCATCTTGACGCAACCTGTTGGTAAAATGATAATGACAGTAAGCATGCACAAGCAGTGGAAGAATAAGCTCCTGAAGTTAAGTTGATTCTTCATCACTTTCAGAAGGGATATCCATGACTTAACATCAGCGGAACACTGCTTTTCTCCATTGCAGGGGCTCGTAATTCATTTCTTTACTATCTTCATGCTTTCTCCAAGGCAACGCAAGTCTTGCCAGTTTTTTTTTCCTTGCAGGCACACCGAGATAGTTTCCAGATTTCTACAAAATGTCAGTGTTGATTAGATAAACTTAAAGTTGAAACTTCATGACAATGAATCTGTTAAGTTTTATACAGGATTGTTAATACCTTCAGACAGATTCCTTCCTCAGAATCACAAATGGGATACTCTTGTGGACAGCAGTAGTCAGTTCCAGAACAGCACACACCAGCAATGTAGTCACAACACCCGTGTATCATACAAAAGCCGGAAGACTCAAAAAGACAACAACAAGTCTGTCCTGGAGCACAGTAAGAGTAAACACCACATTGCTGAGAAGAGGGAGGAGGTGGAGGAGGTTGATACGGAGGTGATGAAGGCGGTGGTGGAGGATAAGTAGGTGAAGGAGGAGGCGACGAAGGTGAAGGTGGCGGAGGAGGAGATGGAGAAGGCGGTGGAGGAAAAGATGGAGGAGGTGCTAAAGACGGTGATGGTGGAGGAGTAAAAGGCGAAGGGGGAGGTGGAACTGGTGGAGTTGAAGAAGGTTGAGGAGGATCAGATGGAGACCGATAAGCAGACATTTTTGAAGAAGACTGAGTTGGATAAGAAGCTCGGGCATTGATGGCACAAACACCATATGGTAAGTTCGTGTTCCTTCTTATATACATGTAGCCGTCCATACCCCAACCTAAACCCCAAGAGTTCTTTACAATCCAGTAATCCGTGCTGTCTTTGGAGTCATAGCCAACAATAACCACAGCATGGTCAATGTCTTCTCGATTGCTCGAGCAAGCACCATCGTAAATTCCCTAAGCAGAAGATGGAAAATGTGCTTTCAGTAACTCCTTTATATGATAAAATATCAACGCTCCCCTGATCTTGATTTCTTTAAGGTTCAAATTAAGATATACATAATCCAACAGCGGAACAAGACATGAGCATCTACAAGACTAAACGATTGAGGTAGTGAGCCAATCACTGGTTATGTTTTAGGATTACAATTGCATAAAGTCAAAACATTATCACCCTAAGACATTACTTACTAAAGGACAATGAACAGACATAGGTTCAGACAACTGAAGTAATTGGTAAAGTTATTTGATAAACTCACATTCATAATCTTTATGAAGTAACAAAAAGGTTACTAAGAAGCTAATGAGTTTTAGACTAATGCACGCAAACTTGCCCAAATTCACTCATCTTCATTGAGAAGTAAAATCCAGAAATTCATATATAAACGAACAGGCACTATGATAGCTGATTAATGATGACAAATCCAATTGTATAAGCCATGAGGATATTTTTGGGTAATCTGCCTTTACACTGAAAACAGTCAAATGTGAGCTGAACCTTTTAGGAGTATTACTTACCCCAGTATACAGCTGAAAATCAATAGATGATCCATGTACACCAACACTTATGGGCTGGTTGACAGTAGCGCACAGGAGGGCCCTCTCTGATTCTTGAAGACTTTCATAGCCATCAATGTGTACAGTTTTGTTTAAGACCTGCAGCAAGTTCAGAGAATACATAAATCAGCGATGAACCTCTACGCGACCAAAGACATCACAAAATTGAAACTTGTAATCGAACTGTCAGACAAATTGAATAGAACCTTGTTGGCATTACAAGTACCATGAACTTTGGTGTATGGATAATTAGCTTCGGCATGGAGTCCACTATTATTAATAACCCACTCAAATGCATAATCCTTGTCACCACCATCACAGCCATTGTTGGTCTTGTCACAATCTACAAGAGTTTTCTCCGAGAGGCTTATGAGTTCTCCGTTGTTGATTGCATTGATTCCTTCAATGGCTCCGGTTGCAGAAAATGCCCAAGAACTTCCTGCAGTTGCAAGTCAAAACATCATGAACGTTTAGTTTGAAGTAAATAATCATCATTTCATCAATCACTTGTTCTCCAATGGGATTTAAGCCAGGACAGTTTGAGTCCTTTTATTCACTAAGAAGCTTCCTACATGGAGCGACGAAGCAAGAAGGGATTAAAATTCTGTCTTCAAGGGTGACCAGTTTAAGCACACTAGTACGATATAACTCTGAAATGGAAATACGGATCACCGAATACTTGCATTCTCCATTGAATTTATAGGGGCGTGATTAGAAGAGACGGTCTGATACTATGATGTGATCACTGTTACAAGTCTTACAACCCATCTAGCACAAAACAGTGTGGAAATTAAAAGAGATAAAGGAAGGTTGTAATCACCATTACCAGATGAGGGTTCTCAATTTCTCATTACATCAATCATGTAACGCATATTGTTTATGTGAAGACATATGTTAGTATCCTCCCCATTTCATAGCCAATATGTAAGCTAATTAACGAGACCCCATTACGTTACATTATTACAAGGTCCATTACATAACATTAGCCAATTTGTAAGCTAATTAATGAGACGCCATTACGTTACACAATTACAAGGTCCATTACATTACATTAGCCAATTGTAAGCTAACGAGACGCCATTATATTACATTACTAGGTGTAAGCCCGTGCGTTGCACGATACACATATTATATCGTGCTTAACAATTCTTATGTGAAATTCCCCTTTGAACATCTTCTCGTACATTTGCACAGATCAAAATTCCATTTTTACAATTTTGGATAGATGATCGTTGACAAATGAAGCATTTCTATCAAATATATGTACAAATGGAACTCATTGCTGTAGTTTTCTTATATACAATATAAAAGTTATGACTAATTATGCCGTCTCTCAAACTTTTAGATCACAATTTTATGAAAAGATTGATATCTGCCTAATAACCCTTGTGAGAATCTCTCAATTTTTTGGACTCTCTCACCATTTCTCTTTTTTTGAACTCTCTCTAATCATTTCAAAAAACTAAAACTCTATTAATTGTAAAACTGAATCGCTTTAGCAATTTTTGTTGGATGAATTATGACTAATGCATTTTTATCAAACATACATGTATATAAATGGTACTCATTTTAAAGTAAATTTCGAACCAGGTTTGATGAGATATACGAAGTATGTTGTAATTTTCTAATATACAAAATGAAAGTTATGACTAAATATTTCGTGTCACATTTAAATAACATTTAAATTACAGTTTTATGAAAGCTTGGACTTTACTAATAACTTTTGTTAAAATCACTCATTTTTTAGAATCTCTCACCATTTTTTATGTTTTGGACTATCTCTAAGCTTTTCAAAAAACTCTCTTCTATATATATGTATACATTAGATTACAATAAATTCTCATAAAAGACGGTCTCTCAATAAATTATTGAGAGACCATTATAATGTGTTATAAAGTAACCCTTTTGTACATTACTTGTAACCATAATAATACTTTAAGCGATCTTTTTAATTTACTATTACATCACATAATTATTTATAATTTTGAAGGTCCCACCATATAAAATTAGCTAAAATTTATAAAGTAACCCATTTCAAACTTAGATTAAGTGTAAGAGTCCTTAACTAAAACGATTACAAAACGCAAGAGAAGGGTCACTAATTATATAAACGGAGTCACGATGTAAACAGCAGGGTTCATCTCTCAATAATTTATTGAGAGACGGTCTCTCACAAGACAAGACCTACTGTTAGATTACAAGGTCCATAACATTACATTATAACAATTAACAAGGTTGATTACACGCCAATTTGTAAGCTAACAAGACCCCATTACATAATTACATTACATTATTACAAGGTCGATTGGAAGCCAATTTGTAAGCTAATTAACAAGACCCCATTACAAATTTTCAGCCCTTGAGAGATCTCTCCCCATCCCCCATTTCCATTTTTGGTATGTTCTCTTTTTTTACCACTTTATGTTGTCTTGACATATATAATTGGGTTTTTTAACGTGTGCCCACAGGGCACATGTTAGTACTCAAATTCATTCCTTAATTAAGTGATAATGATATTATCACTTGAAAAAACAAATCATGGAATCTTATTGATTAATTCAGGTGAATATCACTTAATTAAGGAAAGAAATGGAGTTTTATCACGTGCCCCGTTACAAAAAAATCCATATATAATAACACTTCCTTGAAGATTTAACGCAAAGCAACATCATCATCATAAAATTCATACTCCGTAATTCATAGTCCTACGCGGTATGCACAACATACTCCTATCAACAAAATTTACTTCCTTCGTTTCATACTCGAGAGAATTCAAACGAAACGTAATGAACCTAAAAAAACGAGAGAGTAAAAAGCATACTATGTAGTAAATAAATTTAAAAGAACATTGGCAGTGAGATTTACCGCAAACACCCTGATCTTTGACTGGCGTAACGGCACCCTTCTTCCTCCAGTCCACAGACAAGTGTGCGTGACACGTTTCGACCGAACCCGAACCGGACTTCCTATCTCTTGGTTGACTCAACCGAACCGGGTTTTCAAACTTCCCGAAATACATCTCTTTAAACTCCTCATTGCTCAAATCCGCAAACCGGTTCAATCCGACCTTAAACCCAACCGGGTCCGAGCTCTTCGCAGAAACGTACTTGACATTCCTCTTAAAGTTACCGAAACGCTTCGCGGTTTCTTCATCATCCTTGTATATTCTCCCGTACGCTTCCCTCCACTGGTGAAAAAGGTCAGCGACCAAGTTCTCCGATCCCGGTCCCAGTCCGGTCCAGGAAATGCACGGTTTGAGGATGAGAGAGAAAAGGAGGAGAAGATGAAGAAGAAGACGGGTGTTGGGTTTTTGGGTACCCATTTGCTAATGGTGAAATGGGCAATGAAGATTTGTTTGAATAAGTTGGGTTTGATCCATTTTTTATTTGGGTTTTTATTAGTGAGTATAGAACGGTTCAATTTGCTGAAGTAATTTATACCAGTCGTATAGAGGAAGACGGAGAAGATGTAGACAAGGTTTTCAATTTGTTAATCAGGTGTTGCAGTCCTATACACGTGGGCGCTGTATGGATTAAGTGAGCTTGTTAGCAAGTGTGTTGGTTTTAAATAGGGGCGGCGTTTGGATTAATTTCAATGTTCGAGTCAAGTTATTTATACCTTTTTAATGGATTTTTCTAAGAGATATTTCACAATTATTTTTTAGACATTCGAGTATTTTTTATGTATTACTCATGTTTTCGAGTTTTCTTAAATGTGGTTGAAGTTTTTTTTGTGTTTTCCTTAATTGAGTATTGTTCTGACTCGCAAAAACAGAATATAACATTTTATTGATTATTTAATGAGAATCTCACTTAAATAATGAATGAACTGAGGTTCAACATGTGCCTTATGGGTACATATTAGGAAGACTAGGGGCGAATCTTATAAACTTGGGGTAGCCTTCTCAGTACAAGCTATTTTTTTTTATCTTTTTTTTTTTAGGCTATTTTGACATTTTCGGAAAATTTGGGGGAGGCGATCCACCCCAGGCTACCCCTAAACTCGCCCCTGAGAAAGACTGCATTTTTATTGGTATTAGCAGTGGTATGACATCGGTGGCATGAATACTAGATAAATTTTTAACTAATGCTCAAACTCTCAAAGTATTACACATGTGAGTTTCTCATGTTGGAAAATTAAAAGAACAAAATGTCCACTATATAAAGGAGTTGCATTCATGCTGTTGCCAATTGATTTTATGATGTAACCTTATTGGACTTATGAAATGGATCCTCTCTTCTTCCGGCGAGTGTGACCCAATCCCATGCCTAATTTCACATCGGTCATCATGGGATGACAACATGATATGATATACTCGTATAAGTAAAAATGAATGAATGTCACAGACTCACAGGTCACGACTCGACAAAAACAATAATCGACAATTGTGTAATATTAACGTTATAGTAAATTTGAAAAATAACGATGAATTGAAGTTATGATAGTGGAATTGATTGTGCTGCTAGTATTATTGCGTTGGGGTAGTAAAGTTCTTGAAAACATTAGACAATGTTTAGGCGCATAAACATCGACCTTTAAGATTTGGCTTAATTAGGGAAGCGTCAGATTTCATAAACAACACTCCTTTTACATACATAAACAATATCAATTGCTCTTTTCGCACCATTAGAGTTGCTCTTATAATTAATGAAATGACACGCGTACATGCTCATGCTAAGCGGCCTACTTAGCGACTAATCAGTTTGATTGGTCACGTCAACCAAGAAGGAAAAAAGGTGGTCGCTTGAAAGTTGATAAGCTTGTAATCACGTCAATCATCGATCACCAAATGAGGGCTGATACATAACACATATTCTTTTCCAAGCTTGAAATTAACGATTTTTTTCGGATACAATTTTCTCCGCCACTACTCTCTGTCTCAATAAATTCTTTACGAATGTCACCGTTTGAATTCATTTCACATATTCAAACGAAATATAAAAAATAATATAATTTATTTAGCGCAAGAAACCATTTTGCCAACAACAAGAGCCAAATTCTTGAGATTTAACTCAATAATATTATTAGCAAAGTAACAAGTATCCTCCTCGTTACTATCCTTAGGCACATCAACCGTATAAGACTCGACCACAACAGTCTTCTTCACCATATCATCCCCAACTACAACCTCATGTAGCATGGTGGTCACATGAAAGTTAACCAGCTTGTGGTCACCATCGATGACCCGGTACACGATCACGTGGTTCTCCTCATCCACGGCCTCGAGCTGCTCAATACTCGTCTTTCCCGGCAGGCCCGACATAAACCGGACCTGTCGGACAGACCCAACCTCGCCCAAACCCGAAACAAGGGTGCACTCCCTAAGCAGCTTCTTGTAGACGTGTGGACTATCAAATTTCCGTATCACGGACCAAACCAACGGCAGTGGCGCGTTTATGGTCCTCGTGACTTGTGACCCACATCGCTTTTGGTTGGACTCCTCCAAGTTAAGGCTCATTAGAAGGTATATGTACGTAAACTTAGGGTGGTTCTTTAATTTGAATGAATCCTTTTCTACACTTTTTGCTCTGGCTAATAAAATGTTTAGCTCATGACACGAAACAGAAGCTTCATGCAGATTCTATATATGTCAAATGTATATATGTGTATATAAACTCGGAAAAAGATTTAATTTGCTCTAGAGTTATAGGTTTACATTTATACTATCGATATGGACAAGGATATATTCGTATATATATGGTTTAACGTGATGATAATATAAGGAGTAAGAAATTGTGGCTAACCCTGGTTTTGGGGGTAGGTCGGTCGACGGTTCGAATGATGAGGTATATATACTTCAGTTTTGCCTCGTGAAAGAGAGTAACTCGATCATGCCAAAAAGATAAGGGTTGTCCTTAGCTTTGATACAACAAAAGTACCAATTCACGATGGATCTTTTTTGCTGGACTTGAGTGGTCATTGTATTTCTTACGTCAAATACAGGATGCAAAAGCTATGCAAACTGACAAGGGATCCGTAAAGACAGAAACCTCATTAGAGAGGTATAGATAATTCAAATGTCTACACCGTAAACCCCTCACATTGTCCATAAAGGAAGTAGAGGAATCGACTTGCCGAAAAGCAAACAATATAGATTTATAGAAGAATTGAAATTAGAATTCTTAATATATCGGAATCAGGGACGGAGCTGGGGGCTTACCCCGACTACCGCTCGTCTGTTGGGTTCGGGTCCCTTCCTATGTGGTAAAATCCCGTGTTCGGTTGTTTACGGTAAATAACCGAATTTAATTATTTATGGTAAGTTATCGGGGTCTTGTGGACTATAACTAATACCTTAAATAAGGGTTTTATGATAAGCTTCAATTGCACAAGAAATTAGCCACAAAGTCGTGAGAACCGTAGAGAGAAACGTGTGCAGTCTTCCCGCGGATTCCAGTGCGCAGCTGTGACACTTGGGGCTCCGATCGTTAAGTATACAAGCTCTTCCTCAATTTGCATACATGGTCTTCTTTACAAGCTCTTCCTCAATTTGCATACATGGTCTTCTTTACCTTTGACTTTGAAGCCCTCAGGTTGCTCCATATAAATGTCTTCCTCTAAGTTGCCGTGAAGAAAGGCGGTCTTCACATCCATATGCTCAACCTCCAAATCTAGACTAGCAGCTAGACCCATAACAACTCGAATTGAAGACATCTTGACAACCGGCGCAAAAATTTCAACAAAGTCAATTCCCTTCTTTTGGCCAAAGCCTTTCACAACGAGCCTCGCTTTGTATCGTGATCGATTGACATTCTCATCTTGCTTCAACCTGTAGACCCAACGATTCTTCAAAGCCTTCTTACCCTTAGGTAACTCTGCTAACTCAAATTCTCGTTGTCATGCAAGGACTTCATTTCATCTTTCATTGCATCCATCCACAGATGCTTGTCATCACTCTCAATAGCCTCCTCAAAGCATTCTGGTTCTCCTACATCAGTCAACAAAACAAAACTAAGTTCATATTCATCAGGTGAGTACCAAGAACTAGGTTGCCTATCTCTATTGCTCCTTCTCACAGGAGCTTGTTGAACAGCAGGAGAATTCTGAGTGACGTCATTAGAAGCATCAGAATTAGGTTCATTCTCATGATTATTCTCAGGAACTTGGTTGTCATTAGAATCATCATCTTGCGAATCATCATGTACCGTAGCAGGCAAAGGTGACAAAGGAGGCAAATTCATATCAAACAGGTCATAATCGTTATTTGCCGAATTCTTTTGAATATCAGAATTGTTTTGGTCTTCAATAAGCACAACATCCCTACTACGAACCAATTTCTTGGATAGGATCATAAAACCTGTAACCAAAATCATCATCACCAGGCCATAGCCTACACACACACACTGTCGTGTCCTAGGATCCAATTTGGATCTCTCATCTCTTGGTACATGCACATAAGCCTTGCATCCAAAAACACGCAAATGATCATATGAAACTTCCTTATCAAACCAAACTCTATTTGGCACATCACCCTGCAAGGAATAACAAGGAGAAAGATTAATCACATGAGCTGCTGCAAGTAACGCCTCACCCCAAAAAGTCTTTGGCAAGTTTGCTTCTGAAAGCAAACACACAACCCTCTCAATTAAGGTTCTATTCATCCACTCTGCAATGCCATTCAACTGTGGACTTTTAGGAGGGGTCCTCTGATGTCGAATGTCATGTGACTTACAATATTCTCGAAGTGGTCCTATGTACTCACCATCATTATCAGATGGAGACACTTCAATTTCTTTCCAGATTGTCTTTCAACCAAAGTGTGAAACTGCTTAAAAGCATCAAGCACCTGATCTTTGGTTTTCAAAGCATAAATCTACAATTTACGCGAACAATCATCAATAAAAGTAACAAATTAAAGTGCTCCACCATGTGATTTTACCTTCAAGGGACCACAAACATCAGAATGAACTAACTCCAACAAACCTGACTTTCTCGAAGGGGGGCAAGTCTTAAAAGAAACTCTAGTCTGCTTCCCGGCCATACAATGAGAAAATCTCTCCAATTTTGTAGTCTTCACCCCGGGTAGCAAGTTCTTCTTAATCAGGCAACTAAGCCCTTTCTCGCTCATGTGACTAAGTTGTCGATGCCATAAATCAACTGGGTCACCATCTGCATCATTAACAATGGAAGTAAGTTTGCAACAAATAAAGACTTGAATGTTTCTTTCCACGAGCTATCACAAGGTTGCCTTTAGTCAGCTTCCACTGACCATCTCTAAAGGTGTTGCAAAAACCTTCATCATCAAGTTTACCAGTAGATATCAAATTTAGGCGAATGTCTGGTACATGCCTAACATCTTTGAGAACCAATCTTGCTCCAGTGTCAGTCACCAAGCAAATATATATCTCCCATACCTACAACATTAGTCAAGCCATCATTTCCCATCTTCAAAACACCAAAATCACCAGGCGTGTAAGATGAGAAAAGTTTCTTTCTTGATGTAACATGAAGAGAAGCACCGCTGTCAACAACCCAACTCGTACCCTGGCTAGCAAGATTAACCATATTATCATCATAAACAATGATGAGATCACCAGAAGTAACAGCAGTAGCAGCACGATCATCACTATCATCCTGCTTTTTGCCCTGATTATTCTTGTCGCCATCACTATTGTTTTCATTCTTTTTCTTGTAATAGTTTTTCGCAATGTGACCCACCTTACCACAATAGTGGCACTTGAAATTTTTATACTTTCCTCTGGACTTGCTCCTGCTTTTATCTCTACCACCAGGATCCTTACTTTTACTCCTCCCTCTTTCAGCAACATATGCTTCTTCTGGTTGGGAGGAAGTACCTGTAGACTTCTTCTTATCTCCTCATTCAAGACACCAATTTTCGCAGATTCTAAAGTGACTTTACCATTAGGAGCAGAATTACAAAGAGTCATTCTAAAAGTGTCCCACATTTCAGGTAGAGTACCAAGCAACAAAAGTCCCTGAATTTCATCATCAAACTTAATTTCCATAGCAGACAATTGTTGTATAACACCATGAAAATCATTCAGATGATCTGACATTGCAATACCCTCTTTATACTTCAATCCCATCAATCGCTTGATCAAAAATAACTTATTGTTACCAGATTTACTAGCATAAAGAGTCTCAAGTTTCTTCCACATTGTTTTTGCATGAACATCATCAGTTATATGATTCAACACATTATCATCAACCCACTGACGAATAAACCCACAAACTTGCTCATGTTCAAAACTCCATTGTTCATCAGTTTTACCATCAGGCTTCTCATCACTAAACACAGGAAGATGCCAACTTTTGACAAACAACAAATCTTTCATCTTTCGTTTCCACAAGTGATAATTAGAGCCATTCAAACTAACCATTTTACTTGAATTCACATTAGTCTCCATAATTCAAAGAAACTAACAAAGAACCACTTAACCTAGCTCTGATACCAGTTATTGAGCAGTTAGCCAATCAATCAAGTAGATTAAACGACAAAGGAGTAAATTGGGCAAAGATAACAAAGCAAAAACAACGAAACAAGACACGCAAATTTATACGTGGAAAACCCCTTGAACGTGAAGAGTAAAAACCACGGGACGTAAGGAGTCCACCCAAAAGCTTCACTATGGCAAAAGGAACGTTACACAAACCAGATTCCACCACCAACAATAATGGGTGCACAACCCACAACAAGAACCAAGCCAAACAACAAAGTAGAACAACAAAGAGGAGAGAAAACATCACCCAAAAACAGAGTTTCGTAAATCAGGAATATCTCCCAATCCAGCCGTTAAAAACAGATCTCCACCGTTCAGATCGAAGCCCCAATCATCCCCTCAAACCAAGGCCCAATTCATGGCCAGACCTCCTTCCGTTTATTTTACGGAGACACACAGTCGCGAGGTGTTACCGAGGGGGGATGCCCACAAACGCCAGAGTTTACTATCTACCACAGGTTTCTTTAAACCATGGCTCTGATACCACTTGTTGCGGACTGCCAAACCACCGGCTCCACAATTAGTATGATATCGTCCGCTTTGGGCTGGGAGACAAGCCCTCATGGTTTTTAAAACATGGGTATCTTTTCAACCCAAAAGGCCTCATACTATCACTACGCCATAAATTGGATTTAACACCGGTACATATAACACCGGAAGGTAAATAACCAGTGTTATAAAAAACTAAGACACCGGTTATATGGTAACCGGTATTAAAAGCAATAAAAAGAAAAACCAAATTCTTTGAAATAATATAAGACACCGGTTCTATGTACAACCGGTGTCGTATGTGCTCCCGGAATAATTAAAGATTTAATTTTTTTTTTATTCAATGCATAAGACACCGGTTTTCAAAATAACCGGTGTCTTATGTTACCAAAAAAAAAAAAATTCTATGAGATCTTTTTGACTCTCCGCCACACCCTCTATCTCTCGCTACCTCATATTTCTCTCAATCTCTACATTCTCACTCGAAAAATTTCTAACTTCCCATTTTCATTCCATCTCCTCCCAAATTAAAATTCCAGATTTACTTTTCCTTCTTCATCTTTTCATGTTCTTTTTCTCAATATCTACGTCCTCACTCCTCTCAATCTCTCTTTCTTCCCAGTTTTTCATTTTCATATCTCCTCCCAAATTAAAATATCAGATCTATTTTTCTTCATTTTTTTCATCAATTGTTCTTCTTTTTTCATAGTTTTCCCCTCTCACCTTAAATTTCTTTACGCTGATCCCATATCGTTGTGTTTTTCCCTTTCTGAAACCCATATTAACTCCACAATAGTGCTTCCTCTTGAATTTTGGTGACGAGATTACGCCTTTATAAGCTAATAACGATACCAAAATTCAAGATTTTGCCCTAATAACGAAGATTTGTGTGATTTTATTCTTGTACTATCAATCCGTATTTGATATAAATTCACTAATCATCCTCGTAAGTTTCTCATGATGATATTGTCGGTTATGGCCTTTTTTTTCTTGATTGTTTGAATGGTTGTTGTGCTCATGAAATATATAGGATTTGATTAGTTAATTCTGGAAATTTGTGTTATTTTTATGTAAGTGTAGATTCGTTCAGATATTTTGTTGATTAGGTTCAATTAATTTTTTATTAAGGCGTCAATCTTAGTTTGTGTATGATTTTGTTGAATTTGTTTTTTACTAGCAATGTTATGTAAATTCATCTCGTTTCACATGACTTAAAATCACTTGTGGAATCATTCTAATTTGTGTCGTTGGTGTGATTGCAATGGATCGTTACTGTTATTCTAGAGAGTTGGGATTCTAATGAGAGTTTTGTATGATTAAATTTATAGTTTTGCATCTATTTGAAATTTTGTAATTATTTTTCACCTTTGAGGCGAGGTGGTCTTCTACGGTGGTGGTGGTACTGGTAGGTGGGGGAACAGTAGGTAGATATTTGCCATGAAGTGAATTCAAAAAAAAAAAATTGAATATAAGACACCGGTTGTGCTTAAAACCGGTGTCTAATGTTTCAGTTTGACCATGTGGTAAATGACTAATATGACACCGGTTTTGTACTAAACCGGTGTCTTATGTGGTACCTTTTAACACCGGGTTTTCTTATGGTAACCGGTGTCTTAGCATAAGACACTGCAGTCCAGACACCGGGTATAACCGGTGTCCGGGTGCTTTTAGACCCGGTGTTATATCCAATTTCTGGCATAGTATATATAGCGTGAAGGTGGAACTTATATACAACGATTCTGGTCCTTGTTTCTTCAATGTGGGACTTGGGTGACCCCCAACACCGTCCAGGTTTGCGAAATGTCGAATTTTTGTGTGTATATATACTATTAAGCTAGTTAAAAATTGGTAAATAATAGTATTTGACTCACCGTAACTTCGGAAAATAAGTTTCAACCTAGTTCAAATTTCAATTCTGACTCCACCACTGATCACAATCATTGAAAATTTACATCATAGATCAACCAAACACTTTTGAAAAGTTTTAGTCGACTTTAAAACTAGAAAATGGGCCTACTATATACAGAAAGATCTATTGTTAGCATCTTAACATTAGGATTAATAGTTGAAAACAAATTGCTTGAGGTCTACAATGTAGACACAATTAATTTGTCTATAATGTAAAACTGAGTTATTAGTAGTAAAATTGAGATCGGAGCAGTAAAATTAATTATAATGAAAAATTCAGGTAGTAAAATTAATTGTGTGAGTAATAAAATTTTGATGGTGTAGTAAAATTATTGATGATTGTAGACACTTTTGGGTGTCTATACTGTAGACCTCTGTCATTGTCTACGCATTTACATACCCGGCCCCAATTTAATAACAAATATAACTTGATCGCACAGCTGACACAATGGCAATCCAAAGCTCAAATTTTGACCACCGGCTGTGACCGATCAATAGTACAGATCATAAGGATAAATTAAGTCAACATATGATTTTTTATATATCACCATGATTTGCTCCAATACATTTGATATCATAAAAATCAATGCTTATTTATGCTTTAATCTTACATGAAACTAAAGATGCCTAACTAAACTTAATTAAGAGTAATTAAGTACTAGTTAGAGGAGTCTAATTAGATGCCAAATAACTTTCACGCTCTTGGCATCTCACACTGACCTAGTGAACACACTAATTAACTGATCATGATCTTTGTTCATTATTCATAAAAAAAAAAAATGAGATAATTAGAAGAAAAAAAATGTGGAATGTGGAGCTGAAAAGAACTAATAAAAAATAATAATAATCATGATATATAGTTAATTATATACTTGTACTAGTTTAAAGCCTGTGCGTTGCACGGTTGCATTAAAAATATTATATATTATATATGCACCATTCATTATCGAAATCCATTATGTTATAGCTAAACAAAGTTTAATTTAAAGTCATAACTATATTCTAGATTTCATATTCTCATTTTCAATATGATGATTATAGTTGTATCACTATGTCAATAGATAGAATATATTTATAATTCAAACATTATATATTTTAGGATTGTACATAAACTTTTTCAAAACTCTAGGAGCTGAGAATTTCATTTGCGTTGTGTGTGATTTTTCCCCATTTCCAGACGCATTCAATACAAAAAAAATAGTTGACTTTCTAAGAAGACCTAATATTTTTGGTTGATAATAATAGTTTTAGTGCAAAGAGACCTACTCATACATATTAATTTTTTCCATTAAGGCACAACTCACTTAATTAAACTCAGTTATCTTCTAATTAATTTAGATCTTTGAAATGTGCAAATAAGATCAAACAACTTTCGATTTAATAATATACCTTAATACCAGATCATATAGAATTTAAATAACTAAGACATAATCAATTATCATGCAAATAACCTCATGCTAAGGTTCCCCAATTAATTACAATTATTTTTTAATTAATTTAGATCAATTAACATCTGAAATGTTCATATCAGATCAAATAACTTCTCATTTAACCAAATATCTTTCACAAATAGAATTTTTATTCACCAAAAACCGTAATAAGATTTTATTAACACTAGACTCATAAATAGCTCATAGTTAGATCCAGATAAGACCAGTATCATTCAAAAATATAAAAACTGCATTTATTCGTAGGTTATGACCAATTGTTTATACATAGAAAAAAACATATATTAAAAAAAAAGAACATACTTATAGAATAACGCATTGTTTAGGGGAACATAATTGACTTATACTCCTACTTATAAGTATTGGAAAATTACTAAATAAGTTGAATTGCTATCCATCTATAGTAGATAAGTGACATATCGTTATTATTATTACTATCTCTAGTTCAAAGTTTACCATTAAAAAAACAAATATTTGGTTATTATATTTACCAAAATGTAGATAATGTCGTCAGATTTTTTTTCTTACGTATTAAAATGTATGTTTGACGTATGGAATATTATCTTACCATAACTCATAAAAGAAAACTTTTATATTGATTCATCATTTCAAAATTACCATAAATTTACATATTCATAAGTAATACGGAGTAAATGAATTCTTTACATGATTACCATAAACTTACATATGCTAACTACATTTTCATTATACTTAATTAATTCTTTATTCACCTAAAGCTCTAGCAAAATTCATAGGGCTTTTAACCTATTCAATAGAGTTGACTTATAATTGTTAGTATTGAGAAATTCATTTGAATAAGTTAAACGGCTACCCATTTATACTAAGGTGACTTATAGATATTAGTATTAGTATCTGAATTTTTACGGTCATCATTTGTTGCTTATATGTACCAAAATGTAGAAAATGTCATATTAGACTTTTGCTTATGGAATATTATTCTGTCATAACATATAAAATAATTTCATGATTATGAAAATGTCACATCTTCATGGTTACCATATGGTTATTTTCATGATTACCAGAAACTGATATGAATGTTGTTCTGAAAGCAGGTCCTTGGAGATTGGGTAATAATTCCCTAAATCTTAAACAATGGTCACCCTCATTTACTCAGGAGATTGATTCTGTATCTCACATACCTGTTTGGGTTCTCTTTCCCGAACTTGATCCATGGTATTGGACTGAAAAAGTTCTAAGCAAAATCTCAAGCAAAATTGGGAAGCCTATGTTTGCGGATTATACCACAACTCATAAGGATAAACTCTCTTTTGGCAGGGTTTTGATAGAAGTGGATGTGTCAAAAGAGTTGCCTAATTACATCAGATTAAGAACTCCTTTTTCTGGATTAATGGAGCAAAAAGTTGAGTATGAGTGGGTTCCATTTTATTGTCAGGGTTGCAAAAAATTGGGACATACCATCAAAACTTGTAAGCTTCAAAAGCCAAGAACTCAGGAGAAGGTGAAGAAAGTTTACAGACCAGTGGTAAAGTCTGTGGAAGTTGAGCAGCCAGTAGAGAGTGAAGAAACCATTGTGCAAAAGGTGGTACAGGAGCAAGACATAGTGGAGGATCATGAGCATGAAATTATTACCTCACCTGAGGTCATGGATGATATGGGATTTCGGAAAATCAGAGAACCAGACTCAGGAAAGGCAAGATCAACAGAGTTAATTGTGCCTACAGTTTTGAAAAACAGATTTGATGCTCTACTGAGTGTGGGTCTAACTAATGCAATATGGGCTGGAAATGAGCATGCTGATGCAGTAGGGGAGGGCAAACCTCCTGACCCAATATGATAGTAGCAGCATGTAATGTGAGAGGGTTGAATAGCCCTCTCAAACAGTGTGAGGTGAGGGACCTCATGCTGAAAAGGAGGATAAATATTATGGGAATATTGGAAACAAGGGTTAAAGAAAATAAGGCTGGAAGTATAATAAAGAAGAAGTTTGCAAACTATAATTTTGTGACTAATTATAGTCAGCATTATAATGGAAGAATTTGGGTGGTATGGAATACTCAACATATTGTTGTAGATATAGTTGAGATTCATACTCAATTTATCCACTGCAAAGTGAGACATATCTGATCTAACAAGGATATGCTCATTACCTTTACATATGAGAGAAATGATGCATATGAAAGGCATGAGCTATGGAGTAAGCTGAGAGGGCACAGATCACAAAATGTGCCTTGGATTGTTCTAGGAGACTTCAATGTCATTAGGTCATCTATGGAAAAATCCGGATGCTTTGCTCCTATGCAAAGGGACATGGATGAGTTTAATGACTGCATTTCAGCATGTGGTTTGGATGATATACATAGCCAAGGTCAATTTCTAACCTGGACTAATAATCAAGAAGGAGATAAAAGGACATGGACCAAATTGGACAGAGCTCTGGTTAACTCTGCTTGGCTGAACCAATTCCCTGTATCTATTGGGAATTTCTTGCCTTCTGAACTATCAGATCACTCTCCTTGTGTGGTAACTATACTTTCTCCTCCTCCCATCAGGAAAGTTTTTAGGTTTTTGAATTGCTGGACCATGCATTTAGAGTATGAGAGCACTGTGAGGAAAGCATGGCAAATTAGTACTCAGGGGAATGCAATGGCTAGATTATTTCAGAAACTGAAGCAAACAAAGCATGAACTCTCTTTGATGCACAAGTCCTCTTTCACTAATCTTCCAAAGAGGGTTCAGGAATGCAAGCAAGAATTACTGGCAAAACAGGAAGCTTTGAGTAAGAAATTAAGGGATTCTGATCTGGAAAAAGAAGTGGAAATAGTCAAAGACAAATACTGCAAATTGAAATTGGCTGAGCTAAGCATGCTGGGGCAGAGAGCAAAAGTCACCCTGTAACATCCCGAAATTTTAGATAATTTTATAATAATATTTCGCTATTTATAATTATGATTTTCATAATAAAAAAAAATTTGAGTAGACTTATAGTTGTGCTATTTTCAAGTCGAGCTTTATAATCGGGTTCAATATAGGCCCAAAATCTCACCCAATTCCTTATTAATCTACTAGAACACAAAAAAAAAAAAAAAAAAAAAAAAAAAAAAAAAAAAAAAAAAAAAAAAAGAGAAAAGAAATCCCTAATGCTACCCGTATACTAGGTAGCACCGATACGGACTCGGACACCGACACCGACACCGACACCGACACGGATACGTGACACGGCACTTTGAAAAATAACGGACACGGACACGGCAAAAAACAAAAATTAATATGTATTTTGAATGCATATTTTTTCAATTACACGTACTGTTCGCGGGTAGGTAGAGGTAGGACTAGTGCGGTCAGGTGCAGGTTGGACTGTAACAATGGGGCCGCTAGTGGACGTCGGTCGGAGAAGGTCTCCTGAGGCAGCGTCGATCGAAGGTAGAAGAGTCAGCCGGAGCAAGAAGATGGGAAACAAAAAGAGACAAAGAAGTAAGACATGTAGTTGAACTATCTCCTAGTGTAATTAGAATAGGAGAGAGAAAAAAAAGTTTTTTTTTTTAAAAACTTGTCAAAACGACGTAGTTTTGTGTCGTGTCGGGTGTCTGGTTGGTGTCTGGTCGGTGTCCGGTTCGTGTCCAATTAAAAAAAACCGTGTCTGTGTCCTAAAATTAAATAAAAAAACCGGACACGGTTTTTGGGCGTGTCGGACACGTGTCGTACCGTGTCCGACGCGTGTCGGTGTCCGACACGGTGGCGGACACAGACACGGCACTGGACAGGCGTGTCCGTGCTTCCTAGCCCGTATATACCCTGCCTCCCCTTTTGTTTCACTAGCCACCCCATCATCATAAACAAGTACACACCATCACATACCACCATTTTGATCATCTGATCACCATCGTTTGGCAACTCGTCATCACCATCATCATCATCGATCATCTAGCATCTATACCGATTAATGTCAGCTTTCAGATTTAAAACCCAAATTTGTTTATGGTCTGTTTTGAGAGCAATCTTTGAGCGGTTTCGTATCGATTTCGTATAGTTATAAGGTAACACTATATCTACTACTTTTCGATTTGTATTTCATATAATCGAGTTTGGTTCGATGTGATTTTTGTTATATAAATCATGGCTTGTATAAATTATGTGAATTATTGTGCTTTTAAGTGTAAGTTATATAGCATGTAGGATTTGGGTTGTGGTACATGGTTTAGCAGGTCAGGGGCTCGTTGGTTTGTTAGTAGTGGAAGTGGAATAATGGTTGTATTTGGTTTGTTAGTAGTAGAAGTGGAATAATTGTTGTATTATATGTGAGTTTTGTGTGCGGCTACTTACGGATATATCATTAGTGGGTTCGGTAAGGGTCATCATCATGAGCTTGAGAATAGAACACAAGTTTGGGAATTGTGCGTATACCCTTTACATAGCCGAGTTGGGCATAAGATTAATTAAGAGTTGTTTCGGCTTTTGGCCTCGAGAGCTATTAAGTACGAGGAGATCCAGTTGAGAAAGATTACAAGTTCAAGATTTTAAGTTTGTACCTTACTTGAATTGTCGTCCTTTGTACTTGGTATGGGGCCGAGTAGTTTAGAGTTATACTCTTAAGTGTCGAGCAGGGTTCACTGAACCTTTGACAATATTATATTGACATATCAGTTAGAGCTGAGTTACTAAGAAAGAGCCCAGAGTGGCAAAGAGAAAAGAAAGAGATTAAGTTTGATACTGAGAATTGAGATAGAAGTATTGTCTTGCGGTTTAACCGCTAGTTCACTTGCCCCATTAGCGAGACCTAGGATCGACGATGAAAGTGTGGTACTGAGAAGAGATTGATTTGAGTTTGAGGAGGAGTTCGATCGGATTATGAGGATAAGGGAACTTGTATTATAAGGTTGTGATACATATATCGAGGAGATTAGAGTGGAGTAGGTTATGAGATTTAGCAGGTTAGTCCTGGAGGAGTGTTTTACACTTTTTATGTGTTTTCTTATGTGCCCCCGTGTTATCCACATATTATAAAACCATGACTAGTATTATTATTCAGCTTCTATTATTCGGTAGAGTAGTGTTGCTCAGCGAAATGCTGACGTGTTTCCTTCGGGCTACCTTGTCATGGGGGTAGGTCCTTTGTTTTGAGTTTTGCTTTCAGGTTTGAGTCAGGAGTACAGCTGCAGAATCAGGAGTAGTTTTTATTCGCTTCCGCATTTGTATTTCATTTTATAAGAGAGTTTTGTACAGCTGTATCTCCGGCTTTGTATATTAACTTGTAATATCTCCGAAATTTGGCACAGTTTTGTATAATAAAATGAGTTTTAAATCAGCCGAAATTTGGGGTGTTACACACCCATATAAACAATTCGGATTGTAGCACCAGCTACTTCTTTTCAAAAATTAAGGAGAGACAGCATCAGAGCATGATAGGCAAGATTTTAGATATGGAGGGGAAAAATCATGAGACACAGGAGGGTATCTCTAAGGCATTCATTGATTTCTATACTAATCTGATTAGTAAAGAGAAACATGTTCAGAAACTAGACAAGGAGTACATCAGGAAAGGGAAGTGTCTAAATAGCTCTCAGGCTGCTCGATTGGTTCAGCATGTCACAAAACAGGAGATCAGAGATGCACTTTTCAGTATGGATTCTAAAAAATCTCCTGGGCAAGATGGTTTTGCAGCAGGGTTTTTCCAGCAGTCTTGGGATATAGTCGAAACTGATTTTTGCAATGCAATTTGGGAATTTTTCAGGACAAACAAAATGTCTAAGCAAGCAAACACAACTATGGTCACTCTTATACCCAAAAAAGAACACCCCTTTAGTGTTGTTGACTTCAGGCCAATCTCTTGTTGTTCAATACTGTACAAAACCATCACAAAAGTCATTGCAAATAGAATACAAGAGGTTATGCCAAGCTTGATAGGGATGGAACATGCTGCTTTTGTTAAGGGTAGGAGTATTTTTGACAATGTGGCTGTTTCTCAATCAATGGTGAAGGGGTATAATCAGAAAAACATCTCACCAAGATGTTTGGTTAAGGTGGATATTAGAAAGGCGTTCGACTCAGTAAATTAGGAATTCCTTGAGGATACTTTGGATGCTCTGAATTTTCCAGAACAATTCATCAAGTGGATTATGAACTGCATCTCTAACACATGGTTTTCTCTCAAAATAAATGGGAATTATGAGGGGTTTTTCCCTGGAAAATGTGGCATAAGGCAGGGAGATCCATTGTCTCCCTACCTGTTTGTCATTAGCATGGAAATTCTCTCTAGGTTTTTGAGAGAAATGCCAACTCAGGAGCAATTCAGCTATCATCCTAAGTGTTTCAGAATAAAGTTAACACACTTAACCTTTGCAGATGATCTAATGATCTTCATTAGAGGGGATGTGCCCTCAATGAAGGCAGTTGTAAACTGTCTGAGCCTTTTTGCTAAAGTGTCTGGGTTGGAAGCTAACCAGACGAAAACAAAAGTTTACTTTGGAGGAGTTAGACAAGAGATTAAAAGGCAGATGCTGGACATTTCAGGGTATATTGAAGGCTCATTCCCCTTTAGGTACCTTGGGATTCCTCTTCACTCTGCAAAATTGAAGAATGCAATGTTTAGTTCTTTGATTGCAAAAATCCAGCACTCTTTGAATCACTGGTCCTCTATCATGCTCTCATATGCTGGTAAGGTGCAACTCATAAACTTCTGGTGTGCTAGTTTGTTGTTACCAAAGAGCATTCATTATCAAGCAAATTAGAAAGTTGTGTAAAGATTTCCTCTGGAATATAGAAGAAGGCAAGAGGAAAATGGTCTACAAAAGCTGGGATGGGATCTGTTCTCCTAAGAAAGAAGGTGGCCTAAACATCAAGGAGGTTCTGGCCTGGAACAAAGCCATGCTTGCAAAATGGATCTGGCAGCTTCATACTGATAGTTCAGGTGTCTGGATTTGTTGGATTAAAGCTTATCAACTTAGAGGACAAAGCATTTGGCAGATTCAGAGAAAGGTCAATGACTCTGAAACGTGAAGAGATATCTTGACAGTTAGAGATGAGATGCTTACTTTTGCTGTTGATGAAGAGAATGTTGCTGCATTAATTAAAAAATGGCAGAAGAATGGCAAGTATCAAGCTGCAGCAGGGTATGAGCAATTTATAAGGCATTACCCTGAGAACAGATGGGCTAAGGTGATCTGGGATAATATAAATCTTCCTAAGCATAGCTTCATCTATGCTTTAGCTATGCAAAATTCCCTAGCAACAGTTGATAATATCTGTGCTAGGGGAATGATGCTGGTGAATAGGTGTGAGTCATGCAAGAAGAAAGCTGAAAATCACCAACACTTGTTCTTTGATTGTTCCTATACTGCTGAGATTTGGAGTGAGGTCCTTAGATGGCTGAAAATTCATAGACAACCGAGGACTCTAAGAGGGGAAGTTAGATGGCTTGCTCAGAAGAAACATAGAAAGCATTAGAAGTGCAAATGGATGACTTGTAGCCTGATAACCACGGTTTATATGATTTGGATAGAGAGAAATGCTCGTCTTTTTGGAGGAATTGAACACAGCAATGAGTGGATTATGAAACAAATAAAAGACGTTGTTAGCATTAGATTATATGCGTGGTTGAAAAATTGGGATAATGTCGAAATAGTCGATAGTTTGAACTCTTAAGAGGGCTCGATCCCGGGTTGTTTGTTTTCTTTAGCGGTGTTCTTTTGTAAGGTTTTTTTTCTCTTTTATTTCGTTTATGGATGAATAAAAGTCACAATCTTACAAAAAAAATGAATGAATTTTGTACATGATTACCATTAACCCACATATGGTATAACAACAATTCCATAACATAAGTAATTTCATGATTATGAAAATGTCATATCTTCATGGTTACCATACGCTTATTTCATGATTACCATAAGATTATATATGTTATACTACATTTCTATAACTAATATATGAATTTTGTACATCATTACCATAAACTCACATATGATATATAACAACAATTCCATAACACAAATTAATTCCTTATTTACCAGAAGCTCTAAGAAAATTCGAAAGGTTCTAGACCACTTCAATGCCCACAAAAAAAGATTCGTTTATAAATATATATACATATATAATAATAATATTAAGATACAAGTGCGAGTCCATACATTCTTGCTTTCATATATAATCATATTGTGATCAACATTATACTTCAGCAATGTGGTTTCTCCTCCATTTGAGCTCCATGGTCGTCTCGGCGAAATTTTCTTCATACTTGTTCCAGGGGAACTTGTGTTTCGCTAGCCTTTTCTTCTTTGCAGCAACTCCGAAATTGTCTCCAGTTTTCTGCGCAATTAAAAT
This sequence comes from Spergularia marina, assembly GCA_963680865.1. Lineage (NCBI taxonomy): Eukaryota > Viridiplantae > Streptophyta > Magnoliopsida > Caryophyllales > Caryophyllaceae > Spergularia > Spergularia marina. Next base: position 26,382,686 of record OY804546.1, read on the forward strand.
TTTATTAATTGAAGGGAACTTTCGGTTTTACTTTTCGTCGACAATTGTCGTAATACACCAATAAGCCAAAATATGTCACCTATTAATTTCTTCATAACTAGTGATATAAAAGTTAGACTAGCTATATATCGATAACTCCTTGAATAATGTGCAACGATGACCCTCAAAATTTACGGATATTGCGCGAATAAAAAAAAAGGTTGAATTGATTTGATTACCTTGAGGCACAATCCATCACGAACATCACAAACAGGAAACTCCTGAGGACAACAAAAGTCTGTTCCACTACAACAAACAGCATCAGTGTACTCACAGCAACCGTACATTACACAAAAATCAAAGGCTTGGTAAAGGCAGCAGCATGTCTGGCTAGTAGGGCAGTACGAAAATTCGCCACAGTCGGTCGGGGAAGGGTACGGAGGTGGTGGAGGAGGAGGATTATACGGCGGAGGAGGAGACGGAGGTGGCGAATATGGTGAAGGGTAAGGTGACGGAGCTAAAGGTGTCTGGATTGGGTAAGACGCTTCGGCATTTATGCCACAAACACCGTATGCTAAATCAGTGTTCCTTCTTATGTAAATGTAACCTTCCATTCCCCAAAAGCTTCCCCATGAATTCTTCACTATCCAGTAATCTTTGTCCTCCTCGGAACCGTACCCGACGATTAGAACAGCATGATTAATGTCATTTGGATCGCTCGAGCAATCGCCCTCGTAAATTCCCTATATAGGAATAATACATCAAATTATTAATTAAAATAACTTCCACTGTTCGTAACAGGGGAGGTATATATCATATATGTGACATTATTATTAGTGGTAGTGTCACGCACAATAAATTATCGTGAGACGAATTCATATAAGAATTTGCGCTAAGTACGTCTAGGGTGTATTTAGCTACGACTTACTCCGGTATACAGCTGAAAGTCCCAAGAGGATCCATCTATACCAACACTAATCGGTTGATTGACAGTTGCACATAGTAGACCGCTCTCCGATTCTTCCACATCTTCAAAGCCATCTATAGTAACGACTTTTTTCGTCTCCTGCGTATGTACAAAATAAAGCTAGCTGGAATATGATTATGCTATGTATAATAAACAAACATAAACGTCGTTAGATACTAAAGGTCTAATGTTCAACTTAATTATTCAGCGACTTTGAAAGAGACCGTTTAATTTTAATTACCTAGCTAATATTATCTAATGGAGACTCATATTCATATATACCTTGTTTGTATTATTACAGGTAGCATCAAGACCTATATAAGGGTAATCGATTTCAGTATCGATACCGCCATTGTTTACGACCCACTCGTATGCATAGTCCATGTAACCACCGTTACAACCTTCATTTGTACTATCGCAATCCACCAGCTCTTGCTCTGAGAGGCTAATGACTTCTCCATTGTTGATCGCGTTGATCCCTTCAATGGCTCCGATTGAAGAGAATGCCCAACAGCTTCCTATATATATATAGAAATATTGAAGTTGAAAATATTGAGAAAGGACTCTACGTACTAATAGAGGTCTAACGTTTCGTCAACAAAGATTGTTTGTCTAATAGCTGATTGCGATTGCGATTTTAGTACTAACGTTTCGTCAACAAAAATATATAGCTATAGCTGATTGCGATTTTAGTAGCCAACGACTACTTAATAATTTACCTTGTCGAACGCCTAAATAGTAGTGTTTTGACCTAATCAAACTACTAAAAGATACTAAAAAAAGTTGCGTCGAACATGGCCATACCATAATAAGTAGACATGAGCATACATGACACATTTAAAATTAATGATTAAGGAATGTATGGGATTAACGGATGATAATTAACAATTACCGCATGAACCTTGATCCTTGACCGGCGTAACCATACCCTTCTTCCTCCAATCTAAAGACACCGGCGCGTCGTTGTCACACTTAGAAATCAACCTACGCCGCGTATGCTTCCGGTTCCCCAAACGAACCTGTCTTTTCACTTTGCTCAAGTACATCTCCCTAAACTCCTCATTGCTCAAATCAGCAAACCGGTTCAGACCGACCGTATAACCGGTTTGGTTTGATTTTTCCTCATCAACATACTTTAAATTTAGCTTAAAATTCTCGAAACGTTTTAGCATTTCCTCAGCATGCTTGTACACTTTCCCATTTTTAACCCTCCACTCTTTGAATAGCTTGACCTCCCTGCTTCCTACGTCCAGTCGGCCGTCCGTGATCGAGTACTGAACCGGAAGGCCGGTCGAGTAGAGGTGTTGTAATAGTAGAGAGAAAATGGAGAAGCTAAGGACGAGATACGTTTGTTTTTGTATATACATTTTATTTGAGTAATGTGTGTCGTTGTTAAGAATGTTTACAAAGTTTGTTGATATATATATATATATATGTATATATACATGTTTTGAGCTACCAGTCAACAAGTAGTGGAACGTAATTAAAGCTCCATGTATTGCATGAGAAATATTATATGCTTCGTGCGACATTAACCTTTTTATTTTTTTATATGTTTCTATGTTGGAAGCATGCCATAATTAAAAAGACATAAAAATGTTTGTTGCTAGGACTTGTTGGTGCATAGTCGCACGACTATTTGAATGATGCACGGTTGCATCTAAGAGTCAAAGCTACTCACTACGAAAGTGAGAATGCAGATTTAAGTTCTGATAAAATGTTGACATTTTGTCTATTACAATTTACAGATGACATCGAGTTTATCAATATCGTCAAGAAAAGAGGTTATCAATAATCAGGATAATCGAGCACTAAATCTTCAATGTGGCGAACAAATTTTTTTTTTTTTTCGATGTCAAATGGTGAACAAAAAATGATATTCAATGAATATAAACATTGTAAATTTGTATTAAATTACCGCTCCCTGAAATATTCAAATTGAATGAATCCAAATTAAAATGTTTTACATTTTACTACGAGTATTTAATATCGAAAATATTAGGAGTCTATATGTAGGCAAGTGAAAAAAGTGTATATGCATGGCTAATTTGCAGTAAAAATAATTAAAGAGGCAGTACATTTTGTTGTATAATTTAGCAAATGATGGATTATAAGGAAATAATGGTCCTTGATATCGGAATTAAATTCATTCAAATTTCTTTCTATTGATAGATCCATAGCATGTAAATTTTACTACCAATGTCATAAATTTATTGCAAATACGTTAAATTTACTACACAACCATATTTTTTACTACATGTCATCTTTAATTTACCACACTAGATTATGCTATAGATGATTTTGTTATTGTCTACATATAGACTCCTATGATCATCCATTTGATATATAAAAGAATTTGAAACTGAATATGTATGTAGGATCGGGTACAGAAAATCAATGTCAATGCGAGACATACTATTATTAGTAAGTATACTTACACGTTTATTGAACGGGAAGATGGCAGCCTAGAATACTCGAAGAGTACACTTAATCATGCATACAATAACGCATTGGTGTAGCCAGGGTGCACGGGGGCACGTACCCCCCAATTCCCTCTTAAATATATCAATAAATATGTTATTTATGTCCCTAACATGCATATAAATTGTGATAGGCTAGTCGAATTTAACACATGTTAGGTTGCAGACTACCCGAGTTTACATTAACCACTAGCACACTAACAAAGTAACAATACGCGCTAATTACGAGTATTCCACAAAAGAAAGGACTTAACGCATGAGCTCGATCAACTGGGTGAATAAGAGACCAAGTCTTGGATCAAGTTAGTCAAATCACAATGAGATGAGCCAGCTTCTTCAACTGCCTTGTGTGCCGATTCTTTAAGCTTTTGAGCTCTCATCCTCATCTCCAAAGCCTCTTGACCCTCCATTGTTTGCTTCAGTGTTGTTTCCAACATTTCGTGGCTAATGAAAGTGCCATCAGCTGTGGAGCTCCACTTTTTGTTCCCAACTTGAACTCCGATCTTAACAACTTCTGTGATCAATTTCTCGATATAAAAGTGCTCCGCGTGCAATGGCCATGTTGCCATTGGAACTCCGGCTGAAAACCCTTCTAGAGCCGAGTTCCAACCACAATGAGTCACGAAAGCACCCAGAGCTGGGTGTTCGAGGATCAGGACCTGGGGTGCCCAACCTCTTATTATTAGCCCCCGCCCCTCCATCCTCTTTTCAAACCCGTCTGGGAGCCAGTTCTCATTTTGTGTCTCACTTCCTACATCGCGCGCCCTAACCACCCAAACAAAATCGTATCCCACATTTTCTAAGGCTATAGCAATCTCCTTAAGTTGCGAGTCTTTGAAATGTGTTAGCGTTCCAAAAGACAAATAAATAACGGAGTTTGGTGGTTTTGAGTCTAACCACTTCAGACAATCATTCTCACATATCGACGCACTTTGACCTCTCTCTAATCTTTCTTCCTTACGCCGGTTGCATAGAGAAACCGGTCCGATATGCCAAACCTTTCTCCAGTGTTGACTTTTTCTGTAATAATCGGCATAATCCGGTTCGAGCTCATAATACGTGTTGTACACGTCTCCGAAACCTGTGACAAAAGCTCGAATCGCAGCACCCATGAATTCGTCCCATGCTGGATCAACTTGCCCATGTTGCAACTGCGGCTTTGTGAGTAATATCTCATGGGGTAGACCGGGAACCACAAACGGTTCGTCATCAGACGAAACCGACTCTCCGGGCTCGTGTTGTCGTAACCCCATCATCACACACATAGGAAAGAACCCGGTTACATGGAAAGCCAGCCTCGGAATACCGAACTTTTTAGCGAGGTTAGTCGCAAACGGGAAGAACAAGTCGGACACAAGGCAATTGGGCTTAGTTTTCTCCACAAATTGCTCGACCGGATCTTCTAGTAAGTTCATGGAAATCATAAACTTGGTGCACATTTTCGGTGAGGTTAGACAACCTTGGTTTTCGACGCCTTGAGGTAGGCCGGTGATTTTATGGCAAGGAAATGGGATGATATGAATATTGGGAAGGAAAGCATTATTATTGGGATTTTGGTTCAGGGTTTCGTTAGTAATGTTAAGGTGTTTGGCGATGTTGGGTGCATTGAGAGGGGTCGTTATAACTGTCGTTCTCACTTTTCGAGCTGACATAAGACGGACCGTGTCGAGCATGGGGATGGTGTGCCCGGGGGCCGGGTACGGCAGGAAGGCTACATGGAGCTGATGATGATCTTGAGCTACTTCCCCCATGAACTTTGTGTGTGTATGATTTTTGTTTTAATTTTTACGTAATTGTAATTATATACCACTACGAGTGTCATGTGAACTTAATTGTAAATCGTGGTTATATATATGTAGCTTTGTAGTTTATTAAGGGGTACCCACGAGGCCACGAGGAACGCGAGGATGCATAGACATGTGTTCCAATTTCCAGGAAAATAACTATAAAATATAGGCAGTAAATCTGATTTGTTGGGTGTACTAGACTCCCAATTCAATCCACCAGATATGCAAATATTTGGTGCATGCGCTAGAAATTAAGGTTATAAGAATTTGAGTGATTGTGTTAGAAATGATTGTTTAAGGAATTATGGTGATGGTGTCCGCAATAATCTGAATGTGCGTTGTACGTTTGATTTTTACAAGCAAAATGAACACAAAATTCTAAAGCTCAATATGATATTTAGTGGTTGTATGCCATACTTATGGACTTATGGTCATGGAGTATTTATTTAATATTACTCGTTCCTCTACCGGTCTACAGCATGTACCTACCTACTGATATTTTTTTTCTTCGACATCCATTCAAACTACATACTCTCCTATCCTTAATCATAATGCCACTGACGATACAGTTTCAACTACTACTCAGGACTCAGGTGACTCTCAGAACCTGATACAGGTTTATCAGTCAGTCTTCAAGAATTTCCAATCCTCCTTATCTCCAAAATCCAACTTCCCATACCTAGCTTTCCTGCCCGCTCTGCCGTATGCGTCTCATCAGAACCCTCTCCATCTTTCACTTCTACTACTAGGGCACCATTACTCCCTATACAAGAACCGCCGACTTAAAACCAAACAAATATTTAGGCTGAGAGGCTACAAGCCATAGTTGAGGAGTTTTTAGCCCTAGAAGCAAATGTTAATTGGACACTAGAATCACTTCCACCTTATAAAAAGCTATCAATTGCAAGAGCGTCTTCAAAGGCAAACAACGAAAAGATGAGAAAGAAATATCCCTTACAAACTGATCACATCTCCGCTGTTCAAGCCTTCTTTTAAGTGGCGCAGGAGGTCGTCTCCTTCTCACACGATACACCACCTTACGTGATTCTCACTTTTGCTACACTAAGACTACATCAGACTTTTTCCCCATTGGTTGAAATGACCACCATAAGGAGTGTTTTGGCATTCACTGTCATTCAAATGAAATTTTCAGTGAGTCTGCTGAAAGAGTTTTAGTCCTTAAGCAACAAACCAGAGAACAGTCCACTTGATGTGAAACTAGATCCAGATGCAGGAGATCTTATACCAGATCCATCTCCCTACTGGCAAGTTGAATTTTATACTCATCCCAGACCTAACTTGATTTTCACAGTTCAACGCCTTAGTCAGTCTCTGTCCAACCCAAATAAGGTTGCAACACTTTCCTGCATAGGGATTCATCAAAATCGGTCTCCTTCTCTCTCCAAGGCTTTTGAGATGCAGTTTGGGCTGCTTGTCCTCATTCCACAAATGTCAGTTAGTGTGTATATAAGAATACTTGGAGGCAGATTTACTTCAAGAAAATACAAGAAACAACAGAACACAGAAGCCAAATATAGGCCCCTGCGTTTCTTGACATCAGAGCTCATCCGAACACCTGGCTAACTAGACTACTTGGTGACTTGATGTACCATCCCCCTCTCCCTATTTCAGTCAATGGTGATAATCAAGCTGACATACACATTGTCAAGAGTTGTTTTTCACAAAAGGACCAAGCACCTCGATCTTGAATTTTAACTTTCATCGACAAAAAGAACCTGTTAGCAGGTCTACTACCCTTGTCCTACCTTTTCAACTGCTGACACTTCGACATTCTCTCACAGGAGTTAGCAGACTACTCTTCTTGGCAAGTTGGGTATCTTTTCTAACCCCAACTTGAAGGGGGGTCGTATGAGTACCTGCTATGCTAGTTCAGCTAATACTGAGTTGGACTTCAGCATACTAGCCTAAGCAATTGTACATGTCCACACGGTTAATTAAAGTTCTGTTGGCAGATACAAGTTTTTTATACTCTGTTATAGCTTCTCCTAACCAGATGTTAATGTACAACGATCCTTATACATTGCAATTCAATTATAAACCCAAGCTCGCAATTTTCTTCATTCCTCTTTCTCTCGCTCTCTCTAAATCCACACTTTTCTTTTCATAGTTACATAATTCTTCCATACACAGCCTGCCACAATTCTACTCCTCACGTCCTTCAATAGACTTCTTAAAGATTAAGACAGAAGCATACAGAACAAAACAATCTACTAATGTAGAAGTCGCTCTTCTAAGGAAAAAGACACATCATCTGCATCAGTGTTTTAACCTTCATAATCCCTCATGCCCCTATTTCTTCTCCATCTACTGCTTCAAGGCCCTGACACTCCGCATTGTAGAAAGAGTGAAAAGAAAAAACTAAGATAAAACATTCCTCCCATCCACACAACGGCGACATTTCATTTACTAAACCAAGACACCTCTCTTCATACTTTACCAAACAACTGCAATAAGAAGTCATTCAGACATCTTGGGAAATCTGAGCAAGATCACCTCTTTGTATTATTACCAATATAATCCCCAATCTTCCACTGCTTCATTTCAAACTTCCATATATAGTAAGTCTCTTTTCCAGTTTCCTACTCACTAAAACCAAAAATATCCACATCAGCCTGGAGTGTAAAACAAGTGTAGAACCATGCTAGAGCTTAGTTGACTGCAACCTGGTGCAACTGACGTAAGATAAACTCCTAATGCTCTGCTATTTCCAGGTTACAATCTATGATATATGTACAAATCAAGGTTAGTATGAGAAGTGATGATGCTTCAGGCCTTCACTACTGCCATGTTTGAATGACCCAAAACCTAATATGTGGTGCTTCAAAAGACTAGTAATGTTATCACCATCTTCTGGTCAAGCTCAACTTCTTTATACACAAAAGGAGGGTTACAAGCACTAACCTAGTTAAAGATGACTAACAAATTAAAGGAGCCTGATAAGATATCCACATATCCTGGTGAATTTTAGCAAAACAATGTACTTTAAGCAAGGAAAAAAAGGGGGGGGGGGGGGGGGGCGAAAGAAAAAAAAAACTAGATCAGTGGACACTAGATACAATGTTTCCAGAGGACGGTCTAGTGGTTAAGAAATCAACTTGCCTAGGTTGGTCTAGTGGTTAAGAAATCAAATCGCCTGGGGTTGTCCCAGGTTCGAATCCTAATAAGTTTACAACAACCAGCAATGACACGTGCACACCGGTAAGTAAGACGTTGACAAATCATAGGCTCCACATAAAAAAAATCATAGGCTAAATATCTAGTTAAAAGATAATAAATACGGGCTACTCTCCTTTTCTTAATGAGAATCTATACCAAGATCAGTATTCACTATAGAAAAGAGTAACATTATTTATTATCAAGTGAGTCTAGTGAGATAAAAATATAGATCTCGCTTTGATATATGAAAATCCATGTACATGGGACTATTAAGTATAAATACACTTGTATGATTTCAAAAGACAACAGTAGATCAATAAAAGGTTTTCTATTTAATAGAACAACCATTTAATAAATCAACAAGAACTACAGCAAGGTGACATACCGTCCCAACTAAACAGAAACCTCTTTCAAGGCGCTCTAGGATCAGTTCCATGTTGCCAAACGTACACTAACTCATCCCAACCAGTACTTGCCAACAACCCTTCAACAAGTACACTCATATCAATCCCGACAGCAAACTCTGTATGATGATCATACCTCCCAACCAATGCATCCTCCACCATGAAATCCCACATAGAAACAGTCATATCATACGAACAACTCATCACCATGTTCCTCCTATGTGGCGAACACTTGACCTTCCTAACTGCATAAGCATGTCCATTCAACACTGCAATCGGGACCCGGTAATTTCTAATATCCCAAACTTTGACGGTCTTATCAACGGACCCGGTAGCAAGCAAACACTCATCATACTTATTCCAATCACATGACAAAATTTCGTGCTCATGTCCGGGTATAATCATGGTGGAACCTGGCTCACGAACATCCCAAACTCTTACCTGTCACAGAAACAAATGGACAACATTCAGTAACCTCACTACTTTTCCCAGTGCATAAACATCACATAATACACGTACAAACATGCGTAAGATTTGCAAAGCAAGAGCTACTTCGGATCATCTCAATTTGAGAATCGACCCAAACTTAGTTTAAGGAGGCGCGAGGCGCACCGAGGCGCTGGGGGGCCGTTGCGATGATGTGCGAGGCGAAGGCGCACGCCTCATGCACACGAGGCGCACTCATTTAGCGAACAAAATTATATTTTACGAAACCATATTTTGAAAAAAAAAAAAAAAACCTCTTTTTGGTATTTAAAGAGGGACAATGGGTAAATAAGTATAAACAAGGGATTAAGGGGCAAAGGGAAGTGTATAAATAAGGTTACAAGAGAAAGAAATTGGAAATTGCACACTTGTGCGCCTCGCGTGCGCCTCAGGTGCGCCTCATGCACACTTGTGCGCCTCAAGCTTCTGAGGCGATGGCAGCTGCGCCTCAGGCGCTCTTTTTTAAACTAAGGACCCAAACAATTGAAATCTGTGATTTCAGAGCAAACTACCCACAAATCATATGCTTATGTCTTAGCAAAACAGTTTGATTGAACTCGGAAACTGGCACTCTGGCAGCAAAAAAATCCAGTTTAGAAACTACAAACTCGTGACGAGAGCAATTCCTTAAAACACAAAAAAAAAAAAAAAAAAAAAAAAGAGTTGCGATGGTTTTACATCAATGAGTTTTAAATATATTTCTTTCACACAGATTATAATAATTTGGGAAAATTCAAACAGTACCCCTCCCTTCTGCCATTTTTCACATAGTATCCACGTTTCCAGGTTTATCCACGACGAAACTGGATAGACCACCTATCCTCAGACATAATCCAAAGAATATCTAACCCCGTGACAATTCGAGAATTCACTGAAAGCCAACCCGCCAGAAAACATCTAGCAGACCACCAAAGCTAAATGAACTCGCTCCATCTCACTATCGAACCACTACATCCATGACAAACTTGTTCCTCTCAAAAATACATTCATTACACTCGAGAATAGTTCCTAAACTACTCATTCTTCTTCCCTCGCCTAACAAAGCATCTCCATCTCCATGGTAGTGTAACCAAAGTGTCAAGGAGGTCGTAACTCATCCTAGTTAGGATTATATTTTCCAGCATTTTCGCATACCAAATGATGCATTCAACCATTCCCCAAAATGCACATAATCACAGCAACATATTGGGCATGCACGGGTAAAATCAGCGAAAAGTTAAGCCGAACTACGCCCTATAAACACAACCAATGTCAAATACCCTAAAATGTGCATAATCACAGCAACATACTGGACATGTAGGGGTAAAATCGGCGAAAATTTATAATCCTAATTACGCGCTACAAACGATGTTCTCTAAATTTATAATCCTAATCAACAATAATCATATCCTAAGGTTAAATTACTTCTAAACACTTTGAAACTAATCCTATACAAAAAAAAAAAAAACAAAACCGATGTCAGCTAGCTGAGTTGGTAATAATCGTAACGAGGAAGTAACCGTACCGTGCAATCACCGGAGGCGGAAGCGAAAACATCGGCGTGGCGAGGATTCCAAGAAGAAGAGTAGACACAATAAGCGTGCTCCTTAAAAGTACGGACGGAGACAGGGCGGTCAACGGTCCAGAGTTTGACGGTGTCGTCCCAGGAGGAGGAGAGGAAGGAGTCACGGCGGACGGGGTTGTAATCGACGGAGTGAACCTCACGAGTGTGCTCGGCGAGGGACCGGACCGGGTTCGACTGCGGCGGAAGGGAGAGGTCGTAGAGCTTGAGGCTGCCGTCGGCGACGGCGGCGACGAGGAGGTTGTCGTGAGATTCAGACCAGGCGACGTCGTAGACGCCGTCGGCGGTGTCGAAGGAGGTGAGCTGGGCGATCTGAGAGGTGCCGGCGGGGGTTAGGTCGAGGACGTGGACGCGGCCGTTTCCGAGGATGCCGAAGTTCTGAGAGGTGGCGACGGCGAGGCGGTTTTCGTAAAAGGGGCTGAATTTGACGGAGTAGCCGTTGAATGGAGCCTTGAATACCGGCATCTTACGGCGGCGGAATTGGTGGTGGAGTGAAAGAAAAGGGAAATTATGAGAGAGTGGTCAGTGTTCGCGACTTGTGACTTTGTGAGTATTGAGTTATTGACTATTGAGCAATGATTTTTTTTTTTTTTTTTTCTGTTGCCTCAAACGAAGGCTGGACATCCAATATATTCCGAGTACAAGTAAGGCTCTGTTTGATAGGCTAGTGTATTTAGATCAGATCATATTATGTTCAGATGTATTTAAATTAGATCAGATCAATTTAGAATTAATGAAATAACGATCAGTGAATTTAACTCATTTTTTATATAAATTTGTCATATTCAACTAACTTTTCAACAAATTCAGATCAGATCAATTCAGTTCAGAGTCATTCAAATCAGATCAATTCAATTTAGTTGCATTCAAATCAGATCAGATTATATCAGAAAAATACAGTCTTATCAAACAGAGGCTTAATTTGATTACTTAGAGATTATCGGCACTCCACAAATTCTTCTCGCGCTCCAAAGAGTAACTTAATTAGACGTTAGGGCTAATGGATTACGGAGTAGACTAGAGTACCAAAAGAACTTGGTGCATTACCGCTAGTCATGCCCTCGAATGAATAGAGTGTTCACAAACTTAAACGATTTGAACACAATAAGTTGGAACTCGACTAGCTCGGTTGCTGAAAATTACTCCTATACATTAGTGATGGAATCAGACAATCGGTTACAGATGGGAATTTTTTTTTAGATTAATATGTGAAATTTTATTTTGAGTTTAATATGTGCGCAAAAATAGTTTGTTTACACTGTGGGAATTTGAGATAGATTGAAGTTTTTTCTTAGAGAAGATGTTTAAATTTGGATCACCAATCTATGATTGTTCAAGTAATCGTCGACTAGAGCTCTTCTGGTTGTTTATTTTGTGTGTTCTCGCTTAGATGAATTGGGATTTTCAATGGATCTCTCTTTGTAGCCTTGTGTTCGTAAGGTTCAAGCAACGGATCAACTTAATTATCCCATGTAAGGACCAATCTCAAAGTTGTCGTGAGCTTATACCCGGGATAAAGAGCAGAGAGCACAAGGGAGGAGAAACTAACTTGGAGGCGAATTTGAATTTCTAACACGATATTCAAGACCTTTTGCATAAGGGTAACTTTGAAAGATGGTAGTATTTAAGTATATACTTTCTCCGATTCAAAAAGATTTTCATTTTTCCTTTTACAGTTTTGAGTTGGCATATAAGGGACTATTTCTAGACCAAATAAAACCCTCATTTGCCTTAAAATGAAGTAGACTTGGTAGATTGCAATATATATAGAATGAAATATAAACTAATTTTTACAGCAAGTGAACGATTCATTTGGTCTAAAAATAACTTCTAACGTGGCACCTCAAAATTACAAAAGGAAACTAGAAAAAATTTTTGAATCAGATGGAGTATCTTTCTAATCATTTGAGTTATTCTAATTGTATCATTTCAAGGTGGAGTCAGGATTTCATAATAGCGATTTCGAATAAAATAACGAATACACGATTCGAAAATGAACTTCTACTCAACAAGTCGAATCATCGTCTGTTTCATTTCTAACCATTTGTTTCGGAATAACATACATCTAAATATATGATATTCAAATCAAAACCGAGTCAGAATGAACCAAGCTAACTCCGAGTTGAGGTTTGCGACCTCGGCTCGGCTTGAAGGTTGAGCTTAGTTTGACCGAATTCGAGCCGATCTTTGACCATCAAACCAATATAGAAAGCATTAAAAAAAAGGTACGACGATGACATATTAGCAGCAACCACGATACTCAAGCGCATGTCGACAAGTGATGATGCAGAGCTCCGTGGGAAACATAGACGAGAGATCAATGGCTAGAGCTCTCTTTTATTATTACCTGATTTACAATATATATACTGATTCTTATTCCTTAATTATTTTCATAAAAAACTTTATTAATTCTTGCCATTTTTTCCTGCAAAGTTCCGGGGGGACCAGCCTAGGAGAGATCAAACACCATTTGAGACTGCGATTTATGTCTCCCATAACCTTAATTACAGAACACTAACCTTAATTATGCTTTGAGTCTTCATTTTGTACTACATACTAATAACGTCAAACTAAAGCAGAATTAAAAGGCCAGGGTACTATAATTTTGATTAATGTCACTTGTTCTAGGTTTTAATTTGACATATTAGTACAGCTAATTAAGCTTAAAGTTACGAGGAATTTCAGTTCACTGCACAACATGGCAATATGGCAATGCAGGCTTTCTGCTTAGGACTATTGGCCTGGTAAATGTGGTAATATTAAACCACAAGTGTTTGATATTCCCTCCTTGTTTAATAATATATGAAATCAAAAGAACAGGGGTAGTAATTGATCTTGGCCTTTTGGATGAGTTAATCACACTTAAACGTAAACAATTTTATGAAATGAACTATGATAATGGTGGCGGGTTTGGATTTGGTATATATACATGGTAAAACATGATCATTAGGTGACAACTTTGAGCACATTAGTGACGAATGTTAAAAAAAATAATTTGTTGAAAATTTGATTCAATTTCAACGAATTAGTTACAATTATAGGCCAAACACATTGATTGTTATTTGAACATTTCTGATCTGATCTGATCAAATTTGAATGACTCTAATCTGATCTAATCTGATTTGAATGACTGTGAACTGATCTGAATACTACTTTTATTAAGTCCTATCAAACAGAGCTTAAACATACACATATTCATTATTACCACATCTTCCTTAATCATTAAAGGCTAAAGCCACGATCTAGGACATTTAGGAACAATCTTTAATCTCAAACTCAAATTAGGTACATTGTATAACTTTGAGAATTACCAAACTAACCAGTTTCGGGCAAGAGAATAAGAATTCTTTCATCTATTCAATAATATTGGGGTGTTGTCCCCTTTCTTTTTCTTTATGATCTTTTTAATTACGGAAAATGCACGCGGTACCCATGTATCGTGGGGCTTTGCAAACGATACCCCTATAGTTTAACTTTCTGCACATGGTATCCCCGTACTTTTGGAAACTGCATTCCCCGCCCTTTTTATCATTTCCGTTATAACACCGTTAGAGAATCTTTGTTATTACCTTTATTAAACGGGAACCAACAACATTAGCCACCTAACTGGCCTTTAAACATAAAAATAATAATTAATTACTCATTTCATAAAATAAAAAATAACCACCCCCTTTTCTCTCTTATCCCTACCCTCCCCTCCACCTCCCCCGACCAGGCGACCACCACTGCCCTACCGGCCACCACAGACCATCACCGACAACCACCATACTCCCCCATATTTCCTTTCACACAGTTTTCTCTTTCCTCACACTCTCTCACTTCCCGACGACATTGGGCTTGCCGGCGACCACCATTAGCATCCTTTCCTTCAGTTTGTCCCCCCAGACATTCATCATGAGCATAAACATGACTCCAAATCACTCATTTCTCAACAACAATGGTGCGCGAAGATATTTATAGGGGCAATAAAGGAAAATGAGGGGCGTGCAAAGCCCCAAAGTTCAGGGATACCGCGTGCAATTAACTCTCTTTTTAAATTGTACATATTATGGGATCACCCAATTAAATTAATTTAGGCATATACATAATACTAGCAATACACAAATGGACCCTCCTCTCCATACTTCACATGGTTTCCACTTAGTGAAACTATGTACATGTTGGCAACTCTCAATTAAAGTTTGGGACTTTATTGCCTCCCACATTTCATGATGAGACATTAGCCAAATCAACTAGGCTCCCAATAAATTACAACCCTTTTTTTGGTTTAACAAACTCCTTTTTTGGTTAGTTCACTTGAAAAACTTGTGAAAGAAAATTCTCGAACAATAATTCTAAATTAGTAGTGTACATTATTAAAGGTCAATCAACAGTTATATTACTCGTAGGCTGTTTAGATTCATTTTAAATCTACCTCAAATTCGTCAATTATCTAGGCAAGCCTTTAGCTGATGAACAACAACGTCTTGTCCTAGATCATCTAATATGGAGTCAAATATATGAGCTTAAAACTAGACTTTACTCAATAAAATTGGCCGGGAAATGCTACGTACATCACCACGTCCACTACAACACCAATAGAATACGTACATGGTCGTTTTGTTTCCATGGACCACTATTTTTGGCTAATTAAAAAGGTCTTGTATATTAAATTAGTTCTATGGCATAATGTTGTGCCCCATCAAACCTTCATTTAATTACAACATGCATTATAATCATTAGAGGAACTTGGTGTTGATAATTTATCTTTCACTTAGTAGCCGTTTTAATTAATCACCATCTAATTAACTAGAGATTTGAGAAAGGTAAGACTACTTAGATTAAAAATTCTCGCTATCAATTTCATCGCTGTTTTATCTCCAAATCTCGAATTTGAAACCAACAGTTAAGTCAGAGTTTGCTTGAATTCAACCAATTGCTATGATATTATGTCCTTAACTTGGTAAATTTATACTCCATAACTTGGCAAACAACTCATCATTTGTATCATTTTGAGATCATGTCATTCGGATCAGGTCAAATACCGTGGGTATTAGGTGGAACAGAATTGACTATGTGGTAGAGGCGTGTTTTCCAGGTCTGATCTAATTCAGGTCGGAATATGGTAATGCACGCGCAATTCAAGCTAGTATGTGTCAAATTTTGATCTATGTTATTTTAGATCATAATTGGGTCATTTGGATCAAGTCAACTTTGGGTTACTTCGGGTTAGGTTATTGTGAGTATATGTGTAACCATACCAAATTTTGGTGATATGAGTTTAAATCCTATTTTTGATTTGTAGACAATGCAGTGTTGGAGGACATATTTTTTTGAAGTGATTGGAGATAATCAAAATCGACTTTCGTGTAAGTTAATTCCGACTATTTTCAGGTATGTTCGAACCAAAGTCATTATGGGTTCCACATAATGAAGTCGGACAAAATTTGGGTTCCACATAATGAATAGCTTAGGTTCGGTAGCTTGGGTTTTAGGGTCATATAATCTTCTAGTTCAATTCATTTTTCGAATTAGATCACTCGAGTAGGATATTCGGATTTAAGTCTTTTTTTTCTTTTTGACGGTAGAATATATATATATATATTCGGATTTAAGTCGGTTTCACCAGGTCTATTTATACAAGATTCTACATTTAAGTCTATATAATGGACACGCCGTAACGCTGACCAGTTCATACTTCATATATCATATGAAAATGAAAATATTGAATTTATATCAATCATTTTGTACTACCTACTTCTGAAACAAATGAGTATAAGATCAGCAATCCAGCAGTTATCTTCGTGTCATCATCTATGGTGTTAATTCCCACAACTGCAGACTCCACATAAAAATATGATATTCCATGTGTGTGGCTTTTAATTAGTTTGATTATTGACAGATCCTTTTAAAACCTCGTGACAATGATAATGAACGAATGTTGAGCTATAAGTACAGCCGAAGAATATATTATTGCTCTCTTTAATTTATTAGTAAAATAGAAAGAAAAAAAAAGTTTCTTTGATAATTGTAATTAATTCAATCAAAATATATTCAATTCTTGTCTATTTTTGAAATTTTTTAACATAGAAAAAGAGGCCAAACACAACAAAACATGATGATATGATTTTAATCTAATTGTGTAAATTAGGTCTAGCTATTTTACCGTTTCGTATATAATACACTCAACATTTAACTGAAAATCGAAAACTATTTTTTCTGTTTTTCAAAAACGGGACTTTGATTTAAAAAAAAACAGAAAACTGAAAACAAAAAACGATACCAAACGGGCCCTAAGAAATCAGTTTTCATTGAACGTAATTTATCATATAAAACTCTTTGTAAGAATGTTTTTCTTTTTCTTAACATGAACTCTTAATTAATAAAACAGTGGTTCAAACTTATCGCCATTTTTCATATCACCCTCCCGCTATTTTGTCTTCGCGATTCATACCCTTACATTATAAAATATTCGTATACGTGCATATATTATATCGAAGTGACATCTAGTGCCTCATGATGATAAGCAAGGAGTTTCAATTCCTCTATACATTATTCATATATAGAGTAGTAATGATTGAGTCTCGTACGTAGATCCCTTTGATCTTGGACATGATTAGGTCGATCTGGGACACGAAATACTGTAACGAATTCAGCTTAATTAAGTGGATGGAGCGTGCAACCAGCCATGCATGCACGACTTTGAACATAAGCAATTTATCAGCAAAAATGTGCATTATTCGTCGTGCTTTTTTGAATAAAAATTGCGTGTCATATATGGATGCTTTCATCTGATCTCAAATTTATATAATGTATTTCGAGTATTAGTAGCGGTACCAATGTTAAAAACTCATGGAACATTGATTCACTAAAATAGATAATGTGAACAAAAATTGAATTTTATCGATCTTATTGGCTGGCTCAAATTAAATGACGTAGGAAGTACATATTTCACAAACTCTTTAAACTTACAGGGAATAGGTTTGTCTCACTAAATCATTTGCCTTATTCACTTAGATAGAAGGAGTAATAAACAAGTTAAGGCCAGGTTTGGCTAAGTTTTTTTTTTGTTTTTTTTTTTTTTTTGACAAAGAATCTAGGTAAAAAGTTTATGAAACCCAAAATAGCAAGGTTATACTCTGATTTAAATGCAAAAAAGAGGAGTAACAAACTCACAAAGATGCATCATAGGTTTTTTTGAGGTTAAAAGAGATACTAGTAGAGTAGTAGTCCAGTAGATCATAGATGAGTGATTGTGAAGTTGCTGAAAATTGTGGGTTATGATTGGAGTGCTGTCTTTTTCGGTTGTTGCTCAGGCATTTGGTACTCGTCTAAAATAGTTGATCAACATGATATATAGAATCTTCACATAATCTGTCTCCAAATCTTATCCACTACATCAGGTAAATTCCCCAAAACCAGATAAACCAATCAAAGTTCTACCTGAACTTACTCTGATGCGAATTGGCAAATTTTATCATTTAATATCTTTTATCTCGCTTGTTAATTTAATTTGATCCGAATTCAAGCTGAGTGAAAGCACGTCAGATTGGTCTTGAAGATTTTATCATAAAATTTTATTTTATCAATATGCTACATTCTCAAGGCTACAATAAGTGGAACTTCTCTAACTTCCCGATCTAGTTATGCTATAAATATACTTTGTCAACTCAAACAAGTGCTTATTATTGGTAAATCTTTAATTCTAAGGCTGGTTAAGCGTGAGGGTTTGTGACAGCTCCTACAGTCTTACCTACGTATAAGCACGGACTATCATAAATTCATAACATAAGTATGTACATAGGAGTATGTTTTGCTTTATGACCAAATAAAGTAGTTCATTCATTTATTGAGATACTGTTTTATACGGAGTATGAAATTTCGTATATGCAAAATGGTATAATTATACATCTGCTAAATTGTTATGCTAGAAAAAAAAAAAAAAAAAAAAGACATTTGTCCGAAATTCCACTGCTTTTTGGGTGCCAAGCAAATTAAAAAGGACATAAATAACAAGCACTAAACCCGAGCCATCTTGTAGGGTCCCCCTACCGGGTTCATGCCTGGTTTCCAGCTGTTCAGTTGGGGTCTTCTTGTGAGGTAGATCCCCTTAATAACCCCCTAACTTCACAAGGACTGAGCCCTCCGGGGCCAGTAAATTACCGAATCAAAAAAAAAAAAAAAAAAAAACACTAAACCCGGTTTGGGGGAGAGGGTCAAACCACTTCAAAAACCTTACCTATTGTCTCGTTGAGATAAAAGTAGTACAGAGATTCATCAAAGTTCCCTTTTCAATGAAAGTCACTTACCAACTTGATTGTGCTTGGGGAAATTGGATCTTCCACCATAAAAAGAAACAAAGGAATTTTATAAGCTTCTCATATCAAATATCGACTTGTTTGCATGGTCGCCCCGCGCTCGAGTTGTATATCAATATTGTTATACTGATTTTATAAAATTGTCATTTTGTCTTTGTTATAATATTATTAGCAACACTATTATTATTATCTATTCCTATTCACTTATCATATTATTAGTTCTTTTCCACTTTTACGTCACCCGTTATACTATTGTCATTTTCATTCCACTATCCAGTCACATGTTCTATCACATTATATTTAAAATTATTATTATAAATTAGTTTACCACCATAATCACAATAAATTATATTATTTTCCATAAATTAGCTAATAATTTCCATATTATGTACCACTCCGTCCTAATTTAAACATCCCATGGAATTTGAAAAACAATGCAAATTACCCACTTTACCCCGAAAAATTCATTTCCCTCTATTATTATAAACAAATGGGTAACATGGTGTTTTTTAAAATAATGTCCAATTCCAGTCACTTCCTTCCTATCAACCAAATATTGGAACTACTAATTTCCCTCCCTTCCTTTTCCCTTCCCTTTTTTTTCTCTTCTTTTCCTTTCCTTTCCTTCCGCTCTCTTCCTACCAAATAGCTTGTAAGTAATTACCACTCCGTCCCAAATTATAGCAGTTTGTATTTATTTTATTTTATTTTATCTAAAAAAACAAAATGTATTTGTTTCACTTTCCTTCCACTTCCCATGCTACCAAACACTGGAAAGCTAAAAAAATTGATATCTTTTCCTTTCCTTTTCTCCCGATCCTTTCCTACTTCCTACCAATCAGGCTGTTAGTGTTATCCAATAAATGAATGTCAAGTGTCCTTCTTGGAAAGACTTGGTTTCAGGATTAAATATATAGTACTAGTTTGCATGCTCGTCCCGCGCCCGGGCTGTATATCTATATTGTTATAGTCATATTATAAAATTGTCAGTTTATATTTGTTATAATATTATTAGCAACACTATTATTTTCCATAAATTAGCTTACCACTATAATCACCATAAATTATATTATTTTCCATAAATTGGCTAATAATTTCCATATTATGTAATTAATTAGTGTTATCTAATTAATGAATGACAAGTGTCCTTCTAGGAAATACTTGGTTTTCAGGTTTTAATATGTAGTATTAGATAACTAATTTTTATCACGTTTTTTCTTTATATTCACCCAAAATATATGAGCTTTTGACTTATACTTAAGGAAGTCAAATATGAGAGTCACATGATTTCTTGATTTAGTTGGTAGTATACTGATTTAACTCAACTCAAGATAAACAACGTTTATGGTGTACAATTGTACATAATCCGAATAAACTCGAGTAAACTGATTGAGTTAATTTGAAATCAAATGAAGAAGATTTGCAATTGTTTGACCCCAATTTGTCACATGGCCTAAAATAATTTTCAGATTTTATCAAGTTGACGTTTATCTCAGATTTTCAGTCTAAAATAATTTGTATCTTATCAAGTTGATTAAGGATCAAGGAAAAGAAAATATTACACCCGCCTACTCTATCCATTATTGCATCGATCTCTTTCCAATTGGTAGTACTCCCTATGCTAGCACTCGTAGTAAGGCCCCTTAACGACTCTTACCTTGTTGTAACAATAGTATGATGACACGTGTAAACAGCTCATTCATTTGATTGTAGCTGAGGAGCCCCTTTAGCAAATGGTATGTTTCTGTTGTGTTGTACTGGAACTTATTTGGTTGTCCCAATCATGGAAAGAAGTCAAGAACAAGTGACTTGTGCTATTAGACGTCATACCCTCCCAATAGTCCTATACTATGAGACTCTTTATTCTCCTCCTTTGCCAACGATCCAATCCAATATGAACATTATTTGCTACGAGTCATCACTTTTACATGTAATTATTGTGATAATTTTTTTGGTTGGAACTCGACAACTCAGCATGCTTTTCCGAGACTAGTCTTAGAATTGGATGAAACAATTAGTAAGGTGAATCAGAGAGACATCTCTATGACCATAAGGTTCCAAATTTAAATTCCAGTAGGCTTCTCCTGTTACAAGTCGGCACTCAACCAAAGGTACATGCATGTGAGTCTGGCCGTACATTATCTCCATTTCTAGCCTAGAATGAGAATTCACGTGATCAGGCTTGCTAAGTTATGAAACCTTGTTCGAGTATCAATCATCGGCTTAAACTTTTGGATGAGATAGTTTTTTCACAATGCGTATATCAAAGGCAGAGTCTGTTGAAAGACATACATTAGATTTAAGGGTTATTACACAATTTACCGAGCTAAGCACAAATAACAACTCCAAGATCGATCATAGCTAAAAAAGAGAAGAAATTCCGCTTGGGAAACACAACAAATTGAGTACATGATAATATAAGTAGATCGTGTACACACAATTTGTAATGCTTCCATACAAGAAGTGAGTACTACAAAGTGATCCACTCAAAAACCAAAACATTTCACCCATCCATATGCCTCCAAACTTATAAAACACAAATTCCAAACCCCTCAAAATTATTGAATTTGGTGAAAGAACTCTCCAATATAGAGAGGGCCCCACCTTTCATGTATTTTGATCTTGTGATCCTTCCAAAAGGCCAAACTACATACACACACATTGACATACCCCGTACACTCACATATACAACTCTATATGTGCTCACCTCTTCTTCTTCTCTCTCTCCTCTCTTCTCTTTTCCCTTCCCTTCTCCCTTCCATCCCTTCCCACAACAAAGAGGAGAGAGAGAACAAGAAGAATTGCAACAATTCTTGCCATGAAATTCATCATCCAAATCTAAAAACTTCGCATTCACGAACAAATCCCCGGCCAGTCTTTTGTGAGACGGTCTTCTCATCATTCTAATTTACCCCGAACCACATAGAGAAAGAGAAGAATTCCCTTAAAAAGCACTTACCATACATCTTTTATTCTCCATCCAATGGAAAAATAGCACTCTATACTATACTATATCTTCAACAACTATCTTTTTCTCATGGCAATGAAGAGCACAATAAGGTGTTGCATATCTTGCATACTACCATGTGGAGCCTTAGACGTGATCCGGATAGTCCACGTAAACGGGCGGGTCGAGGAGATAACCGGCACCATCTACGCAGCCGAAATCTTAAAAGCCCACCCAAAACACATCCTTAAGAAACCCACAACCAAACCCGTATCCGACAATGTATTCGAGACCGAATCCGCTCACCACCGTCCCACAATCGTAGTGGTCCCACCAGACGCTCTCCTCCAACGAGGGAAAATCTACTTCCTCATCCCGGTCAGTAGCCATGAACTCAACAGGAAACCCCACAAGTCAGCCTCGGCCGAGGTTAGGAGGAAGAAGAAGAAAGATGATCACCAGCAGCAGCAGCAGCATGAACGACGGCCGAAGAAGCTCGGCCGAGGCGGTGGCGGTGGTAATAATGAGAGTAGTAGTAGAGATGATGATAAATATTTAAGTGAGATTTTGAGTGAGAAAGTTTCGAGTCATAGAGAGAAAAGACGAGGGCGTGTTGCTGTTTGGAGACCTCATTTAGAAAGCATTACTGAGACTCTTAGTGATGTTGCTTCTTGTTAATCAATCAATCAATCTTCTTTCATAAGCTAAGTGATCATAATTAATTACATACTAATCAAATCTTTGGTCAATTTTTAATTCATTCTGTCCTCTTTTTTTTTTTTCTTGGGTTTTTTTTTCCCCTCTGAATTATTAAGAATAATGTTTTGGTAGCATAAGAGGGTGGAGAAAAAATATATATGAACATTTTGTGTAAAAATATGAGAGGATATATATAGTGGAAAAATTTATATAAAAATATATAAAAAGAGTGTATAGTACATTTTTGCTAATACGTTGGTTAGAATTTCGTTCGTATTTTTTAGATCAAACACCAGCGACAGTGTATGGGTAATGTGATATGATTTCGCTAGCAAGGTAATCAATTCATTTTCTCAATGATATGAATTTGTGACATTGGATATGTAGTCTATCAGATCGGAAGTAGTAGTAGAATACATAATGTTGATTAGTTCTAATTTTGCCAGAAGATGAATTATTACTCAATAATGGAGATGTTCTATTTATTTATTTACCATTTTTTTTTTTTTTTAAAGAAAATGAGATGCAAATCTTAGTAAAAATGATAACTGGAAAGCATTTGGACGTGCAGAGGTTAAGGAACATATTGGACACTCTATTGGTAGAAAGTTCTTTTACAGAGTATCACGTAGCTTTAGTTTTGCTCCTAAGTCATTTGGTTGCCACTCAAAAATATGGGAAATTAAAATTCCAATGAATTAAATTTTTTGAAGTTGTTTGGTTGCCAAAAATCGTGGGAATTGAGAAATCATGGAAAATTCCAATTCTTACAAAATTGAGGAATTGGCTTACCTAGTCTCTCCTTGGTAATTGTCAATTCCTATATGCAACCAAACAGTCATGTGAATTTCTACAACCTGGGAAGTGAAACTTCATGGGCATTCCGAATTCCCGTATGCAACCAAACGACCACTAAGTTTTTTTCTTTTTCAGGTATTCATAGTATTCAATAAATATTTTTGGGGTAAGTAGATAGTTCTTTAGGTTGATAAACTTTACTAATAGTGGTGCTTAATACTCGTACTTCTTGCATTGCGGTACAAATTAACATACCAGTTCAAGTCAGTTCAATCCTAATCAAATACAGACCAAAAACTACATATGAAAATACATACGAGCTAATGATAATTATATATGAATTGATAGTGTGCCTTTTAGCAAGAAGACTTTAAAAAGAGATTCTTAAATCATTTAGCCTCATCTAATTTGGGTCTATAATTTACTCAAAAAGTGGAGATTTCTAATATGCTTTGAAGCTAACTGGATTTCATTCTTGATCTCATTACTAATTTACGTTCGATAAAATTATTTTCAAGTACTAACACTAAAGTTTACATTCCATTCCCATAAGAGAAAAGAGAAGGCTAAGGGAACCTTGATTTATTTTTCTTTAGAAGGTGATCTTGATTCCAGGATTAGTTTGATTTTGACATAAATAGGATTATACTTAGTGAGTTGAAGCTCTTCCTATCGAGTTCTAACCTGTTATTATTCCTTTTTCATCTAAAGGAAGAAAGAAAAGATTCATTTGGTTCAAATTAGATAATGAAGTGAGGTCTTGTTTGAAAGGAGTACATATTTTCAATTTAATTTGATTTATGTATACCTGGTCTAATTTCATATATGATTTGAATGAGATTGAACTCATCTGATCTAATAATCTGAATTTGTTAAAAATTTAACTAAATTTCGACAACTTAATATTTATCAAGAAATGAACTAAATAAATTCTATGATCATTATTTGAACATTATGATTTGATTTTAATGAGTCTGATAGAATTTCAATATATTTAATCTGATCTGGACACACGGTTCTATTATGTTGTACTGTCTCCAATGGGTCTTATAAGTCACATTGCTAATACGGCTTGCAATTCACATCATTGAACCTTTGTTAATCAAGCCTTGCTAACACTTCTACGGTTGATCTAAGAGCTTGAGTAGGGATTAATAGTAGTAGTCCCATGCGCCAATCTCCATGTTAGTTTTCGTGTCGAATAGTAGAAGAATTTCCTTCGTATTTGGGAATATTTGTAATGAAAAAGTTCTCATCAGGACCTATTATTTGGTTCATTTTGGTGTTTGGAGGAATGTGGTTACTTTGTCTCCCTCGAAGTACTCCAGTAGTAGGAATTCTTACACGAACCTCAATTTGGTATGTTGCACCAAACAAAATCTGTCAATTCAAATGAATTAAATTATGATGATAAAACAATATTTCGATCATTATAATTACTATGAATCAAACAACCACTAAATAGTAAATACAATAAGTTAAATAGATCATTGTCACTACCAAATCTCACTACAAATTGATTCCATCACAATACATACCTTACTCATCCAACTTTCTTCTAATCATTTTGTAAATCCACATTTAATAAAAATAGATTGAGAATTATTTTCATCCTCCAATAGTGTGATTCACTGATTAATTTACAAAAGTCGCCGCATAAGAATAAAGTGGTACGAAGTGTTAATGATTAAAGCACAAAACATAGGCAATACCATAATTAAGTAGGTTAATTAAGTAGAGTTTATTAGAAAAGGTTGGTCCAATATAATTTTTTGTGCTTGTAAATTAAGTAGCATGGGGGGACATAAAATGTGAATTAAGGAAGATGGGTTTTCTTTGTATAATGTAACTAATGTAAGATGTTCCCCTGGCCCTGGAGCTGGGCCTCCCATTTGTACCACAATGATGCTTTGCTTGCATCACTTTCCACATGATATTATTTTCACTGGCCATCAATTAATAATAATTCCATACATAGATGTTGAAAGGTGCAACAATTTGGCACCTCATGTGTTTTCTAAAGTTTGTAATGATATTTTTGGGGGTTGCAATCGTATATGGGTAGATAAGATCCTGAACATTCGAATGACATCAAGCTGTATTAGGGAGTGAGTCCATGAGATAGCTAGAAGTATTACTTGAAATGATACGTGTATTGTGTGACTCAGATACGAGTAGCTAGAAGTATTACTTGAAACAAATGTGTAATTAAGCGTTGAAATATTTTGGTATGAACTAGGGCTGTATAATATGAATATATGATCCAACCTTGCTCACAATGCCCATGAGATAGGCTGATAGGTTTGGTCAAATGCTCCACTCAAAGTTAGTCCAAGTGAGCCCGAGGTAAAACTTTTGAGATGATCCCGATCAAACCCGAACTCAACTTTGTTTGCCTCATTTACACCCACACTTGTCTCCTAGTATGAAAACAATGAAACTTTGTTGAAGTTCAGATACGCCCTCCTACCTAGAGAGATTTTCTTGTATTCCTCTTTGGGTCGATTTACTAGGATTTTCTTCTTTCAAAACTTACCCGATATGGCAAATTTTGTGTACTTTTTTACCCTTACTAATTTTTCCCTAATCTTCAATTAGACCCACTAACAACTCCCTCCATCCACTGACAACTCCCTCCAAAATCTAATTTCTCCCACCCAAATCCAACCCAATATCAAAACCCAACCCAATTCAAACCCAAATCATTTCTACCCCAAACCCATTCCCTCATAAATTTTTCTGAAGATCAAAACCCTACTCCCTCTCTCTCTCTTCATCTCCTTCGTAGTCTACCCAAAAATTTTGAGCTTCTTTATTTCTCTCTCCACACAAATCCTACATCTACTCATATGGCGGCTCGATTTCATCTCGTTTCGACCTTTCGATCTTTAGATCTCATCCTCTTTTCTCTTATTTCTCCGTTTTTGTTGTAATTTCGAATTGATTTTCTTCAATTCGCCCCATTTGTACCATAAAAAATGGGGGATTCGTCATGGCCATATCAATATTGGTCAATCGTTCCAGAGACACAACTGGAAGAAGAAGAAGAGAAGGAGATCTACGACGGTCGACTATTTGCCGGTACCTATGACATTTGTGCCCTTGTTGACGACGACTACTTTGATCGGGTTGGTGGGTTGATCATCTCGGACTCTGAGGATGATACTTAGTCTATTGATACGAAGAAAATACGTAGAGCATCTGATGCAAAATGGGATTTAAGGGTTGAGATATCTAAAGCCAAATGTAAATGGGAACATGAGTTGTCTGAAGACAAATCTCAGTGGGAACGAGAGCATATTGCAATGATCATGAGTCATATGGGTTGTGTTAAAATCTAAACCCTTTTGTGTAATTAATTTTTTGTGCGTAAATCTCTGATTGGGTTGATTTTTTGTGCGTAAATCTCTGATTGGGTTAATTGCATGCGCGTAAATCTTTTATTGAGTTGATTTTTGTGCGTAATAAACCTTGATTGAGTTGATTTTTTGCTTAAATCTGTGATTGAGTTAATTGCATGTGCGTAAATCTCTTATTGAGTTGATTTTTGTGCGTAATAAACCTTGATTGAGTTGATTTTTTGCTTAAATCTCTGATTGGGTTAATTGCATGTGCGTAAATCCCTTATTGAGTTGATTTTTTGTGCGTAATAAACCTTGATTGAGTTAATTTTTTGCTTAAATCTGTGATTGGGTTAATTGCATGTGCGTAGATCTCTTATTGAGTTGATTTTTGTGCGTAATAAACCTTGATTGAGTTGATTTTTTGCTTAAATCTCTGATTGGGTTAATTTTTTGTGCGTAAATCTCTGATTGGGCTAATTTTTTGTGCATAAATATAATCTCTGATTGGGTTAATTTTTTGTGTGTAAAACTCTGATTGGGTTAATTTTTGTGCGTAAATCTCTGATTGGGTTAATTTTGTGATTTTTGTGTGTTTGAATTTTAATTTATTTTGTGTGATTATCTATCGGGTTGGAGTTTGGATTTAACGATTACTTACACATCTTCGTATGGATTAGTATTATGTAGTTTACCGTGTAATGACTATACTTAAATCGAGAAACATACAAGGTAAAAGAAACTTACGTTGATTAATGTGAATTTCCACTAAAAAACAAACTTTACAAACTCTGATTTACCTCTTCAAGAGCTAGCTATATGCCCTTCCACATGTGTTATTTCCAATCTTATCCCAAAAGTGTGTTTAAGTGAAGTTTGAGAATTAACTGTTTGGTTGGCTGGCATTGTTACCTGATGTTTTTTGTATTGATTTGTAGATGGAGGGAGTATGTAATTGACTGCTTGAGTGTAACTAGCAAGTCTGTGATGATTTTTGAGACTTGCATTGTAGTTATTACATTAATTTGACCTTATTTGCTACACTTACGAATTAATCGAAGCCTCTTTGAAACTAGCCACCTACATGTGTAAATGGAGGCACTTTAGATGTCACCTGACACATGGTATGGAGGCTTGTAATTGATAAGACTCTTAATTCATAAGTGTAGCTACAACTCTATGTTGAGTTTTATTTACATCTGAGAGTTGTTTGATTTTGTGGCTAAATTCAAATGATTCAAAAATGATGATGATGGTACTAAAAACATAAACACATTGCCTTTGATATTAAACATAAAGGACTTGGGTTTATATTACATTCAAAATGTTTACAAAATACACGTGTGATTTAAGTGTTTACAACCTAAATATGAGCATTTAAAATGGCTTACTAGTTAGTTTATGGATGAAACACAAATACACACTACATACTGATTTAAGTTGTCATTGCATTTGGAAAATCAATACTAAGGTCTGCCATGATTTCCCCCAAATTGTTTGCTTTTCCAACATTGATCAAAGTTTGAATGCATTCTTTGACAACATCCTCACTTACGGTCAAATTCCTAGTGAGTAATCCTTGCCTTTGTAGTACAACCTTCTTTAGATTTGGTAGTGAGTAGTCATTGTGACCACCTCTTTTCATGACCCCAGTCATCACACCTTGCAAACTTAGCCATATTGTCTAATGTAGCCGGATCAAGGTCTTTAAAAGCTTGTTTAACATTCTTGATCAACTCAGGTATTGTCTTCGACGGTTCTTTGTCTTGAAGTGATTGAATTGAGTCAAAGAAACCCAAGTCCAAAATGTTTAAATCAGGGCTTTGTGCTGGTTATTGATTCAATGTGATATTAAATCTGTCTGATGTTGCATGAGCCACAAAATCCTGATCGTCACCTCTTATGTGAGGATGTGCATTGTCTTGTTGAATGTGAATGTCTTTGCTTGCCCATGATGGCCATTTTGCTTTGATAGCTGGAATAATTTTGTTGATGAGCATTATCTTTGTCACAATTTTGTTGATATTGTCAATGAGTTTTGAGACTATAGTACCAACTGGCCTATGTATTATTGAATTTCTGATTGGTGGTCCTTTAATAACAAATGGCCAAATGCCAATTTTACCATCGAAAATGAACTCACCATCCGGTATGTACCTTAGTCTTGCTACTGCTGCCATAAACATAACCTTAGGGATATAACTCTTGCTTTGTGTGCTTCTAACTGGTTCTTCTTCCCCCGGTGTAAGTATCATCCTTTGTTTGATCTTAGTCATAAAAAACCATTTCTCATCAATATGGAGATCATTATCTTGTGATCGAAACTTGATTGCATTTAGAAGTTGATCAAATAACAATCTAGACATGATAAAGTTGAGACGAAGATACTTGTGGTCGCTTGATAATGACGGCTTAATAGCATTAGTGTGCCATCTCAATTCTCCCTTTGCAATCCATCTTTGACATGTGGAATAATTTATGTCAATTGCAAATGATAGTCTCTTTATTGTGCATCTTTTCAATTGTGGAAGCGACTCGATAATCTGCATCGGTATAACCAGCTTTTTCCTACTTTTTTGCCTTTGATTAAGCTATTCACATTTATTGGAAGATCCAAAGCTTTGTTTTGCTTGTTACGCCTTTGGAGATTTCCTATTGTTTTTGTTGTGACGTTATATTTTGCTGCAATCTCCTTTACTTTGCCACGATTGGGTTTTTCATTTTTGGAGTTCTCTAATAAAAAAGCAATGTATTTAAGTCTTTGAGCATCGGTGAGATTCTTTTTGGCAGGCATAATTTGATTTCCCTTTTATCCAATCAACCTTGTGCTACTAACCTTGAATGCAAATAAGATAGGTTGGAAACCTCCACCAGCAGCAGCAGACCACCAGCAGCAGCAAACCACCAACAACAGTAGACCACCAAACAAGCAACCAGCGGCACCAGCAGCAGTAGACCAGCAGACTAGCAGACCACAGAACAACAGACCAGCAGTCGAAACCGAACAGCAGCAGCAGTTGTAGCATCAGCAGTAGCACCGAGCACGTGCAGCAGAGCTTCAACTTATCCTAGTTTTTTTTTTTTTTTTTTTTTTTTTTTTTTTTTTTTATAATGGAAATGAAGTGATGTTCTCTCCTTTCATCTAAAATATTAGATAATTTGTGAGATTTGTGTATTAGTGGTTGTCAATAAGGATATGTATCCAAGAAATGTTTATGGAGATCCACAATTTTAAGGGGCGAATCACATCAGATGAGTGTTGGGGGGAGTATCAAATTGTTAAAAACTCTCTCTAAAAAATCCACTTGCATTTCCCTCAATTTTCCCTCCATTTTTGTTTGCATAACCCTCCGCCAGAATTTTTGTGGGTGGATTAGTGGGTGTTAATTTTTATCTAAACCCAACTACTCCACCAATGATTCCACTATCCCACTTCTTTATTATTTGATGTTGGTTCATGTGTCCAACCCAAAGAGGAAAATCTCTTTGGGTAGGAGGGAGTAAACTGTAATAGTGTAATGTAATCTACGTTTTCAAAATTATAAAGAAAAATAATAATTTCCGACCAAAATTGCCGGCTCCGGCAACCCCGGCCCAAGGCGAGGTTAATGCGAGGCTGGGGGAGAGGGAAGGGTATGAGTTGTGACCGGGTTTGAAGAAAAACGAGACAGAAGAGGTAGAAAAAGAAGGCAATTCGCGGTGGATGAAGGGCGGACGGTGGCCGTCTATGACCGTCGCCGACTTGTGGTATCCTGGCGAGTCGGCCGATGATTTCGGTGCCGTCTAAAGTGGTCGGAGGTGCATGACGGCGGTGGCCATGGGCGGTGCGGGGGAGGGGGAAGGGGAGAGGAGAGAGAAAATGAAGGGAGAGGGGATTTAATTTGTTTATTATTATTATTATCTTTTTTTATTTTTTTATTTTTATATACTGAATGAAGATTCAAGTATAATTTACAAGAAATTGGTTGGGACTAGAGATACTATCTAAGCCCCCACACCTTTCGCTATGGAAAAACTAATTAAAGTAAAAATAAAAGCTGCAGCGTGCGCACCGATATCCTGCATCCTGGAGAACTGCTGGATCCGCTTGAGCAGAGCAACAGTTGCTGACTCCAACTCCCCCAAATAAGAGAAAGAGAAGGGAAGGAAGCCATAACCCAAAGCAGCGCACTTAGCCTCATACTTAGCACGCTTACGATCGGCCGCTTCCTGCACCACCTTACTTGGTTCGAAATCAGTCAATCCCGTCTGTGTCAAGGGCGAAGACCCAGTCAAATCGATGTAAACGTCGCGCCCGTCAGCCCACGAATATAGCAGCATGTCCGCAGGAAGAAGAGGTCGACCATCAGCGTTAACTAAGCCAACGTCAACCTCCTTCCCTGTTGAGATCCCAGAACGGTAACATATGTCAACCAGCGTGTCACGAACAACATTATGCCGATGCTTGACGCCCACAACACCCGTACACGAGACTGCGTGATCCCTAAATATATCACCAACAAAGACCCGCGAGCAAGCAGAGCACGGGCGTTCTACGGTGAACAAAGGTATCCTTAGACGATAACAAAGAACGCAGCGATAGGTCCGACCATCCATAGTCTGACCCAACCCTGAAATCGGGACCACCCTAAGCCCATTAGAACTGTGCATACCCTGCTGAGACCTCCATAAAGCTAACTGACGCGGTGTAAAAAAAAAAACAGAAGCGGCATCCCTAGCGACCCGTGTGAGATACAAATCTGCCAATCTGTGCATAAGTCTGGGGGCAGCGATCTCACTAGGATTACCTAATATGTCGACAAAAGGAATTATTATTATTAATTTTATTACTATTTTTTGTTCGAGTACTTTATTTTTCTTTCTCTCCATTTCTTTCCTTAAACAAATAAGGGGAATTGATTCACACCCGCCTCCCTTTCCTTTCCTCCCCCTCCCCTCTCTTTCCCTCCTAAAAGTATATCCAAACAGACCATAACATTCATGTCTACGACTAGTGATAACAAATATGTACCCAACCCTATCAAAATAACAAGTTGATACAGAGTACTAACTAAACATGACCGCAATCAAAGTCCTCTCCGTCCTAATAAAATGATCCTAACTCTAATCACAAGTCCATCACCCTCCCTAGTCCCCAACTCAAAACGTAAGCAAAGTAAGGCATCATTTTTTGTTTCCGCCCCCCTAAAAATTATAAATTTTCCTATCAATAATCACTCCGACAATCCTCTCCCCATCTATCAAAGCAGAGTAGAGAATCCACTTCCCCATTACGTTATGTGAATTCCAACTTACAATAATTAAGCCGAACACTCTCTCTCTTTTACCCTCCACGACCTCGAGCGATCCAATCCAAACATAAAACGTACTCCGTATTATCATAATTAAAACTACTAAAACACATGCACTCAAATACTACCTTGTCTCCAACGGTCACCTAATTAATCTGCACATTTGTATACGTGTTATTTTACATTTTGAAAAAAAAGTAAAAATGACCTTAAACAAAAGTCTTCTTAAATCCTAAAAAAATGAGATAAAATAAGGTTAACTCTAATCACAAGACCATTACCCTCACTAATCACAACGTAACCCAATTGATTTCCCCCTAAAATTGATTTAATTTTTAATTTTTCCTATCTCATTAGTAGAGGAAATCCTCGTCTCCCCACAAATCCATGATTAACGTCGGTTCACGCGCCAATCTCGAAGTTCCCCCCGCATCGCACCGCACCTCAACTCTCTCCCGGCGATCTCACGCTACGTCATCCCCACAAACCCTTATCATGCTCTTCACGCTTCTTTTTCCTTCTTTTCCTTCCCACCGCCGGCGCCTCTCTTCTCGCCGCTTTTTTCCTCAACTCTTTTTCTCTCTCTCCCTATTAATATTAATTAAATCCCTAATTCCCCCTTTTTTCTCCGATCACCTTCTCTTTCTCTCTCCTCCGTAACAACAACACCAACCACCACCACCACCAAATTATGGGTGAAATCATCCCTTCCAACTCCTCCGCCTCCGCCGCCGCGTCTCAGATGAATCACCACCAGTTTTCTTCTCCGCCGCCGCGTGCGATGCCGGCGAGGGACGATTGTTGGAGCGAGGACGCGACGTTCACTCTGATCGAGGCGTGGGGCCAGCGGTACATAGATCTCAACCGCGGGAATCTCCGGCAGAAGCAGTGGCAGGAGGTGGCTGACGCCGTTAACTCCCGTCACGGCCACATCAAGAAGGCGCGCCGTACAGATGTTCAGTGCAAGAATCGTATCGATACTCTCAAGAAAAAGTATAAGATCGAGAAAGCTAGGGTTCTTGAAACTCACGGCGGTTACAAATCACCATGGCCGTTTTTCGAACCGCTTGATCACCTCATCGGCGCAACCACCGCCGCCGCCACGCCTAACAAGAAGCTTTCGGTTTCGGTTTCCGTTTCGCCGTCGCCTCCGCCGTCGCTTTCGCCACCGCTTGCTGTTCCGCTCCTCCACCACAACCACCGCAGCGGTAACGTTTTGAATGTGAACCACCACCCTGGGGGGAATCATATGAACAGCATGATGGCGATGAATATGAACGTAATGAGCACGCCGATTCTGCCACAGAAGAGGCCGGCGGTGTCGATGACGCCGTCTCCGGTTGTGCCGGGGGAGGAGTATTTCAGAAGAAACTACGCAGCGGTGGCGGCGGCCGCGGCGAGGGAGGAGGAGAGCGATGACGAGAGTGATGAGGTGGAGGAGAGAGAGAGGGAAGAGGAGGAGGAGGATGATGATGATGTGGAGCAGGAAGATGATGAGGAAAGGGAAGAAAGGGAAGGGGACGGGATTCGGAAATTGGCAAAAGTGATTGAGAAGTTTGGGGAAGTTTATGCTAGGGTTGAGAGGGAGAAGCAGAAGCAGTTGATTGAGTTGGAGAAACAGAGGATGCAGTTTGCTAAGGAGTTGGAGTGTCAGAGGATGCAAATGCTTGCTGAGATGCAGGTTCAGTTGGAGAAGATTAAGCGTACTAAGCGGTCTAATTCCGATGGTGAGGCCGATTTCCAGTCTCGTGTTTCTTTGTTTTCGTTGCTCTTGTTGAATGCACTATGAAAATTGTCTTAAGGGGTTTCAAATAATTATTATTTATGCTGTTAGCTTGTGCCCAAGTATATGATGATTGATAAATAAATGAATTGTGTGACGATTTACGTGTAAATATGTTTGTGCTTTGGGTGGAATTTCGGGTTGTTGGTGGTGTTGCATTGTGTTGTCTACATGGGTAGACAATGTACTAGTATAATATTCAGGTTTACATGCTTGGTTAAGAATATGGAATTTTTGTTTGCTGGAAAGTTAACTGCCAAGTTGGTCTTTGTTAACAATATCTTGCTTTTAGGGTTTGAGGATATCTTGAAGGTTCTAAATTACTTCTTTCGTGTAGGATTTGTGGCGTAGTACGATGAAGTAATTTGATCGTGTAGGATTAGTTTCTGAGCTTTAACAAAATGGCTGTGCCTTGCTTCTATTCTGATTCGTTTGTCCTTGTTGGAACTCTGTTTGACTAGCATAGATGAAATCTTTTTCATCGATGTTGTATAATCATATGTTGGAAGTCGAAAAAACTTGGCTTGATAGTTGATATATACTACAATCAGTTGCTTTAGATCTCCTTTTGGTTTGCTGTATGTCACTTTACAAGTAAGTGAGTTGCAATTGCCATGGTTGTATTAGATGATAACCAATGACTGTAGTGGAGTCTCCAATAGAAATGCTGCGTTTATTAGGTTTTCAGTTCGTTCTTTACAGCTTCCATTAGTTGCCGAGTGTATGCTGTTGTGCAGTATGCGTGAGAGTGAACATCTTGATTTCTTTTTACCATGCCTCCTCACTTGATAGTGGAAGTTGTCATTGTGTTTAGAACTTCCATCCTTATAGCTGCTAATTATATAAACTAATTTGTTCCTTGGTTCCGACTCTGTGATTCCGGGACTAAGGCTTGGCTGTTGTCATTGTTGTATCTGGGTGTTGGTTCCTTGCGAACATGATAACATGAGTTGTATTAGACTTAGAAAGGGCAGCTTGTAGATTTGGCCAAATTTATCTAGTGAAACCCTGCTTCCTAATTGCCCCTATTTCTCAAACGAGGGCTAAGTCATGTGACATTATGTATTGAGATTGTAGATTTGTAGGTGTTAAAGTAAAATCTGTTCAATGGTTACGATTGGCGTTTTTGTTGTTCAGTCTTCTATAGCTCCTGTGATCGAAAGGCTTGTAGTTTCTTTTGACTTCAAGAAATGATCCGAGAAGATTTTATCAATCAGTGCTTGACATTTTAACCCGAATATATCTAGCATTTGAGGAAGCCTGTAGTCATGTTTTTGGAATATTTTGTGTGCACAAGCTTTGCTTAGTGGGAGTCACGTGTGACATGTAGTCTAAGTTGAATTTCTTAGTGTAGGTTCCTTCTATTGTCATTTTTAGCCTCTGGATACTTGCTTGTGCGTTAATTACATGCATTGCACCCCTATGATCACAACTTTCTTATTTGTTGTACATGCTGAATGATATAGTTGTGGTTCACATTGATTCTGGTAGGCAGTGTATTTGATGACTAGAGAGATGTAATGTTTGGTTGCTTACTCTGTCGTTGTCAATTATTTTTTTGTAGAGGGTGAGGTGAACTTGTGGAGTAGCATCTTTACATTGCATAGCTTGTAGATATATTAGTAAGCAATATGTGGATGGTGGATTGACCAAGGTCAGTGATTTGCACTTATTGTAATAGGTACTAATATGGTCTCTATGTTTCATTTGTTAATTTGTGAGGTCAATACGGGAGAAGCCTGAACAAACAATGATACCTGTTGTGGTTTGAAATCTATGGACTATTGGGTGTTTTAGGGAGTATACCTAGGTTGTGGTGAGTTTGATTATGGCAGAGAACTTTTGCTATTGCCTTTGCGCTACATTTGACTACCATTCCAATCTCTTAGATGTTCATGCTTTTTTGCATGACGAAGAATTCTTATATGTTTCTATTTTGGGGAAGTAGGTATCTAGTAGGTCACAAGATCTGTCCCTCTGTATAGGGAAGTTTGAGGTAATACCTGGTTCTAGGGGAAAAGGGAAATTGGTCACCAGAGCATTGTAATGATACCCTTATTGTGGAGGAACGATCTTAAACAAAACTATAGGCTGATTGTTGAGGCACCGACAATGGTTTTAACCTTCCCACATGCCTTTTAGCGTTGAAGCATCAATGATGCACCGCACGTGCCATATGGCAAGAGTCAACTTGAGAGAGTAAGGCGCCCCTGTGATTTGAACGTAAGACCTCAAGGTCATTTTGGTTGTGATACAAAGTGAAGGAAATATCTCAGCTAATTGTCTAAGCTCATGGTTAGAGGCCTTGACAATGGTTCATGCTTTTAACACCTTGACACCATATGGTTGGGATCATTGAGGTTTAAATTATCATCACGTGGTTGAAAGTCAAGGCTCAATCATCTGCCCAATCTCTGTCTTCTTCATATTCTAGTTTTTTTTTTTTTTTTTTTTTTTTTTTTTCCGTTTTCTTTTTCTTTTACAGAGTATATATTTAAAGGATAGCTTTCAAAGGTTATAATAGCATTATGGAGTGATTCTCAGTTTGAGGGCAGTACGGAATAGGTTCTAGGAGGACAATCATTTTGGATCTAGGGAGTCTGCTACTTTTTATAACCGCGAAATTTTCTGTTTCATCGGATGATGGCGTGATATGGATGGGTGGTGGTGTTGCTCCCTGATGTGGTTGGTTCATGTAGTATTGATTATTCAAACTCATGTGGGTTGGACTACCTGTAATAATGCCTTGTGATAGAATCAGTAGCTTTCAAAGGCGTGTTTTGGTTCTGTCTTCCCTTTCTTTTTTTACTCTCTACTTGAAGCAAACACTTTATTCAATATATTCACATTGTGCTTTTGTAGTTGATAAAGTGTTTGCTTCATGTAGAGAGTAAGAAATGATATCCAACAGGGTTGAATAATTTGGTTTCTACATTTCAGTTGGGTTTGTAAGCTTGAACATTTCCCATTTCAACCGAAAATTTGTCCACTTGTGGCATTACCTTACCTATTTCTGATGAGTAGTTTACTAGATAAGCTAATTAGCACTTTGTTGTTGCTTGCTTGCTGGTGATGCATAGGATGTCTTGCGTGTGTAGTTTTGTTATTGCTCTGGATGGTGAAAAGGACCAGAACTTAAAATCAGCCGGTTTGCGTTGTGAAGGTCATATTCTAAGTGTTTCCTGCTTGTATGTTGCAGATATGTATAGCTAGCTGCTCATCGAGAGCGAGATGACATCTGGTCTATTGACTGATTTTGGGGGACTGGTAGCAGGACATTTACAACTTCTCATGAGTCAAGATAGGAGGAAAGATCTGCAGAGTTAGCAAACTTGGTCATGGTGGATTATATAATCATAAACCATTATTTACAATTGGATGTCAAAAGACCCTTAACTCTAGAGATTGATTCCCTATTTGTGCCTGATCCTTTTGTAATTTGAATGCCTATGTGGTACACTAATAGGTTGTGAACTCTGATGTAACCCTTTGTTTGTCTTGGCACTCGAAAATGAATGTGTGTAATTTGATAATCCCATTGTCCGTGAAATTACACTTCCTTCACTGGAAACTCAACTCGGTAGAATGTTTCCAGCGTACAGATCACAAGCGCAACCGAGTCACTTTGGTTAACACGAGCTGAAGAGCAGCATCACTATTCAAATGCATCTTCGAAAGAATATGAATGATAAATGGTCATATGCATCTTCCGATTCATATAAACTCTCTCAATCCCACGAAACCTGCTATGGGTTTCTATACGATGATGATCAGTGTACCTTTGCAGCTCAGTGCTCACCATTGAATTCTTGTGAAACACCTTCAAGTAATCAAGTTTATGCCTTTTGTTAAGGTAGGAAAGAAGCAGCACTGTATGTAGGGATATTGGTATGCCGTATGCTCATCAGTTCCAAAAGACCAGAACCAATTATGCGCATCAAATGGACCATATAGAAGTTTTGAAGTTATAAACTTATAACAGCAACGTTGCATGCATGATCTCTTATGATTATGTATCTAGATAGTGGCCACCACGGGGTTCTCCTTTAAGAAAGTCTAGCATACTCTCAATACATACAAATATATTGTTCTGGAATATTTTCGAGGGGTCTGCGGCCTTTGTTTGCTTATATTTTTCTGCAATCTTCGTCGTCACTCAACTCAACTCTTCCAATCTTTCCGCAGCACAAAGTTCCGGCACAGCATGAGCTTGTTTCTTATCCCAGCACTGTAGTTGTTGGGCAAAGGCAATAGCTGATACAACAAACAAAGCAGATACCTGCAATCTAAGGAATGGAAGGTGCAATAATGAGTGGAAGAGCATTATGTCAATACTTGAATATCATTAAAAATAAAGTTTTGAGTTAGACGGTTCTATAACAATATGACGAATTCGACATTTTGAAATGAAGTTTTGTTTTGAGAAACGTCTCTAAAGGATCACCCCAAAATTGTCGGTTTGCTCTAGTGAAGAACTTATAATAAAAAAGATAAAAATGAGACGAACAAATATCAAAATGACATAATTATAAACGTAATAAAATTAATCCATAAAAATTTCTCATAAAAGTTTATTACTTTGACTGGTGGCTAGTGAGTACCAAAGACTCAAAAGAGGCAAAGAACCTCGATTTTGTTTGTGTCACAAAACTCGCCTTTTTGTCACAAACCTCGTTTAAGTGTATATATCAGACTTCTATGTAAATCAACAATGAAAAGGAAAATAAATTCTGTGATTAAAATTTCTCAAAATTGAAACAAATGAGCTAAAAAACGGCGAAAGTAGCAGTTTGCCCCCGATACTTTTCTCAATTGTGCAATTTACGACCTTATCTGTCAAAGTGTCAATGGTAGCAATTTGCCCCCTTTTCTTTTAACTTATGTGCAATAAACTATTTTCTCTAATTTTCGATTATTTCTTCAATAAAATCAAATTTTTTGTTCAGTTAAAAACACACAAAAATATTTTTATTCGATAAATTCAAAGTAATATCTAAAACATTTGATAAGAACCTCAGAAATAAAATCCAAGAAATTATTCTTGTTTCAAAAATGTTTATATTGCCTAAGAAATGGTAAAATATAAATAAAAAAAATCAAAAAGTGAACCTTGTTCACGCCATGTCGCATCTCAATTATTTTTACGATCATAGCTCATGATCTTATAGATTTATAATAAATTTTATTTGATACAAATGGTTTTTTTTTTTCCATTGGAGTTTGTTGTCTTTCTTTTTTAATGCATATCTAATTTTTTTTAGATGAAAATGACTTTTAAGTTATTTTGTTGGTGTTGCGTATGGATTTTAGAGATAGAAATTATTTTTATTAATTACAAATGATTTTCTATATATTTTAATTTTTAATTGTGATAGAATAGTTTTAATTGACAATTTGACTAATTATTAGTGAAATTGGATGAATTGCACATGAGTGAAAAGTTAAGGAGACAAATTGCCACCATTGTAATTTGTAAGTTAAGGTGCTGAATTGCACAATTGAGTAAAGTCTAGGGGATAAATTGCTACTTTCGCCGCTAAAAATCTAATCTAATTAACTATTATCAAAGCGAAATAATCTATTGATGGTGGAATTCTTGCCATGCATGGAAGGTTAAGTATTAACTAGTTTTTACACCGTGCTACACACGGTCTTCGTTGATTATCGGGTTTGATCTTATGCGTAAATTAGTGTAATAGATGTATCACAATATTAATCATCGACTTCTTCAACTTATGCCAAATCGCAAAATATTAATTCTTGTATGTCGCTCTTAACTTTCTTGTTATTTCAATATTTATTCTCACCACGATTATGAACAATATCATACCACGAAATATATCATTCACCTCGAAATTACAAAAATTGATAGATTAGTATATTAGTGATCAATAACATTGTCCCCTCCCCATCTTCATTGAGTAGTGTGGATAAAAGTGTCCAAAAACAATTAGTGTGTTTGATTTTACACGTAAATTGCTGAAATAGAGAGTTACAACATTACTCATCAATGTCTTCATTTTTCTCTGAACTGCATCATACCAATTCTCGTGTTTTTCTCTCTTCTTTTTTGGTATTTTAATATTTATTCTCATCAAGATTATAAATAATATCATA
The DNA here is from genome assembly GCA_963680865.1 of Spergularia marina. Classification (NCBI taxonomy): domain Eukaryota; kingdom Viridiplantae; phylum Streptophyta; class Magnoliopsida; order Caryophyllales; family Caryophyllaceae; genus Spergularia; species Spergularia marina. The sequence continues at coordinate 26,422,800 of OY804546.1, forward strand.
TACCACGATTTACGTCAACCTCCTCATAAATTATTTCGATATTTCTTTTCATGTATGTATTTATAACCTCAATATTAATGGCCTTTATATATAATTATGTTGATAAAAGAAGCAAAAAAAATCAATTGGCTTAGTGGCTGAAGTATTAAAATGCGACTTTGAGGTCGCGGACTCGCGGGTTCAAGCCTTCATAGTCTCATTTTTGCGGAATTAATTGCGTATCATGTGATGAGATGAAATTGCATCTATAACACGTATTGCATATATCTTCTTCTTTTTTTTTTTTTTTTTTTTTTTTTTTTTTTTTTTTTTTTGTCTTTTCAATTAAATTGTATAAATCTAATTAGTTTGTTTGTTTTTTCGTTTTTTTCTTTTCTAAATTTTTTCATATTATTTCTTAGTTAAGGGACCGTGTGCCCACAAAATTGATGTTGTGTAAGATTGCAATATGGTCAAATGGTTAATCGGGGGTGGTATGTTTAAATTTTCATTTTTACCAAAGCGGGTCTAGTTTTTTTCAAAATTGATGATGTGTAAGACACTAATTTTTTTGTTACAAGGACAAAGCCAATTAAAGTCAGGCCTAATTTCAAAATGAATTTTTTTTATAGAGTAGCTAATGCTACTATTTTAAAAAAAAGTGACAATAAATTTTAGTAATTTTTTTATTAATTTTATATACAAAATTAATGTCAATTTTTTTCTTGCACGAAAAATAACGCCCTCACCGGAAAAGGGTTTAGGGACCCCTGCGCCGGAAAACCTAACCCTTTTTTGGGAACCTTAAATCGTTTCTCTCATTTCGCGTAAAATCTGGCTAGAAGGTCAAGTTGGGTTGGCCATAACGTATAGGGCTCAAACGGGTTCCGGATGATATATTTCACAAGTGGGATAACGCAAGTTATGACCCAAGAATAAACTTTTTTGTTAAAAAACAATTTAAGGGAGGAAAAATAGATTTTAGATCTAATTTTGTTTTATTTGTCATTTTTATATTTTTGATTCTTCTAATACTATTTGGACCCATAGTGTTATTTACCACTTTTCAAAATGGCCCTTGTGTTCTAATTTTGATGATTACGAATATGTTCAAGGGTACTCTTGTAAACTATTTCATTAACTATTAACTATAAATGAAAAAAAACCATTTTATATTCTGTTACACATGTACTCCCTCCGTTTGCCTATAAAACGTGTAGGGTCGGAGCAAAATTTTTAAGAAAAATAAAATAAATAATGAGTTTTAGGGTCCACTTGGTGTAAAATTACAACATATGGGTATACACTTGCATTTTCAATAAACAAATCAATAAAGTTGGGTGTTTTGGTCTTTACATGTACAAATAAGAAAAGATTATAAGTAAGAAGTTTAAAGATGAACATCCTATAAAAGAAAGTAGGAAGTTTATAGGCGAACGAAGGAAGTATAATGCTAGTTAACTAAATAATCAAGTTTTTTTTCCTAGTATAACCGAACGATTTATGTATTATATCGATCATGTTATGAAAATTTCTTTAATTAAAACCAGTTTTTTATGTAGCTTTTAGCTGTTTCACGAGTTAAGCAATTTCCCAACTTTTTTTTAGGGTCAATGATCCAACTTATTAGGAGTGCATCAATTTAGAGCAGCTTTTTAGTAGCTTTTTTTGAGAGTTTTTAGTCGTTTGACCCGGTCAAACCACTACTTAGATGTGTTCGGTATATCAGTTGTTCGACCATCTCTTGGTGGTTTTAGTAGCTTTTGGCAAACCGTTACAAAAATCAACGTTTCATAATGGAGACGATGTAACTTTCTTATATCTTTTCCAATAAAACCCTTGGATTAAACAATATGATTTTTTTTTTTTGGAAAATTTCCAATGTACCCCTGAGATTTTCCGAGTTTTTATGGTATATCTCTCTGGGTTTCGAGCTGTCCAGCGTGCCCCTGAGATCTGTAAAATGATTTTTTTTTTGTTTTTTCACTAACGGACTCTAACACCGTTAACCATTATTATGAAATTTGACTTTTTTTAACAAATTGACCAATAATAACATAAATTTAAAAAAAAAATAATAATCTTCTCTCACGTCCCTCCCCAACCCCGCCACCCCGTCCAACACAGCCCCTGCCCCACCGCCTCACCACCGTATCTCATCACCGACAACCACCTGGGGCACCTCCACCACCATCACCAGACGCGGGTCCCTCTCGCGACCACACGCCGTCAAATATAATACTTGTGATTTGATCTTCAAGTTTACGCTTCTTTCCTGTTTCCAATTTCCTAAATCCCTAGGGTTTTGATCGCGTCGTCGAAAATCAATATCTTTGTCTATTCTGTCTTCGATTGAACGGCAGCGGCGACGATGGCGGATCGAGGAGGACGGTTACGAGAGGTCGTCGAGTATCTTAACGAAGACAAATCGATTCGATGGAGTCGCGCTGGGTTTACCAAGACGACGAAGATTCCGACATTGACGACGAAGACGACGATGGTGATGAATCTCCGTCGACGATAGCTTGATGTCCTCCCAAAGAAGGATTCAATTGGCCGGCGTGTGGTCGCGGAAGGGACCCGCATCTGGTGGTGGTGGTGGAGGTGCCCCAGGTGGTTGTCGGTGATGAGATACGGTGGGGCAGGGGCTGTGTTGGATGGGTGGCGGACTGGCGGGGTTGGGGAGGGAGGTGAGAAAAGATGATTTTTTTTAATTATGTTATTATTGGTCAATTTGTTAAAAAAAGTCAAATTTCATCAAAATGGTTAACGGTGGTAGAGTCTGTTAGTGAAAAACACAAAAAAAATCATTTTACAAATCTCAGGGGCACGCTGAACAGCTCGTTTTATCCAGAGGGGTATACCAGAAAAACTCGAAAACCTCAAGAATACATTGGAAATTTCCCTTTTTTTTATATTCTAGTTTACTACCCGGGCTACGCCCGAAATAAATTTTATAATTTTATTTCTTTGTAAAGAAATTTTTTTATTAATAAATTTTATCATTTATAAAACTTTCACTTTCAATATAGATGATGTGATTCCAGTTCAAATAAGTAATAAGGAAAGTATAAAATAATAAGGTAAAGATGAAATCAATTAATAGTAAATATTGTTTTTTTATAATAAAAAAATATTGTGAATTTTTTTAATATGGAAAACATCACTCATATATCACTATAATGGAATGTTCATCCATACTCTTTACCATAAAAGACATTTTCAATGAATTTTTTAAGTGAAAATCGAAGAGACATGCCACGTGGCATGACAGATGGCCTAACTGAAGCTTGTGAACGTGGTCGTTGCCTCTAACACAGCTTTTAATATATAGTATAAGATTTGTTTTCATCTTCCACGCCCCTTACTGCATGTCTATTACTTCTCCCTTGCATTGCTTACTACTCCGTAGAGGTGGCCACGGGCCGGGCTGGGCCGGGGTAGTGCCCAGAAAATCGGGCATTAGCACTAGCCCTACATATCCGGGCTAGTGCCAGGGCTCGATTTTTTGGGCACCGTCACTAGCCCTCCAGTGCTTTGACCGGGTTAGGGTCAGGGCGGACCAGTGCTCCGACTGTAAAAAAAACAAAAAAAAAAAAGGAAAAAATCGAGTTTGACCAGTGCTTGACCAGGTTAGTGCTTGAAAAATCGAGCTCTAGCACTAGCACTACCAAACCCGGGCTTGGTAGTGCTGAGCCAGTGCTGGGTAGTGTCGTGCGTTGACCAGGGCCGGGCTAGTGCGGGCCCGGGCTCCTAGTGCTCCAATGGCCGGCTCTACTACTCCGTAGTATCTTTCAAGAATTTCTCCACGCCGACCACGCATCCGTAGTCCGTGAATGCTCAAAAGTTGATGGTTTTATTATTATTTGCACTTTTTCTTTCATTTTTACATTTCTAGTTATTTACATAATTTCATTTAATTACCCATGTTGTTCATTATAAAATTATTTCACATTAAACAAAATTTAATTTAGTATTACTACATTTACATAAATTTTGTCAAAAATCTCTCAATGTCCTTTCATGTAATTTTGATACCTTAACCGCTAGTTGTATGCCGCTAATCTTCAACAGCTGCCAGCTACTAACTATTAGAAACGCTACAGCTACAACTAAAAACGTTTACAGTTACAACTACAACTATATTTATCGAACAGATCATAAGTAACCACACCTTTCTAATTAAGTTAATTCAACGTTCGAAATGGTGAACTACTACCTAAATAATTTTGTTGATTATTACATCTATATGTATAGGATAATGGTATAACTTAGGGTTCTGTATATCTCATATTAATCACATGAAAATAATGCCTTTCTTAATTAGACACTATAGGCTGCTAGCTAACTAGCATATTAAGTAAATGTTACTCCGATCCGTATATCTTTTGTTAGTTAAGCATACGCGATAAACTCCAAATCACGCTGTCCGTATGCACCACATAGTACACATTGTAACAACCTCAGACCTGGGAGCGAGGCACAATATTAAGTTGGTTGTTTAACTAGAGGCCAGGATGCACAAACTTAGAAATGGAAAAACACAGTACATTGGCCTCTTTAACGAGTTAATCGTAATCTAAACTAAATATTTTGATATTTTTACAAATCATTATTGCACCTCAAAGTGTGGTTAGAATCAATACTCAATACATGTTGATATAGGTTGAGAAAATATCCAAACACAAGTACACAACCACCTCTACATACAAAGTGAACAAATCGTAGTTCGGGTCTTATAATTTGATGTACTACTATATATGGCCTAGCTAGCTAGCCTTGTAATGTGAAGGACAAGCTCCTAGAACATAAGTGTATATGACCAAGGATTTCCATGATGAATAATGAATATAATGCAGTTTGAAGGGCCAGGAATCTTCGATCCTTTTGTCTGACTTATAACTAAATGAGGAAATGTAAGTACATGTATACATAGCCATGAATGTGATACATCACATAATTGTATGGTCTTAAGGGCTAGTTTTTTTATTTATTTAATTATTTTTCTTTTATACTGTCTCTGTTGTTTATCTAAATTGTTAATATATATTTTATTTGAATATATAAAAAAAAAAAATCACACGTTAACAATTTAAAAGAACAAAAAGTATGCACTTATCTAGATTGTAGGATAGAACTGCATGCAACTAATAGGAATCGTAAAAGATTTCTTCACACCTATACTCAACTTTAAAATTCAATAAAATATCATTAGAGGAAAAATTAAAGTAAAAATGTAATAATCATCATAAGCCATGTACATACTCCGACATATTAAAACTTTTCCAGTTAAATTAGTTATATACTTGATCTCTTATTGCTTCATATATATTCAGTTCAATTTAATATGCTTGTTTTTCAAACTTCCACCTCAACACTTTGTATAATTTTATCCCAATTGTAGTAAATTTGACTACTATTAAGATGATTAGGCGTGAAGATCATTGATACAGTTCATACTTCAGTGATATAATAGATGAATAAGTGAATGCACGCATAGTCATATATTGATCAATAAGCCATAAAAGTAAGTAATATATTGGCTATGTGTTTGTTACAAAAGATGCACATACGTGTACCAAATTGAAGTTCTTAAAGGATATGTCGTCGATCCCTAATAAAGGTAAGTCATCTAAACAAGTATTCTAACACTCGATCAAAGGAGAAACCACGGAAGGAGTAAGTACGTACATATGTGTATATATGTTAGTACGTACGTATATATATATGCATTAATGCATTCTGCGTATATACAAAACTATAGAATCACATGCAATATTCACAAGTTCGTAACAGTGTTTTCCATGATATGAGACATGAGTAATCGATCATCAAAGACAGATTTTCCGATGGTGGGGGCTGACGGAATATTTTATGGGACATCTCTCATTTTTATGGGGATTTTGGCTGATCTTTTTACTAGCTAAGCCTTCGATCCAGATAGCTCTTCAATTCTATGGTAAAAATTATTAGCTAGGGTTTTGGAATATCTCAAAGTCTATTTACTCTTGTACTAAGTTCAATTCTTGTTCTAAGAATAACAGTAGATCATGCATGGGGGATCGGGGATCGAAGGATGACAAACGGGACGGATCAGAAAAATTATAGAATCCAAACAACTAACTATCAAAATATATACTTCATATAACCATTTATACAACTTTATCTCTAGTGAAAATTTGAAAAAGATATCACTTCTAAAAGTAGAGTGTCCAAAATGACATGAATTGTAGGGTGTGAAATATATATATACAGTACTTTTTTGAGGCAAATTAAACAAAGATCACAAATGTCAGTGATAGGGAAAGAAGTATAATTTAGAGAACAGAGTCTTTCGTGATGATTTATGAAATTAAAAATATCTTGTATGTAAATTGTGATCAATTTTCAATAGGACCCTCGTATATATTTAAACGATTATGCGTGATTTTTACTGCCATCCGATTTGACTTTGATGACAAATACGATATGATATAGGCATATAGCTTATCTAGGGTTTTACAGTCACTTTACACTTAGCTCATATATATCATCAGATCATGATGATCAAGTGCAAGATTATATTATTTAATGAAAGGAAATAAAGATCAGTATATTATATATATGTACTTGAGTTCTAACAATTACGATTGAGGTTTAATTTATGTATTAGTCTTAGCTTAATCACTTACTTAGTCAAAGAAGCGAAATTATTTTGAAAAGTCCGGAGTATTCAAGAACGATGTAGAATATAAAAAGCGATAATATACCTTATTATGACTGTAAACTTGAAGAAGAAGATCCCTCGTTTGAATTATTACTCATCATCACAAGATGATTCTTCCTCTTCTTCTTTTTCTTCTTGTAAGGGATCCCTCTTGCTCTAGCTTGAGCTTCCTTCACTTCCCTTAGGTAAACCCTGATAGCTCCATTTCCAAATGGGTTGGTCTCGGGCGACCCACCGTTCTCCTCGTACGCCGCCCTCAGCCGCCCGATCAGGGCGTCAAGGCTACCCCACGCTTGCCGGAGTGGGCAGCTACATGGGGCAGGTGGGTCAGGCTGCCCAAAGAAGGCACACCCATTCAAATGAACCTTAGTTTTTCCAAACTGATCAAGGTACCTTAGGAACTCCAGCACGTGATGGCACGTGCACTGGGATACCCCCACGGGTGGCCTCATGTTCCTAAGGTACTGTCCAAAGGTGTTCCAATCCCTCCTCTTTTGAGACTCATACCTACTTAAGGTCGTAGCCGGGATCGGCTGCGCCTCTGAACGCACGGGCACTCCACCTAGTCTCGATGTTTCACCAGAGAAGCCTGTGGTGGTTGACATGGTGGTGTTGGTGGGTGTTTTTTTCTTAGAAAGAAGATTGGGAGACAAGAAATGGTGAATGAGGGTAGAGAAGTGGGGGGTAGAGAAGATGATGGAGGAGGTCACATCCTAAGATTTGATATATGCAAGAGACAATATTTTGAATGGGGCCTTAATTGAATAAGAGGGAGGAGGTGTATGCTTTTTATTTGGTTCGTTCCTTTCTTTTCCTCTCCTCCTTTGTCCTTCAGGTTTACACCTTTTTAGCAATACGATTCTTCTTTCTTATTTCGTTTTATTTAGGTAGATAAATTACTGGTTAAAAAGAGTTTATCTGATCTACGATGACATTAATGGGTTTAAGGTAGCGTTTGGAAACATGAATTTGTAAATTTGTAATCATTTCAAACCCATCATTTGAGAATGTAGAATTCAAATATAAATTCAATGTTTGGGGAGGGTGAGATTTCAAAATGACACCTCTTGAGGTGTCATTTGTTTTTGGCCTAATTGGATTTGATAGAAATTCCAAAGGATTTGACACAAATCCAAATTCTCAATTTCTTGAGTTCCCAAACATGTGATTTGTGTCAAATTTGGATTTGAGAATCAAATCCTTGTTCCCAAACAATTCTGACTCAATTCATACCGTTAAAGCATTAATTATATTCACTCGGCATGCCAGCGAGTAATTCCATATGGAAGAGTTTCAAGGAATATAACTTTCTCTTTAACTTGAAATAAGGTTTGAACCGCCATATTCAAGTGAGCTCCCACATCATCCTTGATAAGATTCTCTTTTGATATATGCACCAAAGTATGATTCTAGTAACAGTAGTAAGTAAGAGTAGTAGTGCAACAAATAAACATGAGGAAAAGATAATAATAATGCTACTCCTATCCAATCAATTACCATTGACTATTGAGCGGCTAGTCACATAATGGCATCCAATGAGAAATTTTAATGTATTAATTTTATGTAATGGAAAAGCTTATATATGCACCCTTTTTACCTAGTTGTATCATTATTGCATCCTATGTTTCTCCAAATAGTTGTCATGGTGGTGCCTGATTAATTATGATACGGTGTACAAATAAATGCCTACTTTTGATGATGATGACCTTTTTTTTTTTTCACTCAATCTCTAAAGATTTAAGAGAATCGGTTAATAAGGTTGTTCCTAATTAGAAGTGAAGGTGTCATGTCTAAAATTTAAAACGAATGCATGAACAATCAAACCCTTGAAGAAGTGAAGAACAAGGTCATTGCTCTGACAATCCTATTTCATACTTTATGATGAACAGCAATACGTTTTTATTGAGTTGAAACTGTTTAACCAAATTGATTCCTTGGAATTAATTTTCTATGTCTTGTTTGGTTATTGAATTGACTAACTTACCCTCTATTAATGTAGCTAGATAAATATAAAATAAGCAATTAAAGGGTAAAGTAGTAATTGTATATATTTTACACCATAGGAATTGTGAATGATCATGAGGGAGCTAGGTAATTGACGATTTTTTTTTTCTTTCGAAATAGAGCTCAAAAAATAAATATTAAACAAAATGGGTCGGATTCAAAAACGTTTAATGTTATGGGGTGCACGTCACCCCATTTCAGGTTCGGGACAAAACCGCCATTACCACTGGCGGTTTTACATGTATTGAACAGTGAATATGAGTTTCAGGGGGGATTTTGGGCAAATGTGAAACCGCCATGGGGGGTAGTGGTTTCACTTCAAGTGAAACCGCTACCCTCAATGGCGGTTTCACACCCGAACTTAGTATGGGAATTGGTGGCTTAATTTTTGTAAAGGGTGAAACCGCCATGGGGGGTGGCGGTTTCACTTCAAGTGAAACCGCCACCCCCCATGGCGGTTTCACCCTTTACAAAAATTAAGCCACCAATTCTCATACTACTTGAATCTGTGATGAAAACGCCACTGAGAGCAGCGGTTTCTGTGGTTATAAAATCGCTGTGCTCCGTGGCGGTTGTAGATTTTGTTTTTTTTTTTTTTTTAAGGTGTTTTCCCTCTTTTCCGTTTCACCTGCAACTCAAACAAACCCAAACCAAAATGCCACGACCACAATCGTTCAATAACACCAATAACAACCCAAGATGAGAACTCGAATGGCATGGTATCTTATTTCATAACTTAAAACGTCTTTTACAAACTTGAAAGAGTCGAATACAACATAAAATTGTTTCCATACATTACAAACTACTATATTAATAGCTAATCATCCGCTAGGCGGCGGCGGCGTGTAGCTCGACGTTGGCTTGAGGAAGAACCCAGAGTGTCGCCTTCCATAATTGGTGTCATAGGAGAACCAACTCTACGTCGACGCATATATTGGATAAGAGGAGAATGATCATCCAAACTTGCACTTGGTTGTTCTTGAGATTGTTGGATAAGATGTGAAAATCCCACCTTCTCGAGACATTCGGAGCAATGTTTACGGATGTCGGTTAAAGTTTTGACAAAATTAACACTAGATGCGTCATTTAGTGCAGCTTGAAGGTCATGCTCACACCTCATGTGTAGAGTTGCAAAACCTTGAGTCTATAATCACAAAAATCAAAACATTGCACTAATTATTTCCTAAACATGCTTACTATTCAATAAAACTGAAATAACGATAAATCATACTTACAAACAATTGAATTGAGGGAGAAGAAGGATGGTAGGAAACCGGGCCACCATGAGATTGTTTAACAGCTCCAATGATACGACGAGTAACGTATGGTTTCGATACCAAACCATATACGGATCATTGTAATCCATCGTGCCATCATCTACATCGATATTAGCCACCACCCTCTCTCGACGCCTACGCCATAAATCGATATAGACATTGTGGATTTCACTCCAGCTTACCTTCCGATTTCCTCTCCTATCCAATTTATGAAGAGCCACCGAAGTATCACAGTTCACCGGGATTGTTTGCTTCAAACCAAATTGGCGTACTACCTGATCTGGACAATGCCACTCTACAATGTCAAAGCAGATCATAGGAGCCAAAACACACCAATCTTGTTCATCCTTTGAACAAATCGGAGAGAGAGCTGAGATGACATCCGCTGTATAAGGCTGCCAAATAAACTAAAATAAAACAAATAAATAAGTAAATTACCAAATTATTTTCATGCTTATAAAGTCACAAAAAATTGGATTGGATAAGTAAACTTACTTGATCATGAGTCATACAATCAAATGCATCTCTGTAAGCGGTAAGAGAGAAAATCCCATCAGCTCTTCGCCGATCGATCATAATCCACTTACGTCCTAATGCATCTCTCCCATAGATATGTTGTGACCCAAATGGACTAGCTATAGTGATGCAGGAGCCAAGCAAGAATCGAGTTATGGAGTCTTCCTAAATTCATTCTAGCTTAGAGTTTTCCTTATTTCCTTAGAGAGTCTTATAATTTGTTTCCGATAATTAGTGTTTCCTAGTTTATTTGGGAAGTCTGATTATTTAGTAAGTTTTAAGTTAGTTTCCTTATTCTAATATAGGTAGAATTAAGGCAATAAGCTAGACATCTCTACCCTATATAAGGTGAGATAGTCTCATGTATTTTCATAGACAGATTTCAGATTACAGTTGAGCATTAATATCGAAGAGTCGAAGGGAGTTTCCTTCAAATTCTTTGTGTGGTTGCTTGCGGGCGACAAACTCATGCGTGAGTACTAAATCCTTTGCGGAGGATCGAATTAAGGGTTGCGACACTTTGAATTCAACAGGTTCAATTACTTGCGGGTATTGAATCATATCTTTATTGTTTTTCTTTAGTTTATTTCCATATAAACACAAAAACACAAAAATAAGTTCTTTTAGTTTTAATTCCGCTGCAAAAACTCTTAGTTTGTTAATTATAGATTAGCATACGCATCAAGTGGTATCAGAGCTAGGTTAGTAAATTTTCTCAAATTTACTGTTCTGTGGGTTACGGTGATCGTAAAAAAAAAAAAAAAAAAAAAAAAAAAAAAAAAAAAAAAAAAAAAAAAAAAAACGTGATTTGATGTTTTAGTTAGGACGCATTATGGCAGGCGACGAAGAGACTCCGAGTAAGTCTAGTGTAGAAATCTCCGATTTAAAGGAGATGATGGCGCAACTGGTTCAATTATCTCTACTACGAGAACGGTCTGAATTGCGCAAGTCAAGCAACGGGAAGAATAGTTCAGATTGTGAAGAAGGCTACGTCAAAGTCTAAGAAAGATGATGATCGAGGCCTGAAACTTGACATTCCTGATTTCAATGGTAAGCTAGATCCCGAGTCTTTCTTAGATTGGGTTAGAGCTGTTGAGCGGGTTTTCGAATACAAAGGCTATGATGATGAGAAAAGTTTCAAGATTGCAACTCTTAAACTCACAAAGTACGCATCTTTGTGGTTTGATAACTTAAAGAAGCAAAGAGTGAAAGACTGCAAGCCAAAGATACGAACTTGGACTAAACTGAAGAAGCATCTAACTAAGAGGTTTGTTCCCTCTAATTTCATTCAAGACAAGTACAGGTGTTTGACATCTCTTAAGCAAGGTAATCTTTCTGTTGAAGAATATATTGTTGAATTTGAGAAGTTGATCATGCTATGTGACTTAGAGGAGAGGAAAGAACAAAAAATTGATAGATTCATTGATGGTTTAAATTTTGATGTGCTTGATATGGTTGAATTGCGTGAGTATGAGACTTTCAGTGATGTTTGTAAACTGGCCATTAAGTGTGAGAAGCAACTACAGAGAAAAGCGAAGACGAGGAATTTGAAATTCTTTACTCCAAGTGAGTCAAAGATCTCGTTTGATCTAGAGCCAAAAGACGCGATATTTGAAAAGAAACCTGAATACCAAAAGCTTACAATTGTGGATAAAAGCAAAGGTCCGATGTCTCATGACCCCAAGTTAAAGAGACAATGTCACAAATGTAAAGGTTTCGGGCATTATCAAAGTGAGTGTCCTACTAGCCGTGTACTGACAATACAAGAAGTGGTTGAATATAGCAAGTTTACCAATGATGACAGTGGAGATGAATTCGTGGCCGAAGAACAATCACATGATAGTGATAACATGGATATCTTATCTATGTATCCAACTTCTGAACCGGTAAATTTGTTTTGTTCCAGTGAATTAATTTCTCCATTAACAAGTTCTGATGATGAATCTGAGGAAGAGACTGAAACAAGTCCAAGTGCACAAGTTGGAAGAATTTTGCCTACTGCAAGGGAGCCTGATCGAATTGTTATTGGCATGTGTCAAATACAATATCATCCATCACCTATTGATGCTTTCAGTTCCAAGTATAGTGCAAAGGACAACCTTAAAGATGCAACAATTTTTGCCACAACTCTGAATGCTAGCAAAGTTTGGCGAAAGAACAACAATGAACCTATGCATCAAGGAATTGTTGAACTACAAGAAAGATTTGTGCCAAGAGAAGGAATGTGTGTAAGACACGACGAGGAGTTGCTACTGGCCTTATGTGTGGTACTTGGGTCCCTTGTAACTCTTGTCCTAAAATTCTTTAGGTTGATATTTGATCTTGGTGGAATTGTAGTTGATTCAGAATTGAGGACAATTCGCTTTCAAGAGGAGGGGAATGATGCAGGAGCCAAGCAAGAATCGAGTTATGGAGTCTTCCTAAATTCATTCTAGCTTAGAGTTTTCCTTATTTCCTTAGAGAGTCTTATAATTTGTTTCCGATAATTAGTGTTTCCTAGTTTATTTGGGAAGTCTGATTATTTAGTAAGTTTTAAGTTAGTTTCCTTATTCTAATATAGGTAGAATTAAGGCAATAAGCTAGACATCTCTACCCTATATAAGGTGAGATAGTCTCATGTATTTTCATAGACAGATTTCAGATGACAGTTGAGCATTAATATCGAAGAGTCGAAGGGAGTTTCCTTCAAATTCTTTGTGTGGTTGCTTGTGGGCGACAAACTCATGCGTGGGTACTAAATCCTTTGCGGAGGATCGAATTAAGGGTTGCGACTCTTTGAATTCGACAGGTTCAATTACTTGCGGGTATTGAATCATATCTTTATTGTTTTTCTTTAGTTTATTTCCATATAAACACAAAAACACAAAAATAAGTTCTTTTAGTTTTAATTCCGCTGCAAAAACTCTTAGTTTGTTAATTATAGATTAGCATATGCATCATATAGTCTCATCCTCATCCTCATCCTCATCCTCATCCTCATCTTCATCCCCATCCTCATCCTCATCTTCATCCTCATCCTCATCCTCATATTCTAATGGTCCCATGTTCATAGGACGTCCTATAACAATACGTTCCCAAGACCACAACTGAAGAAGAATAAGAGGTCCGGATATCTCTAATGCATCCTTACAACACCCTCGACACAAGTTACGATACAATGTTGCTAGTACCGCACTTCCCCACGAGTAATCATCCAATCTACTGACATCACTTAACAATGGCAAATAGATTACTTGAACCACATCCCCACTCTTATCGGGAAATAGAACGGTACCAAACAAAATGAGAAGATACACTCGAATATAGCAATGAAATACGGCATCGTCCATACCATGCATTGGGCAAATAACTAAAATGGGTCATCAACCAAGAAATTTTCAAAGAAGTTCCCTTCAAACTTCCCCCCGGTGCTATTCCCAACAATTTAGTCACTAATCCTTGCCAATCTTGATGGGTCTCATCCGTCACAGCTCTTCCATCTATCCTCAAACCTAACATAACTTGCACATCTTGCAAGGTGATAGTGGCCTCCCCAACGGTTAAGTGAAAAGTGTGGGTTTCTTGCCTCCATCTTTCTACTAACGCACTTATTAAATCTTGATCTAACTTAACACTAGCTACTCTATGCGCCCCATAAAACTGGGTTTTCCTAATAAATTTAACTACCCGCTTACTAGGACGATATTCGCCATGCCATTTTATGTGAGTTCTACATCTAAGCGAACTCTGTAACACCCCCAAATTTCCTTTCCCTTTTAAAAACATTTTTATCACGAACCAAAATACAAATAAGGAAATTCAGAGGTGTCACTCCGCACTCAAGTCAAAGACCCGAATGCTAGGAGATTCCAAAAGCCAGAATATGAATGTCTAATGGTCTAAATTAATCTATTACAATTCGAAACTAAATTACAACAATCCGAAATCCAAAATACGAAATATAAATGGTCAAAGTATTATCAATAGTCTATAGCTTAAAGCCTAAGCTTTATTTGATTCAACTACTATCTAGTGAGTCGTCACCCCCGCAATGTATCATCTACTTCATACCTGTGGTGGATTTAAAACACAAAAACCACAGTTTGAAAAGTCAGTGAAATTGAGTAAGCTAACACCTCAACTCGTAGAAAACCAAAACCCTTACCTGGATTTTAAAAACGTTTTAGTTTTATTTTCGAAAACGCACTTAGCACATAATCATATCAACCAAATGAATTCAATTCAACGACAAAAGATCAAATTCTACGAAATTCACAATCATCAATCCAAGCTTAGTTAAATAAAGAATCCACTCCGAACTTTCAATCCAATCCAACGTATTACTTCACAACTTTGTCAATTTATTGTATCATACCAATCCAAAGACTACTAGACCTTAAGTGTGCACACCCCCCATTAAGTATTTTTAACCTTAATAGAGTAGTACTAGAGCCAAGCCCACTTATAAACCGATGCGGTGAGGCTGTAATTAGGAATCGATGCGACTCCGTCACAATAATTAGGAGGAGGCTCCGACACATTAGGGGCAACTCCGAGGCCCCGACACAATCATTATACCACCATACTCCGTCAAATCTCCATATCACCATCATAGTTCACGTTCACAATTTGAATCATTCATAAACCAATCACAACCAATATCACACATAAAACCACTTATATTTTCATTGCAAATAACCACACAAGTACCATTTAATAATCACAAAGAAAATTGAATCGTTCTCCCCCTAACATGATACTAAGCTTTCATCCAAACACACCATTCACATATAGCACATAATTTTAAAGGATTTCTACAAGTTTAAGAAAGGTTGAGCATGCTAGCTTACGTTTTCAATGCACACAAGGACACGAAAGCACAACGGTCACTAATATTCTTCGTCTACGAACTCAGGGGCTACAATATTACAATCAATAATCCCAAATCAATACTAATCTCACCTAATCATTCATCTAATACTTATATTAATTCTATTCTATATGCAATGCCACGATAATTTAAATCTAACCCAACAATTAACAATTAACCAGCAATTCCAATTCTAATGCAATACTTTGCTTCTAATACTCAAACAACACTCAATTTATTTTAAAAATTCTCAAAGACTTACAATTACTTTTAAAACAGAATCTAATTCATAAAAACAAACTTTTAATTATTATGATTTATTTAGGTTTTATTAATACAATTTATATTATGTGTTAATTATGAGAAACATGCTTTAAATTACATAAAATTATAGAAAAACGAATTTAATCAATCTAAATTCGAAAATCAGATTATAATTCCCTAAATTATCATAATTTTGAGTTATTGATCATTAAAATTAATTTGGGTTAATTAACTAATTAAGAAACAATTAACCAAATTTCCCCCAAATTGAAATTTCTACAAACTTGAACAAAACCCCAATTAAATCTCAACTAAATTCAAGAACCCTATTTAACAGATTATAAACATGCTAGAATAATAATTTACGAAACTAATTAAACTCAATTCGAATAATTACACTAATTAAACCCAAATTCGTAATTAGTAAAAATCAACATAAAACCATCATCAAAATCAAATCTTTATGCATAAAACTAACCCTAATCGATTACCCAATACTTATAACATATACTAGGACTGATTAATCATGATTTAAAGCAATAAAACGAATTGAAAAGATGTTTAATAAGGAGGACGAAAACAGGGGAGGCTAGGGGAGAACACGTTACTCACGTCGCGAAAGAGGAGGAAAGGGAGCAGTGCGGTGGTCGGCCGACGAGGGTGAGCGGCGGCGACTTCTGGGCAGGTGGGAGAAGAGGTGGTCGGCGATTTCTGGGCAGGTGTGCGATCGACAGGAAGCAGGGGAAGGGAAGGGGAAGGCAGGGGAAGGCAGGGGAAGGGAAATGGGGATGTTTTTATAGGGGTGTCGGGTTTTTGTTTCTTTTCTTCGTTCGTTTTTTTTTTTTTTTTTTTTTTTTTTTTGGGTTGGGTTGGGGTATAAGTTGGTGTTTGGGCCAATATTGTTGGTTTTGGGTTGGTGTTGGTCCATTAGCTAAAGTTGACCCAATTTAGGAATAGATGCCCAAATAGAAATTCCGATTTTAGAAACCATTTTCGAACTCATTTTGAAAAGGACTCACAATTAACATTTAAAATCTTTTGCACTCCAATAATCTAGTTAATAAATTTAAATTATTAATATAAAATAGTTTGAAATTTCGGGATATTACATCCTTCTCCCCTTAAGAAAATGCTTCATCCTCGAAGCGCAAAGTAATTAGGTGAACTCGTTAAACAAACACATCACACATACCAAATAATATGATGCAAGTGTATGAATGCAATGCATGCTCAAAGTAAAAGAACGAAGTTAGTATCACATTTTTCCCCCCTTAAAAGGGAGTTACGTCCTCGTAACTCTAGTTATACCTGATCAAAGAGGTGTGGGTATTTTCGTTTCATGTCATCCTCGGCTTCCCATGTAGCTTCTTCAGTTTGGTGGTTAGTCCACAACACTTTGACCAAATTGCTGACCTTGGTACGGGTATTCCTAGTTTTTGTGTCTAAGATTTTCACTGGATGTTCCTCATAAGTCAAAGATGGATCTAATTCGACTGTTTTAGGTTCTAAAACATGAGAAGGATGTGAAATGTATTTTTCGAGTTGTGACACATGAAAAAAATTATGAACCCTATGGAGGTCTGAAGGAAGATCTAATCTATAGGCCACCTTTCCAATTTTCTCTAGAATATCATAAGGACCAATGAATTTAGGACTTAGTTTCCCTTTCTGACCAAATCGCATAACCCCTTTTGTCGGTGAAACTTTCAAAAATGCTTTCTCCCCTATTTTGAATTCAACTGGACGCCGTTTCTGATCTGCATATGACTTCTGACGATCTTGTGCTGATTTCATTCTTTCCTGTATCAAACGAACTTGGTTCATTGTATCTTCGATCAACTCTGGTCCTAGAACCACTGTCTCACTTATGTCGCTCCAACACAAAGGTGTCCTACATTTTCAACCATAAAGTGCTTCATACGGTGCCATCCCTATACTTGCATGGTAGCTATTGTTGTAGGAGAATTCAATCAATGGTAACCTATCAATCCACGAACCTTGGTAATCCATAGCACAAGCTCTCAACATATCCTCTAAGGTCTGAATCGTGCGCTCAGTCTGACCGTCAGTGGCTGGGTGAAACGCAGTGCTGAAGTTCAATTTAGTACCGAAGGCCTTCTGAAATTCTTTCCAAAAATGAGCTAAGTAATTGGGATCTCTATCAAAAACAATTGTACTAGGTACCCCATGATATCTCACAACATTGTTGATATACGCATGCGCCCTTTGCTCCATGTTCCAAGTGTCCTTCATAAGAATAAATCGAGCAGTCTTAGTCAGTCTATCTACAACCACCCAAATTTGATTCATACCATTCTTTGTAACTGGCAATGCTGTCACGAAATCCATGGATATTGAATCCCATTTCCAAGTAGGTACATCTAATGGTTGCACTAGTCCTCCCATTCTTTTGTGCTCAAACTTTACCTTCTGACAAGTAAGACACCTAGAAACAAATTCTGCAACCTCATTCTTCATCCTTGGCCACCAAAAGAACTTCTTCAAATCCTTGTACAACTTATCACACCCAGGGTGAACTGAGTATGGAGTGTTATGTGCCTCAGTCATCAATCTTTCTTTCACATCACTACACTTCTGAGGTACACACCATCTACCTTTGAATCTAATACTACCATCACCGAAAATCTGAAACTCATTGGTCAAACCACTCTCAATCTTCTTTCTGATTCTTTCCAACTTGACATCACCAGGTTGTCCTTGACGAATCTCATTAAATATGTCCGAAGTGGCAGTCATACTAAACAAATGATTCTCCAAAGCCCCATGTTCTACCACCTCTAGATTCATTTTCTGAAACTCCATGCACAGTTCATTAGGGACAACCCACATAGAGTTCAAGGTATGACTTGATTTCCTACTTAAAGCATCTGCAACAACATTAGCTTTCCCTTCATGATACTGAATCTCCAAATCATAATCCTTAATGAGTTCTAACCATCTCCTTTGTCTCATGTTCAGTTCTTTCTGTGTGAAGATATACTTAAGGCTTTTATGGTCAGTAAAGATTTTACAAGTCGTGCCATATAAGTAATGTCTCCATATCTTCAATGCAAACATAACAGCAGCTAATTCTAAGTCGTGGGTGGGATAATTTTCTTCATGAGGTTTTATAGTTGTCTAGACGCATAAGCAATAACTTTCCCTTTCTGCATCAACACACAACCTAAACCCTTTTTCGATGCATCACTATACACCTCAAATCCCTCAGATTCTGACGGTAAGGTTAAAACAGGTGCCGTAGTCAACAATTCTTTCAATTTCTGAAATGCTTCCTCACAACGGTCATCCCACTCATACTTTGTAGCCTTTTTCATTAAATTAGTGAGGGGTCTAGCAATGGTCGAGAAATCCTTCACAAATTTCCTATAGTAGCCAGCCAAACCCAAGAAACTCCTGATATCAGTAACTGATTTAGGTGTAGGCCAATCTTTCACAGCTTTAATCTCTTCTGGATCAACAGAAATTCCTTCACTACTAATGACATGTCCCAAGAAGGCTACCTTATTAATCCAGAACTCACATTTAGACAATTTCGCATACAACTTATGATCTCTCAATGTTTGCAAAACTAGCCTAAGATGCTTTTCATGTTCTTCCTTACCCTTTGAATACACCAAAATATCATCAATGAAAACTACGACAAAACGATCAAGATAAGTTCTGAAGATTCTATTCATCACATCCATGAACACAGCAGGAGCATTAGTCAATCCAAAAGGCATCACAGTGAACTCATAATGACCATAACGTGTCCGAAAAGCAGTTTTAGGGATATCTTGTTCAGCAATCCTAAGTTGATGATACCCAGATCGCAAGTCAATCTTAGAAAAAGTGTCAGCACCTCTTAACTGGTCAAACAAATCATCTATTCTCGGCAATGGGTACTTGTTCTTAATGGTCACATTATTCAGCTCTCGATAGTCAATGCACAACCTTAACCCACCATCCTTCTTCTTAACAAACAAAACAGGAGCTCCCCATGGCGATACACTCGGTCTTATGTATCCTTTCTCTATCAACTCTTGTATCTGATCTTTCAATTCTTTCATCTCAGCTGGTGCCATCCTATATGGTGCTTTGGAAATTGGTGCAGTTCCTGGCACTAAGTCAATGGTAAACTCTACTTCTCTATTAGGAGGCATTCCTGGTATTTCATCTGGAAACACATCTGGAAACTCATTTACCACGGCAATTTCATCAAGTCCTTTTTCTTCCACACTCGTGTCCTGGATAAAGCAGAGATAGGCTAGGTGGCCCTTCCTAATTTTGGTGAAAATGGACATGGCAGACACAATTTTGATAGCAGGTTTATGAACTACCCCCCTATAAGAAATTCTTTGCCCCTTGGGTCCCTTCATACTAACTTTTTGTTCAAAACAGTCAATGTTGGCCTTATACCTACCCAACCAGTCCATCCCTAGGATAACATCTATATTTAGAAGGTCGAATTGGATAAGGTCTGCAGGTAGTTTGGTTCCCATTATTTCTACATCTACCCCTTCAAAGATTTTATCACATGTAACGACTTTACCAGATGGAACAGCTATAGGTGTAGAAATTTGAGAACTAGGTTCAAGACACAACTTATGAACAAATGAAGATGAAATGAAAGAATAAGAGGCTCCAGAATCAAATAAGACAAAAGCAGGAGTATTATGAACTAGGAAAGTACCGGTCACCACATTGGTCGTAGTATCAGCCTGAGCTCTATTCATGACAAAGATTTGGCCTGGATTGCGCTGGTTGTTCCCTCCTTGAGCATTAATGTTGGCATTCCCACCAGCGTTCCCATTGGCATTCCTAACAGCAGCTCCATTGTTGTTACCATTACCAGCTTGAGCATTGTTGTTGTTACCTTGGAATCTAGCATTGTTCCCATTATAATTGCCCCTGAATTGGTTCTGGTTTTGGTTGTTGCCTTGGTTGTTAGGGCGAGTGTTATTGTTGTAGGAATTTTGGTTGTTGTTTTGGTAAGTAGGACGAGGATTGTTATTGTATGAATTTTGGTTGAAATTTTGGTTTCCCCTATTGTTTCCCACATAACCATTTCCCATTTGATTTTGGGATTTAGACCTACACTCAAATGCTCTATGCCCCATCTTTCCACAATTAAGACAGTTGATAGTCTTTCCAAAGCAGTCAGTACCAGGATGGTCCCCATTGCATCTCCTACAGTAAAAATGGCGCTAAATTTTCCTGTCTCGGCCATGGTTCTGGAAGTTGTTCCCATGAAAGTTCCTGTTGAACCCTTGGTTGCCTCCAAAGTTATTTGGTTTCCCCCTCTTGTCATTTCCATGGATGTGGTTCTTGCCAGTCTCATTTGGGTTGGATGTTTGGGGTTCAAACTTTCTCTTATTTCGGGTTTCTTCCCTAAGCTCATGCACTCTCCACCCATTAGCAGCTTTTCTATAAGCCTCATGCACATCAGCAAAGGTCATCATGACCATGGTTTCCTGGAGGCTGTAGTCAAGTCCCTCAATGAATCTAGTGATCTTTGAGGCATCATCTGGTAAAATAGTGGTTGCAAAACGAGAAAGTTCAAGGAATTTGGCATAGTAATCACTCACACTTCCCCGGTTTTGTTTCAGTGCTAGGAATTCAGAGAGTTTCCTTTGCCTAACATGCTCGGGGTAGAATCTCTGTCTTAGGGCATCCTTAAGGCTATCCCAATTGAAGTTTGGTTGAGCTTGGAAGGCTGCTCCAGTGGCTGACCACCAAATATCAGCTTCTCCCTTAAAGTAGAAGACAGCTCCATCTACCTTTTGGTTTGGTGGACAGTTAATGGTGTTGAAGATTTTCTCCATATCTCTTATCCAATTCTCAAGTTCAGTAGGATCTTCACGCCCATAATAAAACTCAGGTTTCCTTTGGGATATCTTCTTAGCCCAGTCAATCACAGGTGGTTGGTTATTGTTTTGCAGCAATTGAACCACAGTAGCTGCAAACTGGTGAAATCCATCGTTTTGTTGATGTTGGTTCATGTTTCTGTTAATTCGTCTTGTGTAGTAGCGATGAATGGGGTGCATATAACCTACACTAACGAGTTATTTATGATTACATTTCTACTTTACTTAATAGTTCAATATATAATGCAATTAGCACAAAATAACATTTCAAGTAATTAATAAAAGAAGTCATATAAATCTCATTAATAATAAAGCTTAAAGCATCCATAAATAATAAAGCATATAAATCATCGACGCAGCGATGTCCAAACAATAATCTAAGATGCTACTATAGAGCATTTTTATTGTAGTTATTATGCTAGTCACTAACTCCCATTACTAAGGGTAGGGTGGGAGGGCACTATCCATGTTTTATTATGCTTCCTCTATAGTCGAGTCAACTACTTCTCCATCCTCTAGCCATTCCTTGTGTGCCTCTAGGAGTCTCGTAGCTAGGATCTCTGGTGTGATCAACAATCTACCTTGATGGGTGTATTTCTCTACATTGGGTAATGCTCCTTTCTTAATAAGATCTTTATATTTACCCTTGAAATACGCCCAGGGCGCTCTATTTGGTAGAGTCCTTAGAATAAATCTGGCTTGAGCAAAAGGGTGGAAATAGTAGTCATCCTTATATTTTCGCCCATAATAGTCACATTGATTAGCTACCCTTTGACAATATGCCACGATCTCTTCATCGTCTCCCATCCTAAGCCTCAAGGGGTTGTCGGCTTTAATTTCAGCTTTGGTTGGTGTCCTAATTAAACGAACCATCCTATAAAAGGTACACATTAACTTAGCACTTATCCCCAATGAAGCAATTATGAGTACAATAATCAACATATAAATGAATTAACTTGAAATTCCTAACATTTCAATCTCCACCAGCTCAAATGTGGATTATTCCAATCATCACGAGAGATTATGACATTCACACCTTAGTTACAGTACATTAACCAATCATAGACATTTCATAGCATGCTTGTAAAATTCATAATTTCGTAACGTGATCCATATCATTCCAAGCAATTAAGGTAGCTTTTGATCTTCTGGAATTCTATCAATCTCATTCATTGCATTCCAATCATTTAAATTTTCAAATCATCGCATTCATTTATCAGAACTCCACCACCATAATTTGAATTCAATCAAGAGTAATCATACATAACCTCACATGCAGTATTAATACAAGTAGTAAGGAGGAATTAAGCACACATAAATAAGTAAACCCATCCCCCATACGGCTTGGTTCATTTTAAATTCTATATTATTATTTTGTCTTGTTCATTCTTTCATTCTATTTCCTAATCTTATTAATTCATTTTAAGTTTTTGACCTAACCTGCCTCTGATACCAACTGTAACACCCCCAAATTTCCTTTCCCTTTTAAAAACATTTTTATCACGAACCAAAATACAAATAATGAAATTCAGAGGTGTCACTCCGCACTCAAGTCAAAGACCCGAATGCTAGGAGATTCCAAAAGCCAGAATATGAATGTCTAATGGTCTAAATTAATCTATTACAATTCGAAATTAAATTACAACAATCCGAAATCCAAAATACGAAATATAAATGGTCAAAGTATTATCAATAGTCTATAGCTTAAAGCCTAAGCTTTATTTGACTCAACTACTATCTAGTGAGTCGTCATCCCCGCAATGTATCATCTACTTCATACCTGTGGTGTATTTAAAACACAAAAACCACAGTTTGAAAAGTCAGTGAAATTGAGTAAGCTAACACCTCAACTCGTAGAAAACCAAAACCCTTACCTGGATTTTGAAAACGTTTTAGTTTTATTTTCGAAAATGCACTTAGCACATAATCATATCAACCAAATGAATTCAATTCAACGACAAAAGATCAAATTCTACGAAATTCACAATCATCAATCCAAGCTTAGTTAAATAAAGAATCCACTCCGAACTTTCAATCCAATCCAACGTATTACTTCACAACTTTGTCAATTTATTGTATCATACCAAACCAAAGACTACTAGACCTTAAGTGTGCACACCCCCCATTAAGTATTTTTAACCTTAATAGAGTAGTAATAGAGCCAAGCCCACTTATAAACCGATGCGGTGAGGCTGTAATTAGGAATCGATGCGACTCCGTCACAATAATTAGGAGCAACTACGAGGCTTCGACACATTAGGAGCAACTCCGAGGCCCCGACACAATCATTATACCACCATACTCCGTCAAATCTCCATATCACCATCATAGTTCACGTTCACAATTTGAATCATTCATAAACCAATCACAACCAATATCACACATAAAACCAGTTATATTTTCATTGCAAATAACCACACAAGTACCATTTAATAATCACAAAGAAAATTGAATCGTTCTCCCCCTAACATGATACTAAGTTTTCATCCAAACACACCATTCACATATAGCACATAATTTTAAAGGATTTCTACAAGTTTAAGAAAGGTTGAGCATGCTAGCTTACCTTTTCAATGCACACAAGGACACGAAAGCACAACGGTCACTAATATTCTTCGTCTACGAACTCAGGGGCTACAATATTACAATCAATAATCCCAAATCAATACTAATCTCACCGAATCATTCATCTAATACTTATATTAATTCTATTCTATATGCAATGCCACGATAATTTAAATCTAACCCAACAATTAACAATTAACCAGCAATTCCAATTCTAATTCAATACTTTGCTTCTAATACTCAAACAACACTCAATTTATTTTAAAAATTCTCAAAGACTTACAATTACTTTTAAAACAGAATCTAATTCATAAAAACAAACTTTTAATTATTATGGTTTATTTAGGATTTATTAATACAATTTATATTATGTGTTAATTATGAGAAACATGCTTTAAATTACATAAAATTATAGAAAAACGAATTTAATCAATCTAAATTCGAAAATCAGATTATAATTCCCTAAATTATCATAATTTTGAGTTATTGATCATTAAAATTAATTTGGGTTAATTAACTAATTAAGAAACAATTAACCAAATTTCCCCCAAATTGAAATTTCTACAAACTTGAACAAAACCCCAATTAAATCTCAACTAAATTCAAGAACCCTATTTAACAGATTATAAACATGCTAGAATCATAATTTACGAAACTAATTAAACTCAATTCGAATAATTACACTAATTAAACCCAAATTCGTAATTAGTAAAAATCAACATAAACCATCATCAAAATCAAATCTTTATGCATAAAACTAACCCTAATCGATTACCCAATACTTATAACATATACTAGGACTGATTAATCATGATTTAAAGCAATAAAACGAATTGAAACGATGTTTAATAGGGAGGACGAAAACAGGGGAGGCTAGGGGAGAACACGTTACCCACGGCGCGAAAGAGGAGGAAAGGGAGCAGTGCGGTGGTCGGCCGACGAGGGTGAGCGGCGGCGACTTCTGGGCAGGTGGGAGAAGAGGTGGTCGGCGATTTCTGGGCAGGTGTGCGATCGACAGGAAGCAGGGGAAGGCAGGGGAAGGGAAAGGGGATGTTTTTATAGGGGTGTCGGGTTTTTGTTTCTTTTCTTCGTTCGTTTTTTTTTTTTTTTCTTTTTGGGTTGGGTTGGGGGTATAAGTTGGTGTTTGGGCCAATATTGTTGGTTTTGGGTTGGTGTTGGTCCATTAGCTAAAGTTGACCCAATTTAAGAATAGATGCCCAAATAGAAATTCCGATTTTAGAAACCATTTTCGAACTCATGTTGAAAATGACTCACAATTAACATTTAAAATCTTTTGCACTCCAATAATCTAGTTAATAAATTTAAATTATTAATATAAAATAGTTTGAAATTTCGGGATATTACAACTCACCTCCTCTCCGTCCCAAATTGCTTGACTCCTGTGTTTGTCTTGCAGTTTGAGAAGAGACGGTTCGATCGGTCCCGGATGAAGATCCGCCTCCATGAGAGCTACAAAAAGAAAAACAAGAGAGTTAAAATATTACACAAAAAGATTAGGCAAAAGTAAGTTCACAATAATATAAAGATCAACAAAAAATGTTACCCTCTTAAAGAACATGTCTTTTTGTTATGACCGGGTTGACGACATATGCCACATAATGATTTTGATGGTGGTTTTTCATCCATCTCTTTACGCAATCGCTTTGAATGTGACTTATCCTTCGTACCCTTCTTCTTCGGTTCACGTTTCATATCCTTATTAGCAAGGATTTTAGGACCATCAAGAGGTGTCCAATAAGTTTCATCCGAAATGGGTCGAAATTTGGGTGCGTATGACCCCAAATACTCACCACTAGTGTAAAACACATCTACAAATGCATTTGTACTTAAACCCATTGAACTACAAACGGCAAGTACATGTGAACAAGGGTACTTGTAAATTTCAAGTTTTTTACAAGTGCATGTTTTAGTCACAACATTCACAGTATGCTTATGTTTCCCTTTTCCACTACCTCTACGGCCCGACCCAGTGGTCACTTGAAACAGTCCTCTATCAAATGCCACAACGGTATGGTGTGCGGCTTTCTCATAATTGACAGCAATGACATCCATTACTTTCTTACAATATGCATGTCTCTCTTCAAGCCTTTGTTTTGCCTTCTCACGCCGCTCCACAAAGTACGCATTAACTCGATAAAATGTCAATTTCACAAGTGCGACGATAGGTAAGAATCGGCCTCCTTTCAAAACTCCATTGAAACACTCCACCATATTGGTAGTCATTATACCATACCTGAACCCACCGTCATGATAATTTGACCACTTCTCCATCTCCAAACCATGTTTGGTCAAATATCGTCGTGTATCAATATTTATTTCACCCATTCGATTGAAACCACGATTGAACTTCTTCTTCTGATGTTGTGTGGCAGTCCAACCAAACAAATTTTTCAAATCCCTACTTTTAAACTTTGTGTTGATGTTGGATGCCACATGACGCATGCAAAATCTATGGTAGGCATGCGGCTCAGTCATTTCGATGTGTTCATCATTCATAGCAGCTTTGATGCCATCATGTCTATCTGATATAACAAAAAGACCTTTTCTATCTGTCACGAACCTCCTTATACATGCCATAAACCAAGGCCAACTATTGGTATTTTCACTCTCAACAATACCGAAAGCAAGTGGGTAAAGTTGGTCGTTAGCATCAACTGCCATTGCAATAAGTAAAGTACCCTTATATTTCTCATATAAATGAGTGCCATCAATAGTTATAAGAGGGCGACAATGGCTGAAACCTTGAATTGATGGTCCAAATGCCCAAAACACTCGAAAGAAAGTTTCCTCATTAGGTTTGCATGTTGGCGTATTCACAAAATGCACAACAGTTCCCGGGTTGGATTCTTTCATTGCTTGCATGAAGTGAGGAAGCAAAGTGTAGGATTCATCCCAATCACCATATAAATTTGCAATTGCCCTTTGTTTAGCATTCCACCCCTTCATATATGAGATAGTATAATTGAATTTATCTTTGATAAATTCAATAAGAACTGGGACTTTAATGGACCAATCCTTGGCAACAAGGTTTTTAATAGCTTCACTAATGAAACCTTGTTTCAAATTCATATGATCGCGTGGAATAAAGTCACCAACACAGGTAGTTTCGTGAGGCCCAAGATAAGTGACAATGGTGAAGGCTTCTGAAAACTGTTCTTGTTTTTGTGATGCCCTAAGCCTCCAATTGCATGGGTTTGGTGTTCTACTACACTTGAAAGTGACAGTGTGGGGTTTGGATTCAGGCACTTTGAAAGTTTGGTTACGTTGTACAGAGTACAAAGTTACATTTTCTATCAAAGCAGCCTTATTTGGAAATCTTTGACCAACTATAAACTCCCTACCAACCTT
This sequence comes from Spergularia marina, assembly GCA_963680865.1. Lineage (NCBI taxonomy): Eukaryota > Viridiplantae > Streptophyta > Magnoliopsida > Caryophyllales > Caryophyllaceae > Spergularia > Spergularia marina. The sequence goes on from OY804546.1 coordinate 26,450,196, forward strand.
AACTTCAACTTCATTGACCCATGTTTTCCAAGCATTCACATGTTGTTGATCAATTTTATGAATCGTATTGAATTCTAAATGTGGGGCACTCTTCCCAACCAAATCATCATTCTCATCTTCATCATCAATCATACGTTCAACAATATTCAACTCCTCCTCCGTCTCATCTCCTTCTAAATCCTCGTTCAAGGTCCCCTTATTTATGTTATTGGTTTCAATGGAAACATATTGCGCAACATCCCCAAATCTCATTGATGTGAGAGAAGTATTGGGCGTTGTTGAAATCGTTGTTGGCAATACATTTCTAGAGTCTACCCTTCCCACTTCAACATAAATGTCCATAGAAGGAACCTTTGAGTGTCGAACAATTGCCCACATAGCAAGTAAAGAACGATCATTATTAAGGGGTACAACCTTATAACACCCGGCACTCGGATACTTCATCTTCACCGTCAATGAAACACTCTTTCTATTGATTTTCATTGCCTCACAAATCTCCCCAATGAAGTCATTATAAGTCATACTAGTACTAGCAAATACAAAACTCTCATTTCCACCCTTATAACAAACATTTCCACTAGCTTCAACAATTTCTCCATCCCAATAACATACCAAAGGATATCCCGTAATTTCCATTCTATAATGAGAAAAATAAACTAATTTAATTAAGAAATTCAACTAACATAAATCTTCAATTAACCAAAACCCTAAAAATCGACTTATGAATTTTAATAACTAAACTCAAGCATAATACTAACTAAATTGGATTAAATATATTAGTAATCTAACATAAAAAAAAAAAAAAAAACAACTCAATGAACTTAAATTAAACTAAATTAATGTGGTTTAATTACAATATTAAACAAAACCCTAAAAATTCAACTTCTATCATATACCATGAATATGCAAATTATTATCAATACTAACAAAACAAATTATTCAATAAATTAGTAATCTAACTAAAAAATCAAACAATTAAACTAATGAATTGAAATTACCTAAAACAATTTGGTACAATTAGAAGAAATGAAATTACCTTAAAGAAATTGGTACAAAAGAGGGCGGAGCAGCGGCGACCGGCGGCAGCGAGAGAGGACGGAGCTGCGGGAGAGGGGCAGAGCAGCGGCGGGAGAGGGGCGGAGCAGCGGCCGGAGAGAATGGGGACGTGGGCTGGAGAGAGAAGTTGAGGTTGAGAGTCGGGGGTATTTTTTTTTGTAAGGAGTCGGGGTGATTTGGGGCTGGAGAACCCGATACAAGTCTTTAAAAAAAAAAAATGTGAAACCGCCATGGGGGGTAGCGGTAGTGAAACCGCCACCCTCAATGGCGGTTTCACACCCGAACTGAGTATGGGAATTGGTGGCTTAATTTTTGTAAAGGGTGAAACCGCCACCCCCCATGGCGGTTTCACCCTTTACAAAAATTAATCTACCAATTCCCATACTCAGTTCGGGTGTGAAACCGCCATTGAGGGTGGCGGTTTCACTTGTAGTGAAACCGCTTTCCCCCATGGCGGTTTTACATTTGCCCAAAATCCCCCCTGAAACTCATATTCACTGTTCAATACATGTAAAACCGCCAGTGGTAATGGCGGTTTTGTCCCGAACCTGAAATGGGGTGACGTGCACCCCATAACATTAAACGTTTTTGAATCCGACCCATTTTGTTGAATATTTATTTTTTGAGCCCTTAATATTTATTCCTATGCTTCATATCCTCCACTTCTACAAAAATGGGTTATCCAAAGAACCTTACAAAAACCCAATTCCTAGGAAAATGAAATTCGTATGGATTTTGAGGGTATCCAAACGACCCCTTAGAATTCAAAGTATACTCTTTTATGGCTACAACGTTGTATGAGGATCCGATTCCACATTCTTTGATTATTATCCCTAAATTTGCTCAGCGCACCGTGAAGTGTCTTTCTGTGCGAAGTTCTGGAGCAGTAAATTGGTCCTTCGTTGGTTAATATCAATCCTTGATTCTTGTTTCTATTTACTCCGAAGATATATGGGAACAAATTTTATGTTGGTTGATTTCATTTATTTTCATTAACATTTCATCGCCCAAATGATCCATTAAAGTGAACCCTTGTTTTGTTCTTCTTCATGTGAGTATCATGAACATAGTGTCTTCTTAATTTGAACATAAAAGCATCATTTCGTCATGTATTGGGTCGAAACAAAATTCCAAATTGTATTTAATTCAAATATATTTATTTTAGACTTTTTAATTACACAAAAACCTGTCTTGATGAACCTTTTATGACCTATGCAATATGAGTGCTACTGCTCACGCAGTCCCTTGTGTTGGACCAGCTTAGGTATTTGTTGCGAGTATCCTTAAACATTTGATGAAACCATGAGTTTTATGATTCTAATTAAATACTCCTAATATTGTGTGAGAATCCCCAGTTCGTTTTATTCAGAGAATGCACCGAATTCATGCCCAAATGATCCCCCAACTTTGAGTCATGTCTTTAGAAACCTAAGAGTTTGCAACCTAATAAGTGTCACACTCGGTTTGAACAAGTTTTACTTGGTTTCTTGAGGCGGTTTTCTGTGATTAGAATGCTAGCTAACATATAGTTTACGATGTACTATGACTACGGAGGTTGTTGGATGCTTGATTTCCAATATGGAACAACCCGTGGTATCTAACAGGGTGTTTGGTTCACATTTCGGAATGAAAACGGTTTGGTAACAAAAATGGAAAGGGAGTGGAGACAAGTTTCATTCTTTTTAAATGTTGTTTGGTTAAATATATGAATTGAATGATTCCATAAGTAAGGACACAATTGTAAATTTCTCTTTAAATCAAAATAATCACCATCACCTCAATTATTCTCTCTCCTCCCTCGACCACCATGGTTGACCACCCGCCGCCGCCGTTCACCACCACCAACTAAGACCATCCTAATCATTGTCACCACAATTCTAACCATAATTGGATAATTAAGATTACTATGTAATTAGTTTGTCCAATTTCTGCTCAATTAATCGTAGATCTAAAGATTTAAGTTTAATTTTTTGTTTTTTCAATAAAATTTCAAATTAGGGGTGTGTGAGGCCGGCATTGATGATGGTTGTAGATGCTGTTGGCCAGAGTCAAAGTGGCGGAAGAGGCCATGGGGCAGCGACGTCGGGAGTGAAAGACAGAAGAGAAGGGAGAAGAGAAGGATAGAAAATAGGGCGAAAAGGGAAAAAGAAGGCCGCGTGGTTCTCGCCGGAGAAATAGCGGTTGACCGGTGGCCTCTCCGGCGGCAGTGGTGGGGCGTGCATCGCCGGCGATGGTGCGAGGTGGTCCAGTGAGGGGTTCGAAGTAGTGGGGTTTGGGTGTGGGAGGATAGAGAGAGGAAGGGAGGAGAGAGAAAATGATAAAAGGGGATTCAAACTGTTACCTTAAATTTTAGGTGAGTTTCGTTTTGGGGAATTAACAAAAGGGTTGGAAAGGGATTGGCAAAAAAAAAAAAAAAAAAAAAAAAAAAAAAAAAGGGAAATGGAGTAAAATAATAAATCTTTTTCCAATCTCCCCAAAAATCATGAACCAAACTCGCTCTAAGAGTTTATGGTATATAGCCGAGTAGTTAGGTGCTTACATTTTGGAGGATTGTTTTGCACATAAGCTAACTAATTATCACACAATTAATAGTAATCCAATTTGCTAGACCCGAGTTCGAAAATCGCAACGCACTATCCATTTTGATCAGTTAACTCATTAAATAAATTTTAGGGTTTTATTATATTGTATCTTATACACATATAATTTCCTTTGGGGTAACTATCTTTATCGGTGTGACCAATAGGGATTAGTTGATTATCGCTGCCATATGACAATAACGTTAAACTCTAACCAACCAATCATTTTCGATTCACGTTAATCAACTGACTTAGTATATCAGATATATCCTAGGTTTATTTCTAGTTAGATTTAATTAGTCAACGCATTATTGTCGAAGGACATTACTCCAACACATCCCTCCTTCAGAATCCCCTCTGCACACACTATATTCCGCCACGCGTAACTCGGATGATGACCTATACCAACATAAAAAAATTCATCGTTAGTGAAGTAACATACCTTCAACAGCCTGCTTGCCAATGCCTCCGTATTTGTATGCACCCGCCACGTTTGCTTCATCAATATCGCTTCATTGAAAGCCTCGATATTCCTAAACCCCATACCCCCCTTCTCCTTTGAGCGACACATTTTTCCCAAGCTACCCAATGGATCTTTCTCGCCCCTTCCTTCGCACCCCACCAAAAACGAGAAATGAGCGAATTGATCTCGTTGCACAGGTTTGACGGAATTTTGAATAACCCCATATGATAGGTTGGGATCGCCTAGGCCACGTCCTTTATAAGGATCTCTCTACCCTCAAAGGACATCATCTTCTATTTCCAACCCTTCAACTTTTCTCCAAATCCGCTCGTTAATAGTTATCAACCCCACACAATTATTTCTCCCCACTACTCCCGGCAAACCCAAATAGCGCTGGTGGACTTCGAGTAGTTGAGCATCCAGCAACCCGGCTAGTCTAATCCGCTCTCCATCATTGACATTAGCATTGAAAGAAACCTCTGACTTTTGTAGATTTACCCTATGGCCAGAGGCCATCTCATACACCCCTAGTATCCGTCTAACGCACTCAACATTATTGTCTCTCGCGCGGCAAAAAATGATATTATCGTCCGCGAAGAACAAGTGCGATATTATTAGTGCTCTCCTGCATATGGGAACTCCATACAATGCCTTCCTCCTAATAGCTTTTGCAATCAACCCTCGATAATTCCTCCACACATAAAATGAAGAGGTATGGTGAAATAAGACCCCTTTGTTAAATTCCACGTTGTGGGCAAAAAGGTGTAGCTGGAACTCCATCTATAACACTACGCCAAAAAATGCATATAACATCGGGTATAAAAATAAGAAGACACCAGTTATACCCGGTGTCTTGACTGCCGGTGTCTTATCATAAGATACCGGTTATAATGGGAAAAAGCGGTGTTAAAAATGAAGACATAAGACACCGGTTGTGTACAAAACCGGTGTCTTTTGTGTTAATTGGGAATTAAATTTGAGGACACATATGACACCGGGTATGTAAATAACCAGTGTCTTATGTTAAAAAAAAAAAACAAAAAATCTTGGGTTTATCGTGTTCAGACTGTTCTCTATCATCATCAACTCCTCCTTCCAAATCTTAGGGGCCGTTCGGTATTGTTGTAGTTTCTGGCACTACTATGGGAAAGGTCTCTAGCGACGCTTATAAACCTCTATTGTGATGTTTATTAGCGTCCCTAGGACCTATACCAACGCTAGAGAAAACGTCCCCTTAGCCAGTGTCCCTAGACCCTCTGGTGACGCTTTCCAATTGCGTCGGTATAGTCTCGAGAAAGCGTTCCCAGGTCCTAGCCATGCTTTCCGAGGGACGCATATAAGCGTTGGCAGCATATTCTCCAGGCATTTAAGTTGTCCTCTAGCGACGCAATTCATTGACATAGTGGGACGCTTTTACAAGCGTCGCCAGGCTTCCGAAGCTTTTAAAAGCATTGCTTTAAGCGTTGGGACACACAGAGATTCACCCTACCTGTAACAATTTACCTGCACCCCCCGACGCTTTCGGAGGTGCTGCCTCAAGCGCCGCCGGACATATTAATCCCACCTCCCTGCGCCTAATTCAAAATGCATAAACTAGCGGCCAAATTTAAATGAAACCAAAACAAATCACATGAACTACTCGGCAATATTGTGCTCATAAAGCTAATATTATATTATAAATTCGTAACATTGTTGCAAAATGTTACAACGCAAAAGAAAGACATTACACTAATATCTAGTCGATTTCAAGAATCGACACATTAACATCTCTAATGAATTACATCAAGTTAGGACACTAAGTGTCATCCAAAAAGCACTACATGAGATCTATCATTAACTTAGTACATACGACTAAAGTTATCCACCACCTCCACTGAGCTTTAATATCATTGTACGAATGCCTGCATATAGAAACAAGCATATTGTCATGTTTGAAAGTTCTACCATCAACTTGTGCAGATTACGTACATGTTTCCCTAGTCTAACAAAATCCACATTCGGAAACGTTCATGCTTGTGTAAACAGAAGCTTGCATTAGTGACTACCCTACAGGAAACATCCCATCTTGCGCCCCTCAATTGATCACTACCCACAACTTCCAGTTTAAGACAAGACATACGGGTCTCTATATCAAACCTATCCCACCTTAGTCCCTCAATTGCTAATCCATATTAAAATGCTAGAAGGCCTATAACTCTGCCAAACCTTTCAAAAGCTACATCCAGGAGGCTCTGAAGTGTTATAAGAAGACGTTTGCTATTCGTGACTACCTAGCCATCTACAGCATATACACTTGCCCCAGCAAACACTAGACATTATGTTTTAATTTTTACTTAAAAGAAAGCGTAAACATGTATGAAGAATTAACAGCCTTTTCACACTACTCCAGGTAACACTAGCTAACACTAACTACTGAAGTTCCACTATATTTGTCATAATACTTTTCCACTCCACAGTCGTCTTTTTATAAGGATCAACAATAATACATCACTCCCAACATTACCATTCCGTCTAAATCATACATCATGTTTCAAATTAACCAGGAACATTTCACAAACACATTTAAAGAGCAAGGAACAGAAAAATTGATCATCTCCACAAGTTAGAATAACTAACCTTATATTTGTAGTTTACTGCTTAGATGACATGTTGGGCAAGAGGTTCAAATTAGATTCATCAGCATTGAGTGAAGTAGGCGTCATCACAATCTGGAACATGTTATAAAGATTAATCAGATGAATAAGATGCAAATAAACTTGGAAGGAATCTACCTAATCTCAAACATTAGCAAGTAAGCCATCATACAGGTACCTCGTCATTTGTTGTTTCATGAAAATCATCCTGGGTACCAGCTGATTTATCAGTTGCTTCACTATCTGTAACAGACCCAATAGAATATTCATCTTCAGAACTAGAATCATCCAATTCCGAGTCATCAGTGTACTCTCTCAGCTTTCTTTTCAGTTTACCAATGGTATCACCTTGCTTTGTGATTATCTTATCTTGACGTTGAAGACACTGTACAACCGTATCCATTTGCTCTCTCACTTTGCGAAGAAGATACTCCGAAACTGTTTCATCTTTTGAAGTCATGTTCAAGCCCTTGTAAGAACGAGAATAGGCAGACCTTTGACCAAAACTTTGAAGGTGTGACACCTAATCCTAGACCACGAACACGCCCGTACTTGTCTTTACCTAACACCTTCGTAACAGCATCCTCATCAGCTTGATAGAATCCTCCTCCACATTCAACCTTAGAAATTTTGGCCTGTAAAGGGCATGATTAAAAACACCTAAAAATATTTATAAGTAGCTTAGTAGTAGACACCTTAGGGTATAATTGACTTACGGTAATATCTGCATCTTTCTTGTGTTTGTGACATTTCAGATAAAGTTCAGCTCTTGTTGGAGGCCGTCTGTACAATTTTTCCTTGCAAGTAATAAATAAGCCTTAATTAGATATTAAATTTTACCATATCAGTCTTTAAGAAACACACAGAGTCGTCAAGTCATACCAATTCTTCAGCAACACGGGCATGACTTTTAGTACCCGTTGTAGAAACTGGCCTGATCTTTGCAGCAGCTTTTTTAAGAGATTTCTTACTGTTTTCGCATCGTTTCTGTGAGAATGGAATGTTAGATCATATCTATCACACATATGTGCTTATTGGAGTAAAGAACAAAAATAACTTAAGATCTTATAACAGTAGATAATATTACCTTTCCTTCATCGGACCTCCAAAAGTTAACAAGACTAATCCATTGATCCGAAACAACATTCTCTGGGCAAGCATCATGCACAACAGAAATAGGATTGGTTTCAGAATAGTGTTGCCCTTTCAAGCTACATTTGTGGTCTCTCCATTTGGCCCCATTTGATTTCAATATCCAATATTCAAGTGCTTTAGGGTGTATAAATCTTTCCTGATTACGATAAGAAGCAAATAGACACATTGTGCAGTTAAAACCAAAAATATATTCAAGTTGTATATAACTATTTCATTTACGAAAAAATCACAATAAGATTACCTCAACTTCTTTGAGTATCATTACTTGATTGTTTCCCTTGTTTCCCTCCTTTAAGACATTCCACCTTGTGTAAGATAATGAGCAAAGCCCTCCATTTCTCACAATTGTTCCACAAAAACCACCTAAAACTTGCGACTCGACTCCAATAGGCTGGCCAAATTCGTTCACTTCGACAACTATACGTTGTCCTTTAGGAAGATTCCAGATATCTGCAAGAACAGTTTTCCCACGACGTTTCTCTCCATTTGGACCTATAGTCAAGGTTAAACGAGGTGTAGATTATAATTGAAATATATATTAACTCATTTGTATGAACCCAAGATAAAAATTTGGTATACATTGACCATACCCAAAACGTTGTACTCATAAAGTCGATTGGCATCAGATTGATTGTGACGAGTTCTCGTAGGACCTCCAGGAGCTGCATCTGTTGTTGATTGAACTTGATGGTGAATTTGATCATTTCGACTAGCAACGTTATTGCTCAAAGTCATATTTTGCTCCTGATTAGTATCTTCAGTACCTGAAATAGTGCTCCAAAATAGCATCTGATGATTCACATATGTACTATTTTCTAGACTGAAAAGCCCAAGCTTAGCAAATTGATAGTGCTGGAAGTGGAGAGTGAAGCACCGAAAAACAAAATTCTGGAGCTTAAGAGTAACATGTACTCTGATGTCCAGGAAAGGACTCTAGAGAAGATGTGTTAAATGTTGTACATGATTTAGCTAGTTACCTTGATTTATATTGCTGGAGGAGCCATTGTGATTCGAATTCCCACCTTGTTGTAGTTGAGGATCTTGTGTTGTGATTCGCAACCTCTTGCACTTTTTAGACATATTTCACTGTATACCACAACAAACACATCATATCATATTGAAATATTACAAGCTCACATATGGAACTTTGACTGACATACGCCTATTCATGCCCCAACTAAATAGAAAAAAATTAAAAGATAGAACTAATACAAAAGACAATAGACATTTCACTGTATACCACAAGAAACACATCATATCATATTGAAATATTACAAGCTCACAAATGAAACTTTGTCACACATACGCCAATTCATGCCCGAACAGAATAAGCAAAAAGTAAAAGATAGATGGACCTAATACAAAAGACAATATAATGTTTAAAAAAATCCAACAACTATTAGCAATTAAACATCATCAACTATTGTTCCTTCAACATTAGGTCTAGCCCAACTACGTCGCCCTTGATCATTCACAAGTATGTTATTTAGAAAAGATATATGGTATGGTGCATCCTCACGATCTTCCCTAAGAGAATCATCTTCCACATCGTGCTTTCCTTTAGGCTTTAGTTTAAGTGCAACAGACCAGTCGAGGTTCACTTGATCTTGTACATAAAACACTTGGTCAGCATCTTCAGCAAAAACATACGGCTCATCTTGCAATCTTTCTCCTGTGTGTATCAACCGAGAGAAGTTAACAAGTGTGAAGCCGTACTCATCTTTTTTTATCCCTCTTCCTGGACTAGTATCAACCCACTCACATTTAAACATCATTTTCGAATACCCCCCTAAATATTTCAACTCAATGATATGAGTTAGACGTCCATAATATGCAATATCTCCTAAGACTGGGTTTCTATCACTAGAACTAGAGTAGCTTGATGTCTTCGCTATTACAACAACCCCACTATTTTGAGTGCATCTATCATAGTGTTTGCTCCTAAATTTAAAACCATTGACACTGTAGCCTCGATACTCCGTGGCTACATCAAGTGGTCCACGAGCAAGCATGCGAAGATCTTCTGGTAAACAGTCAGGGTCTTGCGTAGACTCCAGAAAGGCAACCTAGTTCAATTATGTAATGTTAATAATAAACTGATCCAAATACTAAACAAAAAATCAGTCACTAGCTTACTATACTTACACGCTCTCTAAACCAATCATGGAAAGTTTCGTGTTGTATTCGCTCTATTTGATTGAGTGAAAGACGTCTCGGACGACTACGTCTTTTTAAGAGCGCTGCATGCTCTCTACATTTTAGACGAGATAAGTGACTTAGAAACTTGAACACTAAAATGAATGAAAATATTTTACCATTATTAGACAGACTTACCGGAGAAATGGTTTGACTTTAGAAGTATTAAAAAGAATATATCGATGTGCTTGAACCTTGTTAACTAGATCCAAAGTCAGATTTTTAGGCTTTCCATGTGGCTTCCCCAATTTTGAAAATATGGAATTTTCATCAGTTCCTCCTGCCTCCACAGAAGCATCCTCGACTGCAATTTTGAAAAGTAATCTGAACTTCTCAAACCCTTTGAGGTAAAGAGAACAAAAGTTCATGCACTCATCAGCCAAATAGCTTTCAGCTATAAAAGCTTCCGGGTGAGCTTTGTTATGAACATATGACTTCAGTGTTCCAAGGTATCTTTCAACAAAGTACATCCATCTAAATTGCACAGGACCTGCAACTTTTGCTTGAGTAGCCAAGTGTGTGACCAAGTGTACCATAATTGTGAAAAAGCCAGGTGGAAATATCATTTCTAAATGGCACATGATGTTTGGAATACGCCCTTCAAGTTCATCAACATCGTCTTCTTTTAGAACCTTGCCACACAAATCTCTAAAAACACCGCACAAGTCCAACAAAATAACAAACACATCCCTTGAAATAAGTCCCCGTAATGAGACCGGGAGTATTTGTTGCATTAGGATATGGCAATCATGACTCTTAAGCCCATGTAGCTTGTTTTGCAAAAGGTTTACACACCTTGAAATGTTCCCCGCATATCCATCTGGAACTTTAAGACCATGGAGGGACCTAAGAAACGATTGCTTCTCATCTCGGGACATAGTATAAGGAGCAGGAGGTAAGTACTTTCTCTTGGATGAACCCCTCTCTTGCGGATGGAGTTCTTCCCTTATTCCCCAATCTTGCAAGTCTTTACGAGCATTGAGATTGTCTTTCGACTTGCCCTCCAAATTGAGAATGGTACCAACAATATTATCACATACATTTTTTTCTATGTGCATGACATCAAGGTTATGGCGAATTGAATTAGTCTCCCAATAAGGCAATGTGAAAAAAATGCTCTGCTTTTTCCAAGTTTTAGAATTTTCAAAGTCAGTAATGCCTTCTATCTGACATAACTCGTCAACCCCTGATAATACATTCGGTTTTTCTCTCAACTCTTCTTCGCCGTTAAAAACTTCTGTATTGAACCGAAAATCATGATTGGACTCCAAAAAGCGACGATGACCCATAAAACAGTATTTATGGCCGTTGTTCAACCATTTTGAAACAGTTTCAGAATTGCAACAAGGACATGCTTTCTCTCCATGTACGCCCCAACCAGAGAGCATACCGTAAGCTGGAAAATCACTAATTGTCCAAAGAAGCCCCGCATACATTTGAAACGTTTCATCCTTAGAAGCATCATAAGTTTCGGTTCCATTATTCCACAAGTCAATTAATTCTTCAAGAAGAGGCTGTAGATACACATCAATTTTATTTCCAGGACTAGTAGGGCCCGGAATGAGAGTTGATAGGATAAGGGATGAAGGCTTACAACATATTTCAGGGGGCAAATTATACGGTATTAGTACCACAGGCCAACAAGGGTAAGTTGTACTAAGCATCCCAAAAGGATTGAACCCGTCACTAGCTAGCCCAAGTCTAACATTTCGACTCTCTGCCCCAAATTCACCATGCGTCTTATCGAAGTTTTTCCAGGCTTCAGAATCAGATGGATGCTATAATACCCCATCTTCGCCTTCACGGTTTTCAGCATGCCATCTCATCAAAGATGCAGTGTGTTTGAACATAAAAAGCCGCTTTAGCCTAGGTTTCAATGGGAAATAACGCAAAACTTTAGCAGGAATACCCTTCTTCTTTATGCGACCCGATGCTGTTTTCTCCCTCTCTCTTTTCCACCTTGAAGTTCCACACACCGAGCATGCATCATCATCAGCCTTATCTTTCCAGAACAACTGACAATGATTAGGGCAAGCATGAATGTTCTTATACCCAAGGCCCAACTTTTCAATAACTTTTTTCGCCTCAGCAAATGACTTAGGTAATTTTATACCATTGGGAATAGCTTGTTGCATAATTCCCAACAAGTCACTAAAAGACTTGTTGCTCCACTTATTGGTACTCTTTGTGTAAAACAAGAGCACCAAGAAAGATAACTTAGTTAGCTCACACCCTGGCCACAACTCTTGGTCAGCATCACTAAGCAAACTATAAAAGCTTTCAGCTTCTTTGTTTGGACTCTTAGTAGATGGATCAGTGTTTAGTGTATTATCATCTACATCATGCATGTCACAATCACCAGAATCAGGCATATCGGAATCAACTACATGAGGCATATCACCCTCTTTATATCCGTAAGCGTCATGTACTAACTGGTGTAAACTCTCATGCATTTCATTCTGATTTTGGACCTGAGACTCATGAGCATTGGATGTTTCTCCTACGAATTCTCCATGAAAAGTCCAAATCGGGTAATTAGGTTTCATCCCAAATTGAAGCAAGTGAATATGAACCTCATCTTTATGCAAAAGTTTCTGGTTAGCACAATTCTCACAAGGACACCAAATTTTCCCACTAGAAGGATGATTCCTAGTTGCATAAGTGATAAATTCGATGACTCCTACTTGGTACTGGGGGCTATGTAATGGCGAAAACAACTTTTCTTTGATCATTCTCAAATCCATGATTACTTTTCTAGCTGCCTAACTCCAGCCTCGATCCTTATCTATCAATCCCGCTTAAAACAAGAGCTTCTCTGAAGACACCGAATAATGATGTTAATAGTACCCTGATGATGTAGATTTTTTCAGGGTTGCAAATTGACAGATTCCTACCCTTCTTCTCCTATTTAGACAGAAATTGACCTAAAGACTAACATAGCAAAAGAATGGACAAACACTACAAACTTATGAATAAAAAAATTAAAAATTTCATGTTGTCATGATGGATTTGGTTCTATCCTCTTGATATGAGCCTCCACAGTCCACACCTAACTACTTGGACATTAATATCTACCAATCTTGATTAGCAGATAACAAGGTCATCAACAGGAACCTTTAATCATGGACTTAGCTGTCATTGTTTGATACTGATGAAACTATATATCATGATTTGGCAGATTATACGGTTACACTAGAAACAGATGTATGGCTAGCATCATGGTATACAGAGTTCAGGCAAAGGGAAGAACATCAACGACAAGTGTGCTAACGTTTCTAGATGTCAAACAATGCAAGCTTCAGGTTTAAAATAAACGAAGAGTCCGAGAAACATAGACTGAGTGCCATTAGCGATCAAAAGATGTTCTTTCGGAAACACGAAACAGCACTCTGTTCTAATTGAGTGAAAATTCTACGTCCTAGCTAAAACTTCAATCAAACTGACAAACTCTTAATGAACATCAGCACATGGAGATCAAAGTACATAGCCTCAACTTTCTATTACCACTATGATTACCACACTAAAAAGAGAGGCCAGTCATATTATTATTAGTACTATTTCCTCATATTAAGATTCCTGATGTTGCTTACTTTATGCAAAATCACGGACTCATTGCAACTGTACTGCAAAGGTACAACAACTTTCTGATTTTTTCCTATGTGATTTTGTAGAACTCACTTACAGTAGCTAATAAGTAGCATCTATAACCCTCCATGTGTAACCTGCCACTGTTTTTTAGGTGTCTATTTGAAAATAATTTCTTGACCAAATAATCTACAAGTATCTTCTTTTGTTGGCTTCTTCTAACAGTTTCGGTTACAAAGACATTGACAGTACTAACTAACCAACAACTACTCATCTTGAGAACCACTATTCTCACACCATTATTCACCAGAGTTGGCAATTGGCAATCCCTGATTCGACCCGACACGAAAGCATCACACAAACCTGACTCAAATCGATCAAACTTTCGCACTATCACGAAAACACAACACAAATCCGACTCAAATTGATTAAACTTTTCCCACTATTTTGCTAGCCTTTACCATTATTCACATTGCGGAAAGACATTGCTATCATCTATTAAAAGAAAATGGATATACAGCAAGACAAAACAACAAGACGCCGGTACAAGAACAGCCATCAGGAAGATTGGGATGACGACAGTTGGATCCTCTTCAAATGACCGTTCTATCAAATAAGTACTTAGTTTAATTCCCTCTAGTTATTATTATTATTCATGGTCCTAATATTGAACCTATCACTACCAAAATGGGGAGAACAATTACACTATTTCACTGCTTGAAATGCACACCATTAGGCTTATACCCAACACAACAATAAATCAACAATTAAAAGTTAATTTCAGCAGATAAATCAACAAAGTTATCAACTTTATCCCGTTTTACAGTAAATTAATGGCAACTACGGTGGAAAATCAATATAAAAAAACACTTAAAAACACAAACTAACATAGTCACAACCAACACAATCAATAAAAAAACTAAACAATTAAAAGCACAAACTAATATAATCTATTGTCAAATTTCTGGAATTGAAGAATTGAACATACAGTTTAGCAGATAATTTAGCGTCAACGTGACTGATGTTGGCGAGAATTTGATGCCCAACTCCTTAATTAATCTGATAATTTGGAGAAAAAATATGAATCAAATGAATGATTAATCAAATTGATATCGCAGGAAATAGAAGCAGAAACTCTTCATGCCAAATAATCTTACCAAAAAATAATTTCTAAAATCAAGAGAAAGCTTTCATTTCTTACCGATCGAGAGAGATGTGGGCTGTCGGCGTGATTGAAGACGGTGGCTAGATGTGCGGCACCTGAAATAGAGGAATCGACGGTGGCTAGATGTGCGGCACCTGAAATAGGGGAATCGACGGTAGCTAGATGTGGGCTGCCGGCGACGGAGGAGATGAAGCCGTCGCTTTTCAGCCGCACCTGAGATTGGTAAATCGCCGACAGGCAGGTGAAAATCAACGTGTGAAGCTGGTGTTGTTCTTTTGTTTTTTTAATTTCTTTTTGCTTTTTTTTTTCTCAATTAAATTTTGGTTTTCAGATGGGTAAGCGCCAATTATCGTGCAGTATTGCGCCAACTTTTTTCATTTATGCGCCAAAATACTGAAATAGATAGGTACGCTTTTAGGGCAACGCTTCCAAGAGCGCTCCAGACGAAAAATAATTCTCATATATCTATGGTTGTATTTATTCATGTAGTACTATAGCGACGCTATCAAGCAACGCTTATCAAAGCGCTTCTAGTTTTGTTCTAGTTTTGTTCATAAAGTAGCTCTGCAACACTTTTTAAGAAAAAGCGTCCCTAGTACTGCGTTGCAAAAGGCCTAATTTCTAGTAGTGTGATTTTCTGTTTTTTTTCTAAAAACAAAATCAAAACATGTTCGATAATTCTTGTTGCCAAAAACAAAGTTGCCTTAGTTTTACAAATAAACACTCCGTTTTTCCAAACCAATTTTAATGGTTTCTAAAAACAAGTTTTAGTTGTGAAATTAATAACCATCCTTCTTCAATTCGATACCTCTGAGTTACAGACCTCAGGCAGCCCACTATCCACAACGACCACCGTCCACTCTTTACCGCCGATCTCCGATGACGGACCACTGTTCACCGCCGATCTTCGACAACGGTTGTTTTTTCGATCTATTGATGCTATACAGGCGATTTAAAGAACGAATCTCGACCCCCGATGAATCGATGATCCCTTTTCCGATCAAAAGTTCTGCGCTTTTCAACTGATTATCTCTGAGTTAAGATCATTGACAAACTTATAGTGGGAGTGGTGGAAATGGTCGGACTACAGTCTTTTAAGGTGTAGAATTGGGAGTAGTTGAGATCGGTGATGCTATGGAGGGTGGTGGGTTGAAAACAAAGATGGCCATGAAGGTTGGTGTTGTGTGCCCGTGTGGGACTGTGGGTGGGCTAAGACTTGAGATATGCAGGGTGCGAGTGTGGTCGTGAGGAGGGAGGGGAAGAGATAATAATAAAGAATGTTGGATGTAAATTTTAAATCAATTTATAAAATTGTAAGATTCCAAAACAAAAAACAGTTTTCGGTTTTTGAAAAACAAAAAACAAAAAATCATAAATGATACCGAACAGACCCTTAGCTTCTCCTTCTGCCTTCTAGTACTTTTCCATCTCATCTTGCAACGATTTCTCTGTTTCCTCTACAGCTCTACTACATAGACCTAAAATGTGATAACAAAACATAATTAAACACAACACCAAAAAAAAATCATCATAAAAAAGAAACAAATAAAAGAAAATCACAAGGAAATTAAAAATGATAACAATCACTATATGGTGCTGATGTTTAGAAAATCTGGGTTTAGGGTAGAAAAATACACGCACTTGAAATCAAAAGAGTAGTAAATGAAAAAGGATCAGAGATCAATCAAAAATGAATAAGTGATTGATTAAAAACGAAAAACAGAAAAACCAACGTACCTGTCACCAAAATCATGAAACATGATAGTGAAATCAAACTTCCTTAGAGATTTGGAATAACAACACAACATCAAACACTGTTAAAACAAATAAAAACGAAGACAATTAATTTCTAGATCTATAAAAAATCACACAATACACATTCCCCCCTCCCCAATCTCAACCCTAAATAAATTCCTAATTTTATCTAAAATAACATAAAACTCGAATTAAATACCAAAAACAACATTTTACCTAAACCGTCAAATAGTTGTACCATCATGTAGAGATGACGAAGAGAAGATTCAAAAGATGAGGGTGTTGGAAGAAGGGTAAATGATTGAGGAAGAAGATGAGGGTTGATATATTTGGAGAAGGCTAGGAGATGGAGTTGATGATTGGGGATTTGAGGAGAGAGATAAAAGGGGTTTGTTTTGTTGAACAAGATGGGGTGATTATACGTACAAGGAGATGGGTGAGAGGCGGATAAAACAACGTGATATTACATTTTTTTTTTTAATGATACATAAGACACCGATTTTAGACACAACCGGTGTCTTATGTGTTCACTACGCATTTTTTTTGTTTTTTGGGGAACATCTACGACACCGGTTTCTCAAAAAACCGGTGTCAAATGTGCTCCTCAAATTATTATTATTATTTTTTTAATCTTTTCATATTTTTATTTTTAAAAATACCCTTTTCTGGAGTACCATATGACACCGGTTTTACTCAAAACCGGTGTCTTATGTCCAAATTTTTTTTTTTCTGTAATAAGATAAATTTTTTAATGTTTTTTTCGCTGAGTGGGTTAATGATCTTCTCTGGGGTAACATATGACACCGGTTTTACTCAAAATCGGTGTCTTATGTCCATTTTTTTTTTTTTTTGGTAACTTATGACACCGGTTTTCTTATAACCGGTGTCGTATGTCCAATTTTTTATTTTTTATTATTTTTAGCTAAGTGAGGAATTGCGCGCAAATGGACTGGGGAAGCATTTGACACCGGTTGATTGAAAACCGGTGTCTTATGTTTTTCAGACACCGGTTCTAAGCCTACCGGTGTCATATGTACCGGTGTTAAATGCCGTTTTTGGCGTAGTGTAAGCATGGCTGACTCCACAATAGCGATACATCTCATCACCATGACCCTCCGTCTCACACAAAAACCCACCCTCTCCATTGCCGCACACAGAATCGGACACTCTGCTCAATCATACGCCTTAATTACTCATGTCCAGCTTAAACCCTACATACCCTATACCCCCACTATGGTGCGAGCGCATGAAACAGAATACCTCAAAAGCAATAAGGGCGTTATCAGTAATAAGACGCCTCCGATGCAACCCCTGGGAAGAAAATCTTTAACTCGTTTGCCAACACGTTTGACACAAGTTTTTAAATCACATTGCATAAACTAATCGGCCGAAATTCCGTCATCATTGTCGGCTTACTAACCTTCGGAATAAGGATGAGTATCTTATGAGATATTGATGGATAGAGGTGATGTCTTAAAATGTGATAAAGTCATATATAATTTCATGGAGGGACTAGCAATTATTTGATATTTGACACTAACTTATATATTGTGAAATGTCTCCAAAAGTTATATCAATGTTTTAAAAACTGGACCGGACATCTAACCGATTGTTTTGGGGGTTCGATGGGTCAAATGGTTCGACCACATCAAAGTCATAATTTTAAAAATAATAAAATAATAAAAATATAAATATATGGAGTATATGGAAAAAGGCTCAAACCGGTCAAAATCGGGTTGAACCAACCACCAGTTCACTACCGTTTTTTACCGGTTTGATTGAGTTTTGACCATCCTCGATTTTGTACGCTAATTCGACCGGACCACTTGCCGGTTCGCGGTTAAACCTATTCAACCGACTGGTCCGGTTTTTAAAACATTAGGTTATGTACAATCTCATAATCAGAAATCTAATTATTGGTAATTGTCTACACAGGTTAAATAAAATGCAAGTAATAGATCATATATAAGGGGTTAAATAGTTGTTCATAAATCTAGAAGTTAAGCAAACATAGAAAAAAAAAAATGAACTATACGGAAAAAGAGAACGAGCGGCGAAATTGAGGCGATTTCTCAGAAGGAAGATCCAGCCATGGCAAGATCCAATTCTTCTGGAAAATCTCGAGCTAAATCACAAAATAGAGCTAGTAAAAGGAAGGCTAAGCAGCTTCAAAAACAAAAACAACTTATAAATCAGAGTAATTGCCCATCCTCATCTGATGCCCAAAAACACAAAAAGACTTCAAAAATTCAAGGTATCCCTCGCCTGAATTGATCTGATGAATACGAGGAGCATGAATCGATTGGTGGGGATGTACACTTAGGAGAGGAGCAACCTGTGGTTGAGGAAGAATTTGGGGGAAGAGAGGGTTGTACAAAGACCCCTTCCTTCCAAATGGGATTTTTGTCGTGAGATTTAAGACAATGGAGGAAAGGGACTTGGTCATGAATTCTGGTCATTACCTTTTTGATAATAAACCTTTAGTTATTAAGGAATTGACTGAGGATTTGGACCTATCAAAGGAGACGGTGAAAACTGTACTACTTTGGGTCAAATTAATGAGGTTGGAATTAAAGTTTTGGACTGAAAACTGTATTCAGAAAATTTCTGGTCTGATTGGTAAGTATATTAAGTGTAATAAGGCCGCAAAGGATAAGGCTAGATTGGGATGTGTTAGAGTTCTGATTGAGGTTGACATAAACTAGGAGTTCCCAGATACTCTTGAATTTGGGGTTGAAAATGGAGTAATTGTTGTGCAATGTGTAGAATATTAGTGGAAACCAACTTTGTGTAATATTTGCAAAAGAATAGTTCATGTGGGTGAGCAGTGGTACAAGGAAGACATGTGCTAGGAGGGAATGAAGAGCTAAAGAGAAAGAACCTACCAGGCATGCTCCTCGACCTCAGCAAGTTTGGAGCCCTATCCCCAATCAAAACAATACTGCCTTTATTACTCCTCCAAACCCTGTTACAAGGCTTGTGTCATCTGCTACTAATCAAATGACCAATCAAGCTCGAAACACTAGCAAGCAACTGATTTTAACTCCTTAGATGACTTTAAGCCAGTTTGGTATGCCACGCCAGGGGTTAACTTTTGTTGCTACTGTGAGGGAAGAAACTGGTTGTCACGCCCCAAAACGAATATTGGAACATAACAGACGACTACCCACAAAAGTAGGCTAAGCCTTTCTTATTCTTCTATCGTCGATGATCCAAAACAAATACTACAAAGTATTGTACATCCGACAATTAATATACAGACAACTATAATCGCCATTGATTGGAATACAAGGTTAACTTGGTCGTGCCTCACTCAAATTCCCGTCTTCTGCTAAGTCTAGTCACCTGAAATAGGTTATTATTGAAAGGGTGAACTCAACAGCTCAGTAAAAGACAATCTCTAATTTAACCGGATCAAGCAAGTGCCAATAGAAAGAAACAAGTAATTATTCATATAGTACAAAAATTCTCAGAAGTGGGTATTAATTGTTCTGGTTAGTTCAGAAGTTCTGTGCCAGTTTAATCCTTTGGCAGGGCCAGACGGATATCCTCAATTCACAGTTAGCCAGAACATATAACTAGCTACAATTCAAAGTACTTAAGAAAATATTCACATTTCACAGTACTTGATCCTTTTTCAAAAATAAGCATTTATAGAGTATACGAAAAATAATACTATAAGCTAAATCAGAAAAAAGTCCCTTACCTGATATTCGAACCGCCGCGATGTTTCTTCTACGTGTTCTCTCGTTCTAAGTAATAAGTGGCGCGTAAGTTATTTATTTAAGATCACTCTGTTATTCTAATTATGTTGTCGACTAAGTTTAAGGGTTAACTGTCCAATAGTCCAAATGATGTCCAATGTCCAAGTGATACCTAAAATGGGTTTATGTCTCTTATTTGCTCGAGTTATTATTTTGATCAGATTAGTATATCAAGTGGTAGGTTTTCACTCTATGGTTATTTCACCGATGGAGTATTTCCGCCTGGTTACTTCTTACCATCGATTTACTATCTTCACCACATATACATCAACAATTAATCTTGAGTTAGTTGTTACCAACAATGATGTTCACAAACTGGGGCCGAGTTACTTACACCGTATATAACTACTCGCCACAAGATTAATTATTGGAAACGTGTATAATAATAACGACGTTGTTTAAAGATATTAATTCAAAAATAGTTTAAGTAACATACCTTACTCGAGTTAAGTCGTAGTAACTAAATTGGCAGAACCTTGGTAACAATAGACTAACCCTCTTGCAGGAATACGCTTAATTATTTCGTAGTTTATATTTGTGAGACTTTACAACACTCTTAACTCATTTAAACTTCTCATTCTCTTCCACTTAAGTAATTGTTGCTTTATCAATTTTGATGAAAAAAAGTTGCTATTTATTGAGAGAATTGTCCATGAAAGAACAATACTTCATCTTATGGCAATCCTCGATTTAAGGGATTTCAAGAAGATAAGATTAAACTAAATAGTGCAAGGATAAGTAAAATACTATTTGTTTTCTATAATTACATATTAATCTAAACTTAACCCTATGCAAATCTTGAAACAAAAAGCAAACATACAAAGAACCCTGAATTGTCCAAATCGAACTCATAGTCTTGCATAGTTCCATCTTGTTTTTCTATATCGATAATTAATGACATTACTAATAGTAGTGATAGTAATACTATTGACATTAATACTATTGAAGGAAATAGTAATACTATTGAAAATAATACTATTTAAGGAAATAGTAATACTATTAGCGATAATACTATTTAAGGAAATAGTAATACTTTTGGCAATAACATTAATACTATTTGTAGTAATATTGTACTCTTGGAAATAGTATTAGAACTAACAAAAACGGGTCATTACACTGGTATTGTGGATGTGATTGGTAGTGTGTCATGGCTAATTTGGGATTTTGGAATGTCAGGGTTCTCAACATTCCTACAAAACAGAGAGAGAGATAAGAAGATTCATTGATAAATATGATGTAGGGCTTTTTGGACCCTTAGAAACGAAGGTGAATGTAATACCTCAGATTTCAAAGGAAATTTCTAAGAGATTAAAGGCTCATATGAGGTGTTTAAAGGGATTGATAGTGCTACTCATACCAACAAAGTCGACCTTCCTTTTAGGAAGCCCATGTGATTAGAACTCCAAACTTAAGCGTGAGTGACCTCTTGGGAAGTTTCCCATGGTGCGCATGAGTGAGGTCAAAATAAGCCGAGAGGACCCGTGTTGGTATGTGAGGTCAGCCCATAGCCTGACAAACTGGCATAAGTGACTACTCTCGGCTCATGCGATGAGTCGGGGTGTTACAAATGGTATCAGAGCAACCCTGCGACCGCGTGTTGATCCTGTGGTCAGGAGTGCCCAGGTCAGCAGCCTAGCGGGGGGAAAATCCTGCAGTTGGACTATGGTTGGCTGCCAGTTGCAACGAGGATGTTGCTTTCTTAAGAGGGGATGAATGTAATACCCCAGATTTCAGATGAAATTTCTAAGAGATTAAGGGCTCACATGAGGTGCTTAAAAGGATTCATAGTGCTACTCATACCAATAAAGTCGAATTTCCTTTTAAGAAGCCCATGTGATTAGAATTCCAAAGTTAAGTGTGCTTGACTAAGAGTAATTTCAGGATGGGTGACCTCCTGGGAAGTTTCTCAGGGTGCGCATGAGTGAGTTCAAAATGCGCCGAAAGGACCCGTGTTGGTCTGTGAGGTCAGCCAACAGCCTGGCAACCTGGCATAGGTGACTATTCTCGGCTCAGGCGATGAGTCGGGGTGTTACAATGAAGAATATTAATAGGATTCACCCTAGTTTATTTGAAGGTAGAAGTATCTGTACTAATAATAATATGCATCCAGGAGGGAGAATTTGGTTGATTTGGAATCCAATAAAACTTAGTTTGCAAATTGAACTAGTTATTAGCCCAATTATTCATGTTAAGGTTACTAATTTGAGCTCTAATAAGAACTATGTTGTCACTATGATATATGGGTTAAATGATGCTAAGGATAGAGAGATTATGTGGGCTGAGCCTGGGTTATTTGTGGCGCTTTCAACAATGTGTTATTTCCAAATGAAAGGATTGGGGCTTCTGTCACTAATGCTGAAACTAAAGGTTTTCAAGAATGTGTGCAGAAAATTGGGTATATGATATTAAAATGAATGTGAATTTCTACACCTGGAACAACAAGCAGAAACATGATAAGAGGGTGTTCTACAAAATTGATAGGGATATGTGTAATGCTGACTGGCTTTTGATGTTTCCTGAGAGTACTGCTTATTTCTACCCTGAAGGGCTTTATGATCACAGTCCTTGTGTCATTAGTCTTCAGCAAGAGATGAGACAAGGAACGAGAAGCTTTAAATACTTCAATATGTGGAGTAAAGAGGAGGGCTTTGAGGAGATGGTTAAGACTAATTGGAGTGTTAGTGTAAGAGGTACTTTAATGCTTCAAGTGGTATGGAAGCAGAAGAGGATGAAAAATTCACTTAAAAAACTCAATAAGGATAAATTGTCAAATATTGAGAAGAAAGAAGCTCAGGTTTACTTTGAGTTGATGGAGATTCTGAATAGATTGCATAATGATCCTAGTAATGAGGAAATTAAAGCTAAGGAACTCCATATAGGTGAGCTATATAGATTTTTGTTTAAAGCCAAAGAAAGTTTCCTCAGGCAAAAATCTAAGGCTCATGGTTGAAGGAAGGGGATGATAACACTGCTGTCTTTCATTGTACTATTAGAGCCAGAAGAGTAAAGAACAGTGTCAGCCAGATTCTGTACATTCATGGTGTAGTGAAATCAGATGGGAAGGATATTCAGAATGCTTTTTTAGAGTTTTATACTCAATTACTTGGTCTGGATAATAGCTGTTCTCATGTGCATATTCCAACTGTGAGGAAAGGTAAGATTGTAACAGAGGAGATGGGTGTGAGGACGATGAGAACTGTCACAAAGGAGCAAATAAAAAAGACAATGTTTGATATTCCAGGTAATAAAAGTCTTGCGCCTGATGGCTATTCTAACCAATTTTACAAGAATACATGGCACATAGTGGGGGACGATTTATGTGATGCAATTCTGGACTTCTTTGATAATGGGAGGATGTTAAAACAGATGAACAATACTATATTTGCACTTATCCCAAAGGTGCAAAGTCCAAGCACTGTTCTGGAATTTAGACCAATTGCCTGCTGCAACACTATCTATAAATTCATCTCTGAAATTCTTTGCAATAGGGTAGGAGAATGTCTGCGTGATATTATTAGTGAGAACCAAGGTGCTTTTGTAAAGGGAAGAGACATTGTGGAAAATATCATGATTTGTCAAGATTTGGTCAGGAAATATAATAGGTTAACAATTTCTCCAAGGTGCCTCTTAAAAATTGATTTGAGGAAGGCTTATGATACAGTTGAATGGGAATTTGTCATGAAGATGTTGCAAGTTCTGAATTTTCCTCAGAAAATGGTGGACCTGAACATGGAGTGCCTGAGTACTCCATCCTATTCCTTAGCCCTTAATAGCGTAACTTTTGGATTCTTTAAGGGGAAAGAGGGCTTAGGCAAGGGGATCCATTATCTACTTTACTCTTTACTATTTGTATGGAGTATCTTTCGAGAATTTTAAAAGTTGCTGGGGACAAAAAAAGTGTTTAGGTTTCACCCTCAATGCCACAAAATCAAGCTCATTGGCTTGTATTTTGCTGATGATTTTATTCTCTTCTGTAAGGGAGTTACAGTCTGTCATGCTGATCTTAAGAGCATTTGCTACTTTCTCAAAAACTTCAGGTTTGTGTATAAATCCTTCTAAATATGACATGTATTTTGGTGGAGTGAATTGCCATGTTAGAAGGGAAATCCTGAGCCTGCCAGGATGCAAAGAAGGGCAGCTCCATTTTAGATATTTGGGCATCAAAATTACTGCAGGAAGAATTTCTGTCATGGATTGTAAAGTATTAACAGAAATGATTGTCCAAAGAATCAGGAGTATCGGCACAAGGAAACTCTCCTATGCTGGCAGACGTACTTTGATCAAGCATGTGCTCATTACTCTACACTCTTATTGGGATAAAGTTTTTATTTTGCCAAAAAACTGTTCTAAGGAAAATTAATGCAGTATGTAGGAACTTCTTCTGGGTAGGATCAGAGATTATGAAGAGAGTTCCTTTGGTTTCTAGGGATAGTATTTGTGTGCCACAAGAAGCAGGGGGACTGGGGATTGTTGATGTTATCGGCTGGAACAAGGCTTGTATAGGCAAATATGTTTACTGGATTTACTGTAAAGCTGACTCTTTATGGATCAAATGGATTCACAATATATACATCAAGGGGAAAGCTTGGAATGATTATGAACTGCCTACAGATTCAAGTTGGTACTGGAAGAAAATATGTAGAGTGAAGGACGAAATCGTGAATTTCAGTCAGAATTGGGAACATGTGGATTATGCTGTGTCAAATTGCTATAAATGGCTCAAAGGTGACAGTAACAAAGTTGGATGGGATAAGATTGTTTGGAGTAGGCACTTTATTCCTAGGTCCAGCTTTAGTTCATGGCTTTCTATCAAGGGAAGATCGTAGGTTAAGGACAAGCTCATGAACTTGGGTATCTGTTTAGAGGATGTGTGTGAATTTTGTGTTGTAGGTACAGAGACACATGAGCACCTCTTTTGCATGTATCAGTAAAGTAAAGCCTGAAATACCTGGAGATTTTAAGACGAAGATTTGGAGTTATGAGACTTGATATCAATGCTTTACAATGATGCTTGGCGAAGAGATTTGATTCTAGGATCAAGAAGCAAGTGATCGGAGCACTGATATGCAACCTGACAGATTATGTATGGTTCATGAGAAACAAAAGTCGGCATGAGAAAGCTCTTTGGATGCCGGAACACATGATTCAAATTATTTGGAAGGAAATGAAGAGTAGATTAAGGAATGTAGTTCAAAATTTGGCTAATAAGGACAGACTTTGGTTGGAAAGTAAAGATCTTTTGTAAGTCGAAACCATAGTAAGAGTTTGTTCCTTGTATGAGTTTCTATTTGGTATGTATTTGTTGAACTTTAACTGGGGTATGCCTTTTTTAGCTTGTAATTCTTTCATTCTTTATAAAAGTACTTACCTTTCAACAAAAAAAAAAAAAAAAAAAAAAAAGTTGTTTATAATGAATATTTGATACATATGGCCAATTTCAAAAAAAAAAAAAAAAATTAAAAAACGCCAAAATCAAAATATATAGCCCTTTATCTTTGGCGTAGAAATGTAGAATAATTGCAGACAAAAAATGACTCAAATTTTGTGGAAGTCGTTATGAGACATACTGTAATATCCCAAATTTCAGAGGAGGATCCTGAGAGATTAAGGGCTCATATGAGGTGTTTAAAAGGATTGACAGTGCTACTCATACCAACAAAGTCGACTTTCCTTTTAGAAAGTCCATGTGATAAGAACTCCAAAGTTAAGCGTGCTTGACTGGGAGTAATTTCAGGATGGGTGACCTCCTGGGAAGTTTCCCAGGGTGCGCACGAGTGAGGTCAAAATGCGCCGGAAGGACCCGTGTTGGTCTGTGAGGTCAGCCCACAGCCTGGCAAGCTGCTATAGGTTACTATTCTCGGTTCAGGCGATGAGTCGGGGTGTTATACATACTATGGGATTTTAAAAAAATTAGTGAAATAAATTTATGGTGAGTGTTGTTAATAGTGAATCTTACACCATGTTGAAAGTAGGGGGAAGATTGAAAATATCAGAAAAGCAGGAAAAGAGGAGAGAGAATTGTTGAACCTGGTGATATTTCCTACCAGCTTTGTGTACCAGGTGTGAGAGGAAGAGATGAGCCATGAGAGGACAGAATTGGGTAGAAGAGAGAGAATGTGTGAAATATAAATAAAGAATAGGAGAGAGAAATTTAGTACCAGGTTTTAACCTAGTAGCCAATAAAAATGCTCTCAAAGTGGACAAAAAAAGCACACGTCAGGAGGTGACATGTGTTACATGATTTAAAGTAGAGAAATGCTAGTTGTAGTTGTCCTAGGAGACTGTAATTTAACACTCTCTTTTCTACTAGTTTAAAGCCCGTGCGTTGCACGGTGACATTAACAATATTTTATATTATATAGGAATTTTCCATCGCCGAAATCATTGTAATTATTGTAGTTAAATAAAGTTTTTTTTAGGTAACAACGAAATAAAGTTACCATTTATCTTGAACTATTGATTAATTCATTTTTTAAAGTTCTCACGATGTATGCCTACATGACATTAATGTTCTAGCTAATTAATTAACTTTTTTTTTTTCATAAAACCATTTACTTCCATTACCAACTTTAGCCAACCTTTATCGTTTTACGTGTTTATGTCTCATGACAAAAGTGTAAAGGTGTCAATACTAAACAAAAATAAACACAAATTTTGCAAGATATATACATTTATTTCACATCAAGAAACCTAAATAACAAATTGACAGATGTTGTGCTATAGTGATCAAGAAAGAGGTACCGAATACAATAAGTTTGATTTTCGAATTTGTTCCATATATTGTATACCGATTTCTAGGCTTATTACACTTGAAGTTAGTAAGATTTTGTACGATTCAACTTATTCTTTTTAACATATTCGTATCACAAGTGTAAGATGTTGTAACTATAATAAATCTAATAAAAAAACTGATTCCAAATGAATTTATATTAGTTCAAATCTAATAAGTTTAGTGTAAGGTTAATAAATTTAAATAAATCCAAATAACTTTATATCATAACTTACGAAACCGAAGCAAAAAAAAATATATTATCTGAATTGTATGTTTCTTTTAAGGCGTTTTATATTTTGTTTAGTTGAATCAATGACTCAAAAAAGATTATACATTAGTTATTTCAAATGTTATAATTGCAATAATGCTTGCACTTTCTTTTCGAAATAGGGCTCAAAAAATAAATGTTAAACAAAATGAATTGAATAAAAACTTATTGAACCTTATGGGATGCACGTCACCCCCTTTCAGTTTTGGGACAAAACCGCCATGAACCCTGGCGGTTTTAAGGGTATCTAACAGTGCCAATAAATGTCCCTGGAAGAAGCCATTAACCCCTTAAAACCGCCAAGACCCTTGGCAGTTTCACTTCAACAAAACCGTCAAGGAGCTCGGCGGTTTCACAGTGTGTAGAACCGTCGTGGCCCATGGCGGTTTCACACTTAGCCAAATCTTTGCCTTCAAACTGCTAATAGAATAGCGCATATTTAGAGAAACCTAGTGACTTAAACTTGTAGTTATTAGTATTTGGAAATTTACTTGAGTAACTTCAATTGCTACCCACCTAAAAATATAAACTAAAAAATTCAAAGCTATAATAATATTATCAAAGAAGATACCTCACTAAATGAGTATAACTTTAAGTGTGCAAATCTGATAGTCTTTTGCAAAATCAACAGTCAATGCCCTAGCTTACAAAATGAAATCGTTTTACAATTCTGAAAGGAAGGGGTATCCTATCTTTATATGATTAAAATAAATTTAAATTTGGAATATAATGTAACCTTTCCATTACCCATAATAAAATTATTTGTATTATCTTACTATTTCATAACTACAATATACTTGGTTAGAAATATTATTTTCCATAACCTATAAATGATTTTTTTTAATAAACCAATCGAATTTTTCTTCATCAGAAAATGAAATACGATTTCAATGTCTCTACACGTATTAAAAGCTTATGGTTATATGCAGAAAAGATCATATTTATTAAAAAAAAAAAATATAAACACTACATTAATTCGTAGTTTGTGGTCAATCTTTTACATATATATACTAAAACATAGATTACAAAAAAAAAATATAGTTATAGAATAGCACATATATTAAAGCGAGTAAACAATTACCTTTACTCGTAGTTATTACTATTGGGGAGTTCAAATGAATAAGTTCAAAATTCTTTTGTACTATCTTACCATTTCGTGATTAATTGTCATATACTCCCTTCGATCTTTTTATAATTTTCTATTTTGTTTGTTACTTTTGACTATCCATATTGGGGGCCACTTCTACACTAAATAAACTTATAAACGGACTTTTTATTCACCCAAAACAGTATTAAGATTTCATTAATTGTAGATGCATTTTAAAATAAACATTTGGTTCTTATATTATACCAAAATGTAGAAAATGTCGCGTAGTTTTATCTTATATTAAAATGTAGGTTTGACTTATTATCTTACCATAACTTAGAAAGAAAACTTTTATATAGATGGATTTTTACAAAATTGCCAAAAACCTACATATGGTATACTACATTTCCATAAGTAAAATATATGAATTTTATACATGAATACCATAAACTCACATATGGTATAACAACAATTCCATAACATAAATTAATTTCTTATTCACCAGAAACTCTAAGAAAATTCAAAAGGCTCTAGACCTCTTCAATGCACAAAAAAAAAAAAAAAAGCTTCGTTTATAAATATATTAAGATTAAGATTAAAATTGGTTGATTGCTTATCCTTTTATTTTAACAAGGAAAAAAAATGGAAAGTCATTAATTCATTTTATTTATAGAAAATAAATTATTCAACTAAATAAAAATATTATAGAAAAATAAATTATCTAACGAAATACAACTAACATGTTTATGAGGACACTAGTACGTTAGCATATTATCTATTGTTCGTAGGTCGTCAAAATTTAAGGCATCTAAAGATGTATAGTGTTGGCCTGCTGGGCAAAGGAACAATACTTGGGCTGTGTTCCTATCCGTAGTAATTACTCGTAAGACATTAACATTGGCAACTACATAAAGCATTAAGTACTATAACATAATTAGCAAAATATTTGATCTAGAAAATCTACCAAGTTACTCAAAGGAGTTCTCTTCTTAGTTTGACTGGTTAAGGCTTTGCCTGCTATAAAATTTTGTTAGAAACTAATGCCTCGAATACGCTTGTCAACCTTACAAGATAAGTATTTGCTGATCTAGATATACTTTCCCAGGATCTCCTCTTGAATATTTTATTTATTCGTAGAATAATATGTTTTCTATAAATAAAATGAAATAATAATTTTCCATTTTGTTTTTTCTAGTTAAAATAAAAGGATAAGTAATTAACCAATACAAAAGAGAGTGCTAATTTGCAGTCTTCTTAGGCAACTGCAAATAGCATTTCTCTTTAAAGTAAAGGTCTAACTCTCATATTCAACAAGACTATCACAAAACTTATTATATTGGATTTAAAAATATTTGGCTACTTTTATAAAGTAATCCAAATTGAAGTATGATGAAGTCCACGATGTTTGATCCAATTTGTCTCTGTAACGAAAATAAGTCAAAATTTTGTAGCAGACCCTAACAATTGTTATTCAGGCAAAATATTAGAGCTAAAATTCTCTAATAGGGCCATTAAATCCTCAAAATCATCGCTAGCCTCAATGAGTGACTTGGGATGGAGTGACACAAGACACTTCATGCTAGAGGTGATCATGGGCCGACCGGGCTTGGATTAAAAATAGGCCCAATGTGCAGGCTGGGCCACGGTTTTCGTTCAGGCCTAGTTGGTTGGCCAAAGAGGGCTTAGGGCCATTTCGTACTTGTTCGGGCGTTTGTTTTAAAGTTATATAATAGCTAATTATTACGTTTTTGATGACTTTACACGTTAATAATATTGTCTAGTATTTACATATTTAGTTAAATAATAAATTATTGTGCCTTTTTTAGAGGTTTTGTAACACTACGAGATTATGGAAAGTGGTTTGTCCCATATTGGGAAACTAAAGCTCATATGATCAGTTTATAATATATTTCTACTATCAAACCACCAACAAGGCCTTCACATTTTAAAGAATACGAGAGGATATTCGGGCTAAAAGGTGACTTCCCATCTTATTGGGTTGTGTTGCGACGGACGGTGGGTCGGACTGTTACAGATGGTGTCAGAGCAATTCTGCAACCACGTGCTGAGTGCTGAGTTTAAGCCAGGTCAGCCGTCTAGCAGGGGGAGATCTTCAGCCTGTGACTATGTGTATGGATTGATTGAGTCGCAACGGGGACGTTACGTTCTTTAAGTGGGGGAGTTTGTAACACTACGAGATTATGGAAAGTGGTTTATGGAAATGGTTTGTCCCATATTGGAAAACTAAAGCTCATATGATTAGTTTCTAATAGATTTCTACCATCAAACCACCAACGAGTCCTTTACCTTTTAAAGCCTATGAGAGGATATTCGGGTTAAAGGGTGATTTCACATCTTATTGGGTTGTGTTGCGATGGACGGTGGGTCAGGATGTTACAGGTTTTTGATATTTTTAACATTATTTACAATATTTTATTTTAATATTATTATTATTATTATTATTATTATTATTATTATTATTATTATTATTATTATTATTTACTATACTTGGCTAAATTTACTACATTGAATTTTTTTTTTACCAAATTCGTCATAATACGACATTATATACACTAGTTTACATAACTAAGAATTATAAACTTAATTTTTTTTGTGTTTTATTTTTGAAATGGGTCGGGCCAGATTTTGGGCCACGAGCTCGGCTCATATTATTGCGGGTTTTTTCTGAGTCGGCTTTGGGCCATTTTCGGGCCTAATGTAAGGCCTAAACCTGTGAAAATAAAAGTCGGCTGAGGCATCGACCATGGACCATTTGACCAGCTCTACTCCATAAGTTGGGCACAAACCTCTCAGATACAAGTACTCCTATATATGGCGTTTATGATCTATCTATATATCTATCTATCTATATCTTTTAATAAAGTCGTGCCATAAAGGTGATGTGACACGAGCTTGATAAACAATTGACATATCAGCAACATGTCAGCAATCACTTAACACGTTAGTATACTCAGTGGTAGATCAACCAAAAATGTGTTAGCCAGGATTTGAACCACTGACCTCTTACTTACTTATTCATCACAATACCTAACTGTTACTTCATGCATATTTTTACAACTCATATTATAAAAAGAAAAGAACCAGTCCAAATGAATGTAGATGATCAAATCTTTTATTTTTGAAAATTATGACGAATTATGGAAGTAAATATGACATTAATGGCAGTATACATCAACTTCCAATATATTGGACTTTCCATATTCCATATATGAGTATGAACATAAAATATATGCGGGTGTGAATTTATTTAAAAAAAAAAAAAAAAAAAAAAAAAAAAAAAAAAAACAGGACATTCATACAACCCATCTATCTATCTATCTATTCTCTATCTTTTAATAAAGTCGTTTCATTAAGCTGATGTGACAAGACTTTAATAAACTATCGACATGTTAGCAAAAAAAATAATTCACCCCTGAATCTGGCTGTGAGCCGTAATAAATTAAAACGGGAAATAATAATAATTGGCTTATTATACGTAATTGTGTAAACATACTTTCCTTATTATACGTGATTGTGTGAACACTCAATGTGCCATTTCCTTTATTAACCTACATGTAGGCCACTAATAATATAATATAGTATTAACTAATTAACATATGTTAACTCTCTTAAAAAAAATAACATATGTTAACTCTGACACTATTTACGCTTTGTATTGTGAATATAATAACACAGGGAGCAAATTAGAGAGGTAGATAGTAGCCACACGACAACCATTTGCTCAACATTTGATCTCTTCCGTTACTTTTGCGTCCTCCTACAGTTACTCAAATACAAATACAAATGTAAATAAGCTGCATGTTGTTCCCAAAAACAATGAATTGCAAATTTCGTTACTTTACCGAGTTCATAGAGGAATTAGAGATTCTACCGAAAATAACATTTTGAATGTAAAAGCGTAATTATAATGTGAAAGCATAATATCTAAGTGTTTGGCAGACATAAAAAGAATATTTCTTGCCTTCTGTAATAATTCAGCCTTATGTCGGTCGATGATCACTCGGAAATTTATGGTATATCAGCTTTCAATCAGCTATCATGATATCAACTTTGCTGGGTTTAAGTTGTCGTGAGTTTGTTGGTGGATTTTGTGAATTGCGGTGTTGATGGAAGATGCCCAAGATGGTGTCGTGATTTTCATGGAAGAAGCTGCTGATTCTTTTCCTTCTTTTGTGAGAGATGGTTTATGTTTTTTTTTTCTTTTGTTATTTGAAAGATTTTAGTTATGTGATTGTCTTTTGCCCTCATATTGTTATTTGAGTATTACTTACTTTGTCATTAATCTCACTTACAAATATTACTATTATTACAAGCCTAATGTAAGACTACCTATTTTGTGATTTTCATACCTTATCACTTATAATTTTATCCCGATATTTTTTAAATGCTAACCTTTACGAATCTAATAACTTTTTTTTGCCCCTATGAATCCAAATAGTTTTTTGTTAAATAAAAATTAAAACTCACCTGAAAAAAGAAAAAAAAAAGAAGAAAATGTCACATATTCCTAGAATGAGGGAGTATATACATAACACTATTAGAACTAATTCACATAAACATTTAAGAACCTCGTGCATGACACGGGTTCATAAGCTAGTAAAGTTCTAATAACATTCGAATATTTATAGCAAAGTGTCTAGTCGCCCAAAATGACCGTGAACAAAAGTACCTTAAAAATTTTCTACTAGTTTCAACAAAGGAGATATGAAATGTAATTAATACTCTAATACTCTAATAATATAATATTAGGTAGAAATTGATGCAATCAAAAGTGTCAAAATGGTGAGAAGTTAAAAGTAATTTGAACCACTCATGTATGAACTCCACTACTCTATTAACTAAAGGATGATCCTACACGTTTATATATTGACAATAGAAAAATTATTTATAACATAATCAAGTGTGGTAAATTAAAGATTGCAAGTAGTAAATAATATGCTTGCGTAGTAAATTTAACATATTTGCAGTAAATTTATGAAACTGACGGTAAAATCAGCATTGTTACGAATGTATCAATGGACAGAAATTTAAATTGATTTAATTCCCAAATCAAGGACCTTTGATTGTCTCTCTTTCTTAATTAATCCAACATTTACAAAATTATGCAGCAAAATTTACTGCACCTTTGATTAATTTTACTACAAACTAACCATATGCATTTTATTTATCTATATATAGACTCCTAGTATTTTTGTTAATAAAATCACGTAACTCCAATAACTCTATTAAATCTAACAGTTGAAACATCTAACTCTACCATCGCCTCACCACCAACCTCCATCACCGCCAGGCCTGCCCCCTCACCCTGCTAACCACTAACACCGGTGGTTTCCAGCAGTAGGTTTGGAGTTCGGTGGTAATTGCCGGCGGTGCAAAGTGCGTGGTCGCCGATAAAGGATGGTCGCAAGTTGTGATTATCGAAGTTAGATAGGTAAAGTTTGGTTATTGGGGTTATGTGGTTATATGGAGTTAACATAGTTAGCTGTTTTAATTAGTGGAGTTAGTATTAAATTTTGGTCGTTGATCATGCCAAATAACTGTTCCAAATCATTTTTTTTACTTCTTACCACTTTGTTCCTTCTGAGTTTAGACTAAGGATGTATACTTTCTCTATAATATAAGGTTATGATAATTTGTTTGGTTACAACGAGTGGCAACCCGGACAACGACTACTTAACTCGAAACTAAACATGGTCTCAAGACCATAAGACACCCTCTCAGGGTATCCGCAGCTGGGGGGGGGGGGGTATTGCTAGATAATAAGACTTTGAGAATGATCAACTCTTTGATTTGCTAGCCAATCTGCTGCATAGTTCGTTCATGATATGTATGCTTAATTTTAACGACCCAACTACCACGATTAATAAGAGTCTTGTGTTCACGAATCAAGGTAGAAAGGGCAACCATAGGGAGACCCTCTCATTTGATCATGAGCTATCCATGTGTATTAGAAGCTTCTCAAATCCTCATCTACTAGTTTTTTCCAGTCCCCTCTTAAGAGCCAAGAGCCCGGCCCTCATAGAAGTGCACGTCCCATAGGTGTTTTTTGGGAAAGAGGCAATTGGAGGGAAATTCAAAGGAGAGGAGACTAAGGTCGGGGTCAACGCTGAAGACTCTTTAAAATTGGACGGAAATGAGAAATGTGCAGCTTCGCAAAAAAATAAAACTAAAAGTTGCAGTTTCGCAAAATGTAAAGCAAAATGTGGGGTCTAGCAAAAAACAGTACTCACTCTGGTTGAATTTTTTTTTCCTGTTTCTTTTTGCAGTTTTGAGTTGTCATGTTGTGGATTAATTTTAGACTAAATGAAAAACCCGTTTGCCTTAAAATTATAACACCCCACAATTTTGGGTAATTATTATAATTGGTGTTACATTTTATAAATTCTTTTGAGAAATTGTACTTACTAATATCGGGAATTAAATTAGTATTAATCAGTTTTTGAGGAAATAAGTAAGAATTAATTCCTAATTGGGGAAACGAAATTCTAAAATACTATTATGCCCTTACTAATTTTGAAAATGAAGGGACTTTTTGGGAATTTAATCATTTTATTCCTATCTATATAAACCCGAGTTGCGATTAAAGTCTTATGCAAAAGAGATAAAACCCTAACCTATTTCTCTCTCTCTTTCCTCTCTCCTTCGTATTCTCCACCCGCATAAGTTTCCAGCACATCTGTGTCAACTTCAAACACACATAATTCTCTCATACGACCTTTGGTTAAGTCGTGGTTGGTGGAGTTAGAACCGTTATTTCGATACAAATTCAAAAATATGTAGATCGTGCCAAGATTATACCGGATGCTCCCCGTGGAGGTGTTTTAGTGGAGCTGTGTCTATCTACACGGGAACTATTTCGCCGCCTCGATATTTTGATGATTCCCGTTGACTCTTAAGGTATTTTAGGACGAGAGTTTATGGAGATGTTCCTATCTCCAGCCTTGACAACATATCCAAAATAGGTAAGACCTACATCTGTGAATTAAAAGTTATATTGGTATTCGTGGTTAAACCCTAATTCATGTTTATGGTTCAGTGTGAGATTGATTACTGTTGATCCGCTTTGAGTTTGTGAACTAAATTTGGAGGAGACGTTCTTGACACAACCTTTTACCACATAATAAATTTTGGTAATCATCCAGTTTATCAAAATCAAGTTATGCCTATTTATTTACTACTGCCCTAGTTTGAATTCGTGCTCAACTAGTATCGCTTGTGGTTGTGAAATTTGTAATTAGGCTTTGATGGGGTAAAGGATTGTAATTGGTGGCTTGATGATTTGAGTGTGGTTTGCCTTGTGACAAGATGATGTTGGAGTAAAGTGAAGAAAGAGGTTGGCGCTTAAGGTAAGAACGTTGATCAAACAAATAAACATCACATGCTATTATATTGTTGACACTCCTATTCATATCCATTGATCTTATTCTTTGTCAATTGTTTCTCAATCTCTCCCTGTTTGTTTGGCATTGTATAATCGCTCAATTACACTCGTTCACCTAAGGCCTTCGGCCACCTTCTACCTCTCGGCCACTCGGCTCTCGGCCGGGTGGTTTGTTGTTTTTATTGATTGATCTTGTTCACTTTCTTGTATTGTTGAATGAATTCCGGCCTCGGTCGTTTATAAATTATGTTATCAAATAACGTACCGTTGAATAATGTACCTAAAACGGATGAAAGAAAGGTATGAAATATGTGTACCACCTAGAGTGATGTGATGCGGCCTTGACCGATAGACTGTTGTATACCTCTGATCAAGGTAATGTTTGGGTCGGAGTAGCTACCGACTTCCTAATAGGCTTTCCTCCTAGAGGCTTCGCATCCTACTGGCCCTCTCGAGAGGGGTGTGCACACTTCAAGTCGTTAGAATTTGTTTATTCGTACTCTAGCTTGCGTCGGTTCGAGATTGTGGTGGCTGCGGGGTAGGAGCCCAGCCTTGAATGAATGTGTATGACGAGACCGATTGTCTCGTCAGCGATATAGCGATTATCGCACTGTCCTGTCCTGTTGATACTTTGAAATCATTGATATAACTAACGCTTGTTATTTGTTAGCTACGCGCCTTGAGGCGCGTATCTTTTGTTATTCTTTGCTTTGTGTTTTCTTACTCAGTCTGTGCTGACGTTCTGTTTTTTGGTTCGTTCCCTACCATGTTCTGAGGCCTATGTCATTATTCGATGGCATAGTTGCCAGGTCTTGATATTGTGGATGCTTGATAGAGTGGTCGTCGTGCATGCTGGGGATTCAATAAATATATTTATTGGAGTCTTATTTTCATTTGAGTTATGTAATTTGGAATTGGTTTTGAGAACAGTAGTTCGACATTTATAGTCTTCAGCTGTCTTTTCTTTCGTTTGGATTATTGTTATTCTAAGAGCTCTTTCTTTAGTCCACAATGTTGTGGAAAAGTCAAAGAATATCTATATAATTTGATGATAAAAAACAATAATACAACTCCCTTTTTATACTCCTAACAAGACCAACGTCTAAGCTAAAATTAAGGACATAACCCCATAACTAATTGACCACTAAACCCATAATCCCACAACTACCACTAACTCAATGACTCCTATAATGACTCCAACAAATCATAACTATATCAAATAAACTGACTCCTAAATATTAGGTCGATATTTTGACTTGGTAGTCAATTGCGGCGTGACAATTCTAAATTATTTCCACTTTTATTTAAGCGAAATTTTAGGGTTGTTACAAAAAGCAAGTAAAGGTGGTATACTGCAATGCATAATGTAGTATTTACTAATTTTTGCAGCAAGTGAACTATTCATTTGGTCTAAAAATAGACCCCAACATAGCAATTCAAAACTACAAAATGCAACAAGAAAATCTCTTTGATACAAAAAGAGTATTTATTAGGTGCAATCTCGCAAATATCCTTTAGAAAATTATACATACAGAGATGGGTAGAGTGTTCCTACACTAGTAAATTTTTTTTCTTTAATCGTACACTAGTAGATTGTTATCATATTAGAATCACCAAAAGAACGGAACCATTATGGGACTTAATAACTGAAAAAAATAAGAGTTGACCGTGTAACGTTAATGATAGCACTACCTGTAAAGACACAACGGCTTTCATAAAAGAATAAAAATGAGTGTTTAGGTAGCCCATGTAATATACTCCTAGTATCCCTCAGTGAGCAAGTGTTTTGCTTTCCACCGTTTATAGTGTAATAAAAAACTTAGGAAGTGAGATCTCATCCTTAACATAACATGTGAACTCTGGCCAATCTAGTAGTATAACTTTAAATTTTACCACTTAAAGATTAGATCATCGCTAATTATTTCATTGTCAAAATATAAAACTAGATCATTGCATAAAAATAAGAGAAGTTAGGTGGTTAGATGACTGCGTACGAACGACGGGTCAATGAGCTTGATTAGCCTCCATAGTTCATGCATGCATTTCGATGAGTGGACCACCTCATCTCTGTATGTACTTAATTAGACTGGTCAAGCAGTCAATTGAACTTGCAGCTTTTAAGGTGTTTGTTGGTTTGTAATTGTATCATCCCGCTATTCCGGATTTAAGGCGGGTAGGATTGTATACTCGTACTTAAGTTGTTAGAATCTTGTATCAAATTTATGATTTATCAAGTGCTCATGAACCATAATTCATAAGGAGTGAACATTAATAAGTAAACTTATCAAAAAAACTCGTTATTCACTAATACATAACTCATTAGGTGTAACTATTGCACACTAAACATAGGAAGCTAGGCAGCTAGCGTCATCTTAACACTAAACTATGAATTTCTTGTGATAGACCTACGACGTTACACACAATCACACTTATAAGATCAACTACACCAAAGAATTAAATCTAGACCGGATATAAGCATTCGAACCTCCAAAATAACCAGCCTCTAGAAAAGTTCATTTCCGAACCATTGGGACAATCTTAAATCTTAATCCCTCCATGTACAACATGATTGAGTAAAATAAAATGGAAGTAAGATCTTCCGACCCAATTTATGAGGCAAAATGTTTGCAAGTCATTATCAAAGAACAAAAAATCAAGCTCACTTGAGTGTTACCTTTCAGCCACCCTCAACTCAACATCTTCTTTCTCTCTCCTCTTTAAACTCAGTTACCAAGTATATACCCTCACACAGTCACACTGCATATGGTATATGAGATCATTCAACAGTTGTGATTTTGATTTGAACCTCCAAAAGAAAAGAAGAAAAGAAAAAAAAAGGAATACCTTGCAGAGTTGGCAATGAAAGATGTCCTCTTCTTCCTCTTCACACTTTGCTAAAAATTAATCATTTAAAAAAAAAAAACACAAACACAAGTGACACAACTGATGTTTCTGTTTCTGTGATTTCCAAGCACAAAAATCCCAGTTCCTAACAAACCCCACTTTCAAGATTTATGACCAGTTGTTCAGCTGCTCTTTTCTCACCACCTACTCCTTAAATTTTCCAAGATTTATATTCCAAGTTTTAGTCTTTCTTGAATTTGGGTTCATTTTTGAAATTGCATGATTGAAAACCCTTTTCCCGAGAACAAAGATCATCATTGTTTTTTTTTTATTTTTTTTTATTTTTTATGTAATCGAGGTTACGGGGTAAGGTTTGTGTATATCCGACCCCGCCCAGTGGCGGGTTACATTAAAGTTGGAAGCTTTCTAGTAATTTGTTTGTGGGTCAATTTGAAAGATGCCGTTGGGAAGGTTTGGTTTGAGAAATGAGTATGGTTTGGGAGTTAAAGAGTTGTACAAAGATGGAGTTGAGTCTGAAGATCCCAGGGCTGTTCTTGATGGTGTTGCTGTTGCTGGTCTTGTTGGTCTTCTTCGCCAATTAGGTGATCTTTCTCAGTATGTACTCCTCTCTCCCTCTCTCCTCTCTCCTTCATTTTGCCGTTTTCTTTTTCGCCTAATTTTGAGTTGGGGTTTTTTCTGATTTTCTGGGGTTTTGCATAAGTTGGACCAATTTAAAGGTTTAGATGGGTATTTTAAGTTTAATTTCAGGGTTTTATCCTATGATTTGAAGTGTATTTTACATAATCTGAATTTCATTAGGGTTTTGATCAAGCATGGAAATTTATGTTCATTTAGTAATGTACTCGATTTCGGTTATTGCTATCATCACTGAGGTCAATTTGAAGTTACCGTTAGTCGAATACTCGAAAGTCGAAAGTAGTGTTGTCTTATAGAAATGGATGGTTTGTTACAAGGTCTGAAGTGGAGCATTGTTTGAGTATTGTAGAATTATTGCTTGGAAATCAATGTAGACGAAATGAGTTGTTTTCAATTGCCCTTGTTGTCCTTGTTGTGGGGGTGGCCGGTGGGTTAGCGAGGTTGGTAAATGGATTGAGGGCAGTGAGATGAGTGTCTATATTAGCATTAATAGTTGTAATTATGGCTTTGCAATTCAATGTCCCATGTGCATGCAATTGCTGAAGCCTTGTGGTCCTGATTGTTTATGGTCAACGGATTATGGAAACTGCGCCTTTGTGGGTCCGATTGCAGTTTCAGGCTAAATGAGCAATCAGTAGATGTGGTACTAGAACATCTGCAAGGGAGGGGCAGATATGTAATTGTGATGGAATTTTTGTGTGTAGGGAACTAGGGATGACCTTCGCATCCAATAGTATGTCGTAAGGGATTATTGAACTAAGGCTACTACTAAGAAAAAGGATAGTTTGCTGGCGTCTGGGTGGACATCACACATTAGTAGTCATTTTGTTTAGCAATTACATTCTGAAGGCGCTTCGTTCTCTATACCTAAACTTTCGATTGTCTCTCTAAAGATCAGCATCGACAACCTAAACTCTGTCTTTTACCGAACCACATTATTTAGAAAATATATCTATGAGTATGTATGATTGTATGATATGAGGTCTGTACTTCAAGACATTCATCTTATTTCTATCTCTGTACTAACTTGCGCGTCAGGCAGTACTTTATTATGTTAGCCCCTTCGGATTTTACTCATCATGCTGCTCTGGTCTTACCATGAAGGGCTTCTCCTTTGTATTTACATAAATGTATTGGCCTGGTCATGGTCTCACATTTCCTGTTTAAAATTTGAGTAAGAGATGTTTGTGCTGCTCTAAAAGAATGTGCAAGTGCTGGATAGGTAGCATATTTAATGTTGGGAACTTCTCTGACCTTTCTGTTTTCTTGTTCAGTTTTGAAATAGAAGAGGGAAAGGGGGGGGGGGGGTGTCGGCTGATGCATGGTTCAGTACCTCCTGTTCTCCAGTGGAGTTTTTTTAGAATTTGTATTCACATAACATTTTTCTGCACCATGTGTTTTGGACCTGTAGATTTGCTGCTGAGGTTTTCCATGGCTTGCAAGAGCAGGTGGCTTCTACTTCTTCCAGAAGTCGGAAATTGGTTACCCGTGTGCAACGTGTTGAAGCTTCACTGCCTGCTCTTGAAAAGGCTATATTGTCACAAACTAGCCACATACATTTTGCCTACTCACCTGGTATGTCTCTCGTGCTATTTGTGGATTCCGGTTCCTAGTCATGTGCAAGTAATGCCTTTGTGGCTTAAGTTGATAGATATCCATATAAAGAGTGGAAATATGTATATTAATCATATTAATTTAGCAAATTTTCATGAAAATGAGGCATTTGCGTTTAATAGATGGATATCCTCTTTGAATTTGGTTGTAAGAAATTATAGTTTTCTAAGTCAGATCAGAGCTGTCTTTTGCCTTTCAAATGAATTCTAGTTTTGTTTAGGATAAACGATAATAAAGGTCAATAAATATAATGTTTTTGAAATTTTATATGTAGCATCTAAGCTTAAGAGATTAGGAGTACATAGTCATTTTGAGTGCCACACTTCAATATTATAGAGCTGCTAGTTAATACTTAATTGTCAAATGTACCATATGCGTTATAAAAAGAGTTTGTTTGTCGATTTTATTTCCTTGGATGAGGGTGGTTAGAAGTGATATGAGCATCTTAGGGCTTGGAGAGAGTATGGTGTTGGATAGGGCGGTGTGAAGAGAGACTATCCATGTGGAGGACTTAATGTGACTCGTATTGGTTTCTTTGTTTGATTTTCTAAATCTCTATTTTCTTCGTCTCTTAAACTTTTTATCTTCTCTCAAACCCTTTTCTTCCTATTGTTTGTTTAAAGTTCATATCTTTTCCACTTGTTTTACTACTTTACTTGTTTAAATTTACGTTTCCCTTTATTTGATGGTTTTTTTTGAAACTGCTCTAAAACGTGTTTCAATATTTTTCGAACTTGTTCTCAATGATCTTTAACTTATATAGCATCCACAAGACGGTTACATATGACGATTCATATTAGCCGACCCCAAATCATTTTGGGAATAAAGGTTTGGTTGTTGTTGACTGTGATCGCTCATGGTTTCTTCTGGCAGGAGTAGTTTGTGCTGGCATTTGAATTCAGTTTTATGAGTAAGTTTCACCGTGATACAATGTTATTGCTGCATATACTGGTCAACATCGAGCTTGGGTTTGTGTTATCACATTAGATATAGTAAAAATAGTCAATGTAACTATGTAATCAGGCATTACAATTGCTAATTTTCTTTTTGTGGCACTGGCATTGGATTTTTTGTTTTCTTTAGAGATCCTATTTTGAATTTTAATTAAGAGGGAATCGCATAGCAGTTTTCATTATAGTAAGCAAGTATCATGCGTCAGCTGGCTGTAGAGTGAAGATTGAGCTTGTGCCTAAAATAGCTGCATGGTCAGTGTACAAGTAATGAGCTTTTCCTGGAATCCTCTGAGGCCTAAACATTCAACTGGTCTTGATCAGATTTTTCTTAACTTGATCTTATCATGTCTGTAGTGCTGTTAAGAAACTTTTCTTCTCTGAGTTCCCTCTCCTGCTTGAGCAGAACATAAACATTGATTGGGTGTTTTAGTTATTTTTGCTGATTTGAGCTCTCTTGAGTCTTATCAACTTTCGATATTCCTTTCCTCAAGATTAGCAGTTTTGCAGGCTCCGAATGGCATCCCCGTAGTAAAATTGAGCAAAACCACTTTATCTGTGATGACTTGCCACATTTTATCATGGACTCATATGAAGAGTGCCGTGAACCTCCTCGGCTGCAGTCCCTTGATAGGTAGAGTCAATTTCTTGAAACTTCTGCTGGTCTTAGTTTAATGGTGGCGTGTTTCTTACACTTGGTTGTCTGTGTTGAAGGTTTGACACGGGTGGTCCTGGGTCGTGTTTAAAGAGATACTCAGATCCAACCTTCTTTAGGCGGGCATCAGCCAGTTCTGAAGCACGTAACAGGGAGAAATCTCTACGAGAAAAGAAGGCTCGCAAAATGAAGGTACATGTTTCTCTATGATTTAAGGTTTTTAACTAGTGAAGTGGTGCGATGATTGTCTACCTATTATTTTACGACGAAAGATTTCCTCACTTGCTCCAACAAATTTGAAAGCCAGTGTACGTTGTTAATGTACTATTCCCCAGTCAGCAGTGTTGTAAGAGGATGTCTGTTTTAAGCTTTTGGTTACATATGTTGAGTATATCCTTTTTTTTTTCTATTCCTGTAGTTTTTGATGCTGGCATATCTGTTCGTTAGTTTCATTGCGATTATCTATATAAGATCTTAATTTGATAACATATTCATTATTAGGATCCTAAACTTACATCCACATTTTTCAGAGAAGAAGGTCGTGGCAGCGTAGTGGACAGCTCCCACATTATGTACCTAATACGAACAACAGCGAAAGGTATTAACTTTTAATTCTTGGTGTTTTAATATACAAGATAGTCTTAAAAAGACCTCAACGAAAAAAAAAAAAAAGATTGTCTTGAAATACCCTCCGATGTCTAGTAGCTACAATTTTGTTCTTCTGAGCCAAAGTATTATGCTTGGCGGTTTCAGGGCTCAAAAGTCTTCTCAAACAAGCCGAGGAGAGTCTTCTGTATCACATACAGGCTCCACATTTGATAGCACTTTCAGATCAGACATGGGAGACCAATCAGATTTCCTTAATTCGAAACATGGCCGGGGTTCTGTTGATTCGATTTCTCATCCAAGTATAAAAACACAGCCTGCTTACACAAAGAATATGGATATATTTTTGAACATGGGTGAAAATTTGGTGGAGACCAGTCAAACAAATTACCTTAAGGATCAGACTCCGTTGGCTGGTAAAGGTGTTCAAAGTGTCTCTGCTACTGAGATTCATTCTTCTATTGTCACCTGGGACGAGAAGTTGGAAATTATGGAGCATATGGGCCTGAATTATGGGATTGGGGATGCTGTTCAACATGACCCTGAGATAAACTCTTATATTCACAAGCAGGGCTTGAAGCCTGTCAGTGTCGAAAGTATCAATCATGTGGGTGACATACCTGAACAAGGAAGCATTTCAAACCCCGATGCTGATAAGAAGTACACAGAAGCTATCATGAACGTGAAGTCAACGGAGAAAACTGGACTACATTATGGTCCTGAGAAGCTTGTTGATGCAAACAATTCTCAAGTCGACGACCTATCAGAACTTGCAAGCAGCTCAGAATCAGAGGCTAGTGGGAACTGCGCCAGAAGAACCACAGGTAGGAATTGTATAGAATCATCTGAAGTGAGCTACTTTCATGACGAGGAGATAATGCCTGAAAAAGTTCAAAGTTTCAATCAAATGGAAGACGTATCTGAACATGTAAGTAGCACAGAATCAAATGGCAATGAGAATCACCCAAAAAGTATTCGTGATTGGAACATGGAACTCACTGGGAAGGCTAGTGGGATTAATGAAGTTCAAGACTTGGATGAGGCAAACTTTGACCTTCACGAGCATGATTTCGTCCAAGAAAATTCAAAACCTAATCCTCAATTGACAAACTTTTCTGAAGGTGAAAACGCTCCTAATGAGCATGATTTGGTGCTAGTCAGTAAAGAATCTTACTGTGATGTGACAAGGTCTGCCAATGGTGAAAGTTCTCACAAGTTGATTACTAATGGCAACTTTTTGAGCGAGCCTTTAGACAGTAAGTTGAGCATAGGTGGCATTTCATACATGCTTGAGAATAATGACAATAAGAACTGGGCAATAGAAACAGTCAATGAAAACCATGTTGGTACTTCTTTTTCAACGGTATCAAACTTGCCCACAGGTGAATGCGCTCCTGAGTTAATTGTTAGTGATGCCAACTTTCTGAGTGATCATTCTGACAGTAAGTTGGGCATAGGTACTGTTGAATACACGCTGGAGACTAATCTTGACAATGCTAAGTTGGAAGCAGGTACAGTCAACGATGAATTTGATGATCGTGTGGATACTTTTTCTGAAGGTGTAAACAATGTAAACATGATCGAATGGCATCATCACGATGATATTGACAGTGAAACAGACAATTTTGTTGATGCACTTAATACGATTGAGTCAGAATCTGAAAGTGAGTATGAGAATCAT
Source organism: Spergularia marina (assembly GCA_963680865.1). NCBI lineage: Eukaryota > Viridiplantae > Streptophyta > Magnoliopsida > Caryophyllales > Caryophyllaceae > Spergularia > Spergularia marina. Next base: position 26,495,083 of record OY804546.1, read on the forward strand.
GCGAAAAGAAAAGTGAAACCATCAACTTCTATATGTAAACCGCCCGAAAATGTATCAGCCGAGCTGTTGGCAGATAAGGTCGATCATTCAGATCCAGAACATGAATGCCGATCTAGACCCTGTGACCAGGAGGATGGAGTTGATGATTCAGAGCAGCCCACATCTTGCCCATCTCTAACCAACTTGGAAAGTTTGGAAAATTCAGAGCTGTCCCAACAGTTAAAAGCAGCAACAGGACAGGAACAGGATAAGCTAGCACGTATTTCTCGTGAACCGCCAGTACAAAGCCCCTTATCTTTCTCCAATGTTAATGCGGATGAGATAAGATTGGAGCCGGATGTCTGCTTACCAGTAGAATCTAGTTCACAGGCTTACACGCCTGCTAGTACACCTGATGTGTCTGGAGAAATTCCAAATGGATCTACCGGTTCCCATCCACCTGCTTTCTGGAGCAATGGGACGCTTCTTGGACTACAGCCGTCAAAGCCTACTGTTATTAGAACATCAAATTCTGTTAATTCTGCTCCTATGAGTACTGGTAATGGTGATATTGTGGATCAAAGCGGTCTGAAAATCAATGGTCCCGCCACAACTACGTCAATGTTATCCTCAGTGAAAAACATTGACCATGGTGAAAATTTAGACAGTGATAGTCAAGATGGTAGATCCTTGCACCACATTTCTCGTGATGTGTTGGACAAAAAGAATAACCAATCTTCGGACTGTGATGACTCAGGTATCCCTGGTCAGGGTATTGGCCATGCCGTGACTAATGAAATTAAAGTTTCATGCGGTGCTGACTTGAGAAGTTTATATTCTGAAGCCACAAGTACAAGTGAAGATAGATTATCCTTGTTATCCTTGCTTGGCCGTAACATACTGCAAAATGGTCTCAGAAGGAATGGATCATTGGGCTACGATGACAAGACCAAGCCAGGTATTAGCTTGCCAGCTAATGTATTTGACAATAAATGTGATGGTGCTGTCTCAGTATCTCAGTCCAACTTAAATGTGAAGTTGCCATCTCCTGTGAATTCACCTCCACCATCACCACCACTTGAGCTTATGAAGATATCCTTTAGGCCTGTCGATGGATTTGAGTCAGCCAGACTTAAGCTCAAATATCCAGAGGGGATTGATCACCAAGAAATTACTGTAGAAACCTTCCCGTCGTTTCAGTTGGTTCCAGAGTCCATTAGTGTGCAGCACGACATGGGTTCTGACTCAGATGATGATACATTTTGCCGATCATATCCATGCATATCAGATGATTCATTGAGCCATCTTTCTGATTCAGATTCCGAACAGTGGGAATCTGGTGATACTTCAGAAACTAATGACCATGCATTTTATGATGGACTACGAAGAATCTCTTCCATGGATTCTGTCTCTAGTTCTTCTCAGCATGATGAAATAGACCAAGGGAACAAACATGTCAGCTCTAGATCTCTCAAAGGAGTGCATTCGGTGTTAGACCCTACATCGCAATTATCGATTTTGGACACCGAGAGAAAGTTTGGGTATGCGGAAATGAAAGTGTGTCTGAATCCAGAAGCGCACTCTTCCCATCTTCAGGACTTAACACCTCAACTACCGCCTCTGCCACCTTTGCAGTGGCGTGTATCAAGATCAGTGTTAGACTTAGCGGAAGACGAGCTGAAACAAGGATTTGAAGGCCTGAGTCGGTCTTTTGATTCTCAGTTTTCAGTATCTGCCATTTCTCACCCCGGTGCAGATAACTCAGCTGAATCGCAAAGCAAAATACGAGAACCAGATACAATTCTGAAAGACAAAAAGGTAGCGAAAGCTTATCTCTACCTGATGTGCATGCTGTAAATTCCTTAACAGTATCTTGTTCTCCCGAATTCAGTTCAGCAGCTCCCATTATGTATTAGATGTCTTTTGGACATATTGCTCAAATAATCCTTTCTTTTTTGTGTGCATTTAGCAGATAACTGAACCGAAATTGAATGACCAAAAACAAAATCATGTGGCTAATGGGGACACCGTGGATGACCGGGGAGATTTTCTTCATCAAATCCGGACTAAAGTAAGAATCGAACTATTTTCTACATTTTCTTTAGTTGGAAGAGCCTTGTGAGCGAGAACTTCTGTCCAAATGTGATGTTTGGCCAGATCTTTACGTTTTCAGCTAACTTTCTAATACTTATTCTTCTTATTTTCTATTTGCACGCCTGACTCCCAAACAATTAGGACAAAGTACATGACTATTCTAGACACACAGATCACCTTTACTTGCTAAAAGAACATAAAGATGTGACTGTCAACCATCAACCTAGTTTAGATCTGAGATGCTAGGGCTCTTAGTCTTTGGCTATAATGAAATTACTTTTTATCTCTGGTGGAGTTTCGTTGTAGACTTTCCTTTGCCAATGCTTCTTAGAGAAGGCAAATTTATCAGCCTTTTTTGTTTCCCTGAGCAATTTTTTTGAAAAGGACTCTAAATCCTTGTAATCTTTCGTTTCTCTCCCTTCTACTCCTCTCGTATAGCTTTCTCTAACTCTGATGAATTCTGGGAGAATGAAAACGGTGCATATTGAAGAGAAAACCTTTGATTGGTCTCTTTATACAAATGGAAAGGCGAGTTGGGTTAGCTCAACAAAGATGGCTGGCAGAGAACTCGATGGATGGTCGTCTGCTTGGCCATGGCTTGATGGATAGTAGATGCATGGAGTCCCTTTTTCCACGGAGGAGCAGATTGGTGAAGCAAAGGCGTTTTGGTGGAGCTGTGGGCTCGATTAAGGTGTGTTCTAATTCAAAAACAAGTTTTTTGGGGTTCTTAGAGACATGGGTCCCAGTGAATAAGTTGTTGCTGGCAGGCTGAAGGATAGATGTCGGTGGCTCTTTGTAAATGCTTGAAGAGGATGGTTCTAAATGGTAAGGTGGGAGCTGATGATTTTCTAAGAATTAGACCTGAATGTTTTACATCTACTTCAGATTTAGAAGGTTGTTTGGGTTACTGGCTGATAGAAGTGATGGTTTTTGGGTTCAAAAGGGTTGTTTTAGGCATCTTAATAAAAATGATGGGGTGTTGTCACAGGCGAAGTAGGTGGTATGTGAAGTGGCCTTTAAGGTGGTCAGTCAACAGTTAGATGAATTTAAAAGGTCTTTGAACAGGATTTTCGTACAAAGGTTGGTTGCCAGATTCAAAATTGGCCTTTGGTATGCATATAGGTCTATCTCTACGGGATAACTAAGTTCGACAAATTTTGGGATCTGTTGGCGACGAGAGTGGCTGAGGAGTTTTCCTTCTGTGCCGCCTTTATGTTCTTTCCTTTCTTAAGATCCTTGCTTGCTAACCATCTGGCAATGGTCATAGGGAACTTTTTTAAGGCTGGCCGAGAAGATAAGAGGGATCCTCTTCTTGCTCGGAGTTAGTTCATATAGATTGAAGGAAGGTCAGGGCTTGGATTTGGTCCATAGAACTATTACTTGTTGGCGATGTTCTTTCCTTTCTTAAGATCCTTGCTTGCTAACCATCTGGCAATGGTCATAGGGAACTTTTTTAAGGCTGGCCGAGAGGATAAGAGGGATCCTCTTCTTGCTCGGAGTTAGTTCATATAGATTGAAGGAAGGTCAGGGCTTGGATTTGGTCCATAGAACTATTACTTGTTGGCGATGTGATTATGTCAGTTTCTTCTTCCTTGTGGCTGTGTGAATGTCAAAAAGCTATCTGTTATGATAGCCGATTAGTTTTTAACAGACCTACAGTGGTTTTTGTAACATTATGATAGCCGATTCGTTTATCAGGATTCCTAGACTATCATTTATAGGAGTATGATCTTTGGGATTAGTCTTCAATTGAGGCTCATAAGACATTTCATATATATACACTTTTATCTTTATGTAGCTGTGTGCCTGTGTTAATGCCACTATCTGTTATGATGAGCATTGACTAACAAAATTTATTCTTCCTTTGTCCAGTCCTTCAATCTAAAACGAACAGACCCAACTCGATCAGTTTATACACCTTGTCTTACAACCAATAATAAAGTTACAGCGATCCTGCAGAAGGCAAGTGCTATTCGCCAGGTAAGCTATTTCTTTTCTTTATTTACTGTAACAAATTAACAATCTACTCTATGATAACTATATTAAGTTATTATAGCAGATACTTGTGTTGCAATGAGTCTTATAAGTTTCCGGGTTGTCTAGAAATATAGACCGATGAGGTTATTTTGTGTACCAAAACTGGGGACTTTCTGTTGAGCACATGTGACTAATGTGAGAGAAGTTGGGAGAATGGAGGAGATGTCCCAGCTTATTCATATTTTAGAAGCATGTCCTTACTTTAGTACTCACTTAATAGCGTGCTCCTCTATCATGTATGAAAGGTAGGAACCTCTTTTATTTAATGTGACTTGAATACAGTATTAAACAAATAACGTCTTCACCCCAGTGCCTTAAAGGCTCCCGCCATTAGGCGGGGTAAGGGGGGGTCGGATGCACGCAAGCTTTACCCCTATTGAAACATAGAGAGACTGTGCACGGGTGACCCAAAATGAAAATTGCTTTGAGAATCTCACCGACTGACTGCTACTTCACAAAGTAAGAAGCATAGACAGTTTTATGAGCCATTTTGCTTTATTCCATTATATCCCAAAGCCAAAGAATTTGAAGCTATCAAGGCAGTGTGATCTTTTCTACATAGACAGTTTTATGAGCCATTTTGCTTTATTCCATTATATCCCAAAACCTCGATTAGTTTATAACAGACCTACAGTTGTTTTGTAACATTATGATAGGCGATTCGTTTATCGGGATTCCTAGACTAGCATTTATAGAAGCTAACCAGCTCTCCTCTGCCTTTGTCTATTGCCGCTCAGTACATACAATTGTGTTACTCCCTTTACTGTATTGAACACCATCTGACTAGGAGTGCATTCTGGCTTCTACCTTAGTTTATGATCCCTTCCCAGTTCTGCGAATGCTGCTTTTGGACCTCTCTCATTTGTTCAGGTATCCAAAATATGCCAATCTCGAATGAAATCCTTGGAACCTCACTCTCAATTTCTTCAGCATTCATACGTACTTGTCAGAGACAGAAATGGCATTCCGACTTCCTTTTACTTCTTAATTGTCTGGAATACATGTCATGTATTGAGGACTTGAGGTAACAAACTTGAGTTGAAAGGGCATGTTTGTAGTACTTGATGTCTGAGAGGAGGCTTCGTGTAGGTTGCTGAATCAGAATGCACTCTTTCATGATTTATGACATTCTTATGGTCATAAGCTCAGTTTTGCTTGGCCTCTGATTTTCCGTTTAAGTGTGTGCTGGGCATTTGACACTGAGCATCGTTTATCGCCACTTAAGACCCTTCTGAATTGCCATGCTAAATCAACTATTCACACTGCCACGTACAAATGTCAGTAGACAATCTAGAACGCTCAAGTCCATCTTACCCGTAATTATATACTCCTTTTTGCAATAAGTTGATCAGAACCAAGTAAAGGATTAGAGTTTATGAAGTCACTGTTGTCTGTTCATGGGATACATGGCTTGAAATCACAATGTGGAAGTGTTTTGTCGTAAGTCAAGGTCGTCTCAGTCACCAATGCGTATTCATGTACTGCCTTTATTTATATACCGATTTGTATTGCAGGTTGTGGGAAGCGATGGTGAGGACGATAGTTGGAGTGATACCTGATTAATTCGATGTTCAGGTGCAGCTACTAAGTTGTTAGTCAGATATGCTGCAGAATGGTTATATCTGTGAATAGTTAGTTTGGCTAACTTAGGTTCTAAATCTGATTTGCTCTGTAATGATGATTAAATAAGCCAGCAGTTCTTTTTGTAGGCATTCATTTTCTTTCAAATTTGTTCAGGCTGCTAAAGGATTAGCTGTGTTGGTAATTATGTTTTGAATCTGATTCATTCAAGTTCATGAAGCGTATATACGCTTCGTATATACGCTTCATCAAACAATAAAGCAAATATACTCCAAACGTTGGAGTATGTAGTAAGTAAAATTCATGCCGCATTACACATTTTCAACTGTCATTTCGAAAATAGATGACTGACGAATTGACGATGTATGTGCAACTCTCGTCACATGGATGTGACTTTCCGTAAGGTTACTAAATTCGCGGATATATGTAGGAAACGGGGTCGTGTGAGAAATTTTGTAGAATCGGGAAAGATTTATACGTTCCCTTTTCAAATCTGTGCCTATTTCGAGCTACAACTCAAGAAATAGATATACAGACACTCCATTCCATTGATTGTTTGTTGGGTCATGGCTGAGAGGGTTGAGACTCGAGACAAAGAAGTGTGTTAACGAAAGTGGAGTGCTATATAAGTTTCAAATAGGATAATAATTTTGCAAAACAGAAATTACTATCGTCCAAACTTTAAAACTTCAAATGTAATCGTCTTTAATATTAGCGAATCCTTGGCGTAACCTTCACTCGTAAATACGTTACTGTATACATCTTGCTATTCGCAGAACTTGTGCTTGAGAATGGCAACGTATTCTGAAGAAGTGATTCCACCAATGCTCACAGTTGCTGTACAATATTGGTCTTTCTCATCTTTGGTGATTTTGGGGGCTTTTTCTAGCAAGTTTGTCTTGATATGAGCCCAGTCTTGTCGGAATTGATCTTTCTGGCGCACTTCCGTGTAAGCCTACAAAAAAAACCGAGTATGGTCATACATCGTACAATGTTTATCGATCATCTCCTTGAACATAAACGTATAGTACACAGTATTCAGAGAATTGATTTAACCTAAGGAAGAGGAAGTTTTTGTGAAATAAAATGTTACGATGCTCATGAATCGAGATTCGAGACTTTGTACCACCCATTTACTTGAAGATAGGCAGCTTTACATTGAGTTCTAGGGTGCTCGACAGATACCGTAAAGTACCATAATAAATCATTTTTAAATAACTTAACAAATTTTTCTAAAAGGAAAAAAGTATCAAATTATATTAGATATAGTTTGTACGATGTATGCATAAGCATAAAAGATTAAATAAATACAATTAATCATTTTTTTTCTACTTTTTTGGTTATTTACAATATCATTTATAAAATATTCCTAAATAAAAATAATTGAAGGTCTAGATTGATTTTTAACATTATGTACGGTTGAGATAAATGGTCTTATGATAATTTGCGGTACTCAAGTATCTTAGAATTACTCCTTTACAACAAAATGAATCGCTCATATTGAATTGGAAATTTGTACCCATTTGGCCAAACTTCTACGAGGAATTTAAGGGACGAAGAGGAGAAACTAGGCCAAATACCTCAATTCGTGTGAATGACCGAGTTGGTTTATTGACTAACAGCATGTTTGGTACGAAGGAATCGAGAGGAAAGGAAAGGAAAGGAAATCAATTTTTTCAGCTTTCCAATGTTTGGTAGCACGGGAAGTGGAAGGAAAGGGAAAGAAAGTGAAAGAAAAACTTTTTGTTTTTTTAGATAAAAATAAAATAAAATAAATACAAATTGTTGTAAACAATGCAAACTACCCACTTTACCCCCAAAAATTTATTTTCCTTCATTATAAACAAATGGGTAACATCGTATTTTTTTTAAAATAATGCATAATTCCAGTCAGACTACACCTAAATACCTAATAAAAACAAGTTTTTTGTCAAACTACACCTAATAAAACATATTTTTCTAAACCACACCTAATAAATTTTTTTTTTTTGTTAGACCACACCTAAATACCTAATGTTAACTTCCAACTTTCATCCACCCATTGCCGCCTTTTACCCACCCATTGCGGGCCTTAACCACCTTATTGCCTCCTCTGTAGCCACCCCATTGCCTCCCCTAATCCACATTATTCTTAACACATGACCAATTTCCGCCCATTTCTAACACATTCTCCCTCTATCCCTAATGTTTTCTCCCTCTATTTCTTCAAATTTTCCCTTTTTTCTTCATTCTATTTCATCACAAATTCATTCAAATAGAGGTACTCAAATTATCTTAGCTAAAAATCAAATTTGGGGAGGAAATTAAGTGTGAGGAATTGAAGAGGGGAAAAAACCTATTTTGGTGGATGTATAGGGTGGCTATGGGTGGGTAAGGGGGCGGTTATGGGTGGGTATGGGGCGGGGATGGGTGGCTATGGGGGCGGGATGGGAGGCCATGGGTGGGGATGGGTGGTTAAGGGGCGGGGATGGGTGGTTAAGGGGCGAAAGTCGAAATAGGTATAGTTTGACAAATAAAAAGACTTTATTAGGTGTGGTTTGACAAAATTTGTTACATTAGGTGTGGTCTGGCTAAAAAAACAGTTTTATTACGCGTGATCTGACAAAAAACTCTTCCAATTATTTTCTTCTTATCAATCAAACATTGGAACTACTAATTTATTTTCCTTCCATTTCTCTTCCCTTCCTTTCTCTTCCTACCAAACAGGCCCTAAAAAAAATTCCTGAGCCATTCGTCAACATTGCCACTTGTGGACATTGTAGTCAATTGGTCATCATCTCCATGTGTAGACATAGTTTTGACTATTTCAAAAAATGTCACATTCTTGGTTTAATAATTAAACAAACTCATATGTTGTAAGGATAATAAGACATCGGAAAATGAAAATAATATGTTGAATCCCCACTTCTTTAATTTGTTTTATTAGGAAATAACAAATGTCATTTCTTTTTTCCAATTTCATTCAATTATATACGTACGTGTTTGATTTCAATATATTTCTCGAGAGAAATTTCAACCAAATATTAAAAAAGAAAAGAAAAAAAGTATGGAATTATACCGAGTTTTGACGATTAACATGCCATGGCGCATACCAAGAGATCATGTAGTCAACAACATCTCCTTCGATATTTTTGCCCCGGAAGACTCGAGCCCCTTCGGAGCCAAGGTCCCGGCCAGTCGGGTGGACATGGAGGAATGCGAGCCACTGACCATTTTCAAAGGTTCGAGGTGGTTCTTCCTTGTAGACGCTACCTAGCCAGTCAACCCTCTGGTCCTCGACGATCTCGAGAGTATCCCCAGAAGCATTGTAAACGAGGATTAGTGTGCTAACACCATTTTTATATTCAGCCTTAAGATTCAAAGCATGCTGAAGGGCTTTCATATTCTTTTTCTCCGCTTGTATTAGTCGCATGGCCTCTCTTGCTCTGTCTTCTTGTGTTATTACTGTTTTACCCTTGTATCTCTTCATAAATTGCAAGCTTGTATTTGTTATGGGTGTCCCAAAAGGATTCATGCTCTCTCTCTCTCTGTTTTTTTTTTCTCTTTTTTTTTTTTTTTTTTTTTTTTTTTTTTTTTTTTTTTTTTTTTTTTCTCGAAAGGATACTCTATCTTTGTTTTAGACTTTTAGAGTTTTAGCAGTATATAGGTTCAAAACTTCAATATAAAGCTACGCAAGTGCCAACAAGCACTACCCGTGTCATGCACGAGATTCTTAAATGTGTGACATTTTTTTTTTTTTGAGGTGAGTTTTATTTTTAAAACTAATTGGATTCATAGGGGCAAAATAAAGTTATTAGATTAGTAAATTTTCGCATTGTAGAAATATAGAAATGAAATTATAAGTGATAAGGTTTGAAAATCACAAAATATGTAGTCTTACATTAGGCTTGTAATAATAATAATGTTTGTAAGTGAGAGTAATGACAAAGTAATACCCAAATATAACACTGTGAGGGCAAAAGACAATTATATAACTAATATCATAGATATTACTGAGGTATCCGAGATTTTCAGTTATACCTATCAAGTTTTCGAATTTCCAAAAATGCCCTTGAGGTTTACAAAATGAGGTTTTTTTTTTTTTTTTTTTTTTTTTGTGTTTTTCACTAACGGAGTCTAACGTTTTATTAACGGAGTCTAACGCCGTTAGCCCTTTAATGAGTTTTATTTTTTTAAAACAAATTGATCACTAATAACATAAATTTAAAAAAATCCCACCTACGCATATAATGATCAAGTTTAATTCGTTTTCCGTTAGCGTGAGAGAGACTACAATGATTATGATATTGAACACATTACACATACATGTGCAACAACAAACCTGTTTTTTCTCACTTTAGGAGCAATGATACATATCACTCTATCCCAAATTAAACTTCCCGTGAAATAGTATTATGTGAGAGGATTGCAAATTCTATAAGAAGTTTAAATTGGGACGGAGTGATAGACGTTTAAACAGGTGACCACTTCTAGGTCGTCGGATCATGTTTGGATCACCACCCATGTATCGCTTATGATATACTCCGTGTTTGTCAGTCCTAGTTATGTTGTTGGATTATATCAGTTTCAGGCTTTCAACTGACGCTCGAGGATGAATTCACGTTTTATTTATGTGTGTATTTCCGACGTGCAGTCACGAACTCACATCGTTGTGGGTAACATTTTCCCGATTTTAGAAATTATAACACATTACAGTTGCGAACAATGCATTTAGAATGCAATAGGGAACCATGGGATTGTGTTGAAGTATAAAACCATTGTGGGTGCCCTAACCATTGGTCTAGAATTTTGGCTCAATTGGTTATCTAACATGGTATCAGAGCCTCAGCGATCCTGAGGTCTCAAGTTAGACTTCCGGTTACCCCCTCCAATGTGTTGGAGTTTCAGTATGAGCTTAGTATAAGTTGTATGTTATTCGTGGGCCAATATTATCCACGCTTCAAGCCCAATTGGACATTTACGTGAGGGGGTGTGTTGAATTATAAAACTATTGTGGATGCTCTAACCATTGGTCTAGAATTTTGGCTATGTACTTGTCCCATTTGAAACAAAAAGTCAATGGTGGATTAATTAGGTGTATACACAGAAAATTAATACCGGCATGGTCATTCATATTAAATTGTATTTTCTATTCTGTAAAAATACTTTACCTTGATTAAAAAAATGTATTACAATATAAAGGTAATATATCAATCTTTCTAAAATATTATTTTTTATGGTGATTACCACCGTAGAATTTTCGTTGCCCCCCATGGGGGAATCAACTCGACAAAAATTAGACACTACTATTTGGCAGTTAGTTTTTTTATTTTATTTAGTAAATCTACATTAGCCATGATTTAATATCCAATCAATTAAATTATCAAAATGTTCTTTTCCTTTTTTCGGACTGATATTACACTCCAATTAAAATATTTTATTCTAGGCTTCTAGCTATCAGCTATGCAACCTTCAAGGAATTTTTGTCTTCACTCTTCAACAAAGTTTTGTTCTTTGATTTATAGGAGCAGTCTGCGTCGTGGGAGTGGGGATATGACTGGATCTAGTAAAACTGAACTAAATCTGAAGATGCGATCTGAATTACTTGACCCGAACATACGAACTTGACCCGAAATTCTAATTTGAATTCAACCCGATATCCGAATTGACCCGACCCGAACCCGAAAATGACTCAAATTCTGTTTGACTCGACCCTAACATGACCCGAATTGAAATGCCCAGAGCCGAATAACCAGACATTTTAATGATTTGGTTGAGAAAAAATTACTAACTTCGATATATAACATCCTTAATCACTCAAATTACCAGTAAAACTTCAAATTAAGATAGTATTACACAAAATTTAAATAAATCTGACATTAATATGACCAGATTTGAACAATTTGAAATGACCCGATCCGATTTTTGACCCGACCCGACCCGTCCCGAATTTGACCCGTAGTTTTCACACCCGAGCTAGACCCGACCCAAATCGAACCCGACCCGATCCGAAGTAGACCCGAATTTCTAACTCGAAAGATGACCCGAACCGAATAGACCCAACCCGAATAACTCATTTGCTAGGTCTAGATATGACTATATGAGGATTTGAAATTCGAGACACTTCTCAAGCCGACTTGACTTTTTAATCCTAACACTCTTCAACAAAGTCGATACCGGTACATTTGACATCCCATCGCTACACTTATTACACCATCATAACCATAACCAAGAACGCAATATATAAACCCATAGGTCTTGTGGGAGATCGTCTCTCAATAAATTTATTGAGAGACCAACATGTTATTTACATTGTTACCCCGTTTACATAATTAGTGATTATTATAACTACTTTTGGTAATCGTTTTAGTTAAGGGTCTTGACACTAAATCTAAGATTTGCAAATGGGTTACTTTATAAATTTTAGTTAATTTTATATGATGTGGTCCTCCAAAATCATAGATAATGTGATTTATAGTATATAGTAAACTAGTTTTAAGCTCGTGCTTGCACGGTATATTTAATGAATTGTCTGCTCGATTAAAATAAGTAGTTATAGAATTAATTAATTTTTTTAATTGCATTATACTTTTTATGTTTTATATTCGTTGTATATTAAACACGTTAAAAAAACTCTTTAAAAATATATCCTCTTTAAAAAAGGTATTCATACGCTATGTTTTATTATCTTTGGACTTTAATTGAATGATTGTTGTAGTAATGCTCTCAACATGTTCCCGATAACACAAAGTCAAATCTATGTCCTGGTATGATGTGATCATCTCGGTTGATAGTTCTAAGCAATGTATCAAACTATAAATTTATCATTATTTTTAATATCACCGACAACACGATTTTCAGATTTATTTGGAACAACTTCAAAATTTTGTATTGTGTATATATATTAATCCCTCAACTAACCTTCCGCGAAACCGTGCTGGCAGAGTAGCATGAATGTATTTCCCCTTTAACAAAAACTGCAAAAATAAATGGGAAGATCATTCTGTCACGCCCCAAAACCATTATTGGAACATAAGAGACGACAACCTACGAAAAGTAGGCTAAACCATTCTTATTCCTCAAAAGTTGAAGGCACAAAACATATATTACACAATATTATACATACGAATACTATTGTACAAATGATCACTAAGGTCATTTATTTATGTTACAAGTCTATTTGGGTAGCGCACTCCAATTCCCACATTCAGCTAGTACTAATTACCTGAAAAGAATTTTATTAACGACAGGGTGAGCTCAACAACCCAGTAAAAGATATTGCCGACTTAACCAGATCAAGCAATTGCTAAAATAGTAAGACGATAATAATTTGTATAAGCATAATAGTTTCCAGTAGTGGATAGTTAGCTCTGGTTAGTTCAGAAGTTCTCAGTCAGTGCCAGTTTAATCCCTTGGGAAGGACAGACGGATATCCTCGTTTCAAAGTTAGACAGAACACATAACTAACCCACAAAATCAAAGTAGTTCAGAAAATAATCAGAGTGTGCGGTACCCGATCGTCTTTCAAAAAATAAGTATTTATAGAGTACAAAAATATTACTATAAGCCAAATCAGAAAGAATCCCTTACCAGAATTCCCAATCACCGCGATACCACTCCGTGCTTTCTCATCTCGTTCTAAGTAAATAAAGTCGCGTAAGTTATTTATTGAAAATCATTTTGGTAATGTAATTATGTCGTTTATTTGATGATTAACTGTCCAAGTGTCCAACAACGTCCGAAGTGGTAACTAAAGTCAAATTATTAATTCATTAAATTAACATTCTTTAGCGGAAATGGTTCACTCTAAGACTATTTCAACACTGCGATAATCACATATCTAATTATTGGGGCTCGATCAGTAAGAGAGTATAAGTTCTTAATTTTGTAGAAAGAGGTTTATATTGAAAATAATTGTCTACACGAGTTAAATAAAATGCAAGTAATAGATCCCATATAAAAGTTTAGATATTTATCTGTTCAATTTTATCATCATGATTAGACATCATTATTAAGAGACTCATACAACGCACGAGCTTTCATCTTACATTATGCGTAAAAGTAAATAAATTGAGGTAACCAGATATCTGTGCTTGAATTTTAGAAAACATATTTCAAATAAACAAATTGCATAGGCACATCGACGAGTAATTAATGCACTTAGCTCATAAGTTACAAGCCTCATGCATCACCAACTCCCATCTATTTTATGACAATGTTAGAGGTCTACAGTGTAGACATCCGAAACTGTCTACAATCAGCAATAATTTTACTAAAATATCAAAATTTTACTACCCACACAATTAATTTTACTACCTGGATTTTTCAGTACAATTAATTTTACTACTCCGATCTCAATTATACTACTACTAACTCAATTTATGGACCTCTCCAATATTGGGTAAATTTGGCCACAAATTTTATCTTCTTCTTCTTGATGATTACACACATTTCTCTTGGGTATATCCTCTTAAATATAAGTCGGAGGTATTTGCTAAATTCCTTGTCAAGACCCAATTTGAGCGCTCCATTAAATCGTTTCAATGTGATCTTGGGGGTGAATTTGATAATGGGCCGTTTCATCGGTTTGCTACTGCTAATGGACTTGTGTTTCGGTTTGCTTATCCGAAAACTTCTCCACAGAATGGTAAGGCAGAACGTATGCTTTGTCGTCTTAATGACATACTACGCCCTTTACTCTCTTATGCTCATGTACCCGAAAAATATTGGGTGGAAGCATTGGAGACCGCGACTTATTTGCACAATATTCTTCCTACCAAGGTACTCCAAAACCACACGCCCACCTCGGTTCTCTATGGTCGTCGTCCTAGTTAAGATCACTTACGTACCTTTGGGTGTTTGTGTTATCCCAACTTAACAGCCAAGACTCCGCATAAACTTGCTCCTCGCTCCTCACGGTGTGTGTTCTTGGGGTATCCGTCTAATTGTCGGGGTTATCGGTGTCTTGAATTGGCTACTGGCAAGGTTCATATATCCCGTCATGTTACTTTCGATGAGACAGTGTACTCGTTTCATGAGGGCGGATCAGCAACTGGTCCACGACGCCTACTGACCCACCTGTCCCGACTATGCATGACTTTGGTTTTCCCGAATCTTCTGTGCCTCCTCGTCGTTTTCGTATAACATATCAGCGTCGCCGTGAACTATACGTACCTCCTCATCTCCGTCCTAGTTTTGTCACTACAAGGGGTCCATCTGCCTCAGCCACGAGTTGTGGCCATACCACAGTTGTTACCCCACCACCCGTGGCTCCAGCAGGGGGTTCGGAACCCGGATCTGCTCCGTCCCTGCCCTCTTTTTGCCGCCCTGCCCCGTATACTACTCATACTATGACTACTCGAGCTCGTGACGGTATTTTGAAACCTGTGGCATCCTCAGCTCTTCATGTCACTTCCACTGCTGCCGTATCCCCTTTGCCCACATCTTCTATCTCTGCTTTGTCCGATCCTAATTGGAAATCTGCTATGGATGATGAGGATGAGGCTTTGGTTCGTAATGGTACTTGGGAGTTGGTTCCGCCACCGCCTGGGGTCAATATTCTCCGTTGTTTATGGTTATATCGTCACAAGTATAAGTTGGATGGGTCATTACAGCGCTACAAGGCTCGGCTAGTAGTTAATGGGTCTAATCAGGTTGCCGGTGTTGATTTCGATGAAACTTTGAGCTCCGTGGTCAAGCCGGCTACTATTCGTACTATTTTAGCTTTGGCTATGTCTCGCAACTGGCCTATTCATCAACTAGATGTGAAGAATGCTCTTTTGCATGGTGACTTGAAAGAACAGGTTTTATGCATCAACCTCCTGAGTATCGTGATCACTCTCGGCCTTCGCATGTGTGTCTACTTCGGAAGTCCTTGTATGGCCTTAAGCAGGCACCTCGTGCTTGGTTTCAACGGTTTGCCACGTTTTTACTTCGGTCTGGTTTTACAGGAAGTGCTACTGATGCCTCTTTGTTTATCTATCGCCATGGTGCTGACACTGCATATCTTCTTTTATATGTTGATGATATTATTCTAACTGCGTCTTCGGATGCTTTGCTTCGTCGACTGATATCCGTGTTGGCGGATGAGTTCGCTATGACCGACTTGGGTCCGTTGAGTCATTTTCTTGGCATTGCAGTAACTCGAGATGCCTCTGGTCATTTTCTCTCCCAACGGCAATATGCCTAGGAGATCCTTGGCCGTGCATCTATGTCTCAGTGTAAGCCTGTCGCCACTCCGGTTGAGGCTGGTTCCAAGCTACAAGCGACCACCGGACCTCTAGTCAAGGACCCGACTCTCTATCGAAGTCTTGCTGGTGCCTTGCAATATCTCACTTCACTCGGCCTGATATCTCCTATGATGTCCAACAGGTATGTTTGTTTATGCATGACTAGGGATGGGCATGGGTCGGGTCCGAGCGGACCGACCCCGGACCTGTGATATTTTGTGTAGACCCGGACCCGACCCGTACCCAACGGGTCTGAATTTTTCTAGACCTAGACCCGGACCCGTCGGGTCTGGGTCTGGGTCGGGTCTCGTGCGGGTACCATATACGAAGGCCTTAATACGTATAAGAAATGATATTTTTGAGTAGGAATGCAATTTACTTTCGATATTCTGTCACATATCATACGCGAAAAGAAATTCGCATATGTTGAACATCTGTAATAAGTAAACCAAACACAAATAATAATCAAACCCAACAATAATTAAATATCTGGGTAAACCGAACTCAAAAGATGAACTTAAAAAGGTGATGATAATTGAATATCTATACCATAGGAGATGTCAAAAACACTCAGACATACCAATTGAAAACCAAAACCAAATAATAATTTGAAATTACTATTGCCCAACACAACAATTGAATACAAACAAAAGGATTTAAACTATGTAATTGAGAACATACAAAATATAATCTTTAACAATCAATTTTCAAGCTTTTTTTGACTGATTTGTACCTTAAATTAATGATTTCCCATCGGCCTTATAACGGAGGGCAAGTCATGTGTAAGTTGACGGCGATAAAAATCGGCAGCGACCAACGACAGTAATGAAGTTAAATTTTCATGAATGAAATGAAGAGTGTAGGAATGAATGTGTTAAAAGTGGAGACTGGAGAGACAGTCGCGGAATCTAATACGCTAACAACATTAGATTTTTTTTTTTTAAAGTTAGGCGGGTCTAGGTCGGGTCCGGGTCTCAAAAGCTGGGCCCGGACCCGACCCGTTATTTATATGCTTGGATCTGGGTCGGGTCTAGACCCGTCGGGTTCTAATTTTTAAGACCCAAACCCGACCCGAGCGGGTCGGGACCAGCGGGTCCTGGGTCTATGCCCATCCCTATGCATGACCCTCGTGAGTCCCATTTTCATGCTCTCAAGCGGCTTCTTAGGTATGTTCGTGGGGCGCTTGATTAGGGACTCCTTCTTACGGCTGCTCCTGTCACTGGTCTCACAACATATTCTGATGCTGATTGGGCTGGTTGTGTAATACCCCGTATTTTTGAGGTCCCAAAATTATATTATTCTTGTTAATAACTTACTTTATAAAGAAGGATTTCAAATTTTACATTAAAAGTACAATTTTCAGCTATTTCGGGAAGAGGTAAACTATTTATATTTGTTTAAAAAAAATTGCTATTTAATGGTCAAATGACCAAACTACCCCCATTAACCCCCACAAACCCTTTTATGTCAGCCGTAACAATCCATCAGCCATCATCAACATTATATCATCATCATCGTTATTTTCCATCGAAAATCGCCGCCATCTTCGAATCTTCGCCGCCTCCAATTTCTAGCTCCTTTTTTGACGAAACTACCACCGTTATTCTTCTTGTTCTCTCCTCTACACAACGGTATAAGTTTCTACCTATATTTTTAAAGTCTTACCGTTGTCGATATCCACGTCTTGCATTATTATTCTTGACTTTTATAGTAATTCATGGTTTTAATTCTTGTATTTTTGTTCTTACTATGTGCCGTGAGTCTTAAGGGTCGTTTTGTTATAATTCCAATTTGAGTACTTCAATTTGGGTATTGCTTTGGTTGTCGTTGTTGTGCCGCGTCGGTTGTTGATGGTTAAGTGATAAAGTTTAGGGATGTAGGAGACCTGTTAAGATGAATTTTAGGCTTTAATGGTATAAGCGAATAGTTTTGGGTTAGTAGTGGCCAAGTAGTGAAGGAAATGACGAGATGAATCTTCGGCTTTGTTTCGTACATAGCGAATACTTGGGGCTGGTTTGTGCATGAACTTATGCAATAAGTTTGAAGGAGTACGATATCTTAAAAGGTCTAAATGGATGAATAATGAGGGGTTAAAGTAGCCATGGAACCTAGCTTTTGACGTAGGTTAATATAAAGTACGAAGGTGTTTGACTGTACTAATAGTAAAGGGGGGGTACTTGTGGTCAAAAGTATTTTATTTTTGGAAGATTAAGACCATACTTAAATCTGGCCAACATATTTAATAGGAGATCAAGCCGTTTTGTGAGTTAGTTAGGCCTAATTATGTGTTACGGTAAAGTCGGTATAAGTGTGGTTACGTTAGTATTATTTTAATGGTTTAAGTTCATAAAAATGAACTTGAGGAACTGTTTTGATTGAGATTATGTTTTAAAATGAGGAGTATGGTGGTTAAGGGTCTTATAAGTCGTTTTGTATTTGTAAACCCATGGAGAGGAAGGGGCGAGGTTATAGAGCCTTGTTGTGTTTTTGTATCGGTCCATAATAGTTAACATGCATATATCATACATATCATTTATTGTAGGTGCATAAGCTAATTAGTATATTTTACGTACTCGTGTAGAGTTCGGGTTCGTAGAAGAACAATTCTAGTACTTGCTGAGCTACTCTGAGACTTGCTGCTGAATAAGGTAAGAAGAATTACTTATCTCCTTCAAAGGAATTTCTAAGTGTGTTTTAAAGTTAAGAAGTATTATATAAATTGTTTTACTATAAGGTTTGTGATTTCGAAAGGTAATTGCTAAATCCGAGTTTCGAATGCAAAGGTTTACCAACTTTACTATTTTATACCTGTGTTATTATTTAAAGGTTTTTATATATGTTGTTAGCTCCGTTAAGGGAGTTAACTCGAGTACAGGGTGACCGAAACGGTCTAACTATATTGTGCACAAAGTATAGATAGGGTGGATTGATCCTCCACCTTGAGCCTTTATATCCTCCCCTTGGGAACAGGACCCTAGGGGGATGCATGCATTCGGGATTATTGGTTGAAGGAAGTCAGCCCTGGTACTGAAGGAAAAAGGAACAAAGGAGAAAGATTTTTGTTGTATCATTTTATTATGTTTTCGTATACTAATTAAATGTTAACGGTTCCAATATTTAAAAATTACTCTGAGTTTTCCACCGTGCTACGTGTCTAGGAAATACATATATATTATCTTTAAAAATTGTTTTCTAGATAAGTTGTTTCTTACTCAACCCGTTTGGTTGACGGTTTCTACGTTTTCTTAGCCTTGCAGGTTAGTTTGGAGTGCTTGGGGATAGTCAAGGGATCAGAGTGACGATCGCTTACCATATCAAATAAATTTTAGACTTAGTTAATTTATCGCTTCCGCATTTTAAACAAGATTATTGGAGAATTGTATTTCATTCTTTTGAGATGTATCACATTTACATATTTTATATTTGGAGTTATTAGATCATTATAACTGACCCTCTGCCTTAACGATTGATCTAGGATGTCAATCATGGCGGTAACACTCTCAATTGTCCTTGTATTAAATCAAATGTGTTTTCTAAAATCTCAGGAAATTGGGGGTGTTACAGGTTGTCCCGATACTCGGTGCTCCACCTCCGGCTACTGTGTTTTCTTGGGTGATAACTTGGTTAGTTGGTCGTCTAAGCATCAGCCCAATGTCTCTCGTTCCAGCTCTGAGGCTGAATATCGCGGTGTCGCCAATGCCGTTGCTGAAATTGCTTGGTTACGCAATCTCTTACTTGAGCCTCATGTTCCCTTACGGCGTGCTACACTTGTGTACTGTGATAATATCAGCGCCGTATATATGTCTAACAACCCCCGTTCAGCACCAACGCATTAAGCACGTTGAGTTGGATATTCACTTTGTGAGTGAAAAGGTGCAACGTGGTCAGGATCGTGTCCTTCATGTTCTCGCAGATTATCAGTATGCTGATATCTTCACCAAGGGCCTTCCTCGACCACTGTTTGAACGTTTTCGGTCCAGCCTGAGCGTTCGTCCTCCTCCCGCTTCGTCTGAGGGGGTGTAATAGTGTATATAAATTATGTATTAACTTATTAGCGTAATTACTAGCGTATTTACTGTTGTACCCCTGTACTACAATATATATATGATGCATATCATTGAGCCTCGATTGAGGACTCTTCCCAGACCATATTCCTGTAAATTTTACATTGTAAACAAATTAATTGTGTGTACACTATAAACCTCAAGCAATTTGCTCTATTCTACTGGCCAAATAATTCTTTACCTTCAACCATATGTACATCGGGTTCGAACTTGGTACAACCAATAACATCAACATCGAACAAGCGTCATACATCAATACTAGTCGTTGGTTATGGATTAAAAGGTGTGCTGAGCTCTGCACGAACAATCGGAGAAGTGCCGCCACCAATATCAACTTTTATAGCGCATCCTTCTGCTGTGGTAGTATGGCTGCTTTTGCTGGTCCCTACTCTGCGATATATAGCTTCCCAACGACTTTGAAAACTATTAACTTCGCCTACATCACTATATGCCTGCAAAAAAAAAAATTCCTCGGCTCTAGTTCAAATATATTTTGTATACGGAGTATAAAGATTCCATATACATCTAATGTATATCAAATGTATATGTGTGAACCAATCCTATTATATATGCTGATGTCGTTAGAGCTGATTAGGTCATGTATAACGCTGAAGCGCACTCTCCATGAAGCACTAAGTCTTCAACACAACCTCACTTCTTAGAAAGTCAATACCTTACTTCACCCCTACAATAATGCTATCACTCTATTGTCTAACTCTCCACCTCACTTAGTGGGTCCAGTTGTGTTATATTATCACATCTTCTCACTTTCCACTCATTTTTTTTACTATTTGTTTCGTGAATAATCGTTATAAGTTCGATATTTTTCAATATCACATAAATAAGTCGACATCAAAATTATATTATATTATTAAATTATTTTTTTAAAAATAAAAATGTTTTTTAGTAAAAAATGTTATTTTTGAAAATTAATAATTCTCTAACTTTATTAAGTTAATAAAATAGTTAAATCGTGATTGATTACCGCAATTTGGTAGCATATTATATAAGAGGTATGTGAAAGGAGAGAGTTGTAGCTAATTACTTGTGTGCTGCAAATGGAGAGTTAGTTACATCAAATGTTGATGGAGAGTTAGCTACATCAAATGTTGATGGAGAGTTAACTCTCCATTCTCTTGAAGCACAACACTTTGAGGTTGAAATTAACATTTTCTCTCTCCTCTCTTTTCAAGAGTTAACTCTCCATTTGGTTGAAACACACCACTGTACGTGCTCTTAAAGCTTATCCATATCGACTCTAAACAGGACGAGACAACCCCCCGGCGCCCCCTCCCCCACAAACCCAAACCCAATCTATTTAGTAAACACGTTAGAAACCTCCATCCTGATGAACCCAACCTACAAAATGGAGTATACGGGTAACATGACCCAACTTAAGAGTAATGTCAACACCATGTTGGGGCCTAAAATTAGCGAGGAAAAGGAGAACGGTGGACCACGAATGAAAACCTCATAGTTTCCCCTCTAATATATAATGTGTCAAAGTGTTGTAATCAACACTATTTTGCCGTTTTATTTTTACAAGTGTTGGGGCTAACAGTAGCCTACTCTCAATTTAACTCACCTCATAAATAATAGTTATGCTAACTTCGATTCAACACTGTGTTATGGCACACGGTATTGGAAAGAAAATTGGGGGAAATGGTAGGGTTTTCACCCGTGACCTATCATTTTCCCACATAACCTCTCTAATAAGTGCCCCAGCTCCAGCACAGTGTAGTCCCCCTTTTCTCTCGTCGGACCTTTAGCGTTTGTGCCCAAATGTACAATATACAATCAAAACAATGGTCAAGATAATGTACTAGATACTGTGTCATTTGAAAAGAATACTCCGTACTTTCCCACGGCCTTCATTAATCCAAATTTTCTCATTTATTTCCAATTTTGTTATAATTTCATCCATCGAATCTTTTCCATTTATTTTTCAGGGAGACTTTTGTGGTTCCATTTTTCATTTCAACTAATCACATGAGTGGATCGGAGTACTGTAATTGATACCCATGTGGCCATGTGTTAGATTGAAGTGCAACTTTCTCATCTAGTCCAACAGATTTAAAATATAGAAACATTAACGAAATGTTATCATACGTAGTTTGAAGAATGAATCAAATCTAAAAGCAATCTAATGACCTAAACTACTGATGAATGAGTGACGAGTTGAACCATACAAGACTTTTATACTTAAATAAATGCAGATAGAGACAAAATGAACAAAATATTTAATTTTTACTGTATTTTTCGACAAAAAGGAACAACATTATATATATATATATATATATATATATATATAAAGTTGGATGGAAACCGTGTGGGCGTGACACGTAATCCTCCACCTCACATGACACATAGGTGACAGGCAAACATGCATGCCACACAAGAAATTCCACCTCATCACCTAAACGCACAGTCAAATCCGCAAAAATATATAAAGTTGGATGAAAACCGTGTGGGCGTGACACGTAATCCTCCACCTCACATGCCACATAGGTGACAGGCAAACATGCATGTCACACAAGAAATTCCGTCTCATCACCTAAACGCACAGTCAAATCCGCAAAAATGAGTCTATGAAGGCTCGAACCCGTGACCTCAATGTTGCATTTTAACACTTCAACCACTAGGTCAATTAATGTTTGTTGATTCTTTTATTGATAATTATATATAAATGCCTTTAATGTTGTTATTATGAATATATACATGAAATGAAATATCAAAATAATTTATAGTGGAGAGTAAAACATGAGAATTGGTATTATGCAGACGACAAGGGACTGTGATATTGATCACTAATATATACTACTCTATCTATTTTTGTAATTTAGAGGTGATTGATATAAATCGTGGTATATGATATTGTTAATAATTGTGGTGAGAATAAGTATTGAAATAACAAAAAAAGTGGAGAAAGAAATACAACAATTAGTATTATGCGGTTTGGCGAAAATTGAAAAATTCGCTAAATAATATTGTAATATCTCTATTTTACTAATTTACGCATAAGATCAAACACGCTAATCAACAAATACGCACGGTGTAAAGACTAATATTATATATAGGTGGTGTATAATACACGAAATGTAAATGGAGCTAGGTGTTACACTGTTACATACCTTATTAGAGTACCAAGGCCCCCAAGGAGCGTCCCAAGCAATCAAAAAGTCACGGTCAAGCCCATCCTTATTCTTGCCCCGGTATACAACAGCGGCTTCACTACCAGAAGGGTTACTCGTCCAACGGACATGATGGAACGCCACCCATTGGCCATTCCCGATCTCTGTCGGGTACGGTGTCCGTCCGATGCAACCGAACCAATCATAGTCAGTTACGTAATGAAGCGTGTCGCCCGTGCCATTGTACACGAGACACAGCGCGGAGGTTCCGCTTCCATAATGCTCCTTCACCGCCTGCACATATGTTGCAGCATCAGTGTGTTTTCCTTTGTCATTTATCAGACGCATGGCTTCTCGTGCTCTATCTTCCTGGGTTTTCGGCTTCCCGACGTACGCTGCCATTTCATCCAGCTTATCGTTCCCAACTAACTCACCAAAAGGATTAGCCATTTTTTTCTAAGTGTATGTATATATGGACTTAAAAAGCTATGTAGTTCTGGATCTGTTCACATATGTGTATATATATAGTCCACGATGCTTCCTGCATCCCATCAAATTGTTAGTTAATTACAAGCCGGTCTAAAGTCTACATAATTACAATTGTCTAAAGTGTACATATTTACAAATTTACAATTGTCTAAAGTTTAACAAGAATAAAGAGTGTATTTCTACAATTTTCTAAAGTCGGCCTCAAATTTACTGTAATTTTACATTTTTAGAATGAGTACCAATAATATATTTATAATTTAATTTGAGTGATGATTTTGCCAAGACAAAACAGCATCTTCCAAGGCAGATATGGTCATTATATGAATCAGGTTCAATGAATCTGAATTGACGATAGTAATTACTGTCTTGGCAAAATCATCACCCTTTAATTTTACTTATAATATTTCCAATGCAAATTTATGTTTACTTTTGCGGGTTTTCTAACATGTGTCCATAGAGCACATGATAAGACTCCATTTCCTTCCTAAATAATGTGATATTTTCACTTGAAAAAACAAATTGTATAGTCTCTTTAATTAATTCAGGAGAATATTACTTAATTAAGGAAGAAAACCAAGTCTTATCATGTGCCCTTTGTGCACACGTTAGAAAAATCCTTACTTTTATTACTGAATTAATTTTATTACCACTAATTCAAATAATTATTCGAAATAGTCGGATTACTCAAATAATTTTAGCTTAGAGGCCAACCTAAAAATGGTTTGATAGTCATTTCAGAAAAAATTAAATGGTTTGTTAGGATCAAATAATCTGAATTCTGATCACCCGGCCTTTTCCAAGGGATGCATGTCATTGGCAGAAGTCGCGAATATAAGATAATTACTCCATCCATAAAATTATACATGATGTTCTCACATTTCGAGACATCACATTTATCCGTCAATATCTCATAAGATATCTTAGTAAAAGTTATGAAAGTATACTTGCATGAATGTATTTTTCGATACGAATCCAACGACATACGTTTCACAATTTTTCGACATGTATTTTTTTCCAAAATTGCAAGTCAAACCCTTACCTCGTAATCTGAAAACGTCATGTATTTATTTATGGAGGGAGTATGTAATTAACCTTTGCAATTTGCCGCAATTTGCATCGGATAAGTCATTGACTTCTTAAAAAAACTATGTTATCTTCCAACAACGACTTATAACCTTCTGCGTAAGTAAACAAACCATCAACTCGACAAAATTTAAAGCTACTAGTTGGCAGGCAACTAGTATACAATCAATCATAATGTTCCCATTCAAAAAAAAAAAAAAAAAATTTCAATAATCATTTCATATTTTCATCATTGACTTATTCTCGACAGCATAAAGAAGAACGAACAACATCAAGTTTTTGCATATACTATACGCAGCCGTATGTGTGTATTGCAAACGGTATATATACACCAGTTTTTTTATATTGCGTACTCTAGTTTCATGCAAATGTGCGGCGTTGTTTTCTCATTATTTGTACATTCTTGTGATTTTAGTTATGGTACGCAACATTTGTATTCTCCTTTTATCTCATGATTATGTTTTATGTGAAGTACGCGCGTGTTGGCCAAACCTGTGACTAGAATACCCTATTCTAATCATAGTGATTGGCATATCATTCTTGCCATCGGCGACTAGGCCAATCACGGTGATTAGAGTAGCTACTCTAATCACCGCTTGAACGGCGTCGTTTCAGCAGAAAAAGCAAAGGAAGTGGGGCTACAAGCTGTATTTCATATAAAAAAGAAAAAACATGGTGCCACAATTTTATACAAGATTTTCAATGCAATCCTTTTAATAACGTATGCTTCTCTCTCCAGAAATATTCAACTCCCGAAAATAAATTCTCTCTTCCACACCAAGCACCATGGACGGCTGGCCACCACATGCGGTCGGATAATAACAGGTGAGTGCTGGTCATCGCCGACAAGTTGCCGGCCACTTTCATCTGGACCTGAAAAACTAAATTTGATGATCTACCTTCAGATCTCCATCTCTACTCTCACCACCCAAGCCTACTCAATAGTCCAAATCACCCCATGTCGACTAACCAACCATAACCACCGCCTCACCAAACCACCGCCATCACACCACCATAATACAATAATCATCTTAACTCTTTACCATTTCCCCAACCTCATATGCCATTTTATTGTTCTCGTATTTTATTTTGCAGTTCTCATGCATTTAAGGATCTTAATTTTTCATATACCTTTTCATCATTCTCAAATACAATTTCACCAT
This sequence comes from Spergularia marina, assembly GCA_963680865.1. Lineage (NCBI taxonomy): Eukaryota > Viridiplantae > Streptophyta > Magnoliopsida > Caryophyllales > Caryophyllaceae > Spergularia > Spergularia marina. The sequence goes on from OY804546.1 coordinate 26,520,912, forward strand.
GCCCATACACAATTTCACCATTGACCTTATTACAAAAAAAAGTGATTTGTTACACATTAAATTTGTTTGAGTATATATAAAAACCGTACCATTAAAAAAAAAAAAAACCATACCTCCATGGTTGATCTTAAATTTCTTTTATTTTCTCTCTCCTCGACGAATAATTTTGGGTGATAAATTTGATAGGAAATATTTGGCTCTAATCTTTGGATCCCAATTTCTATTTCTTTTCTCCCTTTTATGTCATCACAAGTTTCATACCAATATACCATTCCATATTCTATATATACCATTTCAAAACTTCCAGTTACTAACTTACTCATTTTTACACCAACCCACCATAATAAACATCGGAAAAGAAACTCACCTCATAAACTCACCGCAACACCATCACCTTCACATCCTTAATTTGTAATCACCATCATGCACTCCGTCGGCTTCGCCCCCGGAATGAATCGACGCTCTATGAAAGGGAGGATTGGTAAACGCTTTTTGGGCCAAAATTAGAAAAAAAAGGGAGTAATTGGGGGGTTGCCGAAAAAGGGTTTATGGTTGGGTTTCCCGTCGCCGCTATCGCGGCGCCGAAAAAACCAACCATAAACGCTTTTCCGGTGACATGCAACTAATTGGCGGTTGGATCTCGGTTTTTCTTCAATGTCGAAGCACGGTAGTGTGGGATTGATGAATGAGGGAGAGGAGAGAGAAACTGTGGGTTGAGGGAAAGAAATCAGATTTTTATTTTTATACGTAATACAACCCCACTTCCTCAATCACAGTGTACAAAAGTATGATGGGCAGTATAAAATACCCCCAAGAAGTATGCGCGTGTTGGCGAAACCTGTGATTAGAATATCCCATTCTAATCACAGTGATTGAGATATCATTCCTGCCCCCCAATATTTTACTGTATCATAGTGAATTCTATATTCAAGTACAATAATAATGATAGTTTTTTTTTTTTTTTTTTTTGACACGAATAATAATGATAGTTAATGATGCATTATTACATAGTTCTAAAAACTAGTAGTGTTTTTTATAAGACAACTCTAAACTGTATGCCACTATCCTAGCAGACTACTATCCCAGGATAAATCAAACGACAAAGGCTATCTGTATACGCTATACTTCCTCCTACCTAAAATAATCTCTCCCTTTTAATTTGCTGTTTTAAATGGCTATGTTGGGGTTAATTATAGACTAAATGAAAAATATGGCTGCTATAAAATCAAGTGGGTTTGTTAGAATACATTGCAAAATAATATATAAATTAATTTTTACAACAAATGAACAAGTCTTTTGGCCTTGAACTAGCCTCAAACATGGTCCGACAAAACAACAAAAAGAAAGGGGGAGATTTTAGTGGGTAGGATGGAGTATACATCACTAAGGGGTAATTCAGGTATTCTTTATATTATTATGTAGTGAGATTGAGTAGTAAATAAAAATGAGATGAGATGGGACATATGAATGAAATATTAGGAATATACATTTTAAAATATATATGAATATACAAATAGATTTTCTCACATCAAACATAAAGCTAATCTGCATTATGACCAAAATTTGGAACATACTCCCTATTACACGTTAACTAGATAAGTGTCGCCAATTATGGGCCGCCTCTTTTGATCTATATTAGTATATAATTATTATACACGTTGAATAACGCGTATCTGTGTGATGTAATATAATCCTTACCATATGTTAGGTGGTTAATTACATACACAAAATGTAAACTCAACAATACAATAGTAAATTAGTAACAATGACTTCTGGAGAACACGGCGAAATGGTGACGACGTTGACGGAGGATTCCCAACTCCGAGAGCTTGCAAAAATTCTTCTGAATCGGGAAGAGCAAGACATGGCGGATTTAAACTCAGAACTCGAACGTGCAAAGTACTTCAAAGATTGCAACGATGCTTATGACAAAACCATCAGTTTACTGGATAACTGCAGTGATATCAACCAGCAGAAGAGTACTCGTCAAGCAAGCAAAAACTCGAAAGATGACGAAGACGATGCCAAAGAGATCCCGGACAACTTGAAGGATGCCATGAGATTGAGCATGCAATGTGTAGAGTATGTCATCAACATGAGCAAGAGATATGTTCGCAAAAGTTGTTTGCCAAAGAGTTGGGTTAGCAAGATTGAAAAACACCTTGATAGCCTTGTTCTCGAGCTTGAGTATGAATGCAAAGATATTGTTGGCAAACTCAGTAGCTTGTTTCCATCGAATAAAAAGAGCAATTGTTTGATTAGTTTCAACCATGATATTATTAAGACCAATGATCAGCAAGTTAGCAAAGTCGTCGCAAAAGTGGATATTGCCAAAGACATACAAGATTATATAAGGTATGCCATCAGCATGAGCATGGAGTGTATTCGGGAGAGCAGTTTGCGAATGAGGTGGATCAGTACACTAGAGACACACTTTGAAACCCTTGTTCAGGAACTCGAAGATCTCGACATTCAGAATAACCAGACAAATGCCCGGTTTATGGTTCGTGATGTGTGCTCGTACAAGCAGAGTATGTGCGAGTACGCAGACAATCATCGAAGTAGCTCAGCCCGCGCCAAGTCTATGGAATATGCGGGATGGCTTCGGCAAGAAGAGACCAGTTTTCAGAGCTTGTTGAAAGGTTATATTAATATGTATATTGACCATGAATGTTTTGAACTTGTTAATCAACTGTTAAGCCAAAATGACCTAAATGTTGTACTAATAAGAGTATCTAATATTATGCAGGGAAAAAGACTGAGCTTGAGTTTGTAGGTGAATTTGACAGTTTTACAGAACTGCAACAACTCGAGGTAATTAAAAGTCCATTCTTTGATTTACTACAACATCGATGAAGCAAGATTTTGAGTAATTGTCTTTTTGTTGGAAAGTTTGAGCATTTAGGCTTTTAGCTGTAAAAACAGAACTTTGAGCAATTGTCTTTTTGTTGGAAAGTTTTATGCTTTTATGATTTAAAATTATTATAACTACTTTTTTTCCGGATGATCCTGATAAATTGTCTATAACATAATCAAGTGTGGTTAATTAAAGATGACAATAGATAAATTGTCTATAGCATAATCAAGTGTAGTTTCATCAACATCTGTTACGGATCTATCAATGGAAAGAAATTCAAATTGATTTATTTTCAAAATCCATGACCCTTGATTGTCTCTCGTTCCTTTTAATCCATCATTTCCTAAATTACACAACAAAATAAACTGCACCTTTGATTATTTTTACTACAAACTAACAGTAGATAATTTTTTATTTGTTTATATATAACTCCTAGTATTTTTGTTTTTTTAATTGTCTGACCACGTTTTCACATAATGAAGGAAGTTAAGAGAATAAGAGGTCAAATAATATTCGTGGGAAGTAGTTATTAGTGGAATGGGATAGTGGTGCCTAATTTGTATACTTAAAATTGGTTGTGTTCTAACGTTCAGAAGACAACGTATATTAGCAGCGGCAAGTAACGTACAATTTCTACTACTATTTTTAATATTGTCCAATCACTTCTTTGGATTAGAGAGCTTGAGGTTTTGAGAATAAACCAGTATTTTCCAATTATTTTTTATTCTAATTTAATTGGAAGTTCCGTCTCACACATATTCAAATCAGACGTATATAAACATTTGTATGTAAGATCTTCAACCCATAAACTTTATTTGCCTTCTGTTACTGTACATTGTCGATGTAAATTACGAAATAATAATGTTTAATAAGAATAATAGAGAAAATGGAAGGCGACAATATTACGAGATAATATCGAGAGATATTATGGAGTAATATGGTCGGAAATATTAGCATACTCAAGTGTGGTGATATATCGTGAATATAGGTACGAATGGTAGATTGTAATTATGAAAGTTTTATTACTTGTATGTTAAGACGGTGAATTGTAAGCAGTATGTATATAAGTTGTAATATTGATGAAATCAATGAGAAATCGGTATGAACGTTGAGAAACCCGAAACGTTTCCTATGAAATACGAATTCCGCTGCGTATATTGTTTCTCCCCATGATTGATTTCATGGTACCAACCGACCCGAATTGTTGATAAAGAATAATAACATATGGGAGTGGGTTGTCGAGTTTGCAGGTATACCATGGAATCATCAACGACTCTCGTAGAGCAAATATCTCAGAACTAAAGGAAGAGCTGGCTAATAAACCAGCATGGGTTTCTGTAGTGCTGCTAAATGCAAGTTTGATGGTGTGGGACATTTACGAACAAGCACAAGCTACTGGTAATGCCGAGAGAAGTCATGATGACATACTTTATTGGCATTCCCTTTGGGACAAAGGAGCAAAGACTCTTATGACACATTGACACGGTCTACCTCCCAGTATCATGTGGTGTGATTGCACGGCCGAGGAGGGCAACCAGTCACCGCCCACGGCCTAGGCCGCAGACGTACGGGCTTATATATATCGAAAATATTAGGAGTCTATATTTAAACAAGTGAAAAAAATGTCTATGACTAATTTGTAGTAAAAACAATTAAAAGTGCAGTAAATTTTGTTGTATAATTTAGCAAATGATGGAATATAAGAAAAGAGAGATAATTAATAGTTTTTTATTTTGGAATTAATTCAATTCAAATTTCTTTCTATTAGTAGATCCGTAACAATGTTGATTTTACTACCAGTGTCATAAATTTACTACACAACCAAATTTTTTATTGCATGTCATCTTTAATTAACCATACATACAGACTCCTATAATCATCCTATATAGGGTTTTTCTCCTCTCTCGACTATCTCTATTCTTAAACACGCTATCAGCACGATCTCACCTAATTCTTTTACTTGTCGAAAACACAATTCATGTAGATGATCTTGTTGAACAGGTGAGTTATTACGCCTAATTAGAGGAAAGGAAATGTAACTATTGGATCAAACTTCGCACATCCAACCAGATAAGTACGCATTATTTTTCCTGTTTTCTATGGGTAGTTTGTAAGATGTTTATTTAACCGCAAGCGTACGAGTTATTGTAGCTAACGGGTCGATCTCAGGGAGGTATGAATAATGTCTAGATCGTCTAAAGAATTGAAGTCAGCTACGTTATGGTCGAAAAGATTTGATTGAGTATCAACTAAAACTAACAAGAATGCAAATAGAACGATTGTAAATCAATAAACTAAAGGCCTAGGGTGGAGATATCCCCACTAACATGCATCTACTACGATCATAAAACACATAGCAAGTCAATTAAACATAGATTAGGTTAGATTATGCAAAAAACTACTTATCCTGGCGAGGCTATCATAGTTTAATCCAATTACTATCCTAAATCCTACTCTCGTAGTGAAATGATCAAGTAATAAGAAGCATTAAGAACGCATAAATAACTCCCAACTAGTCCTAGCAACCCACTCCCATGGTGAAACAGTCCTAATCAATATTATAGGGCTAATCACTAAACAAGAATCGCAACTTCCGTTTATAAACTCCGTTTAGCACTCAACAAGCATGAATTAGTGTAAATCTAATCGCAGCAACAGGCATATAAATTAGACAATATTAATAAAAATCAAGTTGATAATTAAACCTAGCTATAATAAGCCCTAATCATATGAATCAATGTAACTTGCTATTTCATGAATCAAATCGTAGCATCTAACATGTTAGGGTTCAATCAAACCCCAAGAAAAAGACTACTCACACATAATAAAATCGAGAACAACAATAATTGAATTAAAGCAAAACATAATTAAAAGATTAAAGGGAAGAAATAACAATACTCTTAATTGGGTCTGAATTATACGCTGAGATATAATAGAAATAATCTTCGAATTCGATACAAAAGTGCTTGAATCTTGAAATAAACTTGAAGTCTTGAAAATAAAGGTGTGCAGAAAATAATGAAAACTTAGATGTCTAATACAAAGACTGGCGCTGTGGTTAACCTGTCTTTTAGAGTTTGAAAGGCTTTCTCACAAGACTCATCCCATTTATACTTGGTGGTTTTCTTCATCAGTGTGGTCATTGGTTTAGCAATCTTAGAGAAATCCTTGACAAACCTTCTATAATAGCCTGCGAGTCCCAAAAAGCTTCTGATTTCCGTCACATTTTTGGGTGTTGACCAATCTTTCACAACTTTAATCTTAGCTGGATCCACAACCACTCCATCCTTAGATATCACATGTCCCAAAAACGCTACTTTATCCAACCAGAACTCGCATTTTGAGAATTTACCATACAGTTGTTTCTCTCTCAAAATTTCCAGGACAGTCCTTAGATGTTTCGTGTGCTCTTCGTCACTCTTGGAATATATCAGAATGTCGTCGATGAACACAACTATGAATTTGTCCAAATAAGGTCTGAAAGTACGATTCATCAAATCCATAAACACGGCTGGAGCATTAGTCAACCCAAAGGGTATCACTGTGAACTCATAGTGCCCATATCTCGTTGAAAAAGCGGTCTTCGGTACGTCCTCGTCAGCTACTTTCATTTGATAGTACACAGACCGTAAATCAATCTTTGAGACCACACTGGCGCCCTTTAACCGGTCGAATAAGTCATCAATCCTGGGTAAGGGGTATCTGTTCTTAATTGTTACGTTGTTCAGTTCCCTGTAGTTGATGCACAATCGCATGGATCCATCATTCTTCCTTACAAAAAGCACCGGTGATCCCCAAGGCGACATACTCGGCCTCACATATCCCTTTTCCACCAACTCATCCAGTTGCTTCTTCAATTCCTGCATTTCTACCGGTGCCATTCGGTAGGGTGACTTTGCTATAGGGCCCGTTCCCAGGACTAAGTCAATCTTGAATTCGGCTTCTCTCTTTGGGGGCATCCCCGGGATCTCCTCAGTAAAGACATCGGAATATTCATCGACAATAGAGACATCGCTCAAATCGGGGTATTTAACTCTAGTGTCCCGTACATGGCACAAGAATAGAGGTTCACCTTTAGCTATCAGTTTCTTCAGATTCATGGCAGATACAAGCTTGATCCTTGGTCCTTTTGGTAGTACACGATAGGATACTCGGGCATTCTTTTGTCCACGAAGTGTAACTTTCCTCAACCAGCAATCTATCCTAGCTTTATATTTACCCATCCAATCCAATCCCAGAATCACATCAAAGTAGGGTAGGGGAAAAACTATTAAGTCATATTTAAACTCATGTCCACAAATCACTACAGGCACATCCTTAAAATGACTCTTACACAAAACACTGGATCCATTAGGCATAGAAAACTCAAAATCTACTTCCGAGCCAGCATTAAGTCCACATTTCCTCACAATTCTATCGACAATAAATGAATGTGATGCACCACTATCAAATAAAACATTTGCGAGAACAGAGTTAACAGGAAATTTACCCGAAACAACATCCACGTTGTCAGCATCTTTCTGGTTCATGACATACAGTTGCCCCATAGGCTTCTTCCCGGGGGTGGTCACACTGGCCGATCCTGCTGGTCTAGCTAGCCTGGGTAGCGGATGCAGTTCCCTTAGTCGGTGCTGGGTTCCTATAGGTATTGTTTGATCCCGCATATCCACTTTGAGCTCTGAAATACTGGAATCGATTCGGTGCCACTGAACCTCCTGTGGGTGCCACTGGTTGCTTTTCGAGCATTTTGGAGTAACATTCAGCAGCTTTGTGTCCCAGTTTACCACAATGAAAACAAGTGATTTTTATCGCCAATGCAGGTCTTTCCGGGGTGGTTTTTTTTTACACTTCTTGCAGGAATTATTCGAGGTTGCACCCGAACTCTGAGCCCTGTTGGCGAGGAAGGACTTGAACCCTAAGTTTCCAGTGTTGGCAGACTGTGTAGTTTTCTTAGAGTTATTGAAATTTCCCCTCTTATTCGGTATATTCATCAGATCAAAAGGGGTTTTCTTCCTTTTTCCTCCAACTTCTAGGCTCATACTTTCCATATTCTGCTCTACTGTAGTGGCTCTCTCATAGATTTCTTTTACTGAGTGGAATAGTTCATAGACAAACTATCCCTTGATACTCCAAAGCAGCTTCTTCCTGAAGCAGGTGGGTCTTGATATCTCAGTTAGGGTTACACTCTCTGCGAATCCGCTCAGTTCCTCAAATCGCTCATAGAAATCCTTCACAGACAATGCCTCCGTCTGCTGCAGTGCCTCGAACTCAGCGACCTTCTGTTCCTTCAAATGTTCAGGAAATAACTCCTCTTCTAGAATCTTCTTAAAGATAGCCCAGCCTCTCCTGTGTTCGATCACACCCCTATCGGCCAGCTTCTCCATCACTGGCTTGAAAAACTCCTCATGGATTCTCATCCACCAACGACCAGCTACCTCCTTGAGGAAAAAGGCAGTGATCCTAACTTTGAATAGCTCAAGGCAGCCAACAGTCATAAAAATCCTCTCCATATCCTCCAACCATTCCAATAGCAGGCTGGGGTCCTCTCCCAGTGAAGTTGAGAGGTTTCTTTTTCTGCACTGCATCCGACATTTTTGCTAACAGCATCTCATCCACATTACCTCCATTGTTACCATTATTTCCAGCATTGTTATTGTCGTTCCCGTGGTTCCCATTGTTTCCAACGTTACCCTGGCTCCCATTATTGCCTTGTTTACCATTGTTGTTCTGATTGTCGTTGTTGCCCTGGTTACCCTTATTACCCTGATCACCATTGTTACCCTGGTTGCCATCGTTACCCTGGTTACCATTGTTATTTTGCATGTTGTTGGCCATCTGAGCTATAGCTTGCATCATAGCCTGTTGTTGTTCCGCCAACTGAGCTAGGACGGCGGCTACGTCAGGACCAGCATTGTTTCCGCGCACCAATTTCTATAAGGTAATAACGTTTGAATTAGACGTGACACAATTCAAGTTAGTTGCTGAAGTCCATACCAAATTCACCAGAATAGACAAGCATTAAAACACGTTGACAAGCCAAAGGCAACAAATGAAAAACAAGCGACAAACGAGTAACGTAAAGCAATAAGCGACGTCTCTTTTTTTTTTTTTTTTTGGGAGCACGACTCGTGGATACTGTAGCACGAGTCGTGTCCGGATCAGAAGATCGCTGTCGCTCGAGAAGTTTAGGGCATGTGTCGTACCGCTCTCGTTTGAGCCAAATAATGCGATTTCAAGCAATAACAACAAGTTCCAACCAGACCGAAGTACGCAAATCGCAATTAATTAAATCAATCTTAATAAATAATCATATAATCATAGTGTTACCAGGGTATTGTCCCCAATTAGAACGAATATAACAAGTAATTTGTCTAAAGATTTTGCAAATTACACTTTATTGACGTAATTGAATCTATAATCTATTGAATTCTAGCATATAGTCTCCCAATATCATGGTTATGACTCAAGCGCCTCCTAAGGTGTTTCAAATATCATTTGATCCTTCCCCCTCCTCAGGTAACTCTCCAGACTCAAAAGGCTCTTCACTATCATCCTCGGGTGTATTATTCGTCCTATTAGACGCAGGAGCAAGATTATTCCCATCTCCCAAATCATTCGCGGTTCCTCCATTTCCTCCACCCTCTTCACCTCCATCAATAGATAAATGGACATTCTCCTGTACTTGTCCTACCTCTCTATCAGGAATGTCAGCTAGTATGTCCCTGCGCCTCGCCCTGACGCACTTGTTTTTCCTAGAGGTTCGGTAGATGTCAGCCCTTAAAGTCACAGGTGAGCCTGGTGGTGAAGGAATATAGTAGCGATGTCCAGCCTTAATCCTTTTATTTCCGAGGTGTGCAGCCAACTCTTTTGCTGCCCTCTCCTCAGCCCTATCCTTATAAATCTTGTAGGGGTTTGGGTAAGGGTAGTGAGGGTTAATAGTTGCGTCCACCAAATATTCAGGTAACTCTTTGAAATCACGCTCAAGATTCCTGTAGAGTAAGTCCTCATACTCTAATATTGTCTTTAGCTTTTCCATTGTCAAGGTAGTTCCCGAATCAGTGGTTAGGTAGCGTTTATCACCAAAATGGCAAGCAAAATAGGTCATTCTCTCAAGTCGATTACGGATATGATCCCATCGTGCTTGGTCCCTCAGATATTTTTTTGACCACAAACATCTTCACTTCCTCGTCCAGTGCCAAATTCTGTAATGGTCTCACCCCATCCCATGGGTTCATAAAACAGTCCTGGGTTTAAGACTATCGTATCAGTCCTAGATTCGTCTGTAGGGTCGCCGTTCACTACATCTTTCCCAAACATCCAGGTATATCCCATCGGATCGGAAATCATCTGTCAATTACCATTAAATAGAGAAAACAAATAGTAAGTCGTTGATCATCAGACAAGCTCACACCTCAACTAGTAAGTCTCCAACCTAAGTTTGGTTAATCAGTACTTTCGCAGGGTTGTAGGTCATAAACTGTCACTTAGCATTTAGCAATTAGCATGCGTATGAATGCACCCGACTCATCCCCTTTTGAAGAAATCTTATTTAAAACAAGTTTTGAAAACTTTTGTAGACTCGACGAATCAGAACCTATTGCTCTGATATCAATTGTAACAACCCTAAATTTTCGCAATAATAAATGATGAAATATTATAGAATTGTTACGCCGCAGTTGACTACCGAGACAACTGCTAGGCTTAAAGTTCAAATAACAACTTAACAAAAACCAATTAATGAAAATACAGCGAAAGGCTTAAAAATGTCGAACTACAGTTCTTAAAACCGAAATTAAAATTACAAAACCAAATAAAGTCCATGTCTAAATAATGTTTATGAAAAGTCCCCAGCATGCAAGTGAATCCCCCTAGCAAGCATCCATATCATCAAGACCTGTCAACTATGCCATCGAAGAATGACATAGGCCCCAAAACATGGTAGGGAACGAACCAGAAAACAGAACGTCAGCACAGGCTGAGTAAGAAACACAAACAAGGAAACAAAAGATACGCGCCTTGAGGCGCGGAGCTAACAAATAACAAGCCTTAGATGTAACAATAATTTCAGTGTATCAACAGATTAAGACAATGCGATAGTCGTTATATCGCGGACGAGACAATCGGTCTCGTCATTCATTCACGGCTGGGCTCCTACCCCGCAGCCACCACAATCTCGATCCGACACGAGCTAGAGTACGAATAAGCAGATCCTAAGGACTTGAAGTGTTTACACCCCTCTCTAGAGAGCCAGTAGGATGCAAAACCTCTAGGAGGAAAGCCTATTAGGAAGTCGGTAGCTACTCCGACCCAAACATTACCTTGATCAGAGATATACACAGTGATCGATCAGGGCCGTATCACAACACTCTAGGTGGTACGCATATCTCATATCTTTCTTTTAGCCGTTTTAGGTACATTATTCGATGGTACGTTATTTGATACACAATTTATAAATGGCCGAGGCCGGAAACTCAATAAATTAATGCGAATCAAAAATCAAATATTGTGCGACAAAAACCAAGTGACTCACTCGGCCAATTAGCCGAGTGACTGAGGGGTGTCAAGGCCGAACGGCCGCGGGTCGACAAGAGGCCGAGGGGCCGATAACAGAAAGGGCGCGACAAGAACAAGTGCAAGGCGAATAATTCAAATGCATACAATAAGGGCTCAAAGGTGCAGAACATGAGATCAAACAAAGAGTGCAAATAAAGAGTATGTAGTGAATCGTCAATCAAACAAGATAGTGCGTAGGTTCAAGCGACGATCAACGTTCTTACCTTACTCTGAGCGAAACACTAAACCGCTCCAAGACTAAAACGGAATCTCCTTAAACACACCCCCTAATCACAAAATAATAAGATTGAATTACTAATCAATCGTCATCATAACTCCATCACAAAACAATCAACCAACAGCAACAAGGTCACGACAACTCACGTTTCGACATCCAAACGGACTATCAATTACACCAAATTTGCACCACACCATCCTAACCATACTAGCTATACAATCTCATCAATTAAACACCAATCAAAGCCCTAAAACAATCGAGCTAATCAACCAATCGTGTTCTTAATCATCAATTGAACACAATTTCGAAAACCCAATTAAAATTATGGGGAAGGATGAGAGGATTTACTACTCTTGATATTGAATCAAGAGAGAGAGAAGGCGAGTATAGGATAGGCGGCGTGGGCGGCTGACGGCGGCGGACTGGTGGCGCGCGGTGGGGCTTGCGAGAAGTCATGCGGCTCCTCTCTTCTTCTCCTCTCGTCTTTTCTCCTTTTCCCCTGTTCTTCTCTTCGTTCTTTTTTTCTTTTCCTTTGCTGCGTGCTGCGTGAGGTTGAGTGATGTGTGTTTTTTTTTTTTTTTATATATATTCTGGTGAGGGAGGGTTTAGTAAGGGTAGAAATGTAATTTTCTAAGCTAATTTCCCGATTAGGAAAGCGACCTAGAAAGAAAGGTGACTCCAAACTTCCCAAACACTACAAGAATAACGTTCATTTGCGACCAACATTACGACCGGACGGGATTCTCGTCGCAAAAAAATGGTCAATAGTGACGAGAATTTACAAGTGGACGTAATTGGTATTAATTAGTTGCGACCGTACGCGAATCTCGCCGTAAATGAAAAAACTCGTAACAAAAGTTGAAATTTTCATTAACCCAAATTAAAGGCGGGTTTATTTCCCGCTCTCAATATTGCGCCACCTACCCCCAAATAATACTTTTTTTATTTCAATTTTTTGTAGCCACAGATAATATACTCTCTCTCCCAACTCCAATTTGTTTTTTGTCTGATTTCTTTCTTTGCTCAGCCAAGACACACAAACCCTCATCACACAAATCACAAGAGTGAACCATGGAAGTGTAGCTAGTGAAGCTCGAGTTCCGGCGCTTAACTCCGTCATCCACCCGGCTGAATCTCCGGCGACAACATCTTCTTCATCTTTACTCTATCTGTCAAGGTATTACAATACTCTTCAAAATTATTACATTTGATTGTTTAAATAAATTGGGTTGGTGTTGTAATCGATTTTAGTGTATGAAATACTTCCCTAGCTTAGTAATTGTGATGTATGGTTTATCAATTTAAGGTTTTTCTTTCTATTTATCAATCAATTTTTCCAAAAAGAGCTGCCATGTTTTGTGTTCTTGATTTAGGGTTTGTCAAGTTGAGATTTTTCCTTTTGTTTATCATAAATTTGCCTCTTATTGAGGATAAGATTGTTTGTTTTGCCCCTTCGCCAAGTTACAAAAGAGTTGTCAATTATTGGGTGATAAATTATCCGTCGTGATGTATGAATCATGATATTGTCCAAGCATAGGATACGTCTGTGTTAGCAAGTCATGTGCAGCTCAATTGCATTTTCACCTTGATTGCTACTGGATGTATTTTACCAGCTTGATTCCGGAGTCTTTGTTTTCTACACTTGCTGTTTGATGTTCTACACTTATAGGCCTCTTAATGTTGCTCCTTAGACAAGGACCCTTGTACAACTTTTTTGTTTTGGGTGAAGTTGGAAGTTAATGTGCAATTATCTAACTAAACCGTAGATGGTAAAATTTTTAGTTGATTGTGCACATTAGTTTAAAATCTGTCTGCTGTCCGTGTCACGGTATTGTGCATTAGGATCCTTTAGTGAGGAGTTTGAAATCTCACAAGTCACAAGAACCGAGCACATTAAAATGCTACACAGTGTGAAAAATGCTGTATAAATAGAAGTACTTGTGATCTTTGGGTGAAAAATTGTGCCATTAAAAAGATAACCTCAAGTACTTCAATCTGAGTATAAATCTTGCCAAAAACGGATATCTATATACCAAGATATTGCCTCTCAAAGTTGAACATTGTAAACTGCCTTTTCTGGTGATCTTCTACTGCTGTGCAAATTATTAAACTGCGACTAAACCACGCATTATTTCCTAGTAATTCCAAATCTATGATTTAGTTTAGTCTCTTAGCTTTTCAAAATGATATTGTATGCCACAAATCGATTCCATTTGATCCTCCTTAGGACCTTTCGGATTCAACTACGCAAAAGTGAGTCATTTGCCTTTTCTGGTCATCTTCTACTGAACAGTTGTACAAATTATTAAACTGCGACTAAACCACGCATTATTTTCTAGTAATTCCAAATCTATGAATTATTTTAGTCTCTTAGCTTTCCGAAATGATATTGTACACCACAAATCGATTCCATTTGATCCTCCTTAGGACCTTTCGAATTCAATTGCGCAAAAGTGAGTCATTTCAGTGATTTTTGAAATCTTCTTTGAATGCCCCCTGATACCTTCATGTTTTATCTTCTTTTTTCATTATCATGAATCTTACCACTACATAGGAGGATTGTTTAATGTTGTATCATCAATCTAAGACATACTTCTCATGATCTCAAGAAGAAACGATTCAAACATGTGGGTTGTTTACTTCACTTTCTGGGATCAACCTATATATGAGTTATCTATTACTTATTATGCTTCTTCGATTGTGGTGCCCATAATACATCGTCCTCTAAATAGTTACTCTCTTAATGGCTTCTTTTTGTCAAATTTTTGCAGGTTTCTCGGAGACTTGTCCACTAAGCTAATTCTCAAGAAACTTCTCAATTGCTCTGTGTGTAAGTCCTCTTTTTTTTTTTTTTTTTTAACTCTGTCCATTCCACTTATAATTTGAATTACCGTACTTATTTACTTGTCGTCTCGTGCTAATATTTAAATGTTATTTTCACGTAAATTGCTTTTCCTACATGATCTCACAATGTTGCTCAGTACCATTTATTTATTTTATGATGTATCCCTGTAATCCTGTATGCCTCTATCCCAGGCTCTTGTTCGTCCCCAGCCTCCTGTTTGTCCCCAAGCTCATGTTCGTCCCCAGGCTGTTGTTCGTCCTCAAGCTCCTATTCATCCCAAGAATGCTACTCATCCCCACAGTGCAAGTACATATTTTTACGACATTCACACATTCTAGATTGACTTAAGACTTGCTCGTGGAACCGTCTTAATGTTTTCTTGTTCTTTTTCTTTTGTGGAGTTGTCATGTTATGTTAGTGGACGAAATCTGGTCTAATGGTTCATGTTTGTTGCTGTCGGTTAATTATTTGTATGCCGCTGGGATATCATGTGTGATGTTGTGGACACACCTTGTTGGTTGATGCTGAAATTAGAATGCTTGTGAAGTTAGAATGCTCGTGAAGTTTTGTTTCTACAGGTTTATATTTTTGGGATAATGTTTATTTTAAACGAAATGCTGCCAAAATTTTGTTAGGCTAGAATTGAAATTAGACTAAGTTAGAATGCTTTAGCTTTTTTTTAGCTTCTCTCTTTCTCAAATACAAGTTCGCTTTGGGTGTCGCTTATTATGGGACACTATAGGATGCAGTTTCTACAAAATTTTCAGACTTTGTGGCTTACTATTATTGATGTAGTGTTGTAGCTTGTCTTGTGTACGTGTTTGGTAATTCTAAACGGAAGAGCATCATGACTGTATGATAGCCAATGGTCTATGTTAAGAGGATAATTTTTACAGAACATGAGCATACTGGCAGATTGACTACTGATTATCAGGTCTTGTAATGTCAGCCCTATCAGGTTACATTGAATTTTAGGCCTTCTAGCTTGTTAACTACTACTTTGTTCGATCAACACAACTAAACTTCATTGCTTTTGATTTGAGTGCACCAGCGGTCCATGGTTTAGTGTTCGTAGAGGCCTATGTATTATTATTATCATCTTGTGCCTTAATTTGTAGTCGGTATATAATATAACGGAATTGTTGACGACTTATGCCATGCCATTTCAGGTTTTATGTCATCGTGGTCCAATGTGAGATTTGAAGATCGAGAATGGCGATATAATCACCTAGGAATCAAGATGTGTCGTCTTTTTTGTGGTGCCGGCTTTTTGTATAGTCATACATGATGACTAAATCAAATACTTTTTTGGTAAGATGCACGCAACACATGTAATATAGCTAGTTTAAAGTAGTGTAACTAGCACGCAGTTGGCATGGCATTTTTGGCTTCCATGCTCTACTATTGATCGACTTGGCGTAAGTTATTATGCTAATCAACTGTGCTATTATTATTTACTAATGGAAATGAGATGTTTGTTGTATATTTGTTGTGCAATAAGTTTATTGAGCAACATTTGCCTAATACAAGCACGGTTTCGAATGGAATTTTGTAGAAAATTTGTTACGACTAGATGAATGTTGTAGAAAAGTCATAGCAAAAAGTCCTACGTGACATCCAACATATGCAAAACTAGTTTTGTGAGGAGACGCTTTCGTCGCAAAAAGTCTTATGTCATATATAACCGTATAGGTGGGCTGATGTAAATCAAGTTTTGCGAGGAGAGACCTTCGTCGCAAAAAATCATATTAGACGTAGAGGAAGATGATGTGGAAGATAGTTTACGAGGAGTAGAAGTCGTCGCAAAAACATTTATTCACAACGAGATACTCCCTCGTCGCTAAAATTAATTAGGACGAGTAGGTCAAAACCGGTCGATATGTTTTTTGCGACGAAGCCTTTTGCGACGACTGGCGACCAGACGCATATCTCGTCGCAAAAGACCTTTTGCGACGAGTTTTCCTTGATTTTCGACGAGTTTGCTCCGTCGCAAACAATGCTATTTGTTGTAGTGAAAATAGAAACTCGTAATTCTAGAATGAAAATCTCCCGACGCCTTTAATAAATTAGAATTCCCAAAATTATGGAGTGTTACAAATTACTCCAATAATTTTAACTTAACTCCAATAACTACAATACGTAATTCTAATAACTCCACACACTAAAATACGTAACTCTAACTTAACTTTAATAACTTAAACAACTAAAAGACGTATTTTAACAAAACTTTAATAACTAAAACACATAATTATAATAACCTCACTAACTAAAACACGTAGCTATAATAACTCCACACGCTAAAATACGTAACTCCAACTTAACTCCGATAACGGAAACACGTAACCTCGACTTAACTGCGATAACACTTAGTCATGATGTCGGACCACCGGTAGACTTCCCGGGCCACGTCGACAACTCACGAGCCCAAATCAACCTATTCTCTTTCTCCAAACTTCTCCCCAACCAACCCTGATTCCGCCTTTCTTGGTGTTCCTCCACCCTCACACATGTCGCCACACATTCCCAGATGTTCGCTGCCCATACAACAACTCTCGCCGCCCTTCCTGGCGTAGTTTCCGCGTCTCCTCCGATTTCGATCGTGGAAAATGGAGAAAATGAGGGAGAAGGAAGAGGCAGCGGTATAGTAGAGTGGCGTAAGGAGTGTCGCGTGAGATAGGCTGTTTGGATGGCTGGGTCGGGGCCGATGTTGGTGGTGGTCGGCGACGGCCTCCGGCGGGGCTGGGGTGGCCGGGTGGGGTAAGGGGGTTGGGGGAGGAGAGAGGAAAGGGAAGGGGTGGGTCTTTTTAACATTTTGTTTTTGAATTTTTGTTTTTGTTTATTTGGTTTAATCTCATTCATTGATCTAGGATGGATGTGTGGCTCAGATTAATTATGACCTTCTGACATAAAGTTACTTCTGACCTTCTGACATAAATCTCGAAATAAGAAATCCCGTGTTTCTCAAATCTGTGCCCAGACACGAGTCGTGGTGATTTCGGCACGGGTCATGCTGAATCCAGGGAGTAATACATTCCCGGGCACGAGTCATGGTGAATCAAGAAGGAGATTAGCCCGGGTCGTTCACAGCCTGTCAGTCCAACTTCAAATGCCCATTACTACTTCGTTACTTGTTCATTAAAGGAGTGTAACCACCTCTTAGAAAGCTAAGATCATAGTGTTTCATCTCTAACTTGTTTCGGTTCAAAATCCCAAGTGGCTTGGGAGATATTTAGCTCCAAAGTTGATTGACGAGATTCCAGCACTGTGTAAACCCCCTCCCACCCTCCCCCCCCCCCCCCCCCGCCCAAGTTTGACCCAATGCGACAATGCTTATATCATGCTCTCGGGAGAACAAGAAACATGGTGGTCCTTCTTACAATAGAAGAGTAGGGATCAGACTTAAAAATGATTTTTGAGTTTTTTTTGTTCCATAGGCCCACCTCTTTATTTGTAATAGAAGCACCATGGTGCTTGTACTCCCGGAACCATGGTATAACCTTTGAGCTTGAACGACACATTGTCCTCTTTTTCTACGGTATCTTCTCTTAAAATTCGGAGTACTGCATTTGTCCTCTTTTTTTTTTTGCGTTTTATCCATTTCTCACATAAAACGGTATTGAAACGTAGTCGCACATTGTGTTGCTTGGTTGGCTAATGTTATTGGGGAGGAGATCAACGTTGTAAACGATTTGACTTTGGCGGTCTTGAATTTGGTATAATAAATTTGAATCACACAAGACTTAAGTGGGATAGCTTGTTTTTCATTGTAAGTTCACGTTTGAAATGTAAAAGAAAAATTAAAAACAAAAGGCAAAGTTATTGTGAAACAGAGTAAAGAGCTCCATAAACACCACAGATCATTAAAAAGTGAAGAAATTTGATTAAGTAAACTTTTGTATGTAAGAAAAAGGATGACTTAAAAAAGCATATGCAAAGATTGAGGATTAAGTGCATCTTTCATAATGTCGATGAAGAATATTTATTAGGTGGCCTACATTGTTCCTTGATTGTTCTCTCTTGATAACTTAACAAGCTAAGGGATCATAAGGGGTGTGTCCTAAACAAAAGTTATTATAAAGTTAATCTTTCATATATTATTGGTGTATCAATTCCACAATATTATGCTAAGAAAATATTCTCAAAATTGTGTAAAAAGTTCTGAATTCAATGCACACATACCATTATTCACTCTTATTTTCTTGTGGAATAATAGATGTCAAGTTTATAGTTCCCAATTTCTGGAAAGAGACGATATTATATGTATAAATACATGAAAGGAGATTGCGTAAAATGTTCTAATTGAAACTAGGGGCGAAACGTAAAAGGGGAAAAAATCATGCTGTAATTTGATATCTCCGATCCCAGAAAAGAGGTCAGGCTCCGGGTTTCATTCTACTTTCTCCTCCTTTTATTCATTCACGACTAAGTCATTAAGATGTCACACTACGTCAAAAATGGCCTTCCAGAACCTACGTAAGAGAACGGAATTTTATTAAATCGTCCTCAAAAGTTATTTAAGAACGGGTCCTAATATAACCGTTCTTAAAAGTCGAATCGAGGGAAAAAAAAAAAACAATCTTTAAGAACGGTTTTAACCAAAACCGTTCTAAAAGCCTGTGTCAATTAAAAGACCAAAGCTTTTAGAACGGTTTTGACCAAAACCGTTCTTAAAGATGGGGCTTTTAGAACGGTTTTAAAAACCCCTGCCTTCATCCTCATTCTTCTTCGTTCGACTGTCTTCAACCCAGAAAAAAAAAAAAAAAAAAAAAAAAGCTCAGCGTTGCCGACGATTGACTTCAACCCAGAAAAAAAAAAACTCAATTATTTGCAATCAATAATTTCTATAATGTATTACCCAATTTATTATTAGTATTGTTATTCTTCTCAAAGTTATTCTTCTCAAGGTTATTCTTCTCAATAAGGTTCGATTTGGGGCAAATTTATCCCTAATTGAGTTGAAGATTGTTACTACAAATTGGGGCAACCATTTCCGGCGACCGGACTTCGATTTGGGCAACCATATTCCGGCGACTAGACTACGATTTGGGCAATTATCAATCTCTAATTCAATAGCAAGTAAGTTTTTTATCTAGCTTTTGTTCTTTAATTTATAAATTAAAGTAGCTAGTTTGGTTTTAGGTTAATTAGGTAGAAGAACTTTAGATTATGTAGGTTGCCCATCATATGTTGAGTTGTGTTTGTGATTTAGAACGGTTATATGACATATATATATGAATATATATATATATATTTATATATATGACTATTATATATGTATTTGTTTTTTGGATTTTTGTTCAAATTTGTCGCTTTGTGAGTATGATAGGATAAGAGAACGGTTTTGCAAAATTGTGTTCTCTAAGGTGATTAGATTGTTTAGTTATGCTAGCTATAGGTAAACCACTAATTCAAAAATGGCCTTGCATATATGTCTATTTATGGATATAGTAAGTTGAAACGATTGTTGTATTAATACAAATGATGCGGTGAATTTTATGTTAATTTATGACTATAGATATGGATTTGGACGATCGCAAATGGATAACGACATCAAATATAGGTGACAAAGAATATGAAGATGGAATTCTAAGATTCTTTGCATTTGTTGAAAAAAATTGTAAAGATCTAAAGAATGTGTCTTGCCCTTGTTGGAAGTGCCATAATATGAGGTGGTTTTCTTGGCAAACTGTAAAGATACATTTGAGAAAGTCAGAGTTTGATTCGGCTTATGTGAGATGGGTTTTTCACGGGGAATCAAATGGTGGTGGTGAACCTAGTATTCATTCTAATGTTCACAAAGATGTTAATGTTAATGTGAATGTTAATGAGACTTTTGTTCAACAAGTACATGCGAATGATATAGAGCAAGATATGGATGTGCTATCTGAATACAATGATGGTAATAAGGAGTTTGATGATGAGATCAATGAGGTTAATGATGATATTGTTAATGAAGTTGATGATGATGTTGTTAATGAGGTTGATGATGATGTTGTTAACGAGGTCGATGATGCCGAAATTAGTGGAGATGACCTAGAAATGATAAACAATTTATTGAATGAGAATGAAAAATGTTTGTACAAGGGTTGTAAAAAATACACCAAATTGTCGGCTGTTCTAAAATTGTTTAATTTAAAGCGACAAATGGGTGGAGTGATAAAAGTTTTACTGATTTGTTAGAGTTGTTGAATGATATGCTGCCGAAGGGAATACGCTCCCTACTCGTACATATAATGCAAAGAAGATGATGGCTTCAATGAGTTTAGGTTATAAAAAGATTCATGCTTGTCCAAATGATTGCATCTTGTATCGCAATGATTACGAGAATGAGATCAATTGTCCTATTTGCGGTGCTTATCGCTATAAGGGGAATCGATATGGGGTTCCGGCCAAAGTATTGTGGTATTTTCCAATAATACCAAGATTTAGAAGACTTTTTGCAAATCGAGAGGATGCAAAGTGGTTGACATGGCATAAATCAGGAAAGGATAGGGAAAATGATGGTAAGTTGAGGCATCCGGCAGATGGAGCTCAGCGGAAGTTTATCGACTCCAAATATTCTGACTTTAGTAAAGAGCCAAGAAACTTACGCCTTGCTTTGTCCACCGATGGGATGAATCCGTTTGGCAATTTGAGTAGTACTCATAGCACTTGGCCCGTGATATTGGTGACTTACAATTTGCCTCCACACCTATGCATGAAACGGAAGTATATGATGTTGTCTTTGTTGATATCCGGGCCTAAACAACCTGGAAATGACATTGATGTATACTTGGCCCCTCTTCTTGATGACTTAAAATTGTTGTGGAATGAAGGTGTGCAGGTTTTCGATGCTCATGCAGGCAATTCATTCAAGTTAAGAGCATTATTGTTCAACACTTTACAAGATTTTCCTGTTTATGGAAATCTCTCGGGATATTGTGTGAGAGGGGGTAAGGCTTGCCCTATATGTGAGGACGATGCTGATATCATTCGTCTCAAAGAAGCAAACAATAATGTTTATCTCGATCATCGTAGGTTTTTATGTGAAAATCATAGATATCGTAGATTTAAGAAAGCTTTCAATGGACGGACCGAGCACCGGCCGCGTCCTAGGAGGTTGTCTGGATCAGAAGTCTGCGATAAAGTCAAAGACCTACCAATCACATATGGCAAGAAAGGTAAAAAGTCTAAAAAACAGCAAAGAATCACAATTGGATATAAGAAGCGATCCGTGTTCTTTGAACTCCCTTATTGGAAAGATTTGTGTGTTAGACATTCTCTTGATCTCATGCACATAGAGAAGAACATGTGTGAAGCTCTTGTTAGTACTTTGTTGAATATTCCTTCGAAAACCAAAGACACCGTTCAAGGAAGGAATGACATGATTGCATTATGGGAGGTAAGCACTGAATTGAAACCACAATTGAAAGGGTCGAAATACTTTCTACCTCCGGCTGCCCATACTCTCTCGAAAAAAGAGAAAAGAGCATTTTGTGAGTGCTTGAAGGGAGTTAAAGTTCCGGAAGGGTATTCATTTAATATCAGTAGTCGAGTTTCTTTGCAAGATTTGAAACTTGTAGGTATGAAATCTCATGATTGTCATACGCTAATGCAACAATTGTTGCCGGTGGCTATCCGTTCTATTTTGCCCAAGAAAGTTCGTTGTGCTCTAATGAATCTTTGTTTGTTCTTTAATGCCATTTGTAGTAAAGAGATTTCTGTTAAGGAATTGGACGCCTTGGAAGAGGGTGTTTTATTCACTTTGTGTCAGCTTGAAATGTATTTTTCTCATTCCTTTTTTGATATTATGGTTCATTTGCCTGTTCACTTGGTAAAAGAGGTCAAAGAATGTGGTCCGATATATTTGAGATATCAATATCCTTTTGAGAGACTCATGAAGATTTACAAAGATTATTCAACCAATAAAGCTTATCCGGAAGGATGTATTGCGGAGCGTTACATCATTGAGGAGGCGCTTTCTTTTTGCTATGAGTTTTTGTCGAATGCTGAACGTATCGGTTTACCTAAGCCTCGTCACATTGATAGAATGGAAGGTAAAGGGATCAGTGGTCACAAGAACATCCAGCTTACTTCCGATGAAAAACATATGGTCCATACTTATGTTCTAAACAATGATCCTGACGAGGACCTTCTTGCTTATTTCGAGAACCATAAATTGTATGTGAGGGAAAACAATCCGAGCAAAAGTGAAATGTGGATAGAGCAAGAGCACCATCGGAAGTTTGGTACTTGGTTCAAGAATGAAATTTTGAATGAAGACCCTAACTATGTTTCCGATCATCTCTTTACTCTGTGTTTTGGCTCAAGTGCACAAGTGTCATCATATTCTGGCTATGCAATTAATGGGTACACATTCTATACCGTAGCTCAAGACGCTAAAAGTACAATGCAAAATAGTGGTGTATCTCTTGAATCAGTGGCATTGCACTTTGCTAGTGCAAAAGACAAGAATCCAAAAGAAGCTTCTATGCTCTATTATGGGAGAATCGAAGAGATATGGGAAATATTTTACCAATGTATTCGGATTCCCATATTTAGATGCAAATGGGTTGACAATAATAATGATGTAAAAAAAGATGGGCCATTTACGTTGGTGAACTTTGAAAAAGTCGGTTATAGAGATGGAGAGTTCATATTGGCTTCCCAAGCTGTACAAGTGTTTTATGTCACTGATCCTTGTGATAAAAAATGGTCGGTTGTTTTATCTACTAAAGCTAGACATAAGGTTTACGAGTACGAAGATGAATCAATATTCAAGGGTTTAGATTCTCCAATACTCGTTGATGAATCTAATAATATTGATTCATTGGAATACGTACGTGACGATCATGTTGAAGGAGCTTGGGTAGATGTCGATTCCGTTCACGGAAAAAGAGGTTCAACTTCACAATCTAATAAACGTGTGCGTAGAGATGTACGTAGTTTACTTTTATTTAATTTATCATCATTTTTAGTTATGAACTTATATGTTCATTATCACATGATTTTTTTAGCTTTTTTTTTTCTATCTAATAAAATTGTCAATGTTAATGTGTTTGTAGGTTGATAACTTGAGGGATGACGACTAGAAGGAGAAAATCAAGTGGTAGCACTAACGATGATGGAGGTGAGTCGGAAGGTGAGAGAGGTCCGAGTGTGCTTTTGCAATGTGCGAGGGCCTTACAAGAGAAGAGACCTATTCTTTTGGAGTGGAGTGAGGATCAGTTACTTCCTATGGGGACACACCGTTCCAATTTCATTTCTTGGATAGGTATAATTACTCGTAGACACGTGCCTTGCAATTTGAGGAAATGGAAAGATCTAAATAAAGCAACCGCGAGGCGAATATGTGAAGACATTGAAGTAAGTCAGAAACATCTTTTTACCTAATATATATAGTAGCTATTAAATAGGCACTTATCATTAACTTTTAATGATCGATATGTAATTGTATTTGCATTATGTAGGGTGCTTTCTTTGTTCCTGACAAACGTAAAGGTCATTGGATTCTATGTGAGGCCGCTAAACATTTCAAAAGATGGAGATGTACCCTTCACATCCATCATATGTATATATATGACAAGGAAGACAAGAAACACACAAAGAGGTTAGGAATAAATAAGGTGAAACCTGATTGTTATGAGCAAATCACTCAAGAACAATGGGACGACTTTGTTGAGTATCATACCTCCGATGTATTTCTAGTAAGTGCAAAATTGAATCATCCTATTTTTGATAATTTAGAGTATTTTTATTTATATTATTTGCTCATATTTACTTATTACGTTTTATTTTGTTTTTTACAAAAAAAAAAAAAAGCAAGAGCGGAGTTGTCAATATTAAAGAGAAGAAATCATTATATTATGGGTCTCGAAAAGGGTATATCGGAATCAATGAGGAGATTGTAAGTCACTATATCGCTTCATTAAAAGGCTTATCTTCGATTTATATATATATATATATATATATATATATATATATATATATATATATATATATATATATATATATATATATATATATATATATATATATATATATATATATATATATATATATTGTTAATTATAACTATCCTTTCTTTTCAATTTCATTAAGGTCGAAGACTGTGCAAAACAAGGGATCGAGATACAAGATGTACCTAGATATCTCACTTGGCTAAAAGGACATTCGAGAAAAAAAGGCGAAATGACCGACTATGACAAAGAAATTGCCAAAGAAATTGTAAGAACGAACATTTATTTTTCGATCAATTAATTAAACCAATTTTTTCTAGCTTAAAATTTTTTCACATTAATAATAATAATAATAATAATTTTTTTTTTTCATGTAATTAGGCAAGGTTGGAAAAAGAGGCTAAGGAAGGAAAATTTATTCCTCAAGGCCGAAATGATATTTTGGCAAGTGCGGTTAAGAAGCGTGACCATCCGGGACGTGTTCTAGGGATGCCTACAAGTCTCACCATTTCCGATGTCTTTGGTAAACAACAAAAACGGAGTTCAGAACTTAAGTTGGAAGAACAACTTCATGTTACCCAAGATAAACTTAATTCAACTCTAAATAAGGTCGATATGTTAGGGCAAATTGTTATGTCTATGGGTGATGGCGTGCTTAGTCAAGTGCAAATGGAGTTGTTATCTAAAGTATTTCCGGTTAGTTCTCAATTTTCTGGAAATCGTGATGATATGGAGGAAGAAGAAACCGGTATTAACTCGAAAACTCCTCAAAATTAAGAGGATGAAGCTGATTATCATACTCCACCTCATATGCAATTTCAACAAAGTAGTCCGATTGTTATTCTAAAGACATCTCATAATTTTGTAGATCCCGGGCATGAGGTAAAATTTTTGTTTATCTATTCATATATTATCGTATGAAAAGTAAGTTTTGTTTTATAATATTGATTTGAGATGTACATGTTAATTGTGTTCTAGGAATGGACGGAGTGTCTATTTTTATCTCCGAAAACGGGGGACATAGTGGCGGAGGGGAAGGCTAGGAATCATGATCCAAGAAGCACGGTTTCCATCCGTGTATATTGCATGCCTCTACCCGATAACTGTAAGGAAGTGATCATACTTAAAGATATCGTGCCACATGAACCATTGCCATATCCCAACTCAGAGTTAGCTTTTGTTAGTCAAGCCGTAAGCATCCGAACTATATGGCCTATTGCATATATTTATCCCAAAGACTATTATAAGGTAATTTTATATTCTTTTTTCTCTATGTTTGTCTTGATTATAATTTTTACAAAGTAGTCCGATAGGTTAAAGTCATTTATTATTATGGATTTTTTGTTTCATTATTTGTTATAGGCGGCGGAAGGACCATCCAAGAAAACTCGTCCGTCCTCCAGCTCCAAACCTACTAGTGATCAAATCCAGAAGTTGACTGTTGAGCAGAAAAAGAAGGTCTTGAGAACAGTTTTGATAAAAAAACCTTTGGAGAGAGTCTTTGAAAATGAAGGCGGAGAATGAAATGAAGGAAATTCTTATTCCTGAACATATGGCCCACAATGAGCAAACAACATATGTTGGTTGGGAAGAGATGCAAGAATGGTGTCTTCAAGACGAAATTCAATCTACTCATATGATCATATTCATGAGGTAAGAATTTGCATACAATAGTTTTTATCTTTTCATTTTAAACTTTTCTAAATTCATCACATTTTATACATGCATAAATTCCCAATTTGTATGATATAGGTACTTGCATAATATGGCCACCCAAAATGGGACAATTCATTGCTATGGGTTTTTGGATCCAAGTATGTTGTCCCCAATTAGTGTTGCAAGCAACGAAACACGTGTGGCTTATATTTTAAAAGCATTTCAATGTACATCATGTCTAAGTGGTGGTAAATTGTTCTTTGCTCCTTATAATGAAAGGTATCTTTTGCATTCTTATAACACATTTTGATTATTTGTCTATTTCCGGCCATGAATGTGATATTATTGTTTCATAATTATAGTTCCCATTGGATGCTTGCGGTGGTGAATCCCGGAGCACGGATTGTTTATTGGTTAGATTCCGCCAATACAAGAGAGGAACCCCCACAATTCTTATTTAATCTACTAGCCGAGTAAGTTTTACTTTTATCTATTATTTTAATTTCGAATTTATTACTACTATGTTATATGATAAGAACTTTTATATAAACTTATAATGTGTACGTAGGAGCAACAATAGATTCCAGAGTGCTAATCCTCTTGCGAGTCTTGAAAAATCCTCAAAGTTAAGATGGACGGTGGTGACGGTAAATCAATCATAATAACTTGTTTTCTTTTGTTTTTCAATTAATTTTTTATCTAAAACATGTTTATATGGAGTAATTAACTTTATTTCGTGATTTAATGTAGGTCCCTCGACAACCTTTAGGATCAATGGATTGTGGCTACTATGTGTGTCGCTATATGAAAGAAGTAATTGAAACGAGCAAAAATTTCATTCCCAAATCGATAAAGAAATTGATGAAGTGCGAGACATAATGGCCGACATAGTTCTTCGGGTTGGTCAAAACGATGATGACATCATTTAGCATGCGTATATAAGGTAATTTAGTCATATATAGTATCGGATAGTTAGTACTACCTTAGCTTGCATGCTTGTGGTAGTTGATAGAGAACTTAGATTTTGTAGATGGCCGGGGAACTTGGATTTGTAGGTTGGACAACTTTTGGATTTTGTAGGTTGGACACCTTGGATTTTGTAAGATTGCAATGGTGATGGTTTGTTGAATATATAGTAGTTGTTAGATGAAAATGGTGCTGGAAATTGCTATTGTACTTTGGAGTGTGATGAGAATGGAGTAGAAGAATGAGTATGATTTGTGGAGTAGAAGAATGGGTATGGTTTTTTCTCGTTTCTTAACAGGTTGTAGGCGCGGTCCGCGTTGTTTTGATGACGGACCGCCAAATCTTTCTGGATAGGGGCCTGTATATTCATCCCAAAAAAAAAAAAACACACCTAAGAGAACGGTTTTAACCAAAACCGTTCTCATAGGTGCCAATTAAAAAAAAAAAAAACACACCTAAGAGAACGGTTTTAACCAAAACCGTTCTCATAGGTTCCCACCAAAAACGCGCGCCAGCAGGCAATTCAAAATTTTAGCAGGGTCCTTTAAGAACGGTTTTGTCCATAATCGTTCTTAAAGGTAAGGAGCCTAAGAGAACGGTTTTGTCCATAACCGTTCTTATATCCTTTTAGAACGGCTGCAACCGTTCTCTTAGGCTTTAAGTACCGTCGTCTAGAGAACGGTTCTACAACCGTTCTGCTTAGCTTTAGGGGAACCGTTCTGCTTAGGCCATTTTTGACGTAGTGTCACAAGCTTGAAGTTCATTCAATAATTTTTATATATTTATTGGAATTAAGTTCATATGCATCCATGAAGTGTTCTTTTTAGTAATTCTTCTTATCTTAGCTTGTACTGTATAAGAGTATATATGTTCTTCAAGGGAAGAACAACATATGAAAGTAACTAGTAAACATACAATAACAAAATAATGATCGTGTACACAAATAAATGAATGATAGAGCAGCTTGTAATTAAGAATGGCATGTCTTAGTTCAACCATGTGCTCGATCACTACTACGAATAATCGTCTATTCGTCCATATTGTTTTCTTAGAAAACAACACTTATTAGAAATGAAAAGTGAACGAAAAGAAATCTCACATATACATATTAAAATCTTCTCCACTACAGTGTAGTGATTTAATTATATAAAAATTCCATGCAAAGGTATAACCTTTTCCCTCCTATAGTTTGTAGTACCTTAAGCTTGAAAACGATTCACAATAATATACTCCGTATTAATCTTTCGATGCTCTAAAGTCCAACCATGTTGCCTGATGATCTTTCCAAACAAATCGATTATATATAGGATTGAAAGAGATGTATCTATGAAACTTCACAACCTTTAAAATGTATCAATGATGTGGAGGTCTGATCTTACTATCGGATAAACAAATATTATGATACCAGGCCATGACCATTTGTTAATTTAATACTAGTAAAATTTAAGATATTGATGTTCCATCAAGCTTAATTGGTAAAGTCGTTCCGATGTTTATTGGCTTAATTAATTGGTATGGTACAGTTGTTGTCACTTTTAAACAAACAAAAATACTAGGAGTCAATAATTGGTTATATCTAATTAACAAAAAGTAACAAAAACAACGTAAAATTAGACCCTATTATGTCATTTAACCAGCCTAATTTGATTTTATGCGCAAACATTTCGTGAAAGTCCACATCCTTTCGATAAGTGTAATAAGGCTATTTGTATATCCCATATATATTACTAAACATATATATACTCCATATGAAGAGTAGTTTTGGGTATATTTTCTACTTTTATGTGGTGAGAATGAGGAGAGATAAATGAGATATGGTGAACATGCAAGTAAAAATGAGGCATATACATTTCTAAATGTCTATTACATCCTCCATTGGAAGCAAAATAACAAGTTCTTCATCAAAAAAAAGATAAATTGCTCGGAATATTAGTGGTTCCCACTTCAACATGTTTATTCAGTGATTCTCGAAGCAATTTTCATTTTGGATCATCCGTGCGTAGCCTCTCTATGTTTCAATAGGGGTAAGACTTGCGTGCATCCGACCCCCCTTACCCCGCCTTATGGCGGGAGCCTTTAAGCTAAGGCAATGGGGTTAAAGATATTGTTGTTGTTGCCCGATATATATATATATATATATATATATATATATATATATAGGGGCCCTATCCAGTGAGAAGTGGTAATTTGGTGAGAAGTGAGAAGTAATCTCAGCCATTGATTTAGCATAATTGCAGTAACTAAACTGCATAACTTCAGTCGTAACTCCACTAACTAAAACTCTTAACTCCAGTCACTTAACTCTACTAACTAAATTGCGTAACTCCGGTAAATTAACTCCATAAAGTAAATGGTCTAACTCGAGTATTATTAATAACTCCACCAAATTCAACAAAAATTCATTAACTCTAACGTTAATCACGTAACTACACTACGCCAAAAACGGCATTTAACACCGGTACATATGACACCTGTAGGCTTAGAACCGGTGTCTGAAAAACATAAGACACCGGTTTTCAATCAACCGGTGTCAAATGCTTCCCCAATCCATTTGCGCGCAATTCCTCACTTAGCTAAAAATAATAAAGAATAAAAAATTGGACATACGACACCGGTTATAAGAAAACCGGTGTCAT
Source organism: Spergularia marina (assembly GCA_963680865.1). Taxonomy (NCBI): domain Eukaryota; kingdom Viridiplantae; phylum Streptophyta; class Magnoliopsida; order Caryophyllales; family Caryophyllaceae; genus Spergularia; species Spergularia marina. The sequence goes on from OY804546.1 coordinate 26,550,601, forward strand.
AAGTTACAAAAAAAAAAAAAAAAAATTGGACATAAGACACCGGTTTTGAGTAAAACCGGTGTCATATGTTACCCCGGGGAGGATCATTAACTCACACAGCGAAAAAAACATTAAAAAATTTATCTTATAACAGAAAAAAAAAAAAATTGAACATAAGACACCGGTTTTGAGTAAAACCGGTGTCATATGTTGAGGATCATTAACTCACTCAGCGAAAAAAACATTAAAAAATTTATCTTATAACAGAAAAAAAAAAAATTTGGACATAAGACACCGGTTTTGAGTAAAACCGGTGTCATATGTTACCCCGGGGAGGATCATTAACTCATACAGCGAAAAAAACATTAAAAAATTTATCTTATAATAGAAAAAAAAAATTGAACATAAGACACCGGTTGAACCCAAAACCGGTGTCATATGTTGATTGAAAAAAATAGTTAAAAAAAAAAACAACCTTGTTTTATCCGCCCCTTACGTCCACATATATACCCCCTTCTCTCTCCTGCTGCGTATCTCCCTCCTTCACTCCCCCATTCTTATCTTCCTCCTTATCTGTCTCCTTCATTTTTTTTTCATTTTTCCTCCTTCAATTCATCTCCCTCTCACTTATAAACTCAGATCAATGATCATCATCCCCCTCTTCTTTTTCTCTCATTAGCCTCCTCAACACCGTACGAACGACCTCCTGGAAGAAATCATGTTCGATTCTTAGTCATCAACTCATGATATTTTCTTCATCGTCCCCCTTAATTCGATCGATTGTTTACATTTGGGTGACATTTGGGCGAACCGTCACGGATCTGGGAGAAGGGTATGTAATATTTTGATTTTTTTTTTAGGTTTAGTTTCCCTTTGTTCATTTTATTGTAGTTTTTAGATTATAAATTTTGATTGTAAAACTGTCGTTTAATGATAAATTTTGAATGTTGTGATTTTTTTTAGGTTTAGTTTCAGATCTCAATTAACTTTGTTGAATTTTGAATGTTGAAGGTTGTGTTTGTATATTATTGTATGTGGAATTTTGATTCCACGACAAATTAAATTTTCTGCAGTTTCAATGTTTTAAGATAAGTTGATATTCATGAATTCTCCGATTGTTCATCTTCAACAAAATCGTATCTCCTTCCTCGCACTTCTCTCATTCCAATTATTTTTTTTTTCCAATTAAAATTCGATGCATTATTTTTTTAATTTGTGCACTATTTTTTTTTTTTTTTTTTTTTTTTTTTTTTATAAATCGATGGAGAAAAGACACCGGTTTAATGTAAAACCGGTGTTGTATGGGTAGTGGAAATTGTGGCTTTATTAGGACCATAAGACACCGGTTTTTGCTATCTTTTAACACCGGGTATGCAAATGGAAACCGGTGTCTTAGCCTAAGACACCGGCAGTCCAGACACCGGGTATAACCGGTGTCTGTTTGATTTTAGACCCGGTGTCAAATGTGATTTCTGGCGTAGTGCTATGACTTAACTCCATCAACTAAAACACATAACTCCAACTTAATTTCATTAAATAAAACACGTAACTCTAATAACTCCACTACCTAAATCACATAACTCCGACTTAACTCCATTAACTAAATCACATAACTCCAACTTAATTTCATAAAATAAAACACGTAACTCTAATAACTCCACTACCTAAATCACATAACTCCGACTTAACTCCATTAACTAAATCACATAACTCCAACTAAATTTCATTAAATAAAACACGTAACTCTTATAACTCCACTACCTAAATCACGTAACTCCGACTTAATTCCATTAACTAAATCACATAACTCCAACTTAACTCCATTAACTAAAACACGTAACTCCAACTTAACTCCACCAACTAAAACCCGTAACTCCACCAAACTCCACCATATAAAATACGTAACTCCAAATAACTTCAATAAAAAAAATATGTAACTCCAAATAACTCCAATGATTAAAACACGTAACTCCACAAAATAAAAATCATTAATCCAAAAACGAAAAAAATAATTAAAAAAAAAAGAAAAAAAAAAACTGAAAACACCTTCCCCATTTTTGCTATCCTCTGCACCGCCTAAACCCCACCCAGCCACCCTCCCCCGCAACTGCCACGACACCGCCCCACCTCACGCAGCACCACCCGCGTCGCCTCCTCAGTCGCCGCCATCTGGGCCGGGAATCGTCGGCGAACTGAGCGCAGACCTCCTATCGCGACGCCGGCATGATCGCCGCCCTCGTTTACCCCTCTCTCATCTTCTCTCACTTGTTTCAATTTCCTCCCACGACGGCGAATGAGACCGGCGAAGGTGAGGTGAGACCGGCGATGGTGACGATCGACGGCGGCGTTCGACGGCGGTTTTCGCGGAAATCTGGGAAAAAACGAAAACGAAAAGAGTGAAGGAGAGGACGATTTTCGCGGCCAATCGATGTGCGACGGACGAGGCTCGTGTCCGACGAAGACTCGCGGTAGTCCGACGAGTCGTCCGATGGTGTCGTAGCCGTAGGTGGTTGTTTCCCGTGTTCGGGGCGGCGGTGGTGGGCGGCGGCGGTGGTGGTTCCGTGAAGAGAGAAGAGAGGAAATGGGAGGAGAGAGAAAATAATGTGAGATTTGGGGGTTTGGGTGTATTTTTAGTTTTAATTTTTTTTTATTTCTGTTTTTAATGTGAGTCATTAGATCAAGTGAGATGTATGGCTGAGATTACTTCTCACTTCTCACGAAATTAATACTTCTCATTTGATAGATTTCATATATATATATATATTAAGACTGTTTCCTTTGATAAGGACCCAAGATATATAGTAAGATAATTAAGTTGAACCTTACGCAGCCTTACACAAGTGCATTACACCATCTAAAATGATCGCGCCCTTCATCCGTGATTTACTAATTACTATAGCCTTAAAATCGAAACATCTTTTACACATGTACATATAATCATATATACATCACTAAACATGTACATCTATACATGTACTATCAACTAGCTTATCCGAGCATGCTAGTCAATCTCTTGAATTGGAATCGGTTAAGTCATGGCTCACTCTAAATCGATCAATTTAAACTTGGGCTCAAGCCCTTACCAATTCGAGTCAATCCTGAGTTCAATGAAGTATGGACTTGAGTCACTTGATTTAACATATACATACGTAATTTTAGAGGGTTCTTTTATACACAGAGTATGAATTCTTAAATTGAGTCGGTTCCAGATCAAACTTGTATTATATGAGTTGCGGTTGAGTCTGAACTTAGTCAAACCGTACCCAAGCTCTATCTAATTGAAACTTACAATTTGATCTCGAGATTCAGCTAAAAATTCCGATCTAATTCTGATCTCCAATAAGGACAATAACTAAAACTTTCAAGTCGATCCCTGAGTTTACCTAAACTCTAACTTAGATCGACTCATTTACACAGTAGACTAGCTCATGATAAGGTCTCAATAAAATCCACCTAATCCATCCACCATCCCTAATTCTTCCTTGATATCTTTAATCAACATTATAATTTAATAATTTGGATCTATCTCTTAATTGATCCACCATTTAACTTGCAGTTTCTTCTCCCCTAAACTTTGGTCACTTTATAAGCGACCTATCTGGCTAAGGGGCCCATTTCCTTTCTTATTTTCAACAAACAAATCAGAATAAAAGCAAAGAGAGAAAACAACACATATGATTCCGTGTGGAGTAATGATGTGGACAAAAAGCTCAGCATCACCTTTTTTCCAACACTTTTTTCCCCTCGCCCAATCTCCTTTCTTTATTTGTTTTTAGGTGCTCTTTTTCTTTTAGGACTTTTCACTCACATTTTCTAGTCAATTCCTTTATTTTTTTGGGCACTTTATTTTTAATCTTTCCATCACTATATATATACTCTCATCTTCTCATTCTGTTCCCACAACCATCACACAAAAAACCAAAAAATAAAAATTAAAAACCCCCCATTTTCCCATCACAAAAACCCAATAAAGATTACCAATTTTAGGAACAAAAAAAAAAAAAAAACAATTTTCTCACCTTAGAAACCCAAAATATACCCATTTTCTCATCATAAAACCCCCAAATAAAACATACCCATTTATCATATTAACAAACTGAAAAATACCCATTTTCCCATTTCGAAAACCCATTTTATTTCAATCAAGAGTTTCAATTTTTTTTTTTTGAGCCAATACTTTAATTTCATAAAATAAATGGGTGAGATAAAGCTATTTGGGCAAAAAATAGTGTTACAAGTAAAAGAAGAGGCCAACAAAAATGAGCAAAATAATAATAATAATAATAATAATAATAGTGGAGAAGAAGAAGAGGAAGAAAATGAGACAAGTAACAAGAGGCCAGACAAGATAATTCCTTGTCCAAGGTGCAAGAGCATGGAAACCAAATTTTGTTACTTCAACAACTACAATGTCAACCAGCCACGTCACTTCTGCAAGGGTTGCCAGAGATACTGGACAGCTGGTGGGGCCCTCCGGAATGTCCCGGTAGGGGCCGGTCGCCGGAAAGCTAAGCCACCCGGCCGCAACGGCGGTTTCCCGGAGAATTGTTTGTTTGATGGCATGAACATGGGGCAGTTTGACTTGAATGGCATGGTGGTTGATGAGTGGCAGCTGGCGGCTGCCGTGGCGGCCGGTGGTGGTTTTGGGCATGATTTTCAGGTTAAGAGGAGGAGGTGTGAGTCTACTGGTCAAACATGCTGATCGTTGATCGTCTTTTTTTTTTTTTTTTTTCTTTTATCCTTTGTAATATGGTAGACTAAAAATGTGGTAATTTAAGTACGATAATTAAAGTGGAAAAAAATTTAGTCGATGAATTTTTGGTGTACATATATATATTGGGTTTAGCATTTGGAAAAATGTTTTTAAGTGTTACGATCGATATATAATCCAAAAGTTATCATGGTGTACGTTTATGTATAATTTTCATCTGGTCGATTGTGAGCCGTAAACGTCAATGATATATTGATATGATGTCACAGCGTTGCATCTTGTTTATTCAATTGAAGACATATAATTATGCACTCTATGTCCATTTTCATTTAGTAGATCAAACAATTAATATTGAAAATAGCCATGTCTTGTTTATTCGATCAAAATGTATTGAAAAATTGACGAGGTTAGTGATCGAAAATAGTCATCGTATCTTGTTTATTCAACTGAAGACATATAATTATATATGCTTTGTTTTTTTTTTTTTTTTTCAAAGAAGCTTGTGTTTGTGAAAGTATGTTCACGAAAATGGGTGAGGGCACAGCACATACATACGTACTTTTATGAGCGTTTACGTAAAAATTTCAAACACTAAGCAACGTTGATCGATAAATTTCAATCAGCTAGAGGAGAATTGAGTCTAGAACTTACTATTTGGCAAGAGATTAACATCCAATTATTAATTAGCAAGACGGAATCGTTAATGGCCTGGTTTTTAATCAAGCTTGCTGAGTGTATCTTTTGTAGAGATATGGATTGTTCACCAGCTTACTACTATTGGATTATAGAGAATATATGCCAGACAAGAGCCCTGCGGCCTAGATATGAATCTAATAATATATCATCTTGAAATTATTCTTCTTATCTTTCTTTAGAATTTCGTATTGGCAATTCGATTTGTGTAATTATTGTCGCATTACTTCATAAGCTAGCTAGTTCAAATTTAAAACCGGCATTGTATTTCCACTTTAGATAGTGTTTTAGATTATACTTCTTATAAAACGGTTTAAAATTTATATATCCAGAGTGGTTTATTATTTTGATTACTATATAAGAATTTGTGATATTTTCTTCATTATATTCGCGAAGAGGTAATTATACTATCTTAATAATTAAGGAGATCATGTGACCTTATTTCGCGTAGTATGTAAGAAAATGATACGCAAGCTAAGTATAGCTAGTGTCCAACAGGCTGTTAATCATAAGACACGAAATTATCTGTTCCTCAATAATACATAGAGAGTACTAGTTTTAGACTTGCTGGTTCAAAAGTCAGCAATAATTATAACACCATGTAAAAGTAAGCAACTTTATGGCTATAAGCTCAAAACTATGCAAGTATTATTTGTTTATATTAAGACAAGTTAAGATAGATATGTATACATGCATATATTAAGACAAGTTGTATCGTATTTTACGGTTCTTAGGTCCTTGTATCATATAAGTGCGTGGCGAATTCTTTTAAGATTGAGGACAGGGAACGAGACACCATTGTGAATTTGTGGGACGGATGATCCAATCTGATTATAGTTTAACTATTATAAAAGCAATGAGGATCCTGTGTTCCATCTTATGTCTCATTCCCTATACTGCCCCACCAATAAGATTTTAGAAAACCATTAACTTTAAAAAGTAAAATGAATTTATTAAAGTTTATTTGTGAAATTGCAAGCTTTTGATTGGAGGAGTACAGTGAGTGAGACACAAAATGAAACAAAAGATCCTTACACCTATAAACGATATATATGACTCGAAAGTGTTTGTTTTCATTTATTTAGATTAAAATCTTTCATATTCCAACCAATTATGATCATTATTAATTATTACACATAGATCAAAGTAAATAGTTAGACCCTGTTCGGCGCATCTTTTTACTAGCTTTTTTAATTTTGGAATTTTTGGTTGTTTGACCCAGTCAAACCACTATACTTAAATAAAATAGACGTGTTCGACACTACAACTTTCTAATTAGCTTTTACCGGTTTTGCAAGCTTTTTTAAAACATTACAAAATGTAACGTTTGAGGATAAAGTTAGCCGTTGGTAATTTCATTCCACATATACCCTTAGTTTCTTCTCTAATCCCTAAACTTTGGCTGCATATTCCTCTCCCCGTCACGTCATTTTCCCCTTTTTTTTTTTTTTTGTAAATGGATGTATGTTAAAAAATAATTAGGATTTAGGAGTAATTAATGACATACTTGATAGAAATGCCATACATGATACCATTATACAAAACATAACAAAGCCAAGATATTTACGTCAACAATAAGAATATAAAATAGGGGAAATATGAAAATGTCATACGTATTCTGTAACATATTCCAGTGTCCTTTAAAGTAATTTTGGTAGTTCAACCGTTAGTTGTATCGAACATGTTAATGAATTCATAGCAACTAACAACTAAAAGCTATCATCTACGAAAACGCTACAGCCGAAGAAAATGCTACAGCTACCAGCTACACCTATTTTTGCCGAGTAGATCCTTAATTATCATTACCACAAGTCCGGTCAACTAGCCTATAACTTTTTTTAAATGGTAAGCGGGAATACAAAGGGAGTACATACAAAGTTAGGTTATTCGACCTACAAATTCTTAAGAGGGAAGAAAATGTAGAAAGAAAAGTTTTGATCGGGAAAGAAAAGCACAAGGGAGACTAGAGCAAGATTATCGAAGTTAAATGTGCACACTATTGCTTTGACATACCCTTTATTAGTTGCCTTTAATTTGTTGCATAGTCATAAAGTAAAAGTCCTGACTCATTTTGATTACTACCCAAGAATAACGACAATGACTTTTTTACTGTATTGGGATCCTCGAGCATGCAAGATTTTCATGTATGACTCGAAATGGCATTAGTTTGCATAGTTGAAAGGTTAGTTAGTTGTTGGAAATCCATCTCTCGATTCCTAAAGGGTTTGGATTATGATTTGTGTTCAACCTTTTAATTTTAAATTGAACGCATAATTATTTTTATCATATATCGTGGTTTTTAAAGGTGGTTTTATTTTGAAATATTTTTTTGTATGACAGTTTTTACTTTTCGAAATAGCAGTTATTTGATTTCGGTCAGTTTGACAACATAACATTTTAAAAACACATATACGAGATTTATGTCATAAGATTAAGAACTGAAAATTCTTTCATACTAGTATATATATAGAAGTATATAAATATAATTCACAATTTTCATCATAGAGTCAAAAATATATATATGTAGCAAAATTTGAGAGTGATATACTACATCTGAAACTCTGAAAGTATAAAGCGAGTACAATAGCTCCCGGCTTCCGCAGTCTACCATTATATCACTTAGCCCTAATGACCTCGAGATCTTAACTTAAAATTATGGCACGCTATAGTCGGAAATAAATGGAAATATGCATTATCTTCATTTAGGCTTTAAATGGAAATATGCATTATCTTCATTTAATTGTTTTATACATATGCATAAATGGAAATATGCATTATTCCCGTGAGATCGTTGTGGCTTGATTTTTCTGATGCGTCACAGTTTTATACTGCGTGGCATGGGCTCGACCCTTGATTTACGATCTCGTTTTGACTATATGTATGCATCACGCCTTATGTTTTGTGGCATGGGCTCAACCCTTGATTTGCAAATTTCTAATTGCCTTTTGCTTACTTTCAATCTAAGAATTCTATAGTCATTTTGCAAAGCGGTAATATGGTGTTTGTTTGGTTCGCTTTAGATTGGACCATAGTCTAAGGGTCGCAGTATCGGCCTCTTGTTGGAGTGGTGTTGTTGTTGTTAGTAGTCCTTGTGGGGGTTAGGTGGAGTGGTGGTGGTGTTGTTGTTTTCACTCTTGCATGTGTGGGAGAAAAGACGGCATGCACAAACATGGCTCCAATGGGTGTGTGCATCACTTGCATGAGATGTTGTTTCTTCGTGGTGACTTGCAGTCTTAAAGTGGAGATCTTGCGGTTGCCAATGTTTGGGCCTCACTTGTTTCCCTGTGTGTTGGGTCTTAGGGCTTGCTTTGATTGGGAGTAATTATTAAGGGGGTAATAGGAGCTACAATAAGGGGAAAATTAGAGAAAATGTGGTGGTGGAGGAGGAAATGAAGGTGGTGGAAGGAGGAAATGAAGGGAGGAAGAGGAATCATTACCCCCATATGGGAGTAATGCATTACCCTAGGGGGGAGGGGAGTAATACATTACCCCCATATGGGGGTAATAGTTCCTCCTCTACCCCTTATTTCCTCCCTCTACCACCACCATTTCTACTATATTCTCCTTATTTTAACTCCTATTACCCCCTTAATAATTACTCCCAATCCAAGCAAGCCCTTAGTCGTGAGTTTTGTGGACCCGGTTTTGTACCCTTTCACATCTCAGTACATTGGGTCTAGCTCGGCCTTTTTCTTTGCTCATAGTTGTAGTCTACTCCCTCCGTCCCAGTTCAAACGCCCCGGACATTTTTTATAGTGTAATAAGAAAAATTGATATAATAAGTTAAGTGGGGTAATATTAGGAAAAATGAGGAGAGAGAATGTGAGGATTAATAAAAGTAGGAGAGATAGTGTGAGAGATTATGTGATAATTTAATAAAAGTAGGAGAGAGAAATATGTTCCAAAATAGATGGGGTGTTTGAAGTGGGACGTCCCAAAATGGAATATGGGGCGTTTGAACTGGGACGGAGGGAGTAGTTTAGTTTAGTTGTAATTTGTAATAGTAGTAGTTGTAGTTGTAGTAATGTACTCCCTCCGTCCCAGCTCAAACGCCCCGGACGTTTTTTGTAGTGGAATAAGAAAAATTGATATAATAAGTTGAGTAGGGTAATATTAGGAAAAAGGAGGATAGAGAATGTGGGGATTAATAAAAGTAGTAGAGATAATGTGAGAGAAGATGTGATAATTTAATAAAAGTAGGAGAGAGAAATATGTCCCAAAATAGATGGGTGTTTGAGGTGGGACGTCCCAAAACGGAATATCCCAAAACGGAATATGGGGCGTTTGAGTTGGGACGGAGGGAGTAGTTATGTTGTACTCTCGAATTGGGTGTCATCCTAGCAGTAGGGAGGCCTTTTGCTGACCATGCATTCTTTCCTTTCTAAAAAAATAAAAATACAACAACAACATCGTCCATGCCTTATTCCCAAAATGATTTGGGGTCGGCTAACATGAATCGTCGTCTAGTAACCGTTTTTATGCGCGCCATAAAAATTCAAAAACGTTGTGAACCATTTAAAAATGTTGAAACACTTTCGACAAGAGTTTTAGAAAGTCCTCAAAATAAATAAAAAGTTTGAAAATCAGTGAAAAACATATGAATTTTGAACACCAAATAAGGAAAATTTTTGGAACAAGTTAGGAAAACAAAACAAAGAAACTAAAAAGAGTCAACTTAAGTCCTCCGCATGGATAGCGTCTCTCCACACCGCCCTATCCAACACCATACTCTCTTCAAGTCTTAGGAAACTCATATCACTTCTAATCACCCTCATTCAAGTCATCTTAGATATTCTCCGACCCTGCTAATATTATCACTTCCTCACCCTTCTACTTTTCTAAGCGGCGTGTCCCTAGGCCTCCTTCTCACATGACCATACCACCTTAGTCGGTTCTCCATCATCTTGTCCGCGATGGGCGCAACTCCTGTTTTCTTCCTAATAACTTCATTTCTTAACCGATCATATCTTGTATATCCACACATCCACCGTAGCATGCGCATCTCCATCACACTCATCTTAAGATGAGTGTGATACTGTTTCACGGCCCAACATTCTGTGTCATATAACAGTGCCAGCCTGATTGTCGTACAGTAGAACTTACCCTTCAACTTATTGGACATTCCTCGATCACATAGGAGCATTTGAATCGATTCCATAGTAGCTAACTAGTGCATGGAGAAGTTCTCTGGCCTTTAATGTGGAAGAATCAAATGCAATATTTATTCGGAGAGACATAAAAATGACAGTGGTTTTCTCAGAAATTCCCTTAAAAAGCTGAACGCTACTTTTCAAGTCTTCGATCGATCTATAAACAATTAAAGTAGTTTTCTTTTTTGAGGATTTTTCCACATTTATTCATTCATTACAAAAGTTGCTTCACCTTTTCTCTTTTTTTTTTTTTCTTTTTCTTTTATTCGAATAATAGTAATGTTTCTGAAGCTAAGAACCCGGATGTCAGACATAATAAATCAATAAAGCCAACACATGAATATTCTCTCACCTTTGCATATAAGTTATTCCAAACACATACACTTGTCTTCCTCGAAATATCACAATTTTTTGGCCTCAATTATGGTATTTAATTAACTAACCACTTACCAAAGAATAACAATTAGATTAAAAAACAGATCATTTACATAGTAACTTGAAAGAAAAAATGTATTCGTTGCGTTGTGTATTGATTGGCCTTTATTCTTGTATATATATATGATCATGTGTATATATATAGATCGATTATTATCGTTATCCTTTTTAAACAAATTTCTACATTTTTAATTGATTTACGTGTGAGAGAGACCTATAGTAGTTTTCCTCCAATTCCAACATTAATTAAGTTAATGGCCTCAATTCAAAAAGGTACATACCTAGTTATTTAACCACTTATCAAAGAATGTTGATCTATACTACTAAATGAAAATATAGTAAAAGAAATAAAACCATTTGGACATTTGGTGACCTTGTATTATCCTTGATTTTTTGAATGACCTTGTATTATATTTATTGCGTCTCAACAAAGTAATAATACGTAATCATCCTCCTACAAATTCCTAAAATTTATTGTAAGTATGTGAGATATGCCTTGTTTTTAATGCAATGACGTCTTATATATGTAAGTATTTAACATATAATATACTTGTGATTAATTGATTTCACGACTTCATTTTTTCTTTAAGAATGTAGAAATTCTTTTATCATCAAGGGATAGATAATGCAAATGTTGAATCTATGGAAGTCACGTCTCTTTCTTAAAAAATAAAAAAAGAGACAAAGTTATATATTATCTTATGTATGTATGATCAAAAAGATTAGAAGAATATATCTCCGAGGTGGTTTAAAAATGGATTTTCGTAAGTGAAAAAAGAGAAATACAGGCATAAATGAGGATCATACTAGCTAGTGCAAGCTATGTGTAACTAAAAACGACTCAATTAAACACTATACGGATAATATCAGATTCTCATATGACTTGTCGCAGAAGAAAGTTTGACATATACAAGTCGAAAAGAAGTAAAAGGTTGAAGTATATGATTCCTTTTATTGTTTTTATTCTTCTATTTTTTCTTTTCATCAAATGCGATAATATCATATAGCATGATGTTCCATTTACAATGATAAAGTAATTAAAGACATTCAGAATTTTCAACTAAAGGTAGTCCTACTTCAAGGGGTAAATTGGTGGATTATTTTGAAGTCTTTTATAAAAATTGGTAGTTCATGATCAACTAGATCATATCAGCTCGATAATTTCTTTCATTAAAATTGTTTGTATTTAAGAGCAGAGGCGTTTTGTCTAGTTCAATGCACTCCATTTGCTATCATTTGTATATATGCAATATGTTAAGAGTGACAACGATCAAATGTGAGATGTGGGATGATATTCCACATTGGAGAAATAGAAGACTGAGAACTAGTTTATAAGGTGGTAGATTACTCCTCCTATTGCCAATTGGTTTTTGGATGAAACATTAGAACCTCACCAACTTGTGAACTAGTCTTGCACGAGGAGGCCGATATTGGCCCATGACGACTCCGACATGCTATTAGAGCCCAAGGTAGGTTTTGGGTCCGACGATCTGGTCCATGGATTTACCCAGTTTGGGAGCCGGCAAATTTGATTGATATTTGACCCAGATAAGGGGCTTGGCGAATTAACCTAACCAGGGCAAGGGCGTTTGAAGAATTTGAGTGTGACGAATTTATTGGGCTCACGTGTTTTAGGATGAAACCCCACCAAATACCCCACCAACTTGTGAGCTAGTCTTGTACGAGAGACCGACATTAACCCATGACAACTCTGACAATTTGACATTTGATCTATGTTTTATCATATATTCAAATGAATTAATAGTTCTTTCAAAGGAGATCATGTATTAGATTAGTCATTATCTCATGAAGTTAATCATGTCACTTCATTTACTATTATATTATCTTGAATTATATTCCACAATATTCGATTACTCAAAGCTGCTGCAAGAATATAGCATGGTTTAAGGAAACCAATAGTTGAACTAGAGACATATGGGGACAAAATGTTGGTTTAATTAGTTTCGTGTTCTTGCATCTGAAGTCTGATCGCAATACGCCCAGATCGAGATCCGCAAAGAGCGACACTTTTTGGAAGGAAAGAAGAGCTAGAAGTTATAGTTAGTGTTATGTATACCTAGTATGATTTAACTTTATTTACGTGGTTTGATCAGATTTGATTTGATTTGAGCAAATGTGAAATTCTTTATTTTTATTTTAATTGAGCTAGAATTATCTAAATTCATTGAAAAATTAGCTAAATTTAGGTGAATTAGTATCAATAACTAGATCGAGTAGATTCATTGAATTGTACGACATTAAACCTGATGTGATTTCAATCAATCAAAACTGAATAAGAATTTATTGAACCTGATTTGATCTAAATTCACTATCAGCTAAAGTTGAATCATAAAAACATTATGCTAATAGTTATCAATCATCGACTCCCTTCTGTTTCCTTTTAGGCCCGATTTGATAGGATTGCATCTTTCTGATCTGATCTGATCTGATCTGATCTGATCTGATTTGAATGACTCTGATCTGACCTGATTTGAATGATTCTGAACTAATCTAATATGATCTGAATTGGTTGAAAATTTGATTGGATTTCGACGAATTAGTATCAATTATGGACCAAATACATTGATAGTCATTTGAACATTTCTGATCTGATCTGAATGACTTTAATATGATTTGATCTGATTTGAATGAATCTGAACTAATCTGAATACTACTTTTATGAAGTACTATCAAACATGACCTTAGTATTTAATGTTTTCTTTAAAATACCATCCACTTTCTCCTCCGTCCAACTCTAGCACCTATTTGACCTTTCACAATTTTCTGTCAATTTGACCATTACTTTTTACATGTATCTAAACATTTTGTCTCCGAAGAACTTACTTTATGAAAGATTTTTCGGAAAAAAACGTAAATCTTTGGGAGTCTTGGGATTGAGGGAGTATATATACGAGTACTTGTGTGGTAGTGCTTATACCATGCATAAGAACTTGTGTGGTAGTGCTTATACCATGCATAAGAACCAGAAGTCCAGAACTTGTGCGGCCGCTTCTCCCAAATTTTATGTTTTTAAGACAACACCTCACTTTACGAGCATTGCGCTGGGTATATCATTCCTCAATGTTTAGCGTTTCCGGTCCATATGCTTATTGAGCAAAGCTCATTTCTATTGCAAACCCTTATTCGATTTGTGGTAATAAATCAACGGGGGAATCAAACAATATGTATTAACCCACAACACATATAAGGGGAGGTAAAAAAAAAAAAACATAATGAGGTTGATACGAGTACTTGATATAACATATACGGAGTACTAGTCCATATCTTAACATCGATATACAATCATATATGCAGTCTCTTTAAGTCGAGTACAATGTTGAAGAAAAATCAGCAAACGTGCATAATATCAAAATAAAATCGCATTACAAAGCTAGTGTAATTTGAAACAATAATAATCTCACGCTCTATATAGTATATACTACTACACTTTTTTTGTTTTCCCTTTTCTCATGATGAAATATGTTTATTCTAGTAGTACGTTAAATTAAAAAGAAATTAGAGCAACATTGGTTTGAAACAATTAGATTCAAGCTTGAGTCTTGTGGTCATCATCAACAATATCCAACTCCTTGAGGACTTCAGGGCACTCTGGGAGGGGGTCCTTCCTCATAAAACCGAGGGGGTTAGCATTGCGAACAGGGGTGGCTTCACCATTGTTGTTTGTCAGAGAAACCATGGCTGCCTGTTGGGAGTAGGCATCGGTAGGTATCTCGGAGCAGTCATCCTGGGGGCTTTTCACCAAGCTAATCTGACAGATATCATCTTCATGGTCGCCATCGACTGGGATGCTGTACAGCCCTAGCTTGTCAGTCTTAGCCTCGGCACTGAATGACACAGTTCCTGCAGTGATGTTCCTGCATTCCAACCTCACTGTTGCACCTGTTGCGCCATTGGATTCAAGCATTAGTCATATTAATCAACCAACAATCTCTCAGTTTTATGCAAATTATTATACTCAGAACAAATACAGGATCATGAAATGAATGGCAGTATATTTTAGTGTAAATTTATACATTATCAACATTTTCATGCACCTGTGAAGTGTGAACATTGCTTTCATTGATTGACATAATCAGCTAATTATTGATTGTAGTCTTCTTTTGGGCCTAAATTATACGTGAAGTTCTCATCCTATACGAACGTTTTACCCAAATTTCTGCGTACCACATAACATAGACTCGTTTCATGCAAACAGAGACAAAACAGGATCAAAGAGGCAATACTGCAATAGATAGTTACCATCAGACATATGGCTAACGCGGGTGATAAACTGGATACGGCATGTGTCACAGTAAACCATGCCCTGGACGAAGAAGCGGTTGTCCGCAGCATAAGCAACTCCGGCCAAGGACAGGAGGCAGATAGCGCCCGCCAACAAGAAAAGAGTATGAGACTTGGCCATTGGTCTTGTGCTTCTCAAAAAATGGTACTCCTTCAAAAGAATTAACAAGTATTTCTTGCGAAAATATGTGGGAGATTTGATTCAAGTCCTGAGGACTGAGCTTAAGGAAATTGGGATGATGATCTTAAAGAGTTTATAAAGAAGGTAGAGAGATGATGTTCTTAGGAGTTTAAGCTTTGGCTTATTATAGGTCTTATTATCTGTAGAAATAGCTAATTTCGGCAAGTGATATATATAGATTGTCCTGATTAATCTCGTTTTGTCTTTCTTGTTGTTTTGCTTAGCTACAAATAAGGGGGATCACAATTAGGAGCTTCCTCTTAAATCTTTGGCCCTCCTTCAATACCTCAATGCCAGATATGAAAAAGAACCGAAAAAACATAAGAAATCCTAAATTAGTAATTTGTTTGTCAGAAATATTCTTACTCAGTTTATGCAGTTTTCGTAGAAGATAGTATTGGAATGCAGTAACCCAATTTTTATGGACCTTTTGTTATCATGATTAAGTTCATATTTCCCTTCATTTCAACTTCAGAAATCTAGGGAAGACGTTAAATTGGTCCATGTGTGTAATGCCGTATAATTTTGAGAACCGTATATAAAATAGCATATTGAAATAAAAGGCCGATACAGAACATAACCTAATAACATTGTTTCAATTCGACTCTTGTATTATTTCAACTATGATATGAAATCCGAATTTAGTATATGTGCATTAGTAATTCCTCAGCAATATGAGCGCATTGCTTCTTTTTACTACAAAAGGGAACTGTGGGAATGGTATGAAACAGATCAGAACTTGTGGCCTTTTAGTCTACCAGATGGGTCCTAAATTAGGGAGGATAATAATTGGCAATGGCTCATGAATTTTACGGGATTGACTTTGACTCAGTCAAAACAGGACTCGCTTAAGCTTTAAATTGTGTAAGACTTTGGTCGGAACCCTGATGAGTCCATACTCAATAGCGAATCGGGCAGGCCTCAATTTTATGTCAAAA
The DNA here is from genome assembly GCA_963680865.1 of Spergularia marina. Classification (NCBI taxonomy): domain Eukaryota; kingdom Viridiplantae; phylum Streptophyta; class Magnoliopsida; order Caryophyllales; family Caryophyllaceae; genus Spergularia; species Spergularia marina. Next base: position 26,566,990 of record OY804546.1, read on the forward strand.
CTTAAGAGAACTCTTGAATCATTTCATCTAAAACACTTGAGATAGACAATCATGTTGTACGACAACCGTGCATCACTTGTACATATGGATCTAACTATCAAACTTTCACTTGCAATTGATCTATGAAAGAACGTACAAAGGCTACAGCCAACAGGTATTTTGCACAAAAGAAATCATACGACCACACATATATTAACATGACACGGCATCTATTAACATGAAGATGGCAACACAGTAACTGCAGTCTGCACAAACTTTGAATCTACAGAAACCTAGAGAAATGAAAACACTAACTAGCCTGATTTACAGCAAACTGAAAGCAAGTTCCAGAGTTCATAAGCCTTGCTTCTATGTTCCATCTGCCTTACTGCAAGAATAGAAGGAATTTCTTGAGGACGATTCAGGGAAGAGAAACACTTGTTCAGGCAAGGGGAAAGATGACGGAATACAAACAACGAATAATTTACTACGTACCTCGCGTTCACATCCATCCCTAGTCTCAACAGAGGAATTGACCTGATCAGATTCTGCTAACCAATCAAAATAATTAAACATGTTACAACGAAAAATAAAAATTAAGAGAGAAGACACACCAATAACAAAACTTGAAAAAGTTTGAAGTACGCATATGTACAGAGAATCAGCAAAGACCATCTAAATCAGTCACTTTGTTATTTTTTTTTGCGGAGTGGGGGGGGGGGGGTGTGACAGTCACACAATCTATTATACTCCCCCTGTTCTGAATGATCTTCCCATTTGTTTTGCAGTTTTTGACTAGCCATATTGAGACTAGTATATAGACCAAATGAAAAATTCGTTTAACTTAAAATCAAGTGAAACTTGTAGAATGCACTGCAGAATAAAAGATGTGTTAATTTTTACACCAAGTAATCATTTCATTTGATCTATGTGTGGCTCCCAATATGGCTAGTCAAAAACTGCAAAACAAAGGGGAAGATCATTCAGAACAGGAGGGAGTAAATTAGTTTGTCACAATCTCCCAAGGCACACCACAAGAGAGCTAAACCAGTTGTATGAGTGTCTAACAACCGCCCATCAGGTTTTGATAAAGACAGCAATTGCAAGCACTAGGCAGTGACGTAGCAACAAAAACTAAGATTTAGTCCTAAAATGCTTTAGGACAAGCTAGCATGGAATGTCAACTAACTTGGTACCCAGTTACCCACATTCTCTTGTTAACAATGATATACACGTCAACACATTAAAAAAAATGAGTAACAATAAAAATAGCAATATGATCGCAGCAAAGTGATGACACGATATCATGTCCCCTGCTTATATCTATAGCTGTGTGTCGCCAATTGAATAATACGGAGTATGTAACTATGTGCCACTAATCAAATACATAAAAAGTCTATACTATGTGAACCTATGTCTCACCCCAATGGCTTGCAAGGCACTTAGCCGGTAACCCAACACATTCTACGACGACGCATAAGTTGAGGTAATATCATATTGAAACAGCACAGGAAGAAATATGACAAAGGTAGAAGCGCAACCAAAATCAGAAAAGCTGACACGCAAAAGGATGGAAAAAGCAGGTATGTGAAGTACAGTAAGATATAAAGACGTAAACAAAGTCTTAAAGACAAAGATCCAGTAGCTATATATACTGTACTTAATCACTCTTCTTAAAAAACTAATGTAATAGCCCTGCTGCATCTAACCAATGATTCTTAGTCAAGTAAGCACCAGCATTTACAATAAACATCAATCTAGAGTGGAGATTTGATACCTTTCTCACCTGAAGGGTCAGCAGTCCACAGTATAAGGTTATCCCTTATAAGCTGCATCATCTGAAAGCTGTCCTTGTAAGATTCAATGCTCAGAGAATCTAGCTCAGGAAGGGCCTCATCATACGCTGTTCTTGCCAGCGAACATGCCCTGGACATACAAAAAGGAACCGTTAACATCAGCTCATAGAACCTTAAAGATACCATAAATATTAGCTCATGAGAACCTTAAAGATACCATATATATTATAGAAGCAACAGTATATTAGCAGAAACTACCTTTCAGGAGAATTCATAACTTCATAATAGAAGACTGAGAAATTCAAGGCCAAGCCCAAGCGCATAAAGTGAGTAGGTGGTAACCCGACCTCAGCTGTAGCGGTGGCTAACTGCGTAAAGAAGAAGTCACAGTAGCAGAGTGTAGCCAAACATCTTAGCAAAAGTTGGACGTAGAGATATATAATACTATCAGTCTATCACCAAATGGCCAAGGAAGGCCATGTTAGCGATTTTGATTACAACCCTCCACGGTAATGAGTACATTCTTCTAGAAGATTTTTGCCGACAGGAAACACAATCTACATCATAAAAGGCTTTTTTTTTTTTTCATAGCAGAAGCAATAGACTTTCAGGATAAATGACAACTCTGCAAGCTCTGCAGCATGAACTGGAACAGACATCTACACCTTTTCCTGGAAGCCCATCTCAGATCTATACCCCTCCGAAAAATAACAGTAAAGCTTATTTTCAGCTCTATAAATCTAGCAAAATCATCCCATGTCCTGATGTCCCCCTAAGGTTCTAGCCTATGGCAAAGTAAGGAAGAGTTAATATACAAACAGTCTTACCGTAAATTTCAAAACATACATTAGGTGTTTCAAGATTACCCCAAATGAATGAAAACAACTATCATCTTTTTAGATAAAATTCAACAAAACCTTCATGTGTACCGTGAGTTGAGGAATTATCCCAACAACACTAGAAATTAGATTATGCTCTAATACCCAAAACTATACCTCATAAGCCTTCAAGGCCTGATTGGCAGCTTCTTTTCTCTCATCACCACTCCTAAGCTCAGCACGATACCTATGAAAATCACCTTTCCTGCAAAAAGATAAGGAAAGAACCTCCATTATATTAACCACTAACCTCCTCTAGACCGCCCGATAGAATTCAGCCCTATTCTTGAGGATCACACCATAGAGAGTAACAAAACATATATGCGATAATCCTAAGCACAAGTCCCAAGTTGGAAATGCAAAATCAATAATAAAAAAAAAAAAAAAACGAGTACATGCTCGAAAACATCAAGAGTAAAGGGAGATAATTTATTGATGAAAAACATGATATGCAGAAATTACAGAGATGTGCCAGGAGTTTTACTTCCAAAGCTCACTATGAGCCCCATACTCCCATCTTATCACCAAAATGACAAAACTAAGAAGATCTGTTACAGTTTATTAAACCCCATACACACAGGGCAGTACCCCATAATTCGACAAATAATGGTAAGAACTTCACCAATGCAGTAATCCAAACGACCACGATAAGGATAAACTCGGCTAATCTTAGAATTCTGTAATAGTTTACCAAACATCCAATTATCATGAAAACTAATGGATCCACTGATTGTCGATTGAAAAACTAAATCGCTCGCCAAATTTCTAGCTCAAGTGGAATTAACACCACATTTCTAACATTAATATAAACACCACCAACCACTATCAAGCCCTCGTCCCAAAATGATTTGGAGTCGGCTAACAAGAATCGTCCTTTGGAAACGTCATACATAAGCAATAAAATTGCAAAAAAGATCGAACAAATAACTGTCAAAATTCGCAATCATCTCGTAAATATAAAATCAGTGATGAGGAATTGCAATTGTAGAACTAACATCTTATTACAAAATACGGTGGATTCAACGCTGGCATTGAAAGGAAGGAGATGATCATCAATAACAGTTAGAACATCACCGCAAATATCATCGAGTTCCGCCTCGATTTTACGGCGATATTCACGGATACGCTTCACATTTGCCTCGTTTCCTTTGCTTTCCTCAATCTCCTCAATCACCGACAGAAGTCGCCACTTTTCGCGCCGAGCTCCAGCGACGTTTCTGAAGGCGACGGAGATGGTATTCCGTTCGTCTTCCGTCAATTCCACGTTCAACCTCGCCAGCTTCTTCACGGCGTCCACCATATCTATGGAAATTCGATTGGAATTTTACAGTGGATAAATTTAATTGATTGACAAAAAAGAAAAGAGAGAGAAAGAGGAGAATTGTTACCGTCATAGCGTTCAGCTTGTTCGGCAAGTTTCGCGAAGTAGAGGAGATTGTCACGTTCAGAGAGAGGAGCCATGGCAGAATTCTAGAGAGAGAAAGTTAGGGTTTAACAGAGGTTTTGCGTAGTGGTGGAGTCAAGCACAAGTCTCCAAAATGTGAGGTCCGTACACGTTAACATCGGCCAGTCTCCAAAATTCCGTTTGCGAGAACGACTATTGTCACTTCACAAGAGATTTCGATCACTCTCACAGTCTCACTAACCTTATTCTCAAATTCAGGCTATGTTTGGTATGCACAATAAGCTAGCTTATTTGACCAAAGTAGCTTATTTAACTAGTTTTTTAAGTTTTTTGTCAAAATAAGTTGGTTTGGTAACACCACTAGCTTAAATAATAAGCTAGCTTATTTAATAAGTTACCCTATGTAACTTATTTAAAATAAGCTAGCTTATCATAATTTTATTCGTAATTTACCCTCAATTATTTACTAAAATAAAATGAAATTAAAAATAAATAATGCATTTTTATATAATTTTATATATATCAGCTAATTATGTCAAACACTCCAAATGCTTTTAGCTAAAATCTTTCAGCTATTATTTCAGTTTTAGCTACTATTTCAGCATTCAGCTACTATTTCAGCGTTCAGCTACTATTTCAGCTAGTTTTACCAAACATAGCCTTAAACGTAATTTTGGATTTGTTTTGACGTCAACTGATTTAATACTATTTAGGTTCAACAGAATTTAGTTGAATTAAGTCAACATTTTCGCTGAATATTTTATAAACAATAAAATATGGTGTCATCTAATCGAAACTGATTTGATTTCTTATGAAGTGGACGAATCACATGTAATTTGAACTAACATGGAAGTTCAATGATATTCCCTCCGTTCGTTTATAAATTTCCTAACTGTTTTATTTTGGGGTGTTCATCTTTAAACTTCTTACATCTTTCCTTATTTGTACATATAAAGACCAAAATGCCCCCACTTTATTAATTTGTTTATTGAAAATGTAAGTGAGACATACCCTATGTTGTAATTTTACACAAAGTAAACCCTAAAACTCATTCTTTATTCTATTTTTCTTAAAGACTGTGTTCCGACCCTATGCATAGACGGACGAAGGGAGTAGTGGATTAGTGGCCCAGTTGGACTGACTTTTACTCGATTTAAACTCCGAAAGTTATATGATAGTCCACACGACACACGCACAAGGTCGTTACAAGGTCGTTATAATAGTTCATTCAATCTAGGTATTCGCTCAATAGACGTAGTCTACTTGCTAGAGTTGTAACTGTTAGTGTTGTTTTGTCGTTGCAGTGTTGAAGTAATTGTTATCGTTTGCAGTTATTATAAGGTGCATTTTACCATAGGGTGCATTATCTGCATTGCATTTTACCTATTAGTGATGTAAGCTAGAAGCAAATGGTGGGAAACTTAGATCCACAAGAGGCTTGAAATGAAGGCGAATAACACTGTCATGGCAATTACTGGGATCATCTTAATACAAATAAATTTGAGACCCTAAAATCAGTACAATGTCCGGAGTCAGGGAATTAATACACACTCGCCGGTGAGAGTGGTTTCTATTATCTGTGCAGGAAAAGTTGACGGCGCACAAGTAGTCGCCTTCTGATCATTTTCCTGGGTTTCTGATTGCAGTCAGAGCATCCCATCATTTACAGGGTCTGCAATGCCAAAGAGCCCAAAGAACCGGGAGTATGGAGGGCCGAAATGTTCTGTGAGCGCCTTCATCATTTCAGCGATGTCATCTACTGAGTACTGCCCTGCAAAGAACGATGGGAAATAAGCAAAGCTTTTACACCCACATACGTACACCACAGAGAAAGCCTTCAGTTCGAGTCTGATGAGATTTGTTGTGGGGTTGGGTAGTAGAATTAGGCCTGCGTAGAGGCATTTCAGTAGGCAGCAAAGCTGGACAATAAACCTCAATAGCCCTGATCCTGCACATGTCTGCAGAGGTGCATGCTAGTAGAACAAATGTGATCTAATTTATACTAAGAAACCACTTAGAGAAGAGGATGCGTGATTATTCGGATGTATTAAGGCGGATTCCACGCAATATGCGACATCCAGTCAGCCGGCTAAAGATTCAAACTACACAAGAGAGCGAGAGCTCAACCAGTTTTATGAGTTACCAACAACCACCCGATCAGGTTTTGATACAGACAGCAATTGTGAGCATTGACGTCAACAAAAACAAAGATGTAGTTTCAAAATGCTTCAGGGTCAGCTAGCAGGAATGGTTATATAAATTCGCCAATGTTAAGTAAGAAACCCATAAAAATGTACAGAACGGGTGAAAGAAGAGTGTACTCCGTATATAAATCCTGACCAGAAGATTCGGTCATTGTCTAGGGTGCATTTTGCGAATTTACCGCAACTTATTACATGGTTTATGACCAAAGTGAGGAAGTTGATGTTCCAAGTGATGGACCTCACACCTATATTGTGAAAAGAACCACCATTCTCACCATAGTTCGTGGAAAAATTCCAAGAGTTACAATCAGAACTTCCCTTGCTTTAGAGGGCACCTAAACAGGTTAGTGGATGTAACTTAGGCAAAACGTGAGCAAATAGATCCACAGGAGGCTTGAAATGCAGGCGAAGAACACTGTCATTGCAATTACTGATATCATCTTACTCAATACAAATAAATATGATACTCTAAATCAATACATTATCTGGACTCTGGAGTTGGGAAATTGATACTCCAATCGCCAGCGAGAGTGATTTCTATTGTCTATTTATCTGTGCAGGAAAAGATGACAGCAGTAATGTAGTCGCCTTCTGAATCATTTTCCTGGGTTTCTAATTGCTGTCAGAGCCTCCCCTCAATTACAGGGAGCCATGACATCCAACTGGAAGTATGGAATGCCGAGAATGATTATGTACGCATTACGTTCAGCATGCCATACTGCACTTCTGACCTGCAAGAGAGATGGGAAATAAGCAAAGCTTTAATACCCACATACACCACAGAGAAAGCCTACAGGCTACAGTACAAGTCTATTAGATGAGACTTGTCGTGGGGTTGTGGCAGTCGAATTAGCCCTGCATAATAGCATTTCAGTGGGCAGCAAGGCTGGACCATAAACCTCAATAGTCCTGATCCTGCACATGTCTACAGAGGTGCACACTAGTAGGACAAATGTGGTCTAATTAAAGTAAGAAGCCACTTAGATAAGAGGACTCATGATTGACTGGTTGTATCAAGGCGTATTCCACACAAAATGCGACATCCAGTCAGCCGGGTAATGAAACCCCACCTTTATACATTGGCCCTAAGGGTTTCAGCTTTATGGGCACTTAAGGTTTGTCGCTACAAGCTAGCAGCGAGATATGACGACTCTTGCTGCTTCAGACTCTCAGCAACATGTTTGACAACCCCATGACCCGCATTGTGGAACCATTCATTTTTCACCTGAACAGAAGTAACCAAATAAATTATTTGTTTACGGGACATGAGAAAAGGCAAGAGAAGATAATATGTAGCCGATGAGCATACGTGTATGTTGTTGTGCGCGAAAAAGGGCCACACTGCAGAATGGAAGCTCACATCAACTTTCTTCCATCCCAACTGTTGTAGGCCACGAATCATGTCATCTGTAAACAAAAAGGATACGACTTGCTCAGTAGCGGAGGTAAGCAGTTTGGAAGTATCAGCACATAGACAAGAAATAAGCTTCCTCCTCAATGAATAATTCTTTCTCCTATATTTGACTAACCTTCAACAAGTTCATGATAATCAACAGTGTTCTGAGCACTGGGTTCAGATTGTGCAGCCTCCTTTGCTTTGGCAACTTCTGGAGCAAAATGGGGACCGTCAGACGAGTGAGGGGGACAATAATCAACATCAACAACATGCTGATAGCCATCCAAAGAGCGTCGAGGAGGCTGCCAAAGACATCACAGTACACTGATGTAAGATCCGAGTGAAAAAAAAAACCATGAAGACTAAAAAGTAGATGGCATGACAGCTTTACTGGAATCAGAATGAATATCACCAATCTAAAGATTGTGTCCAGGATGCTCCACAGTCACAGAGTTAGTTTCTAACTAGAAGAATCTCAGAAACGAGTTGTGGCTTTATAGGTTAGTCCTGTTCTGTAAAAGGAAAATGGAGATCTGCTGATTCAACAGAAACAATGTGTCACTTGAACTCCAAACCTGGCCTATGTTTTTCTTTATGATTTCCTACAGTGATAGAAGTACAATCTTGCTGCACAAAAAAAAATATACCGAGTTCTCTCTGACTTAGTACAGACTGACTTGCGGTATGGAGCTTAATAGTCAAGAAAACATCCAATTGGGTCCAAACCCTGGGTCATACTTTGCAATATGTTCGGTCAATTGAACATATACATAGGCTTTAACTAAGGAACGCAAGGCCAAACAAATACATTACAAATTCAGGCAATCAGGTTTGTAAGAGTCTCAAAAGAGCAGAGGCTTCACAATATATTTAATATAAAGTGAATAAAAAACGGTTACCTCTATATGTTTATCACAGATATTGCAGGTAGTTCCATATGCCACTTAATTCAATATTCGAAAATAGATCACAAGAAATCACTTATGAGTGTAAGTATACAAGTAAACATGAAATGTACAGATAACCTTTGGAAGTTCTGTCTCTCTCCTTATGGAAGATGTGCGCCAACCAACCATGTCTATAAAAGTGAAGGAAATTTGCATTCTCAAAGTAAAAACAGAGAAATTGCAGTTTCCAGAGAACAACAATAACTTGCAGAAGGATACGATCATAGGAAACATTTGCATAAAGTATACGACATTTGAATGTCCCCAGGGCGGATCTGCAAGGATAGAGGGAGGAAATTAAAATATATTATATGGTTGGATAGAAAGATGATGATGAACCATGAAAGTCACAAGAAGTTCTTACAAACTCGCAGCTTTTAGAGTAATATTATTCAAGTGGACGGATATTTCAAATATCAAAATCTTCCAATTATATCTGTGCTAACGCTATGCTGTATCTTATATACGTAACTGTACTATAAAGTCATTCACCACATCAGGAATAAGGATGATGCAGCACCCAATTTATCAGATTTCATACCACCAAGCATTTGATGTAATTTGTTATAAAGCGTTACAATCTTCTTGACAGAAAAGATAGCATTTTATAAAACATTACAGCGTTCTTGACAGAAAAGCTAGTAATATTTCGACAAAAAAAAAAAAACAGGCCTCAGGAAAATAACATACAAGATTAAAATAACTCTCGTAACCATTTGAGCATCCAACCCCTCCCACGTAACTTTAAAGAACCAAAACGAAAATACAATTTTCAAAATAAATTCAATGGTTCATCTACAAGAACAAAATTTCTTACTTCATCCGCATAGATATCTGATCCACATTGCAACTCAAGATGAATCTTCCATACTCTATTTCAGAGTATGTTTAATTTTCATTGGGTAAAGGTTTTTGCAGTTAAAAAAAAAGGCCACAGAAAACAGTCTTTTCATCACCAGGGAATGTTGACTTGCAGACACAGCGACATACAATCCTTGCACAGATAACTAATGTTCTTATTAGAATGATAATCTCTCAGCACACTGACTTACAGAAATTTCCCGTCTTCACAATCTGTTGCCATTTTAAGAAGCAGGGGCGGTCTATCAGGTTTACCATCAGTAAGGAATAGCTGACTACCAGTTCGACCAGCAAAAACAGGAGCTAGGGGAAGGGCAAGTCTCTCCAACAAAGGAAGTCCCATAAGGAACGGAAGCTGAATGAAAAAACAAAAAAGAGAAACAGAAATAACACAGTTCAGTTTCTAAAGGCATAGAGAACAAACACATTTCGAAGAGCTGCCCGCAGTCTGATTGATGGTACAGTTATGTTTTGCAGAGTTGTGACTTTCTACCATCAAGTTCTATTACTTAATACAGGCATAGAAACAGGAAATAAAATTCCATAATAACGTTCATGTTTTGTGACTTAAACTTGCTAAATCATAATCAATTACTACTACCTGATCCAGGAATGACCAGAAAGGATAACTGTTAAATACTGATGAACAACCAATTGATGCACTAACCTGGTTCTTTCCTCTAACCCCAAGATGAGGGCTAGCCAAGGTAATGAAGCTTATTGGTTCCAGTCCAGCAATTAAACCATGCTGCGCCAAGTTATTTGGTGTATAAAGGACAGCTACAGCATACCGAGCAAACAAGCCACCAAGAGAATGAGCTAAAAACGAGATTTTCTTGAGACTCTCAGTTTTATGTACAACTTGTCTAACCTGAAAGGCAAAACTAACTAATCTCACGATCTCGTACGTCATAGGACACCCAACAACGATGACCAGTATAATTCAGTGCCTACCTCCTCTGCCAAACGTTTCCCAGCGCCATCAATTCCGCTAAATGTTTTAGTGAAGGTATTTGATGAACTTGCTGAGTCATGAAATAAAGAGAGGATCAGTTTAAGGCAATTGAGTATTGACTACCAATAATAGCAGATAAATGGGCTACTGAAAAAAACAGAACCTGTTTTATGAGTTGTACAAGTGAAAATTAGGAATGATATAAAAGGCAAGAAATGAATAAAAAAATGAACAGACCATGATCATACCGACACTTCATGTATATCATCATACCAGAAAAGAACCACATAAGAACTTCATCCAACAACACCAAACTTTAAGATTTGATAAACTACAGGCAAACTAACTAACAAAAGCACGCTGATTCCAGAGGTCAACGCAACGTAAAATACACTGCAACCTAGAATTATTTGTAATCCCCATATACATGGTTAAGTGCTACATAACAAGAAATAACATGTCTTTCTGCTCTATTTTGATGTAAACAGCTTTTTCTGGTGTGTATAGATACGTTACCCCTTGTGTAAATGCTATGTTATTATACAAGACCCATTAAAGGGCATAAAACATAACCCAAAAGCACACAGAGTTTCTTCCAATATAACTGCAGCAGCAAGTAAAACATGAAAGTAAATAGAACATACCAAAAAACAAGAAGTTTTTTCCTAGGCGTTTCTTCAGCTCCGCCTCAAAGTATGTCCAATCGTTTGGGCTGGCATAAACACAGTAAACAATCACTTTAAGTTTGCTTATACAGTTGTACAGTTAGAAAAGAGACGTTTAACTGGCTAATGACAGAATGACATTTATGGACCAAGACCTATGAATTACACAAATTTCTAGACCACGTATCCACGCAGGACAGCATAGAATAATTGCAACAGTAAGACGAAAAGTAACGTAATTCTGTTCTTTGATGCTCTGGCACCACATAAAAGAAATAGAAGCAGAACTAACTGAAAATGAGTCTCAGATCGCCTGGTGACATATAGAATTATAGAAACACTAAGGCAATATGTAATCTAGAACCTATTGATTCAGGAGAAAGGTACCAACAAAAGCATGGCCACAAGAGTACAAGACTGGGATAAAACACGGAATTCCACAGTTCCATCACATTAGCACCTTAAATCCCAGTTGTTCCCCCTTCAAAAGTGTATCACCTTTGATGTTTTAACACCATTCACTAATAGCTACTCATGTGAACTTAACAATCTGAAAAATAACAAGGGAGTACACACAACCCCAGATATGAGGGTTTCAAAGTAATCTGCTCAAACCGACGACCTTAGCAGCCTTTATCTGCTCATAATTCGTTCCTTGAGGAGTACTGAACCAAATAACCTAAGGCTTAGGTCTTCTGGCAAGATCAATTATAGTTCGTGTATTGCTCACCTAGTTTTTTCATTGCTGCACATAAAAAAAGAAAAAAAAAAAAGAGTCCTATGCGTACTCTATTTTAAAACAAGAAATAGAGAAAGGAAAAAAAATACAAATAACCCCACTTTCACTCAAGGTAAGACATTCCGGATTATCATTAAAGCACCAGTGGGCTGAGCAAAAAAAAAAAAAAAAAGGAACAACCTTGATACCCCTAAATACAGTTCATAGGGAGAATTTGAGAAGAAAAATATGCAGCAAATTCCTCTCCATCCACATACACAAAACATTCTAGTTGTGTCAATCTTCTACCAAGTACAGGAGAACAAAACAAAAGAAAAGAAAGACAGCATCTTGGCAATATAAACAGACATCATACGGAAATAGCAGCCTAATTTGTAAAATCGTGTATACTTCACTTATCTTCTATGCACTACTATTCAAAAGTGTATAAATGTTTCAGAATCATACTCCCATCAAATGATTTCCAAGATCTTGGTTGCTATTCCCTAAAAGCACTCCCCTTTTTAACAAAGCGGTAAAAGCCCTTCTTCATTTCAGTAACAGACAACAATGGCTTAACAGAATTACCCACTAGTTATCCAGCATTGTCACAGTGAAACCAAATATATGTATATTCTAACACTTTGATTGATTGTCGACTCTTCAAACATTACTATCTCATCATTGCCTCACTTAATTTCACGTGGCAACAAGAACCCCAAACTCAAATACCGTACAAAAGAATTCCGAAAGAAGTCCTGCACTACATGCTATAAGCACTCATACTCCTAATCATAATCGTAACAAGTCAGAGGACTCAGAGCAGGCATACCTAGCCATGATCCCATGGACAAGCACAATCAGATGATCTGGCCCACTATCTCCATTGATTCCGGGAGTAGAAGACACCGAATCCCCAATTGTGGTACTCATTGCGTAAGCCTTGGAACTTTGATTATTCCATCTGCTACTTACGCCTGAAATTACCCGCGATAAGATTTAAGAGACTGTCGAAACAAAGACACAAAGGAGCAAATTATAACTCAATCCCAAAAATAGCAATGCCAACACAACACTCCTTTTGTTACAATACTCCAAAGCAACCCTCATCATTTCAAGAAGCTTACAAGTTACAACATATACTTTGCTTATACTTCAAAGCAACCCTCAAATTTCCTAATTCTTTGCAACCATTCGCAAACCTAAACAATATCACTACATAATCGAAAATAGGTAAGGATTACAACATTGATTAGCAAAATACGAAATTGAATTCTTAAAATGCAATCATATTAAGAGACTGTCGAAACAAACATACAAGGAGCAAATTACAGCTCAATCCGAAAAATAGCTACACCAACACAACACTCCTTATGATACAACATACAACACTTCAAAGCAACCCTCATAATTTCAAGAAGCTTACACCAAGTACTTTGCGTATACTGTACTCTAACAAACCCCAAATTTTCTAATTAAGTTCAAAATTCGCGAGCCTAAACAATATCACTACACAATTGAAAATAGGTAAGGATTTCGAGATTGATTAGCAAATTACGAAATTGAATTCTTAATAAACAATCAATTTTCATGTCATTGAACATCAAGAGACACATTTTCACAATTCACATTGTTCTAATACGTTAAAAACTCGGCTTTTCTGTCACATCGTAAGACCGTCTCACCCAAATTTCTACGCAAACACGATACTCGTATAAGTATCTAGATACTCGAAACTTACAATACAAATTACAGAATGCTAAAACCAAACGAAATTCCAGCCAAAAAGTATCCAACACGCAACAGAAAACCTAACCTAATCATAACTGAGCAGTAACGACAAATCATACAGCAAACAACAGCCAAAAAAGAATAGAAAAATAAACTCCAATCAAATGATTAAATACATAAACTAATTGAATTAAAAGAATAAATAAGGAGTTGAGAAGAGTACGGGAGAAGTTACAGGAACCAGAAGACGAACAAAAATGCGAAGACGACGTCGTAGAGAGCGGAGAAGAGGAGGAGGAGGAGGAGGAGGAAGAATTGTTTGAAGAATTGGCGCGAAATCTGGGAGAGAAAAGGGAAGAATAACTAAAAGTGCCGCAAATCGAGTATAATAACCCCACCGACGGTGTGGCAGCCATGTACTTTCCCTCCCCACTTGAATTGCGCAACACTCCTCTGCAACTTTCCTAAAATAGCAATATATAATATTCACATAAAAAAACCATATGATAAAATTTAAGATAATGTCAGATCATGATGATGGAGGAGGATTCAGTCTGAAAGGAAAGTCAGCTTTGTTCTTGGGAAGCTCAAAATCGGGGATTTTTCTTTTTGCAATTGTTTTTTGTGTTGAATTTTTGTACACGCGAAAAAGTTTTCTTAATTTCAATATTTTATTTATTATGTATGGTTTCGTTGTTTTTTTTTTTTTTTTTTTTTTTAAGTGAGATTGATTGGTCAGGAAAGTTTGATTTAAATGGAAGGGGGAAGAAACTAGAAAGTTGGGCAGATTTTGAGGGGGAAAAGGGGTTGAGTCGACAGTTGAGAGTTGGAGTAGATGTGGGAAAGCTTGTATGCTGGATTTTCAGCCGTACATGTGCTCAACTTATTGTATTGTTCGCGTGTTCGGGATTTGCGATCTTGCGAATGTCAGCTAATTTAACTAGGGTTGAGGATTAAATGTTGCTAGCCTCGTGCCCCTTGTTATTGGGTTGGGGCTGACTGGGTGAGCAAATGTAAGATTAGGAAGGAAATGGTGGGTGAATGGGTGGAAATCTCATCGTTTTACTCTTGTACGAGCACAATGCTCTGAGCCTAGGACTAACAAATTTTGAGGACATAAGTTAGTACTCCGTATTTGACAAAGTAATATCTGTTTGTATTATTTATTTACCATTGATTTGTATGTTGATCTATGGGCTTGGGCGTTCCCTTACCTCAATAAGAAAGTTTATAAGTGAGATGTTTAGATAAAGACACTCGGTCTGAGAAGTAATAAAGTGGGTGTTAAAAGAAAGACCGAGCGAGTATTTGCTAAGGGGGAATATAGTTATTTGTCATACGGTGTAGTTGATATTCTTATGTTGAAATTGTTACAAGAGACATTAGTAAGTATCATGAATAGAATTATACTCCACTCTCACAGTAGTAAATAGTCTAGTAGTTCCACCCACTGGCCCACCATTTATACTTGCTGGCCCCCAAGGCCCCAACATTGCAATCTCCTATTTTTATCCATATGTGGGTGATTGGAATTCCCCTTAACTAGAGTAACACCTATTGATGTTCTCGAATGTAAAGATGAATTTCATCTCACCCCCTGTACGTATTTGGACAATATCGCCCTCTTTGACCTATTTTCTTTGTAGAGGCCATGAGATTACAAACTATAGACGTAATTTGTACTCCATATAATGTTTGTTATGGTGCATTATTATCAAGATCGTCAATAGGGCCACAATGTGCCCATAGAACAATGAATCTCCTCCACAACATTGCATGTTCTCTATATCACTATTCACTTCTCCGTGTATGCAAATGTTCGTTACTACTCGTATTTCTTATAACGTTTTGCGCAGCAAAGTGTCCACCAAATCCAAAATTCTGTTAAACCTTTGCCAATTTTAGTTATACTCTCGTCAAAAAAAAAAATAAAAAAATTAGTTATACTATATCTCTCTTCAACAAATTTACTTTAGTAATTATTAATCAGTCAAATTGGCTACTTTCTGTTTAGATAACGTACAAAGAAACCTAATATCAAACAAATATTATGTTATATAGGATAGAATATAATTTTGACTAATTTTTATCATTTGTTTGTAACAAACTATGTGGTGATTACCTACTATAAAAACACACTTCACTTCCACAACTATATATATATATATATAGCTCATTTCTAAGCATAGACTTTCTATAATAGCACGTATCTCATCAAAATTTGGTGAACATGGCTAACAACACAAATGTACTATGTTTTGCCCTACTAGTTCTCATTCTCGTGCTATATGCCCCCCAAACTATGTCACGTCGTCTCGATGACACCCCCGACATTAGACTAAAACACGAGCAGTGGATTGCTCAACACAAACGTGTGTATAAGCATGCCGAGGAGAAGGACAAACATTTCCAAATTTTCAAGGAAAATGTGGAGCGTATAAACAAGTTTAACACCGATGGTGCGACAAATAATAAGTCGTATGTTTTACGTGTTAATGCCTTTGCTGATTTAACCAATGAAGAGTTTCGTGCTACTCGTACTGGTTCGAGGAGTCAGCTTTTTCCGCTAGATAAGAATAGTTCGAGTGTAAGGAGTTTCACCGTTAGTGACGATAATCAAATTGCATCTTCTGTGGACTGGAGAAGTAGAGGTGCAATCACTCCAGTGAAGAACCAAGGGCGTTGTGGTAAACCTAATCACTTCTCTATGACTCTGTGGTCTTCTTATAATTTGCATGCATGCAATGGTCATACATACATACTTAACGTTATTCTTTCGGGTTTGAGATATAATCGATTAAATTGACATGCGTAATTGATTGATTAAACTAATACGTGATTTACAAAGTAAGAGATGATTTATTTTAGTAGAGCAATTAGCTAGCCTCAGTGATCTCTAATGATCATAATCTTCATGCATGTTAGCACTTGTTTAGAATGCCGAATCCCCAGAATCCAAATTATTTGTCTATATATGGGTTAAACCTAAGACAGATTATGGTTTGACTAGTTAGCTAGGTTGTTTTTTTTAAGGGTCATAGTTACGTAATTGTTGTATCGTTACTGAGACCGTCTTATCCATGCTTTTATAATCAATTTCAAACTCAACTTTCTTAAATTAGTTCGAAACATACATGCAGGGTCTTGTTGGGCATTTGCAACAGTAGCAGCAGTGGAAAGCATAAACCAAATCAGAACAGGAAACCTGATCTCCCTGTCAGAGCAAGAACTACTGGACTGCTTCCAATCCACCGGCAACGGTGGCTGCAACGGGGGCGTAATGGGAGACGCCTTCAGCTTCTTAGCACAAGGACATGCCCTTCTTACAGAGGACCAATACCCCTACATAGGGTACCCCAGCCTGTGCAGGGGTACAATAGGCGGCGAAGTGGCAATCCACAACTACAAATATCTAGTACATCCTAACGACTTCACATCCCTCAAACAGGCCCTGAATCAGCAGCCTGTGGCCATAAGCATTGACGCGAGTTCTTACGACTTTCAGCACTACGGTGGAGGGATATTTGACATGCAGCTGAGCGGACACACAGACCATGACCTTCTCCTTGTTGGTTACGATACCGATCAGAATGGTAACAGTTACTGGCTGTTGAAGAATTCTTGGGGCGTAGAATGGGGTGAAAATGGGTATATGAGGCTGCTCATGAATGCGAATGAATGCCCGATTGCGCCAAATGCTTTTGCTCCTGATATGTGATTTGAAAATTAGAAAGACTTCAGAATTGTTCGGAATTCGAACTATTTTTTTTTACATAGATTGCTATTTAGGCTTTGGTTTCGATTTGTTGTTAAGGTATAAAACCATGCACCTTTCGTGTTAAATGTTTCTTGATCACCAATTGGCTGGAATTCGAGTTCTGTTATGATAGAAGCTATCTATTCGATAATCTGCGATTAGGAAGTCGATTACACAATATTGATCAAAACATTCTTAGGATTGTCACGTACTCACGTTATGTCACACACCTTCACAAATTAAATCAAATTATTCTACTAGAAGTCGTTACATTATTTCGAATTTTCGACTTTACAAGGAATTCCTACTCCATGTAGTAGAAGTGAACTTTAGACACATAATCCTATTAACATCAAGATTCAGAAAACTAGCAAACTTGTATAAGTATTGACTAAACATGTAAAAAATCACTGTAAAAGTTCAAAACTCAAAGCTTAACTTGTTCTTCATGGCCTTCAAAAGCCAAAACTTCTACCTCTGTCTGTTCTGCTTTGCCATATTCTTTGCAGCAGGATGTCTACGTTCTTCTGCAACACAATCTCCCATTCCAGTCGATTTGCGTCTTCTAATTCCCGATGAGTATCATCTTCGTAATGTCCATTTGACTCCTGATATGATGAGAATCATGCACAGAAGATGGATGAAGGATAATGGACGTGTCTATCAGCACCACATTGAGGAAGAGAAGCGTCACCAGATTTTCAAAGACAACATGAAACAAATTGCTGAATTCAATAAGGTAGCTAATAGCACGTATACACTGCGTACTAATGCCTACGCTGACTTAACTGCAGAAGAGTTTCGAGCTGCTCGTACTGGTTCCAAGGGCCGGTTTCACTATTCCGATGAGTCTGTGAACGACTCGAGTGTGGATGTTTTTCGCTATGATGGACGTACTAACATTGCAGGTTCAGTGGATTGGAGAAAAAAGGGAGCAGTCACACCTGTGAAAGATCAAGGACAATGTGGTAAGAAATATTAACAATGTCTGATTCACTCTGTCTATCCATGGTTATGCATTTTCATAAAAGAGCCTAAAGTTCTTATCAGGAGCATCAAAAATTATGCAATTAATATGCAAAAGTACTATGTCCAAAAAAAAAAAAAAAAAAAAAACAAGTACTACTGAGTACTGAAACAACATGGTTCATGGATGTTTAGAGTTTGTTAGATTGTGATCTCATAGAAGATTTGTCAATCTAGTTTTGGTTATTTACATTCTTGTTCATGATCTTTGTATGTCGTAGGCTTGTAGCACATCTAAACTTTCCATGTGGGACTTCCTTGGACATCTACACGTTACAGTAGCATAGAAGTTAATGGCTGAGTTTCCTGCTAATTAACTTTAAGATAGAGCCTCCTTTGGATTATGTACTAGTTTTGGGCTGCTCCAACTGGTCAACATGGGCTTGGGTGCAGCCGTGCAAGCACTCAATGTCTCATGGGCCCTATGAAAGTAGGGCATTAAAAAATTATCTAATAAGCCCTTTCTAGATTTGAGGTGTGAGCTAGTCACACCTCGAAAGATTAAGTGAGACTGTCCTAGCATACAATCAAATGAGTATGTGTTAGGTCCGGTCATTTAGCTGAGGGCATATGTGGTAACTGGTACGTGTTTCCCTTCAGTTAAATAATTGTAGATTATATTGCAGGGGCATGCTGGGCATTTGCATCAGTAGCAGCAGTGGAGGGCGCAAACAAAATAAAAACAGGAAAGCTGGTCTCCCTTTCAGAACAAAAACTCATCGACTGTGTTTACAAATCTGATGGTTGTGATGGAGGTTTCATGGAAGATGCCTTTAGTTTTGTCGCGAAACGCCAACGACTACCAACAGAAGCCGAGTATCCTTACAAAGAAGGCATGAGAAGATGCAGGACAGTCAAGAATAAGTTGAGTAACCAAGGAGTGTCCATCAAAGGCTATAAACATGTACACTCCAACGATGTCAGAGCGCTTATGCAAGCCGTAAACCAGCAACCAGTCTCAGTAAACATAGATTCTAGCAAGTTTGATTTCCGTTTCTATGGAGGCGGAATATTTGATGGCCATTGCAGCATGGAAACGGACCATGTTGTTACTATCGTTGGATACGGAAGAGACGGTGGCCATGGATATTGGCTGGTGAAGAACTCTTGGGGAGAATATTGGGGTGAGAAAGGGTATATGAGGATCCTTATGGAAAACAGTAGATGTCCTATTACAAAGTTTGGTGCTGCTTTTCCAGTTCTATAATACACGATCATACGTGCAAGTCTAATAGGAATTCAAACCAAATGTAAAGAACTCAATGACACAAAACGATTACTTTATAAAGCACAGAAGTTTACACAATTATATCTTACATGTTTTGAGGAGGATTACTGTAGTTGATTTACAGTGGCTGAATCCAAGTAGCTAAATGTACAGCAGTTTAAATGAAACACAGTAGTATCAGGTAGTGGAAATACTGGAAACGTTTTTAGGTGCAATCGAGAACATATACAGAGTATGCTCTAAGCAATATGAGTTATTCATATCGTCTTAAGATGATAATGTAATAACATGGTAAGTAATTATCAAGTACTTGTAATAATGAAAGCCAAGTTTCATGAGAAAAATCTTCTTTTACACTTCTCTAATAGTCAGGGCCAAAAGGGATCAAATTCACCAAGTAAAGCCACTTCATCTTCACATGCATGCAGCAGCAAAAAGGTGTATCGTTAAGCTTAAAAAGTTAAAAAGTGAATGAAGAATTTAGGAATAATTTGAGTGTATTAGACTGCTTAAGAGTCAACTTATTGATAAGCTAATTCACACATAGAGAACAAGAAAGTGTATCTTCAAATTAAGTACTTATTGCTACTTCACTTATCTGAGTAAGTAACAGTACCAAGTCTGTAAGTCATGAGTACCATCTCTCGACTTTGTCTGAGTATCTCCAAACCTTCCCCTGCATCTGAAAGACAAATCAGATTCGTAAAAGGGGGGAAGGGAAGAAGAGGGTAAGAAAGAACTAAGGGATACTATAAGGAATGCAGGGCATTATCTAGGATCAGACGATTTACGAAAGATTTTCAGCATCTTAACTAGATTCACTAATCACAACTTGGCGTTACCTGATAAGATATGTTTGCTGCAACTGAAAACCTGGAAGAATGAAGAAAAAGTAGTGACATAACCTTCAGTCTACAATGTGTATTTTTTGTATAAAGAGGATCAAGTATAAATGCTGCAGACTCTACAGCAGCAGCTTCAACTTTAATCAAATATTCAACTGGCCAAATTACCATGTGAAAAGCCTTAAAATTCAAGTAATCATGAATGAAGCATTATTTTATGATACCTTGAAATGTAAGTCGGAAGCAACGACTTTGTGCTATATATATTATAACAAAGGCTGCTCAATCAATCACAAAACCTTAAACCTTACCAAAGTAGTGCACAAGAATCCAATCCGAATATGGCAAAAGCTTCATTAATCCTGAGCTCAGTCTTGCTGCTGGTTACACTAGTTCTCCTGAACCAAGGACAAACTACAGCGGCAAAGATAAACAAGACTGAGCTTATAAATCAATTTCTAGATGGACACAATGCTGCAAGAAAAGAAGTGGGAGTCCCACCTCTGAAGTGGTTTGAACTGCTAGCAACATATTCGAGAATATATTCATCAATGGAAAGACGAAAGGACTGCAAATTGATTCACTCCTCGAGTCTTGTGTTCGGGGAGAATTTGTTTTGGGGTCAAGGAAAGAATTGGTACCCAAAGGACGCAGTTAAAGCGTGGGTTGATGAGAAGCAGTGGTACAACTATAGAGACAACTCTTGTAAAGCGAATCAACAGTGTGGTCACTACACCCAGATAGTTTGGCGTGATACAAAACTAGTGGGCTGCGCCATGATCAAATGTGATAGCGGGGATACTTTCATTACCTGTGAGTACTATCCTCCAGGAAATTATGAAGGCCAAAAGCCATACTAGACTGATGATACAGTTCAGATCCCTAAGATGTATATGTTTGTATTCCAATTCGTAATGTTTTTAGTGTGTTCTCTGTAATAAATCTGTCAGGAGATCTCCACACTGGACCTTCACCACCTAGTATGTCACCTGTTTTTATTTCATCTGTAATAATAGTGCCAAAGAACCTAGTAAGCACTGGAACAGAATATCTCTGAATCTTTGAACTGCTATTTTACACTTGATCCTCTATTTTGGCTGGTAACGGCTACATTTTCGTTTACAATAGCTAAACAGTAACGAAAAATATACTTACGGAGTGATATTAGTGGCTGATTGACTAATCAAAAGCAAAAGTAGTGTTTTCAGTTCTTTAAGGCAGAGGAACAGGGCAGTGGAAATCATAGTTCACATCAATAACAAACATAAGCAGTCACACAAAACGGAGAGTTTGTATAATTCATACCTCAACATTACATGATCAAGATGTCTATCCATCGCCATCACAACAGCATAAGAGGTCCAAGACCCTTAAACAAGGATGGGCACTAGTTGCACAAACATCATATAGTGATATGGAGATGTACTAACGCCTGCAATTTCGTAAAAAAGACAACATTAATTCTGTTTGACAGATAACCAGCTCCACAAACAGCAAAAGAACAGAAACACATTCATAAAAGTGCCTTCTCCTATGTGCAAAACCACAATGAGGGAGAGTCAAAATGCCTCAGCAGATATCATAACAAACCTTCTCCATTATAAGCATCCACTCTTGACCAACAGCCAACAGGAGAATAATATAAACAGAAATACAGAATATCAGCTAGAAACACAAATCCAGCAGCATTAACGGCAGGCGCTCTTTTCTTCCAAAAAAAAAAAAAAAAGAAGACAGCAGGGGCTAAGCAGGACCTAGCTGCAAAAGAAAGCAAGTATCAGTCACCCTCGACAAGTTTATCGAGAGAAAAAGCAACATGCAGCAGGGTTGTTAAATTCCCAGATTTGAGCAGTGTCCACGGTGGTAAAAAGCAGAAATACACATTCTCAACATTACACAAATCACCAAATCTTGTTGAATTTTCTCGCTTCAGAAACATACATTCCCAGCATTATATGACTCCTATCTACAAAGTTGCATCTACAGTAGTAATCTACCTCAGATAAGCAAAGAGACTATAAATAACACAATAAACATTGACCATTGCAGTTCCACATCAAGAATGGACAGGAAGTAAGCAAAATTAAATTCCACATCCGGCTTGCTGAGTGTGCCAGCAATGACAATCTGACTTTAAAGTAAATGCTTCACAGAGATGCAAAATGCCTCATTCTGTACAAACATTATACTGATCCTATATTACTATCCTTCTTATTCTATGATGCATTAACTCTAAACAATCTTTGCAGTAGCTAACAACATCTTCCGACAGTCTCAAAGTTCCTGGAATCACAAAAGTCTAACTTCAATACTCTTGAAAATCAAATTTAGGATGAACTATATAGTATGTTGTTAGATAAACTATGAACGAAAAAAATCAATCAGTCATAGAACCTAAGACAAACATTATTATAATTGAAGTCTTGACCACAACGACCAGATGCATTTACAAGGGGAAAAAACCCGAAAAAATGTTACACTCTAGAGATCCCAAGTAATGTTAAAGAAATTCCTTCTAATAGAGAATAAAATTTCACCACTATATGAAGCAAAATGAAGCAACACCGTGGATAAAATTGAAACAATGTAACAAAAACATTAGCTTCCAAAAATTTCATGTTTATATCAAAATTCATAAAGCCCCTCTATTTACTATCTACAAAATCTTTCAACCACGATACGGATTTACAAATATATTCTATACCAGTTACAACTTACAAATTCCTAAAGGTGAGCACCGAAAAATGAATGTATTAGTCTGTTGTCTCTGTTCCATTGAAAACATGCAGGCCAAGCAAAGCTTTGTAGTGGCCCTTTTCAATTTCCTCCTCTTTTACCTTATGCAACAGAAGGGTCTCAATGATAAAATCTTCCCAATCAATACTATCATGCTGCTTCTTTCTCTTTTTACTTCTACTCTTTCTCTTCTTACAACCACTCACGTTTTCCGATAAACAAAGATCATTACTATTAGCTCCCTGCGTCCCTATTTCACTACTCCCAGCCTTATCAGCTGAGGGCAAACGGATGCTGTTGATGCGTGTCTTAGCTGCTCTGATCTTCTCTCTTCTCCTCTTAACTGCCAGGCGACCTTGAATGTAAGATGGTGGAGGTGGGTTAAACCCAACGTCTTTCTCCTCCAATTCTTCCAAGAAGAGCTTTTTACACATTTCTGATTCCCCACTCCACCAGTCGTCAAAAACGCCAAATTCTAGGTCATTTAGTCCATCGCCATAATAGTGATCCTCATCCTTGTTTGCAATTGTAACACTTGCAAAATCGGCCTTGAACTTTGAATAAAGGTTTGCCAAAGCCTCGTGTGAAACCCTAAGATCCCCCAAGGCACCATTACCAGAATCACAACGCGCATCTTGGGACTCTGCCTCGCCATCACACTGAGAACCATTCTCAACACCACCAACACCAACACCAATCCCATCTCCAACATCCTCACGTAAAACATCCCCAAAATCACCATCTTGGGCTTCTCCCTCCCCATCACACCGTGAACCATTCTCAACACCACTAACACCAACACCAATCCCATCTCCTACATAATCAAGGAGAACATCCTCAAAAGGATCATTAAATCCACCACTTCCATCGCCAACCTTCCTATTCTTCTCATCTCGCCTTTCCACATCCCCAAACCCTCTCTTCTTCGAACACCCCTCCCTCTTCTCCTCCATCGACTTCATCTCCATATACTTCATCACAAACGTGGCATTCTTCATAATGTTCTTCACATTAATATCATTCCCCCAAGGCAACCCTTTGGCAACCTCCACAAGCGCCTCCAACAACTCCTTATACCTCAACTTACACGTCCCCACCCCAACACTAACCTCCTTAGCAACTTCCTCAATCCTAACCTTAATCCCATTCACCTCCGCAACAAACACCAAAACCGCGACAGCCACCTGCCCAGGCCTCCTCCCAGTAGTCAACCACCACTTAATACAACACTGCATAACAAAATTCCCTTGCTTCACCATCACCTCAACTTTCTCCTTATCAACCTTATCAAACCCGGAAAACCCTCGAATCGTTCTCTCCAACAAACCAACAACATCAAACTCAGGCAATTCTAACCCTAAAAAACTAACCACACTCCCCACCATCCTCCCCATCTCATACAAGTCACACCCAATAACATTACAAACATCAATCAAAGTCAAAACTTTACAATTCTGTCTCATAATAATATAACAACAAGCAGAAGCTAAAACATCAAACCAATCACCTTCACCAAACTCACCATCAGTAACCTTGTCTACCATCTCCTTTATTTCCCGGGCTCGGTCTTCGAGATTAAGCCGGAATGCGATGTCATCAATAACCTTTCGAGCCCGATAAATCTTCCGTTCTCGATACGAGTACTCGCTGTCGGGACCCACCCTACCGTAGTCAATGTAGGTCCCCCTCCCATCCTGGGCCTGCTCCAGGAAGTTGGAGAATCCTTGGACAATTCCGCAAATCGAGCATGCGGTTTCCCCCGTGTCGCAGTTGATTTCCAGAGCATCTGCCTTGCAATTTACGCAGACCGCCATTGTTGAGGAGGAGAGAGAGAGAGAGAGAGGAAACACTCAATTGGGAATTGAGGTTTTTAGGGTTTCTTGATTTTTAGAATTGATTTGGGGGTTTTCAAATTTTTATTTATAGGTTTTTGTTTTCGGGGTTTATATTTGGTAAAACGCTGCGTTGCGTGGGTATGTATTTGCGGGAATTGTTGCTTAAACGCTGTTCTTTATCGTCAGGAGATGTCGTTTTGCTTTGGTTTTTCTATTGTGTGCCGAATTGTCGATAGAGCACAATCAATTTAAGAGTTTATTTAGATGTGATTTTTAATTGAAAAAATAGAATATGAGATGAGATTTCACTGTTTACTTGTTTTTAGTATCGTATCTTAGTAGCTAGTACGAGTACTCAGCAAGTAGTTGCGTTGTGGTACGTTGTTAATAACTGCCGAGTTAGATAGGTTCGCGAAACATAACTGTCAATTTATCAAAGTTACAAAAGACGTTATGAATCTAATCCAAAATCTATTCAATAGAAAGTACTCTAGAAAACAATATACTCGTATCAAGATGGGGTCGAGCTTGTTAGGAGCCTAATCGAGCACGAGCTATCATTCATCCCAAATGACATAATCGAAGACAGGCAAAGGTGAATCAAAGCTCGAGTTTTTTTCTAGAGCTTCTTGAGAACTTATTAGTTCGTACTTACAATATTGTGGATGTAGGTTACATAATCGCTTCAGTCCCTAAGCAATGTTAAAGTCTGACATATTCCAACGAAACGTTTCATTTAAGGAAGAGCAGGACAATACATGTGAATGAACCATAAAAAACTTAGGCACAACAATTGTAAACCTCAAGCATTGCCCAACAGAATTACACTCGTCATCAAGATTCGCTTTCTGGCATAAACTGCTAATCGTAGCTACACTAGTCTTGATTCCATATTAGATATATACAAAATATATCGAGGCATGTTTCCCAGGATCATCTCAACATCTTCATATTCGACATTCGTCTATTCGGTTCTTAAGGATCTGGAAAGCAGGTCTAACCCAAGCTCCGCAACTGCATTGCATGCCAACCCAGCTGAAAGAGCCTATTTTACTTTTGCACCCTCTGCAGTAAAGCTTCTCCCATAGATATCCTTCTTCAACTGATCAAATTCAGAGGGTTAATGATGTCAGCGACTTTAAAAAGCTGTGTAGTTTCTCTAGAGCAACATAAAGAAGTATAATTGACAACATAATGCTCTTGCCACTCACCTGGTACCATCCACTTCAATGGCTCAACAAATATGGCTGTGCACTCCGGCGCAGTTTGCTCAACGCCCTTTTTCCTTTTAAAGCTTGCCTCACCTTTGCCTTGCTCGTGAGGAACAAGACTTTCTTCTGCAGCAACAATTTGACGGCATTTCTTGCAACGATATATCAGTTTACCTGTCAGATCAGGAATTGTATCAGAGCTACTGTCTTCAGTCGACTGAGCTTTCTGGTCAGGACTCATGTCAGTTTCTGTCATTTGAGTGTTCTGGTCGGCTTCAGTCAACTGAGCTTTCTGGTCAGGACTCATGTCAGTTTCTGTCATTTGAGTGTTTGGGTCCGCTTCAGTCATTTGAGCTTTCTGGTCAGGACTCATGTCAGTTTCTGTCATTTGAGTAAACTGGTCTGCTTCAGCCATTTGAGCTTTCCCGTCGAGACTCCTGTCAGTTTCTGTCATTCGAGTGTTCTGGTCCGCTTCAGTCATTTGAGCTTTTTGATCAGGACTCATGTCAGTTTCTGTCATTTGAGTGTTCTCGTCCGCTTCAGTCATTTGAGCTTTCAGGTCAGGACATGTGTCAGAGTGGCTGGGTTCTGATTCCTGAATACTCTGCTCGGGTTTCAAGTCAGAGCAGTTATCTCCCATTGGCTGAGCATTCTGATCGGCTTCTATCATTTTCCACAACGAAGCTAATACTTCTTAAATATGCTACTTCTTATACCCTGTGATGAAATTGAAGGACAAAAAAATGAGGCTGAGAGCAGAAAAGTGATAAGAGACGAGGAAGGGATCATATCTCTTCTGCTACAAACTTTATAAACAATCAAGGTGAGTTTGGGGATCACTTTTAAAGTACACGAGCAAAAAGCAGCATATGTCAGGCCAGAAACTAACTGCTTTAGACTCGTTCTGTCACTAAAACTACGTGCAACAGTAAGTGAATTATTCAGTAATATTTTCTCAAAAAAGAGGGTAGAATCTAAAATAATTCTCTCATGTAGCTCACAAAACATTTACAGTCTCAGAAACATATGGCCCAATAGTCTCTATAGAAGGGCCGACTTTCCAGGAGAATGCATATGGTAGCCTAATATCACTCGTCAACCGGATTCACAATTTATTTCGAAATCCATCCCGTAGTCCTTCACGCAATTGCAGAAGTAAAGAAAATCTATCACCAAGTCCTTTATATCAGCATAGAAAGCAGTGAAATCCATCCATTAGAAACTGAAACATCCCTCTCAGTTAATACTTAAAGCGGCGAGGAGCAGATTTTTTTTTTTTTTTTTTTTTTTTTTTTTTTTGGTGATAGAGAAGTTTCATAAGAAGACTACAAAGTGTGATATCCTGTGTAATCTACATACACTTGAAGAAGTATTTGCCACCAGAATCTTATCATGCATTCTAAGTTCTAACCTAGTGCTCTCCGATGATCAGCAGAACTTGTTATCAATTCAGCATCACTAGCTGTCTAACAAAATCACATAGCGAAACCCCGTTCCCAAAAACAGGTACCGGTGCTTGCATCTCATGAC
This sequence comes from Spergularia marina, assembly GCA_963680865.1. NCBI lineage: Eukaryota > Viridiplantae > Streptophyta > Magnoliopsida > Caryophyllales > Caryophyllaceae > Spergularia > Spergularia marina. Next base: position 26,594,693 of record OY804546.1, read on the forward strand.
ACAGATAGAGTGATATCACCGTCATAAAAGCTCACACAACGTAGACAGAAAGCAAGAATACACAGCATACTATCTCATGATCATATTAAGAATCATATCCAACAACCAAAAACGAAACAATCCATATATGTCTACCAATCATTCTACAAATTAGCAGCTCTTCATAGCAAAGGTTGCTGGGTTCATCTCCAATATATACTTAGTTACAGGATGTACACTACACGCGGTCTGGACAACTGAAAACTGACCGATTCCAAAAGCTACCCCCGGAAATTTCACTACTAGGCATGACAAGATTATTCATTTACCAACATCAAACTAAGATACTACCAAACTTAGCTGAATTCTAACCCTAATATCAAATCCAATTTCCTGGAATACACACCAAGGAACACACCCAAATTCCGGAACAATCGCCGAATGATTAATGCACCCAATAGGAAGCTAAATCGATTAGAATTCCGAAAAAAAAAAAAGTCATATTTTACCAGAATTTCCTCTATCAATCTCTTCTAAGGTGATCTAAGCGGGCAAAAAAACCAACAAGTATACAACTTTGCATAGTATTAACTTAAATCAACACTTCTACTGTATCCAGCAACGCCTATAATTATTCATGTTAGCTGACCCCAAATCACGAGAAATCATTATACTATTCCATTAGTAACAAAAGGATGTCACGGAAAATTTCAAAGGTCTAAACTTTCAAGTTCTAGTAAACTAAATTCATATAAAAAAAATAACTTAAATATCATACAATTGTATAACCAATAAAACTCTCATATGCTTCTACTTTTACTTGCTAATCAAACCAATACTACCAAAACAAGAAACATAACCCACAAAAAAAAAAAAAAAAAAAAAAGGAATTTGGAACAAAATATACACAGAAATTAGGGGGAGAAGAGAGAGAAAAACATACCGTACGTGAAGGTGAAGATTTAGTGGCGGTGAAGTGGAAAGGAGATTTTGATGGAGTTTGAGAACTCTGGAATTAGTAATCGCTGTATATTTGTAGCAATTGAGCGACGCCGTTCAGGACATAAAAGTAGCAGAGCGGTGCGTAGTTGCGCACCGTGGTATAGCTTTCTAAATTCTAAGTCCTCTTTGATTTTGGACAAATTTTGTTGCCTAAATCGGTCTTACCTTAGACCTGTAACGGGTTCGGCGGGCGGGTTACAACTTACGAGTTTGAGTAATTTTAGGGTCCGTATATAATATAACTGGTTTACTATTTCAGGTAAGTGTAAATTAAATGGTAATAATTGAATTTGGGAATTAAATTAATTTTCTTTATTGTACTTTTGATCTAATATGTCACTGAGTAGATGACTTAATTGCAGTCGTCGAATGTGATTATTGCTTAAAAGACGGATTTAATATATACTTAGTACTATAGTAGTATATATAAGATGTGGGTGGGTTAGTGACTCGGTCTGATTTCTATTGTGTGCGTACAACCCACATGATAAAAGCATATAATTAACGACCCACCTCATTTATCTAAGTTCTTTTTTTTGTACCCTTTAACAGTTATTATTATTATTATTATTATTATTATTATTCTTACTACTCATATATATACTAGTAGTCGCTCCTACCCACTAATATCTCCCCCTTTCATTTTTTTTTTATCGGGCCGTGTTTGAGGCTACTTATAGACCAAAGGACTCATTCACTTGTTGTAAAAATTAATACATTCTATCAAACTCACTTGATTTTATGGCAATCGAGATTTTCATTTAGTCTAGAAATAGCACCCAACATAGCCAGTTACAACAACAAAATAAAAGGGGGAGATCATTTTGGGTAGGAGGGAGTATTTTGCATAACTTGATATGAATTATGGGTCATTTAAGGTCCCCCGAGTTAGCCTGAGTCGGATATCGGAAAAGGGAAAAACATGTTTTCGATTATTTACAGTGAGTCTTGGATGTTATTTACATTGATGTCCAACCCTTGTATCACCGTACCTTAAGGTCAGTTTTTGTTCGTGACTTTAGCTATGCTTTGTAAAACTAGATGAAATGGTAGCAGAATACAGAAATGATAGTTATACAATAAACAGCTGAAAGCAGATTGCCAATAAGTATCTGTCAAATTAGAAATGTGTAAAATTAATGAGCTAGAACGGTAATATTTGTAAGTAGTGATAATTTATAGAGTGGCAGTTTTTCCATCCTAAATTTCTGTAACAATATCATCGATCATCAATCATCCCCCAATCATCATCATCAATCACCAATCTTCAATTATACAGAAAATACCCATTGTCGATCAAAACGCCAATCAACACAGAAAATACTACTACAGCCAATCTTCATCATCGCCGATCATCGCCGCCGCCATGTCATCAGCGCCGCCATCCTTTCCATCGAGCGCTGATCATCTCCTAATCATCATCATCAGTCGTCGATCATCACCCATTCATCATCATCCATCACCGATCATCACCATATCAACATCATCAATCGCCAATCGGTTCGGGGTTTTTCCCGAGGCTTCTCGCGTCGGAGGCTGGGTTGGATGGGGTTTTGGGCTTTGCTTGCCGCCGTGGGGGTGGCCGGCCTCCGCGGTTGATCTGACCCAACCCCTGTTCCTCGCCGGTGTGAGCCTTGGCCGCGTGGGGGACTTGGGTTTGCGGGGGTTTGGGTTTGGCAGGGGTCCTTTTATGCCTTTTTTGCTGGTTTTGATATTTTTTTAATTCTTTTGTTTCGTTTTATCTGTTGTTCTGTCGTTTTCGGTTTGTATATCTGGGACTGTGAGGTTTCACTGCCCGTTTTTTTGCCTTAGCGGGTGTCAAAATAATGGAGGGCGGGGTCTTACGAAGAGTTCGTTGGTGGGTCATTTGCATGGTCATCATTTTACTGGTGTTGCCCTTGATGTCACTAAACAGGCTCTTTCGATTTCTTTGACTCTTTTTTATGAGACCTAGTCCACTTTCAGCCGTATGAGTCGTTGGCTTTGTGGTGATTGTTTCAAGACCCACACTTTTCGTTCTAAGTGTCGTCATGGTAGTAGGTCTAATTTTGTGGGACCCGCGGATACTGGCGATGAGGTTGTTCGTTTTGTTCTCTATAATTTGAACAGACCGTCTGTCCCTGCCTCACAGCCTGTGGATATTACTACGGGGGTTTTGTCTTTGGGTTTTGATGTTGCTCTCCTCGACCGTTTGCTTTCTAAGCGATTGCGCACGGTTAAGTCTATCCCTCCGAAATGTCATCTGGGTTTTTCTCGGTTACTTAAGGGGGCGCTTGACAGGGTTTTTGGTAGGCCTGGTGTAACACTACGAAATTTGGAAAGTGGTTTATGGAGTTGGTTTGTCCCACATTGGGAAAATAAGGCTCATATGATTAGTTTATAATAGATTCCTACCATCATACTACTAACAAGGCCTTCACCTTTTAGAGCCCAAGCGAGGATTTATGGGCTTATTGGTGACTTCCCATCTTATTGGGTTGTGTTGCGACGTATGATGGATCGGGCTATTACACCTGGTGACATCTCTGGTCGGATTCAGTTGTTTGTGCTGCCGCTGTGTACACTCAGAACTTTTACGCCGCGGAGTTGTAGTGAACGCTGGTTTGCTACTAGGCGCCGTTTGCAGGAGGAGTTTATTGTTCGGGCTGTTCGTACTTGGGCTGAGCCTAGGGGTGCGTGGCAGCTTATTCACGATACTTTGGCTGAGGATTCGCCTCCTTTGATGGATGTTGATGATGAGGCCCTGGAGATGTGTGAGCGTAATGTCATGCAGTGTAGGCGTAAGGTTTCCATTGGTCATTTTACTGCGGCGGTTCGTGTTCTTTCATCCTCGGGCATTGCACCTTACTCTGAGGCCACTTTGGAGGATTTGCAGGCTAAACACCCCGTTGCTCCTGGACCATCTTTTCCTGTCTTACCTGTTGATCAACCTCATTTTGATGCTCCGGTTGCTGTTGTTCTAGATCGGATTAGGAGTTTTCCACGTGGTACTTCTTGTGGGCGTGACGGTTTGCGTGCTCAGCATCTTATGGATTGTTTGAGTGGTGCCGCTGTGGCAGTTTTTGATGAGCTGCTTGCCTCGATTACTCGTGTGGTTAACCTCTTTCTAGATGGGCAGTGTCCTACTGTATTGGGTCCGTTTGTAGTTAGCGCGCCACTCACTCCTCTAGTTAAGCCGGGCGGTAGTATTCGCCCAATTGCTATGGGCACAATGTGGCGGCGTCTGGTTTCCAAGGTGGGGGCCTCTTTGTTGGGTCCTTCTTAGGGAGATTATTTCGCGGACCTTCAGTTTGGTGTGGGTGTGTCTGGGGGTGGTGAGGCGATCTTACATGCTGTTAAACGCTTGGTTGAGAGTCGTGGAGAGGAGGTGGGTCTTTCGATGTTATTGGTAGATTTTTGGAATGTCTTTAACATGCTGGATAACGCCGCTATGCTTCAGGAGGTTCGTCTTCGTTGCCCCGCTCTCGGTCGTTTGGTAGAGTTCTGTTACTCCAACCCTGCTCGATTATATTATGAAGAGCACACTATTTTGTCGTGTCAGGGGGTGCAGCAGGGTGACCCCCTAGGCCCGCTGCTTTTTTCTCTGGTGTTGCACCCTTTGGCGGGTAAGATTAGAGACGCTTTTGACTTGTGTTTGCAGGCATGGTATTTGGATGATGGCACGATTGTCGGTGATACCTTGGTTGTAGGCCAGGTCTTGGAGCTGATTCAGGCATAGGGTCCTCGTTTGGGTCTCCACCTTAATGTTGATAAAACTGAGGTTTTTTGGCCTACGGAGGATCCGCGGAGCCCACTTGTTGGTGTCTTCCCTCCCAATATTGCTAGGCCTCTCCTCGGGGTCAAGTTATTAGGTGGGCCTGTTAGTGTCGATTTTGAGTTTTGTAGTTCTATGGTTTTGCAGAGGGTGGCTAAGACCATTGAACTCATGGACGCGGTTGCTCAGCTTAACGATCCTCAGAGTGAGTTGTTACTTCTTCGGGCTTGCACTGGGGTCTCTAAGCTATATTTCGCCCTGCGTACTTGTGCGTCGCTCATTTTTGAGTCAGCCCGGCTAGCTTTTGATGCGGCTCTACGCTCTTCCTTGGAGCGTATCGTTGTTGCTTCTGGTCCGGGTTTTGGTGATTGGCAGTGGAGGCTCGCTACTTTGCCTTTTTCATTCGGAGGGCTTGGTGTCTATTCGGCCGGGGATGCTGTCCATTATGCTTTTTTAGCGTCGCGACTTCAATTTGCTGACCTGCAGTCTAAGCTTCTCCATAATGCTGGTGTTGTCTCTTTGGGGTCTGCGTTTGCTGACGTTGTTGGTGTTTTTAATCGGACTTTAGAGGTTGATATCTTCGGTAATCCTGGCGAGATCACTGCCTCCCAACTTATGAAACGATTGGCAGATACGTATTTCGCTCGGGTAGCTAGGGATGCCGCTTTTGTTTATTCCTTGACACCATGTCAGTTGGCTTTGTGGAAGTCTGAACAGGGTGCACACAGTTCCGATTGGCTTAGGGTGGTCCCTATTCGGGGTTGGGTCAGACTATGAATGGTTGCACTTATCGTTGCGTGCTTTGTTACCGTCTTGGGATGCCTTTATTCACCATTGATTGCCCGTGCTCTGCTTGATCGCGGGTCTTCGTGGGTGATATATTCGAAGATCATGTTGTATCGTGTACGGGGTTGGTTGGCGTCAAACATCGGCATAATGTTGTTCGTGACACGCTGGTTGACATCTGTTATCGTTCAGGGATCTCAGCTGGAAATGAGGTTGACATTGGTATGATTGGTGCTGATGGCCGACCTCTTCGCCCAGCAGACATGATGCTTTATTCTTGGGATCGAGGGCGCAACGTTTGCGTCGATTTGACTGGGTCGTCGCCCATGACTCAGACGGGATTGGTGGATTTTGAACCAGGTAAGGCGGTACGGGAAGCGGCCAATCGTAAGCGTGCTAAGTATGAGGATAGGTGGGCTGCTTTGGGTTATGGCTTCCTCCCCTTCTCTTTCTCCTCTTTGGGGGAGTTGGAGCCTTCAGTTGTTGCTCTGCTAAAGCGGATCCAGCAGTTCTCCAGGACGCAGGATATCGGGGCACAGGCTGCAGCTTTTATTTTTACTAGGATTGGTTTTTCCATAGCAAAGGGTGTGGGGGCTCAGATCGTATCTCGGCTCCCCACCAATTTCTTGTAAATTATTATGGATTTTTAGTCAACTTATTATAATTAATTAATATTTGTAAAATCACAAAAAATAAAATCTAAATACTACTACATTCGAAGTCATACACATCGTTTTTTTTCTTCTTCTAATAGACAGCGTTTTAAAACCGCTGTGTAATGAGGGCGCTGTAAAAAGTGCAAACGGGAACCACAGCGGTTCAAAACCGTTGTGTAATGTACCTCTATACCACTGCGGTTACAAACCGCTGTATATAGTGTTAACATGCAGCAACCAATACAGTTGTTCAACCGCTGTGTAAAATGTTTTTCTTTTTAAAAAAAATAAATGATGCCGCTAGCTTGCTACTACACAGTTCCCATGTGTGTAAAGATCAATTAACCTTGCGTAGAATTTTCAATTAACCTGTAATAATAATTTGATCATCGATCTCAAATTTACAGAACACACACCTATATACTCTTATCCTATGCAACACTATCACCAATCCTACTAAATCACCCATGACAATCTTAAACCTTGCATATACTCAACATTTGAGAAACCATTGATACACTTGAATGTCTTAAGTTGTAGACGATATAACGCGACATTCGCTCCTCATAACATGGATTTGATATTTGTAATAGCTTGCATAGAAGAGCCCAGGAAATACTGCAACAATCAATTAACTCACGTAAGTACACGATTGATACTATAGTAATAGCTTTAAAATTTTGTGGCATTAAAGGTCATATCAACATAACCATGACGATAACACCCACCTTTGTTGGCATCACACGTCCTCCATTGTCGATGATTTCACACAAGAATGGAAGAACGTATCTAATAACTACTATCTTTCACGTTATCTTGCTTATCCGGACACTACATTTATTGAAGAAAATAAAAATCAGACTACAAAATTAATGATCGAAGTTGCATTTCTATAGAAAATACAAAAGCATAGTACACACTACTAGTCCGCAAAAAAATAATTGAAAAAATAAATAAATATCTATTTTGGACAACACTGGCCTTTAACAAATCAATACATTAAGCTCGAACTCGAATCGATTTGCTTTTAACTCATTTTCTGAAAACTGACAACAAAACCAAACCAACTAGAATGATGAAAGTTTACGAGTTTCCTAGTTCTCACAAGTATCTCAGCTCTCCATTTCCCAATTCAACGAAACATATCATCTAGTGAATTCTTATTTTACCAAACAAGCTATCATGGTACAATTAACAACTCTATGAACTAACACTCTCTGAGTCTATGCCTTATATATCTATAATCCACAAACATGATTGTGGTAACATACCCAAGAAACATACAATAAAAATGAACTAAATGTTTTCTTAGAACTGTAAGTTTAACTATTTTGGCGGTTGAAAACCACAGTGTAATGAGCGCTGTATAAGGTGGGTAATATAGATAGCGGTTGAAAACCACTGTGTAATGAGTGCCGTATAAAGCTAAATTTGGCGTAGTGAAAAAGTCCATCATTTGGTGAAAGAGTGTCTATTGCAAACAAAATGATATAATATGATATAGTTTTATCAACAGTTTTATAATTTTGGATGAATAAATAAGAAAGACCAACTTATGCTGAAAGAGTCCACTATATGGTAAAAGAGTGTGATCTATCAAATTAAACAAAATGATATAGTTTTAACGGTAAATTATCATTTAGGTGAAATAAATAAGAGAGGCCAACTTTCAGTAAATTGCGATATAAAAATAATTTATTGTGACTCGATATTATCAGTCGTAACTTTCACTTCGTCTACTAGAAAATTAGGACACATATCTCATTAAATCTAATTTGAAATGTTTTTCAAAATGAGTTCCATATGTACTCCGTATAGTAAATATGCATTAGTCAATAATCATTCAACGAAAAATTGCAAAAACAATCCATTTATACATTTAGTAGAGGTTTGAAAGTAGCACAACTTTTAAAGAAAAAACGAGTATAGATCGACATGATTATATTGAACTATTATACTATGCAATAGCAATTTAGCATCAATAAACAAGTATGTTGTGTTTGACTTGCAGTAAGAAACATGAACTGGCGTATAGACATGAATATATTGGACAATTTTGTTCTTCTTTCTCGCTTCATTAAAACGGGGTTTTATAAGTGAAGTGCTATATGTCACCCCACAAATGCTACTCGTCGCCCCATTTTTTTCATTTTTTTTTCCACTCTTGCCCTTGCGCGCGCGCTCTCTCTCTCTCTATTTCTCTAACTAGAATTAACATAAACTGATAACCAAACTTGAGCAATGAACATGGAAAATGGATCTATCTATAAATGATTTGTTATATTATTACAATTTAGTAATCTAAAAATCTTATTTACCTTAACAAAAATCATTTTTCCGGAAAATTCGCAGTAACATGTGAAAAAAAATGTACCGACTTAGAAACCGTACATGTTGAACAAATGCACCTACCTAGATCCGTCCATGTAAAACACATGTAACGGCCTAGGTTTGTACATGTAAAAGACATGTAACGACCAAGGTTCGTACATATCAAACACATGCACTAACCTAGGTTTGTTCATGTAAAACATATGTATGGTTCTAGGTCGGTACATATGTTTTACATGTACGGTCCAAGGTCGGCACATATTTTTCACATATAAGGTTATTTTGTTATTCTTTTTTCTTTTCTTTTATGCTATTATGCAATATAATTTATGTTTTCAAATTGTATAATCTTGAAGGATCCATTGGATAACTTTGGTGGGATGACGTTTGATTATAGTTATATATTTGAAATACTTTCAAAAATAATTAACTACTTCTTAATCGTAAAGTATTTGCTACTATTATTTGATATTAGAGATATTTTTTTTTTCAAAATAGTGATTACGTCCTACAATTCATTGTAATGTATTCTAATTACTAGTTAGTACTCATAATTTTGATTTAATTATTTCATACATATATGAACTTATTAGTTTTTTTACCCGTGCAAATGCACATGAATTCTAAATGCTTACTTATTAAAATACTACTATGTCATGTTACTTTTGAAATACTAAACGACTTTTGCAAATTTAAACCTAATTATTTACAAATATAAATTTAAAATTCACTGAGATAATAATAACACCAATAAGAATTCAAAAGTACACCAAATACAATACCCCATACTCAAAATACCCCTATGCTAAGGAGGGAGTACACAATAATCAGTTAATTAATGTTTCAAAAAAATTACACAGCGAGTTAGATAAGAATCTTAGCAAAATTTTCATACAATTTTTTTGGAACTTAGATTAATCAATTACTGTTGCATATTGCATATGAGGTCCTTTAAAGAAAAACGGAGGGAGTATTGGGTTTGTGTAAGTTTTATAGACCCGTCAACACCAATTCCGACCTTTTTGTTTTGTCAAGAACCATTTTTTTCTGACTCGAATCCATTTATTACCCGTATTTGTTGGTCAAACCCGAATCTACTCGTTAACTCGCATTTAAAATTAGGACAAATTTTAGTCTTATTGTTGATGCTATCAGTCCAAGCGCGACAGGAACTTGTATTTGATCCAACATGTAGCGAGCTGGCCAATAATATTTCACCTAATCCAACCCGTTTAATTGGTTTACTTGTGTGATCTTATTTGTTTTAAAAAAGTAAGTAGAATTTAAAATCTAGAAACTCTCATTCACCTCCCTAACCTCTTACCAACCTATTTGATCTCCCACTCTACCCCTTCCACCACTCGTTGACTATTGTAAACCCTTATGATGTTGTTAGTTGACTCCCTCCCCGGTCAATTTTCTTAGGCATTTCCACAATCCGTTGTTAGCTCGTATACACAGACCTCAAAGTAACAACTCTCACCCATATTACGAACTTTCCTAATTTACAGCTCCACTTTACCCCACTTCCTTAGCTAAGCTAACATCCCTATGACTCGACAACATTTTATTCCACACCCAATTGCCCCCAATTAAATGTATGTTTTAACTAACTCTTAAATTTCGCAAACTTCTTACCTGATTTCCTTAATCTGCACTTCAACCATCGTCACATTGTTCTAAATGGTATTCAAAATAGGGTTCAATTTTGTTTAATCAACTTTAAGTTTGAAACAAAGATTACTTAATTATAATAAACAGTAGAAATGAATAAGAAAACACCATATTGATTTATATCTCTGATGTAACGAATTCTTGACACATTTTTCAAGTAAGAAAAAAATCTATTGAGAAAGTGGCTTGACTGTATCACGACAATTTTAAAAGGCAATTTAATGTGTGTAAGATCACACCACCTATTAACAAAAGAAAGAAAATATATCATACTCCCTTCATAAAAGAATATTAGTCGTTCTCTTTGTTCGAGAAAGTGGTTTGACTGCCTTAAATTTTTAAATATATATACGGGTGAAAGTTATAACATATTCATGTGATAGGATTTTTCGCTACAAATCTAACAATATAAGTTTCATAATTTTGGCCAAATACTTTTTTCTTTAAATTAATGGTCAAATCTTGGTCTCGAAATGTGAGAACGACTTATATATACTTTTATGGGGGGACTTAGGCCCTGTTTGAGATGACTTAATAAAAGTAGTATTCGAATTAGCTCAAAGTCATTCATATTATATCAGATCAAATCAGATCAGAATTGCTCAAATTAAATAACGTTGAATGAATTTGGTCCATTATTATCCTAATCCGTTGAAATTCAGTCAAATTTTCAAGAAATTCAGATCATATGAGATCAATTCAGATTCATTCAAATCTGATCAGATTAGATTAGGAGCAATTAAACCAGATTAAATCAGATAAAAAAGATGCAATCCTATCAAACAGGGCATTTAGTGTATCATTTTATTCTTGGTTATAAAATATATATTTAAAACATCATTATATTTTTGTGCATAGAAGATATCATATTATTTATACTTTGTTACAAAATATCATTTAATAAATATTTAATCTTACTGAAATTTGCTAAGACACCATTGGAATATACCGAAATATTTGTAACCAATTAAATATTAGTTTTTGTACATGTGCCAGCTTCATTTTATCAGTTGTGCATGTCAGTTTTTCATGCACACAATTATTAAAAGTAATAGATATATAGATTCTTTATAAATTTCATATTTTCAAGTATCACTAATATAAATCTTTCACTGGAGTACTTTGCAAATATCAACATTAATGTTTCATTTATATAAGAAATAGTATGTAGTGTTATGAAATACTTTCGGAAAGCCTCCTTTAATAATATAGAAGGATATAAAAGGGTGTATGGGATCATATTAAACTCGAAGAAGACAAGACATCGTGTTTAAAAATACAATAACAACATTATTACAACAATATCTTATTTGAAAACTCTCACTTATATAGATCGAATGAATAATAACAATACGAGAAATTAAAATTTGAATATATCAAGGGGATCGATCTCCACACAAATGGATATCATTCTCGATAATTCTATAATCATCAAAACAGAACTGAATGAAGTACAAAAATTCTTAAATAATCTATAGTCATAAAGGATCAATTAAGCTAGTATGCCATACATATAGTATAGCTAGCTAGCTCTCAATCTCAAATATATAGTCATATGCATGTGCACGCATGCATGCAGAGTAATGGCGGACGTACGTGAAATTGATATTAGGATGACTATATGACAGGGTAAGAAGAGCCCAAAGTGATGGGGCAGACAGACTCGTCCATGAGAAGCTTCATATAACCATTCTCACCCCAACTTTCACCCCATGAATTCTTAATCAGCCAATAATTCATCCCACTAGCATCATCTGTACCAAATCCAATCACCGTAACTGCGTGATTCAAATCGGTACCACACCCTCCGGTGTACACTCCTCCACCGTATTGCTGTCCCTGAAACCCCATATCGTTAATCGAGATCGACACAGGTTGTTGTCTCACGGCCTCCATGAGCCCGTTCACGTCGTTTTGTGGCAATACTTGGTAGCTCGATATGGTGACCGGAGCCTGCTGGCCTGCTGCATTATAGTTGCATTGGCCTTGGCTTCCAATATAGGGGTACTCGTCTTCAGTCTCTATACCGTTGGATTGAACGAATTCATAGACATCTGTCATGAGACCGCCGGCGCAACCATTAGATTTTGTATCGCAATCCACAAGCTCTTGCTCTGAGAATGACACCAACTGTCCCGTCTTTATTTGGTACGCACCCTCTAGTGCTGCGACCGACGAGAATGCCCAACAACACCCTGTAATAAGTCAAGGCGTAATTTCTTCTTACGTTAGATGTTTGGTTTGAATATATGTAAGTAAAAGATAAGAAAGCTGCTTATTGTACATGATCAAGAACAATATATATATGGCTTAAGCCAAATACTAGAGATCTACCGTGGAGAGACATATATATATATATAAAATTGTCTAATGAGCAATTTTACTACCAACACAACTAAATTTACTATTACTCCGTATTATTTAATTTTATTAATTAGTAATAATCTCAATGCAGAGTAATTTTACATAATTAGTTTCATATGCATGATGTTTCTTGTTGGGCTAGTAACAGAAACTTCACAAATATCTTACCGCATCGCATTTGGTCTTTAATGGGTGTGACTGCACCTTGTAGTCTCCAATCAACTGGAGTTCCTATATCTGCCACGCTATAATCAGAGCTGAACATAGTTGCAGCTGAGCCATTAGAAGTTTTAGTTTGGGATGGAAATTGGCCGATGTTGCCAGTATGAGTTGCAACAAACTCTTCATTGGTTAAATCAGTGAACGCATTTGTTGCTAGTTTGTAGGTCTTGGTTCCATCACGATTATGTTCCTCAATACGCTTCACATTTTCTTTGAATACGTGAAAGCGCTTCTCTTTCTCGTCTAGACTTTTGTACACTCGGCCATGGCGAGCAATCCATTGCTCGTGCCTCTCCCTCATTGTCATAGGAGAGGTGGAGCTAGGATCATCGAGAGGCCGAGATACGGCTTGAGAGACTAGGAACAAGGCAAGGAAAAAGAGACGGAGGAATTGGTGTGTAGTAGTAGCCATGAAATGAAGCTTTTCGATGACTCGTTTAGCTTATGTTGTGATGTAATTGTTATAATTATATTGGATGTGATTAAACTTGGAATGAGATTATTATTGCAGAAATGATATGCATTTTATAGGTAATTTTTGCCGTGAGATGTGCTGCTGAAATTAGTAGGATGGATTAATTAGACAAAACCAATAACTACGTCGCATGGAAAATTTGTTACGCGCGTAAGACGACGATGACTTTTATTTGTGTTTTTGAAGCTAAGGCAGCCTACGACGATGACTTAGCTTGGACCGTCCTAATCTCCAAGAATCTAGCATGGAAGCGTCGAAAAATGTATTAGCATGCGTATAAGTGGGTTTGTCAAGATATCAATTTGCAAGTTACAATTAGCAGTTTAATTTACCCAGAGCAACATACAGTTGTTTTCCATTTCTCATTGTCGTTGAGGCTTTCGCATAGTTTTAAGATCTTTTTTTTCTTTTTTTCTTTTTTTGAATATGTTAGTTCAAAACTTTTAAAACACACAACTTTCCAATGATATAAACCTTAATTTTACTGTACTATCACATACCCACTCCGACTTAATTAAATATTTTTACTATTTATTTTGTATTGTGGAGTAGCATATGTGAAAATTAATTTGTTCTAATAAAATCCAACTCTATTTCACGTCTTGTAAAGACGAATATTCGTGCCAACATAACCAGTTATGTTATTTTGAAGTGATAATATTGTATCATTGTACTCCGTATGTCACATTAACATCAGTTAAGATTTTAATGATCGAAGACTCGAAGAGAATGAGGAGGGAGATCGATCAGACGACAAGATATATAAAAACAGTTCTATATTCATTTTCATATAGTCCGTAGATCTATTGAGGTATCAGGTATATAATAACGCGCACCGGCACTACACATGTTCTATACAATACGTCAATACATGAACTGCTACGTGAATAAAATCCAGAAAAGATGCGTGTATGTACGTACAATATTAACACCACGCCGAGGAAAGAAAGCCAAATAACACAGCTGACATAGACAGGTACGTATTACATACACCACGTACCTTAGCCAAATCCCAATACTATATGACCATATCCAAGCTAATTAATTAACTAAGCTAAGCTAGCCTTATATATACACATTTAATGACCAATACTTATCAACAAGATATACGTACAACTTCAATTCGAATCGATGCCCTCATGCATTATCGAAGCAATTGTGATGTATATACTCGAGTATCATCAGGTGACGCTATGCACAATTTTATAGACAGTACAGTTCGTGCAATTCTAAATTTCCATTATGCAATAATTGGATAAGAAGCCTTCATAGCAATCCCACATAAACCTTCATTAACACCAGAAACATCCCTCATAATCCTCATAAACCCTTTCTCACCCCAAACAGTACCCCATGAATTTTTCACTAACCAATACTTACTCATATCATGAGCCACCCCATATCCAATAACAGTCACTGCATGGTCAAGCTCAGTACCACACTCACCCTTAAACACACCCCCAGAGTAGAACTGAAAGTCGAACCCACTCCCTTCGATCCCAACAGACACCGGCTGGTTAGCCGCGGCCTTCAAGAGGGCGTCCTCGTCGTTTTCCGGGACATCCTCGTAGCCGGAGATTGTGGCTGCATGGTTGGCTGCTCGCTTTTTGTTGCATGTACCGTCTGTTGCCATGTAAGGGTAGCTGACCTCGGTGGCTAGGCCGCCGTTTTGCTTGATGAAGTCGAAGGCGGTGTCCATAAGGCCGCCTTCGCAGCCCATGTCGTATTCGGTGTCGCAGTCTACGAGTTCTTGCTCGGAGAGTGGAACTAGTTTGCCTGTTTTTATCTTTGTTAGGCCCTCTGTTGCTGCCACTGCTGAGAATGCCCAGCAACAACCTGGTTTGTAGTTTAGTTTAGTTTACATCATATGTACACATGTTAGTTAAAATTTAAGATAGCTGATATTGTGATTTTTATAAATATATTGTATATTTTTGTGGAGCTAACTACTACGAACAATATTAGAGGTCTACAGTTAACAATCAGCAATAATTTTACTGTACTATACTACGCAAATAATTTTAGTACCAACGCACAGTTAATTTTACTACCTGAATTTTTCATTACAAATTAGTTTTACTACTTCAATCTCAATTTTACTAATACTAACTTAATTTTACATTGCAAACAAATTAATTGTGTTTACACTGTAGATTTCTAGCAATTTACAACTACTCCTATTACTAAGTTGTCATTTATTTGTTGTATGAGAATATCGCATGCATCAAATAATGTCTATGTAGTCTCGGTAACGAGTTTGATTGATATAGCCGTATAGGCCAGGTGCATGTCCATTTCGTGAGGGTCTCCAAAACATTAGGAATTTAGTTGGCTTTTGTTGATAAAGAGTCTAATAAAGTAGGCTGCGAGAGAGACTGAATCGCACTAAGCTTGTATTATGCATGATATAAGCGATGACAGTCCACTAGAACTTTGCAAAAAAAAGAAAAACATACATCACTTCACCATAACGCCGAACAATTAGTTCGTTAAAGAGGTTAGGTCGTTCCACACAAACTAATAATCATAAATCCATGATCCATAATATTGTAGCATAAGTCTCATATTCATAACACAATGCATGCTAGCTAGCTAGACTTGTGTAGACCTCAAGCAATAATCATCCAATAATTATTGCTATACATTTATATATACTCGAGTATAAATTATATTCTAGAGTGCGTGGCTTTAAAACTCAACGGTCGTAAAAGTAAGTACGTATTATTGATGTAAATTAACCAAAGGACCTGATGACAATGAAAACCATGAAAAATGAAGTGTAGTAACTAGTAAGTCGTCTTACCACAATCGCCTTGGTCTTTAATGGAAGTAACAGCTCCTTTCATCCTCCAATCCATTGTTGATGAACCCGCGGTAAAATTTTCATACTTAAAAGACTTTGATTTCGATTTTGACTTAGACATAATTTGATTCGATACAAGTCCCTTGTAACCAGTACGAGAAGCTTTAAACTCCTCGTTGGTTAAATCAGCAAATGCATTAACACCTAGGGTAAAGCCCCTATTGAGCTTATTCAAAGCTTCAATACGGTTCACGTTATCATTGAATATCTTAAAACGTCTTGATTTCTCTATGACATCTTTGTAAACCCGTCCATGAAGAGCCATCCACTGTTCATGTTTCTCAACCATGGACGAGGACGGTGTCTCGGCATCATTTAGATGCCGAGACCCAGAAACTCCAAGGACCACGACTAAAAAAACCACAAAACATAATAGTGGACGTACAAAAGCCATGAAGCTTATTATGAACTTCTATTATAATATAACAAGTTTGAGTTGTGTTAATTGTGAACTTCTATATATGTTCTTACGTATGCATGCATGCATAAACTTGCTAAGAAAGTGTGAGGTTTTATAGGCCAAGTTTGATGTAACACCTTGATAATACAACAATAACAATAGATTAGTTATTACATATATGCTAGAAAAATTAGTATTCTTTCTTAATAATCAACGTGCCTTGAGAAACTTTCTGACTTAGACCTTTTTTTTCTATATGTTGATTCCATTTGAGTGTTTTTCAAAGCAAATGGACATGCCTTGTTCAACATGCTAATCTAGAACAAGTAATTTGTGCTACTGATTGTTCCTAAGCTCGTCTTCTGTCTCATCATTAATGTAAAGAAATGTATGCTTTTTCTTCACTCAAACTATGCTTGATTGGGCTCTTATACTGTATGCCAGCCTCCAAATTACATGCATTCACTTCGTGCGGGACAAAACATCGAAAACTCATCTACACAACCTACAGCATATATATAGAATTGGTGGTATAACTTATGGTTGTAGAGATGGTTAGCTAGCTAGCGTTGTTTAAAGATAAGTGTACTGCTAAAAATTAAATGAACCGAATTTAAATACACGTATACTACTGGTTTTTGTTTATATTGGTTTGGCTTCAATCTACTGCCTTTTTACTTACACTCTTTTATTTCAAATTGCCAATTTGTAATGGGAGTGGTATACCAGGAGTACTCGAAAGTCGATTGAAATATATGTATTAGGCTATTAGCTAGTGCCTATCTAGACTGATTAATTTGCATGAACATGGTAATTTCTCAATCATAAATGATGTGAAACAAGCAGTACGGGTGTGTTTGGTTCATAAAAGTGGAATAGAAACGGATTGGATACGGAAATGGGCCGGTGGAATAGATACAAGTATCATTTCTTACTAAAGTTGTTTGGTTATATTAAAAAGATGTATCAATCTATTAGTAGGGGTTTAAATTTATTACCTTAGGTTTTGGGTGATTTTCATTTTGAGGGATTATTCGAAAGGGAGTAGGAAAGAATTGGAAAACAAAAAAAATATGAAAACAAGCACAATATAATAGAGTGGTAATCAAATCCATTTAAAATTACCAAAATGATGAACCAAACACACTCTAGAATTCGAGCGAAAAGAGAAAAAGAGAGGACAAGAAATCGATCATTAGCAACTAAGATTCCATATCCCCATTAACTTGTTGGCCAACAAAGTCAAGAATCGTCACTACCTACTCACTACTCAAGTCTATATCTAACGAAAAGGTTTCCTGCTGTATTGATCTTTCAAGTGAATCCACTAATTAGAGTACCAATAAAATCAACGAAAATAATAGGCATGAAATAATGTAACAGTAGTTATGTATATAACATCGAGTTTACTTTTCAAACGTGTGCTCATACGACATATGATAAAACTCTATTTCCTTCTTTAATTAAGTGATATTCTCACTTGAAAAAACAAATTGTGAAATCACTTTGATTAATTTAGGAGAATATCACTAAATTAATGAAGTAAATTAAGTCTTATCATATACCCTTATCTTTTTAGAAAAATCCATATATTTATGATTATTACTATAAGATAACAATTTTCGTACGTAAAGAAAAGAATCATCATGCATCATGCTAAGCCTCAAGTTTGTCGGATATAAAATGTGGAAGTGAATCTTGTACTTCAGAGTGACTATTAAGGTATCTTTTGATTAGACTCATCCGTCGTGATCACGTATTGATCAAGTATCTTTGGGGTTTTGGGTAGAATATGTGTCAGGTGTATTTTGGGTAAATACGAGTTTGGGTCTTTTTTAGTTTTTCTCGTTGGTGCTTTTTAAAATTAAAATATAATTTTATTCTTATTTTACAATTAATTAATATAATAATAAGAATTTCATTATGTTTATGTCTTGCAAGTCTTGAATGAATACAAAGTTAATATTTTATTAATATCTACTCCTTCCGATTTAATTAGATTTTCTTGTTTCCTTTATAGTTTTGAATTGACATGCTAGGGACTAATTTCTATTTATAGGCCAAATGAAACCCATGTTTGACTTAGAACAAAGTAGACTTGGTAGGCTGCAATGCAAAATGAAATATTTACTGATTTTTGCAAAAAAATGAACGATTAATTTGGTCTAAAAATAGCTCCCAACATGTCACCTCAAAAAAGCAAAAACAAACACGAAAACCTCTTTGAATTGGAGGGAGTATTTATTTATGTTAGTTTTTTTATTATTATAATATATTTTTTTGCTAATTATGTTTGACCCAACTTGTTGACCCGCTCGCCGGGTTGGGTCTTGACCCTAGCATCTCGGGTTTTGGGTTCAAGCTGAAAATTTTGGGTTTTTCGGGTCGGGTCAATTTTTTAACAAGTCTACCAATTCAATAAGTGTGGAAATGTTCCATTTTTTAAAAATCAGAAATGTTGTGAACTTGAAATTGAATAATAAAATTGCAAATTGAAACACTGGGCTGAATTAAAAATAGAAAGAGTAAATATCCAGCCCAATTGATTCACGGGCCAAATCAACCCGATTAGTCATCAATACATAAGGACATAAGGTTGAGTGAGTCTTATTAGAAGGGAGACACCGCAACGTGACATAGAGAATACGCGTGTTAAGTTAAAAGCACGAGGTAAAGCCACGCAAACATGGATTTCATCGGCAAATAAGAATTTAGAAAGACTCTTTTGGTTTGGTTTACACTTTACAGTACTCAGTATCGAACGTAGTGATCAAAATGACGGGCGAAAAAAGCAGAGATGGTAATGAAAATGAAGAAATTGTGGAATTGAGATGGTCTTCTATCATCAAAATGAAACGATTGCCACACCTCAAGGACTATATCGCACAAGAATCGGATTCGGAGTCGGAATCGAAATCGGAGTCGTATGTTAATCCCTTGGAGAGGAACCCTTACTATCACCCGTCTAAGGAATTCTACATTTCCCCATCATCGGACATCATCCTTCGCCAGGTGCGTAAAATGCTACATATCGGGTGTAAATAAAAAAAAGTGTCTACGTAAATTTTGTTTATAATTTAGGAAACGATGGATTAAAAGAAAAGAGAGGCATAACTCAATTTAAATTTCTTTTCGTGGATAGATTCATAACATATCCTGTGGTTTTACTGTTAGTGTCATAAATTTACTATAAATATATTAAATTTACTACAAAATCATATTTTATTACTTATCATCTTTAATTTAACACCTGTTTATGCTATATGCAAATTTTCTATTGTCTACGTATTCTAGAGATCATCTATTTACATATTCTAGCTACTTAGCTAGTAAATGTGAAAATGTGAATTCAGTCGGCCATGAAGATAAATCATCTTGTTATATCGATGGATTCGGTGGTGATTAACGTAACTAACTAAATGAAAATCTCATTAGACTGTAATGATAATTACATCCAACTCTTCTCACTCCCCTTTATTTCCGCACTACGCACAAATGGCTGATTACATGGTACTCCCTCCGTCCTAGCTCAAACGCCCCATGTAAAAAAAACAATCCCCATCTTGGGGAGGGTGTACGTGTTTGTCTAGTTAGAAAAAATTCTAATCTAATTCACTATATATGAACCGATTAGTGTGTACACCCTTCTCAGGTCTATTTTGGGAATGAGGCGTTTGTGTTGGGATGGAGAGTTGAGGGTGGAGGGTGTATTCGTTATCCTTTAACCGAACAAGCCCTAAATGCATGCATGTCTCCCCTATCATGTTAGGTGCTCTATGATCTCTCGAACGAGTCCAGGATATCTGAAGCCTACCTGCGTTCAGGCCCCCGTAAGGAGATATACTTCCAGGCCGACCGAGTCAAAGCGGCCATTGTAACCTGTGGGGGGTTGTGCCCTGGCCTTAACACCGTCATCCGAGAGCTCGTAGTTGGCCTTTCCCAACTTTATGGCGTCAACCAAATATTCGGCATTCGTGCTGGCTACCGGGGATTCTACTCCTCGGATTTGCCACCCATCCTCCTTACTCCCAAGATGGTTCACAATTGGCATAAGAGGGGTGGCACTGTCCTTGAGACTTCTCGTGGTGGCTTTGATCTTTCCAAGATTGTGGATGCCATTGAACATCACGGCTTCAATCAGGTTAAATACCTTGTCTATTTCATTGCTTATTAGATGTATTTTAATAACTGTTGATTTGAATATGCGAAATGTTCAAGGCTTGATATGTGGACATGCATTTTAAATTGTGTGAATGTTTTATATAAACTTTGTTAACCTAACACAATTTTACTGCCGACACAAGCAATTTATGATTATTATAGCTATTAGTCTTATTATATCTCACTCAAATTTACTACATTTGTTTCACTTTTACTACCTTGTCAGCATTAGACAAATTATCTTTACGTCGCTCAATTTTGCTGCTAGAGTAGGTCTGAAGTTCACAAAAAAAAAAAACAAAAAAAAAAAAAAAAAAAACTATTGAAAGTACTTCATTTACGCATTTTCTTGTGTCTCGCATACCAAAGTACATAAATTTTGTCTTCTATATATGTAAAATCATTATGGTCAGGTTTATATTGTTGGTGGAGATGGCACTATGCGTGGAGCTGTGAAAATTTACGAGGAGATCCGTCGCCGGAATTTGAAAATTGCAGTTGCAGGGATACCAAAAACAGTAGACAATGATGTGGGGATTATTGACCAGTCATTTGGATTCCAAACAGCAGTTGAGATGGCCCAACAGGCTATCAATGCAGCTCATGTGGAGGCAGAGAGTGCTGTTAACGGTGTTGGATTGGTCAAATTAATGGGCCGGAGCACCGGGCATATTGCACTGCACGCAACCTTGAGTAGCCGTGATGTTGATTGCTGTTTGATACCTGAAAATGATTTTTTCCTGGAAGGTAAAGGAGGCCTCTTTGAGTTTCTGGAAGGTTGTCTGAAGGATAATGGACACGCAGTTGTAGTAGTTGCTGAGGGTGCTGGACAGGATTTAATACCTAGAAGTGAGGAGCAACAACAGCAGCGCGATGAATCTGGAAATCCTGTTTTCCTAGATGTCGGGGCATGGTTGAAGTCAGAATTGAATTCTTGGTGGAAGAGGGATCATGCAGGGGAGCTGTTCACTGTCAAATACATAGATCCTACATATATGATCCGTGCAGTGCCCGCAAATGCAACTGATAACCTGTACTGTGCCCTACTCGCACACTCAGCTGTTCATGGAGCAATGGCAGGGTATACTGGATTCGTATCAGGTCGGGTCAATGGCAATTATGTATACATTCCTGTCAAGGATGTAGCTCAGGCCAAAAATGTTGTCAACACAGATGATCATAAGTGGGCTTGGGTCAGGTCAGTCACGAATCAACCAGATTTTCTAAAGAGTTGAACGCCATTTGTCGTGTACACTCGTAGTTAAAAAGGATGAATGCTGTAACCAAATTTTAGAACTTGCTTGAACATTGCCATTATTTTGCTTATTTGCTCCTCTAAATCGAGGCTGATACTCTATCCGACCTGTAAAATAGGCATGGACTAACCTACTAGGTAAAACATGTCCATGTATGCCTGCAGTATAATCTTGTGAGTATTACTGTGGCGCTCTTTAGGCATGTTCAATGGGTTCATGCACTTGTTCGATCAATACACCGTCTGTCTCAACTCAAACGCCCCATACTCAAAATACGTTACCTGTGTTGAGGAGGATGTATACTCTATACTCCTTAACGGTTTGATTGACCGGCGAGTCTGCTGTTTAGAACTACCTACTCATTATTCGGAGGTCAGAGTTCTAAAAAATTGCATAGCTAGTTTGATAAGAATCTCTAACTAAAACGCCATGTAATTTTTTTTGGAACTTTGATTAAGCGATTAGTATGTACACTCCTTAATAGTGGGTTTACTTTTTTATATAAGGTGTTTGAGTTGGGACTGAGGGAGTAGTTTCTATTACATCTCAATGATTTTAACAATATGCTTAACGGCAATTCAAGTCTGTGCTCACTCATTTTCACTATTCACTCAATGATTTCTACATGCCTTCAAAAGAAATGCATACAATGGTTTTTTATTGTGGTGCAACTTGTTTTAATTTTTGAGACTATTTTATACTATCATTTAGAAAAAAGGCCTAATTAGCTAAGTCAAATGCTGGATATATTAGTTGTAAATATATACTAGTTCATGAAACAACTAGTTGGTCCAGTGTGGAATATATAATACATCTACTAGTCACATAAACAATGCAAGTTGAACATATATAACACAAACTGTTCTCTCATTTGATGCATAATTTTGGAAAGCTCCTGAAAATAATGACATGTTGGGTATTCACTTACTCTCATATATACACTCATACTCATACTCATAATGTCACGGAGTCATTATGGGCATTTTTTTGGGTTTGCATGAATATACATTTATCATTTCCGTCAAAAAAAAAAAAATGAAATACTGTTTTGAAGTGTCGATAAATACTCGTTACTTTATATTCCGTATGGTATTATCTCATACATCAAGAAGATGAAGTGATGAAATAATTCTTCTTTTTCCTGTCTTTTTCTCAGGCACCTTCACAATTTCTACTCCCTCATATTCCGAATGATCTTCCCCTTTGTTTTGCAGTTTTTGACTAGCCATACATATACAGATCAAATGAAATGTTTACTTGGTGTAAAAATTAACACATCTTTTATTCTGCAGTGCATTCTACAAGTTTCATTTGATTTTAAGTCAAACGGGTTTTTCATTTGGTCTTTATATTAGTCTCAATATGGCTAGTCAGAAACTGCAAAACAAATAAGAAGAACATTCAGAACAGGATGGAGTATTTGTTTTAAAGAATATTGACCTAGAAATACAGTAATGATAATCCAATTTTGTAAGAGTTTGGACTTGGGTTAGTCATTCTAAGCTCAATAATGGAAACCAACTACTCCATTTTTTATAGTTAATTTTGCAACTCATATCATATATTATATATATATATATATATATATATATATATATATATATATATATATATATATTTCATCATTTAATCAGGAGCTTAGAATCTCTGGTCTCCGCATCTAAAAACATTGTAGTTCATTAGAATCTTTCAAACCCTTGTGTATATTCATTGAATCCTTTGCTGTCACTCTTTAAGTTCAAACCCATTTATTCCACGTAATTCCTTGAGATTCTACTTAGATTTCACGACCAAGTAGTATCTTCTTGTGAAAGCTTTTCTTAGGGTGCCAACAGATTCATCATTTATACTTAACACTGTACGTGGAGAAATTAAACCAGATTGTGTAACAGTTTTTCTTGATCTCTTCAATTTGGAAATCTTTTCTTAAATTTTTCGACTTTTTCTTATTCCGATCTTTTTTGCTGTAAGTCTTTCTTCTGTCATTTTGAAGTTTTGTCATTTGAATGGACATGAGTTTGGATGTGCAAACCCAAGGATTGTTTGGTTTCGACTCGTTTATGCCCGAAAATATTATTGGAGGGTTTTGGAATTCTTCAGCAGCAGGAGCAGGGGTTGAGGATTTACTGGCATTTGACAGTAAAAAGGGTGATCTTGAGCTTGGAAAGGCCCCTGCTAACTCTGGTAAGAAGAACTCATCGGAGACGAAAAATGTGGCAGCTTTGAAGAGCCATTGCGAGGCTGAGAGGCGAAGACGAGAGAGGATCAATGGCCATCTTGCTAATCTCCGGAATTTTGTACCCTGTACTGATAAGGTATGACATTCACAAATTAAGTCCTTTTGTGTAACACCTGAATACTTAATTGATATGTTGTTGTGGTTATGTTTCTATTGGTAGTATAATTTCCATGATTTCCTTACCTCGCCATAGGCAGGAGCCTTTGATGCATTGGTCCGTAGATTTTTATGATCAGTTCTAAATTCACCATTTATATTGGAACGTCTCGTGTTACATTTTCTCCGAGTACATAATTTTGGGATGACAGTACTAGATCGTTTATTCAATTGTTGATGTTTTCTGTTTTGTGCTGCTAATATTCGTCAAGAACTCGTAAATACTTAGCTTTAATTCCAACATGATCGAGTAGGCATGACAAAAGTTGTATTTTCCATCGAAGTGAGGTGAAATCAGCATTATTTTGCATCTATACTTTCAACTTTCCTAAGGCAGAAAGTCAAATTTTAGCGTCATGATCCAACAACGGCTGCAGCTTTTTTCAGACCTCAGGCTGTAGTACACAGTTTGATCAGATTCTTCCTCTTTCGTATCAGTCCATCAACATCCCTGATACGTTGTTTTGCACAGTTGACCCTTAGTGAACAAATAGTTTTAGGTTGCGTTCGACACTACTCTGCTTAACTGCTTGGTCAAGAACATCTAAGGCAAAAATGATTAAAAATCAGAAATGATGTAACCCTTTCGTTTTCGAAGGGCAAAGCAGTTGGCTCTGACGTGCTGTTGTTATATAACTTATACCTGTAGCGAAAAGAAACAGTTGATACTGATTCTTGGACGGCTTCGCTTACAGACATTTTTTGTAGGTCACATCTCAAAGTCTATGCTTCAAGGTACACATATATATCATATGTTAATGTTAATAATGAATATTATACCCAATATGTAGAGCATCTGTCAGGCTTATAATTGTTTTTAGAAAGCTCAGGAAAATCTGGTCCTGATGTAACATAGAAAACAGACTTAGTAAATAAATAAGTTGTCAACACATTTGTTTAATCTTGTTCTACACACTTGATTGCGGCCATGATCTTGTCATATCTTATTTAATTTCTCCAATTTGGGAGCATTAACTTCAGTTTAATTATGTTAGTTAATATCATCATGCATGTTACAGATTGGTTATCTTAAGATTTACTTTTTAACTCGGCCTGAATGACTAAAATTTGCGTAAGATTGTCCTATGTTAAGACGATTCTTATGACTGTTTGTCGTAAAATACTGATGTACTAACTGTCAATCCTTGTCTCTTCAGATGGACAAAGCAACTTTGCTAGCAGAAGTAATTAGCCAAGTCAAAGAGTTAAAAAAACAGGCTTCAGAAGCAACCAAAGGGCTACTGGTACCAACTGATGCTGACGAAGTAGTTGTTGTCCCATACGACAGTTATGATGCACCAGATGACGTTTTTGTATTCAGGGCATCCGTCTGTTCCGATTACAAGCCGGAACTTATACCGGATTTAAGACGAGCAATCAACAAACTTAATCTTACCATAGTGAAGGCCGAGATTTCGACCTTAGGTAGCAGGGTAAAGAATGTTTTTACTGTCACTACTCGTAAAGAATTAGTAGGGTATGATAGAAGAGGGAAATTTTCCAAGTCTATAAACAAGGCACTGTCATCTGTACTGGAGAAAATTTCAGCATCAGAAGAGTATTCTCCTAGGACAATGTACCCTAACAAGAGACGAAGATCTTCTTTCTTTGAATCTTCAATTTCAAGCCCATCACTGTGAGCTTGTTCTAGAAGATGACCAACAATGCCATACATGACTTTTTTTTTTTCTTAAATGGGTCATTTGGGTCATATAGAGGCGTAAAGGCCAATACTGAGAAGACGAGTGGATTTAGAAATGAGATATTCGTAGTATTATATTTTCTTGACCATTATGTCAAAACTTATTTGGCATATATAGACATATAGTACGGAGTAGTAGTAATAATTAATAGTTGTAACAGGGATACGTTGTGAAATGAATGTACTCCATTTAGCTTCATAAGTTGAAGTTAAAATGGGATAGGTTGATGATGGTTTTTGAATTTTGATCAAGCTAAGATCATGCTAAATTATTTGTATACTTAAATTTCAAGTAGTTTGTATTTTAGCTATATATTATTGAGAGAGTTGATATTTTGTGTCTTTTGACTATGACCGGATAATGCAAAAGTGACTCACTATATATATTATTTGCAGTTCATATATTGCAATGCGAAATACTAATCTTTAGTCGATTCTAAGTTCTAACTTAGACAAAACTTTCATTTAAAGTGCTATGGAAACAATAACATACATAGTATTCCCATCAATTCTTTAAATTTGCCTCATTTTGCTTTTTTGGATGGAGCGATAGATTTGCCTCATTTCCATTTTTATGTTGCATTTGTCTAGGCATAAGTCTATTTTCTCCGTCATTAAAAAATCAGAGAGTATATAATTGGTTTTCAAAACCTATGATTCATTTTGAGTACAGGCTACCCCTCGGGTTGTGGTCTGGCGGTAAGGCCGGTAACACCATTGGGGCAAAGGGCTTGCCATCTTGAGTACAGCCGACCCCCTTACTTCGTTTTAATCAGCTCAATGGTTCCAGCTTTTAGCACAATTATTAATTCAAGACAGATCTTTGTTTTCAAATGTTGATGATATGGAAACATTGTTTATGATGATTAATGTTTAATGATGTAAGGAATGAGGTCAAATGTGTTATGTTTGTATATATGCACATTAGTGGTCCTGGCTCCTGTGGCCTCCGTGGGAAGCAACTTGTAAATTGTGAAAGCAGGACCTGGCTATCATAGACTTGAGTGTTGGACTTTAGAATTATTAGAGTAAATTACAAGTGTACTTGTCCTAACTTTTTTTGATGTCACAACTTCGTCAAGTTTTCCTTCTTGTTACCAATATGCAGCTGTGATAAACTCGGGTTTTGCCTCAGGTGTCAATGGTTAGCTCCAATTTTGGTGTTATTCCGGTTTCTAGTATATTTAGTGGCCGATAGTTTAACCATCAATAAATTTGCATCTCTATGTATTTAGTGGCCGATAGTTTAACCATCAATAAATTTGCATCTCTATGTTAGAGAGTTCCAAGTCTTATCAGACTATGTTTATCCATACCTCTTTTTGCCCCAAGTCTTTAACATTAAAAAAACATTTGTTGCCCCAATTCCATTTTGATGCACCAAATGTTAGATTTTGTGGTTTATTGGTGTCTCCTCATGCCTCACTCTATTTCCTACTATTTTCTATACCCTACCGAAATATACAAATTGAGGAGAGAAAACGTGAGTGACTTTTTTTTTTCCAGAAAAAAATAAAAAAACATAAATATAGTCAATGAGGAGAGAGCAAGTGGTGCCTTTTGTCAGAAATTTTTGGCACAAAACTGGTGCAAGCCATGCCCCAATTGCTTGCCTCAATCTTTTTTTTTTTTTTTTTTTTTTTTTTTTTTTTTTTTTTACATTTCCTTCATTCATTCACACGTGAGAATGAATTGTCTTATTCATGCCATAAATTTTTGGGGCATAGATAAACATAGTCTCACTCTTATAGTCTTATGTTCTCTTTTTTTTTTTTTTCTCCACCTGAGTAAGGACTTAAAGCGCTTAATTAGGAGGGTTGCTCAATTGCAAAATCTATTCTACTCTATTCTTGTTCTTGGACAATGAACTTACACTAGGGATTATCAGGTCAAGCAATGATTCCTACATGGTGCTATCGCGAGTTACTATGTGGATTTTGCTAAAGCACGAGTTGTTCTCGTCTTTATGAGGGCATTAAAGAGTACCTCAAGAGATGTTTCTTAATATAGGCATAAAACACGAACGATTAATTCAAATAATGTTCAAAAAAATAAAATTTATCAAAATGGGGTTGTAAAAAACTTATTTATCGAAATGGGGTGCACGTAGGCTCGGATACCTGGGAGCCTAAAACTCGCCATGGCACGTGGCGAGTTTGACCTGGGAGCCTGAAACTCGCCATGGCGCGTGGCGAGTTTGTCCTCACCATCTTCCCCCGAATTAATCAGTCAACAGAGCAAAAACGGTCAAACTCGCTATTTCGATAAATAAGTTTTTTACAACCCAATTTTGATAAATTTTATTTTTTTGAGCATTATTTGAATTAATCGTTCCATAAAACACATTATTGAAATGACATTAGTAATTTCCGTCTTACCAAAATCGCTGCCGGAATCGATATAGAGTACCCATAAGACGTAGGAAACTCAAAACGGGATGCGAGTCACGTAACCCAAGTCCGTAGATACTACGGAAGTCTTTAAACAACTTTCAACTCAAACAAAGTCTTCCCCTTCACTTTTCCTCCTCTCCCATACAATTAATCTTCCCCCAAAAGGTAAAAATTTAAAAATTCAACAAGCTTCTAAGATGAACAAGAGCGGATCAAAATTGGGGTTTGAGCCACTTCAAAGTTTAATTGATGAAGGTTTTTGGCATAAATTGACTAATTTGAAGCTCAATCACTGGGGACTTGATGAATCCGCTGTTCCTATTTCTGGTAAGTGCACCAACAACAATAAATTTTGCATCTTTTTATTTGAATATTTCTGCTTGTATAAACTTGTTTTATGAGATTACAATGTGGGTTTTTTGTTAATTGAGCTGGAAGTTTTGATGGGTAATTTTTTTTTTTTGTGTGTGTATTTTGGGAAAGATTGTAATTTGCCCTGATGCTGAAATTATATGTTGAAGTGAATTAGTGTTGATGATCATTATGTGGGAGTGAATTGTTGCGTAACCGGAGCCAGAAAGATTTATAATTTCATTACAATGTGATCAAATTAATACATTGCAGGTGGTATTCATGATTTTTGTCAAATTTTTGCTTTTGGAGTTTTGTCATTGTGATGTAGTGATTCATCAGTCTCGAAAGTATGAACCTGTTGCGATTTGCGAATGTGGGAAAATGAGAGTGCGCGCGCGTGCACAAGCTTGCTTTTGTTCTCTACTTGTTGAGAGTGAAATGTTTGTTGTGGTCTTTAGTGTTGCTCTTGCATGAACAATTGTTATAATTAGCTCATGTAAATAGCTGAATAAGTTGCTAGTTTACCATGTTTATTGGAGAACGGATTGCTAGTTTACCGATAAAGCAAAACTTTCACTCAACAACAAGAGTATGGACCGGATTTTGGAGAACTAGTTCATGCATTTGGAGCAAATATTGCTCATGTATTATGTTTCAAAAGCATGGAACAGCAGGCCACATGTTGCATTCTCATTCGGAGAAAGAGAGAATGTGGTGTGGGATATATGAGAGCGTAGCAGAGGAAAGAGATTGAAGTTGAACTAGCGCAACATTAAATCATGAAAATTCAACATTTGGAGTGCGAAAGCGAGAATGCGACAGAGTAATTTTCTAATAGGAGTATAATAGTTAGAACTGATTCACAGATAAACATGGTCTAATAGTTGTCATCATGCACTAGTATTTTTCCTTTGTGGTTAGCTTTTGGTGGTTGGTGGATTCGAGAGAATGTTTTTTGTAACTGAGGAGAATTTCTATCCTTGAGTTTCAATTATATGCTAAGAAGAGGCTGTAGTGATATGTTTACCTTGTTTTTTTTTTTTTTTTTTTTCATGAACTGTATCTTAGTTGGCTTGTTCTATCCTCTTCCCATAAATCAGTTGTGACTCGATTAGGTGAGAAAGATTGAAAGCTGAGATCTTTGTTGGTGAAGTATTTGTATCTGTGATTTTTACGAGTCGAATCTGGCAGGTTTCTTTGCACCATGTTGGCATCCTAAAATATCAAACCACTTGACTCTACTTTCTGAATCTTTGCCATCTGAAACTGGTGAACTTCCATCATCAACAAGTTCCACCAACTCGAATAGAAACAGATGTCCTGTCCCTGGCACACTCTATAATACAAATACAATGGAGGGTTTTGTTGATCTAGACGAAGAAAGACTGTTGAAGGTGGAAGCGGAAAAGGTGGGTGTCTTACGTAATATTTTTAGTTACCTTTTTCACATGAATAGGCTGCCGCATTTTACACTGTCATACTTAGATAGCAGCTGTCTTTATATCTTGCTATAGTTTCTTAGTTTGATTGTCTAAAGGTTGAAGCACTTAATTGAATGATGTTACTTTGATGACTGACAGATTTGGAGTGACATTCATAATGGAAATGTTGAAAAAGATTGTGGAAGACTATCAAGGTTTCTTCTTATTGCATTTGCTGACCTCAAGAAATGGGAGTTCTACTACAGAGTTGCTTTTCCTGCTTTGGTCCTTGACCCCGCCGCAACTTTGCACGATCTGAAGCCTGCATCAGAGTGGTTCAGCTTAGAAGAGGTACTAAAATCTATAAGTCCATAGTAAATTCTTCATCTTTACAAATTTTTCAGCTTGATGTCAATTGTAACTAATTCTGTAGGCTAAGTCCCTGTCAACTGCCTGCAATGCGTGGCGTGACTCAACCACCACTACTGGTAGATAAAATCCTACATTCACTGCTTTAATTATTTCTCAGTGGTTAACAGTTTGCTCATCGATTTGATTGAGTTATCCTTTGACGTTGTCGTCAATGTATTATCTGTAGGTGTTCCCTTTTTTCTGATTACAATTGATTCGAATTCCTATGCCACACTTAGGCCTCTTAACGAGTGGGAGTCATGCCAACAGGATAGTGAGAAGGTTTGCCTACGTGCTGAAATTTCTTTCCAGGATTTTCATTTTCACTTTTTTTTTTCACTCAACAGAGTTATCTATTCATTGCAGTAGAGGACCATATCCTTTGGCATGGATGCTCACACTTTCTAAATTGCAGGTATTATTTGGCTTTTATGATCCTTGTCATCTAAAACACCCTGGTTGGCCTCTCTGCAACCTTCTTGCTTTTCTGTATTCAAGATGGAACCTGGAAACTATTCACTTCTTTTGCTATCGAGAGAGTCGTGGTTTTGCAGATATGAGATTATCCCTTGTCGGTGAGGCTCGGATTCCTCCACAAGGTAGAGTAGCAAAAGCATCTCTAATTTCACCAACTTGCAGCTTTATTCTTACAAGTAGAGTCTCTCTGACCTCTGTTGTCCAACTGTATACTGTTTTATGCAGACTGGAAAGATCATAATCAGCTACCCAAAGATATTGGATGGGAACTTTATAAAAGGCAAAAGAAAACGAGATCAATTAACCTTTCTACATCAATGGACCCTACTAGGTATGTAGCTATCATTTTGCTCACTCTATTGTGCTGTAAAGATTTTCCCCTGTCATTTTTATCTTCTGTTACCAATGTTTACAGGCTCGCTGAAACTGCTGCCGATTTGAATCTGAAATTGATGAGGTGGCGGGCTTTGCCTTCTCTAGATATTGGACTATTATCTGCGACTAAATGCCTCCTTATTGGAGCGGGCACTCTAGGATGCCAGGTTGCTCGAACCCTGATGGTAAGCAGTTATGAAGCTTTCTATCAGCACGCTTCCTTTTAACTTATGTTTATATGCAGTATTCAAGTCATATCTTTGCAGGCTTGGGGCGTGCGAAATATTACTCTGCTAGACAATGGCAAGGTGGCCATTTCAAATCCTATGAGGCAATCTCTGTACACACTAAAGGACTGTGGTCAAGATAAAGCCACGGCTGCAGAAAACAGTCTGAAGAGTATATACCCTTCTGTGGTAAATGATCTATTAAGTTTGGTTCTGCTATAATTCATTGCATCCCTGGCGTTAGTCCTTGTAACGTAAAGTTTATATTGTTTAGAACTGCACATCTGGTCCATGACGAGATCTATGTTTGTTGCAGGATGCTAAAGGCGTTGTGATGTCCATCCCAATGCCTGGACATCCAGTTTCTGTTCAAGAAGAAGAAAAGATTTTGGATGATTTGAGACAACTGCAGGAGCTGGTAAATTCTCATGACGTGGTATTCTTGCTGACTGATACAAGGGAAAGCAGATGGCTACCAACCCTCCTTTCTGCCAGTGCTAACAAGGTTCTTTTCTGAAGCTATACTCATTACCTTGTGTGCTAACATTTTTTTAATCATTTTGGGTTGTCTGGTCCTTTTCAGACTACCTCAAAGTGTTAAGATTTTTGTTGCCTATAAGATTGACATGCCCCCCCCCCCCACCCCCGCTTAGTGTGGCTTTTTATTTTTATTTTCACGGTTTCCCCCCGGGGAGGATGATAAACTATCATTCTACTGAGCTCAATCTAGTGTTCTTTTTTGTAAGTTTGCACTTAATTTCCTTTTCACCTTCATTTGTCGACTATAGAAGTGTGTTCGGATTAGTGCGGTAGCATCTATCATCTTTATTTATTAAGTAGCCAAATATTTATTACTTAAACTGCATGCAATTAAGCTGATATAGAATTTAAGCATATTCAAGCTAGTAAACTTCACTAGAAGTGAAGATTAACTGATTCGACGACCCAATCCTAAGAAAAACGCGCATATGTATAGACACATGGCCTTGATGTATTATCTTTGAAATTTGTAGTTTTTACTTTTAAAGAACCGTAAATGATCGACTGGGCTGATCCAGAAAGACAACATTATCTGAATTGATAAGTATAATGGAGGTAACTTTGTGACTGGTTTGATTGAACATCATGAAACAGTGCATTAAGAAGAAGCGGCATGGATCATAGTTTGTGAAAGTCTTTTATACTACATGGTTTTGAGTTTGTTTAAGTGATCTGGCCAGGATATGGGAACTACTTATATGTCAACTGATCATAATTTGCTGTCGTTTACACCTCATTAACTTTGTTTACAAAACTTTTTCAATTATGCTAATTTTCAATGCCAATTTGATCAATTAGCTCATTTCAAATAAAAAATATCAATTAGCCATCATTTGCTTGAGTTATTTCTTATGAGTGTTTGACTTTCTGACTCTGCAGATTACTGTGAATGCTGCTTTGGGATTTGAGAGCTTCTTGGTCATGCGTCATGGAGCAGGTCCTCTTGGTAGTTCCCTTGAAACGCCTAAGGCTTTGTCATCATGCATGGGCAACTTATCTCTAGGCGATAAAGA
This sequence comes from Spergularia marina, assembly GCA_963680865.1. Lineage (NCBI taxonomy): Eukaryota > Viridiplantae > Streptophyta > Magnoliopsida > Caryophyllales > Caryophyllaceae > Spergularia > Spergularia marina. The sequence continues at coordinate 26,627,924 of OY804546.1, forward strand.
TGGTGGGCAAAGATTAGGCTGTTATTTCTGCAATGACGTGGTTGCTCCTATTGATGTAATGCATTCTGACCGTGCACGTTACTGTTATGTTAGTTTCCATAACTTGATTTGATACATATTTCACCACCCGTTTCTATTTTGCAGTCAACTGCTAATCGCACTCTGGACCAACAATGCACAGTCACACGTCCAGGTGTTGCGCCTATTGCTTCAGCTCTTGCAGTTGAGCTCCTAGTAGGAATTCTACACCATCCCCTCGGGTAAATTTCATACCATCTGTTTATTAAAATACGGTCATTTTAATAGTTTACTAGCAGGAAAATATAATTGTGGTAATGATGATGTCCAGAAGATGTTTCACTCTTCTGTAATTTGTTGTTCAATTGGTGTTGCATGCATGGGCATGTTAATGAATCCATGTTATTGTGTGAACTTTTCTAATACTTTCATACCTGTATCATTAAGTGTGATACCAAAGAGAAGCTAGCCTTTACTTCTTGACTATTTTACAACTTTGGTAATACATTCCTTGATGTTGTTTTCAACCTTTAAATGGATGGATATACACAGGATATATGCACCTGCTGATGTTGCGGGATCGAGTGACAGTGCAAGCAATGAGACTCCTCTGGGCATACTTCCACACCAGATTAGAGGCTCCATCTCTCAGTTTTCTCAGATGACCCTTGTTGGGCATGCCTCAAACAGTTGCACAGCTTGTAGTAGTATTGTAAGTTTACCACAAATTCCCTTCTCCTTGTCTCTTATATTTTGCCTTTCTATTAGCTGTATAGGCAATAAATGGCTACCATCATTGATGCCGGAACAGTTCTATAGTTTACGGGCACAGTAGATAAGGAACGTTCAGTTCAGAGTGAAAACTAGTGTGGGACATGGGTATAACATCTGGGATTTGGGTCATTTTTACGTATATTACCCTGGAGTAGTTACCTTTCTTTACTGTATATAACATCAGGGATTTTGGATCAAAGTTTAACAACCCGAATGGCAATGGTAAGTCTCGGTCTGGAACATTTAGTAAATTTATGGTGCCAAAGTATGACCCTGGTGAAGTTTTTGGGACTTCAGTTACTCTCATGCACCTTAAGTCCTGTTTAGGAACCAGATCTGCACCTCATCCTTGATCAATTGGGAACATCTGTTTTGTGAAAGAGTTCCTTGATGGCCACACCTTGGTTGTGATACGTATTCATAGCTCGAGTTTTTTTGTCCATAATAGAAGAAACCTTTATGAATTTCTGGCTCCTTCACTTTTCATTTGTTTTCCTTATTGTATTGGTTTTGAATCTTGCATATCTGGTTTAAAGTAAGTACTGTACTTCACCTAGACACATTGCCTTGATACCTTGCATTGTATACTATTTTGCTCCCTTCTTTTCGTGGTCAATATATCATGTGGCTAATTCCTTGAACTCGTCTGAATCTCACGTGAATCAAACAATTTCAGGTAGTATCAGAATTCGAGAAGAATGGAATGGATTTCATAATGAAGGCAATCAATCATCCCACGTACTTGGAAGACCTCACTGGACTAACAGAGTTGAAGAGGTCAGCTAACTTATTTGACCCAGATTGGGATGTTGAGGACGAACTAGACAACGATGAGTGTCCTGAAATATGAAGCTCAGCAATTGCAATTTAGTTTCCGTCTGTTTTTGCTGCTTGACTTGTAAATCATGGATTAGTGGTAGCGTTGTTGGAGAAGACAATGCAAAGGGAGATTTCCAAGTGACTAAAGCTTGGAGCATTGGAAGTTCACATCCAGTTTTTAGTGATGTGCACCTTGTGCCTTTTCTGTAGCTTCTACAACTCGACTAGTGCTGCAGAAATTTCCCAACTTACCCTTGTGCCTTGTCAAAATTTCTTTATTTATGCTGTACATTAGTTGAATCAACTCTTTTGGGGGCAAAATGTGAGAAAATGCATTGGCAGAAACAACAGAATAGAGGGACATTCCCAGTTAGCAAGCCAAATAAAGCTAAAAAGAAAGATCAAATATGTATATCCATCGTGTTCTAACGTTTCGCTTGAATTCCTCAAACGAACTTTAACAAATGTATCCCTTACACTGCCATCGCGGCCTTGGAATCGATGATATTTTATTTCTTTCAATTCTTGACGGTACTTGAAGAAATAATGAAAGGAGGAGTATTGTGCAATTTACACTGCCATCAACGCCTTGTAATTGATCAACGATTCATTAATGGTAAAATGAACTATATTCATGTAGACAAACGCTCGAGAAACGCCCGACAACATTTTATATCACTACTCATTGAAAGGACAATGATTCTAATATGTCTGATAACGATTTCTTTTCGAACACCTCTAAGACTAGGACTAGAAGCTTCTGACATGCATGGAACTCATCTTCTGTATCCGAAAGAGTGCGTCCCTCTGTTTGATCAGCCCACGGCTGCTGAAAGGACCTGCTCGCAAGAGATACCATAATATTAGAAGTTGCGATTGTCATAACAAATTGTCAAACGATGCATAAAAAGGGAGAAATGCTTAAAGATACATAGCGCATTAACGCTGCACATGACAGCGGACACGGACAGCGGTCCAGCCTTTATACGCACAACAGTGATGCGTAATTGGATAGTACATCACTTAGCACTCCTAGTAAAAAGGCATGATTATGAATCGAATGAGCAGCAAAATTGGAGTATCATCTGTCACCCCCTCCACCCCAAGGAGTACCATGACCCTATGAGGATGAAGGGATACTGAAATGGGAAAGGGAACATATATAAAGCAAAACACAAGATGGTATACTCCGTATTTACCATTTCCAGGCAGGATTAGCTTCTGCAGGGTAGCTTATCTTCGACCATAATGACTTGATATCGGAGGTACAGCCTGACATGTCAACTGCACAAACAGAAACAAATAACGAGTACACTTCAGAGACAACAAAAGAACACGGAAGAAGATGGACTGCAATATTAATTGTATGCCTAAAGACAACATAATTGCATACATAATACGAAATACCATTTTGCATACAGCCATACAATTTTTTTTTTTTTTTTGACGAATACAGCCATACAATAAAAATGCGGCTTTTCAGGAATAAATAGTGGTTTACACTAGTTTTTAATTTTGGTTTTTATTTTGGAGCTGTGTCAAACCAATGAGATATGTAACATTCATCCAATTATAATACAAAACAAACCCTAGTTCACACGTCTTGTATGGCCTGAGAACTTCACTTCCTAAAGAGAAGTGTTGGACATAATATTGCAAGCCAGAGTCACAAAGTATTACTGTAACAATCTTATGACTACTAGTATCATACCTGACATATCGGACTTATCAGCAAGAACTAAAATGGAGAGTGCAGCGACAGAAGAAGGCAATACCCTGCACCCCATGCCATGATGTTGTTGCAGATGGAAAATAATTGTCGCTAATATTCCACTGTGACTAGAATTGAGGTTGCTTGCTCCTTCCTTCTTTACATGTTCCACTAATGACAGCAAAGTTTCTTTTACACCAACTCTGGGGACAAAACTGGGGCCTGACACACCAAGGCTAAATTGCAGGATTACACAGGCTACAAGCCAACGTAACAGTGTTGAAGTCATACAGTCTTCTGGCAAGACATGTTCAACACCAAATGTCAAGCTTGGAGAATCTGTTTGTCCCTCTGCCTGCCGAGAATCTACGAGCAAGGCTGTGGAAGCTGCCCAGACCAGAAATTTCGACAGCTCTTCTGAGCCCTTCAGGATAGAGAAAATACATGTCATTTCCAGCTCAGAATGAAAAAACATTGCACATAACATACTGTGCATGAATCTCAATATGAGGAAGTTATCAAAATTGTGAAGTCATCTTTATTGTCAAGGAGTTGAAGACCAAGTGTTATAAAACGCATAAATTCAAGTGTATAGTTAGGGCAAAGCAGCGATAAATTTTAATGTTCTGAAAAACTCAAGACATTAACGACGAAAATAAAGAACAAATTGCTTATAGAAATTTGAACGGGATAATACCAGGTCAAAAGTTGTTCGGGGTATGCACATAAGTATTGCCTTCAGTCCAAGCTCTGAACAATGCCATGAACTTTCACTATCCATTGCAGCAACGGCTTCATATAGTTGATATAAAGACCTCATGGATGGCGTAAAATGTGGAAGGTCAATATCTCTTTTCTGTGAGATCTCCAAGGCTGACACAATTAATTCTAGCATGATTGTTGCTGAGGGCACAGCCTTCTCCACCCACTTTGACCTTGTAATTATTAGATTTAGGAGATGATATGAGAGATCAGAGAGCTGTTCAAGTGCATGATTTTGCAACCACTCCATGCCGCTTCCGGATGAAACTATCTCCTGGACCACCTATGGTTCAAAAAAACTCCAAACATTAAATACGCGGACAATTGCATCAAATCAAACCATCACAGTGAAGGATTCACATTAACTGGATCCCTTTTGATGTTAGGGGATCATAATCTGAAAAGAGAGTGCATCTTATTTAACAACAGCTTCACTATTAGATTCTGTACGCAAGTGCTCCCACTATACTCCGTATAAAGCAAAGTGAACAGACAAGGCAGTCACCTTGAAATTACATAAAGAACATAAAGGCATATCTACCACGATGAGATTTAAAAGCTAGTAGCTCATCCACAATGGCAGCAAAAGTAGAAACTCCAAGTGCTTTTATCTTTTCCTTTTCCCTTTCTGTTAGCCACCTCAAATCATTCTGGGACAAAGGCTTGGTTCTTTTTATTTTGTCTCACACAAGATTGATAATAAATATTGGATTTCCAATGAGGCAGGCCTTTCATAAAGAGTCCGAAGAATTTTTACAACTTGAACTTAATTTAAGGAGGCGCGAGGCGCACCGAGGTGCTGGGGGGCCGTTGTGATGAGGCGCAAACCTCATGCACACGAGGCGCACTCATTTAGCGAATAAAATAATAATTTACGAAACCATATTTTGAAAAAAATAAAAAACCTTTTTTTTGGTATTTAAAGAGGGACAATGGGTAAATAAGTATAAACAAGGGATTAAGGGGCAAAGGGAAGTGTATAAATAAGGTTACAAGAGAAAGAAATTGGAAATTGCACACTTGTGCGCCTCAAGGCCTGCACCTCGGTGCGCCTCAGTGCGCCTCAGGTGCGCCTCATGCACACTTGTGCGCCTCAAGCTTCTGAGGCGATTGCAGATTGCCCAAATCCTCTGGCCTACGGCAAGGTAAAGAGGGGTTGACCAACTACTACTTCGAATTTTAAGAAGAGCGGATATGCCATTCTGCTGCATACCATATTCCAAAGCCAAAGAATAAAGAGTGATTTGCTCCACTGGAAATTGAATTTACAATTTGAAGGCATCGCTTCTGAACCAAGTGTCATGAGTTACAGCCTAGACATGCCAAACTAATTTAAAAGGTCACCATTCCCCAATGTCAATTAGTTTCTTGAGACTATTATAAGCTGAAGTAAGATCCACACCAGGAAAACATACGATATCAATGAAAGTTTAGGGATTAGTTTGCAAACAATAACACAAATTAGCATGTTTAGTACCTCCAGTACAGCTGTGAACTTCTTAGAGACAAACAAATTGTCATCGTTAGTGACACTCATAGACAAGGCCAGAACTGAAGATAGCCACGGAATCAGACAACACTTCTCAATGAGATGACATGCCAATGTCTGCTCTTTAACACACTTCTTAACTACCTGCAAACAAATCAAAGTACCCGCAAATTTTTATCAAACAGCCAACCCGAAAGCAATTCCTGCTATACTAAGCAGAACATTGAGCGACCTGGGAGCCAGAAATAAACATATAAAAAGACAAATTGAAATGAGCATGGTCACTCAACTTTGTTACCCATCTCAGAAATAGATACTCATGAGCATCTAACATGCTTCTGAGTCCATAATAAACCAAATAAGTAGGAACCCTTGGATTAATACTTGGATAATTAATAAACTCCATAAAATAATAAAGTTTTCTGAAAATTGAAAAAATTACAAAAACGGATCAAATAGTAAGATAAAAAAATCCTACAATTTTGAAATCATAAATTAATAATTCTTAGAAGTTAATAATTCTTAGAAATTGAAAAAAAAAAAACAATTTGGTAAAATATGATTCTATACTTTGTTTTCTTTTAAGAATACATGAAACGTAGCTATTGTTCGTGTACAAGGAATTCAAAGTTTCCAATATCTTTAAACAACTTATTATGTACAATGAATTTAGATTAGCCAAAAATCCAAGAATTAGATAACAAAAAAACTCTTTTATATTAATAATTACACTATAAATTAATAAGGGTTGTTTCCCAGTACATAAGTAGGTAGCATTAAGCGTTTTGACTAGGTCAATATGCTAATGTACATGTTTGGTGGCCATTTTATAAAATAGCATTTGGACTAAAATGAAGCATTTTGGGAGCATTTGTGAAATGTTATTTTTATTAGCATTTCCTAGGTAGTCGTAGGCTAGTAGCATTTCATATGTTTCTTCTTCTACGTTTTCCTTAATTTTGTTATTTCAACAGCTAAGTTTGCCAAACATGTGACTCCCTCCATTTCTTTCATTACTTTATCCCTCCATTTCATTATGTTGGGCCTAAGTTCCCCTCACAAAACCCGGCCCAATGTAAAGAAACAGAGGGAGTATTTAGAACGTAGTATAGCAACGAACTGCTAACAGCAAACAGCTACTAAAGATGCTACCTAACAGCTACCCCAACCGTTAGGACTACCAAATAGACCTTAGAACTCACCGATCCTGACATTCTTAATTCATAGAGCTTTTACTATAACTGAATAATCCTTTTCTCTCTTTTCCACTCCTCTCAATACCCCCAAAGAAAAGCTCCCCCACAAACTTCCATTCTCAAGCTAGGAGTAGCCAATTTTGGTGGCCTGGTTTCTTTCTCTTTTTATGCTTTTATGGTTATTTAACTCTAGATCGTGTAGTATAAATAGTTTCCACTCTTGGCATGAGAGTGGTACTACTTCTCGTATAGGAGTTCTTGTTTCTCACTTTGTATGATGTTTCTTCTGTTGGTTTTTAGAACGGAAGTTCCGACTTGAGATCAGGTTTTAATATCTATTACTGGGAATGGCGCACTGGAACTTTTATGGTCTTCTATACTCCGGCAATTTCTACATAAAGGCAGTATACCAGATCTCGACGTGCTTTTCTCTGCCGCAAAAGATGTGATGACATCTAAAAGTTACAGTGGATTCAGATCCATGTACAAGGAGCTGTGTTTGGCCGGTTTTTTATTTAAAATGCTTTGATTGTAAAATTTGTGGTAGTACTTTAGATCTACTTTGTTGTAATAGACGTTTGGCTTTCTTTCAATGAGATTTTTAACATTCCCGTCAAAAAAAAAGGACAATTTTACAGAATGTTAAAAGGGAATATATTGACATACACACAGATCTGTTCTTATACTAACAGTCCGAAATTTAAAAACAAGCAATGATTTCTAAAGGATTCTTTTCTTTTTATTTTCTTTTTTGACAAGATTATGCCTTTTTAATGATCATTACAAGCTAATCCAATAGACAATCCACATCAGACCAGGGTACATAAAGCTTAAGCACAAACAGGTCATACCTTTAGTGTGCCAAAAGCAGGTTATCAGAAAAGCAGGGGAAACCAGTACACACACATATTTGTGGCAGTTACAAATGGCATTCAAATTCATAGCCACTTCTCTCATAAGCTGAGTAACAGCCTCCTAGGTAGAACATGCTATGTGGAAGCGACCACGACCACGGAACTGTCACTATAGAACTCCATTACATCAAAAGAGCAATGTATGATCACATACATGCACAGACAAAACATAATTTCAGCATGAACTGAAAAGGATACACTCAGAACTCGTCCTGACAAACTAAAAGGTTGTGGCTTGACATGCAAAGTAGCACCCGGAAGTCTCAATGGAACAATGATTGCCTCTCAGAATAAAATTGGAGAACGTTTTCGTCTAGTATCAGTTTAATTGAACTCATACGAGCCTCTACAAAAACTGTAAATCATATAAGCTCAAATTTGTGTGGTCCTTAAACAGGTTAGATTGGTTACCTCAAGAACCAACTAGCACCAATATTCTCCTTTCTAATTCGGACATCAAGGGAAAGAGAGGGAACTAGATTGAACATCCTTCTCATTCTCATATTGCATTGTAATCAGTACTAAAACCTGTACTGGCCCTTTGTCAGAAACCTATCAACACACCCCTCAAAATAATAAACTGGCAATAGACGCCAACCTAGAAGAGCTTAGACATGCATAATATGAAGGACATCTCCTACCTGCTGAAGTAATAAAAGAAATTGCAGAGAAAAACTGAAACATAGAGAAATTGAAACTGAAGTTTAAGCAGATTTTTAGACAAGGTCCACAGCAGCTGCCTGGATAAGAAAGGTCCAAGGTCACAATCAAGACGACAGAGAGCAGGATGCGTGAGCCCCTTCGCCTGTAGGCACATCATCAGTAATGCCATGTACATATAGGCATGTGCGGTTGATGTATTATGACTCTATGAGAGCACATGTAGGTTGCTTAAAGCTCAGCTCCGGCTCAAGCCTTTGTGGAGGTTAGGACAGATGACGTGTTGCAATAAACTATTATTCCACTCAATCCACCACAAATTTCAAAACTGTCAGACAATGTTTGATCTGAGCTCATTAGATTCATATACACTCTACACATTAATGAACCATTGAGTTCACCAACCATTAGTATTTTAATTCTCATATAATAAAGTGATGTTCCTAATTCTGGGCTGATGATCTTGTGAAAGACTAAGCCCCCAAAGTTGGGCTGTAAAGAGCAAGTGATGAGCTCTACTCAAGAAGGGTCCAAAAATAGACTTGGAGAGTGTTTATTTCTTATGGAAAGCGAAGAAGTGGCAATGTTGATAGCTTGGACAATTATTCACGTCCAGGAGATGGTAATTTTTTGACAGCTTTTGACCTTGTGTTAGACCTCAGAATGGTTACTAGTCTAGTTCTTGTGAAATCCCAGCCAATTACTTCCAAAATTACGAAATAGACAAAGAATAAGACATCCCAGGTTTCACACTTCACAACATGCTCCAGGAAAATTAAAAGACACTCAACACCCAAAGTGAATGTCTGAAGACCAATCCAACAGGTTCGAATTATTAATTAATTAATAAAAAGGTCAGATATCTCTGGAGTAACTTAACTGCTTGTTAAAAAAACTAATAAAAATTAAAAATTAACCGCTTGTTACCTGAAGAATCAACTCATTTGATTCAGTGTCTGCGGTGGCAGACGCATAACCACTCAGTAAGATCCCAGGAATAGCATTTTTTCTAAACAGTAGAGCATCATCTTCATAATTAATCCCCGCATACAACAGCCGAAGAATCCATAGACTATCGTTTCTGTGATTCACAGAGCCAATCTCAGAAACATCACTGAACAACGGAATTTTCTGCAAAAGTGACAGGAACAAGAAGCAGTGAACATCATGCCATTGTAAGTATAGCAGAAGCCAAACAAATTACTGAAAGAGTACAATGACAAAAATCTTAGTTTCGCCAGAAAAACCTTCAAGTCAATCGGAGAAGGCTGTAATAAGAACTTCCTTATGGCTCGATAATGTTCATGGGAAGGATCCAATAACACAACAGAAGCCTCAGCAGCAAAGACAGCCCAGATGGAGGGGATTCTTTGACATGACTTTTCAACGCCGATCCGTAAGTACGATAACAGTAGCTTCAGCATTGTCACTTGCCTTTTGTTTTGAGTACTCTGCAATCAGCAGCAATAGGCAATTTCCAAATTCAAAACAGTGAAATACAAGCAGTACAAACAAAAACCTGTATAACATCAATTGCACCTGGCCTCAGAAGGTTACACCGACATTCATTAAGAATTATAGACAATGACAGATTGGAAAAGAGGAACACACTGCCTTTCTCCAAAATAATTACCATTTTCAAGCAAGTGGAATAAGAATATCTAGCAATTTTACCTTCAATGCAACACTGAATCTCTCAAGAACCTCATAACCCAAATTTCTTATCTTATCTCCAACTGATGCCATGCTCACAAATGCAACAGCAAGCAAACCCAAACCAGCAAACTCCACAGGGTCGAGGTAGCCCATTGACAAGCTGTGAATTGAGAAGGACAAAACAAAGACAGGATCATAAAGTTTAAGTCTTCCTTTTTCCATGCTCCCCTGCATAGCAATCCAATGAAGAAATACACTCAGAACGCTGATACCCAAACCCATAAACTAACCACACAGAAGTTAAACGAGGATGTGAATACCTCTACAGCATATTTTACATGATCATGGTGGCTATGGTCGAAGCAGTGACTCTGGTCATACGCAGTTCTTGAATAAGGATAATAGATAATGGTCTCAATTAATAATTTAGTGTTGATCGGGAGATTATCCCTAAACTGACTCCGCCTGAGCTCTAATTCCATGTCTGCCATATCTTTATCCAACAAATAATTTCCCATTCGGCTTGCTTTTCTAGGAGCCAGGGAGCTTCCCCACAAGTAATCCAGCTCAGCAATTTGTTCCTGACCCATTTCCACAGCAGACTCAATTTCGGTAAGAACCCCAAAAATCTCCATATCAATCTCACCAACTGTGGCACTATATGAAGATAGAAGCAACAAAACTAATTCACTCAGGTTTACACCTAACTCATCTTCAGAAAGTAGACCATCTTGACGAGCTCTTAAGTTAAATAGCAGTCTCAATAACTTGATAACTTCCAGCTGACTGTTGAGTTTTCCAGGTGTGCTCGAGTCCACACTAGGAGTAACAAACGACCTCAAGAAACTAGATATGGGCTTCATAGCTATCCCAGATACGACGTAATCAGACGCGTCACCAACACTAGTGATAGACTGGGACAACTGAGAGTGGCCGAGAAGCAGCTGAAGAATAGGAACAACAGGCAAATCACCATCACATAAAGAACACAAAATACGCCGAAGATTTTCTAAAGTTGTAGGATCCCTGAACCTATGAAGCAGAGCAGTTTTTGCAATCTGGAACACAAAAGGAACAGGATGCATCTGAATCAAGACATTTTTCATCTCCAACATCATTGTACATATGCATCTTAATGTAAAGACTTCGAGGCATCTTAACAGCAAAATGATGGGAGCCTTCTTGTCCCAGTCGTCGACAGCAGATGGAAGTTTCTTTACAATATGTTGCCAAACACATACCAGCATCTCAAGAAACCTCATGCTTAGGGAGTCTTCATTGCTCTTGCCCAAAACAGATTCGCCATTTTCAACATGTATCTTGCTTGATGGACACTTGTTAAAGTCCTTTGCAAACAACAGCATCATACAAAAAGAAATTTTGGCCACTACTCCATTAGTCAATTGTAATAATTGTTCGACTGAATCAATATTTCCGACCTCAAAGTCCAAAAAGCTTCTCACTGCACCAGAACAGGGACAAATCGAGCAAAAAATTTCTAATCTCTTGTTTACATTATCCTCAATTGACATACAGTACAACCTTAACAGATTAACTGCTTTCCCAAGGAGACTGCTACTGAAAAGATCTTCAATCTCCTCTACAGAACAAGGCGAAAAGTCACGATACTCCACCTTGAATACATCTCTGGACACAAAATCTTTCCAGTTATTAAAACCATCAATGAGAAGCTTTGAATAGAAAACAGGGATGATTTCAGTATCCCTGGAGCAGTGTCCTTTGAGCTTTGTTCTAGAAGAGTTCATGTATGATATTGCAGCAGGCAAAAGCATCAGATACTCATCATCCGAAACAGCCCGACAGCTCTCCTGGTCTAAATGTACATTCTGAACAGAAGTTTTCCTCAATATTCCAGAGAGCAAGCAACCAAAAACTGAACAATGTAATGGACTCATCTCAATCAAAATGCTTAATAATTTGGCCTTGATACTGTTAGTGCCATAAACACAATGTGACACTATATTGATGGCAGTGCAAGCTATAACTCGAGACATTTCCATAGCAGAAGAAAGCAGGTCTGGCCTACAAGTCAAGGAGTGAACAACACAAAGAGCTCTAAGGAAGCACGTATCTGCTAGATCGATTTTGCACACAGTTGCCGACTGAAAAACCTTATGATAGATGCTTTGGAATAATGAAACATCAATACTTACTACTCCGTCTAAAGAGAACAAGTTATTGCACTCAACTTCCATTTTTGGCGACTGCAAAAGCTGAGATAACATGTCAAAAGCTCCAGAAGCTATCGAATATGCCAAACATATGGGAGAAACATCGTCGGTCCCCAAAGGCATAGACTCAGAAAGTTCAACTCCAACAAAGATCCAATTAGCTAATTCAAGGAGATCAATTGGTGATATGAACCGCATCATAGCAATAACTGCACATAATATGGGCAACAGAATTCCATTTTTACACTTCAACCAGAGAGTAAACCTACATTTGAAAACTGAAAATAGCCATTGCACCAAAGTCTTGAAAGATTTCGCAATGATATTCTGGCAGTTAGTATAAAGGGATAATGCACATTCCCTGCTACACAGAGCTACCAGGTAATCACAAGTTGTAATCAGCAGCTTGACAGAAAGAAGCTCCAGTTTACAAATTTTTTCTCCACAGCGGCATAGAAGCCCATCTGAGCATTCCTTTAGAATTTCTTCATTAAGCTCATAGTTAACTCTAAAGGGGGATGACAATGCTGCAGTCACTGCAGGGTGAACAAAAATAGTTTTTGCAACCTCTTGACCACAGACAGAGAAAGAGAATGCTGCTTCAGCTGCTGAAGATGCACATTCTACTTTCAGCGAGGACATTAGCCCTAATATGTGCTCTACCAATATAAAACATATTTCAGAGCGCCATTCATGCAGTTCTGATGGTCTTTTTCTATAAGACAACTGTATCTGATGAAACCAGAATAGAACCAGCCGCACCGAAGAAATTAAATGTTCAATGGTTAAGGTAGACACCTTAGCTACAAGCAACTCTTTGATTTCCAAGCGGCGTTCCTGGCCACAGAGGATCAGTGCCGGGAATACTATATGAAAGGGTGCCTCTTTCAGATACGAACCGAAAACAATAGAAGCAGAAGATGGTTTTTCGTTCTTTCTGGACACCTCAGCTGATTCTAGTAAACTCATTTCAAGACTACTAAAAAAAATCTCAGGCCACAGCTCAGAGATGTGTTTCATCACACTGTGATCAAGACCAAAACAGTTCATGACATAGTGATGAAACCCAGGTATTTTTCCAGTAAACACCATAATTGCTGGTAAATTTTTCAGTATGTCACCAGGAGCAGTGCATACTATGGTGAAGTATACCGCTTTAAACAATTCTAAATCATCATTGGCTCCTACGGTCAAGAGGTTGTTCACCTCTGCAAGTGTATCCACAAACGATTCGGTGCCCTCTTGAGTAGATATGTCAGTAGACCAAGTATCACAAGTTTCCTGGCATTGGATACTCCGTGAAAAAAGCATCAATGAGATCAATGGTCTCCATTCACAGAAGAAACTTTCAGCATGAGCTTCTGCAGACTTGCGATTCTCAATTTTCTCAGATATCAATTGATGGATGATAGCTGCTAAACTCCCAGCTTCAACCTAATAAAATAAAGGTCACATGCTAATTTATGAACAAAAGAACAAAAGCCAAGGTACTTGCAATTACCTGGATTTGCAACATATATTTTAATGTGTTACAGATATATAAAGATATCAATGATTTTTCAGGCAACGTGAATGTCCCTGAACCAGCAACAAGCAGCCTCAGGCACTTTTCAAGAATGCAGATAATGAGCGGACTTACACCAACATTTTTGTCTGCCAAAGAGAAGGGCAGTACATCAGAACATTTCTTGCATCAACCAATTTAATAAGCAAATTGCTCGAAGTGCACTCAACAACCTCACTCGATTAACATATAAGAGTAAGAGGTTCGCTAAAAGCAGTAAGAAATCAGCCACTCCTGGTGTGAACTGTGAAGACGGATCAATTTAAGGCTTTAAGCAGAGAAGCACTGTAGATATTTTCATCTTTTTCTCAAAAACCCTACTAATCCATTTCTGGATCAATTTATATTCATCTTTTTGAAAACATAAAAGATACAAAAAGGCATTAAAACACTTGCTTCTCATTGAACAAACATCACTCCCCCCCCCCCCCCCTCCCTCCATTATTGTGCACCGTAAACACAGTAAAAAAGGAGTACAATCTAAATCTATTGCACAATGCGAGTACTTTTGACAAGCTTATCTATGAACTATAAAGAACGCCTAGATATATGAAGACATGATCAATTTAAGCAGAAAAGAACTGTAGATATATTCATCTTTTTCTCAAAACCCTACTAATCCATTTCTGGATCAATCCATATTCACCTTTTTGAATACATAAAAGATACAAAACGGCATTTAAACACTTGCTTCCAATTGAACAAAGATTACTGCCCCCCCCCCTCCCTCCCTTATTGTGTACCGTATACACAGTACGAAGGAGTACGCTCTAAATCTACTGCACTATGCGAGTACTTTTGACAAGCTTATCGATGAACTATAAAGGACGCCTAGATATATGAAGACATATATATGCTCTAGTGTATTAATAGAATAGTAATTCTGCCATTAAGAGATCACAAACTGAAATACACACACTTAAATGCGAAATCACCATTTAAATTCCTCTGCGAATATCCCTATTTATATATGCCTAAGGTCAGCAACCATGTACATAAGATGACAACTTATCTGACCTTTGCCGGTATCCACAATAGAGTATTGCCGCTTCAGAACATCCCAATATTTTACTAAGTTATTGCCCACAGTAGATACAGCGTCGCATAGGAAGGAAACAACTGGCGTAGACAACGACTGAAATGATTTACTCTCCTTGTATCTGGAACAATCATCAGACCCAATATTTCCAGGTAAAAACAAAAACCATGCTCCAATTTCCAATGTGTTGTGGTCAAAGGCACCAGTACTCCTCATTGCTGCTTTTGCCAAAATATATGCATGTTCTCTTATGTCTCGGATCGGCGAGTGTAAAAATAAAACTAGAAAAGACTGCAAATGCTTATAGATTGGAGGCAGCATCGTGCATGAAAGACCCAACTCTGTGGAACAACCAAAGTGTTCTATCAGCATGGACAACAAGGATTGCAGAAGAATATTTGGCAATACTAGTGGATCACTTGGAAGGATTTTCAGGATATCATATGATACTTCCATAACATTAATCAAGGTCCGCTGCGTTGGAAGGTAAATCACAAATCAATCTATGTCAACAACAAGGATAATTCTCAGATATTAAATCATGATATTAAATCATGTGAACTTCGGAACAATTAGAACATGAACTTAGCATGGTATAGGCCTATTTGACTCTCAAAATCTTCTCTGGCATGACTATGAATATAGCTTCAAAATAATACTAATCGTGTTACAAAGAATGGAGAAGTTAGCCCAGTAGAGAGAAGAAAAAACAAAAATGCTAAAAACACATCAATCCTCCCTTTTTCCATTTTTAGTTTTACCTCTTAGTATCAGTTCTCTAAGATCCTTCATGTTAAGCCAACTTCTAATACATTGACAATAAAGCCTTGTGGTTGTTATGGTTCTTAACGAATCAATCTTTCAAATTTTATAATGGAAAAGGATCAAACAATACATGATGGACAAAGTTTCTATTATCAGAGAGCTAACTAAATCAATCGGCTAAAGTTCCTACTATTGGAGAGCAAGATGAACACATACAGCACCCGCACTACCGGAAAACACACAGGCACAAAGAGACATCACAGAAAAGCATTTTGGCCACATTTTCCAACAGGAAGACCCTGGAATGACAAAGAAGCTATATTCAAGCAGAGAGAAAGTTACATGATATATCTTGAGAGCTTCGAGCACTTTACAATGGAATAATACGCCATCTTTATTCACCACGTCTAATGTGAGCAAACTTTCATCTGAACCCCATACTTCGATTAGTACCCTATCATCAATTTTATTACCAAATGGAACCACAATAGCTTCTTCCTCTAATATTTCTCTCTCTTCTGAGAGATTACTCTCACCAGTAAAATTAGGCGCACCAACAAGAATATCCATGTCTTCCTGGTGAGTATCAGTTTTCTGTCTCTTCTTAACAGTGACTTTATGCTTAGCGATGCTATCTGAATCAGCAGCCCTCTTCCGAGAAGACCTATAGTTTTGGTAACTAGTACCAACTGAACTGATCAATGTAAACAAAACTTGGGAGTCAGGAAGCAAAATGCGAACTTCCTCCTGTACTTTCTGCTTGAGAGTAGACAATCTGTTAAGGCTTAAAGCATCTGCAAAGGAGTTGAACAATTTCAAAACCTCCAAAAGGAACCTCAAAGTACCATGTTTGACCACAGGAGCAGAGTGAAGAAGCCCTTTGTTGACTGCTAAACGGGTGAATGGGCGAAGACATACACATTTAAAAATATCTTGGACATCTCCATTCTCAAAGTTCAACAATTCAACAGCTTCCCCGGCAAGGAAATCCCACACAATCCCACCTCTTACTGAAGAAACCACATTTGCAGCCAGAGTAACAGCAGAAGGCCTGCAAAAACTAAATCTTACAACCTATGCTGCTTGTACCAATAACAAATATATCACCAAAGAAACGGGCATTAAGTTTGACTAAAGATAAAAAAAGATGCCTCACCATGTAGTCGACGCTTGATCTTCAAGATTATAAGGGAACTGATCTAAGTAAAGCGAAGCAAGACTTGCCTTCCCATTTACAATTGCCAATAGCAACCTCCTGTGATACTCCACCTCTGTTGCTTTAAGCTTCTTCATCATATCAACAAGCCGCTTGCGATTCCCACTCAACGGAATTGGTTTTCTATTTAGGTCAGGCATAAGCCCATTGGAAGGATCAATGCACACCATATGAAGAACCTCATAAGCGACTTTCGCAGCCAGTGCACCCTCCCCCCTTGCAGAGATGTTAACCAATTGTTCCAGTGTAACACTCCCAAACAAAACACTCCTATTAGGCGTGGGAACCCCCGACTCAGGAGTCAAAACCCTATCACGCAACGTAGACAATATATACACCACAGTGACATCATCATCATTCCCAAGCTTTTGTAAAATCTCAGAAAATATCTCCCTCTGCTGCAAAGTCGACTTAACCAATTCCGGTTTCCCCACCTCCAAAAACGACATAGCCAATTCAACAAATGCCCCCCTAGTCCTAGAAAAATCAACAACAGCCCCAACAAACTCGACAAATGCCCCTCTCTTCTTCCTCTTCTTCTCCACCTTCTTCTCGTAAAACCCTAACTTTTTCGCCACCTCATTAGCTAACAACGACCCACGCCTCACCACACTAGCCAACAACAGCAATGCCGCCTTCTGCCGCTTAGCGTCCTTACCTTTTATCTCCGCATACAAATCCTCCATCTTCTCCTCGACAATTAACTTACTAAAACTATCCAAAACCCGACTAATCGAAACCCTAGCACTATCATGCTTCTTCCTATCATACAAACCCTCAGAATGATTCAAAATTGCGGAAATCAACGACAATATATTCTGGATACCAGCCTTACCTCGCCGGCGATTCCAAGCTTCTACAAGCTCCGAAACCTTCGGCGATAATTTCACATACTGCCACAGCAATTCCCCCCCGGAACTGCCTCTTAGAAGCTTCTTGAACTCCTTGCAACCGTCCAAACACAGCTCGAGCTCAGCCGAGTTGATATTCCGCAGTAATTGCATAATTTTCGCCTCGAAAGCCGGGTTCGACTCGAAATTAGGTAACATATCTTCACGCAAAACTGGAAAAAAGCGGGAAAAGTTCTGTGTATTAGAGAGGGAAGGGGAAATAGATGGGGTAGAAAAAAGGGGGAAGTGTGAACAAGAAGACTTACCTTCGTCGTTTTCTTCGTGTTCATCAGCAATGACTTCTTTGTCGTCATGCGGTGGCGACGGCGGCGACGTACGGCGGCGGTTTTTGTCGGAAACCATGATAGAAATCCGGCAATACAAATAAAAGGGTTTTGGAAGGGTTTTATTACTTCGTAGTTCCTACTTCCTAGTTCCTACTGAATGTTATAATGGCATATACAGCGGAAAATGGTACACATACAATGGGTGCTCGTTTGGTTGCATACGAGAATTCAGAATATCCATGAAATTTTACTTCACATGTTGTCTCAAAACTGTTTGGTTGCATGTAGAAATTACCAATTACCAGGGGGGGTTAGGTAACCCAATTCCTCCATTTTGTAGGAATTAGAAATTTCCATGATTTCTCAATTCCCATGATTTTAGACAACCAAACAACTCCAAAAAATTTAATTCACAGGATTTCTAAATTCTCATGATTTTGAGTGGCAACCAAACGACCATTGGGTGTATGAGTAATTTCATACACTAATATACGTCAATCCCTTATTAGCCCATTTCAGGAAAAAAAAAAATTCCAAATTTAAATATTTTACTCAATATTTTTCATTCAAAATTATTAAAAATATTAATTCAAATTCTATTTTTCTTTTATCTTTTCTTTTATTGTAAATTGTTACAAAAACCCCAAAAAAAAATTCACTTTTTCTCTCTACTTATTTTTTTTTTAGATTCAACCTCTCTCTTCTCTAATATTCTTCCTACTTATTATATTCTCCTCTACCCAAAATGAATTGAACATAGAAATTTCAAAATACAACAACCAAATGAATCTTCTACATGTTGAAGAATTGTTAATGTATTTATTTATGAGTTGAAATTAGTCGATAATATCTAAGGAATTAATTTTACTACAATTGCATTTGGTATTGCATTGAACCTAGGTAGTTTTTTTAAAATTGGGTTTTATACAAAGATTAAAGATGAAGGTTGAGATGATTATGAGGTGAAGAAAATGAAGATTAATAAGATGGAGAAAAGGGTGATTATGGGTTAAATTTACATGGAGACTTGTTAATTTTAAGTTTAATTTACATGAGAGTAGTTAGTTTACTTTTAATTTTGATTGTTTGTATTTGAAACTAAATTAAGAAATCTGCATATTAGACAATGGTTGAATTTGAATATGAAAATGAATTTGAAGATGAACACGAATAGGAAGATGAATAGTTGTCCCCCCTTTGATACAATATTGTATCAGACGATACTGTTAATTAATTTTCGTTTTCTAGTCCAAATCTGTAGGTTTTACTCGTTAATCTAGACTAGAAAAATTCTTACTTCACTCAATTGTCTCTTCCTCACGCTTCCCCACTTTATGAACACATTCAGCATGTAAGAAACAATAAATATATCATTGATACTAACTAGAACTCAACGACACATTATTATTATTGTAATGTAGTTGCCATTACATAATCTGAACTACTTTTGTATAATAATAATTCCTAGTTTCAACTAATAAGTCACCCTGAAATTAATTCATATCAGCCCTATAAACCCTACTAACATTAGCCTGAGAGGACTAGCTCGTACTTTATTTCGCTCCAAACTAGGGACATCTATGAAGAACATTACATCAGTTTTTCCATCTACACAAAAATCAATTACAAATTATACCACTACGATGTAGCTCTGACTTCGCTGGTTGATTTACTCGGATAGAGTCGATCTCACGTTTGAAAATAAAGTAATTACAATGGGCAAATTTCTTTTTTTTTCTTTTTGTTGCAAGAAGTAATTAACTTAAATTAGAGTTGTGATAATGATATTGAATTGGATTTGTTGTTCTGGTATATTTAACTATTACATAACTTTACACAATAAGGCAGACACTCCTAATATGTAATACCCTAGATTTCAGAGGAAGTTTATAAGAGATTAAAGACTCATATGAGTGCTAAAAGGATTGATAGTGCTACTCATACCAACAAAGTCGACTTTCCTTTTAGGAAGCCCATGTGATAAGAACTCCAAAGTTAAGCGTGCTTGACTGAGAGTAATTTAAGGATGGGTGACCTCCTGAGAAGTTTCCCAGGGTGCGCATGAGTGAGCTCAAAATGCGCTGAGAGGACCCGTGTTGGTCTGTGAGGTCAGCCCACAGCCTGACAAGCTGGCATAGGTGACTACTCTTGGCTCAGGCGATGAGTCGGGATGTTACATAATAAATCTATACTACTCCTACCATGAATCGAACATTCCCAACAAACACTATATATCTTGATACACTAATCGGCAACACATTAACAAGTAGAAAGTAGCATTTTGACAGGGTCAAACTGTTTCTTTACCTGTTTGGCTAACATTTTGAAAGTAGCATTTTAGGTAGTAGTTGTCATTTTAGGTAACATTTGAGAAATGCTTTCCAAAGTCCCGTTTTGACTTTTTGAGTAAAAGAACTAACATTTCTATATTATTTTTCTATGTATAATATAGTTTTGATCACTCAACAGCTACTTCTACCAAACACGTCTAACATCAACTATTACTTTTAGAGCTACAGCTACGTGGTACTCAAACAGCTAGTGCAACCCAATAGAACCAACGTATATATCCTACTACAAAATAAATTGTTAATGTTTTAATTATGATGTTATATACTTCCTAAGTTTCAAAGATATTTTCCTTTTTCTATTTGCAGTTTCGAAGTGTCATGTAGAGAGGTACTTTTATATTAAATGAATCATTTACTTATTACAAAAATTAGTACATATTATTTTTTTGCAATGCATTTTACCAATTCCATTTGATTTACGACAAATGGATCTTCCATTTAGTCTACAAGTAGTCCCTAATATGACAACTTAAAACTGTAAAAATAAAGAAGAAAATATCTTTCAATCGAAGAGAGTAATTGCAATTATATTTCGACAATCAACAACACATTGTCCATCAGGTTCTTTGGAATTCCCATCATCATAGAACTGGAGGAGTTTTTCAATCTTATCATTTATCACTTCTTCTAAGTAGATGAGTTGGTAGGTTTCTCAGACCCCCTTCCGGCTAAGAGTGTTAATCAAATAATCACTCTCATTCACATTGATGTTAATAAAATCATTAGCCTCCTCATCGCCAACAATTGGTACCACATATAGTTCCGATCCTGCAACGCAACAAAAGAAAAGTTAGACTTGTTGTACGTATTTATATAATTACACTCGCTTCATTGCAGGTGATTATCTTAAATACAAAACGATGAAATAGTTTAAGGTATACCATTGAAAATGTCATAATCAGACATGTTGGTACCAATAACCAATTGTAGCTAGGATTTGGTTATCAGGAGATATACATGGTGCAAAGAAAAAAAAAATATTCTATGTATACAATGATATTTATAGGCTAACAAAAGAATCAAGTGGCATGACGAGAGTGATTTCTTTTAGTTAAATTACACATCATTAGCCTACGTGAGTACATGTCACTCCAAGATTAGTTTAGGTCAACACAATCTTTTAAGTTGTGTTCTTTATCATTTGAAAACATTTCAACTTCCTCGAAATTAATTTTCTTAAATTTCATTAATCAAATCACTATTTACCATCATTATTCATCCTAATAATGGTACTAAACTTAGTGTGTCTGGGTTTTTTGTTTGTCAATTTTCAGTGCGGATCAGTTGTCCCATTTTCCTATCCTACTTCATGCACCCCCTCCAATCACGTGATAGCATTTCATTATTTTATCTTTAAAATTTTATATTTTCTAGAAAGATTTATTAAATGTTAGCACGTGATTTGAGGAGTACATGGAGTGGGATCGGAAAATGGGACATGTGAACCGCATTGGTGTAACACCTCGGCTCATCGTCTGAGCCGAGAGTAGTCACCTATGGTAGCTTGACAGGATGTGGGCTGACCTCACAGACCAACACGGGTCCTTTCGGCGCATTTTTACCTCACTCATGCGCACCATGGAGAAACTTCCCAAGAGGTTACCCATCCTGAAATTTCTCTCAGTCAAGCACACTTAACTTTGGAGTTCTTATCACATGGGCTTCCTAAAAGGAAAGTCGACTTTGTTGGTATGAGTAGCACTGTCAATCCTTTTATGCACCTCATATGAGCCCTTAATTTCTCAGGAACCTTCTCTGAAATCTGGGGTATTACAATTGGTCAATTTTTCAGTTACATGTTTGTTGAAAAGATTTATATATATACCTTGGTTATTTGTTGATTTTAGTGAGAAAAATATGCATGGCACAAATATGTGACATGTTAAGAGAGAAAAGTTAGGCTAGAAGACTACTGTAACATTGGTATTAGAGCGATTTGATCCATTCGAATCAAGTTCTAATAAATTGAAATCTTATAGCTTGAATTGATGGGGACTTTCGTGGAGGATCAATGGCAGCAACAATTCCTTGTCTTAGCATCAACGTTGCAGTCATTGATGGAGGATTCAAAGAATATTCCGGATTCATTAGGCAAGCCCTGTGATGTAATGATCAATTTGTCGCGGCAGAATCAGATTGACAATCATGATCAATCCGATGGATCAACGATGGAGCAACATGAATACGTATGTTCAAGAATACAAGCTTCCTGATGAAGTTGAAATTGTGGTGCCAAGAATAACGTCAGATGAGGCTGAAATTGTGGAGGGTTCAAGCTGTCACCACAAGAAGATCAGAAACAATGTCAATTACCTAACCGTTGACATTGAACCTGCCAGCAAACTGAAGCTTGCAATTGAAGCTTTACATGAGAATTTGTCTGCGTTTTTGGAAACTTCGCACGAAGACACAATGGCCAAGTATGGAGATTTACAAGAAAATCTAGATGAAATTGATGGATTTGCAGAAGAAATTCTTGAAGAAAACCCAACAAGAAAATAGAAATTAGCTGTGGAAGCTCTCTCCAATCCAATGCTTTGGCTCAGAAAGTCATCAAGAATCAATCTTGATAAGAAGTTTGTTAGGATCACAATGATAGGGAATCCAAATAGGGTTGCATCTTCACAGGAGCACCCACCTGTTTTTTCTGAAAATTCTCAAGAAATCCTAATTGAAGATTTAGCAGAAAGTCTTGTCTCTATTCATGAAGTTTTACCAGAATATCCGCAAATCAATATTACTGAACCTTTAAAAAAATCCATTCATTGATGTTGCTTATTGCTCAAGAGTGATGTGTGTTGTAGAAACAAGATGGAATTTCGATCCAGGAGGCACTACACTGTTTCTTGAAGAGTTGAGGTCAAGTCTCAATCAAGGACTCGGAAGGCAAGCTTAAGTTGTTGTAGGGAGTTGAGAGCAAGTCGACTTTGAAGTAGTGGGAAGGATTTACCGATCTTGAAGCCACTTGGGAGAATGGTGAAGAGTTTAAGAAACAATTTTATGGTTTTGCAGCAAATATCCTATCATTAGAGAGTTGAGGGCAACTCATATTTCAAGAAGGAGGATTGATACATGGACTAACTAGCAAATTAGTTAAATTGTAGCTTAGGTTGTTAGCTATTTGGGTATAAACACCCATTTCGCTGTATTCATCTTAATCAATCAATCATAATAATAATTCTCTCTGCCTCAATCTTCATCTTCAAGCTTTTCGGTTACAAGCGATTGAGCTCTGCTCCCATTCTCCTTGTTCTATCTTCCTATTCATCTTCTTCATTCTTCAATCTCTATTGTATTTTCTTCGATACTCATCATCTTCATTAATGCGCGCAGCTCAGTCCTGTGCTAGAATTATAGTAGAAGGCTTTATAGTAGAATGCCTTCTATCTGTAACATCGTTGGAATGGGGAACCTTAGACTCCTTACTTCTTGTGACCGCACATCACACCAACGCAATTTGTGATTGTTTAGAAACAAAGACACAAGAGGGGTCGTGGTACGTGTGCTCGCATGCACGCCGACCACCCATAAAGGCAAGGTGGGGTCAGTTTTCGAGACACTTCCGATAAGCCGTCGGAAAAATACAAAACCTACTTCTTTCCATACTCCACCATTATGCTCCTCCAGGTCCGTGCGTAGCTTAAGATTCATCATTCGAAGCCGTCCATATTCATGTCGGTTCTGTTTTTATTGCTAGAAGTCGTTCTTGAGATTTTGATAGCATCCACCTGTGCGTATGCGTCCATATATAAGAGACGATACACACCAATTTTCAGTACGTATATTAGTTATCTATATATATACTATACCGTAATTTAAACTAAACGCTAATAATATAAAAAAAAAAAATACGTGGTGCGTGCATGCATGCAGATGAGTTCAGACTCGTACGTATGTCTTTTGTGCATTCCTCGCTTTGTTTGGGATTCTTAGCCGAGAGAGGCCAAGTCAGGGTTCTGAGTGTAGTGCTATTAATAGTAGCAGTAGTAACAATGAAGGGATCGAATTCCCGAACCATGGAGTTATTGTAGATAATTAAAATGATAGGAAAGATTGATTTTATTACTTACAGAACTTTGTTTATATACTGATTGTACAAGGATATGTCAAACGGCAAGAATATGAAAATATTGCAAAGAATAATTTACTACCTAAGTTAGAGGCTATTGACAGTAACAAGATAATCTAAAAGAGTACAAGATACTGGTGCATATAATTAGGCCACGTTTAAGGCAAGGAGCAAGATCATGGAGTGATATTGTGATCATCTGATGATTCGGAAGGATTTCCTTCCTTAATACGCCCCCGCAAGATGGACGACCGTGGGAGAAGTCCGATCTTGGATAGTAACTGTTGGAGTCGGGCTTTTGGTAAGGGCTTGGTTAAAACATCAGCCAACTGATCATCGCCCGAAATGTGTGTTACTCGTAAAGTGCCATCCGTAACCCGTTCTCTTACAAAGTGGAAATCAAGAGCTAGGTGTTTCATTCGGGAGTGGAAAATAGGATTAGCGGAGTAGTGTGTAGCTCCAAGGTTATCGCAGTATACGGCGGGTGTTGTTGTAGATGAGAACCCGAGCTCCTGGAGTAAGGAGTGAAGCCATATGACTTCGGCTGTAGTAGCTGCAACAGCACGGAATTCAGCCTCTGTAATGGGGCCCCGAAGTAGAAGCTTCCCCGAAGAGCGCTCCTTAACATGAAAACAATTTGAAAGAAATTCAATTAGTACGTCATTATCATGACAAAATTGCGAAATTGACAAAATATTTCGAGAAATTGTAGGAACATATAAAACGTTAGAAATTGTGTATGTTTTGTTAGGAAAACAGATTTGGAATGAACCAACATGAGATATAGGTAGAGACGAACCATCACCAATCACAAGTTCCTCGGTACCATCATACGGGGCATGAAGCGAGAGATTTTAGAGGTCATTGGTGACATGGTGCGAGGCACCACTGTCCAGCAGCCACGCCGAGGACATGGGGAGATTAGCGGAAGCCGTGTGGGCTTGAGGAGCACGGCCATTGGTTTGGCGAGCGCTGGGAGAGCGAGTGACAGGGACTGTGATGTGAGGAAAAAGTTGCTTAAAGACAGGACATTGAGAGAGGTAGTGGCCCTTGGTGCGACACCACTGGCAGCTGCCTTGGTAGGGCTTTCGGGGAGAGCCCTGGGGCATAGGCAGGATGCCATCTGAGCGTGGGAAGGAGGAAGCAGCACGCACAGTTGTAGCATGGGCAATTGCGGGACGACACGGGTTGGGATTGGGTTCATCTTTGATACTCAGTTCTTTGTTAATGAGCTTTTCATGAAGATCAATAAAAGAGATGGGATTGTCACGGGCATTAACAGCATCAATGACAGATTTGTAGGCATCAGCATTTAGACCACGAAAGACAATGTCAGTGACGTCTTCTTGATCAAGGGGCTTGCCGAGGGCAGCGAGTTCATCAACAGAAACTTTTATGGCCTGCATATAATCAGTCACAGTAGCATAGGATGTCATCGAGATGTTACGAAGACGGCTACGGACTTGATTTAAGTGACCACGGGATCGACTGGAGTAAGTGGATGCCAAAATAGTCCACGCATCTTGAGTGGTGCGAGCCTCTGTGAGGAGGGGGACCAGATTAGCTTGAAGAGTACCGACAATGGCACCAAACAAGAGACGATCCTGTCGATACCAAGCCGTATAGGCTGGATTGACAGTATCAGCATCATTAACAAGAATGGTTTGAGGGGGGGAGGGAAATGTACCATCTACATAGCGTAGAAGATCCAGGCCATCGAGGAGAGCCTCGACCTGGGTCTTCCAAGCGAGATAGTTTGCTGGGGTGAGCTTGAGAGAGCTCGGGAAAGTGACCACAGTAGGAACAGAGAGGGGGGTACCTTGCTGAATGACAATAGGAATAGCATCGTCGGTCGCCATGGAAAACAGAGAAAAGAAAGAAAAACAGAGTACAAAGAAGAGAAGAAAAAAATGAGAGAGAGGATCGGTATTAGGCAGATACCATGTAGATAATTAAAATGATAGGAAAGATTGATTTTATTACTTACAGAACTTTGTTTATATACTGATTGTACAAGGATATGTCAAACGGCAAGAATATGAAAATATTGCAAAGAATAATTTACTACCTAAGTTAGAGGCTATTGACAGTAACAAGATAATCTAAAAGAGTACAAGATACTGGTGCATATAATTAGGCCACGTTTAAGGCAAGGAGCAAGATCATGGAGTGATATTGTGATCATCTGATGATTCGGAAGGATTTCCTTCCTTAATAGTTATACCTAAAGTATAGCTTCTTGTTGCAAACCACACATAAACTGCCTTCGATCGGACCATTAAAGTCTCCCGGGGGAGCGCTAAATAATATTTGAGACGATGGCAACGCTGCTACTACAAGGCCGATTTCTAACCATTGCCTCGACACGGAATAGAAAACATGTTGGGAAATGATGTGACTTGGTCACAGTTTCTCGACGTGGTGTGATACTAGTATGATGAGGCAAGTAGCGTAGATGTGTGATGCTAAAAACAGTAGTAAACGACTACTTGCCATGGGTGGTGACGAGTAGTCGGTGTTGGAACGGATTCGGGCAACTTCGGGGGCATGGCAGAGGAAGGCGGCTAGTAGCCAGTCAAACTGACGACTAGCTGGTGCCTTCTGTTTTCTGATTCTGGAAGGCTGTGTTTTGGGCAGCAGTAGGCGACGACAAGCCGGTGCCTACTGACGACTAGCCGGCTGTGTCGGCTAATATTCTACGCGGGTTATATTTGCTCCGTTTGACTTACCTTGTTGTGATTATTGTTTAATTAGGTCTTTGTTACGAGAATTAATATATAAAACCCCTCTAACCTAGCCTCAATTCTTCAAGGGAGAAATTAGAGAGAATCAAATTAGAGTTTTTTAAGAGAGCAGATCTTGAAAAACTCAGATCATCTTTTGCGTATCTGTAATCTCCGGAACATAGTGAAGTGATTCAAGACCCCTGTGGACGTAGCTATCACATTGATAGTGAACCACGTAAATTCTTGTGTGTTCTTTATTGTTTTGTGTTCATCGTTTCACACGCTTCCGCACAACAAAACAAGCAACTCTAAACGACTTGCATGCACGCCACTTCGAGGATGTTTGATAATCACAACTCTAAAATTGTAATTACGGTCAATGTAGTAGGGTTCTTGACAAATCAATCTTGCAGTGGAAGACTCTTGTTCAAGTGGAGGGGATGCTGGAAGCCTGGAAGAATAAGCCATTCCATTGCAGATGGTGTATTCTTTTTATTGTGATTGGCCTATTCTACTATTGGTATTATTGTAGCACAAAATCAAGTCTTTGAACGTTGTGGCTACCTCCACATGATCATAAGGTAGAAATCCACATGATCATATTGTAGAAATTTCAGGGTAATATTCGGCGACACCAACTCGCCCTTGTCGTCGAAAATAATTTAGTTAATGTCTTTGTTCTTCATCCTAAGCATGATGGTCTTCCCTCCAATTCTGGCTCCGACATCAATAATACTGGTCCTTTTATGATTAAGGTAGAAAATAGAAAAGGTAGATTGGTTATCAGCCTCAGCCACTGTCTCGAGACGCACTTGCACAAGTGTACTGCTTTACATGGAAGCCTACGCAAGATGTACGTCAATACATTATCCAGTAGTTTCTCAATTTGAAAACGATGATGATGACCACTGCAACATCTATTCCTACCACATAAATTTCATGTTTACCATAACACCGTGCTTAAACTCATTGTGGGTTTGAGCGCAATTTATATCGTGGTCGCGGGACCCAACTTCCCAGGGGCAAAATTGTAATTTGGGATTAAAAAAAGAGTTTCTCACCCTTTCTTTGTTTCATTGCTTCCCGTGTTTCTCACTTGTCTCTCTAGCTATTCCCCCTCTCCTCCCCTTCCCTTCCCCACTTACTTTGCGCACGACAACAACCACCTCTGGCTTCCCTTCCCGCCGCTGCACCTTCACTGTCGCCCTACCATGGCGCCACCAGCTTATGGATATCCATCGCTTGTGTCATGGATCTTGATCAAGTAAGTTATGGATATTTTTGGATTGTGTCATGGATCTTGATTTCCAAAATAAATATCTATAAGATGATTAAGATCCATGTATAAGAGTGATATCCATGGTTTTGATGTTAAACATAATCATTTTCTTTTATTTTTAAAATAAAAAAATAATTGTTTTCTGTTACAGGGACTTAGGAGCAAATGGATATTAGCTCAGGGGTCGATTAATTAGAAATGCAAGTTGTCAAAATTCAGTTAGAGAATTTGTTACAGAATTGGGTATAAAATCCCCAAACTTGTGTAATAAGGAGGACATGGAATAATAACACAAAATTCTTCCTAATTTCTCTGTCTCTATCTTCTTCCTCACTCTTTTCTGTTACTCTTCGAATATCTTCTTCTTCACACTTATCCTTCAAATCCTTCAATTCTCTTCTGCAAGTCTCCATTAATTGTCTCAATTACAGCTTCAATCTACAGAGCTGTAACACTGGTATCACCCGCTCGATCCTGACAACGTAGCTTCCCCAACACGCTGGCTCGAATCCGACACCAGGCGTATCAATCTCAACAGCCAACACCGAGAAATATGACGGAGACGGACCAGATAGCACAACTTCGCGCTGAAGTTACTCGATTGACCACCAACCAAGCTCAATTACAGGCACAAATGGTCGCCAATCAGAATCAGTTGCAATCGCAATTACAGACTCAATTTGCTCAGATTTTGGCCCAAATGCAGCAGAACACCAACAATAGGAGTGGAGCTGGTACATCTGCTGGTGGAGGACATGACGTTAATCAGGAGAATGGAGTTCGGAACTTCGGAATCACGCCGAAAGTCCAATTCCCTGAATTTGACGGATCGGAGGTAACGTCTTGGATACGAAAATGTGAGAAATATTTTTCATTGTGTAAAATTCCTGATAATCAGAAGATTGATATTGCTTGCTTAAACATGGCTGGGAAAGCCGAAGTTTGGACCTCTAGCTATTTGGCAGTGAATAATGCAGTGAGTTGGACTGAATTTGTGGTAGCTTTAACCTCACGCTTTCGTGATGAGATGAGTTATAATGTTGTAGAGAAGTTTAACAAGTTAGCTCAAATTGGCTCGCTGGATGGTTACATTGATGAATTTGAACGACTTAAAGGTTTAATGAAGCTTAGGAATCCATTGTTGCCTGATAATTACTTCTTAGACAGTTTTGTCAGTGGACTTAAGCCTGCCATCAAACCTTTTGTTCGCGCTTTCAAACCTCCGACGATGGCTGACGCTATTGATTTTGCTAGATGCCAGGAAGAATCTGTAAATGCCACTGTTAGACCTGCTCCTAAGCCTGCATTCTCTGCAAAGGCTGTTCCAAACTATACCTATCAGGGCATCCTGCCAACACCCCCAACTACAACTCTCAAAAACCCTGCTATCACCTTTCCTACTAAGCCTGGACAACCCAACTATATATCTGCCAGTGACAGAGCCGCTAAAATAGCAAAGGGAGAATGCTATTACTGTGATGAACCTTACACCAGGGGTCATAAGTGCAGGTTCAGGGAGAAACAGGTGTTTATGGTGGAAGTGGAAGGAGAGGAGGCTGAATTTGAGTCGGGGGATGCATCTGAAGGGCTGATAGACGAACCACTAATATCTGTCAATGCCCTATCAGGAAATCAAGGGTTTCAGACAATGAAGGTGGTTGGTTTTGTCCACAGGAAGCCTGTACACATATTGATTGATTCTGGTAGCACTCACAACTTTATGGATACCAAAGTGGCAGAAAAATTGGGATGTGTCATTGAGAAGATTCCACAGCAAGCTGTCTCTGTAGCTGATGGTAACCAGCCACCTTGCATGAGCATTACTAAGGATTTTTCTTGGGAAATGAACCATAGGAAGTTCACTTTGGATGCTTTACTGATTCCTTTGGGGGGATGTGATATGGTATTGGGAGTTCAATGGTTGAGTACTTTGGGGTCAGTGAAATGGGATTTCAAAAACATGGTTATGCAGTTTGAAATGGCAGGTCATACTGTGACACTCAAAGGAGTTCCTGCTCAAAGAATTAAAATGATCCAAGGGTCATCAGCTAGTAAATGTGTCTCAAATGCTACTCAACTTTGTTTTCTACAGCTGGTGGGGGATGAAAATTCTGATTTTCAGATCAGCTGTAATGTCACATCAACCAGCCCTGACCAATATCCACCTAAACTGCAAGTGTTGCTTGACAGATATGATTGTTTGTTTAAGGAACCTGACTCTTTGCCACCAGCTAGAGGAATATTTGATCACAAAATACCTTTGGAGCACAATGCAAATCCTGTCAACATAAGACCCTACAGGTATCCAACTAACAAAAGAGACATCATTGAGAAGTTAATCCAGGATATGTTGGATGCTGGCATTGTTAGAGACAGTACTAGTCCATTTGCTTCACCTGTTGTTTTGGTAGGAAAGAAGGACGGGTCTTGGAGGTTATGTGTTGACTACAGGGAATTAAATAAGAGAACTGTTAAGGACAAGTTTCCTATACCAGTTATGGATGAATTGATAGATGAGCTGGCTGGTGCAACAGTGTTTACTAAGTTGGATTTGAGGGCTGGGTATCATCAGTTGAGGATGCACTCTACAGATGTCTATAAGACTGCTTTCAAAACTCATAGTGGGCATTATGAGTTCTTAGTTATGCCCTTCGGGCTGACTAATGCTCCGGCCTCATTTCAGAGTTGGATGAATAGTGTATTCAAACCTTTGCTCAGAACATGTGTTTTGGTGTTTTTTGATGATATACTGATCTACAGTAAAGACCATGAAGAGCATTGGAGGAATCTGAACTCAGTATTTCAATTGATGGAGCAACACAAAATGTATGCCAAGCTCTCCAAATGTGCTTTTGCCATGGAGAGAGTGGAGTATTTGGGGCATTTTATTTCAGGAAAAGGAGTGGAGACAAATCCCAAAAAGATCAAGGCAGTCTCTGACTGGCCTGTACTCAAATCCACAAAAGATGTCAGAAGTTTCTTGGGCTTAGCAGGCTATTACAGGAAATTTGTGAGGAATTATGTTGTTATCAGTAGACCCCTCACAGATTTGCTTAAGAAGGGAGCTTTCGAGTGGAACCAAGAGGCTGACAAAGCTTTTCAGGATCTAAAAGTAGCATTAACAACAACTCCTGTTTTGGCTGTACCTGATTTTTCCAAAAAATTTGTGGTTGAAACTGATGCTTCAAATGAGGGAATTGGGGCTGTGTTGATGCAGGAGGGCCATCCTTTATCTTACATAAGCAGGTCTTTGGGTCCTAAGTGGCAGAAGCTCTCTGTGTATGAGAAAGAGTTGATGGCTATGGTATTTGCTGTACAGAAGTGGGAACAATATTTATCCAGTAACCATTTCATAATCAAGACAGATCAGAAGAGTTTGAAATGGCTTCTGCAGCAAAAGATCTCTACACCTTTCCAGCAATTTTGGTTGTCCAAGCTAATGGGGTTTGATTATGAGATACAGTATAGATGTGGAAAGGAGAATTTGGCTGCAGATGCACTTTCCAGGGTTCAAGGTGCTGAAATCATAAGTATGGCTATATCCCTGGTAAGTTCAGACTTGGAGCAGAAGATTAAACTCAGCTATGCCACTGATTCTGCTATCCAAGTGATTCTGCAGAAATTACAACAGGGACTATCAGTTCCTAAGTATAGTCTGCAGGATGACTTGCTAAGGAAACAAGGCAAGGTCTACATTGGAAAGGATGATCAACTAAGGAAAGAAATTCTGAAATGGCATCATTCATCAGGAGAGGCTGGACACAGTGGAAGAGATGCTACTTTGAGAAGAATCAAAGCCTTGTTTCATTGGAAAGGGATGACTAAGGATGTCAGTGCCTTTATAAGGGAGTGTTTGGTGTGCCAAGCAGCCAAAGGAGAAAATGTAGCATATCCGGGGCTGTTACAACCATTACCAATTCCTGAGGAGGTATGGGTGGACATTAGTATGGATTTTATCACAGGTTTACCAAAATCCCAGGGCAAAGATGTTATAATGGTGGTGGTAGATAGACTGAGTAAAGCAACTCATTTCATACCATTATCTCATCCATATACTGCTGTAGAAGTGGCACAGGCTTATTTGGATAATGTTTTTAAGCTGCATGGTTGGCCTAAAAGCATTGTCAGTGATAGGGACACAGTTTTCTTGAGCCAATTCTGGAAATCCCTCTTCACTTTACATGAGACAGAGCTTAAGATGTCATCTGCTTATTATCCTCAATCAGATGGCCAGACTGAGGTGGTGAATAGGAGTGTGGAAATGTATTTAAGGTGTATGTGTGGTGAAAATGCTAAAACCTGGAGCATGTGGATGCCGCTAGCTGAGTGGTGGTTTAACACACATTATCACACAGCTACAGGGCTAACTCCTTATGAGGTTGTTTACAGTCAAAAACCTCCGTTGCACTTACCTTACTTACATGGTGAATCTAAGGTGGACAAGGTTGACAAGTCCTTGCAAAGGAGGGAGGCCATGATCTCCAATCTTAGGCAGAATTTGTTGAGGGCTCAGGAAAGGATGAAGATGCAAGCCGATAAGCATAGAACTGAGAGATCTTATCAGGTTGGGGATTGGGTATGGTTAAAGCTACAACCATATAGACAGCATTCAGTGCAGGAAAGGAGGAATCAGAAGCTGGCCAACAAGTTTTATGGTCCTTTCCAGATTTCTGCTGTAGTCGGACAGGTGGCTTACCAGTTAAAACTCCCTGCCTCTTCTAAGATTCATGATGTTTTCCATGTGTCTCAGCTCAAATCATTCTATGGAACTCTACCAGCTGCAACACACATTCCACCCTGGTTCCAAAATCAATCATCCAACCATGTTCCAATTCCTGCTGCTGTGCTGGAACAGAGGTCTGTCAAGGTCAGGGGGAAGATTCAGAAACAATTCTTAGTGAGTTGGGAAGGGTTCACTGATATTGAAGCGACTTGGGAAAATGCTGAGGAGTTTGTTACGCAATTTCCTGGGATTGCAGCTCGATTCTTACCAATAGAGAGTTGAGGGCAACTCTGATTTCAAGAAGGGAGGATTGTTACAGGGACTTAGGAGCAAATGGATATTAGCTCAGGGGTCGATTAATTAGAAATGCAAGTTGTCAAAATTCAGTTAGAGAATTTGTTACAGAATTGGGTATAAAATCCCCAAACTTGTGTAATAAGGAGGACATGGAATAATAACACAAAATCCTTCCTAATTTCTCTGTCTCTATCTTCTTCCTCACTCTTTTCTGTTACTCTTCAAATATCTTCTTCTTCACACTTATCCTTCAAATCCTTCAATTCTCTTCTGCAAGTCTCCATTAATTGTCTCAATTACAGCTTCAATCTACAGAGCTGTAACATTTTCCTTTAAAATATCAATGAATTTCGAAAAGGAAAAAAATGAAGATTTTTTGGGCATGTGTTGCTGGTTTTAGTGGCCGAAAACTTCGTTCTTTTTTTTCCGGAAGTGTTGGTGGTGGTGCACCACTCGTCTCAATGGCGGCAATGGTGGTGTCGGCGCTTATCAACGGTGGCAATTGGATGAGAAATACGGATCCATGCGTTTTAGTGGTAAGATCCATAAACTTACTCCTTAAAATCCATGGAGTCTAATGATAAGATCCATGGAATGTAAGTTGGACACCCTCACCATTGGCGGTTGGTAGGTTGGTGGTGGTCGTGGTTGTGGTTGGGTAAGGTGGGGAGGAGGTGCTTGCGAGGAGAGAGAAACCGGTGAGGTTGATGATGGGAAAATGTTTTTAATTTCTTTTTTTTTGTCCAATGATAACGTGTCATGTGTCTCGGACCAGAGTGCTACCCGTGGTCCGTGGACCATAGTATAACAACTGGGGTTCGAAAAGTTATACTCCGTAGTACATAGTCTTACTCATTTTTTTTCTTTTTATAGTAATCATCGGATTATCTGAATAGCCCTAATTTCTTTTTAGTGCAAAACCTTGATCTTAGACATGCGCTTCATCGAGAGAAAAAAAAACCTTTTGTCTATCTTAATCGACAATTTTTTTAACACCAAATTACTACAAAAAATGGAATAATATTGTCGTATTATCGTATACATCATCTTTGTAATTTGAATTTTGAAAATTCGACATAATTTCACAACTCCAAATATATATATGCCACTTAGACATACTATTTTGAGAGAAGAAAAAGGTAGCCGACGGATTAATGAGAGGAGATACAGTTCGGCAAAAATCGTGCTGAAACAACCCCATATAAGCTTCAATGCACGTTTTACGTTTTACGTTTTATACCTATCTTATTTTTAGGAATGATGTATCACTTGACGAAACAGTTTTAATCAAGTTTAGACAAATATTAATGAAGGTTTGCATGTGATTATAAATTAATTAGTGCAAATCTTCGTAAAGAAAATCTGACAACAAATTAAAGCATAGTGGTGGAAGAATGAGCAAATGCTCCTCTGCATGCCAGCCATTTGGACCTTTCCACATATAAAAAAATGGGTTTCTCATAATAGCTGTATGATTTTTGGGAGGCCCGAAAACACAGCTTGTCTTACTCCTCCCTTGTGCACCCTCAACCCCCCACATGCCCTTAATCTGACTAATCATACACTTAATTCTTATTGGAAATAACTTATCAAAATATAATTACACACTTATATATAATTTGCTAATTAAATGTTGTCCAAAATCAAAATTCAAGTCTATGGAGGATTCCTCATGTCTATTAGGAGTAATTCCACGTCACAAGAAGTTGATTGAAATGAATTCATATGATAAATTCTTGAAAATTTGTCTTTCATAAAACATGAAACGACGTATCCACCTAATATATTCACGTTCATTTTATTGGTATAGACGCTAGATGTAAATTTGTTATCACCATCCACGCTTATTCGATATTTTACCTACACCAATATCAAAACTATTCGACTTAATTTACCATTGCAACATAACTTATTTTTAGTGTTTAGAAGTAACATGTCATATGTTAGAATTACAATCGTGTGAGCCTACATGTTTTCCATATATGAGTGTGTATTTGGCCGTCTTAAGGTTAGCCTACAGAAGTGATCAAGTTTACCATAAGTATTTGGGCTTATGACATCTAATAAGAATATGGACTAAATATGTGTAGAGACCAGTCAGTTATTCCTTATTCAATGATGGGCCGATTAAGGAATAAGACACCCTATATATATCTAGGGTTCAGGGTCATGGTCCCTAACTCATATCTTTCTCTCACTCTCTGACATCCCATCATCAGTTGGTGCCTTTGGAGAAGGTTAAAGAGTTAGAAGATCCATACCCACCACCACAACCTTTCACGATGGATCAAGGTACGCTTCCGCTACTGTCTCATCTTGATAATCTGACATGAATACGGTTCTCGGTTTTATTCCGGATCTAAGGTATAATTCAACAATTGGTATCAGAGCCAATTCATGTCAAATTACTGGTAATAAGGTTTTAATTTTCAGACATAATTACATGTTTTATCGAGTTGCTTTTCGGCTAAAGTTTTATTGCAATTCGATTCGGTAGTGCATGTTTACATGTTTCGATTATGTGTGATGGGAATTGCTATTCGATTTTGTTTTTTATTGCAATTCGGCAAGCACGTTTATTTGTGTACGTGATTAAGTTTGATATTCAGTTGTTCTGCTTTGATCGAATTAAGCATTAATGTCCGTGGTATCAATTCGGCGGTGGAGATTATTTCTGGTCTTAAGGATTGTTTTTGTTCTTGATAAGGTTACTTCTTTGGAGATGGGTTTCGTCTTTGCGAGACAATTCACAATTTTAAGTTTACTGAT
The DNA here is from genome assembly GCA_963680865.1 of Spergularia marina. Lineage (NCBI taxonomy): Eukaryota > Viridiplantae > Streptophyta > Magnoliopsida > Caryophyllales > Caryophyllaceae > Spergularia > Spergularia marina. Next base: position 26,664,090 of record OY804546.1, read on the forward strand.
TCGGTTCGCACGCATGTTTATTCGCCTGTTGTGTATTGATCGGATATGTGGATTTAGTTTATGTATGCATTGGTCGTTCCGTTTGATCAAGGTTTGCTTTGTTTAAGGATTGTTTTTTTTTTTTTTTTATCAACCTGTACGACCTAACCAAGTCATTACTCTTTTGGAGGTGGGTTTTGTCTCCATTATGTTTGTTCAAGATTCATGATGCTTTGTTTTTTCGTTGATATTGATACGGCATGATGACATGAATTATTGAATTGATATGTGAATAAGTATAAGTAAAGTTTGGTCCTTCAGATTTGGCTTGATCAATTTTGGTTTGATTAATGCGTGGTATCAATCACGAGTACATTCGATTTTTTGGTTGAGTTTATGTTTTTTTTTTTTATCACGTAAAGTAAAGACACTCTTACTGCCTCCTACTTTTGTAACATACTACTGTAAGTTAATATAAAGTTTTGGACCATGTATTATTTTGGCGTTAAGTCCAAGCCAAAATTCGTCTTCTAGACATTCGGTACATGCATGGTCATAAGGATTATGAAGTTATACAATCGGATTTTTGGTACATATCATTTAAAGATGTCTTATTTCCTACAGTAAACCTAATCGAAGCAACATGTCGCCAAAGTGACCTCTCTTGTGGAGATTATTTTTATTTGGATATTAGATGGTGTGTATATAATTCATGCGGATATTACCCGGCCCAAAGGAAGGCTAATATTTGGCCGAATTATATATACATGTATAGTAATAAATATGTGACGATTATTCGGTTTCCATGTGAATAATAAATCAATCCAAAGATTGTGTTGTTATTTGACAGGATTTTATTGTCAATATTTATTTTACTATGACTAAAGGAGGTGCCAAATTACATGTTGATTTTTCTGTCCAAAGACTAGATTATTAATGTTGTGCATGGTACTTTGTGATGGGCCCTACCATTGTCTGATTTAACTCTTCGAATAAAGGAACTTATGTGAGCATTTTTGTTTTGTTATTTTCAGTGAACAATACATCTTCTGTGATATCTGCTAATCTCAACTCTATTCCCGTACTTAACGGGACAAATTTTAAGGAATGGAAAGAAAATGTGAGTATTGTCCTCGGTTGCATGGATTTGGACCTTGCTTTGAGAGATGATAAACCCACTCCTCTTACGGATAAAAGCACCGCAGAGGAAAAGCGGTACTTTGAGAAGTGGGATCGCTCTGATCGCTTGTGTCTGATGATCATGAAGAGAGGAATTCCGGAAACATTCAGGGGTGACTCTGACGAAAAGGTTACTGCCAAGGAATTTCTCATGGAAATTGAGAAACTGTTTGTCAAAAATGATAAAGCGGAAATCGGTACGACTCTGTCGAACTTGATTTCCTTAAAGTATAAAGGCAAAGGCAATATAAGGGAGTACATCATGGAGATGTCTCATCTTGCTTCAAAACTTAAGGCACTAAAGTTAGAGCTATCTGATGATTTGCTCGTGCATTTGGTTATGTTATCTCTTCCCTTGCAGTTTAACCAGTTCAAGATAAGTTATAACTGCCAGAAGGAGAAATGGACTCTTAATGAGCTCATTTCTCATTGTGTGCAAGAGGAAGAGAGAATGAAGCAAGAAAGGACAGAAAGTGCTCACTTGGCAAGTACCTCTAAGGATAAGTCAAGGAAAAGGAAAATCAATAAGGATGCTGCAGTTCCAGTACAGAAGAAACATCAATCCCATACAGATGTAGCACCTGATTGTTACTTCTGCAAGAACTCTGGACACTTCAAGAAGGATTGCACCAAGTATCATGCTTGGCGTGCAAAGAAAGGTACACTTCTTGCTATGGTTTGTTCTGAGGTTAATTTAGCTTCAGTGCCTAGTGATACTTGGTGGGTAGATTCTGGTGCTACTACTCACATAAGTGTTTCTATGCAGGGTTGCCTGAGCTGCCGAAAACCAAGTGATGATGAAAGATGCATCTTTGTGGGTGATGGCAAGTCGGTTGAAGTTGAAGCAATAGGGACATTTAGATTATTACTAAAGACTGGTTCTTTTTTGGATTTGAAAGAGACTTTTGTTGTACCGTCTTTTAGACGGAATTTAGTTTCTGTTTCTACTTTGGACAAATTTGGTTATTCTTGTTCATTTGGAGACAATAAGTTTAGTCTTTTTCATAATTCAAAAATTGTTGGTACTGGTATTTTGTCCCATTATGATAAGCTCTATTTGCTTGAAACAATTGCTTCTTATAACGAAACCTTGCATACAACTACAAGAGGTATAAAGCGAAAATTAACCAATGAGAATTCTGCTACAATTTGGCACAAACGTTTAGGCCATATATCTAAACAAAGAATTGAAAGACTTGTGTCAAATGGAATTCTTGATCCCCTTGATTTTTCAGATTTTCGACTTTGTGTTGACTGTATTAAGGGGAAACATACAAACAAAAGGAGATTAGATGCCAATAGAGCTACGGATGTCTTAGAACTGATACATACGGACATTTGTGGACCATTTCCTACTCCATGTAGAAATGGCCAGCAATATTTTATCACGTTCATAGACGATTTTTCTCGATATGGCTATCTTTTTCTCATTCATGAGAAGTCTCAATCTCTGGACATGTTCAAAAATTTTAAGGCCGAGGTGGAGAACCAACTTGGCAAAAAGGTTAAATCTGTTAGATCAGATCGTGGTGGTGAATACTATGGTCGATATGATGGATCCGGTGAACAATGTCCAGGCCCATTTGCCAAATTCCTAGAGGAGTGTGGAATCGTTCCTCAATACACCATGCCAGGTTCTCCTCGCATGAATGGTGTAGCGGAGAGACGAAACAGGACCTTAAAGGACATGGTGAGAAGTATGATTAGTCACACGATCTTACCAGAATCACTCTAGGGAGAGGCACTAAAGACTGCAGCGTATATCCTTAACAGAGTTCCAACAAAGGCTACTATTAAGACCCCTTATGAGTTATGGACTGGAAAACAACCCAGTATAAGGCATTTACACATTTGGGGATGTCCAGCTGAGGCAAGGCCATATAGGCCACATGAAAAGAAATTGGACTCAAGAACAGTTAGTAGCTATTTTGTTGGGTACTCTGAAAAGTCTCGGGGGTATAAATTTTATGATCCCACTACCAGAAATATTTTTGAGACGGGAAATGCCCAGTTCTTTGAGGATATTGAGTTTGGAGGGAAGGATAAGGTTAGAGATTTTGTCTTTGAAGAGGAATCTATTTCTCTTCCTCCAGTTGTTAATAGTGACAATGGGGAAGACATTGTTGAAAACCTCCCTACTGAGGATCAACAGATCATTCGGGTAGAGCAAACTCAAACACCTCAAGAACAAATGCCGTTAAGGGAGAAATCCACTAGAGTGAGAAAAAGTACTTGTTCAGATGATTTTATATATCTCCAAGAACATGAGGAAAGTGTAGTTTCATTGGAAGATGACCCTATCAACTTTCATCAAGCTATGCAAAGTTCAAATTCTCAAAAGTGGATTGATGCCATGAATGATGAGATTAAGTCCATGAAAGACAATGATGTTTGGGATCTCGTTCTGTTGCCTGAAGGTGCGAAACCTATTGGTTGCAAATGGATATTTAAAACCAAGAGGGATTCGAATGGCAATGTAGAGAGATATAAGGCTCATCTTGTTGCAAAGGGCTTTACTCAAAAGGAAGGCATTGATTATAAAGAGACTTTCTCTCCAGTTTCTTCGAAAGACTCTTTTAGAATAATAATGGCGTTAGTGGCACATTTTGATCTTGAGTTACATCAGATGGATGTAAAGACTGCGTTTCTCAATGGTGACATTGACGAGACAATTTATATGGTGCAACCTGAAAACTTTGTATCGGGAGATGCAAAAAAGATGGTTTGCAAATTGAAGAAATCCATCTATGGACTCAAGCAAGCTTCTCGTCAATGGTATTTCAAATTCCACGAGACTGTACTCTCATTTGGTTTTGAGATGAACTCTGTGGAAGATTGCATTTACCATAAGTTCAGTGGGAGTAAGCATATATTTTTAGTTTTATATGTGGATGACATCTTGCTTGCCAGCAATGATATAGGTTTTCTGCATGAAACCAAGAGACTTCTATCAAAACATTTTGAGATGAAAGACCTTGGTGAAGCAGCCTTTGTGTTAGGAATTGAGATACATCGAGATCGTTCTCGAGGTGTACTTGGATTATCACAAAGGAACTATATCGATAAGGTTTTAAAGAGATTTAACATGCAAGAATGTAAACCACTGGATACCCCTGTGGCAAAAGGAGACAAATTCAGTCTAAGTCAATGCCCCAAGAATAGTTTCGAGAAGAAGGAAATGGAGACAATTCCTTATGCTTCAGCTGTGGGAAGTCTCATGTATGCTCACGTTTGTACGCGTCCTGATATAGCGTACATTGTTGGGATGTTAGGCAGATACTTAAGCAATCCGGGTGTGGATCACTGGACCGCAGCCAAAAGAGTCATGAGGTATCTACAGAGAACGAAACACTACATGCTCACATTCAGAAGGTCGGATCATCTTGAGATCATTGGGTATTCTGACTCCGACTTCAATGGATGTCCTGATAGTAGTCGATCCACTTCAGGCTATGTTTTTCTGCTGGCTGGAGGAGCTATTTCGTGGAAGAGCGCAAAACAGGAACTTATTGCCACTTCTACCATGGAAGCAGAATTCATTGCGTGTTTTGAGGCATCCAACCATGCGATATGGTTACGGAACTTGGTTGCAGGGCTGCGAATTGTGGACACAGTTGAAAGACCACTTAAATTGTTTTGTGACAATAGAGCGGCTGTGTTGTATTCCAATAGCAACACGAGCGCAACAAAGTCCAAACACATTAGGCTCAAGTTCCGTGCTGTAAAGGAAAGAATCCAGAGGGAAGAGGTGTTTATAGAGCATATTGGTACAAACTCCATGATTGCGGATCCGTTTACTAAGGCTTTGTCACCCAAGGTCTTTCATGAGCATACTGCTCATATGGGTGTTATTTTGTTTAAGGTTTTGGAGGACTAGTGGGAGTTTTTTGTACTCATGTTCTATTGATAAACACATTTAAGTTTTGTACTATGGTTTTTGTTTAAAGTTTTAGAATAAAGTTTATGGTTTTACCCTCTTATCTTTTAATAAGATCTCACTAAAGAATATAGTTGGACTAGTTGGAAATAGACATGTAAAGATCACATTTCATGTAATTTTCCATGCTACACATCCATATTTGATCTATGTCGTTTGATTCTGTTTGATGTATGTGATCATTGAGGATTTAGTCATTGGATGACGAAAGTCGCTTTGGTCCTATGTTGGCATAATCAATGGACCAGATTGTTCGAAGATGTCTTTAATGATGGCAACAGTTTTGAGCTCATAAGGTTATGCACATATTATACAGAAACACATGTGGCCCAAGTGGGAGATTGTTAGAATTACAATCGTGTGGGCCTACATGTTTTCCATATATGAGTGTGTATTTGGCCGTCTTAAGGTTAGCCTACAGAAGTGATCAAGTTTACCATAAGTATTTGGGCTTATGACATCTAATAAGAATATGGACTAAATATGTGTAGAGACCAGTCAGTTATTCCTTATTCAATGATGGGCCGATTAAGGAATAAGACACCCTATATATATCTAGGGTTCAGGGTCATGGTCCCTAACTCATATCTTTCTCTCACTCTCTGACATCCCATCATCAGTTGGTGCCTTTGGAGAAGGTTAAAGAGTTAGAAGATCCATACCCACCACCACAACCTTTCACGATGGATCAAGGTACGCTTCCGCTACTGTCTCATCTTGATAATCTGACATGAATACGGTTCTCGGTTTTATTCCGGATCTAAGGTATAATTCAACATCATATTCTTGTGTTAGGGGGACCAAGTTATTTGTACCCATACTGCCATACATATGATTTCCAACAATGTCTCAAAAAAAATTAGCAACATTTATAATCAACCATACGAATGCAATAGATTCAGAGTTGATGTGCACATAGACGGGTAATATGAGTGTGGGATCTGCATACGGGCGGCAAAATGGCATATACTTCAAAACACTGCTTATTTTAATTTGAGGTTCTTTAATTTGTTGGCTAGGAGTGTACAACTCCCAAATTCTCTTGCTACCTATAAGCTACGAGGTGCGGATTGGTCCGACACTATCTATGAAGGTTATGTATATGTGTTTGTTAATTAAAAAAACACTCTTTATTGTTTCAAAGGTTAGAACACTTATCACATGTATATCTATTACTCGTATACTATGTATTTAAACCTGAAATTAAATATTTAGACACTTATTGATTAGATGGTAATTATTAGCTAAATTATGGAAAATAATATAATTTGTGGCGATTATGATGGTAAAATAACACATAGTAATAATTTTAAATATAATGTGATATAACATGTGACAACATAGACATAGTATATCAGAATTTCAAATAAATCACAATTAAAACATTAAATCACAATTAAAACATTAACAATATAAAGAACCATAGTAGCGAGGAGGGAGCTAGTTAACGAACACTGTAACATCAATCTATGGAAGTATTCTTAAATGGACAATGATAGAGGTTTATAGTGTAGACACTTGAATGTGTTTGGTAAATTATACCATAATGTGTCTACTATGAGTGATAAGTTTACTGCACTATCAAAATTTCACTACTCATACAAATAATTTTACTACCAACACACTTTATTTTACTCCCTGAATTTTTCATTACAAATGAATTTTACTACGCCAATCTCAATTTTACTACTGCTAACTCAAATTTACATTATAAATAAATTGATTGTGTTTACACTGTAAACCTCTAATAATTTGTTTCTCAAATTCTTACAAGTTACTTGCGAGTTACGACACAAGCTCAAGTACAATACGAAGAGTCTTTTTCCTAATTTGTTTTTGTTAATACAAGATATTCGTATCTATATCACGAATGGGCAATCTGCAGAATGAAGAATTAAAGTACTGTTGAAGTGGGCGGAATTTCACGTGGAATAATGCCGAATTACGAGCTAATTACACACTTAACCCACTTTCTATTATATTAAAAATCTCTCTTTCTACACTTTGGTTGATTCAGATTGAGACATTGTTTCTCCTTCTCATGTGCTCCCTTTTCTCATTCCTCTCTCATCACAGTCCATTAGTTAATTTTCCGATTTCGGTATATTATTTCCAGTTGGTCTAACGATTATAGTATTAGTTGTTCGTCTATGTACGAAAAAATAAAGAAAATCATCACAAATCCTCCCCTCCTTAGTTCTTATATATAAGCCAATAAAAAATACCATTCAAATTTTCAAATGTGAATAAAATTAAGAAAATACAAACGCAAAAGTTATCTATATTCACATTTCACAATAATGTTAGAACTAGAAGAGCCCTCTTCTTCTACTTCTTGTTCATCAAAGTGTAATAATAACACTTCAAAACTCCAATTTTTTCTAAAAATGCGTCGTTTTTTCCTTCATTCCAAAAAACCCACCAAAAAACAACCCTTATTTTCCGACTCTAATCACCAAAATGTTACTAATAATATTGTAATTAACGAGTTATTAGAGTCAAAAACAGAGGAAACAGAGGAAATGAGTGATCATGATGAGGAAGAAATTCAAGAAAAGAGCGAGTTGGTGCTACAAAAGGCTGTTAAGGGTATCTTGTTTGGGACGTTGGAGGAGAGAGATAGCGCGGCGAAAGTGATCACGAGTTTGGCTTCTGAGGATGTTGAGATGAGAAAAACGTTGGGTGAGCTTGGTGTTATTCCTCAGTTGGTGTCTATGATTGGTTCCGACGTCGTTTTTCGCCGTCGTTTGGCTGTTCAGGCGTTAACTCAGCTTGCCGACGGTACTTTTACGTAAGTTTTCTTTGATGAAATGCAAAGTTTTTAGATTTGGCGAAATATTTTTGTGACGTTTCAATCTTGCAAATATGTCATGTTTATATTTTGCATGTACTACTCCGTATAATATAAGATCATACTAAACGTTCGCCTTAGTTTGCTTACGGAGTAATTGCTAGAGTTAATTATAAGATGTTATTTTTCTATGGAGTTCAGTTGAAGTTCAAATTTTCGTTCATTTTAGTTCCACACGTTATAAATCCTGGGTCTCAACCATCAGCTTGATCGACAAATCAATTCGTGCTATCGTAAAATAGACTAAATATTCAAAAGCGTAAGTTAAGCAAAAGTTGATGAGGTAAAAACCAATGAAGTATCTGTTTTTTTTTTTTTTTTTTTTTTTTGATAAACGAATGAAGTATCTCAGTTCATCAAACTTGTTGACATCAAGGGCAAATTTAGGGGGTAGCCTGGAGTGCACCGGCTACCCCAAATTCCCCGAAAACGTCAAAATATGGCCTACAAAATCCAAAAAAATAGGAAAAAAATTTGAAAAAAATTAATTTGTACTAAAGGGCTACCCCAAGTTTCTAGGGCTAGATTCGCCACTGGTTGACATGATCCTCAAAAAAAAAAAAAAAAAAAAAGCCTTGTTGACATGCATATAGTGCTAAAATCGATCGAAAGTGCCCAAAGTGGGATAATGTTGGCGCAAGTTGACTAACTAGTTGTAGTGCGCATAGTGTTATTTTGTTTTGTTCAGTTTTTGCCTTGTTCGTTTTTGTTTTTGGTTGTTTCTCCTAGTGGTAGCTAGAGATCATTTTATCCGATTCGTGTCAAGCTTATCAGAAAAACGGGGCACAAGATTTATGCACATTAGAGATTTGAATGCTTACTTCTCATTAGAGATTTGAATTCGGGGTCAGGTTCGTGTTTGTATTCAATTGTGTAACTAAATAACATACAAATTTGATTAAGTTTGTTTCAATCTTTTCAAGCACGCTCTTTGTAGTTCTAGAAAGGCTAACACCGTTGCGTACTGCAAACTCAATTAGTAATGGATTGATTAATTTGTATCGTGAAATTATCAATACCCTCTACAAAAGGCTTCCATCCATTAGTAAACGTGAGTACTGACAAATTAAAAGTTAGATAATCACAAAAACTGTCCTTTTTGTGGCAGTATGAGTTGGGTGATGTCAGATCCTCCATTACCAAGAAAAAGAATGACATTATAAGAGATCCATGGCGCCACATCCCAAAGTGCATAAAACGAAGGTCTTTTACAAGTCTCGTACTCTCACTGACTGACTAGTTAGGTAATGACAGGGTGCCACTAATTATATATTAACCCAAGGTCTCTTGAGTAAGAAGTCAAATTGTTTTGTCGGACTATCAATAGAAAATATTTCATCCGTTCTAGCAGAAAGTTAAAATCTGGTTTAAATACGTGCTAGTAAATACTAAAATAAATGTTAAGTTCTTGAAAAGACGAATAGAGTATCTAGCAATGTTATAAAACTAGGTAACAATGTGAAGCTTGAATAATAGTTTTAGTGTAGTGATATTAGTATTTGTTTTTACAAGTTCTATGATCAAATTAAATGGGAAATTTAGGATTGGTTCCTATGGACTAGGCAGGCCGCAAGGTGCGCCTGATGTCCACTAATGTAGTGGGTCTGTGGGTGGTGGAATGACACCCACCAAGCTGACATCTTCCACACTCAAAGCACATATATCAGTTAGGAACATAACATGATAACCATAGTATAATAGTTCTTTCGTTTTTTTAGTTTTTTACATTATGATTTGAATTCTTCTCGTAAGGTCAAACTATAATAAATACGGAGTAGAACCTAAAATTCTAGAAAAAGTATGTGTATTGAACAGGATAATAGTGTGCCTTAGATTATTTGTATCGTGGGGCAAATTCAAAGGAAGTAGATTGGTCTCATAAAAATAATTGAGAAAAGTTGAAAGTTAGCATTTGTTTTAGTGACCTTAAATCAAAGATTCTGATCCTGATCTAACTAAGTTGTGGACTTGTGGGTATTAGGCAACATTTGACTTATTAATCCTAATAAAATTCCAAGAGAAAAGTAATGTAGACGTCTCACATAATCTGACCATGAATCTTGACCTTATTATATGTCAATGCATTGGTGTCCTTTCTAATAATTCAAGCTCAACTTGATTATGTAGCTTGTAGTTGTAGGTCAGGTCGCTCACCAATTTCTTTTGTTCGTTTGTGGCTGTACCGTCTCTTGCATACGGAATGCCACTGTTACATATTCTCGCGGCATATATGAACTGATTTACAAAGATTAGTATCTGGCGAGTGTACCTTACACATGAACTAGTGTCAGTGCATGTGTTACATCATACATGCATGTAGACATGTAGTCATGGACAGCATACGTGCATGTGGAACACGCGCCAAAAACTAGTTTATTTGAAGCTACTTGTTTTGAGTTTTACCTATGTGACTAATACAAGATAGTTAGAGAAGCAAGGGTAAAAGATGTGAGTCTAAAGGTTTCCTCTGTATACTTGTTCTATAATTTCGGATTTAAGTTGAGTAGAATCGCAATTACAAGTTTCCGGGGACAAGTAAACTTGATCTCCAAATTTAACTAAAGAAGCTAGCTCTTAATCTTGTGAAACCACATTATATGCAACAAGTTGAGAACTAACCTACTAATTAATGATGGGGAGGCTTGGTTGGCATGAGTCGCATGACTATGTCAGGGCCTGCTCCTAAGCAAATAATTTTGACAAATAAAACATACTTGTACATTATATGATGTGAAAAGAATATCCTCTGTCTTCCTTTCATGTGGTAAGATTTTAAATCAAAAAGTAAGAGAGCAAAATTATTCGGATTTCATGCCAAGATTTTTCTTGGGTAAAGATCATTTGTACACTTTGCTATGTAAGAGGACAATATCACATCATTTATCTACGCTTCTCTAGTAAAAGGGAGTTTAAAAATCAAGTATGAGAATGTAAACAATCATTTCTTGTAGCCTTGTACAGTTGTTTACGTTTTGTTTAAATCTCTCTCGCATTTTCAAACCTAACTTGTGATGCTGATGTTGTGCAGGAACAAGGCTCTGATACTGGAAGCAGGAATATTATCAAAGCTTCCATCAGAAATTGATACAATAGATGAACCAACAAGACATGATATTTCAGAACTAATCTTCTCAATATCATCACTATCCAACACTCAATTCCCTTTCAACCCATCAAAAATTCTTCCTTTCCTACTTGGCATTCTTCAATCAAATTCGGCCTCCGAAAAAACCAAAGATGCATGCCTTGGTACACTATACAACCTCTCTGCAGTCCTAGAGAACTCTGGGACATTAATCTCGAGTCGAGTGGTAGACATTCTCTTAAACATGTTATCTTCTTCTAGGGAAACAATTTCGGAAAAGGCTCTCGCAACGTTGGGGAATTTAGTGGTAACTATGATGGGTAAAAAGGCCTTAGAAGATAATGCAATGATGCCAGAGAGCTTAATTGACATATTAACATGGGACGATAAGCCGAAATGCCAAGAATTTTCGGCTTATGTGCTAATGGTGTTGGCTCATCAGAGCTCAAAACAAAGAGATAAGATGACTAAAGCCGGAATTGTACATGTTCTACTAGAGGTGGCCTTGTTAGGGACACCTCTAGCACAAAAAAGAGCCCTTAAGTTGTTACAATGGTTCAGAGACGAGAGACAAGTACGTGTGGGCCCACACTCGGGCCCACAAACGACGAGGCAAATGTCGATGGGGTCACCGGTGCACGAGAGGGATACTAGTGAAGGGAAGAGAATGATGAAGAAAATGGTACAACAAAGTTTGTATAAGAATATGGAGGTTATTACAAGAAGGGCTAATGCTTCAGGGGAGTCTTCTAAGCTCAAGTCATTGGTTATTAGCTCAAGTTCTAAGAGTTTGCCTTACTAAGTCAAGGGAGATTTATGGTTTTTCACAAACAATTTGTTGTGTGTTCAGTTCTTGCAAAAATTGATGGAATATGCACATAGTATATGAACACTTAAAATTGTAGCATTCTCTTGCTCGGAGAATCAAAAAGAAAAAAAAGGGGGTTCAATGTTTTTGTTTTAGGCCTCTTGTGCTTTGTTCTTGTTGTAAATTTGATATGTCGATATGAATATAATAAGGCTTTTTACCACCAATTCTTTTTTCTCGGGGTTTTGAGTGGTTATCTTTTATATGGTACGCAGTCAAATGTATGTAGTTCGATTTTATTTATAATGTTTTCATTAGAAGGAAGTGTAATTTGATAATCAATTTGGATTACCCTATGCAATATTCTTTTGTGAAAAAGAACAGAAATATGATTGAACATGATCAATTGACCAAATTCATGTAGACTTTTTTTTTTTTTTCAAAGTTAGGTTAAAAATTAACTATTGACTTCTTAGACTCCTCAAAGAGTAATTGAACCATTTGAGTAGAACACAATCCTCGCTTACTATCGGTTCAAGATGACACTAGACTTATCACTGAATGTCCGAAATCTATTCAATCTAGGCTGACTCGGGATATAACTATCTACACACTACATTGAAAATAGAACGACATAATTGAACTACGAAAAAAAGGAGAAAAGAAAAGATGGACTCATTCTTCCTCCAATACTTCAAAAAAATCTAAGAAATGGCTCAAATGGTAATGTTAACCCAAACTCTAGAGAAGTGGTAATGTTGAATTATACCCTCCATTTCATTTGATGATTTGTTTAGGTTTCAAATCTCCTCACAAACCTAAACCTAACGTAAAGAATTGAATGAAATGGAGGAAACACTCCTTATTTCATGGCCTCTGCATTAAGAATATAGTCGTACGATGAAGCATTACTTTATTTAAATTCTAATATTCTGTATAGTAAACGCAACAAATTCGCATATATCGTAAACCGTATACAATAAAACCGCCTCACACAAATGACTATCGGAACCCAAATAGCCCCCAGACCCCAGTAGTCTAATAGTCTTTGCCCATAGGTGGTCGATGACTCGATGGTTGATACTTCTTCGCGCATTATCCAAAGATTAGGAACAAGAACTGCCCCAAAAGAGTAGAGTAGTGGCACCCCAAAACTTGGAGGGAATGTCCTAAACTAATAATTAAGTACTCGTATACAAGTAACTTGAAAAGTTGGAAGAGATCTGAGTACAAAATGGTGGAGAGTTTGTTGGGTCCTTCCTCTTTCATTCCGCTTACTATAATTAGTACTATAAATAGCAGTAGATTCAAGTGCACTTCCTCTTGTAAAGCTTCAACTCCTTGTTTGATGGCGTCTTCTACAAGCCCATCTTCACAATCTTCCCCCTCTTCACCTTCTCTCCTTGTTTTCTCAGGTTTGTTGCCTTTCTCTTTTGTCGCGCAATCTCTTGATTTAATTTTATTGGTTGGTTCATTTTATGTTTAAAATGTGATGTTTTGATTAGATGGGACATACTGAAATGGGTTGTACTGCGTCCGTTATGTTGCATCGTTAATGTGTGCGGAATTTGAACCAAATGTTAGTAATTTAAGGGGATGGAGGGAGTATGTATGCTTGATCAGATACCAGAGTTCTATTAGTTTAGAATGGTGTAGGAAAGACTGAAACTTGTAGGTTTCCAGGCAGTAGAGAGGAGAGATAGAGCTTCAATACCAGAGTGATTGAGCAGCATTTGGGGTATTGTTGGTTGTTGCCGTGGAATTATCCTGAATTGATTGTAAGCTTTCAATGTGATTGTTTTCGTAACGTCTTGGTTAAGATTGAGATGCTAGACCCCGCTAAATTGAGGGAGGGTAGGGAGAATTGGGATATAAGGTCCTTGATATTAACTCTGGGGCTATCCATTTTGATCATAGCCTTTATGTGAAAACAATCAATTTTTGGAGATATATCATATATGGGAAATGTATTGCCCAAAATCCAATGCATCTAGGAACACATTTCAAGTGAGATTTTTTTATTTTTTATTTTTTTTAAAGCGAGCTCTTGTGAATAATGTTGCTGGTTATTGTGTCCAAGAGACATGTTTTGTCCATTGCTCTTCTGTTGAATTCATGCCCTTTGGATGGTCTTAACTCTTAAGTATAAATAATCACCCCGTAGTGTGGTTGACAAAGAGACACAATCCCTTGTAAGTAGAGGTGCAAGTCTATGTGTGGGTTTAAAGTGACGCGCTACATTGATTGCGTTTTTTTTTTTTTTTTTTTTTTTTTTTTTTTTTTTGTTTTTTTTTATTTCTTACAAACTCCATCCGTAAACACATTAGTCAATTGATTTATACAGACAACTTTATTTGATTGTCCCTTATTTGTTTGTATCTTAAAGTCATATCATGTAAGTGTAACCATGTTGCATCCTTATAGAGGGTTGGACCTTTAAGAAAAATGTTCACTTCCTGAACTTTTTTATGCTGTTGTAACATTACTGATAGTTGCTGCCTGGCCTTGTGACTGTGGTAGTGTTGTTGTTTTTGCATCAGGGAGCTATTGTCTACGCTAGCTAGAACAATAATATAAAGTGTGATGTCTAAAGAGGACAAAAGAATGTATCTGTAGAATTAAGTATTCAACTATGAAGCGGTAAAGTATGTATTCATGATATCTATTAATGATCACAACTTGTCATTAACTTGAATTTCTTAAACGTCACTGGAGCCAGCAAATATGATGTTAGTGAAGATTTCATGTGGAGTGAGATCCTGTAGATAATTTTGTGGTTTTGGTCGACAGAGGTACCTGATACGTATGGTGGACCACTTGGCGTTCGTTTTGACATTTTGTCCTCGTGTGTGTTGGCCATAGGCTTATAGCTGTGTTCAGTTACTAATGCTGCTGCCTATCGATTTACTGTTGCAATGCCAAGATCACTAGAATCTATGTGCAAACTGCAAGATAGGCATATTTCTGACCCTATTAATCCTTCAGAATAAATAATCCGTAAATGTACTTTCATTTTCTTTTATTATTGGTATAGGAGGCACTGCCTTTAATGGGGTTGCAGAAGAGCTCAAGAAACTGACAACTCGTGTAGCACATGTTCTTCCAGTTTCTGATGATGGAGGAAGTACAGCTGAGATTGTTCGTGTACTTGGTAGTGTTCTATCTTTCTTTCATTGTTTTTTTTTAAAGCCTGTGATTATCTGGTGTAGGAAATGACTATGTTGTAACACTGATGGGAGAGGTTCATTGTCATTAATACATTTTTCGGGGACACAATTGATCTTTTTAGTTTCTGAAATAGTGAAATTTAACATGTGCAATAAGCTTTGTGCCTATGTCTGTGACTTGTGTGAGTGTATCGCCCCTATTGGCTTTTTTGAGCTTGTCCACGTGCTAGACGTCATCAGGTGCATCTTGCATGGTCAGCGATATTTATTCCCCGGACATTAGCTGTGATTCAAGTTGGCGCTGTGCTACTTGTAATGATGAATCTCACTGTGATGATTTCTACGTTTTGCTCAGAGAATCATTTTGCAGATAACAAATTAAAGCACATTGCTTGATGTTTATAGGTGGCCCAGCTGTAGGAGACATTAGATCAAGATGCTTGCGGTTGTCTGACCAAAGTACTGCAGAGTCTCTAGCTGTTCGACAATTGTTGGGTCACCGTTTATGTCAACAAGCAAAAGAAGCAAAATCAGAATGGTATGGTGGTGTTCAGTAGAATCAGCTACACAGTATGTTAGCTCTCTTGCTATTCTTTCTGCCCTCTTCTTTCTATTTTGTACATGTGCGTATTCTTTCTAAAGGCCCATAGCTGTTCTTGTTCAATATAACATGTACGGTGTTGGTTTTTAAACAGTATAATTTTGCTGCACATTGGGAAGGTAGATAATTTGAGTAGATATACTTCTATTGTTTGAATTACTTGCATTAAGCTAGGGAATTTAGTCTTCCTTTTACTGTTTATTTTTTCGGGGGGTGGGGGTGGATGTTTACTACTCCGCAAGATCTAAATTCTGAGCTACTCTCTTAAATTTTTGCATTGAATGGTTGGGTACTACCAAAATATTTCTTTTATCCCAATTTAAAATCGTTCAGTTTGTGCTTGTTGGGGCCTTCCCTAAAGAGAGTATTCTTAGTTTGGAATTGTGAACTTGACAGGTATGACATAGTGGAAGGGGAACATTCCCTTTGGATTGGAGTATCAGTTCCATATAGGGAAACCATTCGGTCCTTTTTAGTCTACTTTCAGAGTCAGGTATGTATGCTGTACTGTAGCTTCACAGTACAAACTTCATTTAAAAAGTATCTCCCATTTGAGGCTTGGCAATAATCTCCCTGTCTGCTCACCTGCTGGTACATGAGAGTAATTATTTTACAATCTCCCATGATCTGCAACAGCATCTGCCTCCTATAATAGAATGCGTGATTACATATTGGGTCATTGAGTTACCCTATGGAACTACTTTCTTTTGTTTCTTCTGCTGTCACCTTTTGTACCTATTGGTTTGATGACACTTTCTTGTGTAAGATGATCTAACCATAAGGCATTATGTATGGTCAGGCTCTTAATTATCAAGTTAAACTCATGAGTTTTGAGGTTAAATCAAGAATTTAAAAATATCTTTTATTGCAAACTTTGAAAGGTTGCTTTTGTTAACTTAAAAACTTGAACATGTATCTTGCGAACTGATGGGTCTTACCATAATAAGGCTTGGTTGTTGTTGTTGTAGTATCTTGTGAACTGATGGGTCTTACCATAATCTTCTATTGAGACAGTCTCATGCGAGAGTTTCTGAAGTCTTTGTAACACAACTTGTATTTTACATGCAGATTCTGATAAGATCCGGCGAGAAATTTTGTTTCAGCAATGGCAGGTAGGCTTTTGGTTTATATGTAGATGATGACATAGGCACTAAAGTTTACATCTGGTGATGCATAATGGCTATCTGGTTGAAAAAATAGAATAGATTTGCAAATCAATGACTGGGGCATTCTGAAGTTCTAGTCAAAAGCATATCGAAACCTGATAGGAAAGCATTCATGTTTAAGCTAACCAAGTCGGAATACTCTCACGTGTTTATGATCAATGAGTCAGTGCGATCTTGTGGTAGTGCCCAGGATGCCTTAGTAAAACCTCATTTTTTCCACCATTTTGAGACACTCCCTGTTAGGATAACATTTTATACCAGCATGTGGATAAGAAATTGCTTGGGCATTCAACAAGTCTATTGGTGCTTCTTGCCTATTAACTTCTTTTTCCTTTTAACTTCCCCTGGATCCTGTTTTGCTGTATGTCACGTGTTGCCTTTTTTGGAACTGAATTTGCGTGTTTTGATACGGTGAGGATGCCTTTTTTCTTATTTTGTGTCTCTTCCTGTGCAATTTTATTCATTGTTTGTTGGATAAGGGTGTTTCCAGTTCCAATGGAACCAAAGACTTTGGCCTTGGGATATAATGGAATACAGCAAAATGGCTCATTAAACTGTCAGCTCTTCTTATATTGTGAAGTAGCAGCCAGTTGATGCGATTCTCAAAGCAATTTTTTTTTTGGGTCATCAACTCACCGTAAGCACCCTTCCTATGTTTTCAACTTAGGGGTAAGGCCTGCGTACATTCACCCCCCCTACCTCGCCTTATGGCGGGAGCCTTTGAGGACTGGTTGTTGTTTGTTGGAATAGGGCTATCATTAATTTTTTTACTATGTATATAGTGTTTTGGCTAATTATGGGCCCACATAATGTATGAAAACAAATGAAGAACTCTCGTTGGTTTTTCCGTAGCATTTTTCAGCCAGTGAGTTGTTCTATTGATGGGTTATGGCTGTCTTGCATACTACATGCTTCTGTTACACTGCTTTTGGTGAGCTTTCTCTCACCAGGGAAGATATTGTTGTCTAACTTAAGTTTGTTGATTTTGCAGCATAGGAAACTTTTTCTTCGCTGGAGCTCGTATATTCTTTCGGTCATTAGATGCTGCCATATTTCTGTTTTCGCGTGTTTCAGGCATTCCTAAAGAAAGCCTCGTGCTCCCGGTTATATCTACCAATGACAGGCTGACTCTGGGATGTGAGTTGTTGGTATGATTATGTTAAATTGTTAGCCAATTTTGATTTTTGTTAACTTATGTTTGATTTATACTTGAACTTAACTACTTTTCTTCTAGTTATTGACTTTGTTTTTTAATTGAGAATCATGTGATGGAAAACAAAGTATCTACAAATTACAAATGCCAAAGATGTTTGATAATGGTTCCTGGTACCACTTGGCTATAATGGTTATTGCATCCTCTATAATTTCTTTGAATGAGGTTCAGTAGATAAGGGAGCAATAAAGACGGCAAACTGCTTTATACCACCCACTTTTTTGGTGTGTTTGGATGGGAGAAACTTCCACCTTTTCTGGGGTACAGCTCATCCTGTGATTAAATTTGGGCGTGCAATGTTGGTTTTAGCTTGGGGTGAAGGCTCTGGGTGCTTTTAGATGGTCTCTCTTTTTCTGTCTTCAAAGGAATCCGTCTCAGTTGAGATAATGATCCTTGAATATACCGATTTAATTTTAAGCATAGAAAATAGTTTATATATGTTTTATTTGATCGTGGAGGTAGAGGGGGAGAGGGGGCTTTGGGATTCGTGCCATTACCATCCTAGCCCAAAAATGTGCACTAGATACAGCTCATCACTCATCATAATGTGGCTCTGGGTAAAATGTAGGATACGTGTCTGCAATTAGTTGTCCACCCTGTTATTCACAAACCTTTCTTCTATGATGCGTATATGTAGTACTCGCTGTTCCAGTGGAACCTAATCCCTATATAGTTTGGGTTGTGCATACAGACTCTTGACATGGGTTTCCTTGTGTAATTTGATACAAGTTGCTCTCTCTATGGTACTATCATCCACTAGTTTTAAGATTGTGTTTGGAATATTTGTGGTTATGTTCTTATGTACATTGAGACACTAGCTTGTGCTTAGAAATATGAGCTATTTTTTAATTTAAGAATTCTTCCGTCTTTCTAATTTTGTTTTGTTACTGTGTTTGTTTCTAGGATGGAAGAACCATTCGTGGGCAGAATGAAATATCTCATCCAACTAATGGATTAATGGAGCCTATAAACAAGGTACTAAGTTCACTTCTCTAGAATATTCGATGAATGATCTTTATTCAGTCGAAGTTTTCATCTCTACAAGTTCTTGACTTCTTTCCCTAATGTACTAGGTCAGAAGAGCGCTCTAGCTTTTATTACAAGATTTAATATGACGAAACTGTATTTAAAGTCTTTTTTGTTCGTAGAATCTGTGTGACCTTTATACTAATAGCTGGGCAATGCTGTCAACTTTTAGTTTCAGTATAAAATAAACTCACATGCAGGAGTCATCTCTTTCTTAGAAAGTCCTTTATAAATTATATTGTGGCATCAATTTCTCCCGTTCATAAAATGTCTCCAAATCTATTGAACCGCATTCCAGAAACTCTCCAGGACAGTCTTACCTAATGATGTGCCCTTATGTTAAGACCGCCTCACGTTTTAAGGTAAAGATGACAATTTTTATTAAAATGGTGAAATGTGGCCTCTTCAATTCAAAATTTTGCTCTTTCGAAAAGTGCCTCTGTTTTTCTTATTAGCTCTTCTATGCCAGCCTGTCAGGACAACAAAAAGAAGAAAGGAAAAAAAAAAAAAAGCTCTTCCATGTCAAATTGGCTCATCAACACTCTCTTTGCTTCCTACATTTTGCCCAAGCATATAGTTGCAAGTCTCTGCAATTCTCATCAAGGGTTCAATGAAAAACCAAATATGTGGTCGGGGGCTGCATACCATTTATCAGGCAACATTGACTGGGCCCCTTACTCTGCTGCCGTGGTGGGAGCCCTGATACCTGCTTCACTTAATGTTGATGTTACATTTTATTTTAAAAACATACCCGACTCGTGGTAAAGTTAGTAAAGAGGTACTATAAGTTAGACAATCACAGGGAAGCCTTACCATTAGATTCTCTTAATATATTATGATGTGATTCGTGAATATAGTTATGGATCAAAATTAGAGTAATCCTTACACCCTCCATCCCAACTCAAACACCCCATATAACAAAGGAACCGCTATTGAGGAGGGTGCACACACTAATCGGTTAATCAAAGTTCCAAAGAATTGCATGGCGAGTTAGTTTAAATTCTTGTCTATTCTTAGTGGTTGCTAACTATGATTTGCCTGTTCAAGAATTTTGTATGTTGACTTGTGAACGTAACTCTTGAGAAGCTCATAGCCAAGGTGGCAAGGAAACAAATATCTTCTGCTATCTTGAGTGAGGCATCATGGAAATAAAGCTATGCCTAAACGTGTAAAGGCTGATGGAACTATGGGCAAAAGTGCTTTGTGATGTATCATAAATGCATTTATAGTCAGTTGAAAGCTACTTTATGATTTTCTTTTTGGCATTGAATTTTGCTAAAATCTTATTTTCTCAGTTGATGGTCTTTGTGAATAGAGTGGAACCGACGTTCAAGCGCTCCCTTCAAGAATAAAGCGAGTATTCTACATGTCAAGTGAAGGAAAAAATTTATTGCATGAGGTAATTGTTTCTTGTTGTTTTGTATTACCTAAATTTGTGAAAGTTCAGTAAGTTTATTCATGTTACTGAGTCGCATATTTTGCGCTGTTTGCCTTCATGGTCAAGATATTCGCTCCTCCTGGCCACCCATTTCTATTTTCTATAACCCGCTGGAAACTGTAGATACGGGATGAGCCCGGTCTTAGGCGTGGCATAGCTTTACCACTAGTCCGGCTAGCTAGTAAAAAAGAGCGGTTCTTTAGGGCGGGAAGTAGGCCGGGGCCGGTTCTGAATGTAAGCGGGTGCAAATGGTACCATTTTTAGCAACTGGACTGGCCTAACCAGCCGGCATCCTAGCGAAGAGAGTCATTATTTGTGGCACATCTTCTAATTTGAGATCGTAGATTTGCGGATTTCACCCCTACACTCGAAATTCCACTCTCCTCTGTCTCACCCAAGTGAGTTGGTTTCGAGAGCATTCCGCCAGGTTGTAAGAGGAGATCCTCTGAGAAAAAACCTTTGATCAAACCAAATGCTATGATCCTAGAAAAAAGGAAGTAAGGCGACACAAACATCTAGCAATTCCCGTGGTTCGTTTGTTGACATTCACAAGGCTATCCGGTTCTTGGAGTGATAAGTATAAACTTTTTGGGTGCTAAGATCCAAATTCGAGAGGGAAACAGCCCAGATCGTACGCTAAGGTCACTCCTAGGATGAGAAGTAAGTCTCTTGTTTTTGCCAGGAAAAGTTAGACCTTCCTACAGAGCGTGATTCCATTATTGTTAGGGCGAAGTAAATTCGCGATCCAACGCAAAGCGGCCTTTAATTCCCTTGTTTCGTCGTGGCACAACCCCCCCGCAAGCACCCCCCGGCTCAGGGGGGACCTGAACGCGTTGGAAGTCAGGGAATGAGCTAGAAGATGCTTCTTGAATCAGCCTACTATGAGTCTACTGGAATTTCTGCCTTGCATAATCCCCGAACCGCTACGGGGGGAGGAACCCTTGGAGAGGCTTCATGGAAACGAAGGCAAGCTCAGTTCTCCTATCGTTACGTTAGGTTAACTGAGCTGGTGAAGTGAACTTTCTCCCATGAGTTTTATTTTTATATTTTGATAAAAACGAATTTCATACAACTTTTCATTTCTTGTGTAGAAGTGCATTGAATTTTCATTTTTTCTTTGTTTCTTTCTGGTAAGTGAACTTTTGCTCTTTTTTTTTTCTTTCTTTTTTTTCTTATATATATATATATATATGTATATATATATATATATATATATATATATATATATATATATATATTTGGTTTTTGGGTTAAAAATAGAGTACTTCCCTGAATCAGCCACTCTCATAAACGGTGGGGGGGTGGTTGTGTACATCCGACCCCTCCTTACCTCGTTAATAGGTGGAGTGTGGGACCTTTGGGATAATATTGTTGTTAATGTGAAAGAATGAATGTACTACTTTGCATTTGTACTCCTATTATTATTTGTCATGGATCATTTTTTGTTATAGCTTATTAGATGTAAACCAACTTTTTAGTTGAGTTGGACATTATTTTCCGGTCAAGAGAGTTATAGGATTGAGCTCTTGAAGAGTTACTAATTTGTTTTTACAGGTCTTCCCTGCACCCAATCCAGTTGTTCTGGACCAGTTGCGCCATGTAGATTGCATAGTTTATGCCATGGGATCCCTTTTCACATCCATCTGCCCTTCCTTGGTAATCATCTACTGTATATTATTGGCACCACTTTGGATGTTTTCTTTTAGACATACTCACTTGCCTGGAATTTTTTTTGTTCTGCCATTCGGTAAATGATATTTTCTTTGAACATTTGAACTGATGCACGGCGATATATAGTGCATTTGTCTGACGATGATGACATACATATATTACAATGGAATTCCTTTGGGATTTTTAGCTTCTGACCATTGTCCCTCCCAAGCCTAAGCACCTTTTCCTGAGTTTAGTAATGGATGGTTTTTGGAAGTCTAAAGCTCTTCTCCAGTTCCTGGCTTATTGGTGGACTCTGACACTGGGGAGGATTAAAGTGTTAAATACTTTACAGTGATTTAGGTTGTAGTACTGCTTTAGTCCCCAGTGACGTTCATGTCTTCAAGAACAAAGAGTTTGGATAACACTTTTTCCTCAGTGTGAATAAAGCACTCTCTAGCTGACGTTAATTGGAGTTTGAGAGAAACATTGTAGTGTGTCTTTCCTGGTTGGTGGATTCTTGGATGAGAGTGAAGAATAGAAAGGTGATGTTTCTCTAAATTGAACATTGCTGGCTCTTTCTGGTATATCTGGATAGTGTAAAATTTCCTTATGCTTTTCTAGACACGACCCCTTTAAATTGCCAAACGAAGGAGGCAACTTTTTTTTTTTTTTTTTGGTACTCCCAAATCTTCAATCACCTAATCAGCATTATGATATTTCTTACTCAACGAATTCAGAATTGGCTGCATTTGTGATGCTATAAACAGTTGTCCTATAGCTCTCCGGAATCCTTTTAGAGCATTTATAACTGTACAAAAAGAAGTGAAAGTGAGAAACAAGAAGAAAGGAAGGAGAAAATTGTTTCCATCACTTAGTACTTGCGAAAGCAAATGTGTATCCAATTTGCTTTCAGCTCCGTACTTGTTTCATTCAGGTTCTAATTGGCATTGGGGAGATCATATCTGCAAGATCTTGTCACAAGGTACTTTTTCTTTCTTAGAATAAAAATGATCTGAATAAATTTGGCTTCAGCCTTAGTCCATGCACTAGAAATTCATTTTATGTAGGCATGAAACCACGTTTGTTTCCTAATTTAGTTAATGCAAAGCTTTTTTTAGCTTTAAGATTGTTCCGCAGTTGGTCCTAGCTGCCATCTGTTGCTAATGTCTGAATATTTCTAGTTCCCCTATGCAGATACTTTTGTTGAATGGAACACACGATCGAGAAACTACCGGCTTTTCTGCTTCATGCTTTGTAACAGCAATCACAGATGCTCTTAATAGAACTCATGGAAATTTGGACAACTGTCTCAATAAACCTGTGAGTGACCGACTGACCGGTGTATATATCTGTTCACAATTTCTTTCATTTGTAAAGTTGCAGACTTGCAATAATTAGCGTGAGCAGTAACTGTCCCTTTTGATTTTGTGGGTTAAAAGGTGCTGTCCCGACTAGTGATACTTTTGTTTGCTATGTTTGGTTTACGTTCCGTATGACTTCACTTTTACCAAAGTACTACTGTGATTTGTTGGCACACATCTGATGCGAAGTTCAGCAAAGACCCTTCTTTTATCATGCCAATTCTAACAACTTCAGTTCTTTTGTGCAGCCAAGTGAGTACATCAATACAATTTTGGTTCCAAGGAATGGTGAAGTTCCCGTAGATTTGAATGCCTTGAGTAAACAAGGAATCAATGTGGTAAACACCCTTCCCATTTTTAACTTGACTACATAGCATAACACTTGTGTTCGCATCAGACCCCGGGGAGTATTCTGTTAGCTTGGTACATAAACCTCACCTACTATACGCTGAAAGAATAAGAACAAAAGAATCCTAAGGTAATGGCCTACACTTGCGCCAGAATGCCTACACATTTGGCTTTCTCATGTGGAAGATGAGGCATATCATTAACAAACTTACTTAAACTCGAGTAATTGTTGTTTGATCTACACTGACCATGTAGTGGCACTTGCAGGGTTTAGAGCGCTTGTCTATCTTTTTCCCTTCCAATGTTAGTTGGGGTTCAAAACTGTTTCTTGGGAAACTCTTTTTTTCTTTTTTTTTTTTTTTTTTTTTGAGGTTGTTGCTGGGGAAGTTTTGGTTGTTTACTGTGGAGGAAGGTATTAGATGCATGCTAATTTCACCTCATGACAGGTTATTGTTGAATCCTTACGTGATCCCAAGGTTGGTATAACCTTCGATCCTAAAGCATTAATACAGACCTTGGCTGAATTGTTGTCGAGGTCCCGTGTAGAATACACAAATTAGCTCGGGAATCGTGTTTGAGCCTGATTATTGGACGATGTATGGAGGGTAAAGATCTTCATTGAATTTTTCCTCTTCGAACCTATCAATGAGTTTGCTTAAATGCATCTTCTGGACATCTGCTGTTTTTTCTTATCCTTTGTTTATGTGTGAGCAGGAAGGTTCAAAATGTTCAAGCTGCATCAGCCAACTTATTTTAGACATATCTCTGATAATGATTTGTAAATGAGGGTACAGATTCATCTGCCATAGTGGCCATTCTTTCCAGTTAGCTATGCATGTGCGTCTGCGGGTGACGAGGAGTAAATCTTCACTGGCGTGGTTTCATTTCTGAAATTCTGTCACTCTGAGAAGAGCCAAGCTGGGACTATTAGAGGAACTCGAGAACGAAGGCAGTTAGCTGTAGATTTCGCAATGTAAATGTGAAACCCTGATATTTATCATTTTACGACATTTACGAGAAAGTTCATGTTCGGATACAACCTTCCTGTGGACTCAAATGATATCTCCTCGTCCTAAAACTCACAATGTCCTCTATTTGACACAGGTGAATCACTGTGATGGAGTTAACAATGCCAGCCAAAGGTTGATCTTCCACAAGCAAACAAACTCCATGCAACGTTATTAATTAGATTTAGATAAGTTTAACGATTAGGAAGATTGTTAAAGACGATTCTTAAACACTTGGGCGATAATAAAGACGTGGAAAGTTTTTTACTCCGAATTAAACATCAGTGCCATTGGCCGAGTGGTATCATCGAGTCACCAGGCAAGAAAGCCATCAATGTGTGACTTCTCCCCAGATAACTAAAGAACAGTTTAGGCTAATCAAGCCCAATAATATAAACCCATAATGTCTAATCTAATTATTAATACTAGTCCATATTGCCTTATCTAATTACTATCGCTGTCCATCTCATTGCCGGGCGCTAGGATGGGTGCCCAAGTAGGGTGTCTACAAAGGCGAAAATCTTGTAAGCACCACTTAACCAGGACAATCCTGTTGCTGGCAGCGGTGTTTTCAAGCAGTTGTTACAACATGAAACCAAGAACTAAATGAACCCAGCGTTATATATACTCAGCCGGAAGCCCCATAATTGACGGTAAAAGACTGTCAGCTGATGTGAGAACAGAAAGGCATTTCACTAATTTCGAAACCAAAATGCTGAACAATAGTGAACAAAAAGCTCAATGTTTTTAAGCTTACAGAAGAAGGCTCAACATCAGAAAAGATAACAGGTACTACAATTATACATCCTCGAGAGATCTATATACCCGCTGCAAGGTCTCAAAAGCATCATCATTATGAACCTTTTCCACTGCTTGGATTTGTCTTGGTGCAGAGAATTTTGCGGCCTTTATCACGTCTGCGCTTCAACAATGCTCTTCCACTGGTGGTTCTCATTCGTAGCCGGAAGCCATGTGTGCGAGCCAGAGACTTCCTAGACCTACTCCGTTTGGTTTGGCAAAGAGCTGCCTTCCCAGCCCTCACTACTAACCGGTTGCCCCTTTTGTTACTGACTCCAACACTGCCGGCCAAGTCCAGTCCCAATGACAAGCCTGAAACCAATAAAATACCGAGTGATTCACATTATGCATCAGAAATCAAGAGCTGGCAGTCATAACTCATACTCCGTACGTAGCTAACAGATGGAGGGGAAATGTGCAAGGATCATGTCTATGAACAACATTCACAAGTCACAACTAGCTGGATACTTGACCAACTTAACAATTCAGAGTTTTACAGTCAAACTTGCACCAGGAGATCACTAACTTAACATGGCACATCACTTGAGCATATGTATCAATGAGGAAAAATATATTATTGTGGTATTAGAAACTCTGAACAATGCAACTATATTCTATATCCAATAGAACGGTAATCAAACTTATTCATTGATAGGAATTTACTATGTGGAGAGCATGAAAGTCATATGATCAAATCTATCAGAAGATAAGCTAGTGATATAGACCCCAAATGGCAAAATAAGTCTGTCTCCAGTAATAATAATTAAAAAAAAAAAAAAAAAAAAAAACTGCATACAAAAATCAGAAATAACACAAGCATATACTTGGTGTCTATCAGATTGCCTCCTTCGATCCTGTAACATCCTAGCTTAACTCATATAACCTTTGCAATTCCATACAATACAGACATTGGAGGAAATCCCACTAGGAAGATGTTACTTCCACCATGAAGTAGCCAACACCTTACTGAAAGGCAATGGATAAAATCACCAATCTTACTAAAGCTCCTTCTCGTACGAAACACCTAAAGCAAAACTATCAATAGTTACCTTCAACTCTTGATAGCCCTCTGAGAGCATTGAGACAACTTCGTATTTCCTTTAACTCTAGATTGCATTGCATTATACATTGCCCAAAAAAAAAAAAAAAAACGATACTCCAAGCAGGAAAACCAACCACATTCCATAACAAATCAACAAAGCTTCAGCAAGACTGAAACGAACAATCTCGCCACGAAAAGGGTAATTTCTTAAGGTTTTGGGGGGCAAAACTCAATTCTTAGAATCTCACCCTACCCACCCATCAGCCAATTTCACCCAAACTTTGCCAGCATCTCTCTTAAATCTTAATCCTAAGACTACAAGTACAAAACTTTACCATATGTAACCATAGGACCGTCCTACCCAAGTTTCGCTAACAAAACTTCTACTATAAGCTCAGCTTATACAACAAGAACAATTCCACCAACAAAAATCAAGCAATATACTATAATTAACATTTCCACAAACACAAATTATGGGCACTACAAATTCTACAACAAAAACCAAAAAAGAAAGGAAATTTCATAACATTAAAGTAGAAATTAAAATCATACCTGAAATAGAGGAAGAAGAGAGAGAATTAGAAGGGGATAAGAAAGACGAAAGAAGTGAGCCAGAAGAATTGATTTTGTTGTTGAATGAAACACAACTTTTTGTGGGTCTTCTAGAACCAGTAACAAGTGTTAAAGAAGCCATCGTTCTATTGATTGTAGCTCCTCCAGTAGATAACCATGGCGCCATTGCCATTGTTGCCATTCTTTCAATCTTCTCTCACTACTCTGAAGTTTTTCTCTCTCTTGCTTATCTTACTGAAGAGAAAAAAAAAAAGGAAGAAGCGTAATGAGGAAGTTCATCTTATCGGGTTGGTCATATGGTTTTTGGGCTTCGTTATCAAGGTTTGGGCTTATGGTTTTGGGTTTGGATTGTTTTGCGTTGGGTTTGCGCTTTAATTAGTTAACGTTCGGTTTGCAATTGACTGTTTCGGTTCCTTTCATTAGTTAACGTTCAGTTTGAATATGTGTATTAGCTGATGGAAAATATAGGAGTAACAGGAACTTGTATGTAGTAGCTTAGTTTGATTGAAACGGGTTTTAGGCCGAGCTTCATTGGATTTTAAAATGATGTACAGAAAAACTCCTTTAACTTCAGTCTTTAACTATTAACGGTTTGATTATATATTGTTTCAAAGTCTGGTCAGGCGTTTCAAAGTCTGGTCCGGCGAAGCTGGTTGAGCAGCATTTCGAACCGAGTCACACATCTATATTTTTTACTGTAAACAAAATAAAATAAAATTGAATTTGCTTATATTAAGAAGGTAATACACTAAATTCTACGAGTATCCCTAAAAATTCAAGGCGAAATGTTAAACTTGCTTGTTCTTAATATGATCTACAATATGTTTTGATCACTGTGTAAAAAAGGTGGGCGTCATTTTTTTGAATGAGCATTTCTCTATTTTCGACTTTTCTTACCAATATTTCTATAGATCAGATTTTTTTTTTTTTTTTTTTTTGGTGAGAAAAACTTGTAATTTTGGTGACCGCCTTTTCTAGGAAGTGTGACTATTAATAAACCGACCATTATGTCAAATAACACATACACGTATGAAAAAAAAATAAAAAATAAACTTAGCAAAACAATGGGAAGTCATCAAAATGTAATTGATTTTTTTTTTTATGAAAGTGAAAGTAAAGAGGTGGCCACTTAGCTAGATTGGCTTATAGTCTTCTCACTTGATCATCATCAACTTCTCCAACTTGAATTGCATTATTAATTTTCATCTCTCACACTCATCCATCCAGCTACCCCAGCGTTACTGTTAAGTAGAATAGCTTTGGTAGTGTATACTTCTTCCGTCCCAGCTCAAACGCATCATATTCTATTTTGGGAAGTCCCATCTTAAACACCCCATCTATTTTGGGATATATTTCTCTCTCCTATTTTTATTAAATTATTACATCCTCTCTCACATATATCTCCTACTTTTATTAATCCTCACATTCTCTCTCATTCTTTTTCCTAATATTACCCCACTTAACTTATTATATCAATTTTTTTTATTCCTCTACAAAAACGCCTTGGGGCGTTTGAGCTGGGACGGAGGGAGTATATAACTATCAAATGTTCGATCAATTGATCATAATTAATCTCTTTTATGTCAAGTGGATCCATATATATGTCCATTAGATTTTTAATTTATTCAAATGCATAATATATTACAGAGTATGACTTTTCAAATTGACAACTTTGTAAAGCATAGAAGTATAAAACCAACAAAGAGTAGCTTGTCGATCGATCACTGTGGTGCAGATCGATCTTTTCGTGATAAAACCTTGAGGTTGTAAGGTGGGCTGGTGGGGTATATTTGACCTCCATATTCACTGTTGTTGTGGCGAATCATATGGGAATAGATGCGAGAGCGATTCTTCCTCTGATATATTTGTAAATTATTGAAGACCCTTGACCAAGTGGAAGTCAACCTCTCAGGGACTGCGGCTTAAAGAATTTCTTTGATAACGAACTCGTTATTTTGCTTCCCTTGATAGATGTAAGAGATAGTAGCTAATTCCAATATTCTCGTCTTTGTACCCAAGAAAAAAATATTGATTGTTTCATCTAAAAATAAAATGTAGCGTGCCTCAACCATACACATTCTATGTTTCATCTAAAAAAAGTATGACCCATATCCATATCCGTAATGTCAATATTGTTTTTATAATTTGTTTATATTCAATTCAATCTATATATTACGTATAAAAATTGTACGTTAAATTCAACAGAACATCGAGCTGAGCATTACTTTATTGCATTTAACTAAAAAGGAAAGAACGAACGAAAAACTAAAACTCGATGTGCTAATAATTCTATCAAAACGTTAATTAATTAGCCATTTGGTACAAGAATAATCCTCTGGCTATATATACTAGGATAAAGATTGATGAAGCTTGTATAGAGATCAGATATAGCCGTATACTGTATGCAAAGAGATAAGAGTTGCTCGAATAGTGGAATAAACAAGTTGCTTGAGTAGTTCAATAATGTAATAGTTCTCGGATGCATGTGTTTAGCTTGCATGGGGTTGCATGGTTATCACAAGTTCTTTGATGTCTACGTTGAGTGTATTAGACGCTTCTCCAGCACAGCAGCACTTGATTTAGATACCTCCGATTTCACTGCCGTCAATGTCTCTATTAATCACAACTTTGTAGACCGGAGAAATCTCATGGATAGATTAGCTAAGTTTTATTTGAAATGCAAGGTTATGACTCCCATGGATAGATTACATCCAAGTCTATGACTCTCCAAGGTTAAGGGATTGAATCCTCATCGAGTTTAGCAAGGGGTTATGTGTGGCAAGGGGATATGTGGAGGGAGGACATTTTCTTTTTTGATTTGGTAATCTATTGGCGCCGGAGGGTTCACGCCTCAGTTCCTGTGAAACTAAGGAATTATTTAGGGATCTAGACATCTGGCTTACAAGAAGACCCTAACTAAACACCTGCAACTCTAACATGATCTGGCGGGGGGACCTTACAAGAGGGCCCACATCACAAAGAAACCTCAAACTTTACAAGTTGATGTTGATTAGGACAGATCGACAAGTTTCAAACCCTCGGCCGAAAATTGTCTACAATGTTGATGACCTCCGGGCTTTCTCGATGGAGTGGGTAATCTAGCCACATAGTGTTCAACGGTATTTCCGTTCCGTCTTATAAGGCCTTACACCTATGTTAGCTCGACCTTATTGATGAAAGACTACTTTTTGGGTGTCGGATTTTGATTAATCAAACAGAAAAAACATGTCCTGAAAATTATGGCTCTCTAAGAATATAGAAAAAGGTTTACCTTTTCATTTCAAAGTAATTAATAATGTCAGCTTACTTAACTGTTAGTACGAATTAAATCTGTGGATTAGCATGTACTCCTTCCTTCTCAAAATATATGTCATTTTCACTTATCGAGGTGAGACAACAACAACAACAATAACCAAACCTTATTCACAAAATGATTTGAGGTCGGCTAACATGAATCGTCATCTGGTAATTGTCTCGTGTATGCTATAAAATTTCAAAATCATAGTAAACTAATTAGAAATCTTGAAATCCTTTCAAAAAATAGTTTTAAAAAAGCCAATAAATAAAATAAAATAAATCTGATTAAATCCTCCGCATAAATAGAGTCTCTCCACACCGCCCTATCCAACATCATACTCTATTCAAGCCCTATGACGCTCATATATATCACTTCTAATCACCCTCATCCAAGTCATCTTGGGTCTTCCCCTACCCCCAATAATATTATAATTATCCCATCGTACCCTTCTACTCTTCTAACCGGCGCGTCCTATCTCCTTCTCACATGGTCATACCACCTCAGTCGGTTCTCCATCGTCTTGTCCTCAATGGGAGCAACCCCTACTTTCTCCCTAATAACTTTATTTCTTAAGCGGTCACGTCTTGTATGTCCACACATTCTGTGCCATATAACAGTGTCGCCTAAATGTCGTTCGATAAAACGTACCCTTCAACTTATTGAGCATTCCTCGATCACACAGAAACTTTGTGGCATTTTTCCACTTCAACCAACCATATTTGATTCTATGGGCTACATCTCCAACCTTTTGAATAATTGATCCTAAATATCCAAAGAAATCTGATCCCTGAACAACATTTCCATCCAACATGATTGTCCTTGTCTCTGGGCATCTAATCCCGCTGAACTTACACTCCAAATACTCAGTCATGCTCCGACTCAACTGAAACCCTCTAAGTGTGCTTCCATAGTTCCAACCTCCTTTGTAAATCTACTTTCGTTTATGAGATTAACACTATATCATCTACAAACATCATGCACCATGGTATATTATCCTGGATTGACCTCGTTAACTCGTCCATGACTATAGCAAAGATAAACGGACTAAGTGCGGACCCTTGGTGCACTTCAATCGTAATAGAGAACTCTTCTGACTTCCACACTAGTTAGTACACTCGTGCTAGCTCCCTCATACATATCCTTAAGGATGTTAATATATTTTTGCGGAACTTCTTTCTTAGTTAGAGTCCACTAAAGCACTTCCTTTGGAATCTTATCATACGCCTTATCCAAATCAATGAACACCATATGTAGGCCCTTCTTCCTATCCCTATAGGTTTACATTGTCTGTCTTATGAGATGAATTGCCTCCATAGTTGACCTCCCCATCATAAATCCAAATTGCTTCTACCAAATCTTCACATTTCTTCTTAATCTATGCTCAATATAATCACCCGTTCCTAAAGTTTCAATTTATGACTCATCAGCTTGTTCCCGCGATAGTTGGGACATTACTGAACATCGTCTTTGTTCTTATACAAAGGAACTAAAGTGATCTTCTGTAACACTACGGAATATGTAAAGTGGTTTATGGAGTTGATTTGTCCCACATTGGGAAACTAAGGCTCATATGATCAGTTTATAATAGATTCCTACCATCATACTATCAACAAGGCCTTCACCTTTTAGAGCCCGGAGAGGATATATGGGCCTAAGGGGTGACTACCCATCTTAATGGGTTGTGTTGCGACGTATGATGGATCGGGCTGTTACACTCCACTCCAACGACATCTTAATACCTCTCCAAATCATGTTGAAAGGCGTCGTCAACCATTCCACACCTCTCTCTCATAGACATTTCCAAACCTCAATGTCTATGTCGTCTGGCCTCACTGCTTTCTTCCATCCCATCTTCTTCAAGGCCATCCTCACATCTCCCTTCTGAATTATCCGCATGAACTCCCGATTAACAATATCTTGATGAATATTCACATTTCCAATATCATTCAATCGATCACCATTGAACAAGGTATCAAATTATGACCTCCATCTTTTAGTGATCTCCTTATCATCAACAAGAACTCTTTGATGCAACATCTTTGACGCATATCATCCTACCAATGTTCTGAGTCCTCATATCCCTGATACGCGTAATTTTCTAAATACCCTTCTATCTCCTTCCTTGACATCCAATCTTGTATAAATGTCTTGTTCACTTTTCCTATTGCATCTCTTACAGCTCTTTTTGCTGCTCTTTTTGCCTCCTTATACTTCTCATGGTTATCCTCGCTTCTACATTTTCCCAAATCTTATAGCATTTCCGCTTGTTCCTTATAGCTTGTTGCACTTCCTCATTCCACCAAGATGTATCCTTACTCGACAGTGTCTTCCCTTTAGATTCACCGAGAATTTCTTTTGCCACCTCTTTTACCTTATGCGCTATAGTAACTTGTAACGACTCAACATCCCTTTCCACACTTATCGAGGTGAGACGTTTAAACGTAAATATCGTTTACTCCGTATACGACAAGGCCAAAAATTATAAAAATAAAGTATTATGAAACCTCATTTTGTGACGAATCTAATGAGCATGTATAATTGCCCATATAAATCTAAATATTTTTTTTTTTGTTAAAACGAAAGTCAATGACTTATCTCGAAAACCGAAAACGTCATATATTTTGACAACGAAGGAGTATTACTTACTTGATGAAGAGCCATGCATCATCTTCAATTCCATGGCTCATCGTTGTCATCTGATAAATTGGATAAGAAAGATATAAATATGCGGAGTATTAGTGAACAGATAATTAGTATAGTCCTGCAATTTTTCACCTGAGCTTTTTGACTATTAAGATGAGAGTCATATGACTACCCTAAATCTAGCTTTAATTAGTAAATTATTTTCTCTGAAATGATTAATTTATTGATTTTGCCATACTGAAAGCGCTTGTGGATATGGTAAAACTGTAAAAGGTCTTGCATATAATACTAGAAGTAGAGGTGGCCATTGAGCACTAAGGGCTCGGGCCTGCCATTAGCCCGCCACTGGTCAAGTCCTGGTCAAATTCTGACCCGGACTAGCACTGGCCCGTACGGTTGAGGTAATGTCAGAGTCAGTGCCCGATTTTTCCAGTCTTAGCACTAGTGAAAGCCCGGTCAAAGCACTACACTAACCCAGCCCTAACCCTGCCACTAGCCCTAGCCCCGGCACTGGCCCTGATCCTAACCCTGACCCTGGCAATGAGCCTAGCACTGGCCTGGCACTAGCACTGGCCCGCCTTAAAGCCCGCCCCATTCTCACTCCGAATCTCCTAAATTTAACTATTTTGTTTTTAATTCCCCCCTATATTCCTATAAATACCCAATCTACAATTACCTCTATATATCTAATTTACTTAAATTACTAATTGTACAAGATTTAACACTCTTATTGTTGTTGTTTCGACATTAGAAAATAATTATATAACTTATTATTATGTAATAAATTTTAAATTCATGTGGTATTAAATACCGTGACTGTTACAAGACTCTTTCACTTGACGTCAATTAAAAATTTGGTTTATATCTTCTGTTCAAGTGTTATTCTCTCTTTTAATACAATATTATTTTTCTTACGTAACTAGCGTTTATTTTGGAGCTTAACTATACAAGTGTTTTACTACAAATAAAATGCAAGCTATGTTTAATGATCTATTCCAATATATAATAGTTTTGATTCGACAAAGGATAGACAAGTGGTCGTCATATTTGCAAGTTCAATTGTTATACTCACTAAATAGTTAACGATAAGTAACGACTATAGACAATACACGTACGTATTTGTGTATAATATTATAGTATCACATTCAACATTAATACTATACACTATAAAGTATAGATATAGATTATAAACATAGTATCACATCAGTCTTATATATTATAGAATATATCACGTTTAATCTTATATACCACATAGTTTGACATTTACCCGACTCTAAAAAAACTAAATCAACTACGCAGCCTTGTTTAGTTATAATAGAACTGATTATGACTTGACTCAACTACTAATGCACCTAATTTATATAAACATGATTACCCAACTGAGCTATATATAGGACTATACGAGTATGTACTACTAATTGGAATTTGATGTATTCATATTTAATCTAAGCCATATTATACTATTATAGTATCACATTCAGTCTTATATATACGTTTACTAAATCTAAATCTCAACCACCATGCGAAGATCAAATTTTATTTTTATATTACGCATATAATATAAACTTGAAAGGGAGGCAAGGAAGATCCATGATGTTGGCTAAGCTCTCAATTAAGTAGACTCTCTACGATTTGGGTGATTAATCAATGCCTAAGGTCTGGGGTTTATTAGGTCGTAAATCTAGTATCTATTCTAGTTAATTAAGTTGTAAATCTGTTAATTTATTTTAGTATGTAATTAATTTGGTTCTGGTTTTAGTACAATCAAGGGTAAAACATTGTATTTCGATGTAACTGAAGAAATCTTACCAAGTAATTTCATTAATTTTCTAAACAGTATATATCGATTGATCCGTGACAAGACTCATATATACCTAATCAATAACGGCACTAGTTATGATAATTAAAAGTAAGTCTTTTTTTTTTTAACTTTCTTTCCAGTGCCCTGACCCTGGCACTGGCCCGGTCAAACCCGGTCAAAGCACTGCAGTGCGAGTGCCAGTGCCAGTGCCAGTGCTCGGATTTTCCAACACTGGCACTGGAATGTATAGTAGTGGCAGTGCCAGTGACAGTGCTGGAGATTTTGGGCACTAGTCCGGGTGAGCCCGGCACTAGCCCGGCCCAGCATGGCCCATGGGCACCTTTAACTAGGAGTACTAAACAACCGACCAGTACCATACTATGACCTTATTCTATTTGTGAATGATAAAATCACTTTAATAGTAATTTACAATAATCTCATTGAAGTTGTCATCAGTTATCAGTAGACCTGTCAGAACCTGATCCGACCCGGTAACCCGACCCGACCCGTATTTGAACCCGATTAGACCCGTTTTTTTGACCCGCGACCCGTATATGACCCGAACCCGATCAACCCGAAAATTTGCGGGTCAAAACGGGTCGGGTCAGGGTCAACCCGGCGGGTCAAAGTCAAAGTCTAAAAAAAAAAAAAAAAAAAAAAACTAACCTAACATTTTAGGTGCTGTTCGGTATTGCTGATATTTTTCGTTTTTCGTTTTTTTTTTTTTGGAGAAAATTAAACAAAACGCGTTCGGTGGATTCCGTTGCCAAAAACAAAATCAGCTTAATTCCATGATTAATCTGCCCGTTTTCTCAAACCACTTTTGATGGTTTCCAAAAACAGATTTAGATTTTTATTTTTAATTTCGTACCAGTTACCATTCCTATCATCCTATGTAAGTAACATCAACGCATCCTGCACACCATCGTCGCCGAGATGCAACAACGATCGGCAGCCGGCGTGACTACTATTCCGCCGCCGTATCCCCTGCCTACTACGATATCGATTTCTCTGGTTAACAACATCAATCATTAGAGGAATCCGATATGTCTTCCGATCGAAAATCTCGGTCCTCCGTTTTGCCTTGTTCCTTTTACGCCGGTTACATGATCGGAAAATGTATACTGCGGAATTAGAATGGATAGTGGATTTGCATGTGGTGGTTTGATATGGTGGCAAGGCTGGTGGTGCGGAGGAGGGATCAGATTCGAGCTTGTTGAGTGAGACTATTAATGGTGGTGAAACAAAAATGACGTTAAAAAGTTGTATGTAAAAGACGTTAAAAATCATACGTAAGGCGCTAAAAATCATACGTGGAAGCGCTAAAGTTCAAGGAAAAACCCTGCGTAAAACAATGTTTTCGACCCGTATTCTGACCCTAACCCGACTTGACCCTAACCCGACCCGACCCGTATTTTGACCAGACCCGTATTCGACCCGACCCGTATTTAACCCGACCCGACCCGTTTGACAGGTCTAGTTATCAGTTATCACAATGCAAATTTGTGAACCATGTCAAACATCTTATTAAGCTCAAGAATGATCGTGTTCCCAATCAGTTACACTTATATCAAATATCATAATCATGTTGAGTAATTAACTTCCTTGTTAAGAGGTCATCAACAATTTATTAATACTCATGAGTTATCCTCCTGCAAGTATGCGTAAGTTCAAAAATTGGTTTCCGAAAACGATATGAGGCCACTTGTGTACATTCTTAAAGCCATGCAAGTGTCGCACACGCTATTTTATTCCCATTCACCTATAAATTGAAAGGCTTTGGACATATATTTGTGTAACAATCAACCAAATTGTTTTGACATGTAAAAGTTATTTTGCTTCTTTCTAACAATAATAGAAAGATAATGTTAAAATGGCAATAAGTTTGATTGAGAAGATAAAGGACCCTAGCTCTTTAATGTCTGCTTTAGTAAATTGCACGCAAGGCTAGCTAGTTCACAACCTTTGTTTCTGAATCTTCCCATGTTTTAGACGTTCGATCTAACCTCTTAGTGACTTTCTTAAGCCATTTTGACCTACCACATGGAATATATATAGTGTACATACTCGTATAAGTTTAGTAGAGCATGATTCTTAATTGGCACTTTATCGAACGGATTCTTCCATCACTCTTTGACCACCTATTTACGGATTAGCATTCCTACGCTTTCGTCCACTACATGCTTGGTTTCCTAGCCCCTGGCTGGCCAAACAAGATTATTGAATGCGCGGAGCCAAGATCGGTATATATATAAAGCGAAAAACAGTTATAAAAATAAAGAAAGAGGGAAATATTTACGAATTCCATCATTTAGTTTCCACTACTTGATCGAATAATCAAATATTCCGTTATTTCAACTACATCAAATGATTTTTCTAAATTGGTCAAGACTCTTGAGTTTATGGCCACTTGATTTTTTTTTTTTTTTTGAGTTAAAATATTGTAAGAGAGAGTACAGGAACAACCATGTGAAGTGCAAAACCCCCATTAGGCTATCCTCATCGTTGGTATGACCATCAAGTCTCAGCATGAGACTTTTATAAAGTGGGGCTCAGATTTGAATGAGGTGGGCAAGTTTTAAACAAGTCTCAAGGTGAGTTTTGGGTTCAAAGACCCATTTTCAGACTCCACCTCACCAAATTGGTAGACCAAAACAAAAAAAAAAATTGATTTTTTTTAGTTTATTTGACAATTTTAATATTTTTATTTAGCAAAATATATATATGAACCGGATGAGTTTTGAAATAAGGTGGATGGTTATTTGAGTGAGTCTGAGTCTGAAATAAAAAAATGCGTAGAACATTGTTAGGGCAAATTTGAAGTTAAAATGAGTTAGAGATGAGGATAGCCTAAGACTCTAATGAGTTTTTACAATCATCGGTTGAGTACTAGTGTAGCAATGTGTTGCTTGTTCAAAGGATTGTAAACTGTTAAACTATATCAATATAGTGCTAATTAAATATTATTTAATCCTTTATTGTATATATGATCCTATATATTCCAATGATTTTAGTGATGCAAAGCATAAAAACGCCATAGTTGGGCAACATTTGGTGAAAAATTAGTTGAGACGGTAATTTAAAACTAGCATGTAGCTGAAATCTGAAGGATTTACTTAACGTGGTTAAAATTTGAAATCTCAGGGTTGAAAAACTTGCTTGTTAACACTTGTTGGTTGAGGATTTACCAACCAAGTGTACGTGTTCAAAAGAGTATTGTCCCACATTGGTACAACTGTACTAATATGTAGCAGGTGTGGGGAGCTTATTAGTTTACACACAATCTAGTAGTAAACTCCTTTTTGTTGCCAATTGATCTTGTGATGGAATAATCTCATTGGACTTGTGAGCAATCTTCCTTATCTGCTTCTATGAGTTTATTACGAATGATTTGTCAATAACGGTCTAAACTTATTGCCTTAATTTCGAATACGGATTTCATACACCACCCTAAGAACAATTGCTTTGCTTTAAGGGAATGCATGTTTATTCTGCTCGAAAATTAAATAGAGGGCTAAAGAAAGTAGATGCCTTGAAAATAATTTGCTACTCAAGTAACGAACTTCCATTTTGTTTCTATGATCATTCATTAAGGTGGCTGCCGAAACGGGAGAGCCGTGGGGGTAAAAAGAACGCCTTTTTGGCTTAATCCATCTTTACTAAAGGTATTCTTTTTTTAAGATTTCTTTCTAAAAGAAACCGGGTATATGTTTATTCTTTATTGTCAAGCTCAAGAATCATTAGTCCAAAGAAAACGCTGAATTCATGAATAAATTAAAGAAATTAAAGATTAGATATATTTGCAAGTTGCAATTACGTTGGGCGAAAGTTAATTAGGATGGACTGATCGCACTACTCTATTTTGCCATTTTGGCGTTCTTCTGTCCCGAGCAGACTTTACAAAAGAACATATACTTCGTTTCCGTTTTTTCTATTATGTGCGTCAATAATACATATTAACTTAAAAGTAACATATAATATCCACATCATTATGTGAGATTTTCCTCTATTCAATGTGATAGTATTTAGAGGATCAAGGTTGACCTAGTGGTTAGGAACTCAACCTGCCTGGGGATGTCCCGGGTTCAAATCCTCATACCCCCACCCCCGCAACATTAGTTGCTCCTTTGTACCAAAAAAAAATAAAAAATAAATAAAAATGTGACAGTATTTAAAAACTGTGTAACGGTTGGGTTGTAACTCTTGTAAAGCGATATTGTTCCACCATGCATAAACATCATCCGAAGTAATCTTCAACATTACGTAGAAATTAAAGCTTACGTTACTAAAACTGCTTATGAGTGTGAACTTTGATTATACAAAGTTGGATCATAATTACTAGAAAAGGGACTTTATCAGCGAACGATGCCTTCCTTGGATAATCACAATTAAAAAGAGCATATATTTATGCTTTAATTAATTGTGTGATAGGTCAAAAACACTATTTGAAATTGTAACACCCCATATTTTTGGGACGTCTAAAGTATTAAAGTCGTCGTGAGATATTCATTTTTGAGTTACGAGTTTCCATTTTGTGAAATTTAGAGTCACTTTCCTTTTTGGGTCGTTTTCCTAATTGGGTAATTAACTGGCAAAATGACGTAAATACCCTTACTAACCCTCCCTCACCTTTATTTAAAAAAAAAAAAAAAAAAAAACACACACATCAACTCACGCACGCAGAAGGAAGGAAAAGAAGAAAAGAAAAAAAAAAAAAAAAGAGGAAGAAGAGGAGAACAGAGGAGAACAGAGGAGAACAGAGGAGAACAGAGGAGAAGCGTGCGACCTCTTCCGCGAACCACGCCGCGCTGCCGCCTTCGCCGCCGCACAGCCGCCCGCGTCGCCGGCCCCCTACCGTCCTCTCTCTTGATTTTAATCAAGAGTAGTAAGTCCCTTAAACTTTTCTACAATTGAATTAATTGGGGGATTTTCGAGTTTTTGTGTTCAATTGATGATTAGAACACGATTGGTTTGATTAGCTTGTTGTTTTAGAATTATAATCGTATTTTTGGTGATTGTGGTTCATGGGTTGTGATTTTCGAATTGGGGGTTTTGCTAATTAGGGTTCATGCTAATTGGGTTTGATTTTGTGTATGGAGTTACTTGAATTTTGGTGGAGGGGTTTGTTGTGAGTTGAGAATATGGTGGTATTGTTTTGGGAGCAATTGATAATGATTTGAGTGAAGAGTGTACCTTCTGCCCGATTCTGAATTTTGGGTTATTTGGGTGTTGTTGTTGTTATTTTGATGATTAATTGATGGAATTGTGTAATTAGTAAGATGGGAAGGATGTGATATTAATTTGGTGTGATTGTTGGAAGGATTGGTTGTCGAATTCATGATTGTTGTGACCTTGTTGTAGTTAGTTGATTGTTTTTGTGTTGGGTTTGTGATGGTGATCGTGTGGTAATTCGATCTTATTATTTTGTGATTAGGGTGTGTGTTTGAGGAGGTTTCGTTCTAGTCTTGGAACAGTCCAGTGTTTCGTTCAGAGTAAGGTAAGAACGTTGGTCCATCGCTTGCCTAACACATGTTGCTCCTCTGTTGGCTTTTCTATTCATATCCATCGTTTTGTACCCTTTTGCTTGATCTCGTGCTCTGCGCCTTTGATTTCGTAATTTATTCGTATGGGTTACTCTAGCCATACTTCTCTGCCTCTCGGCCCTGCTTCCTCTTGGCCGAGTGGATCATTGGAGTTTCTGTTTCGTAATGCTTGAATTGACTCGTTTTGGCTTATTGGTATTCCGGCCTCGGCCGTTTATAAATCGTATTATCAAATAACGTACCATCAAATAACGAAT
The DNA here is from genome assembly GCA_963680865.1 of Spergularia marina. Classification (NCBI taxonomy): domain Eukaryota; kingdom Viridiplantae; phylum Streptophyta; class Magnoliopsida; order Caryophyllales; family Caryophyllaceae; genus Spergularia; species Spergularia marina. Next base: position 26,704,864 of record OY804546.1, read on the forward strand.
ATAAAACGGATGAAAGAAAAGAACGATATGATTACCACCTAGAGTGAATGTGATGCGGCACGGACCGATCACTGTTTATACCTCTGATCAAGGTACTGTTTCGGTCGGAGTAGCTACCGACTGCCTATTAGGCTTTCCTCCTAGAGGTACGCATCCTACTGGATCTCTAGCGAGGGGTGTGCACATTTTAAGTCTTTAGGAATCGTTTAAATGTACTCTAGCTCGCGCCGGTTCGAAATTGTGGTGGCTGCGGGGTAGGAGCCCAGCCGTGTATGATTGGCAAGACCGTTTGTCTCGTCAGCGATACGTGACTATCGCACTGCCGTGTCCTGATGGTACTCTGTATTCATTACTATATCCAATACTTATTATTTGTTAGCTACGCGCCTCAAGGCGCGTATCTTTGTTTCTCTGCTTTATGTTTCTTACTCAGCCTGTGCTGACGTTCTGTTTTCTGGTTTGTTCCCTACCGTGTTCTGGGGCCTATGTCATTCTTCGATGGCATAGTTGACAGGTCTTGATGATGTGGATGCTTGCTAGAGGAATTCATTTGCATGCCGGGAACTTTTCATAAACATTATTTAGACATGGATTATATTTGGTTTTGTAATTTAAATTTCAGTTTTGAGAACTGTAGTTCGACATTCTAAGTCTTCCGCTGTCGCCTTTTTGTTTGTTCGAATTTATTAAGTTGTAATTGAATTTCAAGCCTAGTAGTTGACTCGGTAGTCAACTGCGGCGTAACAATTCTATAATATTTCCTCATTTATCATGGCGAAAATTTAGGGTTGTTACAGTTGGTATCAGAGCCATAGGTTCTGATTCGTCGTGTCTACAAAAGTTTTCAAAACTTGTTTTAAGAAATTGGTAAACTGGGAACGGGATGGGTGCATTCATACGCATGCTGATTGCTAAGTGCTATGTGTTTCCCCTTCATTTACTACGGAGTTTTAGAGCCGACTTTTGAGACTTTTGATTTGAGACCGAATGTCATTATTGGGAAGCATCTCATTGTAGGTTTTCTTTGATACTAATAGAAATTATGATTCTTTAAGTTATAACTCCAAGGGTAATTAGTTCAACATATTGTGGTTATTTATTACGTGGAGTGTAATGTGAAAGTACTAAGAGCGACTAGAGGTTATGTTAGAAGGACTTGAAGCTATTTTAAGATATATAAGGACGTGAAAGGTATTTGGGATATATTGAGGATAAGTGTGAGGATGGTTTAGGCCTTGCTTATTTAATGTCGCCGTTGTCAAATTCTTTGTCCTTGAAGATGAGTTACGATTTGGAACATGATGTTAGATTGGTTTAAGTGAGATGGTGTTAAACCACAAATTTCAAAACACTTATTGGGTTCTTCTTTTCTAACCACGATACCCTATTCATGTTAATGAGAAAATTGGGAGAAATCAATTGACAAAACTTATGCTTATCCCTTTTAGAATACCCCATGCTACTCCATCTAACTTGATCACACGCCCATAGGTGAGAAACCTTGATTACTTTAGGTGAAATGTGGAAAGTTGAAGAAGGGACTAGTAAGAGTGAGTATATATATGAGGGAGTTGAGCATGAGGAATGTGAGAGTTTCGTGTATATTGTTCAATTTATTATTTGGGTTAGATGAAAAGGACTATGTGCATGCAAGTACACTACTGTGAATTTTGAAATTTAGGAATGAGTTCGAGGGATCGATTTATTAAAGTGTCAATGAAGTATTTGTATGAATGATGGGGTTGGTAGCGAATGAAACTCTATATATACTTGATCATAGTATCGTTTGTTGAAATATTGAGGATCGCTCTTCTAGTGGAAGATTATTGAGGGAGTGATTGGTTTATTGTCCTTATAATTGTGTGAACATATGGTACCGATAAGTCGGATTTGAAGATTGTATGTTTTATCAATTTATAATTTTAGTCGGAGTCTTGCCAGTGCATATGTCTAAGTGGGTACAATACCTCAATACTATTACGATATTATGATTATTCACTGATATTGATTCGATTATTTGCTATTTGAATGTCATTATTGATTGAGTATTGTTTTTGTCAATTGAAATTACGCTGTAGAGCTCAATCGAGAGCTGCACGACTCGTGCCCATAAGGACACGACCCGTCCTCGAAATTTTGTTCGTCTGTTGCTGTTGATCCGGACATGACTCGTGCAACTGTGGACACGAGTCGTGGTTCCCAAAAAAAATCGAAAATTTCGAAAAGTTAAACTCGGACGAGACGTATAGACGAAAAACGTTTCTCTTGTATTTGTATCCCTGAGTCGGATTCCTAACATGACTTATTCGTTAGGTGAATAATTATTCGTTTATTGATTGATTTGTGCTAATTCATGCTTACATATGTCAAGATCTAGTATGGAATCTAATCGAATTGGTTACAACTGATTCCAAACGATATTGCTTTATAGACAATGGTGCGAAATAACGGTCCAGATTTGACAGCTACCCTGGCTCAAATGGCACAACATCAGGAGGTAATGGTGCAGGCTGTGACCCGGATGGCCAACGCAGCGCAGAACAACGCTGGTAATAATGGGGGAATGGAAACAACAATGGCCCGTGAAATAATAATGTTGGTAATGGAGAAAATGACGGGCTTTTGAACCTTGCTACATGATCTTGTTTTGGGGGTCACATGATCAAAGTGTTGGACGTCTGATAGACGAGGAGGAGCGATGATTGAATACATCTTGAGTAATTATATGTATGGAGAATTTAATCCCAAAGGAACGACAGACTGACTAGAGGAAGATCTAGCTCTAGGAGATAACATGTATCTTCTTGTAAGTACTTGACCTGGTTTATAGTGTGAAGAAGGTGAAAGAAAAATGCATTAAGGATTTCTCGGCCATATAAATTGTTAAGGAAACTTACTCACTCATGGTTATAACTTTGGCATCAACTATAGGATTAGATCGATATGTCGATTGTTTCTACACTAGTTGGGTGTCCATATGATGAAATTTTGGTACAATTTAAATAATTGGAGATCGAAATAATAATTGTTTTGGGACTCATAGCACAAATGTGCAAGTGTAAGAAGAAAACAACTATCCACTATGCTGCAACAATGAAATTTTGAGTTTGAAAGACTATTATACCATTTATGGGTAAACTGTTGGACATGTGAGTTATGCGTAAAAAGATTTCCTACCATCTTTGGACTTGATATCCTGAGTTGAATTAATAGGTCATAAGCTCGAGTAAAGGAAAATCGTTACATATCAAGGTATGGGATCAAGTGAGGTGTCATCAGAGGATAAAGTTGTAAACCCATTAGAGATGTGGTAAGTGGTATGTGCGCATAAGGAAATGCTTTACGAATCGGGAAGTTGAGCTACATTCCGTGGTGTATGCCTATGAAATTTGGGTATGGAGAACGACTTGATCTTGAGGTAATTTATAAGATTTTGAAGTTTAACTTTGCAAGTTAAGGAAGCGAAGAGAATTATGGATTTGACATTGTGACGTGTCTATTGTGTGAATAAAGTGGGATAATTTATGAACAGAGGCCCTAATTCTGAATACAACCAGTTGGATAATTTATGGACAGTTGGACGTAATTTGACGCCTTACGTGATTATGAGACGCTACAAATCGTTAATGAAGCTTATATATTATGCTCAGGTGACACCCCCCCCCCCAAGGTAATTGTTAATCATAGTTGATTATGGATGAGCTAATGTGGAAATAGCGTGACATTAGCAACCATCGTTTTGTATAGTATGGTTGATAACGACAAAAGATGTGCAATGAACAAAGCGAAAGGGTAGTGTATTCATGGAGAATGAAAGACTAAGTCTTCTAATCAAGTTGCTAATGCCCTCTCGACTGTAGTGGCGGATCTTTATGAGGAAACCTTAAGTAACATCTATTCCGGTAGCAAAAACTTTTGGGTTAAAGTTGTTAAGAATCTTAAATTATAGAGGTCTGGTCATTTGGTAAGTGGCTTCATACGAACGCACTGGAAAGGTGGCTTGGGTTGATAAAGTTTATTTTGTGAGAAGATGGTCGAATGTAAACGCATCGTGATATGTAGTAGCTCTGTGTGCCCCTTTTGAGACTCCAATACTAGTAGTACGTGTCGTATCTTGAAATTTTAATAGTTGGAGAATTTAATTTTACCATCAATTTAAGATATGGTTCTTGTAACGATCTCGCTTAAATGTGTATGAGGCCAAATTTTGTTTAAAGGTGCAGAATCGTAGGTCGAAGCTGTCGTGAAGGAATTCGACAATGTTGGACAATCAAACACAGAACATGTAGATAAGTGGAACTGGGATTAAGATCATACTAGTTAAATTAAAAGGCAAGGGGACACTACTTATTTGAGGTTGCGTTCGAAATCTTTTCCGACTATGAGAATCTAAAGTATAATATTCACACAAAGGGAGCTATAAATGTGCCAGAGGAGATGGTTGGAGTTGATCAAAGACTACGACATGGAAATACAGTATCATGAAGGAAAATCCAATGTCGTAGCTGACGCACTGAGCAGAAAGTCTCTACATCCGACCCAGTTAGTTGATCAAAGGGAGAAACTAAGAGACGAATTCTTAATGTCGGAGTCCAATTGACTAAACCAGGAGTGACTTCAGGAACAACAACAATTGAGGATTATATCTTGGGTGAAACAAAGGGGTTGACTGATAAAACAACTTTGAACAAACTGGCAAAGGAGCCTGAAGTATTCAAAAGTGTGAAGATTGTATTGTTTGATTCCAGGGCCGAGTCTGCATAGCTGATGACACTACGCTAAGGAACAAAACTCTAACCGAAGCCTATGCCAACAAATATTCGGTACAACCAGGAGGAGATAAGATGTACCGAGATTGGAGAAAGGTGTTTTGTTGGCCTGGAGTAAAAAAAAAAAAAAAAGGATATGGCTGACTTTGTGTATAGGTGTTTGGTTATCGAATGTTAAGAGTGAACACAAGAGACCTCAAGTCAATTACAACTCCTACCAGTGTCGGAATGGAAATGGAGTTCCATATCCATGGATTTCTGCAAGGTTACCTAGGACACCCAAGGGGAACATTATGATTTGGGTGATTTTGGACGGACTGACAAAGTACGCACATTTTGTATCTATGAAAGACACGTGGAAGAAGAAGCCAATCAGCCGATGCCTACACACACCATGTGTTGAGCCACGGTACACCAAAAGAAACTGTTATTTGATTGTGATGCGCGTTTCGTTTGGAAGAAGTTACAAGAAACCTTAGGAACGAAACTTCTCATGAGTACCGCATTTCACCCGGCCACTGACGGCCAAACTGAGAGGACAAATCAGACTTTGAAGGATTTGTTGAGAGCTCGTACCTTACAGTATCAAGGCGGATGGGAGGATAAGTTGGATTTGATCGAGTTCTCCTACAACAACAGCCATCAAGTCTCAATAAAGATGGCACCATACGAGGCTTTATATGGCAGAAAGTGCAGGAGTCCAATCTGTTGGAATGATATAGGTGAAATAATGGTCTTGGGTCTAGACTATATTCAGGAAATGACAGATCAGGTCAAGCTAATTTAGGAAAGGCTCAAGGCTGCACAAGACAGACAAAAGAGCTATGCTGACAAGACACGCAGCCACATTGAGTTCAACATGGGTGATATGGTTCTCTTACGCGTGTCACCTACCAGAGGCGTGATGCGGTTCAGGAAGAAAGGAAAACTGAGTCCCAAATTCATTGGACCCTATAAGGTGACTAAACGGGTTGGGGAAGTAGCTTACGAGTTAGACTTGCCTGCGAACCTTGATAAGGTCCACAATGTGTTTCACGTGTCACAACTCAGACGCTATGTCAGCGACCCGTCCCATGTATTGGACCCAGAAACCATCAAGTTGGATGAAACTATGACATATGAAGAGGCACCGTTGAAAACTAGGCGTACTGAGACTAACGTGGTCAAAGTTCTGTGGTGCAATAACAACGTTGAGGAAGAAACATGGGAAGTGGAATCAGTTATGCGTGAGAAGTACCCTCATCTTTTTGATTAAGGTACCCTCGGTTCGGGACGAACCTTTGTTTTAAGGGGGACGAGAGCCCGCGGGCCTCGTTTTCCCTCTTCCTGACGCAATGTCCTATGTTATTACTTGCTATTTAATCTTGATCTGTGCTGAATGTGTTGTGTGTTTGTTGTTCTTCGTTTCATCTTTCACTCAAAAAAAAAAAAAAAAAATCCTCTTACCTCGTGATACTTACTCTTCTTTTTGATCAACGTTGCTGGTTGAGTGTGAAATCTTGAGGAGTGGGTTTAAAGATTCGGGACGAATCTTTGTTTTAAGGGGGGAAGACTGTAACACCCCATATTTTTGGGACGTCTAAAGTATTAAAGTCGTCGTGAGATATTCATTTTTGAGTTACGAGTTTCCATTTTGTGAAATTTAGAGTCACTTTCCTTTTTGGGTCGTTTTCCTAATTGGGTAATTAACTGGCAAAATGACGTAAATACCCTTACTAACCCTCCCTCACCTTTATTTAAAAAAAAAAAAAAAAAAAAACACACACATCAACTCACGCACGCAGAAGGAAGGAAAAGAAGAAAAGAAAAAAAAAAAAAAAAGAGGAAGAAGAGGAGAACAGAGGAGAACAGAGGAGAACAGAGGAGAACAGAGGAGAAGCGTGCGACCTCTTCCGCGAACCACGCCGCGCTGCCGCCTTCGCCGCCGCACAGCCGCCCGCGTCGCCGGCCCCCTACCGTCCTCTCTCTTGATTTTAATCAAGAGTAGTAAGTCCCTTAAACTTTTCTACAATTGAATTAATTGGGGGATTTTCGAGTTTTTGTGTTCAATTGATGATTAGAACACGATTGGTTTGATTAGCTTGTTGTTTTAGAATTATAATCGTATTTTTGGTGATTGTGGTTCATGGGTTGTGATTTTCGAATTGGGGGTTTTGCTAATTAGGGTTCATGCTAATTGGGTTTGATTTTGTGTATGGAGTTACTTGAATTTTGGTGGAGGGGTTTGTTGTGAGTTGAGAATATGGTGGTATTGTTTTGGGAGCAATTGATAATGATTTGAGTGAAGAGTGTACCTTCTGCCCGATTCTGAATTTTGGGTTATTTGGGTGTTGTTGTTGTTATTTTGATGATTAATTGATGGAATTGTGTAATTAGTAAGATGGGAAGGATGTGATATTAATTTGGTGTGATTGTTGGAAGGATTGGTTGTCGAATTCATGATTGTTGTGACCTTGTTGTAGTTAGTTGATTGTTTTTGTGTTGGGTTTGTGATGGTGATCGTGTGGTAATTCGATCTTATTATTTTGTGATTAGGGTGTGTGTTTGAGGAGGTTTCGTTCTAGTCTTGGAACAGTCCAGTGTTTCGTTCAGAGTAAGGTAAGAACGTTGGTCCATCGCTTGCCTAACACATGTTGCTCCTCTGTTGGCTTTTCTATTCATATCCATCGTTTTGTACCCTTTTGCTTGATCTCGTGCTCTGCGCCTTTGATTTCGTAATTTATTCGTATGGGTTACTCTAGCCATACTTCTCTGCCTCTCGGCCCTGCTTCCTCTTGGCCGAGTGGATCATTGGAGTTTCTGTTTCGTAATGCTTGAATTGACTCGTTTTGGCTTATTGGTATTCCGGCCTCGGCCGTTTATAAATCGTATTATCAAATAACGTACCATCAAATAACGAATATAAAACGGATGAAAGAAAAGAACGATATGATTACCACCTAGAGTGAATGTGATGCGGCACGGACCGATCACTGTTTATACCTCTGATCAAGGTACTGTTTCGGTCGGAGTAGCTACCGACTGCCTATTAGGCTTTCCTCCTAGAGGTACGCATCCTACTGGATCTCTAGCGAGGGGTGTGCACATTTTAAGTCTTTAGGAATCGTTTAAATGTACTCTAGCTCGCGCCGGTTCGAAATTGTGGTGGCTGCGGGGTAGGAGCCCAGCCGTGTATGATTGGCAAGACCGTTTGTCTCGTCAGCGATACGTGACTATCGCACTGCCGTGTCCTGATGGTACTCTGTATTCATTACTATATCCAATACTTATTATTTGTTAGCTACGCGCCTCAAGGCGCGTATCTTTGTTTCTCTGCTTTATGTTTCTTACTCAGCCTGTGCTGACGTTCTGTTTTCTGGTTTGTTCCCTACCGTGTTCTGGGGCCTATGTCATTCTTCGATGGCATAGTTGACAGGTCTTGATGATGTGGATGCTTGCTAGAGGAATTCATTTGCATGCCGGGAACTTTTCATAAACATTATTTAGACATGGATTATATTTGGTTTTGTAATTTAAATTTCAGTTTTGAGAACTGTAGTTCGACATTCTAAGTCTTCCGCTGTCGCCTTTTTGTTTGTTCGAATTTATTAAGTTGTAATTGAATTTCAAGCCTAGTAGTTGACTCGGTAGTCAACTGCGGCGTAACAATTCTATAATATTTCCTCATTTATCATGGCGAAAATTTAGGGTTGTTACAGAAATGAATAAACCAAAAGATAACTCTTTATGATAGCCAATCACCAATTAAGGAGACAATTAGAGAAAAAAGGGAAATGAAGGGTTAAAATCATGGCGACGGCTCACCAACCTTTAAGAAGGGTCCAAAATACATTAAAAACTCACGTTAAAATAATTCCAATTCAACCATAGTAAATTAAAGAAGCCAATCCCCCAATTTAAGTTCTAGAATTCACGATAGCGAAATTATAATTTTTTTTTGCCTAAATAAGAAATTAAAATTTTTAATTTCGTAAATCATAAATACAAAAATTGTAACTTAGGGGAAAAAGAAATTACTCGTGAATGTGATTGAAGTTGCGATACAAACCTCTTATAATTAACCAAGTACTTATACTGTTGCATACACAAGGCTTGATAAGATTCTTGAATCTTGATATCTTATCATCTTTCAAATCATTTAGGTTGCTTTGTTACAAGTAGACTTTAAGTGATCTTATTCCAACATATGCATATGACAATTTAGTCACCATAGTCCATACCCCATGCCAACACTTAAGTCTATCATTTTTGGATCATTGTGATCACCATTAATCTAATAAATCCACCACCACATATGCATACATCTTAAGGAGAAAAAAGTTGTACAATTTCAACACACTATTCTTTCAAGTCATCAAACTAATTAGTAATTAGGGTGGACTAGAAACTATCATCTCTTGTACGATTCATTATACGAAATACAGTTCTACACAACAACACAAGTCGCTAAAAAGTTCAAACCTTTGTCATTCTATGTCCAAACTCTAAACTCCTTAATATTAGGCTAAGTCCTAAATTACGACTCGTCGTCTACACACCATTGACACTATTATTTCAGTGACATGCATGAATCCATCAAGTATTTCCACGGTGAGAAGTTGTCTATTGCCGATGATAAATTCTAGTCTACCGGCGAGTGGTGATCAAAATTATTCATGAACCAAAAATTATGCGCAGCGATTACAGCAATTTATCGGTGACCTACTACAGTCTACAAAGTCCTTGAGGGAAAATGACCAAGTAGGAGAGTGAGAGATGTGTACTGTATCAACCTTAATAATAAGAGTTGTATTAGATCCATAAAATTCTATTTTTATTAGTGTAATTTATACGCTCTAATATTAAACATGTCTAACCCGTGAACTGCAAAAGTTGACCACGTCACTCCGACCGGGCTAACCTTTTTTCTCCGATAATTCCAAAACGCAGCTCCTCTTTTCCTCACCACTTTGTTTATTTTTCAATTACTTATTGTCACTGCTCCATAATTAAGGGCTCATTTAATTGTTAATTAAGACCTCAATTAATTTACTTTTGACTCGTAATCTTGTACTAGTATTATCGTATAAAATTTAATACTTTATAATACAGTGTTTCTCTTCACTAATTCACGGGAGATTTACTTGTTTAGTTTATGTCCTTTAATTTTGTGTAAGATGATAGTACTACTTAATTAGTAGACTTGTCAAAAACTCATGGGATCATATGGGTTACGAGAATGACTTCTCTTTACTCTGAAATTTAACCATCCTATGTAAGCTTTTAGGAGTAAATGAGTAATTAAGGATTGTAATTGATCGTTCAGTGACTCCAAACTGATCGGGCTAATCCATTTTACATGCGTAGATTGTTACGTCTTTTCCACACTTACTTTTGGAAGATAGATGAGCGAAACAATCAGCCCATATGTCTTGTACTCGAACTGCATTAACAAAACACAATTCGATATGAGTATATCCAATATTCCGTTATTATGATAACCCGAACTAGAAACACACACTCGCGCACATTACATAACTTATGATTAGTGCATAAGGAGTAAATTATCAGACGACCTAAATGTATAATTATTGTTACAGTAGAGTACTCTGTATCACCTCACCTAGAATTATAATCAAATAATATCTGCAGAGAATATTAGAAATCAGAGAAGTAAGAAGAAGCTGGTACACTATTAAGTGTAAGCCACAAGCCAGCAACAAACCCGGCCCCCCCTTCTCACACCACGCAGGAATATAATGTGTACATCCTCACCCCTACAAGCCTACAACCTTCTTATTCTTATATCAAAACAATTAGTATTATTAGGAACCGTATTATTATTATCTTCATCATCATCTTAAAAAAAAATTAGCCCGTAATTACAAACACAACCATGTGAATATGTGAAAAATAATTACCCAAAAAACGACCCATGAATTCATCCAAAAGTTTCTTCATTTTTACACACCTTTGTATTCCATTAATATAATAAGCGGGCTGCTCAACTGGTCCTCGTACTATTCAGGATTGCGCTAGTGGGGGCTCGCGCACTTATATTATATATAGAGAGAGAGAGCTCAAAACCCAAAAACACAATTCAACCAAACAAAACAGAGACAGACCCAAACAAAATGGGTCTTAAAATTCCAATGTTTTTCCTCCTAACAACAGCATTAGCTCTATTTTCCTCTGTATTACCAGAGAGCTCAGCTTACGAGCTCGAAAACAATGCGAGTAGCTTGATGGTGAAGGGAAGGAAACAAATGAGGGGAATGTGCAATTTGTTTCAAGGAAAATGGGTGTTTGGTTATGGAGGAGCAGCCATAACAACACCATTGTATGATTTCTCAACTTGTCCTTTTCTTGACCCTGAATTTGATTGTATTAAGTATGGCAGACCTGATAAGCAGTATCTCAAGTACTCTTGGCTTCCTGACAATTGTGCCCTTCCTAGGTACTAATCGTTTTACTTACGCTTTTCTTATATCTTATCGGGTCGTAATTTTTACACTCCTGTATCGCAATGGTTTTGTCAAGTTACTTAGTGATTCCTACGGTCGAATGATTCTCATTTACTTTTGTTTATTACGTTTATTACGTTTATTACGGGGTCATGATTTTTACACTCTGATTTACGCTTTCTAGTGATTTTTATAAAGATTTTTTTTTCCTTTTGTTGTCTTACAACTTAGTCATGTGAATACTGATTGTTGGTGTCCCATGTGAATGAGTGTAAAAGTCGAATTTGATGGTAAAAATGATTTTTGGGAGTGCAATATCTCCAGCAAAATGGTATTTTTGGTTTCTGCACATTGTCAGACAATATGGTACCTTTGTTGGGGAAGTGGGGAAAAAAGGGTTTATCTGGCAATTCTTAAGAAATCTTTCCTAATACGAGTTTACGATATTTTAGTAAGTTTACGCATACGGAGTATCTTGGAAATTTTCGAGTTTATTATGGGTTACATATGAATTTACTATTTTAGACACGGTTTAAGTGACTTTAACGGTTATTGATGCAGACGCAAATCAAACGTGAAATTTATGTACCATTTTGTTTAATGGCGGCGTGTTTTGTTATAAATTGTGTGTTAATTTGGTGTGGGGAAGACTAGGTAGTTGGTGTTGTTGTGACATATGAATAGGCCAAGTAATGTGAAATGGGTTGGTGGTTTTGGTTTTGGCAGATTTAATGGAATGGATTTCTTGATGAGATATAGAGGGAAGAAGATAATGTTTGTTGGTGACTCACTGAGTTTGAATATGTGGAACTCGTTGGCTTGTATGATTCACTCGTCGGCGCCTCAAGCTCGGTACTCCGTCGTCCGGGGAGCTCTTCTTTCTTCTGTAACCTTTGAGGTGACTTCATCTCTTTTTACTCGTTCTGTTCCATTCAATTTTTTATGTTTGGTTGAGTATTAATAGTCGACAAGGAATCCAAACATCGAAACAAACATAGAGAATTGGAAGAAATAACCCTTTTCACCTTGTCATTCTGAAAATTCATTATATGAATATAATTTTGATTAGCTAGCCATGATTAGCATGTTACTACTCCGTACATAGTATGATGGTGAATATAATTGGTGTTTCATGTTGAATGCAACAACTTTTCACTCGAAGACGAGATATTTTCACGTTAACATGTGCTGAAAATTCCACTATAAACCTTCCATCCAATTGACAACACTCATATTCATCTCTAAAGCATTATTACAAGGTAGTGATATCGCCGTAGTTCATATTAACCAATTCATCGAAGTTAAGTATTGGGCGTATGCCTTATATGCGTGAGAAGTCGTAACAACCTAAACTTTTGATGCGAATTTTAAAGTAACCAATAACTTCACTATAAAACCGTCTCATATGATATCCTCTTGAACGATCGATCTTACACCAGTAATTGCTGTGATAACTGATAAGTCAAGAATTTTCCAAGGGTATATTAGTACATTAGTTATTGTCCTTCTAAGTTCTAAAGAAAGGCTTCAATCATAAGGTTGGGCACTTGGGTGAGTAGCATCTTTGTCTTTTTTCGCAAATTTGCCGTGCTTTTCTATCTCGTGTACAGTCCAAGGGCTAAAAGCAAAAAGTTAACATTTTGCCCCCTACCTTTTCTTTTCTTAAATATTTACTCCACATCCGCATGACTTTTACTTCTTAAATACGGAGTACAATTTTCGTGTACCCCTTGAGTCCATTCCCTTTTCAAAAAAGATTTTCCTCTCTGAGAAACACGAATTCTATATTCTTTGCTATCGAGTTCCACCAAAAATAAGATTCATTAATAATGAAAACGATAATAGAGAATGATTGTGTAACTGACCAAATAATTCAGTACCATATAACATCATATTACCAAATAAAGCAAATTAACTCTTATTCACATTAACTCATTATGTTACTTGTAAACAAATGTGTAACCTTTACGGGTTGGTCAGTTGGACTGCTAGTAGCTCCTCTCATGCAGCTTTGACCAAGTTGATCTCGAGTTAACCGGATTTTATGGTAAGTCGGACCTATAGTATAACTCTAGGCTTGAATCTACTACGTTTGATATCGAATTTAGCTACTTGCTCGCAAGTTTTCGAACACGAGTCCTTAAGGTCAGGCTATAATTTTGTGCTTCAATACAAGAAAACTAGGCCAACCGACATGGGAATTACTTGTGTCAAGGAATGTGACAACTCAACTTGTAAGTTTGTGTTGGTCACTAGTAAATACAAGAAACTTAAGTCCAAAAGCTCCCAAGAATTGTCCTTTTTTCTTTTAATACCCTTGATTTGTTTGATGCCCTTGGCACTAGCCCGGGTGAGCCCGGCACTATCCCGGCCCAGCCCGACCCGTGGCCACCTCTAAACATGAGTACAAAATTTTATTATGATGTAATTAAATCTTCATAGTTGCAAATGAAATTTATTCCTACAACTCTACAAGTGTTTATTTAAAGTTAAGCATTTGCTTAGAGGATTAGATTTCTTCTATTAAGACAACTTCTACACAGTCAAATCGAACTATTTGGTGCATGCGTGGCACGGAGTGTGTCACATATGCTCTCCGTGCCACTCATGCTCTATTATAGAGATACGTTTATCGTCGAACCATCTTAACAAAGTTTTCGCCAAGTCTAAGCCTGCAGCTTAGTGCCGCAAGAGAATCAGTAGATGATACAGTACAACATAAGATAGGAATCCAAAGATGATTAAAAGATGCAAATTTAAAAGATCATGTACAAAAGATTTGATAGGAATTAGGTAATAGTGTACTGCCGACATATAGACAAAGGGGCACCCATATAGACAAAGGGTCACCTTGGTAACATGCAAAGCCAGCTAAATTAGAGAAGAGATTGCATTTCTGCCCAAATTATATTGTAAGGTGACAAACAAATTGGGGCAAAAGGCCTCTTCCTTTCTGTCTACTGCTCCCAAACCACCATTAAGTTTGTTACCCTAAATTAGATAAGACATTTGGTATGTTGAAAGTGCTCTATACAATTGGATTTAGACAAATAACATGTTCTGTATTTTTAATGATATACTTGAGTACAATTTTCTCATGGAGATTAGATGTCATATCCCCTCTAATTTTTCAGGAAATTAACATTTGGTTTGAGTGCGTGAGAAAAAATCAAACCAAATGTTAACTTTCTGAAAAAATAGATGAATATGGTTTATGCTAGTCCAACCTTCTATGTGTAGCCTACTGACCATAAACACTACGAATCCTTCTCGAGTTGTCAATACGCCTATACAAGGCCATGTGCTGAGAGTGAGACGAAGAGTCGACCTTTCATGTGATGAAACAAAGAGTGCAACAAGGTCGACGAATTTCGTCACAATAACGACAATTCGGAGAGAGAGACTTCACAAAACTGGTTTTCATGATGGTACTTTGTGCTTAGAAAAATTGTTTCGTCCAATTCAGACAAAATGTAACATCACTTTTCGGTAAACATTTTAACATGAGAAACAAACAATGATAGACTCATAGAAGTGAGCAAAAATTCCACAATTGTGTGCAAATCATTATTGCCAACTAAACATGATTTGTTCCAAACATGGAATTCTTTGCCAACCCTATCATCCTATCAAATTAAACAAATGTCGAAAAGTGATATTACATTTCGTCTGGATTGGAGGTAACAATTCCCGCAGCACTTTAGTTTGTCCTTTAGGAACACTCCATCATGATTCTAAGGCATATGGATTCATCCAAACCTACCGAACTATGTAGGTTCGAAATGGTTCATTGTTTCTTGACAGTTTCTTCAAAATTTCTTGTGACTCCTATACACTTGTCCTCACAAGTTCATATAGTCAACAATCACCATTTTTATATTTTACCAACCAGACAAAACTTGGTTGAGCTTCAAACATCACGTTGAGTTGACCAATCCATGGTTAAATTAAAGTGCAGTACATATAATTGAAAGCTACTTAATATTTCTATTGCCCAGAAATTTTAGGATAAACAAACAGTTCCAGAATTCAGATCAGGTCTGACAAACATTTCCTCTTAACAATTTTTATACCAATATGCCCAAATTCCATGCGAACCTTCCCAGGAAAAACCCCTCTACCGAATCGTTGATCTCATCTTTAAAAAATACCCTATCTCGTTTAGGTACAACAGTATCATCTTCAATATGTTGTGATAAGTCCATAAGCGTGGTAGATTCCTTCTTCCACATGATTTTATGCCTAATTAGTACCTTCCGTCAAGCTTGATGATTTTATGCGGGTCATCAGTTCATCTTTCGCGTATCCATGGTCTAAAGAACAATCTAGTTATGCTCCGAGCAATAGTTGATCGAACACTAATACAACTACATGGTAGCGACTATCTAAAACTAAACATACACTGGAGCTTAGCACTTGGAAGAATGAGTAATGTTATGATTATTAGGGGCTTAACCTCACAAATCTCCTTGTCAAAAGAAAAAGAAAAAGAAAACCCTCACAAATCTCGTATTGTTATGTTTTGCATGAGATTACCAAGTTCTCATTATTAAGTCCTTCTCTGATGCATGGTGCAGGAATATAAAGTCAGTGTGCTTCTATACCATACAACTTATTTGGTCGACATAGTCAAGAGACCAATTGGACGAGTTCTTGAGCTAGACTCGATCATGGGTGGTCGAGCATGGAGAAATATGGATGTCCTAATCTTCAATACATGGCACTGGTGGACACACACTGGACGATCCCAGCCGTAAGTGTTCACTTTACTTCCCTCCCGAATATGTATTGGCACTCCAAAACACGCTTCTAACACTCACACTACCATCGTAATATCCAAAACAAGACTCAGGTAGTAGTAGAAGAGTGTTTTGGAGTAACAATAGTAAACCCTTTCAATAAAAGAGATGTTATTAGATGTAATGGAGGTGTCAATTTGAAGCATATTACTATATTAGGAGGATCTTAAATTCCTAGTTCTTACTTATTTAAGTCAGACTATAAACAATGTAGGCAAGAACTGAACTGAATAGCTTGGAAATAAAGTGGTTGGTTGTAATATTATGCAGATGGGACTATGTACAAGACGGGAATAAAGTTTACAAGGACATGGACCGTCTCACAGCCTTTTCCAAAGGATTGGGAACATGGGCACGGTGGGTCGACAACAACGTCAATCCCTCCAGAACCAGAGTTTTCTTCCAAGGGATATCTCCCACCCATTATGAGTAAGCTACTATTGCCTAAGCTATTACTTTTGATACCCTACACAACTTCACCTCTCGTTCTCTTACCGACTCTGAAGAAATTAACCGAGTTTGTATAATGCCGAACTAAGAGTCTAAAAGGTTTAAGATGTAGCAAGTTATGTTTTCAGGGAGTTGAAAGAAAAAATTTAACCAGTCGCAGTTCGCAGATGGTAGTGTTCAGATACTAAACTTTCTTTCGGAGGAGAAAAGATCATGTGTGAAGAGGTCGAAAAATCAAAAATAGTGTAGCTGCAGCAAGTTAAGAAAAAAAGAAAAGAAAAAAAAATAAGGTATAGTATCATACTACAGTAGGAGTACAGAAACCGAGATTCGGAAATGAACAGAAAAGGTATCAGTGGTTCTATTGGAGTCAGAAAGGAATATGATCCAAGAGTTCATTAGATCATGTGAAAACCAGATGTAAGAGAAGTCACAGTTTTAATGCCAGTACTGAACTATCAAAACATATCATTGTGTCATAATGTCGATGGGCCATCTCTTGGTCTCAGTTATTCAAAACATTGATTATTAGGGAAAAACTATTGGCAGTCCTCATCGAAAAGCATATTTCACTCTGCAGCAAGGAAAAATTTAGCTTCCTAGGAGTGCTCTAACATATGGAAGTGCAAGAGGTCTGGAGCGAGTGTCAATAGTCTCCCCCAAAATTTTGTGGTCGGGGAAAGGGTGGTTATAGTCTCTCCCAATACTATTCTTTCTCATCCAACTCTATGGTTTCACAAATAACATTGAATCTGCAAAGTTTTTACCTACTAATAATTGGCAAATTTTTATTTTTACTGATGTTAGAAGATCTATTCTAAAACACTTTATAATGCCAGAACTACCTAGTAATGCAATAAATATTTTTCATGTCACAGTCCCAGGGAATGGAAAGGATCATCATCAAAGAGCTGCACTGGGGAGGCAGAACCACTCTCAGGGTCCACATATCCTGCAGGCTTGCCGCCAGCAGCAGACATAGTAAAGAGGACATTAAGCTTAATGAAGAAACCAGTTTACCTGCTTGATATAACAACACTGTCACAGCTGAGAAAAGATGCTCATCCTGAGACGTATAGTGGATTACACTCAGGTGTAGACTGCAGCCACTGGTGTCTCCCTGGATTGCCAGACACCTGGAACGAACTTTTATATGCGGCTCTACAGAACATGTGAATTTTCCTAGACTCTTGAACAAAATCTTTTTGTTCTTATTAGTTTCCTGTACTAGGCTGGTTAATTACGATTCATTATGGAAGTTATATTGAAATTGGAAAGGAAAATAGAGAAAAATGGTATGTGCTTCTGTTGTCAATAAGGGGTCTTAGATCTATTGTAAGTTGTAAGTAACTGAAATCCCTAGCTCTAAGAGTCTCCCTCTCAAAAATATGGGAGTGACAATCATTTGCATATTGATATATATGCTGTAGATTCCTGAACAGGAATACAGAAAATCTTCTCCTTCAATTTGCATTTATCTATGGTAATCTCTTCAAAAGTCGATTTCCTGACATCATTCAGGGCATGTACCTACCATGAACACCAGCCAGTTTCCTGACAAATAGTCTGATTCAAGTATTTGCTTCTTTTTTTCCTCCCACCAGTTCCTAACACCCATTACTGCAATATAGATAGAAGGGCATCGAATCATCATCGATAACATCAGTTATGAACTTCAAGGCCACCACCTTCAGGTTACTAGTACTGGAGAATATAACCATCACACCGTTACGGACTACATAGCTTACGCAAACCCCCTTTCCCCTCGAAACCAGATGGCAGTAAAAAATGGAACTTTAATTGTCGCTACATAACTCCAGGAACCAACACTCACTTCAAACTGTCTTTCGGTGTTTTTCATTTGTGTTGCAGAACTAAACGAGCACCCCCCACAAGGGCCAGAATCGATGGAGGAGATGCACAAAGTTTATTTCCAGCCTATTGGCATATACTTCACATATTTATCTACCATATACTTCGATAGAAGACCATTTATCGACCCATAGAGGACTACTTTACCCATCATAATTTTTGTTTGCTACTCATACATATCCAGATACGACATCATGGAACTGCGGTTGGCCAGTATTAATCCTCAGTTAACCAAGTAAATAATGAGAAAGAGAAACTTCGGCCGACCAAGCAGGGGTGCCTTACACATACTCACTCTCAACCAAAGGCTTCTGTAATTACTGTTGTATAAACCATTCATATAGTGTGAAAGATTTTACACTTGTATTCTAAATACTTATTGAGTTGAAAAGCATATATGTTAATTCACAGTTTGGATTGGCTTGTAATTAAGAACACGATAATACATTTGGATACGAATTGAAATGTCATGTCATTCTCGAAGAAAATCTGATCCTATACAGTTCCTAAATTTTGGTGGATATATTCACATTGTCAAACTCATCTTTACAGTTTTTAATTTGGTGATGAATGTAGGTAATGCAGTTATTTTGTAGGGGTTCAAACCAAGTTACAGTCTTTCAGCAAACCGGCCCACTATCCCCGGATTCATGACACTACTCATTGATTGTCAGCTCGTGTCACCAAAGTGGAGAGATTTGAAAATAAGGAGTGAAGTCACTGGAGTTAAAAGAACAAAAAACAGGGTAACCAAAGTAAAATCCACCAAAGAGAAAAGTTTCCTGGATTGATTACGGCATATCATCAAGATTCATAACGCACAGAGAGTGAGAGAGCACAATCGAAGAAAATTATATCATCCTTTGGAAAATTGCATTAAGTTTGATTAAAGATCATGGATATCATGTAGATGTAGCAGAACTAAGTGGTATACAAGAACAGAGCATGCATTGAGTATCTACCATTGAGAAACAAGCAAAGCATCTGAAATGAAAATATTTTAACATACTGCTAAGAGTAGCTTTGTTCTCCAATAATGATCCATAGAAGACTAAAAGCTCTGTCCTGAAGGTGCTTGGATACCGTCCAAAACCTAATGGCAACAAAAGAGTATGCATACAATTATGACATTGAAAGGAAGGCCAGTGTATGTTCTGCGAGGAAGGGGAGGGGGGCAAAAGCAGAGAAGCGATGGGGAGGGAGGAAGCACATGCGTCAAACCTCCCAAGTTAATTAAACTCTCAAGGAATTAAGATCGACACAACAGAAGCCAGGATGTCACTTTCTGTAGTGTGAAATTTTTCACTCTGATTAACAACCCAAGAGAAACAAGTATGCACATATCTAAAAGTACATTTGACTTCTGAAGACCTATAGAACGATTCATTATCTGATGATAAATGGCAACTAACCTTAAGAATTCTGAGCACCAGAAGGCATATGTAGTTAGTAACCAACATACACAGCTGCATTCACAATGTAACAGTCATCATTTTTGTCTCCCATTTCCTCCACATGTACTCCACTTGAACATATGAGTCCACCATCAACAACTTCAACTTCAAGGATTTTTCCACTGCAATAGTAGCAAATACATGAACAATAAAGGCCATGAGGAAGAATTGAGAGTAGGAATACCTATCCTAAATCCCAATTGCCAAAGATACAACTTTGAGTAATGAACTTAGCCTAGATTCCACTTACTATTATATGGGAAGTCATTTCAAAGTTAAAACTGCTACCTTCCGTTACAAAAAAATAATAATAAAAAAGAAGAGGAAAGACGTAGTTTAAAAGGCTCAGTGCAAACCTAACTGGATTGGCAGTTAATTGTCATTCTTGTGAGTCCTCCTTTTCAAGTTTCACATTTTTGCACTATATTTCATTTCATATTTTCATTACACATAATCCCTCCAACTAAACATAACCTAAGTGTTGAAAAAAAGTATGGGAACAATTTAACACATCTGCACTTACTATGGAAAGACAGATTTAACTCTCTCAATGTCCAAAGACTGTTGAAGAGTGTGCGGAACACCAAGCTTGATTTGCAGTTTCATCTGCTCAAACGAAACACCGGGTATTGACCCTGAGATAAACATGACACTGTAAGTTAAAGGCAATGGATAGTTCAGAGATTTCAGACTGTTTAGCGCCACCAAGCTCATTTTCAGCAAAGAGGAGAGATAAATACAAATAAATCAACATTTCTTTTAAACAAAAGAATCTAAGGTAGCGTTTGGAAACAAGAATTTGAAAATTTGTAATCATTTCAATTCCATCATTTGAGAATGTAGATTTCAAACATAAATCAAATGTTTGGGAAGGGTGAGATTTCAAAATGACACCCCTTGAAGTGTCATTTGTTTTTAGCCTAATTGGATTTGATACAAATTCCAAAGGATTTGACACAAATCCAAATTCTCAAATTCTTGAGTTCCCAAACATGTGATTTGTGTCAAATTTGGATTTGAGAATCAAATCCTTGTTTCCAAACACAATCTAAGTAAATACTGGTGCTGTGACTGCTGTCAATATGTAAACAAAAGAATATAAGTAAGGATCGAAATCACTCTAGATATACTCCCATCCCTTTATTTCATTTCTTTGCATTTTGGTGGCAAAATTTCTAACACAACTAGAGGGAGCCAATCTATGACCACAACCGACCACCTCTCGCAGCTCTGACCTGCCTCCGACCAACACTAGTCATATCCGACCCATCTCTAACAACTACCAGCTTTCCCTGACACAGCAACGTGCTATTCTCACCCTACCGCCCAAACAACCCAGTTATCCCCAATCCACCTCTAACCAGTAGCAGACATACACAACCCAAAAAGCCACCAACTCCCAACCATCACAAGCCACCCCTGACAAACAACCGCTTCAACCCGATGCTGCCGACCTTTGGTAACTGGAGGCAAAAGACTTAGTCTAAGAAGTGCATCTATATCATAGTGTGTATTTCTTATAAGGAAGAGTCAGTCAAGAGCGAGGAGTTGGTTGCTTAAGTTACAGCCAGAACCGAGTTTGGGTAACACTTCTTGCAGTTCAAATATTCTTATTAAGCTACTGTATTTTACGTGCTCTACCTTGAGATAGATCAAAACCTCCGAAGCACAAAGAAAAATAAATCAACGTGTTACACCATACAACTTACAATCCATGAGAAACCCTAAGAAGATCGAGGTGAGGCAAATAACAACTTACATTCATCTCATACATTCCATTTTCTCCCCTGCAACTAAATCTCACGCGAACCTAGGAAGAAAAGATGCAGCAATCTCAAAAAAATTCCATTATCTTTAAGATAATTTACGATATTTATTAAGCCATACTAAGCTACAAAAAATGAAGTTTTACATCACCAACCTAACAAAAAGGGTTTTGAGATCAAAAATATGACTCCACAGTCCACACCATTCCCATTCTTTGGTTGAAGCTTTAAAAGGTGGTGATATCGATGGGTATGAAACCTAGTTCTTAGACACCACGAGACAACACACAAACTATGTCAGCTGAACTAGCTGGTCGATTGGCCTTTAAGTGGTGCGGGGGGTATAGGGTCATACCTGTACCACGATAGGTAAAACTTCAGTTGTTCATCGAATTTTACCATAAATCATAACATTGTTACCCCAAAGTTCAAATCTTAGAACCACCTTCGCGGCCTAAACTACCTTACCACCATTACTCTGAATCCACAAGACCCTAACTATTAAACAACAATATCATGAAACAAAAGGCAGCATTTTTTTCAAGAAGACCACCTCTTCGGAAAGCAGGAATAGAGTTGGAAGAAATAGCATCTCGACACGCACGCATTGCCGCAGCAGTAATATCCTGCCTGCATCATAGACGTTTAAATTCAGCTCCCCATTTTTCTACCATCACTATGAATTGCAACGGGCATTAAAACAGTAGTAAAACATTGTAATTTTCCTAAATTTTGGCATCAAGTAATCAACTTTGATCTTCGAAAATTCACCCA
Organism: Spergularia marina; assembly: GCA_963680865.1. Taxonomy (NCBI): domain Eukaryota; kingdom Viridiplantae; phylum Streptophyta; class Magnoliopsida; order Caryophyllales; family Caryophyllaceae; genus Spergularia; species Spergularia marina. The sequence goes on from OY804546.1 coordinate 26,727,191, forward strand.
ATCTATATTAACAAATCACATTAGCAACAATAAACCAATGAAATGATTCTTTTCTCTGTTTATAACAATATAACTGCAGGATTCGAACCCGCGACAAACCTATGCAAGTAAAACTCTAAACTATTGCGTCAACCTTACTCCTCGAAAAGAAACTTAAGGGTAATACATAAATGCGAAAACATTGCAATAATAAAAATAAAAAAATGAAAGATTACCCATGTTGGTCGTATCCAACGCCCATCTCAACAAAGAGAAGATTCTTCATCTTGACGCTTTGATCAGCTTCTTCTGTCGCCATCGCTGCTGCTGCTGATGCTGCTTTGATGATGTTCTTGGTATTTGAGCGTGATAATTGAGGGGTTTTGATCAAATTAAGACAGTTTTTGGGGAGATTTTGGAGTTTTAAAAGATGGGTTTTTGGGTAATTATGGGATTTATTACAAGGGTTTATTGAAGGAATAGGAGTGTGGGAAGAGTTTAAGATTGATGAGGTTGATGTCATCTCCACATTCCACTCCAACTGTGTAAACTTATAATTGTTCCAATTTTAATTGGTTCTTTTGCCTGATTTTAGCTTTTATTGGAAGTTATTCTGGTTTATTTGGAGGGTGACTCTTCGGTTCTTTTTAGTACTGGAGAGGATCTGAATTCGATATAGGCATCCTACTCTACAAAAAGCCAAGTGAACGACCTAATCCGAGAATATTTGTGTTCCGCTTCTTTTATTCCAATTCTCGAATATTTTGACTCTTGATAGTGTATACGTTCTTTGGTTTAGGTCTTTAGGGGTACATAAGAGAGTTACCGTTTCACTATTGACATTTGGAAATCCTAATATTAAGGTCACTTCTTCACTTTATTATAGCTTGCAAACCTAGATAATTTGGTCATATGGGTCACACTATAAATTGAATGCAGATAACAATTTTTCTTTCATTAGGGAGAGGATTTTTAGTTAGTAGGTCAAATAGGCTAATGTGTGTGTATAATTTATAATAGCGTAAAAGACAATCAAGTTGAACAACAACCATCGCGGTCTTGTCTTTTGATACGAACTTTAAGCTAGAAGAATTCTCACATTTTACCTGTTCATAATATATTTTTTATAATAATTTCCTCAAGTTTTGCTTCATAATGAACTTCTCCACAATAACCATGATACCAATTCACCTCAAGAGAATCTCTTGATAAAAGGGTTTAACATGGTTGATGTTGATGCCAATTACATTGATTTGCTTTAGTGAAAGTGTCCATTGTTCTAGGAAGAAGAGAAGTTTGGTGAGACATTAAGACAATGTACTAGTAGTAGTTTAAACATTTAAAGTGTAGTTAATTACTTGTAGTACTACTAAAAAGTTGTGTATAGTTTACTGCTTCATGTTAAGAAATGTTTCTGTTGGAACTCCCAATTTTTGTGCAAAACTATGACCTAATTTACAAAAAGCAGAGCTCATTGTCCTCATTAGCAATCAAGCTTTTGCAGTTTTGCTTGGACTGTTGGACATGTCAACGGGAAGCAAAGTGAGCCAAGGTATGACCTAAATCACTCCATTTTTCTCTCATATATCAGGGAACTCAGGAGAGCCAAATAAACAAATAGAGCCGTGGTTTAGCACTCCAAAACAGTCTTCTAACACTCCCGCAAATTTAATTATCAATGAGATAATGTAATACTAGTACAGTAGTGCAGGTGTTGGAAGCGTGCTTTGGAGTGCTAATGATTGCTCCCTTAGATATCATACAAGCACGAAATGGCTATTTCCATTGTTCTTTTACACAAACATGATTACATGACATTTTCTATCTTTACAACAACAAAAGAATGATCTGGTGAAGCTATTTTCTGAAGCTGAGTTTGCTGCAGACGAATTTTCTAGCAGGGCATAGATCGGCAAGCAAGCCTCTGTTGCTGCTGGTTTTGGCATTGTACATGGTATGATCTAGCCTTGTCTCTCAGCTCCTCAAACGCTGTCATTGTTTCTACATCGAAACCTCCTGCAAACTGGCAAAACACAAGGATAACAGTAAATATCGCAGCAACACTGTCTTACTAGCAGAAAATAGAACGTATTTGAGCAATCTCTTGCTGTGAAAGGACAAGCAGGACAACAGACGGCAACTGACTGTATCTACAGCAAGGTCAATTTGTTTACCTGATGTACACGGAATGCAAAACGAACTCCTTGAACAATTAGTTCTTCTTCCTCGGGACCACCACCTACTATTTCAAGCTCCGCTGATACTCTTTTCATGTACTTCATTGCTAACTTTACTGATGCTAGCTTGATCTGTAAAGATTGAGAGAAGTAGCTTAAATGCAGTGCTTAATCATACACATTGCTGAGCCCACACTATTTGAGACTTTGATTGTACAGTCATATGATTAGAATGTACATAAATCACTTCTTGTTCACGAAAGGTCATCTACTCATGTCCGCCTAATCTTCAGTTCAGTTCAAGTTTAGATGGACATTCTTTACAAATTTACTGATGATAAGTATTCAATCTAAATAATGATTTTACGGGTTACTCCTAGGCAAAAAAAACTTAAGGTCCGACCCTGATGAGAAATGGTCAATCTATGTAAAGGATTTACATGTTCCTCTTAGACGAAATTGAGTCCAAACCTGATTCTATGATCCTATTTACACTTCCACAGTTCCACACAGCGAGAAAATTACAAACATAAGTAATGACCATGACTTATAAACCTGTAAAAATGTCGCTTACGTTCTTCCAGTGTTCTTCATTTTCTATTCCGCAAAACTGGATCTAGGAAATTTCAAGATCCTGGACTAAGAGTGAAGGAAAGATCCTTCAGATGAGTCTTTTTAGGAGTATGGGAATTCAGTAAAGGTCAACCAACCCCCAAAGAATCTGATACTCCAAGTTCTTACTCAACTAAGAAGGGTCCAAAATCCAGACAAGCAGATAACAATCTATATAAGATTTCCCATGTGAGCATGCATGCGTGGGAAATGGCTAATTAAAGAAGAGATTATACAATTTATTTTCGCACTGTTTGTCATTTAGCTGCATTATTAATGCTAAGAAGAAAGTTGATTGTTTAATGTTGTCACTTAGTGGATTATGTCTAAACAATATAGCATGTTATATCCAAAACCAGAATACCTACTTCGGATTAAAGTAATGACCAAGATTCTCCATCTATATGTGACTTAATCATGAGCGTAATGACTCGACTATTCATCTTGTGATTGAAGACATTCGTTTCATGTGGTTCCCTTTGATGCAATGGAATGCAACACGATAACAAAATCGAGTAATAGTGGCCAGTGATTGCGGAATGATTTAAAATCATACCTGACTGACAAATCCTGTATCAAGCATCCAATCAACTGGAATGTGGAATGACTTGAATCGATTGGTCGCAGATTCTCTTAGCCGCGATAGATTGTAAACTCCATGCTCTAACCTGAATCAGTCAGATCATAAAATGCAATTAACCAAGTTGGGAATGTTTGGACGTTTTGCAAATAACAAAAGAAGAAAGTGTTTGACAATTGTTAAGAATGGTTACTTTTCAAGGAGGGTTTGCATTTTCTTGAGAGTTGTTGAGCAAGCTTGACGAGCATCATGTCTAAAGGATGTCGCCTCAGACTGGAGCTTCTTGAGATCAGAATACTCAAACGCTGCTTCCCTTAACGCATCAGCCTTCTGCTCCGGCCAATCAAAGTGCTTAAGAACCGCTCTCTCATCAACCTAAAACGAGACGTTCCAAGCATTAATCTAAACTAGCTCGTCAAAACAATAAAAAGGGCATTGCAGGAATACATGAACTGCGACATTACCAAGTAAGAGAGCTCATCATCAAGCCATTTCACAAAGGAAACCACATCCTCAATGTCTGTAAATGAAGCTGTCTCAACCTCCTTTATCAAAAACCTGATGAACTCCCCTTGTGTCTCCACATCCGTCTTAATCTGCCATTAGTTAAAATATCGAATCAGACAAACTCACAAACACTTCCTACTTATGCTACCCACTACACGATGCAAATAACAAATAACAATCAACATCGAACCCAAGTCTCGTGTACCACTAAATTGAGCTGTGCACTTAATCAAGTCACTGTATGAAATTAACATCGAACCCAAGTCTCGTGTACCACTAATAATGTCGTAAAACACGTAATTAAGGTATTAACCTCGAGTCCCACGACTTAAGCAAATTCAAAATGCAAGTCAATATCATCAAAAAGCCGAATCACAAAATCAATTCGAATCTGAACAGCAGCTGAAATACCAAAAAAATCCAAACAAAAAAGAGGCTCCAAAATAATGCCAACTTCACACTGTAGTCATGTCAATATCACCTATTAATCCCCCTTACCAAACATCAGTGGCATTTTCGTAATTAAATCAACTATCATACCGTAAACACTCAAATTACTTTTCATTGATTTTTTATAATTTAGACAAAGACAAGGTATTTAGGTGAGACAGGGTGACTTTAACAATGTGTGTAAAACAAAATGGTCTATTCCAAATAAAATTCTAAGAGTGTACACTTGTAAACCGAAATTAAATCGGAAAATGATATAGCGCTACCAAGTCGTACTCATTTTGAATGCTAAGTTTACCTAGACCGGGGGTGAGACGTAGTGACGTACTAGTAACGTTTCGAAATTAATCGAAAAAACTTACCGTTGGACCGTCTGTCTTACCTTTATGGTATATACTGGTGAATAATTAGAAATGAAAATTAAATAGATGTAAATGTACCAGTGTACTCAGTACTCACCGCAAGTAAGTAAGCTGACCGATTCTCAATCTCACCGACAAGATCCCTAGCGTTCGCCGTCGCCGTCACCTCCGCCGTCCCGACGCCGGAGTCTCTCCTCGAATCTCTCCGCATTAGCGAGTGGTAGAACTCCACCACCTCCGGCACTCTCTTCACCTTCGCCGACATTAGCTTTACTCCGTTCATCGGAGGCGGTGGAGGCGGCGGCGGTGGCGGTGGAATTGACGGTGTTGTTGTGGATTTCTTCTTTGATTGAGCTGGCGGAGGGGGAGGTGGTGGTGGTGGTGGTGGTGGTCGCGCGGATTTTAGTGTTTGAGCTGGTTGTGGTGGTGGTGGCGGCGGAGGAGGTGGTGGTGCGGATACACTATCTGTTGATTTACGACCGTCCGATGATGATGAGGATGATGATGATGAAGAATCTGAGAGGCATCGTTTTGGAGGAGGTTTGGGAACGCGGGGGACACGGCAGCGTAACGAAGAAGATTCCGACGCGTCACCGAGTTCATCGCCGGAGTTACTCCGACAATGTGTCGCTAATTCAACAATATGATCTTCAAATTTACCGACATTGTTGTTGTTGTTACTATAATTACTATAACTACTCGCATTAAAACCGTTAATCAACGTCGTCGTCGCGGTGGTGGAGGCGGCGGCGGAAACACAAACACTACTTTCCGCAATAGAACCACCAGAAGAGGCGGCGTTCACGGCGGATGATTTCCGGAAACTCAAATTTTTAATAAGATTAGACTTATTCGCCACCTCAACCAACCCTTGAAACCGCTGCGACGACGACAATTGCTTCACCTCCTCTACCTCCGCCATTAATTCAACAATCTTAAGATCCTTATCTCTCACCTCCGCCGCAAACGCCGCCTTGATAACTTCCCTTTCATGAACAAGCTTCTCATTCTCCGCCTCCAGCTCCGCTACTCTGCTCAACAACCTATCAATTTGACGCGCTTTCGTCACGATCTCCGTCTCAAGGGCGGGGACAATCGAGGCAGCTTCTCGAAGAAGCTTCACCTCTACCAACTCCGTCTTAAGGCGGGACTCCCTGTCGCGTAGCTCATCCACCAGCTTTAACAGTTCCGCGACGGAAACATCCGGCGGCCGTGGCTGTACTTGCGCCGACGATCGCGGAAAGTAAACGCCGAACGAGCGGTTAAAGACGTTGTTGGAGGATGATTTTGTCGCGGAGGTTGGTTTAGTCGCCGGAGATGACTTTCCGGCAGAGTTGGGGGAGGGGGAAGGTGGTTTAGACGACGGAGGTGGTGGTGGAGGGGGTTTATTAGGTTTGTGTTTTTCTTGTTTGGGGTTTATACCCATGGCTTGCTTAACTTTACCTGCGACCATTGATTGATTTGATGAGGAGGAGGTTTAGACTTTAGAGAGAGGAAGAGTGATGAAGAAGATTAAGGGTTTAAGAGAGAGAGTGAAGTGGGAAGTGAGGGGATGAAAGTGAATAGAAGAGGAGAGAGGGAAAGAGAAGGAAGAGAGTGCACGGAAAACGAGAAACGGTCGTGTTTTCTTTTTGGATCTCAAGTTTGAAATTTGTTTGTTCAGAGAGAGGGGGAAAAAAAAAGTAAGAAGTGAGAAGTAAAGAAGTGTTTAAGGCAAGTTTCGAAATAAAGTGAATCTGTGAGTTTTAGGGAGTGTCAAAGTGTGTGCTCTATTGAGTTTTTATGGAAAATCTGTGGTTTGTGATTATGGAAAATTTTGATTTAAGGCAAGTTTCGAAAAAATTTCTTCTTTATTGATATATTTTCCATACGGAGTACATGATTATGACATTTTTACGTTGTTTCTTTATTTTTTTTCGCGTAAGAAAATAATATTGTAACGATGCTTAGGTGTTGATGGTGTGATAATTCAAAGATGGTGCGGATATAGTGGGAACTCAAAGATGGGGTTGAAAAGTTTAAGGTTTATACACTATTTCAAGTTAAAAACTCTTTGCAAAACCTTAAATCTCACCACGTCTCATATTGGAGTATTCAATAACTTATCAAATTGCATTATTATCTAAAATGTGCTTAGCTCGTTAACATTGTAAGACTATTTGCTCCCTAAGACATGTCTTGTGTTATTTGTTAAGTGTAGTTCCAGTGAATCTAAACAAGTAGTCATCATTTGTGAACAAAATGAAAATTAAACTAGTGTCAAACATTTTTATCAGGTGTCGAAATTCGTCCTATCTTTGGTTTTTTTCCTCAAATGCCACCTTTGGGCTAGATCCAGACTAACTAATTGCAATCAACATTGCTCTTTCTCTCATTGTAATTGAATGCTGTATCCATGAGATGGGAAACAACATTACCCTCTTCAGACCATATACCTTTATGAGACATTAAATACACTCGACAAAGCTAAATCACTAATGCCATTTACAACGAGATCAACTCAAAAAATAAAACACTAATTAGTTAACTCCAACGGAAAAAAAAATGAAAAATAAAAATAAAACAATGTTGCTTATCTAACAGCTATAATGTTTGTATCCATAAATCAGCAATTTTTGATTAGTGAGTAATTACAAATGTAATTCAGAAGTTTTGATTGTAGTAGAATTTTTGTCCCGATGTATCATGAAAATCCAATAAATCAGACGGGGAAGTAGCAGGAGACAGCAAAATGAACAGGTTGTGTCGTTTAGTATACGCTCCACGCTCTCAATGTCACGCGCTGTGCAGTGAGTTGAGTAAATGCAAATTTGAAGTGAAACTCATGAGTTTGACTCAAAAGAGTCAAAACACTCTTCACTTTTTTTTTTTTCCTTCCAAGTCTTTTGAGTTATTCTGAGGATTTGTTGTTCAGTTCACCTGGTTTGTTCAATTGAATGCTGGTCCTCCCCAAGCTAGAGACAACGTCTCCTTTGGTCAACCTTTCTTGGTGATATGCCACGCAGTTCATTGTATGTTCGTTTTTTGTTCATTATTTGCATTTAATATTAATGAATCAATTCAACTGAAAGTTTAGAATAATAGTTGAAACTTACACTATGATTGTATATATTCAACATTGTAGGGCCTGTTTGGTATCGTTTTCTGTTTTCACTTTTCTGTTTTTTTGAAAACCAGAAAAAGTGGTTTTCAGTTTTCAGTTGTCAGTTTCCATTTTCTATATGACTATTATAGAACCAAACAATTTAAAGTTAATTTTGTAACTTATTTAACTAAATTTTTTACGCAAAAAAACCAAAAACTGAAAATGGCAGTGATACCGAACGGGCCCTTAATATTTTCGAAAACAAGTTAGTATATTAACCTTTAATAAATTAAAATATCTATTTAATCTTAAAAAAAATATATAATTTGTTGTTAAACCAACTTCAAAATTTTAACTAAAAAAAAAACAATCTACCTCATGCCCGGCTTTTAGCTAACTCAAGTAAAAAGGAAAAAAAGTGATAAGGATTTTATATCATACACAGATGACTCATAATGAAATTCGTTTCGAGAATCGCATCAACCGACTCCTAAATCAAAGAAATGCAGGCACTTTTTTTGTGGTCAAAACACTACACTACTTCAAGAAAATGTTGAACCACAATCCATTGACAAAATTTTCTTCTTATTATTGTTAACCATTAGGGTTGTGGATTCAAGCTCTGCAAGCTGAAGGAAATGTTGTGGTGATAGAGTATAGACCTCCTAATACCGTTTTCGACTAAGTTCATGTCTGATTTCCAACCTTAGTAGCTAGTACTAGTAGTCTAACTGAGCCTCTAGTGCCAATAAATTTAGATGTAACATAGATTAAGTAACTCAAGTAAGCTTTACTCATGGGGTGATATGGATTTGATGGGCCCGGTCTTAAAGGCCACTTGGTCTGCAAAGATACACATAAAAACCGGGTTTGTTACTCTGTTTCAAGATTCACCAAACCGGCTAGTGTCAACTTAACAAGTCACATATACATTATACATGTTGATCGATTGAAAACTATGATGAACAACTTAGAGACGCAGAGTTCCCTCATCTTAAGGGAACATCCTTGTCTCCTTCCTTGACAAGACCTTATTGAATTGACAATTGTGAAGTTTACTATTATGATCATTGATATAATGATATCTAAAATGAAAATTCAGAATATAGGGGCTGGAAAAATATTAATGAAAAGGTCGGGTTTGTGATCAAATTATAGGTATTTGGTGACTTAAACCACTTAAGACAATTGATTGTCGGTGAGGTTATATTTGATCAGATTAGGAGTATTTGGTGAAATGAAGTATATAAACCGCCTAATTCTGTTATGTTTTATTGTAGTTTATTTCAAATTATATACGTACTCCAACAAGTTTACAACAAAACACCATTGAGAGTTTCATTACTTCGCCATCTAGAAGTCACTACTCCGTAGTTACGAACACAAGTAAGCGAGAGATGAGGTTGAAATTAATTGTGGCCTATTAATTAGAAGGTATTAATCAATATCGGTCGATAAATTGTTGTCTCAGGGATAAATTGAGGAGGACCTCAAAAAGCATGGAGTACAACGATGCAAATTGGAAGAAATAAATGCAACCCTATATAATGTGCCCTCTTCCGAAGGGAGTGTCACATTTTGAGGGTCAATTGATCTTGTGTTATACGCAGAATAGTAAGTAGTTGGAATTCTTCTTCAAATAATTAAGTTCCTCTAGTTGTAAATCTTGTAATCAAAGGCCGGTTTGGTGGGGTTCTAAGTTCTCACATGAATGATTTATTTGTTTTCTTATGCATTACCACCTACATCAACTAAGGCTCCTATATGTTGTTGTACGTGAACATTATTAGTCTCAGTTATGCCACCCTTTTGCATGGTACTAGTTTAGCAGTTTTCGTTATTTGTTTTACTTCGATGTTAAACAGGTAAAATTACAACAACATGGAATAATCCATTACCAATTGTTACAAGTTTTGGTGGGAAAACGAACAAACATTTAGGCAGACTTCAATTGAGTGTAACATTATTGTCTTCAATGATTTTGATGGAATGAATAATAATGGCAGAACGGTTAGAACAGAGCAAGTTACAAAGAGTACTTTTTGAGTATTGAATGCACAAAAGGATATGTTGAGCACGAAAATGTGAACTAGAGAACAACGGTCATAAACACTCAGGATTAAGATGCCCGTGCGGTGATTTTCAGTGTAGTTGGGCTACATACTATATACAGTAGATCTTTCCAGTGTTCAAATTGCATATATGATCATGACCTTTTTATGGTGGCAATATGAATCATATTAGTATTTGCTGTCTTGAGTGTAATTTGATGAGCGAACTCTTTTCAACGATAGTTGTTTCACGGCTCCCTACCAACTTCTTATAATTTCTTATTTACCTTTAATAATATCTTAATAATAATAATAATAATAATAATAATAATAATAATAATAATAATAGTTGTTCTATTTACAGAACTGCAAAATCGAACTAACAACCTTAGTGTGTTTTTCGAGTACGAGTGTTTAATGAACAAAGTTAACTGTGATAGAGTACAAAATTCTATAACTTGGTGAATATGTGGTATTCATGACCGATAAGGTGGTTGCAAATTTGCAAAGCAATTCTTAGGCTCGCTTTATATTAGGCTTTGAACGATAGCGATATTCAAAGATTTGAGCTATAACTCTTAGGAATTGACGTAATTCTTTCATTTCTTTACGTTGGACCGAGTTTTTTGAGGATAAACCAAGCCCAACGTAAAAAAAATTAATGGAGGGAGTAATTGGTTTGGACCAAATTTGAACATAACTTTGCTTGTGGCCTTTTGGGCCTTGATATAACCCATTTGCATATAAATTTGGTGTCACCTAGGGTGATAGTTCATTATTATACGCGCTTAATATTATGTTTACATATAAAAGTTTTAGATATCGATGTTGTACTCAGTCTTTAGTAGCCTACAGTTAGACCTGTCAAAAACCGACCTGAAGAACCGCCCCAGAAAAACCCCTATTTCCCAACCCGGACCCGAAAAAGACCGGAAATTTTGGGTCAAGACCCGACCAGAACCCGGTCAACCTGTTGGGTCAAATTAATTATGCAAAATATATTATATTAATAAAAAAATATATAAATATTAATTGAATATTGATAATTGTTTGATTGAAGACATATAAGACACAAAACTAATCTAATACGGAGTGAGTATATATATTCAAAAGCTAATAATTTAGAGGCATTGGGGCGTTGGGAAGTCAAGAAATGCACATAGAGAGTCCAATAATTGCAAAACTGTCACATTAAGAAATGCACAAAGAGAGTCCAATGTTTGTAAAACTCTTACACAATAAAGTTATCAACATGAAACATAATATAAACTGTTATAAATTGGGCTACGTATATCAGTGTATTACGATTTACTTATCATTAAGTTTGTTTCGACATGTACTTCAATATAAGATCCAATTACACATACTTTTGAAAAGTTAAGTATGATTTTAGTTAAGATACGTCGATAAGTTTAAGACTTGTGAAAATGCTTTAAAAAATAGTAAAAAAAGGAGTATTATTTAGAGATAAAGTAGTACTCGGTACAATGATATACACCGTAAGTGATTCAGTGAGATTAGGAGACATCTTAACTAACCAACATTTAATTAGTTTCATAATTTATTTATTTTGAGATTAACTACTTAATAAAAAATAATATAAAAAAGTGTCTCGTGCAGCGCACGGGCCTGCGCCCGGGCTGTATTATATATCTTTATTGACATACTCATTTTTTGAAATTGTCAGTTTATCTTTGTTATAATATTATTAGCAACACTATTATTTTCCATAAATTAGATTACCACCATAATCAGCATAAATTATATTATTTTCAATAAAGTACACAATAATTCCTATATTATGTAATTACTTAGTGTTATCCAATTAATGAATGCCAAGTGTCATTTTAGGAAAGACTTGAGTTTCAGGTTTTAATATATAGTATTAGATGTGAGAGTTTTTAAAATATTGGATTCGCATCTCTTAATGTTTTATGTAATACTTTATGTTACAGTTTTACTGATATTGGACTCTCTATATGCATTTTTTCACTCACCGACGCCCTGAATATGCTCCAAATTATTAGCTTTTAAATATATATATTATTATGAACAAAAAGCATAAATGCTCGGTGAAAACCTACACAACTAATTATAAAAAAAAATGTTATTTAACACAAGAAATTGATATATGTTAGATCTTAAAATTTGTAACTTTCGAGCCGTATAGGTTTGAATATCAATCTCAAATTCGATACAATTTGTTTTATTTTTGTCATTTTTAAATCTCAATCTCAAATGGGTTTATGTTAGATCTTTTTTGTTTTTTTACTTTTGGATTTGATGAAAATTTTGTTTTTTCTACCTCACTTCGTAGAAAAATCCTTTATCAAACATACATAATAGAAAATATACAATTATCGGATATGTATAGTATAAAAATTCTGTTATCAAATATTCAAAATATACAGAAAATATTATCATGATACATGGAGTATTGATGAATCAGGAAATATAATGTGTTCTAATAAAAAGTTGACAGAAGAATATTTAATTTAGGTATGATTTGTGAACATATTTTACAACAACCTGAGACGTTTGTACTTCTTCGATACAGAACCATAATTCAATGACATATCCGTATTTTCGTATCTTGCCCTAAGAATATTGCCCATATGTTTTTTTTTTTCTTCCAAATAATCTGTTGTAATTAATCGATAATGAAGTATTGTCTTAATAAAACTCTTATGTTAATTGCATGCATGTTTACGCAACTGTCTTTGCTTCGCTATTTTTTTATAAAGAATACATTTTAATTCCCGAATTAATTTACTCAACTCTGTCATCTTTTCTTCGCGTTTGCTCTCGCGAATTGCATCTTGATCAACGACTCTGATACTCAAACGAGTTGTTCTATGGTATAATAAATATTGTTGATTTTCGATATTTGTACGTCAACATTGTTTTATTTTTTATTCCGGGTGTGTTATCTGAATTTTGTTGTTTGTAGGGTCGTCTGTAGTTTTCTACCGTTAATTATCCTCGTCTTTATTTTTCATTGTCTTTATTTGTTTATTTTGTTGATATCAAATCCCCAGAAGAATAGAGGGAGTATAATATTATGATCACCTAGGGGTGTAAGCGACCTCAACCAAGCTACCAAGCTAGAGCATCGTATGTTCAGGCTTGGCTTGGTATTGCCATTTTGGAGCTCGGAGTTCGGCGAGCTCGCAAAATCAAAGCTCGGGTTTGGGCTCGCCGTAGCTAGGTCAATTGCTCAGTTCCGTAGTCATGTGCGCAGCAAAAATGCAACGTATTTTCCATATACTACACTAAATTATACAACATAGACACATTGCCAATAAGTTTAAGGTATGAAGCTAATTATTTAGAGCGTATTGGGGCGTTGGGAAGTCAAGAAATGCAGAGAGAAAGTCCAATAATTGCAAAACTGTCACATTAAGAAATGCACAAAGAGTGTTCAATGTTTGTAACTCTTACGTAATAAAGTTATCAACATGAAACATAATATAAACTGGTATAATTTAGGCTACGTATATCAAAATATTACGATACGTATATCATTAAGTTTGTTTCGAAATATACTTCAATATAAGATCCATTTACACATACTTTTGAAAAGTTAAGTATGATTTTGGTTGAAATATGTCGAAAAGTTTAAGACTTTGGTGAAAATGCTTTAAAAAATAATAAAAAAAGGAGTATTATTTAAAGATAAAGTAATACTCGGTACAATGATATACTCCGTAAGTAATTTAGTGACATTAAGAGACATTTTAACTAACCAACATTTAATTAGTTATCATAATTTATTTATTTTGAGATTAACTACTTAATAAAAAAAAGAAAATGAAAAAGTGTCCCGTGCAATGCACGAGCTTTCCATTTAGTGTAATTAAAATATTATTATTATCTAATATAATGCATAAAATGCTTGTAAATAGTAATAAAATAATATTTTGATGATATTAATTATCCAAAAAAGGCGCGATCATCACCCGTTGGTCAACCCGTGATCCGACCCGAAATCATATTAACCCGTGTATAGTCGACTCGTAGTTACCCGAACTCATCAAAACCCGTCCGTCCAACCCGTTTGTGAAAAGTGCGTATTTTAGCCACATTTATGCACGTTTTCACCCCGGAGTTTATACGATTCATGATATTTTTTAGTTTATTTTGGTGATATTCCTTCCTAGAGTGGTTTACTAAGAATATATATTTCGTAAATATTGCAGGAAGATGATTGTTTATGCTAAAAGACCCAAATTATGGATCGGGCCGAGTAACTATGTGATCGTAGAAGAGTCAATTATGGGCGGACAAGCGATGGTACCCAAAAGTATGAGACAAGTTGCAAACGACGGAAATCCGGGTGCCACTGTAACAAGTCTAACAACCCTAAATTTTCGAAACATTTTAATAAGAAAATATAAGGTTGTTATGCCACAATTGACCCACAAGGTCAATTGCTAGGCAATACAACTTAACCACCAAAATGCAGTTATCCAAAATCCGACAAAATAACAAGAATAACGTAGCGGAAGACTTAAACCAAAGTTTACAATTCAAAACAAAACCAAATCCGAAATAAAATCAAACGTTCCAAAACGAAAGTTCGTATATTATTCTCATATGAATACAGGACTCCAACACACGCAATCCAAGCAAACCATCTTCAAACACACCTGCCAACTGCGCCGTCCAAGAATGACACTGGTCCCAGAATAGGATAGAAAACAAAGCCAAACAAAGAACGTCAGCAAACAGGCTGAGTAAGTAACAATAGAGAGACAAGAAAAAGATGCAGGGGACCAACAAACCATATATTAAATTATTTCGAATAATAAGAATAATGCTAACCAATTCTGAATCTCATATACTAATGGTTGGATCCTACCCGTAACCGAACCACAACTAGAGCATCCACCATTACCATAACCATCCTATAAGACTCAAATATGCGCACACTTCCCTACGAGGGCCAGTAGCAGGATGAACCAAACTCATAGGGGGACGTCTATAGGCAACTAGAAGTTACCTAGCTGAACACCATTGATAAAATTATTGGCCATATACATAGACGTGCCACCCAAGAATGTGGACAACGTCGCTCTAGTGGGTAAAACGTCGTATCCATTAACCAAATTTCAACTTGAAAGAAAGGTATCACTGTGTATGTAACCAAGACGCAAGTTATAATTATACGTACGCGATGATGGTTTTTGCCGAAAGACAATCAAGACCGCGTAAGCGTGCATGCCAGAATAAGAACAAAAGTAAAGTTCCAGTGCGTACGTATTTAATTTCCCATGCACAAGTATAAGTAAGTATATATAAGCATTTTCGTAAGTATATATAAGGAGAGTGATTAAGCGTATGAACCAACGCAAGCTCAAGCTCAAGAGGGTTGACGTTCTTACCGTAAATGCTAACTCCCTCCTTACTAATCCCTCTCAAAACCGTCAAACCGAACCTCCTTAAATCCGCAAGCTATATTTCATAAAATGATAACCAAAAATAATAGACTGACTATACAACATTACCCAAATTACTAACAAGACAGCCCCGAGAAAAGTAACACAAACCCGAATCAACAATAATATCACAATCCCAAGCAATTATCATTATTTGAAGACCCATATACCTATATCACAAACTCGAGCTAATTTTATTCCATACCACTCAAATTGCTAAGCTAATAAACCAACTGATCGATACGACACAAAATGATTACCAAACTGAGTAACTACCCCATTGTCACTCTCGGCCACCTCGCACTATCACTGAACCCAACATTTCAACCACAATATATTCTCCGCAACACCATCACCACACCAACGCCAGTCCAATGCTAGTACAATGCTAGTTGGACGCCAGACACACAACATCAACACATATGACACCCAAAACAACAATACCACGGCCAAGAAAATACAATAACAAACACAACAATATATAACTACGCCTCGGTAACACCACGGCCAACGACCTACAAGGCCAGCAACAACACCTACATAGCAACATGACAAAAATAAAACTCACGACAACCCAAAACAGAGGACTTACAAACCTACGCAAAACTGAATACAAACCCAAAACCCAACTCAAATCATGCATAAAACAGATTCTAATCTTCCAAAAACCATATAAAACAACAATTCAAGAATTAAAACCAAAGAAAGTTCATAATCAACGATTTATAAACGAAAACACAGAATTACGATACGGTCCAACGAGAGCAAAACTAGAAGAAATTCATACCGTTGTGCAGAGAAGAGAATAAGAGGATTAACGATACTTGTTTTGTCCAAAACGGAGCAAAAAAATCAAAGACGGTAAGCAATTGAACAATGACGGCAACGAACGGCGAAGACTACGACGATGCTGATGAAGAAGATACGTAACATGGGTTTAGGTTTTAGAGCTTTAAAAAGTGTTTTGTTCTTTTTATTTGTTTTAGAAATAACCAAGGGTAAAAGCGTCATTTTACCAATAAAGGGTTTAGTTTAAATTTATTTAATTACTTAATTTGTATAAAACAAGGTAAACCCCTTTTCAAAATCTGAAAATCATAGTAATAATTTTCGAAAATAAACCCAAAATAAATATAACTAGTAACACCCGACTTAAAGTAACTCCGAAAAATTAAGGGGTGTTACAGGCCTTACAGCCACTACCCGTGGCTGAGCAAGGTAGAAAATGCCACTAGTCGTGGCTGGGGCAATGACCTTTACTACTTTTGAGGTTTTGAGATTTTGTCAGCCACGACTCGTGGCGATTGAAGGACAAAAGTGCCACGACCCGTGGCGTGGGCGGCCGACCCGATTTCGCTTATTTCCTTATTAGTTTATTTCCTAATTTCGTTATAATTTGAGGTAAGCTATATAAACCCTTTATTTTCTGTAATTTATAGAGAGAAAAGACTTGGTTTTTATTATTACTCTCAAGCACTAGAGAAGACTACGACGTACGTTGTTCTTGAAGACTTATTTTCATCAATTTACGATGGAATTCAGTATTTTTCTCTTTCTCAATTTACTTTCAATTATGCTCTCTTGTTTGATTGTTGATTCTACTGTTTCAATCATGCGTAGTAATTAGTCTCTTTATCAAGGGTTCAATTGAACCCTAGCATGTGCTAATTATGATTCGTTCCCAATTGCAAGTCATGTTCTAATAAATTAGGGCTATTTAGAGTTGAATTATTGTCACCAAATTATTGATTACTACTGTTAGACCCTTGATCATAAGCGGAAGTGGAGATTAAGGTTGAACTTGATTAGTTTTAGGTTGATTTGCAAGATTAAATTTACAAGCGGAAGCTGCCATTTAATGAGAGCCCTCTATTTAGGATTTGATTTCCTCCATGGAAACAGGTAGGAATGATAATCGGGAATCATTTATGTTAGACTTAATGCTCTTACTATGTGTTAACGCCATATGGAATTTAACATGTGTTAGGAAGAGCGTTATCATCTCGGCAGAGAATAATTGGTTAGAAATGATGGCATAAACTCACCTAATAAGTAATAACTAGTTAATTGACTTGTGAACGGGAACATAAATTGATTAGTGCATGCTAGTGGGGATTTCGCTACGCCCTAGAGCCTTTAGTCACATATTCTCTCAACCATTTATTCACTTATTGTTCTCTTTAGCTATAGAAAACCTCAATCAAAGTTTAGATTTGCATAGAGATCTCTTAATTTGAATCGGCTAGTACTTGAACCTCACCTCCCTGAGATCGACCCGTTTGCTACGATAAGCCGTACGCTTGCGGTAAATAAAATATACAATAGTTTGACAGGTCTATCTACCGTGCATCGATAAGGATTAACCTATTAATGTCCGTTACCCTCAAAAGTCAAAACTTCTCTTTCACTAAAGTTTTTTTGTTTTATTGAAAGTTTTAGGAAGAAAGAAATGAAGATTAATGATGTACATACCCGTACATTGACTAATCTCGCATCATAAGTAAGCAAAAAAAGAAGGAATTAGTGTTATATACTTAAAATGGCAAAAGAAGAAAGTTATAACCTTGTCTTGCAAAGGACGGCTAGCTTCTTAGAATGTACTATATGTCTATATATACAAATTTGGGAAGGCGGCGACAAAAATAGATGAATTTTCCGAGCTTCTAATTAACACTTTAATTCATAAGTTTAGAAAACGAGAATAACGCAGTCCAATATGTGAGTCAATAAGAATGCATATATATAAGTAGTTAGACATTTAAATTAGGACGCCTTCGCTCATGGGTCGAATTTTAGATGCAAAAGTACAAACAATCCCAAAGATTAATCGCACATTCGAGCTGAGGTTTTCTTGTAGCGAATTCGACTAAACATTTTGGTTTGGCCCAAAAGATGCATGTCATTGTTACTCATCTTTTTGCACAAAGCAAATCAGAAGGAGTATATATACCACACACGTATATAGTGTATATATAGTTGCATGAAATAATTAGATGGACTAGTATGTTTACAAGAGTGACGTGGTTTCGTATTCAGATGTATCATGGCGCCATACTGCACATCAACTAATTAACACATGGATGATGCGTACAAGCATGGTGAAATTAAAGGACGATTATCTCCTTACTATTTTGTTTCTCCTCTTTTTTTTTTCTTTTTTTTTTTTTCAAGCTTGCATTGATCTTCCAATCACGTGGAAATTAACAAATTAAAGCACATTAATTAGATCACATATTGGATGGCGCTTGATAAAATCAGACTAGTCAATCACAAACACGGATTTATCATACTCGTGTGTTATACCCCCAAGTCCTACCTCTATTTCTATCTTCCTCATTAATTCAAATTAAGCGTAAATAATCTAACGAAATTGAGGAGATACGCATAAAGTACTCCATATACAAAAATCACGTGGTGGTACGTAGTAGTTGGTCGCCGATGAAAGAGCAAACTACTACAATTCAGTAGAAGAAACCCATTACCGTTAGTTTTAATTTGTAAATCTATTCCTATGGTACATACTATATATATAGCATCCGTCAAAGTCTCATATGAGACGGTCTCACGATAATTTATTGTAAGACGGATTTAGTTGTTTAAAAAGTGAACTGTTTAACATTCATTATGACAATTATATTGATTTTAGTTATCTTGTTAGTTTACAATTTAACTACATACTGTACCAAAAAAAAATAAAAAATTTAACTACATAAGTTGTGATTTCAAAGGGTCACAAAATATAAAATTAGGCATAATTTATAAAAATATCCCATTTACTCATTTTATATGGGGCGGCATTCATTCTAATCTTACATTAAATTAAAGCAATCAATAAAAGAATTATAATGTTTACTAAAAATGTAAAAAGAATCACTATTTATATAAAGAAAAATGGTCTTGTCGGAATATAGGGTATAACAATGGCTTTCAAGGAAATTAAAACAATGACAAAACTGTGACGTGGTATTAACGACTGACTTGAAAGCTAATACGGCCCGACTATGGTGGTAATCGCTACTTGGCCAATTTACTCCCCAAGTGTAACAACCCTAAATTTTCGACAGTTTTAAAAAAGAAAATTAAGGACTGTTATGCCGCCGTGGACTACCAAGTCAACGGCAAGACTTATTAAATCGAAATTCATAAAAGAAACAATAAAACATCAGTGGAAGTCTTATAGCTAAGTTTACAAACCAAAATCAAACCAAATGAAATAGATTACAATCATTCATAAAAAAAAATCCAAATGTTCGACGAATTTATTGTGGAAAATCCCATGCCATGCAATCGAAATCCAAGCAGACAAGCAAACACCTTCAGGACCTGCCAACTACGACATCGGGAATGACGTAGATGTTGGAATATTTTAGAGTTAATTAATTATATTAATTTTTATTATTATAATTAGTTAATTGCTAGGTCAACTAAAATATAGTTTTGGTCCACTTTGTTAGTGGGAGTCTCTTGATCAGTTACTTCCCAGTTTTCTCTCCACTTTTCTCTCCACTACAACGTTAAACCTCCAGTATATTTTGATGGAAAATATCAGAGGTTTTTCATTCAATTGAAAAACAAAAAAGGGGTCACTGATTCCACTCTCAAATTAAAAACACAAACACCATCGCTGCGGTTGAGAGAAGGGGTTGGCACCGTGTTACGATTCAAGACTTGGTTACGGTTTCGAGATAAGAGAACAAGAAGACAACAACAATTGCAATGGCTGGAGGTATTTGTTCCTATTTGGTTTCCGCTGCATTAATTTTCATGTTCAATTTGTTGTATGAACATGATTAGGTTCATAGAAATATCTTACATTTGGTATCAGAGCATGTGTTGCCCTCGGCCTTGCCTTGTTGTTCCTTCGTTTCGATTTCTCCGTGAAAACATGTCGCTGTGTTTTTCTTCAGTGCCTTAATTTATTCTCCTTGATTGCGAATCGTGATGACATAAGTGATATATAGGACTATGCAATTTTGTCAAAACATGTACACAGTATGCGTTTTCGGTGCCAAAATTTGTAAAATTTGCTGTACATCACAATTTATGTTTACGATTATGAGAACATAACCCACTGATGTCTCCTCCGTGTTTGATGTTTGGTGAACATGAATTCTCTTTGTCTTATATGTTTGGACACATATTGTTTTGATGATTGTGATCATGTTTTGGTTGTGCGTAATGACTGTATCGCAAGGGCATGTAGGTTTAACCCAGCACATTGATTGATCATCAATTGATTTAACGGTTATTGTATATGTTTAGCGATAGACATAATTTTGTCTATACTGTTTTCCTGCTTTACAATATGTGAGAATAAATCAACCGTATGCTACGTTACATGATCAATGAAGTTTATGATCAATTCGGTAATTATATACATAAGGATGTGGTATATAATTAAAATAAGAAAATGTCGAGTGATTCAAAATTTTATTAATTGGAGATTAGCCACAGCAACTCTAAATATTGAAATTTCATTTTGGAATCACATGTGTCAATTAGACATTTGTTGTGATTAATCCTAATAATATGATGAAACTTACCCACAGGATTTTTATTGTATTACAATGATTAATTAGGATGAAATATTAAATTTTGTTTCTTAATTATCCCACAGGAATTGAGAAATTGGTACATTAATAGTTTCATCACTTAATTTTTATATGTGAGTCTAATTGAGTAGAGCCTTAGCCCACAGGCAGGTTGTATGTCTATAGATTCATATTTTCGCATGATTTACATTGGTAAAGCGTGTTTTTGGATGTCTCAAATTAATTTTAAGTATGTATGTTATATTCTTATGCAGTTGTTTTACCTGGGAATATTTCTGATGTCAAATGTGACATTCCTGAATTGAGAGGTGATAATTATAAAGTTTGGAAGGTGAGAGTTCTGCTTCATTTGGGATGGATGGACATTGACTATGCCATTCGGAAAGATGAACCACCCGCTATCACTGAGGCCAGTGACCCTGATGCTGTCGATCTTTATGAAAAATGGGAGAGATCTAACCGTCTCTCCGCTATGTTCATAAAGACGAAAGTACATGGTAGCATTCGGGGTTCTCTTGAGGATTATGACAATGTCAAAGAGCTACTTAAGGCCATCGATGAGCAGTTCTCTACTTCCAACAAGGCGCTAGCCAGCACCTTGATTATGCAGTTCACCTCTGCTAGGCTCACCGAGACTAAGGGTGTGCGTGATTATATCATGCGCATGAGGGACATTGCAGCTCAGTTGAAGAATCTGGAGGTTACCATGTCTGATGCTTTCCTGGTGCACTACATCTTATGCACCTTGCCTTCCCAGTATGGCCCATTCAAGATATCTACAACACACATAAAGATAAATGGTCCATTAATGAGTTGATGACCATGTGTGTGCAGGAGGAGGGCCGACTATTGATGGAAGAAGGTGAAAAGGTGAACCTTACCACTTCTAGCTCTTTTGAAAAGAAGAGGAAGGATCACCGTAAGGATAAAGGAAAGGGAAAGCTTGGAGTTAATCAAACCATTAAGAAGGAGCCTAAATGTTAATTCTGTAATAAGAAGGGACATATAAAGAAGTATTGCCTTAAGTTCATGGATTGGTTCAAAAAGAAGGGTAATTTCTTTACATTCGTTTGTCATGAATCTAATATGGTTAGTGTTAGTGACAATACATGGTGGATTGACTCTAGTACTACAATCCATGTTTCGAATACCTTGCAGGGTATGACAAGCCTAAGGAAGCCCCTGGACAGTGAGCAGCACATCTATTCTGGCAACAAGATGAGCTCATATGTGGAAGCTGTTGGGACTTGCAGCTTGGTTTTAAGTAGTGGTTTTATTTTGAATTTGGAGAGGACATTTTATGTACCAAACTTCTCTAGAAGTTTGATTTCTGTTTCAAGACTTGTACCTTTTGGTTTTTCCTTTAATTTTCGGATTCTGGTTTCAGTTTATCTAGAAATTCTGAAATTATTGGTTATGGTATTTTGTCTAATGGTTTATATCGTCTTCAATTGCAAAATGATGTCACACACAATGCCTTGCATGTTAAGACCGGTTTGAAAAGATGTATTGTAAATGAAAAATCCTCTATCTTGTGGCACCGGAGATTAGGACATATCTCCATTGAGAGGGTCAAGAGATTAGTAGATGATGGGGTACTTGATACCCTAGACTTTACCGATTTTGAGACTTGTGTTAGTTGCATAAAGGGAAAGCAAACTAACAAAACTAAGAAAGGTGCTAAGAGGAGTTCTGACCTATTAGAGATCATACATACCGATATATGTTGTTCGGATATGAATGCTAGTGATCCGAAATACTTTATCACCTTTTTTGATGATTATTCACGATACATGTATCTCTATCTACTTCGTTCCAAGGATGAAGCATTAGATGCCTTTAAATTGTTTAAGGCAGAGGTAGAGCTACAATGTGGTAAGCACATTAAAATTGTGAGATCGGATAGAGGTGGAGAGTACTATGGTAGATACACCGAGAATGGACAAGCTTGTGGTCCATTTGCTAAATTTCTTCTAGAGCATGGGATTGTTCCCCAATACACTATGCCTGGTTCTCCGGATCAAAATGGTGTTGCAGAAAGAAGAAATAGGACCTTAATGGATATGGTGAGAAGTATGCAGAGTAATGTTAAACTTCCACCATCCTTGTGGACAGATGCTCTTAAAACGGCAGCGTATATATTAAACCGAGTTCCATCCAAGGCTGTCGCTAAGACACCATTTGAGTTATTCAAAGGATGGAAACCGAGTTTGCGCCATATACGCATTTGGGGATGCCCTTCAGAAGTGAGAATCTACAATCCACAAGAGAAGAAAATTGACCCAAGGACCATTAGTGGGTATTTCATTGGATATGCCGAAAGGTCTAAGGGTTATAGATTCTACTGTCCTTCTCATACCACCAGAATAGTGGAATCAAGAAATGCCAAATTTCTTGAGGATGATTTATTCAGTGGGAGTGATCTATTTCGAAACACTGTTTCTGAATCAGATCGTACGGAAACTTCAACTTCTGAGTCAACCGATAGGCTAGTTGTTGTTCATGTTCCTCAAGGCCAATTGAACATTAGACAACCAGCAATGCAGATTCCACAAAATGTTGACGATCCTATAGTAGATCATAATGAAAATGAGGAGAATATGGATGATCAACATGTTGAGCAAGCTCCCGTTAGAAGATCCACTAGAGAAAGACGTTCAACTTTATCTGATGGTACTTGGGTGTTACTACAAGAATCGGATTGCAATGTAGAAGCTGACAATGATCCAATTACATTTTCACAAGCCACAAGCTCTAGAGATTCGAGCCTGTGGATTAGTGCCATGAAAGATGAGATGAACTCTATGGCGTCCAACCAAGTTTGGGACCTTGTCGAGTTGCCCGATGGTGTAAAAGCCATTGGATGCAAATGGGTATTTAAGACAAAGAAAGACTCACTCGACAACGTCGAAAGACATAAGGCCAGACTTGTTGCCAAAGGATTCAATCAAAGGGAAGGAATCAATTACACGGAGACCTTTTCTCCTGTATCAAAGAAAGATTTTCTCCGAGTAGTCATGGCACTAGTAGCTCATTTTGATTTTGAGTTACATCAAATGGATGTGAAAACGGCATTCCTTAATGGTGATTTAGAGGAAGGGGTTTATATGAAACAGCCTGAAGGATTCTCCTCTGAAAAGGGTGAGCATTTGGTTTGCAAGCTCAATAAATCCATCTACGGATTGAAACAAGCCTCTCGCCAGTGGTATATGAAATTCCATAAAGTGATAACTTCATTTGGATTTGAAGAGAATATCATGGATCAATGCATATATCACAAGGTCAGTGGGAGTAAGATTTGTTTCCTTGTGCTGTATGTGGATGATATTTTGCTAGCAACCAATGACAGAGGGATGATGCATGAGGTGAAACAGTTTCTCTCAAGTAACTTTGATATGAAAGATATGGGTGAGGCATCTTATGTCATTGGCATTAAGATCCATAGAGATAGATCTCGAGGCATTTTGGGTTTGTCTCAAGAAACCTATATCAACAAGGTACTTGAAAGATTCGGTATGAAAGACTGTTCACCAAGTGTAGTGCCTATTGTGAAGGGTGACCGGTTCAGTTTGGACCAATGCCCCAGGAATGATCTTGAGAGGGAACAAATGAAAAATGTTCCTTATGCTTCAGCTGTTGGAAGCATTATGTATGCTCAGGTCTGTACAAGACCAGACATTGCATATGCTGTTGGAGTATTGGGCAGATATCAGAGTAATCCAGGTCCTAATCACTGGAAAGCTGCAAAGAAGGTGTTACGGCATCTTCAGGGTACCAAGGATTACATGATTATGTACAAACGGACTGATAGTCTTGAAGTAGTAGGGTATTCTGACTCTGATTTCGGTGGCTGCATTGACTCACGTAAATCCACCTCAGGATATGTGTTTATGCTAGCTGATGGTGCCGTATCTTGGAGGAGTGCAAAACAGACTTTAACTGCTACATCTACTATGGAAGCTGAGTTCGTTTCTTGCTTTGAGGCTACCTCACATGGTGTTTGGATGAAGAGTTTCATTTCAGGATTGAGAGTCATTGACTCTATAAGTCGGCCGATCAAAATGTTTTGTGATAATTCAGCTGCTGTCTTTATGGCTAAGAACAATAAAAGTGGAAGTCGAAGTAAACACATCGACCTAAAATTTAGAGCCATAAAGGAACGTGTTCAAGAAAAGAAAGTGATCATAGAACACATTAGCACTGATTTAATGATTGCTGATCCCTTGACTAAAGGCATGCATATTAAGGCTTTCAAGGGTCATGTGGAGAGGATGGGACTTGGTTCCATCATGTAAACATTTTACTAATGTCATTTTGAAACCTTCATGTAATTGGATATTTTCATTCATGTTAAGTACGTACGCATTTCATTTTTGCTTTATTGAAAAATGTCATTTGATTGACCTAGAGTGAACATAGGGTTTGCTGATTAAGTTGTTGTAGTGGTGAAAGACTGAGTATATTGTGATACATGGAAGATTAATTCTCATGTTTAGAGAATTCGTCACTATTACAAAGTTTTTCTTGTTAAAGTGGACCAAGTGGGAGAATGTTGGAATATTTTAGAGTTAATTAATTATATTAATTTTTATTATTATAATTAGTTAATTGCTAGGTCAACTAAAATATAGTTTTGGTCCACTTTGTTAGTGGGAGTCTCTTGATCAGTTACTTCCCAGTTTTCTCTCCACTACAACGTTAAACCTCCAGTATATTTTGATGGAAAATATCAAAGGTTTTTCATTCAATTGAAAAATAAAAAAGGGGTCACTGATTCCACTCTCAAATTAAAAACACAAACACCATCGTTGCGGTTGAGAGAAGGGGTTGGCACCGTGTTACGATTCAAGACTTGGTTACGGTTTCGAGATAAGAGAACAAGAAGACAACAACAATTGCAATGGCTGGAGGTATTTGTTCCTATTTGGTTTCCGCTGCATTAATTTACATGTTCAATTTGTTGTATGAACATGATTAGGTTCATAGAAATATCTTACAGTAGGCCCCAGAATAGGGTAGGGAACAAACCCAAACATAGAGAACGTCAGCACAGGCTGAGTAAGATAAAAGAGCAACAAAAAGGAATTAAGATACGCGCCTTAAAATGACGCGTAGCTGTAAATAACTAAACGAACTACGCCAAGCGATCAAGACAACGACGAACTGGGCACGACTCTCGTAGAGCGCGAACGGGGTGTTCATCAACACAATAATATTATTTAGCTTTCTTTATATAAATTATTGCGCAAGGGTCCTACCCCAAGCCGATCCAACACTAGAGCATCGAGAATAAACGATCCTAAAGACCCGAGTGTGCACACCCCTCCTAGGGGGACGGTAGGACGCACAGTCCCTAGGAGGAAGTCATTTAGGAGACCGGTAGCTGATCTCCGGCCTAGCTACATATACCTTGATCAGAGGCTAATCGCTCTAGGTGGTTTAAACATCACAATACATGTATAGTTGTATATATTTAGATACATCTTTAATCCGTCTTAAGTACGTTATTCGCGCATAGTAGCTTGATTTATAAACGGCCAAAGCCGGAACAAGAATATCAATAGATGATCAACAAGATAGTCAATGTAGGGAATCAATAGATGCTCAATAGATAGTCAAAATAGAGAATCGATATCAATAGTCAAAAAGATAGTCAAAACAGAGGATATGAGCAATGAATCGAAACAAGGATGAACGTAAAAGATTACCATGATACGAAATGAAGCTCAAGCTTATGAGGGTCAACGTTCTTACCTTTCAACGCTATCAGACAAGATTAAGAACTACACCTCCTTGAATCCACAACTTAGGTACCCAATCAATCACAAACTCAAACGATAATCTCCTAATTCACAAGGTGTATCCATAAGTCATAATTTTCACAATTAACACTAATCTATAATGAATCCAAAAGGAGACAGTAGTAAATAAATATGAATAACGTCTACCTTCGACATCGGATGACCACCAAATTTTAGTATGTCATAAGAGGTTATTTCAGGAACGTCCCCTCCAAATTTCGTCTACAAACTCCAAGCGGATCAACGGGAATCAATCTCACACTGAATCATAAACATGAATTAGGGTTTACCCACGAATTCTGATATAACTTTTGATACACAAATCTAGGCCTTACCAAATTTTTATATGTTGTCACAACTAGAGTTAGAAACATCTATACAAAATCTTGTCCCAAAATTCCTTATGAATCAACGGGAATCATCAAAATACCAAGAGGGCAGAACAGTTCTCGGTAGATAGACACAGCTCCACTAAAACACCTCTACAGAGAGCATCCAGTATAATCTTTGAACAATCTACATGTTGATGGATTCGTATCGAAAACATGGTTCTAACGCCATAAACCATGTCTTAATTAAAGGTCGTATGTGAGATTTGTGTGTGTTTGAAGTTGACACAGTTTTGCTGAAATCTTATGCGGGTGGAGGCTAAGAGAATGAGAGAGATGGAGAAGAGGGGGGCCGAATGACTGTCAAAGGGGAGCTAGGGTTTTCTTTATTTTTCATAAATGGGTATTAGGGTAGACTCGGGTTTGGACCTAGCTAATTTGATGGGTTGCGTGATCCACAAACCCGATCCAAATCCGAATGACTAACGAATCCTCTTGTGTAATTCTATAATCAGAAATCCCATAATAATTCAATCGAATTCCAATTAAACCTTAATAAAACCCTCAATTACATTATAAAATGTAACACCCTTAATTATTTAACTTTCCAAAAATACGGGGTGTTACACCAAGGTTAACGCATCAACTTCTAATCGGTACCACTCACGATCAAAAGTTTAGAGAATGCATATTTTACAATTACCCAGGAATGTCAGAGAAGAGTATTTTTTGTGTATCACTGAAAGAACAAAATCGCCCCCCTTAAAAAGGGAAGAGGAAGACGATTTGATCACCAGAAACTGAAAGTAATCAATCACAATTAAAGGATAATAATTCTCGAAATAATTGCTGATTGAAATGAATTAAACGCGGAAATTAAATCAGTAATAATTAAGGAAAAACGGTTGAGAATAAAAACGAATCAATTCCAAAACGGCCAAAAACAAAAAAACGAACTGGGTCAAAAAAAAAGAACTCAGCACAGGGTAAAGGCCCAAATTTGAATGCTCAAGCCCAAGCCCACACCCTGACCCGGACCCGGCGCGCGCGCGCGTGTGGGCTTCGGCCCAAACATCCAAGATCCATAGTGTGCAGTCAGTTTGCCAGCTCAATAGGTAAAGGAAGATGATTGTATACAAACTAAGAAATTGGGTTGTACACAACTGATGTGGGACAACAAGAAAATAGAGCTTTGCCTAGAAAACTCTAATGGCAGCAAGCTTTGACAGCCATTATCCCAACAGGTGTCACAATAAGTTAATGTGAGACCGCATCACACAAGATGTACTCATAGCATCCAGCTAGTTATCAGCAATATGTAGTGTGAGAATTTTGACTTTACAATATGTACAATCATCACAGAATTGAAGGAAAATGAGGTGCCATATATATTCTAAGATTTTAACACGAAAATTAGACTAGCTTATGACAAGGTAAGTAACCCACGTGACTTACTGTACATGTACAAAACAAATATTAGAATTTGTACTCTAATTCCATATCAATTAAATTTTTTTGTGGGTTCGACAAACTAGTGCACATACACCGATCACACAATAGATATCTTTGTTTGTTTTGATTAGTCCCTTAAGGTTGTTTGTCTTAATTGTTGTTTACGTTTCATTCAAAAATATATGTTAGGCTGCCGATTGTGTCACTTTTGTGTAATGCAAATTATAGGATCCAGTGTCTCGATATATTGCTGTTAGAGTGAGCTCCACCTGTGAGTGTCCCACATTGGAAAAAGAGGAGAGAGTTGATATGTTTATAAACCAAGGAGTTAATCCATCTATTGCCAATTGGTTTTAGGATGGAACCTCCTTGGGCTTATGACGTGGTCTCTCTCTCCTCCGTGCGGGTGCGGCCCAGGCCCAATCGTGCTTTAGCAAGTATAAGACTATTTTGGGTGCTCTAACCATCAGTCTAGACTTTTGACTCAGTTGGTTATCTAACAATTGCGAACCTTCAATTAATGTTACAAACTTACAATAAGCAGTTATGCAATGGTTAAATTCCTTACATTTTCTGCATTCTTTTCATCGGTTAATCTTTCGTTTAGTTATGTGAGAGAGATACAAAACAAATATTATATTAACAAATGAAAAGAAGCAAGGTATGTACAATTTTGTTTTCCTTCCATTTATTTGTTCATACGAGTATTATTTGTATCAAAATGCCGTGAGTAAGGGAATTGGTAAAAACACAAAAGTAACCAACATTCTATGTGATGTTATCCAGCGTTATTTTAAGTAAGCCTTGATGTGTACGTCGTGCAAGCTTTAACAGAATATATACTATTTTTATTTATTTAATACAAAATTATTTAAAAAAGTTTCAACGACGAAACTTCAATCAACAATAATATCGATCAACCTCAAACTCTCAAAGTGTATATATAAACATAAAACATACACATACAAACTTATACAAGCCTATCTCTATCCAACAACTAGCTAAGTTTGTGAATTAAGCAACAAAAATCAAACTTAGGTCATAAAAAAAAAAAACTATGAAGATGTCTCATCACAAACATTATCATGCTCACAACACTGCCAAAAATTGGAAAAACTTGAGTGGCCAAAACAATTGGGATGGTCTCTTAGACCCCTTAGACATCGACCTAAGAAAATACATAATCCACTACGGCGAGATGGCGCAGGCGTCCTACGACACTTTCGACAGCACGAAAATCTCGAAATATGCAGGGAGTAGTCGTTTCTCTAAGAGAAACTTTTTCGAAAAGGTATGCATTGCGAAGGGAAACCCGTACAAGTACCGTGTGACAAAGTTCTTGTACGCAACTTCGGGGTTAGCCGTGCCTGATGCCTTCATATTCAAGTCGTCGTCTAGGGAGTCGTGGAGCCAGGAGTCGAATTTTATGGGGTTTGTCGCGGTGGCTGAGGACGAGTCCGTGGCCTTGCTGGGCAGGAGAGACATCGTTGTTGCTTGGAGAGGGACTATACAGAGTTTGGAGTGGGTTACGGACTTGCAATTTTTGCAAGTTTCGGCTTCGAGTGTTATTGGACGTGACGCTAGATGTGGTGATCCTAAGGTTCATCAAGGTTGGTACTCGGTTTATACTTCAAGTGACCCGAAATCGCGGTTCAACCAGGCTAGTGCAAGGGATCAGGTGAGCCTAGCTAATTAGCTTCATACTATGTATCATTTGTGATTTTTTTGCGCTACTCATGTTATAACTTATAAGCAAAATAAATATTTATATAAGACGGTCCGGTAAAAATCATAGTCATACATGGGAAGCATGCAAATCGAGGTTACAAATTAAAACTTATAACTAACATGCTCTCGAGATTTTGAAATTCATCGTAAATGTTAAAGCATTACACGTTTAATTGTAAGACTATGAAAAATTGATAATGTTGATGTCCATCTATTCTAAATGGAGATAGTACATACGCCGATCCGTGCGTAGGATTTAATAAGCTGATGCATGAAGCACGATGGAAAATGGGAGCTTTCAAATTATACATGATTTATGCAATATATAATAAAGTAGCCGCCACTCTATATATATCGAAACCACCATTAATGTCATCAACTTGAAAGTCTAAGAAGTTACCCTGAAGCTTTATCTGATTCTACGTTGTTGTTGCATGAGCTTGACGACTACGGGAACATGCATGCTTACCTTTACAACTAACTAACTAAAAGTAAACAACTTCAACAGACCACATTTTTCTACATACGTACCTAATAAAAATTGTTACTCCTGTTGTGGAATTATGATGTACGATATGTGACGATCAATAGTACTACAAATTTCGGATTAAATCATCACTTTAATTGTTACCTACTTTGCGTAACATTGTCACGTTTTGCGTGATACTTTATCATGAGAGTTCTTGATATTACGTACAGTAAAACGTTTATTAGGTCTAATTTTTTTTTCTCAATGTGTATGCAATAATAGGTTATACCAGAAATACAAAGATTAGTAGAACTCTACAAGGACGAAGAGGTGAGCATTACCCTAACAGGCCACAGCTTAGGAGGAGCATTAGCAACACTAAGCGCGGTCGATATAGTTGTTAACAACATAAACAAACCTAAAGAATACCCACAAAAACCATGCTTAGTAACAGCCATAACATTTGCATGCCCTAGAGTAGGAGACTCAACCTTCAAAAACATTTTCACAAGCTGTGAAAATCTTAACATTCTGAGGGTACGTAACTTCCTAGACATTGTACCAACGTATCCATTACTCGGCTACTCAGACGTCGGAGAGCAACTCGTAATCGACACGACAAAATCGCCGTACTTGAGGTTCCCCGGAAACTTTCTGAATTGGCATAACATGGAGGCTTATTTGCATGGAGTGGCCGGTACACAGGGTAGCAAAGGCGGGTTCGAGTTGGTGGTTAATCGCGATATCGGTCTGGCTAATAAGACCCATGATAATTTGAAGGATGAGTACCTTATTCCGGCTAGGTGGTGGATATTGCAGAATATGGGTATGGTTCAACAATTGGATGGTTCATGGATTTTCAAGGATTATGAAAGTGATGCAGATGAAGATGACTTCGATCTTTGTTGAATAATAACATGCATGATCGTTTTATTAGTTTATTTTTGAAGCTTAATTTTTTTTTTATTCGGTAATTTACTGGCCCTGGATGGTTCAGTCCCTGTAGAGCTAGGGGTTATTAAGAGGATCTAGCTCACAAGAAGACCCCAACTGAACAGTAGGAAACCAGACATGAACCCGGCAAGGGGACCCTAAAAGAGGGTCCACATCACAAAAAAAAACCCCAACTTTACAAGTTGGGGTTGATAAGGATCAAACCCCCAACTTCCATGTTGGGGAATGGGTTGAGCTACCGCAAGATCCTTTTTGAAGCTTAATTAATTCTCGTGTTTTTTCTTCCCTACATACCACCATTAGTTATTTTCGTGTGTAATAATGCAAGCTTCCTCTGTTTCTTGATACTCAGTTACTCACTCTGTTTCTTTTCGAATATAATTCACACGACGTTTGGTTGTTTATTTGCATTTCATTTCACATGTAATTAAACAAAACGTAAAAAAAAGAATCAATGAAACAGATCAGATGAACTATATATTATTATTCTTTATAGTTGATCGAGCTCATTTTGCATATGTTATCCCCAAATGACAAATCAATAAGTGATGACATTGTAACAAAACAAAAATGCAAATTGTTAGAGGTCTACTATGTAAACACAATTAATTTGTCTACAATGTAAAATTGAGTTACTAGAAGTAAAATTAAGATTGGAGTAGTAAAATTAGTTGTAATGAAAAATTCATGTAATAAAATTAATTGTGTGAGTAGTGAAATTTTGATAGTGTAGTAAAATTATTACTGACTGTAGATACTTTTGGGTGTCTACACAGTACACCTCTAACATTGTCCAAAAAAAGAAAAAATACAAAAATACTGGGAGTTTATATGTAGACAAATATAAAAATGTCTATGGTTAGTTTGGAGTAAATAAATTCGTCAAAGGTGCAGTAAATTTTATTACATAATTTTGTAAATGTTTGATTAATAAGGAAAGAGAGACAATCAAGTGTCCTTAATTTGAGGATTAAATCTATTTGAATTTCATCCTATTGATAAATTCGTAACAATGTTGATTTTACTGTCAGTTTCATAAATTTACTGCAAACATGTTAATTTACTACACAAACATATTTTTTGCTACTTGCAATCTTTAATTTACCACGTTTGATTATGTTATAGACAAATTTTCTATTGTTTACATATAGACTCATAGGATCATCCAAAAAAAATAAGCGATGACATTACTAATAGAGCAACAAAAATGTGTACTTTGCATTAATTGATGTGATTATTGTACATCGCCGGCAAAATAAACTACGTTGAACAACGTGAATTACATCAATCTTTAGTGTCTATTTGACCAAACTTTGGCATTCTAATGAAACTATTAATACATAGAATGTATGTTATGTGCGTGATTGTGAAAGAAACTATTAATTAGCTAATATGATAAAATACTCCAACCTAGTAAACATAACCCAATCACCAATTACTTAAGCTAATATAATAAAATTAATAACTATGTGGATATTGATAAGTGATTATTAGCTTTTATATAACTCATGTATATAATTTTCTCAATTTTTATCATACCTAATGGAGAAGTGATTGTTAACTAAGATGTTCATTATTTGTGTATCTAGTGTTCTAGTCTTGATCATCACTTTGACATACGAAGTCAAATATGGTTACAACAAGCGTTTACGAAAAGCTAGCAACATGATCAGCAAGAGTTATTTGATGGAAAATTTTCAAATAATACACTTACGTAGTCCAAATTCATGGTCGAACTAAGTAGGTTGATAAAGCTTATAAGAGTAAGAAATTTTTTTTGTCCCACATTGGTCATGGAAAAAAGAGTGGACAAGCCCTTCACTTATAAAGACACACTCTTGCTTGGCTTTTCTATTATTTGAGTATCAAAATTGGTCTAAACTTAGTGAACCATTGCATTTGCGTGGGTAACTTTAAGTTAATTTTTTTTTTTTTTTTTTTTTTATTGGATGACCATTTGGCTTGTGCTATCCATGATGGGTTGCTTAAAATTAAACGGGCACCTGCTACCCGATGTGACTATTAACGGGTCCGGGTCCAGTTCGGATACGGGTGTTAGTTTTTAGGACCTGTTAGAAACGGGTCCGCGTCCGGGTCCATAATTTTGGAACGGGTACCTGTTCATGCTCACCCCTAATTATTACTACTTGGAGGAATGGACCCAAGATTATCGAACCCCTTAATTTCATTAGAGTGTTATTAGTAACTTGATGAGCAGCAAGATTTGTAAATTCATCAGCACTCATTAATACGACTACTGATAAGTTCATCAACGCGGGAAACTACGTCGCACTACGCCAAAAATCGTATATGACACCGGCATATACGACACCGGAAACACAAAAACCGATGTCAGAATAAAATACGACACCGGTTGTCCATGACCCGGTGTGATAAGCTTTAAAAAAAAACAATTGCGTAAACTGGTGAAAAAAGAAAGATAAAAAAATACATATTTTTAAGAGCACATTTAACACCGGTTATAGGCACAACCGGTGTCATATGGTCTATATAAGACACCGGTTCCAAGAACAACCGGTGTCTTATCCTCACTTATTTGTTTTAATTGTTTTTTTTTCTCTCTCCTCATTGACTACCCCTTTCCTCGTAACTCCTCTTTTTTTTTTTTTCTTATTCTTTCCTTTGTCCTCCTCTCACACACGTAATATATGGACTTTCATTATTTTTTTCTTATTCTTTCCTTTTGCCCTTCCCCATCCCCTCGTAATATCTGTCCTCTCTCTCTCTCTCTCTCCCCTCTCTTTTATTTCTTCCTGTTCTTCATATTCTACACCTCCAAAAATCCATCTTCTTCCTTGTGTTTCTTTCTAAGAACTAGATATTTTACATTGTTCTTGAATTTTGGTGATGAAATTAGGCCCTTGTTAGCTAATATCGACATCAAAATTCAAGTTTTGCCCTAATAAAGAAGATTTGTCGAGCAGTCGAGAACAAATTTGTGAAGAACATGCGTAAGTTTTGTTTTGTTTGAAATTTTTATTATTTTCTAAGTATTAGATCTTGCTAATAAAATTGATCTATCATGTGCTAATGTTGCAAGTTGAATATGCTAGATTTGTTTATGGTGTTAATAAAGTTGTAGATCTTCTTCTTTGTTCAATTTGGAATTAAATACGCATTGATATATATATTATTTCTTCAATTTTAGTTCATCTTCAAAGTTTGAACATTGCTTAGATTTTTAAAATACAATGTTTTTCATTTATTCATCTTGAAAAATTAACATTCATGTGTTTGATTTTTTTTTTTTTTTTTCATATCTTAGATCTTGTTTTTTCGCATGTCAGACATTTCCAGTTCTAATGTTCTTATACTTTTGTTTTTTTTTTTTTTTTTTTTTTTTTTTGACAAAGTAATGTTAATACTTGATTCAAGATCTATCACGTTTTTTTTTTCTCACATATTGCAATTTTTTTCTTTTAATTTGGTGTTTCTAAAAATGATCCGCTAGTAGGCTGTGGTGGGTGGATTACGGGGGGCAGAAATTGCTAATAATAAATTTTTTTAAATGTAACATAAGACACCGGTTGTGTGCGAAACCGGTGTCTTATGTGTGTTATAAACTCCTTCAGTATCAACACATATGACACAGGTTTTGGGCCGACCGGTGTTTTATCTGTATCTTTTAACACCGGTTATATTTACAATGACCGGTGTCTTATGCTAAGACAACGACAGTCCAGACACCGGGTATAACCGGTGTCTAGTTATATTAGGACCCGGTGTTATATGCAATTTCTGGCGTAGTGTCGTTCTTGAAACCCTCGAGCAATAATGCGGTAAGTTTATGGCAATTCTCTTGGAATCTAATTGCCATAGGGGTTGGGGGGAAATCATGTTCAACTTTTGTAAATTATTTATTAATAGATCAACTTCAATTTAATTTTCAATTAGCACTATGCCAAAAATGACATTTATATTAACACCAAAAAATATGACACCGGAACTCTAATAACCGGTGTTAGAAAACAGAAAGACACCGGTTGTGGAGTAACCGGTGTTTAAAGCAATAAAAAGGAAAAAGGAAATTCGTGGAAAAATATAAGGCCGGTGTCTTATGTGCTTCCACAACTCTAAAAAAAAAAAAAATCTTGTTGCACACATTAGACACCGGTTATGCCAACAACAGGTGTCTATATGTGCTTCGAGAACTTAAAAAAAAAAAAATCTATAAATTAGCTCGTATTCTCCGATGGCCTCATTCATCACCTCCTATATTCATTCCCAACTTCTCTCACGAGTATCCTCTCTCCTCTCAAACCCTAAAATCTTCATTTTTCCCCATCTCAGCCTCCCTTCTTCACTCTCTCTCTCCCTTCATAACTTTAATTCAGATCTAAGCCTCCCTTCTCCATTTTCATTTTTTAATTGATCCCTTTTACGTTTTTAATTGGCGTTTTGTTTGATATTTCGTTGTTGAATTCCAAATCTATTTTTAGAACAAGAAGAGAAATCGAAGGTAACATCAACAATTTTCAAGCAAAATTAGATGGGGAATTACAAGAAGATGGAGGGCAGAGTAATAATACTAGTGTGCTAGGAGTATGAATGGGGCCGAATACACCGCCGGTAGTGGGATGAGTCATCTCGTCAGGTATCCAAGGATGAAAATTTGTTTATTTTTTCATTTTCTCATGAGAGAAAAACATGTACAATTTAAGTAATCAATTTCTTTTTCATTTTCGTATGTTTTTAGATTGTACAGATTCTTTGTTTCAGATTTGTAATCTTGTGATTTCTAGTGTAATATTTATCAATTTATTTGTCCAATTCAAAAATGAATCTTATACTTATTACTTATTCTATATGAATTTCGATTTGAAACTTTCTCATCGATTCAATAATGGTAGCCTTGAATTTTTTTTTTTTTATTAGTGCTTGTTATTGAAGCTATTTCTGGCGTATTGATGTGGAAATTGGTGATTCTGGGCTCGTGAATTGTATGTATTGGAATGTGGGAAATATTGGGAATTGGCGACGCCTAGCTAGTCGCATTCCCTGTAGAAATAATGAAAATAAATAAATAGAAGAACTACAATTAACACCGGTTTTTGGAAAAATCGGTGTTGTATATACCCACAAGAAACAAAAACAAAATCACCATTTGACACCGGTTATATCAAAAACCGGTGTCAAATGTGTCACTATTGACACCGGGTCAATTTACGAAAACCGGTGTCTTAGTTATGCTAAGACACCGGCAGTCCAGACACTGGGCGTAACCGGTGTCTTCGTGTTTTTTGACCCGGTGTCAAATCCAATTTCTGGCGTAGTGTAGAGAGTATTCTGTAACTCTAACTCAACACATATAGTGTAATTTCATTGGCTTGCTAGCTCAATCCATAGATCATCATCACTACTACTCTACTTTAATTAATGGCTTGAAGATTGAAGGGTTTGATTTAATTTGTTGGTTGTAAAATAGTCTAATTTCATTGGCTTGCTCAATCCATCGCAATAACATGTGAATTGACCTGGAAGGATCGTCTAAATCAAAAGCCTTAATAAATGAGGGAGACACAAAAAATGGTACGTTTTATAATACAATTTATTCAGCATTGTTAAGGTGACCTAGCGTGTAGTTGGCAAGCTTTTTTTATTTTTTTTTTTATTTTCTAATAATGAGTAGTAACTGGAACACAAAAAGGATACTCCGTAGATCTTAGCATAGACGGGGCAAAGATAAGTCCTAATGGGGACGCAAAAGTGTCAAATGAGACAAGACTTGCCAAGTAAGAAAATATCAACAATTGGAAAAAATACACATATAATTCAATATCTGTTGTTTTATCATGAAGAAGAAGTTACATACATTAGATCAAACATGATTTTTATCACCACTGTTGGGACGACAAAGCTACTACCGCATGGTAAAAAATTTCTCCTTTGTTTCATTGTTTTTCTCAGGTGTATGTCTCACAAATATCATTATTAAGCAATTAAAAGTTTATTAGTACGTACGTCTTCTTAATGTAACTAAGTAGACTCTGTCTCAGACGCGACTCCCATCAATGTCGTTTACACGGTACGTGCAATCTGGCTTTGTTGTTTCCAACGAGCTATGGTGTTGTACACCTTAAGAATAATTTAATTAAATATTATTGCTGATCATCTAATTAAGCTAATTACTATTAGCCGTTGATCACAAAATCTCTCTATCAATTGTTAGTTTAATTGGTTGTAGAGACTAGTAGAGCACGTTTTCTGGAGACCCTTTTGTTGAGGGTTTCCCAAATGTGTGGAAGAATAATTTATTTGACATGGACTACAGTGCTATAAGTTTAGTTAACTACTTTTGTTATTCCCCATTGATTTTGAGATGGATACTCACTAGCTTGACTTGTGGATGAATCTGACGCTATTACACCTAAAAGCCCCCCTACGCGAGGACCAGCCAATAATCAACACCTTAGCCTTTTGAATTGAATGGTTAGAACACTACTTATATACTCCCTCCGTCCCCCTTTAAAACACCCCATACCTAAAACGCACCCTTATTGAGGAGCATGTACAAGCTAATCGGTTAATCAAAGTTCCAAAAAAATTGCATGGAATTTTTGCTAAGATTCTTATCTAACTCACTATGCAATTTTTTTGAAACTTTAATTAACCGATTAGCGTGTACACTCTCCTCAACACGGGGGTATTTTGAGTATGGGGTGTTTAAAGGGGGACGGAGGGAGTATATATATATAAACGTCTAAGCTTTTTAGATTTACAATGTCATATATACACTGGTGTCAAATGCATTTTTTGGTGTAGTGAAGGTTTAATGGTCCATTATCTACCCCAACATACTCATCATGGCGTAACTATCCTTAAAATATGTTTTATTGAAAAAAAAAAAACATAAAGTAGATTGGATATATATGGTGTCATAACTTGTATGCTAGCTCCTAGTAACTTGTTAGCATCCACCATTATTAATATGTGGTTTATTTCCTTATAAACACTCCTACTAAATTGATTAACTAATCGTCAATAATTAACATTCAACGATGCAAGCTCATCAGAATGTTATGTGACTTCCACCAAGTACATTTGACGAATTCCTAATTAAGGTACTATACCACAATAATTATAATAAAATCGTGCTAACAAGTAACAATGCCGTATACCTTAATGTAAAATTAAGGTACTCTAATTTGGGATCGATCTTTTATCAAGTCAAACTACCTACAAATGATGATCTATATATAAATATGATCTAAGACAACGTCTCTCATCTTTGCTAGTTTTCTCTGTTTCAAGGAGAGAAACCTAAGCCTTGTAATCACACAATCGTATCCTATTTTTGTCCGGACAGAGTTAGAATTTGAAATTCGGATAAAATAATAAAATTCCATAGAAAGAAAGTTCTACTTCTAAGGTTAAAGTTGCAACTCCTTATTAGTTATTAACAATACAATCCCTACACTACCTGCCCCTAGCCTGGTTTTCGGTCTGTATCCGAACCATACCACCAGCCGAGCATGTCTTGTTTTCAGGCTTGCTTCGGCAAGAACAAGGCAGAGGCGCCTACGCCACCTAAGTGGAGACCCGACAGTGCTCACGACATGAGCTCGAACCATGGGTTCATAGCCAATAAATGGGAGCACCTGATGGGTCACGACCACTGGGAAGGTCTACTAGACCCACTCGATATCGATCTCCGACGAACCATCATCCACTATGGGGAGATGGCTCAAGCCACCTACGACACTTTTATTAGTGAAAAGTTGTCAAAATACACGGGCGCAAGCAGATTTTCGAAGAATAAATTCTTCGAAAAATTAAGCCTAGAGCTAGGCCGTCCGTACAAGTACCACGTTACTAAGTTTATTTACGCAACTTCGGGCATAGAAGTGCCCGATGCGTTCATATTCAAGTCGTTGGTTGAGCAGCCGTGGATGAAGGACTCCAATTTCATGGGGTTTGTCGCGGTGGCCGAGGACGAGACCGTGGAGTTGCTAGGGAGGAGAGACATTGTTGTTGCATGGAGAGGTAGCATAAAGCTTTTAGAGTGGATTAACGACTTCCAATTTCTTCAAGTATCGGCGTCAGATATTCTTGGTCATGAAGGTGACGATAGTGATAAGCCAAAGGTGCATCAAGGATGGTACTCCGTTTATACATCGGATAACAAATGGTCACCGTTTGATAAAACTTGCGCAAGAAATCAGGTTAGTTCCTTGTACATACCATTTGACCAATTCATTTGAGTTCCTAAATATGTTTTTTTTTTTTTTTTTTTTTTTTTTTTTGGAAATTCGGCACTAGCATAGAAAAAAGAGAAAGTGTAACAAGTTCAACCCAGCAAATTAAAGCAGAGAAAAAAACAATCCTACGAAACACACAACTAAACAAAGTACAAATTACTAAAACAAGCTAAGTTCCTAATTCGTAAGATGCTTTTCTCTTGATATATATACTTTTGATTTATACTCGTTCAGTTCTTTCATATTATTAATGTTTGGTTTGAATTAGTTCTCTTACATATTCAACTCAAAGGTTTTAATGATGTTAAAAAATCAAAGGATTAATAATATTTCTTGGTTTATTATTTTTTTTTTTTTGTACAAAGAAGCAACTAATGTTGCGGGGGTGGGGGGTATGAGGATTTGAACCCAGGACATCCCCCAGACATGTTGAGTTCCTAACCACTAGGCCAACCTTGGTTTATTATAGGTAAGAAGAAACTTAGCTTTATCGTTAAGTTAGTTAGAAAAGAAAAAAGAAAACATCCAATTGCATGTATAAAAAGCACGGAGTATTCATACTAAATCTGAAGGATGAATTTACCTATTCCGTTTAAAATGAAAGCTTTTACTACCTGATAAAGTCCAAAAGTCCATACGGGAAAAAGTGGCAATTTCCCAAAGATATTCACCTACGTACATTTC
Organism: Spergularia marina; assembly: GCA_963680865.1. Classification (NCBI taxonomy): domain Eukaryota; kingdom Viridiplantae; phylum Streptophyta; class Magnoliopsida; order Caryophyllales; family Caryophyllaceae; genus Spergularia; species Spergularia marina. The sequence goes on from OY804546.1 coordinate 26,767,620, forward strand.
AGAGGTTTTATCTTTTTAGGCGCAAAAAAACAAAAAGAAATGCAAAAGGTGGAGGAGTTTAATTTGATATGGGTTTGGTTCGATATGATACATACAACACAAATTAAACGTACAAACAAATTGATGAGTAAAAGAAATTTTAACAAAAGAATTCTTAACCTATACTTCGTATGGCTATATGCAAAATGTTACTATTATCTAGGAGAGAAGTGGAGTGACTATTAGGTCTGTTGTGTATATGGAGTAGACCTGGCCTTAATTAATAATTTCTAGGGTGCTCTACAAGTACCGTAAAACACAATAATAAATCATTCTTTGAATAACTTAATAAATTTTTCTAAAGGAAAAAATTATCAAATTATATGAGATATAGTTTGTACAATGTATACATAAGCATAAAAGATTAATTAAATGCAATTAACCATTTTTTTCAATTTTTTTTTGGTTATTTACAATATAATTTATAAAATAAAAATATTTAAAAATAATGGATAGTGTATGTAGATTGATTTTTAACATTATTAATGGTTGGGATGATGGCTCTTATAGTACTTTGCGGTACTTGTCAAGAACCTTAGAATTATTGTAATTAATATTAACATCCTTCTGACTTGTTTATCACGTTGGCTTAATTAGCTTGCATATGCATCTAAGCTTGGTACAGATACAATTATTGATAGAAGTCCCCATATGAACTACATTTAGGACTATATGAATTCACACAATTAATTTTACTACCTGAATTTTTCATTATAATTAATTTTACTGCTCCGATCTCAATTTTACTGCTATTAACTCAATTTTACATTGTAGATAAATTAATTGTGTCTATACTGTAGACCTCTAACAATTTGCTAATCAAAATGAGTATATATACAATATGATCTGAATTACAGTTGTATTATTAATGCGAACATTATTCTTGAACTGTATTCATTCCTTAACTTAGCTGAAATAACACAGAGGAACCTTCTCACATGTTTTTTTTAAACTTAATTATTAGGTTCTAAAAGAACTAAGCAGACTAGTGGAGAAATACAAGAACGAAGAAATCAGCATAACGGTCACCGGCCACAGTCTAGGAGCAGCCCTAGCCACACTGAACGCAGTTGACATAGTAGCCAACAACATCAACAAACCAAAGTACGCACCAAAGAATGCAAAGCCATGCACTGTAACAGCCCTAGTATTTGCGAGTCCTCGTGTTGGAGATGCAAACTTCAAGAAATTAGCGTTACAATACGACGATCTAAGAGTGTTGCGCATTCGAAACGCTCATGACATGGTCCCGAATTATCCGTTAATCGATTATAGCGACGTTGGAGACGAGATGGTGATTGATACTACCAAGTCTCCGTACTTAAAAGACCCCGGTGCGCCTTTATGTAAGCATAACTTAGAGGTTTATATGCATGGGGTGGCTGGAGTGCATGGGCTCGATGGGGATGGGTTTAAGTTGGTTGTTGAACGTGACGTTGCGGTCCTCAACAAGGGTTTTGATATATTGAAGGATGAGTACCTTATTCCTGTGGGTTGGTGGGTTCAAAAATTTAAGGGTATGGTTCAACAATCTGATGGTTCTTGGCTTTTGATGGATTGTGAAAAGGAGGACGATGATGTATGATTCTTGATTGGTGACTATACTCTCGATCTTGAAATGGATGACTAGATAGTACTAAAGTAATGTAATTTTTCTTAATTAGTACTTTTAAAAATAAATTCATTATGTATATAATAATATAAGAACATTCTAGTCAAAGTTTATAGTCAGTATGTATTATATGATTATTGTAAATATAAATTGAATTCTGTTGGAAAAATCAGAAAACCTTTAATGTAGTAAACTAGTAATCTTTTGGTAGCGAAGTATTGTATAATATAACATGGTTGGAGAATTGTATCAGGTCAGAAGTCAAAAGTGATAACTCTACCTACTAAACTACACCGTACATAACTGCACTAAATAACTCTTATAACTCGACTAACTCTATAACTCCACTAACTATACCAACTAACTCCACCACCATCCCAACCCAACCACCGCGCCCCACCGCACCAACCACCGCCGCTAGTGGTTCGACAGTGGTCAACGGAGGACCGATGGTGGTCAAGGGCGGTCCGGCGGTGGTCAACGATGGTCAGGTGGTGGCCTTCACAGTTAGCTGGTAATGTGGTGGAGTTAGTAGAGAGTTAATAGAGTTATACAATTTAGTTAGTGCAGTTATATCACTACGCCAAAAACGGCATTTAACACCGGTATATATGACACCGGTAGGCTTAGAACCGGTGTCTGAAAAACATAAGACATCAGTTTTCAATCAACCGGTGTCAAATGCTTCCCCAGTCCATTTGCGCGCAATTCCTCACTTAGCTAAAAATAATAAAGAATAAAAAATTGGACATACGACACCGGTTATAAGAAAACCGGTGTCATAAGTTACCAAAAAAAAAAAAAATGGACATAAGACACTGATTTTGAGTAAAACCGGTGTCATATGTTACCCCAGAGAAGATCATTAACCCACTCAGCGAAAAAAAACATTAAAAAATTTATCTTATTACAGAAAAAATAAAAATAAAAAATTGGACATAAGACACCGGTTTTGAGTAAAACCGGTGTCATATGGTACTCCAGAAAAGGGTATTTTTAAAAATAAAAATATGAAAAGATAAAAAAAAAAATAATAATAATTTGAGGAGCACATTTGACACCGGTTTTTTGAAAAACCGGTGTCGTAGATGTTCCCTAAAAAACAAAAAAAATGCGTAGTGAACACATAAGACACCGGTTGTGTCTAAAACCGGTGTCTTATGTATCATTAAAAAAAAAAATGTAATATCACGTTGTTTTATCCGCCTCTCACCCATCTCCTTGTACGTATAATCACCCCATCTTGTTCAACAAAACAAACCCCTTTTATCTCTCTCCTCAAATCCCCAATCATCAACTCCATCTCCTAGCCTTCTCCAAATATATCAACCCTCATCTTCTTCCTCAATCATTTACCCTTCTTCCAACACCCTCATCTTTTGAATCTTCTCTTCGTCATCTCTACATGATGGTACAACTATTTGACGGTTTAGGTAAAATGTTGTTTTTGGTATTTAATTCGAGTTTTATGTTATTTTAGATAAAATTAGGAATTTATTTAGGGTTGAGATTGGGGAGGGGGGAATGTGTATTGTGTGATTTTTTATAGATCTAGAAATTAATTGTCTTCGTTTTTATTTGTTTTAACAGTGTTTGATGTTGTGTTGTTATTCCAGATCTCTAAGAAAGTTTGATTTCACTATCATGTTTCATGATTTTGGTGACAGGTACGTTGGTTTTTCTTTTTTCGTTTTTAATCAATCACTTATTCATTTTTGATTGATCTCTGATCCTTTTTCATTTACTACTCTTTTGATTTCAAGTGCGTGTGTTTTTCTACCCAAAACCCAGATTTTCTAAACATCAGCACCATATAGTGATTGTTTTCATTTTTAATTTCCTTGTGATTTTCTTTTATTTGTTTCTTTTTTATGATGATTTTTTTTTGGTGTTGTGTTTAATTATGTTTTGTTATCACATTTTAGGTCTATGTAGTAGAGCTGTAGAGGAAACAGAGAAATCGTTGCAACATGAGATGGAAAAGTACTAGAAGGCAGAAGGAGAAGCTAAGATTTGGAAGGAGGAGTTGATGATGATAGAGAACAGTCTGAACACGATAAACCCAAGATTTTTTTATTTTTTAACATAAGACACCAGTTATTTACATACCCGGTGTCATATGTGTCCTCAAATTTAATTCCCAATTCTACAAAAGACACCGGTTTCGTTTTTAACACCGGTTTTTCCCATTGTAACCGGTATCTTATGATAAGACACCGGCAGTCAAGACACCGGGTATAACCGGTGTCTTCTTATTTTTATACCCTGTGTTATATGCATTTTTTGGCGTAGTGTATGGATAGAGTTAGGTAATAGAGTAGTGAAATTATCATTTCTAACTTTTGACATTAAGGTTATCTCTGACCGGATGCAGCCGTACATGGTTGGGGTCTTTCAATAAATTATTGAGAGACAATCTCCAATAACACCTACTGTAATCATGCAATTAAGCTACTTCATATATATTTACAACTTTTTAAATTAAACAACTACATTTGCTGAACAAATCTGTCGTAAATACAGTAGCTAGCATAACCAATCTCAATTCACCCCTCTCCCCTTTTTGGTTCTCCAAAATAAAAGGCAATACCAATTCAAGCCATCAGCAGCTGGCCGACAACATTATTAATAATCAATTAACATTTAAAATATTGGGAAACATATACTGCATGACACATTATCATTTCTGCTAATTTGCCCCCTGACTTAATCCGATAACTTGTGCACGAAGTCATCAGCTGTTATTCAATATTGAGAAAAAACATTATCTGAAACGATAAGACAGAATGTATATTTGTAGGATTCTGAAGAAGTTGAAATGCTAAAGGAAGCCATTGAAGAGTATTGAGAGAGCTTGAGGTTGAAGATGAATGTAACAGAATTGTAACTGATTCGTAACAGATTTTTAGAGTGAACAACAAGCTAAATAAAATGAATTTTTATTTCATAAGTCGTAAATTAATCTGTACATTTTGACTCTACTTATATACAAGAATAATGGTGGTGCATGGTAGCAAAGTGTTCCTGCACACACCTTATTAAAGCTCTAGAAATATCTACAACTAACTCCTTGGAATCTGTGTGAGGCGGTTATTCTACGCTGGCGCTTGCATGGACTCGAGTCAGCTTTGACCACCGGGGATGGGGAGGATTGACCACGGGACCTGGGCTGATTTGTTGTTGGTGCAAGTTGCTGAGCTCAGGTGAGTTCACCAGACTTCCTATCTTCATATCCCCCCTTCAAGGTGGATCTCGGAAGAGACCCAGCTTGGAACACAGGAAGGAATGCTGCTGTTCACTTAAGCTTTTGGTCATTATATCAACATTTTGCAGAACAGACTTGACATTCTGAGTAGCTATAAACCCTTCTTGCACCTTATCTCGAACAAAGTGACAGTCAATGTTAAGGTGTTTTGTTCTCTCGTGGAAAACCGGGTTGGCAGCTATATGCTCTGCAGCTTTGTTGTCACAAAATAATTGAATTGGCAGAGAAACCTGAACTTGGACATCAGTTAATAAACCCTCTAACCAAACCAATTCACTGGTAGTTGCACTCATGCTCCTATACTCTGACTCACCTGAAGATCTAGATACTGTCTTCTGCTTCTTCGTTTTCCAACTGACCAGAGAATTACCAAGATATGTGCAATATCCAGTAAGAGATTTTGCAGAAAAGGGACAATTTCCCCAGTCTGCATCAGTGTACCCATAAAGCTGCAGATCTGAATCAGCAGAATAAAACAAACCAATGTCCACAGTCCCTTTAAGATACTTCACAACATGAAGAGCAGCTTGACAATGAGGTTGTCTTGGTTCTTTCATGAACTGACTTAATTGTTGAACAGAGAAAGACAAGTCTGGCCTGGTCAGATTCAGGTACAACAATCTGCCAACTAATCTTCTATAGGATTCAGGATCTGATAATAATTCACCTTCCTCAATGGACAACTTGATTCCTCTTGGGAAAGGGACTACAATTGACTTGCAGTCTGTCAGGCATGTATCTTTTAATAAATCAACCACATAATTCCTTTGGTTTAGCATCAGACCCTTCTCATTTATAGCCACTTCGACACCCAAAAAATATCTCATCAGGCCCAAATCTTTAATGGTGAACTGTTTGTCCAAAGCAGCTTTGATTTGAGAAATGAATTCAGTATCTGAACCAGTAATAAGGAGATCATCTACATATACCAAAATTGTGGTAAAATGCTGATCTGATGCCTTGGTAAAGAGAGAATAATCATGTTTAGACTGAGAAAACCCCAAGACATTCATAAGAAATTTGGACAACTCAATGTTCCATTGCCTGTTGGCCTGTTTCAGTCCATAAAGAGACTTTAAAAGTCTGCAAACTTGGTTGGGATATGCCTTCTTATAACAGGTGGCAGGGTCATATATACTTCCTCATCAAGGTACCCATGAAGAAAAGCATTATTTATGTCTAACTGGAACAAGGGCCAGGATTTAGTTGCAGCTAGGGCGATAATAGTTCGAACTGTTGCAAACTTGGCTACAGGGGAGAAAGTGTGTTTGTAATCCTTACCCTCAATTTGTTTATAACCCTTTGCAACCAGACGAGGCTTATATCTTTCAACTTCCCCATTTGGCCTAAACTTGATTTTATAAGCCTATTTACATCTAATAGCAGTGTGTCCCTCAGGTAATCTGGTTAATTCCCAAGTTTCATTCTTATCAAGTGTTGTGAGCTCATGTTGCATAACATCAATCCATTTATTGTCTTTGGATGCCTCATTATAAGTGGAAGGTTGAGAAACAACTAGAACATTTGCTAGGTAAGCTTGATAATCTGAGCTATAGGAATGCAAAGCCATGGAGATATTTGCAGATCTTGGTTTAGGCAATACAAATCCTTGCAACCTTGTTGAGACTTGTCTAGACCTGGCATATTTTCTAACAGGGGCAGCAGAAATGATAGATACGTGAATATTATCCCCAGAAGAGTTATCAGATACACCAGCATCAGCAGAAGTACCAGAATCATCAACATTATCAGTAGTAGTATTCTCAGCATTTTCAGAAATAGAAGGAGAGTCAGGAGCATTGTCATTGTCAGGCTGAGAAGTCACGGGAGGATCAATAACTGGGTTTACCAGGGGTAATATGACAGCAGAGGGAATGTCATTATCTCTATAAGGAAATATATGCTCATGAAAGATGACATCTCTGGTCATGAGAACCTTTTGGTTATCCAAATCAAACAATTTATAACCCTTGCCTGCATGTGGGTAGCCAATCAATATACACTTCTTTGCCTTAGAGTTAAATTTATCATTGTGAGGTGTCCTGTCCAAGGCATAGCACAAACAGCCTACAATCCTCAAATGTTCAATGGTGGGAACTTTGTTGAAGAAAATCTCATAGGGTGTTTTTCATGCTAATAACTCGACAGGAAGTAGATTGATCAAGGTTGTTGCTGCTAAAATACATTCACCCCAAAACCTTTTAGGCAAATGTGCATGAAACCTAATGGCCCGGGCTATCTCTACCAAATGCCTGTGTTTCCTCTCAACTCTGGCATTTTATTGAGGAACCCTAGGCATACTTTTCTGATGCAAAATCCCTTTGGACAGAAACAAATTAGATTAAGCTGCCTGCAGGATTTCAGTTCCATTGTCACTTCTTATGCATAACACTTTGCTGTCAAATTGAGTCTCAACATAAGCCAAAAATGCTGAGACTGTGTGAAAAACTTGTGTTTTATCCCTTAGAAGATGAGTCTAGGTGACTCTAGAATGGTCATCCAAAATGGTCAAGAAGCAATGAGCACCAGAAAAATTTGCAGTTTTATAAGATCCCCATAAATCCATATGGACCAAATGAAAAGGTTTTATTGCTCTTGAATCACTTCTTACAAAAGGTAATTGATGATGCTTAGCTTTGACACAAACTTCACAATCAAGTTTTGTCAGACTACCAGAGTTACATCCATCAATATGCCTAAGTTTAGAAACAGAACTATGACCTAGCCTTGCATGTAAAACTTCCAAAGATACAGAATTTACATGCTTATTTGTCTCTAAATTGTGCGTATTAACAGCAAAAGCTTCAGTAACAGACAATGAAGACTTCTTAGTGAAAGTTGGAATCCTTCCATAAACTTTCCAAAGCCCTGAGTCTTTTACTCCAATGGTGATCTTCCTACTAGTTGTAGGGTCCTGAAAAATGCATTGTGCATTATCAAAAATAACCTCAAAACCAGTCTGAGATATCAGTTTTTAAACTGATAATAGATTGTGTCTGAAGTCAGGCACAAACAAAACATCTTTTAACAACAACTGCTCATTAACCCTGATATCTCCTATGTGAATTACAGTCTTACTCCTGCCATCAGGTAATCCAATAGTGATAGGTTTAGGGAGGGTTTTCAGGTTAATAAAGAGGGATCTCCAAGGGGACATATGATCAGTGGCTCCAGTATCAACAATCCAAGTAAAAAATACATCATGTGAAGACATATTATTAACAGAGAGAGCAATCGAGTTACCTGCAAAATTGGCTAGAGTCGCAGTACTGGTAGATTCACCAGTCTACTTTTGAAGCATTAGAATCTTGTTTGCCACTGCAGAAATATATACATCATCAAACTGAGACTCAGGTGTCGAAGTACAGGCTCTAGAGGTGATGTCAAGAGGATCTTCTTCCATATTGTCAACTACATTTGCTGCATATCTGACTGGCATTTTCCCTTTGTTTCTATTTTGCAATTTGAAGCAATCCTTTATTACATGTCCTGACTTCTTGCAGTAGTTGCAGATAGGTGGTTTTACTTTGAGTTCCCTCTTTTGCTCCTGATTTCTGTACTGTCCTGCAGATTGTTGTTGCTGATGAGCATTGTAAGAGGTATTCTGGAAACCATTCTGCTGCTGCTGAGAATTTCCATGCTGAAAACCAGATTGATGCCGAGAAGAATGCTGAAAGTTTCTGGAAAGAACGAAGGCACTTGTGTCCTCATGATTCACATGGAATCCAGCTAATTTCTTCTGTTTTTCAGCTTCCAGCAACCTGCTAAAACTTTGATTAACAGTTGGAGGTGGTTCCATTGTCAGCAGGATGTTACAGATTGTCTCATATGCAGGATAAACTCCCAATATGAACTGCACCAATTTCCTTCTGTTATCAGTGTCAATGATCTTCTTCAGCAAATTGCAAGAACATGAATTCATTACACCACATGAACATTCTGGATAACCTTCAATTTCCAAAATGTCCTCCCAATACTGCTTCATCTTCCCATAGTATTCAGAGATACTCTTATTTCCTTGCTGAAGATTATACAGATCCTTTCCAAGTTCAAAGTACAGCATTCCATTTGACTGAGCATAACTCTCCTTGAGGTCTTCCCAGAGCTGCTTCGAGGAGAGAACATAGCCAAAGTCTTTAGCAATTCTGGCCTCCATAGGGTTCAGAATCCAACTAGTCACCATATAATCTGTCCGAATCCATTTCTGATAGTAAGAAGAAGTTTCTTGTGGCTTCTCGATTACGCCAGAGACGAAGCCATACTTATTCTTCGCTATCAAAGCTCGCTTGACAGCTCTGCACCAATTCAGGTAATTTGCACCATTGAACAACACATTAACAAGAGAGTTGTTCGGATTGTCACTTCAAGCAATGTAGAATGGATCCTCAGTGTTAATCATATTACCAGCATAAGAATTCGCATCATGTGCCATGATTTTCTTCAGAAATCAAACCAATTATACTGAATAATCAGAATTTGTCTGATATCAGCAATCAAAGTACCAAAATTTGCCAAACAAATCTCTGAAAACGAAGGTTTTCAAGAGAATTAAGCTTCCGAAAAGTTACTGTAATAAGCGCAAATTTCGAATGAAATTCACAAAATCACCAAATAAAGGTGAAGAACACAGTGATCCGGAGCGAAGAATTAGCAAAATCGGCGAAAAATTTGACGAAAGACGTCTAATAATATGAAGCAGAAGCTTCAACAACAAGAATCAGAGTTGAATTGTGTAAGAAATGCGGAATAGTAAGCAGAAACAGGATTAACCTGCTCTGATACCATCAGAAGAAGTTGAAATGCTAAAGGAAGCCATTGAAGAGTAATGAGAGAGCTTGAGGTTGAAGATGAATGTAACAGAATTGTATGTAACTGATTCGTAACAAATTTTTAGAGTGAACAACAAGCTAAATAAAATGATTTTTTATTTCATAAGTCGTAAATTAATTTGTACATTTTGACTCTACTTATATACAAGAATGGTGGTGCATGGTAGCAAAGTGTTCCCGCACACACCTTATTATAGCTCTAGAAATATCTACAACTAACTCCTTGGAATCTGTGTGAGGCGGTTATTCTGCACTGGCGCTTGCCTGGACTCGAGTCAGCTTTGACCACCGGGGATGGGGAGGATTGACCACGGGACCTGGGCTGATTTGTTGTTGGTGCAAGTTGCTGAGCTCAGGTGAGTTCACCAGACTTCCTATCTTCGTAAGGATGGTATGAGTCATTGAGTCATGACCACATTTGTAGGATTAATTTGCAAAGTCAACATGCATAATTAAAATAAAATTGCACCTAATGCCCAACACGTAATCAAACCTTCCTATAATAAAATTAAAAACGCTGATCATGAATTAAACTTCTAAACTTTTCATTAATCTCCATATATAGTAGTTTACATAAGACTAATAAACCACCCGAAAATTAAAGAGAAGGAACATACAACATACATTACCCAAAATAAGAAAGATGAGCAGTGAGATAATTGCAGGAAAATGGGAGAGTTTGAGTGGTAAAAACAATTGGAAAGACATGTTGGATCCTCTTGACATTGATTTACGACGGTATTTGATTCATTATGGAGAAATGGCGCAAGCAACAATTGATACTTTTATCAGAGAGAAGAAATCCAAGAATGCTGGTAATACTCGTTTTTCTACCAAAGATTTCTTCGCCAAAGTTGGTCTTGGAAAAGCAAATCATCCTTACAAGTATCATGTCACAAAGTTCTTTTATGCGACCTCAGGTACGCTAGTCCATCCCCGTTACAAATTATGCGTTAAGGTATAAAATCGTTGACCGAGTTTTAACATTTGATTAGGCTAGCTTTTATTAGTTGAGATATTTCTTTGAAATTATGCAAAGGTGATTTATTACTTTGATATGAGTTAGCACAAAAATGCATGTAGTGTTACGTATGTTTGGAAAAGTTGACCAAAACATGCAGCCATTATTCATATCAGATCACATTAGATCGATCAAATGAGTCTAGTGAATGTTAGTTATAGTTACTAGAAATATATCTAGGATAATCTGGTATTAGTAGCATTTTGATTAGTTCACTTGAGATCAAATTCACGAACGCACTTTAGCGCTAACTCGATCAGATCAATTAAGTTTGAATTAGCTAGATCTGCTAATAAATTATGTTATTTATGAATATAGGCGTAGATTTGCCAGATGCATTCATCTTGAAGTCACTGTCAAGAGAGGCATGGAATAAGGAATCAAACTGGATGGGTTATATAGCCGTTGCAGATGATGAAACGGTTTCGTTATTGGGAAGGAGAGATATTGTTGTCGCTTGGAGAGGTACGGTGCAACCATTGGAGTGGGTTAATGATGCACAATTTATTCCGGTCTCGGCCACCGACATCCTTGGCAAGGATAAATATGGTGGCACTCCTCATGTTCACCAAGGTTGGTACTCCATGTACACCTCCGATGATCCGAGATCGCCCTTCAATACTACTAGTGCAAGAGACCAGGTTAGTTAATAATGAATCTAGCCTTGTAAAGTTAGGGTAACATTATCAATTGTCAAAATTTTAAGGTTTAGATCCTTAATGTTCTATCTATTTGCACATGGATCTTTGTTTGAAATTGGCACTATTGCATATATAGAGTTTGTATACGTCTTTGGGAAATAAAATTTATTAACAAAGAAATTAAAGGCGTCCTGATATCATATTACCGCGTCGCTTGTTTTAAAATTGGTCGTAATTCAAATGTTTTCTTGTAGTGTCACCTTGTATTTTTAATTAATTTGAAAATGAATTCGTAACTGCATATGCAAATTGATGTCTAGATCTCTCATTCAAGTTTTTTTCTCTATCAACCAGGTTTTAAAGGAGATCAAAACCCTAGTAGAACAATACAAAAACGAAGAGGTGAGCATAACAATCACAGGTCACAGTCTAGGTGCAGCCCTAGCAACCTTAAACGCACTCGACATCGTAGTGAACAAGCTGAACATCCCTGGAAACTCCACGGACGTCAACAAAGCCTTCCTAGTAACGGCGTTCCCGTTCGCCAGCCCTCGAGTCGGAGACTTGAGTTTCAAGATACTTTTCGAACAACAACATGAACAACACCTTAAGGCCTTGAGGGTCCGAAATGCCCTAGACATTGTCCCTAATTATCCGTTCATGGGATACTCCGATGTGGGACAACAACTCTCGATTAATACGACTAAGTCGCCCTACTTGAAGACTCCAGGAAGCGTAGGGAATTGGCATAACTTGGAGAATTATTTACATGGAATTGCGGGTACACAAGGAAGTCGTGAGTTTAAATTGGTAGTAGATCGTGATATTGGGCTTGTTAATAAGGCTATGGATAATTTGAAAGATGTATATCTTGTTCCCGTTGGTTGGTGGGTCCAAGCAAATTTGGGTATGGTTCAACAATTAGACGGGTCTTGGCGTTTAATGGACCATGAAACTGACGATCAAGCTCAATGATAATGCGAAACGCTATGCATACGTTTGATTATTTGATATGGATGATTCTAAGAGTCTATACGTAGACAATAGTAAAATTGTCTACAGCATAATCAAGTGTGGTAAATAAAAGATGGCATGCAGTAAAAAAATATAGTTGTGTAGTAAATTTAACGTATTTGCAGTAAATTTATGACATTAGTAGTAAAATCAACATTTTTACGGATCTATCGATAGAAAGAAATTTGAATTGATTTAATTCCAAAATCAATGACCCTTAATTGTCTCTATATCCTTATGATCCATCATTTGCCAAATTATACAACAAAATTTAATGCACCTTTAATTATTTTTACTACAAATTAGCCATAGACATTTTTTTCACTTGTCTACATATAGACTCCTAGTATTTTCGATTTGATATTCATGTTCAATCTTGAGATTGCATGGGGGTTTGTAAATGAGTTCATCAATTTCTTTATCGAGTCAATGATCGATGTTTATGTTACAACATGTGTTCATTGATGAATTTCATAAGCGATCAATTTGTTGTGATTACAATTTAATTCCTCGTGAGCATCTCTTTAATTTTCTTATATACGTCGTCATGAAATGAAATTTTGTATAGGTAAACTATACTATATATCTCGGATGTTAAAAGTTAAAATTGTATATTGTCAACATTAATTTTAGTACGATACTCTAAAATTGTGTATTGTCAACATGATATGATGACATGCAAGAATAACGAGGAACCCATTTCAAACAAATCAAATGATAACTATTAGGTTCCTTCAGAAGTTTTTGGAAAAAATAAATAAAAGCGTAGATAAAAGAGTTGGAGAATATTGCTTAATTGCGTATATTATACACCGGTCGATTGCTCTTTATAAGGCCATGACAAAACGTGCTAATCACTAGAAAACAGATGAACTTTCTTCAAGAACTCTTTCTTACAACAATACTTGGTCGCAGTTATGGAATTGTTATCTTGCATACGACTAGTATATTCTTCTTCATTATCTATGTGGAAAGTTGCATTTTACTAGTCAATTTTAAGCAATTGAAGGTTCCTTTAGAAAAGACTTTCTAGTTAGCGTATTACCAATTATGGTCCGTCAAATTAATATGGTACATAGACACTTAAGTATAACAAGCTAAGTAGGCAACATGAGCACGCATCCAGTGCCGTCTACGTACCATAATAGGTAGCTAATTGCATAACATTCTTCATAATTAAGCACGCTTAATTATGTGCTTATAAACACTTGAGTGAATTGACACCTGACTCAACCAACTTAACTAAAGATTTTAAACTCAAGTCCTAAAAGTGAATCAGTGTCGAAAAACTTATGTGGACAAAGCGTTGATGAAGCCTCTCTACGCGGTTATGTGGAGCTCGAATCAGAACAAATTGGATGATGATAAGAAAAAAGAAATCTATCTTAATTGCTATATATATGAGAAAATGTCACTCATAGGTTTTCATGCATGATTTTATTTGTCCAAGTGGCAAGTGGTGTATTTTTTCCAATAAGAGCACGCATGTTTCTAGATTGTTTATTTCCATGTTGCTTTGGCAACAATAACTTCTCCAAGACAACCATACAACCAAAAACCCGACCCCGTAACACCGTCGTCCCAAGTAGCTCAAACCACGGCCACATAGCTGATAAATGGAGACTCCTAATGTGCGAAACACACTGGGAAACCCTACTCGATCCACTCGACATTGATCTTCGTAGAGCCATCGTACATTACGGTGAGATGGCTCAGGCCACCTACGACACCTTTATTGATGACGAGTACTCAAGATACACGGGTGGAAGTAGATACTCTAAGACTAACTTCTTTGCGAAGTTAGGGCTGGAGTATGGCCACCCGTATAGATACCGTGTCACAAAATTCATATATGCAACTTCAGAAATTGATGTACCTAGTGCCTTTATCTTGAAATCCTCGGCCCTAGAGCCGAGGTTGATGGACTCAAATTTTATAGGGTATATCGCGGTGGCTGAAGACGAGTCAGTGAAGTTGTTAGGGAGACGAGATATCGTGGTTGCATGGAGAGGGACCATACAATTGTTAGAGTGGGTTAACGACTTTAAAGTCTCACAAGTTTCGGCTACGAGTATGCTTGGAGATGAAGGTGATGAATATGATCCAATGGTGCATCAAGGGTGGCTCTCAATTTATGCTTCTAGTGCCCCATCTTCACCTTTTGAGAATTCTAGCGCAAGGGACCAGGTTAGCTTAATTTTTATTTATAATGGACCTTGTATTTCTCCATTTCCAATGGAACCAAAAACTAATTATTTTTTGTTTTTGGTATATAATGGAATAAAGTAAAATGACTCATAAAACTATCTGTGCTTCTTATTTTATGAAGTAGCAGTCAGTCATTGCGATTCACGAAACAATATTATTTTCTTATTTTTGTCATCATTTAATTTGGTTCGGATTTAGGTCCAGCTAGAACAATATATACCATAAGTCCTCGGACTATCTTATTCGATCGTTAGACCCCCCAATTGGACATTTGACTATATATACTAAACTTTACGTAAGCGTTACTTGAAAAGTTTAATCTAATTTTTCGTGACAATAATGTTAATTAGGTGCTAACGGAGCTCAAAAAATTGGTTGAGCAATACAAGAACGAAGAAATCAGCATAACAGTGACCGGACACAGTCTAGGTGCAGCCCTTGCAACGTTGAACGCTGTCGATATCGTTGCGAACAAAATCAATCAGCCAGAAAACTCACAGAAAGACGTCAAACTATGCCTAGTAGCAGCCATAGTATTCGCAAGCCCTAGTGTTGGAGATGAAAATTTCAAGGGAAAAACGTCGCAATATGATGAGCTTAGAGTGTTGCGTGTGACCAACGCTTCCGACATCGTCCCTAGTAAACCATCATTAGGCTATTGTGATGTTGGAGAGGAACTCAAAATCGACACGACGAAATCTCCATACTTGAAGGACTCCATAATCTTGAGGTTTACTTGCATGGAGTTGCAGGAACACATGCAGGGGATACTACTAATGATGGATCAACGACGACGTTTAAGTTGTTGGTTGTGCGTGATGTTGCGCTTGTTAATAAGGGTTTGGATATTCTTAAGGATGAGTATCTTATTCCGAAGAGTTGGTGGGTCCTATAGAATAAGGGTATGGCTCAAGAGTCGGATGGTTTTTGGTTGTTGAAGGATCATGAAAGTGATCAAGATTTGTAAAACGTTTATGATCTCGTTATCTATCTACTTTCTCACAACACAACACAAAGAAAAAAAAAAAAAAAAAAAAAGAAAAAAGAAAAAAAGAATGTACACTAAACTAATGTTAACTCACGGTCATGTGGTATTACTTTTGTATCATGCTATACGCCTTTGGTATTGTATGTAGTGGCCCAAAAATATAAAGTTAAATAAATATGGAGTATGTAATTTGCGTTGCAAGATGAGGATAATATTTGAGTTCACTTAGAGCAATAGCAATGGAAGAACTCAAATTTGAGTTCTTCTAATGCCACCTCATAATTTTACAAACCTAATGCATAAGAACTCTCATCTACAATGGAAAAACTAACTTTATTGTTTCTTAATTAATATTTTTTAAATATTTATACTCTTTCTCTCACCTAGTTTTCCGCAAGAACTGGGTTCTTAAATAAGAACTCGGTTCTTATTTTAGGCCTCCCACAATGGAAGAACTTGCATTTTGTAGTTCTTATTTAAGAACTCGAGGTGGATGAACCACCATTGCACATGCTCTTAGAATTCGTTGTCATGTACATTACTATGTAAATATATATAACTATGTATATATATGGGACTCAGACTCGTATCGTTGATTAGGGTACGACGTCTACTGTCAATTGTCATTGTGTTGGACGCTTAAAGCGAGGTACGTTCTCTGCTGCTTTAATTTATAAAGGAAACACGAACATGTCCGGATGTGATAAATAGTTCTAAATTTTAAATTTTGTAAAAATCCTCAGGGTGTTTGGCTTGACGTGGACTTTGATAAAGCTGGTCAAAGTTTCTTGTTGAGCTTCTTTGGTGTGGCTCACTTTTTAACTAGCGTAAAAGTAGGTTATCAATTCGAATTAATATGAAATACCTTTTGTAAACGTATGATATGGTGGCGAATTGATGGAAAAACGGTGTTAGAGGTATATAATAAAGTTTAAAAAATAAATGATGGAGGGACTTGATTGTCTCGTGCTAGTGTTAATTTTTTTTTTTAGAGGAATAATATTAATACATGAAGCTGAAAATTTGATCTTTGGCGTGTAGGACAAAATTCCTCCGATAAAACTAGATTGTATATTTGAATGCACTTGTTAACCAAAGGAACTCTTTGCTTGTTTGCGTATTAACGACGTTTCTTTTCTCTGAAGCTAAAGCAAAATTAGGTTATCGAGTGAAGACTACCTATCCCTTAACATGGACGAGATGCTCGGTTGTTTGACATGGTTAGCGCTTCTTTGGGATCAGATGAGCCATTTTGTAACATTTCATGGACGTTTCAGATTTTTTGGAAGCAAAAATCGTATTGCAAAACTTTCTGATGAAATTATCGTTGATGTATTAAGTCGAGTCCCTGCTACGAGTGTTCTTGCATGCAGAGCAGTCTGTTCATCGTGGAATCGCTTGACTAACACGACAGAGTTTCCTAAATTGCACCTCAATAATCAGGTTACTCCCGTTATCTTTGGGCAGGTTATAGAATCAATAGACGTGCCTAAGGCCGGGTTTTTCATCGATGAAATTTGTGGGTTTTTCTATCACGAGTCTGACGTAGAGTACAAGCTGCTTATCTGCCATAAATCAGGTGAGAACAAATATTCTTTGTATGGGTTGAGTACTAAGGACTGGAGAGCTCTAGGAAATCCCATTTCCTTTTATTTGTATGGAGTTGTCTGTTAGCATAATCTAGGAAAATCTAGATTAGTTTAGAATAATCTAGAATATATAGGTTAGAATGATGTAAATGAACTAAACCTAGATTAATCTAGTAGCATTAAGACCCTTCTAAGAATGTCGGTTAGAGTGAGTTGACCGACTTTGTTGTTCTATAAATAGGGCTAAGTGCTATGCATGTGTAATGTAATGTAAGATATCCGATCATATATTAATAACATAACACTTTAATTTTATACAACAATCATAATCAAGTTTCAATCTCATACCAATATCAACCTTCGTATACCAAATAAAATTCTATCATTGTCGGAGTTTTGACCAATGGAGCTCTGCTTTGGGCTGTTCGCGGCCGCACATACTCTAATGGCGTAAGTATGAACTGCCACCAGATAGTTATGTTTGATACAAAGGCTGAAACATTTTTGATCAAGGCTCAACCAGCAGACAGATACAAATGTGAAGCGTGCACTCAAGTAAAGCTTTTAGAGATTGAAGGAAAACTGGGGTGTTGCGATGTGTATGCCAGAAAAATCGAAGTATGGATTCTGGAAGACGTTGGAACTTGGAGGTGGGTTAAGAAGTATGTGGTGGATCTTAATCAGCATATAAACAAGGACGATAGTGATAGAGAAAAGCGTGATGCAAACACCACTGTAGTTGGCTTTCAAAACGGGAATCTACTATTGTATCGGAGATATGTTGGACTGCTTTAATTTGGTGTAACTTACGACTGAATGTTGTAAGGAAGATAGAGACAAGTGATATACACGTTAGTTATCTCAGGAACAATAAGGTTTCCGTCAATGCTGTGCAATACACAAGCAGCTTGGTGTCCCTCAGAAAAAGCAACATACTTCCTCCATAAAAGAATACTTCGTATAATTCAATTATGATGAATTGCCACGGACAATGAAGCTTTGATTTGAAGCTTCCATGAACTTGCCAGAGCCTGGATTGAGAAACCTAAATGAGATTATAACGCTTCAACTCATTTCTGAAAACAAACAAGTTAATTGATCAATCTTAGCTTCAATTCTGGAGAAGTGGCGGATCGGAACTGAATCAGGCCAGAGACGTTATCTTTCAAGGTCAAGTAAAACCTTTCATGTATTGATTTGCCTGAACTTATCTACCCTGTGTAAAAATTTACACCTCATTGTTAACTGGTAAGACACTGATCAACTTTAAACTTCATTCTGTCAGATAGATGCTCTTATAGTTTGTGTGATGATTGATTCATTTAACGTACCCAAATTGACATTCATATTCCAGTCCCAAACAAAACAATATAGAGTATCGTTCAATCTACTCATTCTACGATCTATTCAACTCTACTTGTAACTCCATATATGTATCATTGCCAGAGTAAGAAAATCCTAAACCCCGTCAAAGTCAAATCATCTAACGTGAAACTTGAAGCTACTTGGTGAGACCGATCGAGTCTACCCTAGAACTAATGCATGAGAACAAACACTTTCACATTGACCTTTTTGATCAATAGAAAACGAATTAGCATTCACTTGATAAAAGCTTATGGAGTACTTCAGCAGCACAGGGATATGAAGTCACAAGTTTAATAATGTTTGCAAAAGAAGCGAGATGTTATTGATAGGCTTACCTGAAGGGAACTTCTTTGTAACGTAGTGTACAGCTACCGATGACATAGACTCCAAGACAGCTGTGACTTGTGAACACCTTATTCACATCTAAGAAATCATATTGAATAATGCCTCCATTTGATTTGTTTGCGCATGAAACTTTGAAGACTGATGCAAGTGAAATACCCTACTCAAAATAAGGAAGTCGAAACTGCCGCACCTGCAGAATGTAGGAGTTCGGTTTCAGAATGATCATCAGCATACTTTACAGATAAAATAACACAGTTATGCAGATGTTGAAAAATTTAAATAGGCCTCGTGAAAGATCAAGCACAGCCAGAAAGCCGGAAGGCCGACTTCAATGTTTTGTACAATGCAGAACCCCCCTCCCCTCCCCTCAAGCAGAACTAAGAAACAGGAGGGTGAGCTCGTGAGCATAATTATAATCAGTTGAGCATGCAGTTGCTTCATGAGTCATGACTTCAAGAAATGGTCTTGAAGTCACATGGCAAAATATCTTTAGAGCAGCTTGCTTGGCCCTTCTTTCAGCCATTAGGGTCTATCAATAAAGCGTGAGAGTGAAAATATAAATCAGAGCATATAAATCCAATTCTGAGCAGAATATTACGATTGTTTAGCTGGTGATATAAGTTGAATAGTCATTCAATTACAACAATTTCTATCTGATAAGGCAAGTTATATCTCTGAGCAGAATAGTCATTCAATTCATCTAATGCCATTTCTATTTTCTCGAATAGGCAAATACCCTTTGCAGGTAAGCGCTCTTCGTAAGCGGGTAGCCAATGTACACAAGTTATGGTTAAAAGGTCATGTTGCATATGAGGAATACTAGGAGAAAACAGAATCTCATTGAGTCCTGAAAAATTATCATCCTTTGACGAATCAAAAGCCGAAATCAAAGTCAAGACTACTACTTGCATCGACCTACTGCTACTTTACAAATAAGATCACAATGTCTAGGGACTAGGGAGCAGAAACACATATGGATGCCCAAAATCAACGTATCAAGCACCAAGAATAATCGATCTCATATTCTCATTACACCAACAACTTTACCAATACGCCACAAGATACAATGGCAGAAACACATATTGTTGGGAAATTAGCTCCAATCTCCCCGCGCAACGGAAGCACCAATCGACAAGTAACCGTAAAAGTAAAAACAACCGGAAGCAATAACACGATAAGACAAGATATTTAGGGACTTAACCCAGGGAAAACCCTCCAAATCCGGAGGTAAACCCACCAGCCAAACGACTAAAATTCCATTATAAAATAGTGCCAGTACAAAGACTGTCGTTCTAAGTTACACACCAACTTAAAACCCTCACAAGATAAATACTAGTCAATATTAGAGTCAATTATTTAACCCTCTAAGATTGTCCCAATTTCGGAGTCAACTGTTTAACCCTCCAAAATTGTCCCACATTAAATGTGTTTTTACACTCCTAGTATTTTTCCCTCTTGTGATGCCATCCTCACAATAATCCTTGTGCAAGTATGTGGTGAATGTGTGTGTTATTTGCCAAAGGAAAAACCATTCCTTTATATAACACTCCCACTTTGCAAATGCATTGAACCAATGACTAATTAATGTCATAGAAACCAAGATGTTATGATGCAACATCTTGTACATACACGCACTGCAAAGAACGCATCATCCTTAATTGCCATTAAGAATGCAATTAATCTTTTACTTCACATGACGTTCCAATGTGAAGAAAGTTAATACTTGGGATGGAATTAATCCCAACACATATGGATGCCCAAAATATAAGAGAACCAAGTAATAATCAAAACAATTTCAACAGCAATTAATTTCCATTTCCCATCAACAAAATCAACAGATATCATATCATGAACTTCTGCAGAAAGAGTTGGTGAAAATTAATCAAAAGTAAGCAACTAATTTGGTAGGAAATTCACCTGCGAAAGTTGAGAGTGAATAAGTGAAAGTGAAGCTTCCCAAAAGTCATCATCAATTGTTAATTAGAGGGCGAAATCTCTACTTTTAGACAGGCGCACTAAGGTTAAGTGACCCTCCTAACTACGGTATCACCTTATCTATCGGTTCGTTCGGCAAATGGGATGGGATTAGGTGCGATAAAATGGTAAGACGGTGGGATTAGAGGAGGATGAATATAACGACATTTTATTTTCCAATGGTAAAAGTAAGTATGCAAGCGCACTAAAGTTAGATGACCCTTCTAGCTAGAATATCGCCTAACCTATAAGTATAATAACATTGGTTCTTCAACCCTAGTCGCTATGTTGTATTTTAGATGCAGATAAGCTTGATGATACCATGGGTAGAGGAGTCACTTATTTTTTTTTTTTGGTACACGATGATAAAAACCAAAACTAATTACTACTACTACTAGCTATTACATCCTCCCAAGGAGGTATAAGAAGTTCATTCTCATCAAAGAAGACCGCCAAACCCACTCCATCACGGAGTTCAATCTCGGTCGGGACATTACCCTTCACGAGTTCATGCGGTAAAGCCCACCGTGCTTGCGCGGCCAAAAGATCGGCGTTGTTGTTCCAAGCTCGTGTAATGTGAACCACATTCACATGCAGTGCTCTTGACAACCCCCTGCAAATGTCATAAATATTGCTCAATCTGTCGACATGCTGACTAACATTGTTTATTCCATTCACAGGGATTTCACAATCCGAATAAATATCCAAATGACTTAACCCATGCCCTTGGAGCCATTCAAGCCCCATCATAATCGCAAGGCTTTCCGCCTCGCACGCTCCACGGGCAAAGGTATGAGCCAAAAAACCTTGTCTCCACCTGCCATGGGGACCTAAAAGGCAGCCACCTATTCCCGCAGAAGAGGTAGTAGTAACAAAGGACGCATCAACAAACAAGGACGAGCGAGAGTGGATATCATGATGGGGCCGAAAGTGTTTACAAAAGGGGGGGGGGAGTTGACTGTTGAGTAGAAGAGTCACTTAGCTTTGTATTTCTCTTACCTTAATAAAAAAAAAAACATTGGTTATTCAACAATTAAGGGTGGGGATTTTGTCAAGATCATTAACGTCAAAGCAATCATAGATGGAATCGTGTTTTTATACAAATGTATTGCCTTGCATTAAGAATTTTCACCTTACAATATCATCACCCGTCATATTCTCAGGCATATTAAAGGCTTAAATCGTTCAATGATGCTATGTTGATGAAGAAAGCTTTCGAGGATACTAAGAAATCCCGATTATTTGGTCAGCCGGGCCCGGGTGCTTAAGGCGCGTTATTTAGGGAGGAGTTGGGAGATTACCATGCTATGTGTGACGAAGTATTGTTGGTGTTAAGGGCATGTTATTGAAAGGGTGCTGCAGGAGAATTGAGGGCGGGTGTGGAAACACTAGGTCGATGCGTAAGGGGCCATCTTTGAAGCTTGTGTCATGACCGCACGAAAAGGAGGAGCTGGTGGAGGCATGGATCGAGTAGGAGTTGAGGTGTTGGAAGAGTGGGGTTAATCATACTCCTTTCTACCCTGTTGGGATTAAGGTCTTGTTCGGTTGCACTAGATGTTTGGGAAGCAGGTTACTATTTGAGTAGCAGGTAGTTGTTTTAGACGAGGGAGTAGGTAGTAAGTCGCAGGTAGCTGTTAGTTCTAAAAGTAGCAGGTCATATTAGACATGTTCGGCAGAAGTAGCGGTCGAGTTACTAAAGAAATGACTTTTTTTTTATTTTTTTAATCTCAAATGTTAATTTGATTAACATTTTCCAAATGCTAAATAAAATGCTAACTGCCACCCAACTGCTACTTGAATTATGTCAGTCAAACATGTACACTAGTAGTTTGACTGAGTCAAAATGCTGCTGTATTCTTTTTAATTTATCGACGAACATGGCCTAAGTCAATTAAATTCAAATTAATTACAATAAATTCAGTTTAGATGATAATTATCAGTTTAGAATCATTTCTCATTAAAAAAATCCAAATCAAGATCACAAAACTTGCATACACCTTGGTTGCTTTGGCACTTGGCACATAACTCACATTTTTTTATAATGCGATTTGAACCACATCCACGACATAGAAATTTACGTTTTCACCTTTTTTAAAGGTCATGAGTCGATCGATAATGTTAGGACTAACATTTAAAGGTCACGAGTCGATTTGTAATGTTATAACTAACGTTAAAGGTCGTGAGTTGACCAATAATGTTAGAAATAACAGTTAAAGGTCTCGAGTCGATCGGTAATGTTAGAACTAGCACCTAAAGACTCAAAATTGTACATGCACACTTCTTTTATTTGCATTTTGTGTGTTATTAGAATGTACTAAACACAGGTGTATATAAATCAGTCATCACAGGTGATATCATGTCATCAACGTATACTAGCACGTCAAGGAACGAGCTTGTTGTCCTGCAAGAAAATAAGGAGTGATCGGCCAAAGATTGCTCAAACCCATACTTACGCAAAGAATTAGCCAATTTTGAAAACCAATTACGTGAGGCCTGTCGTAATCCATACAAAGATTTCTTTTGTCGGCAAACTTTGTCACGTCCAATTGCTTGAGAACCTAGTGGCAACTTCATGTATACTTTTTCCTCTAAGTCTCCATGTAAGGAGGCATTATTTACGTCTAGATGTGAAATATGCCATTGTTTTGCAATTGCTACACTCTGTAAACATCGAACACTCACCATTTTCGCAACCGGGGCAAAAGTTTCTTGCAAATCTACTCCCTCAACCTGGGTAAATCCCTACGCCACGAGCCTTGTCTTGTATTGTTCTATAGTACCATCTACGTGACACTTGATTTTGTACACCCAACGGCACCCCATTGGACGTTTGTCAGGTGGTAACGTCACCACACTCCCAAGTTTTGTTGGCCTCCAAAGCTGCTATCTCTTTCGCCATGGCTTCTCTCCACTTGACCTCCTGGGCTGCCTCGAAATATGAACCTGGTTCTTTTTCAACACTAATAGCTGCCAGAAATTGTTGATAGGAGACAGAGAAACAGTTATAGTTAACATAATTGTCTATAGGGTAACGTGTACCTTTCTTTGAAGACACATTAGAAGACGGGTGCGAAATATCGGAGATGGATTTCACTACTACCGTTCTCGTCTTGCATACGAAGTCCTTCATCCAAGCTGGAGTATATTTTTCGCGCGTGGACCTTTCCCCATATACTTAGAACAATTGTTTGGGAACTATTCCGGTGATAGTTCCCTCGATTGTTCTGTGGACTGCTCCGTCGATTGTTTCGGCAACTGGTCCCGACTGTTCTCTCGAGTGGTCCCTCAACTGTTCCGTGAACTGGTCCCTCGACTATTTCATGGACTGGTCCCTTGACTATTCTCCGATATGTTTCTCTCCTGCACTTATTGTATCTTTACAGAATTCACTCATGTTAATTCTGTTGGAGTTTTGATTGTAATCTCCAAGCTATAACCGGATATTATGAGGGGAAGGTGGATCGCTAACACCTTTGGTCCGTTGGTTTTCCTGGTTCAGCTTACATAATGCGCCTTTTGTTTCATTCGACATATACCAAAAACTATACCCATATACAAAGAACCATAAACACATAC
Source organism: Spergularia marina (assembly GCA_963680865.1). Classification (NCBI taxonomy): domain Eukaryota; kingdom Viridiplantae; phylum Streptophyta; class Magnoliopsida; order Caryophyllales; family Caryophyllaceae; genus Spergularia; species Spergularia marina. Next base: position 26,792,086 of record OY804546.1, read on the forward strand.
AAATACAATGGAGTTTGGGGTTCCTTGATTGAGCATAGCATTGGCATACGGGACCTGTTATATCATCCGGTTTCCGTCAGTGCAGACGAAGATCGGTGTTGTGTAACCTGGAGGGCGACCGCCATGAGGGGCTTGCACCGTGGCTCGGCGAAATCGTCTTTAAGGTCAGAGGCCTAAAAACCTCGCCGCAACAATTTGCACAATTCGCATCAGATTGTCAGATAAGTCAGATTAATTTTCTACATTTCCAACAAATTCCTCCTGCCATAGTCACTCCCCCTGGTCGGGACATTATCCACATCCATGTTCTGGTCTCCTTGTGCACTGTCAACGCTAGTAGCATCGTCATTGATGCTAGTAGCATCTGCTACCCTGTTGCGCCATTATTCATGCTCACACTCTTATCTGTACATGCCTTAACTATACTCCTCATTAGCTAGAAAAGCACCCCCTGTCTCTATCTAATAGTTCCTTTATCTTGTTGTTGCTCATCCACCAAAAAAGAAAAAACGTGTTCTACTGTTAGGAAATTGTATATTGCTATGTTTTACGTTCAGATTTCATTAGGGAATTCTTGGGTAGTAAGTCGTTTTGTATAGGAAAGCCAGTAAAGTCTAGGTGTGGTCAGGCATACGTATATATTTGTTTTCCTTGGTTTTTGTATAATTTCTTTTCCTTAAGATGTAGTTTCCTTAAGTCGTGAGTCGATGCCTTGTTCTCCAAGGTTCATCATTGTATAAATACCGGTACATATCAATGGAAATAATCACGAATTCTCAAACACATATACGTTTGATTTACAGTTTTATGGTATCAGAGCTAGGGTTATTTCACTAATAAATAAAGACGAGACTCACGACTAGATCAAGAAGACTCACGACGAGAGCAAGAAGAAGCTAAGCCCACCGACGACCCCCGTTCAATCGGACGACGAACAAGAGATGAAGGACGACGGCGGCAAGAAGAAGAAGCTGAGCCCTTACACCATCTTCGGGAAGGACAATCCCGGAACAACGATTACTTAAGTTGTCTTCAAAGGCAACAATTTTGAAGAATGGAGTAAGGCTATGAAGAACTCATTGCTTGCGAAAAACAAGTTTGGGTTTGTCGATGGTACTGTGACTTAGCTCGAAGAGGACTCCGAGGATGTCGATCGATGGTGGATGATGATGCCATGGTGGTAGCATGGATATTCAACACAATCGACGAGAAGGTTCGCAGAACAATCTCGTACCGACCAATTGCTAAGCAATTGTGGGACGAAATCAAGGAGAGATTCTCCCGGAGATGGGATGAAAATCTACCAATTGAAAGCTGAAATAGTTGATTGCAAACAATAAAGGGGCGAATCAATTATGAACTTTGATGGCCGAATGAAGAAAATTTGGGACGGCATGGGTGATTTTGACCCACTACGCTCGTGCTTGCACCGGCTGTAAGTGCGACTTGACATTGAAACTTGATAAGAGGCGAGAGGATGGGAAGGTACAAGAGCTGCTCATGGGATTGGATGCGACTTTTGGAGCACTTCGCTCTAACATTCTGGGCATTTAGCCTCTGCTTAATGTCAATCAGGTCTACTCCCTACTAATACAAGAGGAGGGTGTCAGAGTATACACTCAACCAAAGACCGAAGCTCTGATTGAACCTATTGTAACACCCCGACTCATCGCCTGAGTTGGAAGTAGTCACCTATGGCAGCTTGCCAGGCTGTGGGCTGACCTCACAGACCAACACGGGTCCTTTCGGCGCATTTTGACCTCACTCGTGCGCACCCTGGGAAACTTCCCAGGAGGTCACCCATCCTGAAATTGCTCTCAATCAAGCACGCTTAACTGTGGAGTTCTTATCACATGGGCTTCTTAAAAGGAAAGTCGACTTTGTTGGTATGAGTAGCACTATCAATCCCTTTAAGCACTCATATGAGCCCTTAATCTCTTACAAACTTCCTCTGAAATATGGGGTATTACACCTATGGCCCATCTGGTCCGTGGTCCTAGCAGTGGCTATGGGTCGAGGGGGCTCGGTTTGATTAAGACAAGCGACCTGAGTGCACAGCCTGTGGCCGAGACGGTCACAAGGCCGAATCATGCTTTGGGGTTTACGGTTTCCCAGAACGGTGGGGGACCGTCCCCATGATCGTGTGGTGAATAATCAAGGAGGAGGCGGAAGCGGAGGCAGAGGCAGAGGTCGTGGTGGTTCTGGCAGAGGAGGCGGACGTGCAGGTGGAGGCCGTGCAAATATGGCGGTGAACATAAGTCATTAAGGTGAACCGAGGACCTCTAGTGGTGGAGATAACGGGATTGATCTCAACACTCCGTCTCAAGAAGAGTGGAATGAGTTAGCTGCGATGTGGAGCAAAAAGAAATCAGGCAAGTTCGAACGACGGTAAGAAAATTGACTTGTGGATTGTGGATACGGGAGCTAGTCATCATTTGACTGGAAATTCCGATTTTTTTTGTGAAATGTCCAATATTGAGCCATGTTCTATGCCAAATGGAGATTCCATTCTTGCGACGAAATAGGGGACGATCAAGTTGGGAAAAGATTTGACTTTGAATAACGTTCTATTTGCAGATAATTTTAATTGTAACCTACTCTCTGTCTCACAACTAATGAGGGATACTAAATATCTGGTGCAATTCACTAATATCGTGTGTTATATAGGACCCACTAACGAAACGATACGAGCGAACCCAACTAGCAACGACATTGAAACGGCGAAATTATGGCACGAGCGACTTGGACACCCGTCTTCTAAAGTAGCAAAGTATTTACTGTATTCTAGTAGCATAAGTAATAAATTTGATAGTCGATTTTGTGATGTGTGTCTTTGGGCCAAACAAACCCGAGATGTATTTTGTACAAGTAATAATAAGGCAAATGCCATTTTTGATTTAATAGATTGCGATCTTTGGGGTGACTATAGCGAAAATACGTCTTGTGGTTTACGATTTTTCCTCATAATTGTTGATGATTTTTCAAGGTGTGTTTGGGTCTATTTGTTGAAGGCAAAATCTGATGTTCCACGGAAAAATGCGACATTACTTTGCTATGATTGAACGACATTTTGGGAAATTAATTAAAGATTGTTCGAAGCGATAACGGTACTGAATTCAAACCCTTGGCTGAATACTTCGTAGAGAAGGGGATTCTATTCCAAAGCTCAATGGTCGGTACCCCACAGCAAAACGCACGTGTAGAACGAAAGCATCGGCATATATTAAATGTTGCTCGAGCTCTGCGATTCCAAGCAAAGCTTCCAATTTGATTTTGGGGTGAGTGTGTTCTGACAGCAGCCTACTTGATCAATCGTGTACCCTCTGAGCTATTGGGTTGGAAAACCCCTTTTGAATTGTTGTACGGTAAGTCTGCTGACTTTGGAAATTTGCGAAAATTTGGTTGTCTATGCTATGCGAAAAATCGAACCAGTGATAAATTCGCAAGTAGAATTCGTATATGTATTTTCCTCGGGTATCCTTTCGTTAAAAAAGGGATGGTCAGTTGAGCATACTTTTCCGTTTAACGTAGGCCAGATTGATCTGGACGACAAAGAATTAGAGGAATGTACATTTGACCATGTACCAGGACCTGAATTGGAGACCCGTGGTATTCAGGTGACTGATAATGATGCAAAAGGAGGAGTGTGCTTGGATATTGTAAGCGAAACTCCCAAGCGGACTGTTACAGTACCGGATGTAAGTACCAGGACAACTTCGACAGTGATCAGTCATGAGAAAATCGACGATTTGGTCATGATGACTGATCACAAGGAGGACGAGCAGGAGTTGTCAGAAGAAGAAGTGACCAATCAGGCAATAGGCGATTCTGATCACAAGGATGCGAGTGAAAGTGAAAATAGTGAAACTAGTGATTCAGATGGCAAGATAGGGACATCGAAAGAAATTTCCGAGTGTTCGTCTTCGTGGTTTCGTTACTCATACAGTAATTCGTCCCTCGTCAAGAGAACTCCAATCAACGTCTTCAGGTACTATTTCGAATTACGTGAATTGTGACCGATTTACGAAGGAGCACCGTGCTCTTCTTGCTTTTGTTACTGAGGGCATGAACCAAATAGCTTCAATGAAGCCATGTCTCATGAATGTTGGCAAAAGGCAATGAAAGAGGAGATTGCTGCACTCGAGAAAATAAGACTTGGACTCTTATGACGCTACCACCAGGTAAGAAGGCGATAGGTAGCAAATGAATTTATAAGATTAAATATAAATCAAATGGGGAAATTGAACGATATAAGGCAAGGCTTGTTATACGGGGTGACCATCAAATTGAAGGTATCGACTACAATGAAACGTTTGCACCTACGGTAAAGATGGTTATTGTACGAATTATGTTTGTAGGATTATTATGATCCAAAAATACTAGTCAAAATTAGTTATTGATTATTCCTAATAATTAGCATAAGTTTAGTCGTAGTTTAGTGGTTAGTAGCAGTACTATTTTACGTGGGATATGCTTGTTAGTTTATAAGATAAGTTGCACGCATTTGTTAAAATGGATGTAAAGGCTATATAAGGGGCTCTAGTATATTGAATTTAATTGAGCAAGTTTGATATAAGTAAACTTCTCCATGGTTTCCTCTCGTATTTTCCTCCCCTCTAAAATTCTACATGGTATCAGAGCTCTTGAGATGAGAGACTGATCACCTCCACTCAAGTAGCCAGGTTCGATTCCGAAAGGGACGACAAGATTCCGCTGCTATCAAAATCAAAATTGAGGGTGTGAGTGAAATTCACAATAGAGAGAGTATGAGTGTTTGAGAGTAAATAAAAAACAAAACAAAAAAAATGATGTTGAAGGGTGTTGTACGGCAACACAACTTTGTGCAAATACAAAACATAAATTATTGTGAGTTATTTTTGTTTCTCGGCAATGAATCTGGTAAAACAGATTAGGTCAGACGCACGCCAAGATGATCGGGCAATGCAGCCTTGTGTGTTTGTACGGTGATGAAGCAAATTACAAGTATAAAGGGGTCTAATAAATGAAGGCTCCTGGGTCTCGAAAGGAGACATTTGAAGGTTTGGGTGTGGAGCCCAAACAAGTCAGGTCATAGTACAGAAGACGACGAGATTGTGGAAATTCCGATAACCCAATGAAGGTAATTCGTTCATCTTTGAAGTGCAACATGAGATAGAGAAATGTACTCTATTGACATTGCGGAGAGAAGTGCTCCAGCAATTTGAGGTTGGCGAAATGCGTCACTAGGTGAAGACAAGGACTTCACAGGATGGAGATCGAGAAGTGCTCCATGATGAAGACGGGTGTGCAGAGCCCGATTGTTCCGAGGAGAGATCGAGATTCACGCATGGCTAGGAGTGCAAGACTACTTGCGAAGGTGTTCATTCTAGAGGGATGGACAGAATTGAAGAGTATGGGAACTAAGAGGTCTCGTATGTTCATTGCGGCAAAGGACGTAACGGTGTGATCGGCTAACGCGCGGACGATGAAGATTGCTCCTACGATTTTTGGATTAAGGGGGTGTGTTGGATTATTATGATCCAAAAATACTAGTCAAAATTAGTTATTGGTTATTCCTATTAATTAGCATAAGTTTAGTGGTAGTTTAGTGGTTAGTAGCAGTACTATTGTACGTGGTATATGCTTGCTAGTTTTTAGGATAAGTTGCACGCATTTGTTAATATGGATGTAAAGCCTATATAAGAGGCTCTGGTATATTGAATTTAATTTAGCAAGTTTGATATAAGTAAACTTCTCCATGGTTTACTCTCGTATTTCCTCCCCTTTAAAATTCTACAATGTTGGCGGTAGCGGCAGCGAATAATTGGGAAGTGTATCAAATGGATCTCCATAATGCATTCCTTCACGGTGATTTGACGAGGAGGTATACATGAGAAGTCCTTCTGACGTTGAAGATGTGGCCCCGGATAAAGTTTGTCGTTTACGAAAATCACTTTATGGGTTGAAACATTCGCCCAGGAGTTGGTATGCCAAGCTAGCATCAACTTTGCATACTTATGGGTTTCAGGTATGCAAGAATGATCATTCGCATTTTTCGTTAATTCGAGGAGATGTTCGATTGAACGTGTTGGTGCACGTAGACGATTTTGTGATTTCAGGCAATAATGGTGGAGTAATTCGTAAGTTGAAAAATTATTTGAGTGAATGCTTTCATATGAAAGACTTAGGTATTCTCAAGTATTTTCTAGGTATTGAAGTAGCTCAGCATTCTACTAGCATTTACTTATCACAGCAAAAATATGTTATGGACATTATTAAGTGAATCGGGTTTGCTGGGATGCAAACCTTCGGAGACACCGATCGAACCGAACCATCGGCTAGCCTTGGCCAGTGGTACAGAACTCAAGGACCCTCTACCATACCGACGTCTAATCAACAAGCTAATTTATTTGACGATTACTCGACCAAAGTTGAGTTATAGCGTCCATATACTTGCTCAGTTTATGCGTAACCCAAAGGTTGATCAGTGGAATGCGGCTCTTCGAGTGGTGCGGTATCTCAAGAAGAATCCAGGGCAGGGACTGTTTTTGCAAAGTGACAACGATCTACGCTTACGAGCCTACTACGATGCGGACTGGGCAGCTTGTCCTCTCACTGGACGATCTCTTACTGCGTATTTTATTTTCCTCGGAGGCTCGTTAGGCCAAGAAACAGTCCACCGTGGCCCGTTCTTCCGCTGAGGCGGAGTATCAATATATATATATGGCGTTCACTTTAAGGACGTGTGAAGTCAAGTGGTTTAAGGGTATCCTTGATGCCCTCGGCATATCCCACACGACCCTGTCACTTTGTATTGTGACAATCAATCTCTATTCATATTGCTCAGAATCTTGTGTTTCATGAACGTACGAAACATATATCGAGATCGATTGTCATTTTGTTCGGGATGCGATCCAAGCTGGGGTAATATCTCCGTGCTATGTAAATACGATGGAACAATTGGCGGATATTCTGACTAAGGGTCTTGGCACTCGTCAGTTTTGCAAACTTCTTTCCAAGTTGGCATTCACGATCTTCATGCTCCAAATTGAGGGGGTGTTAGGAAATTGTATATTGGTATGTATTACGTTCATATTTCGTTAGGGAAGTCTTGGGTAGTAAGTCGTTTTGTATAGGAAAGCCAGTAAAGTCTAGGTGTGGTTAGGCATACGTATATATTTGTTGGGGTATTCCTTGGTTTTTATATAATTTCCTTTAGATGTAGTTTCCTTAAGTCGTGAGTCGATGCCTTGTTCTCCAATTTTCATCATTGTATAAATACCGGTAGATATCAATGGGAATAATCACCAATTCTACGTTTGATTTACCGTTTTATCTACAAACTTCAAATCTCGCGAAGAAAAAGTTTGTCTACTCTCAATATCATAGATACGCCATCCTTTTTCCCATTAGAATAACCCAAGAAAACGCAAGACCTCCCCCTTTCTCCGAAATTATCTCGGGTCCTATCCTTAGCTTATTATAAGGAAAAGACAAGCATCCAAAAACTCGTAAATGATCTAAGCTCAACTTCACACCATGTAGCACCTCATAAGGAGACTTACCTTTCAATAATGGAGTTGATGTTTGATTAATCAAATACGTCGTTGTCAATGCACAGACTCCCCAAAAACGACGTGGCAACCCAACTTCAAATCGTAAGGCTTGAGCCATCTCTAGGATATGTCGATGCTTTCTCTCGACACGTGCATTTTGTGTTAGTGTGTCCACATTACTCGTCTGAAAGAAAATCCCATGTTCCCTGTAAAACTTAAGCATAGGATTAGACCCAAACTTACTCCTGTTATCGCTTTGAATTACCTTAATTTGCTTATCAAATTGCACATGTACCATCTTACAAAAATCCCGAAGCAATTGTTCTGCTTCTCCTCTGTCTTTCATCAAATACAACCATACGCCACTCCTACAATCATCGACTATAGTCAAAAAATAATCTGACCCTGACAAATAACTTACTCGATATCCTCCCAAAATATCGCAATGAAATAGATCAAAAACATTGGCCGATATTTTATGATTTGGAACAAAAGGTAGCCGTGTTTGTTCACCTCGACAACACGAATCACAAACAAAATTGTTATCTAAAAGAATTAAAGACGGAGGATAATTGTAACACCCCCAATTTCCAGAGATTTAGAAATAGTTAACACTTTGAAAACATGGACAATTGGGAGTGTTACCGCCACGATTGACATTCTAGATTAATTGTTAAGGCAGGAGGTTACTTCTAATGATTTAATAACTCCAAATATAAAGTATATAAGCGTGATACATTCCAGATGAACGAAATACAATTCTCAAATGATCTTAATTAAAGTGCGGAAGCGATATATTAACTAAGTCTGAACTTTATTTAATATGGTAAAGCGATCATCACTCTGATCCCTTGACTATCCCCAAGCGCTTTAAAACTAACCTACAAGTCTAAGAAAATATTGACATCGTCAACCAAACGGGTTAAGTAAGAAACTACTTATCTAGAATATAGTTTTAGAGAAAATATATATTTTTCCTAGACATATATATAGCACAGTAGAAAACCTTTGAGTAACTTAAAACATTGAACCGTTAACACTTACTTGGTAAAAGAAAATGTAACAAAGCGATACAACAAATCCTTTTCATTTGTTCCTTTTTTCTTCAGTACCAAGGCTGACTTCATTCAACCGATAATCCCGAATGCATGCATCCCCCTAGGGTCATGTTCCCAAGGGGAGGATATAAAGGCTCAAGGTGGAGGATCAATCCACCCTATCTATACTTCGTGCACAATATACTCAGACCATTACGGTCACCCTGTACTCAAGTTAACTTCCTTACTAGAGTTAACAACATATATAAAAACCTTAACAAATAATCTCAAATAACAACTCTTTGCAAATACCTTTCTTCACGGTAAAATGACAATAGTACATTTAAATTTGGTAGAGTCGTAAAACCTTTGCATTTAAATTTCACATGTAGCAGTTACCTTTCGAAAGTAAAACTATTTAAATAATACCTCTCAAACTTATAAAAAATTTAGAAGTAATTCTTTCGAAGGAGATGAGTCATTCTTATTACCTTAATTAGTAGTGAGTCTCGCAGTAGCTCAACAAGGACTAGAATTGTTCTTCTATGAAATCAGACTCTACATGAGTATGTAAAATATAATTAGTTTATTCACATACAATGTATGACAGGTTGTAGCATGATAACCATTATGGAATGACACAAAATAAAATAAAAAGACAAGGACTCTATAGCTTTGCCCTTCCTTACTCCATTGATTTACAAATACGAAAACGTCTTACAAGACCCTTAATCGCTTACTCCTCATTTTAATATGTAGTCTCACCCAAAACATCTCCTAAGTCCATCTTTATGAATATATATATCATTCAAATAATACACCAACATAATTATTCTTATAGCGACTTCGCCGCAATACCTAAATTTACTTAATTTCTCCTTAAAGAAATTTGATCTCTTTTAGCATAGACATCGGAATTAACATTCTTATTAGTTATAACCATATGTAGCCAATAACATTAACACTCTGATCTGACACTTCTAATAACCCACCTAAATTTTTGTACATGTACTAAAATTCACAAATAGGTAACTATAGACCAACTCTGACCTTGCCTAAGGGTCCTAAATAAGAACACTCTCCTCCTCAATCCCATGACTATACGTACATGGTAAGTCCTAATCAAATAGTAGCAAATTATAAAACCATAATTATCAAGCCAACCATGTAACTCCATCTCTTTCTGTGAACTTCTAAGCCACATTATTCATGGTTTCTATAGCCTAACATTAATCTTTTCAAGTCCCTGATATCATTATCACAGTACCTCAGTAACATCCTACAACATCACCATACAAACAACCATGACATCGGCACATAAGCAACGACCTCCATGGCAACTCCTACTATAATGCACGCAGTTAATTTAAATTACGCAATTCGAATTCAGAAAAATAATCAAAACTATGAATCAATGAGAATTCAAGAGTATCAACACAAAACATGAATTTTGACTACGGTAAAACTTTAAACATATAGATAGAAACTTATACCGATTTGCAGATGAGAGAAAAACAAGACTAACGGTTGCGGTTTTGTCCAAAACGGGGCGGGAAATTGAAGGCGACAAGAAACAAAGGTGGCGGCGATTTAGAATGATTAGACGAAGAAGCTGATTCGACGCAGTGATGACGCAGGAGGGTTTATGGTTTTTTCACAAAAAGAAAAACAAATTATGTAGATAAATTCATGAACCAATGCTACATAACAAAATACACCATGTCCAACCGTATTCATGAACAATTACTAACTCTATGCATAGACAATTTTCCTTTAGTACTACTGAGTAGTAATTTCTAAACAAACTGCTTAATTAATATTGTTGAATATTTTTTAAATAAAACTCTTTCGACACTTGTACGAAAGAGTTAATTTGGCAAAATTAGTAAACGGAAATCTTTATAATCACTTTTTAAGCTAATTATAATTCAATTTAAGGCTTATACTTTTCTCTAAATTCTTTATGATTTGCACTTTCTTTTGGGACCTCTTTTATTTTTATTTTTTTTGTACGAGATGTGTTGCAAAATGAAAATGTGTCACAAATATTATGATCATGATTAACAAATTGGAAGAGATTCATATATTTTGTATAGATTGGAAATCATGTTTATTAGACTGTTTCAATCATTTAATAGACTTTAAAACATTCATTTTTTTTTATGTAAGTTAAAATTACTTAAATATTCGAATCGAATAATTTAAAATTTCTAATTGTTTATTAATTTTCGTTATTACTTTTTTAATATTTTATATGTACATATCCTAATAATCAATAATATTTTTTTTAATTCCATTCACTAGAATTTTGTCAAGTGTCCATGAATGAAAGGATGTACTCCACTTTTATTATATACTTTAGAGTTAGATTAGACTAGTAAAGGACAAAAGGAGGGTAATTTGGTCATTTGACAATTAGATAGGTTTCTTTTTCTTTCTTCTTTTTGGAAAAAAATGTGAATAGTTTACGTCTTTTCAAAAAAATGAAAATTGTCATTTTAGTGTAAAATTAGAAAATCTTTTTTTATAAAGTAAGTTTATTAGCGAAAACAATATAATTATGGCAACTCAAAAATACAGTGTATTACAATAATACTCTGCTTGAAGGGTGACCAACTCGCTTGTGCCATATTTTGACGTCATCAGCTACCTTGGCTCGTGAGATTTGATGTCGCTCAACGGTCCATTGATAGTATTAAACCCTATCTCGAAAATCACCCTCTCCAATCAGCGTCTTCGTAGAAGGGTCCTGCATCACACAAAAATTTGGCCAATAAGTCAATATAACGTTACATTCTCGTGCTCATTGGGCAATGAAAATTAAATTGCAATTCATTTTTGGCACATATAAAATATTTTCAAGGACAAGTCGTTCATCTAAATTGACTTTTCCTCGCTACGATGCCATGATCTGTACCCCATCTGGCAATCCAACACCTGCTGCTTCGCCTTCCCAAAGTGCATACATTATGTCTATGTTCCCTGTCATATGATGTGAACATCCCGAGTCCATTATCCAAGACTCATCCAATTTCTCATTACTTGTAAGTTGTTCGATCTTGTCCGAGTTAGGCGATATCAAAGCACGCAATCTTTCTATATCTTCAAGGGTGAAACCTGTTGCCTCTAGCATGTCAGAAGTGTGCTCTTTTCTCTCTCGGCTTGTTAAAGAGAGCTCCACCTGTGAGTATCCCACATTGGAAAAAGAGGAAAGAGTTGATATGTTTATAAACCAAGTCCACCTATTGCCAATTGCTTTTAGGATGGAACCTCCTTGGCTTTATGACGTGGACTCTCTCTCCTCCTACCGGGTGTGGCCCAGTCCCGATCGTGGTTTAACATGGTATCAGAGCCCATGGTTGAGGACCTGGGACTCAAGAAGATAAATTGGGCCCGAAACAGATGGACCAAGTTTACGCAACCGAATCAGAGGGCTCAAAGCGCTTATGCTGGATCCAACACCACTTTTAAGAACCCGGCTCCAACTAAGGGTATTTCTATTGCAACGGCAAACAAGCCGACTGGCTCGGTTAATGTTGCCACTACGAGCAATAAGAAGTATGGTCAGCTTTATGTCATGAACCAGGAGGAGGCTGAGAACACTGATGTTGTGTCTGGTAAATTTCCTGTTAACTCTGTTTTCGCTCATGCTTTGTTTGATAGTGGTGCGTCTCACTCATTTGTTGCATCCAAGTTTATTGCTTTGTCGGGTTTAAAATCTGGTGAATGTGTAGACTACGACTTTGCTATGGTCACTGGGGATAATGTGAACTGTAATACCTTGTTTAAGGATGTATCTGTGATTATTGGTGGACATGATTTTAGAGCAGAACTAATTGAGTTTCCATTACCATATTTTGATGTAATTTTGGGTATGGATTGGATGGGTAAACATAAGGCTAAATTAGACTGTTGGTTAGGGAAAATTTCACTAAAAGGACCTAAAAATGTCAGAGTGTTATACAATGGAATATTAGAGGACCTAGAGTGAAGTTGATCTCCGTGATGAACTAAAGAAACATATGTCTGTTAGCACTAAAAATTCGTTGATGTGCCGTAAATTAAATTAATTAAATAATTTGAGTTAATATCAAATTTTAACTCGATTTAATTAATATGTCCCGTCAAAATGGTATTCGGATCGATTCAGTTTTCCCAAATTGGGTTAAACGGATCGATGTACGGATAAAACAAGCAATTGGGGCAAGTCCACATAAAGCCTAAAAGAAGGCCCGCGACTACAAGCCCACCAGAAATTAGGGTTTCCACTCTATATAAATAGAGTGAGACTCATTCATTCTGAGGTTGGAAAAATCAGAGATAAGAAAACCCCAGAGGAATTCTCTACAAACTCCCAGCCACACACAGTCAACAAGCACATCCGTGCCGCCTGCAAATTAAATCAAACACAAGTTCAAACAACCAAGTTCAAGGAGAGATTCAAGTCCCCTGCGACCCTCTCAAGAACAACAACAACGCACGCGGACGACGCGCGCATTCCCCCTATAGCACGTACGCTACCAGTGTAGTGTATCGTACGGCGTACCCCCTACTGCGTAGTAGAATTCAGAGGATTACATTAGAGATTGTACACACAACTATTCTGATATTAATAAAAATTATTTTGTTTCCTTATTTTTTCTCTATACGAAATTTGCGTTAACAAATTTGGTGAACCCGACGTGAAATCTCTACCTCTCATCCCTACTACGTACGCATCAACTACTGCAACGACGATGTCTACTGAACAACACACTCCTCGTTCCTCTAAGAAGACCTCTAGCAAAGTAACGCAGAGTTCTCCTAGCGCTACTACAGCGCTACCCACCGGCATCTGCACCAGAGGGCTGGCGAAGAAGGCTGTTGTCAACGCTGCCGCTGCTCGCCTTCGTGCTGCCGAGGTTCCTAAGCGGTCTCGCAGATTTTCTGCTGCCTTCATCGCTGCAGCAGCTACTGCTGTAATTGCGTCTGCTTCCCCTCAGCGCAAGAAGATTAAGGAGGTGAAGACCTGTAGCCCTGAGAAGAAGTATAAGCCACTTATCGCATCTGTCATGACGATAACACCGAAGACTGTGGAAGAACAGTTGGCAGAAATGCAGGCCCACTTCGAGAGGCTCAGGCTCGAGAACGAAGAAAAGAACAAGAAGATTGAGGATCTTCAGAAGGAGGTAGCTGAGATGCGCAAGGCTGAGAAGCCACTCAACTCCGAAAAGGAGGGTAGCAGCGATGAAGAGGGAGAAGAGGATGACGAGGAGGAGTCTGAGCATGATGATATCATCAAAACCAAGGAGAGCTCCTACTCCCAAAAGCAGCTGTAGATGCTAATAGCAGATGCAGTTAAGAATCAGTTTGGTGAAAGCTCTGCGAATAGCTTTCGCTACGTCAAGCCTTATACCAAGAGGATTGACAAACTGAAGATGCCTTCACGCTATCAACCGCCGAAGTTCCAGCAGTTTGACGGGAAGGGCAATCCAAGACAGCACATTGCGCACTTCGTGGAAACGTGCAATAATGCTGGAACGGGAGGCGATCGACTGGTCAAGCAGTTCGTTAGGTCCCTCAAAGGTATCGCCTTCGACTGGTATACCGACTTGGATCCCGAGTTTATCGACAGCTAGGAACAAATGCAAGATGAGTTCTTGAACAGGTTCTACAACGCTAGGCGCATTGTCAGTATGAGCGAGCTCACAAATTCCGTCCAATGGGATGAGGAACCCGTTCTTGACTACATCAGCCGTTGGCGTGCACTGTGTCTTGAATGCAAAGATAGGCTAACCCAGAGTTCAGCTGTAGAGATGTGCATTAATGGTATGCACACGGATGTGATGTACAGTTTAAAGACAAATAAGCCTAAGGACTTCCAAGACCTTGCGACACGCGCCTATGACATCGAGCTCACATTAAAGGCGCGTAAGAAGGAACGTACCCCCTCTTTTGTGAAAACTCTATTCGAAAAGAAGGAGTATAAGAAAAATGACAAGACCTCCAAGGGGACGACGAAGGAGGTTATGGCCGTCACCACCAGCAGCGGTCCCATCAACATCTATGCAAAACCAAAATATGAAAAGAAAAAGGATACGTCGACAAGGGAGTACAACCGCAACAGGCCTTCTTTGAAAGAGCTGATGGCCAAAAAGTATCATTTTCCTGACTCCGCCGTGCCTGAGATGTTGGAACAGCTGCTGAAAAACAAGCTCATCGAGCTACCTGAAGCAAAGCGTCCTGAGGAGGTAGGCAAAACCGATCATCCTAGGTACTGTGCGTACCACAGGCTGATCAGTCATCCCACGGGAAAGTGTGTGAACGCAAAAGAGAAAATGATGGACCTCGAGAAAAGGGGTATGGTAGTTTGGGACTACGACGACGTCGTGGAGACAAACTGCATTACAGTAATAGAGCACTCACCCCCATCATGTCCATGTGATAACAAAGTTGAGTGGTATGCTCGCTCCATTCAGTTTGGTAGTCTTGAACCTACACTACTAAGGCTGCCAAGACCGATCCCATAGCCAAATCTTGTGTCATCAGAGGTAAAGGCGCAAGAGAAATCAAACATCCCACCAAGCACCCTAGATGTCGATGACGATGAGGGGTGGACGTTGGTAACAAGAAGAAAGTCAAGGAGGCAAGCGAAGCCTCAACCACAACCTGTGTCACACAAAAGGACACAGCCAAAGAAGAAGGGTCCGCGTCGACCTAAAGGAAAGAAAAAGCCAAAGAGGGTCGTAAAGCCACATGTGCTGCCAATCGACCCCTTAGAGCAAAATCCATCTGCGCCTGTCACTCTGAAGGAGTTCTTCCCAGCAGAATACCTAGACAAAGTCACTGCATGCACAGTGTCAACTTCGGCAAGCAAGGATGAAGAGGAGGAAGTCCCAACTAATGAAGTTTTGGTAGTCCAACCACCCAACTCTGAAAAGGACGAGAGGGTGTCAGCCACCTTACGCACTCTCCCTGCGCGCATGGGGTGGAAACAAATCTTTGGTCTATCAGAGGAGACACGACAACAAATAATCAAAGCTCTCCAGAATCCAAAGTTTTACGTAGAGGAGACCAAAGATGCTGCAGACTTTGAAGAAGAATCATTCAAGTGCGCTTCATGCAGCACAGCAGTGACATTTTCTGATGAGGACCTCCTACTGGGGTCTAAACCCCACAATAGGTCACTCTACGTGTCAGGCTACATAAGGGGGCATAAAGTTCGCCGAATCCTTGTCGATGGAGGCTCTGGTGTTAGTCTCATGCCGAAAACAACCATGACAGAGTTAGGGATCACGATGGATGAACTCTCTAACAGTCGTATAACTGTTCACGGCTTCAACTCAAATGCTGAACGTGCTATCGGACTTATTCGCATGAACCTCACAATAGGAGATCTCTCCTCGGATACATTGTTTCACGTGATAGATGCCAGAGCCTCATACAAATTGTTACTTGGTCGACCGTGGCAGCATCAAAATGGAGTTGTACCGTCAACCCTCCACCAATGTATGAAGTACTATCGTGGAGGTGAGAAAAAAATCAATGGGGATGCAAAGCCATTTGACAAAGCAGATTCATACTTCGCTGACGCTAAGTTTTTCGATGAAGATCTTTGCTCATCTGAGTTGTTGCCATCAACAGACGACCTACAAAGTCAATTAGAGGTTACTATCAAGCCAACTGCAGTTGCAGCTGTCAAAATTCAACAAGCTACACCAAAAGCTGTGACTTCCGTCCTGCGATACATTCCACAATCACGTCGTAAAGACGGACAAAACCCTTTTAAGGCGTGTCAGAGCTCGAAGCCAAAGACTATAGAGGTGTACAAAACCAAGAAGTTCATCAAACAAGAATGGGTGAAGAAGGTTGTCACACCTCTACCTAGCAGCAACCAAACGCCAATCATGAAACCTCCAGTTGCAGGATTTACTCCCTCAACCAAAGGTACAATGACGAACGAAGCAAACGCCTCAAGTGAGAAGAACGTAGGGAAGTTCGGCTCCAATGCATACAAGTTGATGGAGAAGGCCGGATACGACTTTCAAAACCCAACTCCACTAGGCGACGTTGTGGAGGTGGAACCGTACGGTCTTAATGCAACCCAAAAGAAATTATTCAAGGAAGGGGGTGATTTTGCAGTCACCAAAGCCGGTTTGGGTTATGAGTCTCCTGCGCCCATAAAGATCTCCGTTTGACGCAAGGATACCTTCTCCTGTCAACACATCACTGTGGAAGAAGTCGACGAAGAGAAAAAGGTGGAACAAATCTCACAACACACTTCATCCGTCTTCGATAGGATGAATCCACCAATGAGGAGGATGTCTCCAGTGTTTTGAAGGTTAGGACAAACATATGCAGAACGTCAACTTCCCACAAGAGGTCGTCCGTCAGTGTTCGGCAGATTAGGTGAACTACAAGTTAACAATGAGGCTGAATCACCTAACACTCAAGTACAGAGAAGATCAGTGTTCGACCGTATAGCTCCTTCTACAATCTTTGATCGTTTGGGAACTCTTAACGATACAACTGGTGACATGGCTTCCCAACCCACCACGACGACTCAAGGTGATGATGAGATTCCAATCAGCGGTGATCTCAAGAGTAACGTGCCTTCGCGCATGAAGCGCTCACGAGAGGTAGACATCGTCAGTGACGAACCTCTAGTGGCAAAGAGTCGCGTAGTAGTGTTGACCAACCAATCAAAATCCTCAAGTCGGAACGCTAAGGTCAACAAAAAAAGAAGTTGTTACATGCTCTCGTTGCAAATGTCAAGTGAGAGAGGAGGATATCCCACCAACCCTCTCATGGCGAAGAAATCTCGAAGGACGACGAAGTAGTAACATCTTATCACATCACTGTGGAGGAATTACATGACCCTAACACGGAGGTTGAAGCCGACGAAGCTCCATCACCACTTGAGGATGGAGTTAAATCAACGGGGGATGAGTTGAAAGAACTAAACCTAGGCACTCCAGAAGATCCACGCCCTATCTATGTCAGTGCTCTACTAACTGAAATTGAAGAAAAAGAGTACTACACACTTCTCTGCGAATACAAAGATGTCTTCGGTTGGAGCTACAAAGAGATGCCTGGGCTTAGTCCCAAAATTGCAGTTCATCGCCTCGCGATCAAAAGAGGGGTTAATCCAAAGAAACAGTCCCAACGACGTTTCAGGCCGAAGTTAGTCCCTGAAATTGAAAAGGAAGTCAACAAGCTCATTGAAGCCGACTTCATTAGGGAAGTGAAATATCCTACATGGATAGCGAACATCGTCCTTGCAAGGAAGAAGAATGGACAACTGCGCGTCTGCGTCGACTTTCGTGATCTAAACGAAGCATGTCCTAAGGATGACTTCCCTTTGCCAGTCACTGAACTAATGATCGACGCAACGACTGGACATGAAGCCCTCTCCTTCAGGGATTGTACTGCAGGGTACAACCAAATCTTAATGGCGCCTGAAGATCAAGAAGCTACGGCCTTCCACACTCCAAAAGGGATATTTGGTTACAAGGTTATGCCCTTTGGTCTGAAGAACGCAGGTGCAACATATCAACGAGCTATGCAGAAAATCTTCGACGACATGCTGCATAAGACGATAGAGTGCTACGTTGATGATGTGGTCGTCAAATCCAAGAAGAGGGAAGACCACATCGGTGATCTACGCTCTGTTTTCGAGAGGCTTCGCAAATGTCAACTCAAAATGAATCCTCTCAAATGTGTGTTCGGCTTCACGTCAGGAAAATTCCTTGGGTTCGTAGTCACTCATCGAGGCATTGAGATCGATCAAAACAAAATCAAGGCCATCCAAGAAATGCCTGAACCCAAGAACCTCAAGCAACTGCGTGGACTGCAAGGTCGTCTAGCCTACATCCGTTCGTTCATATCCAACCTTGCTGGCCGTTGTCGACCATTTAGCCATCTCATGAAGAAAGGCGCACCATTCGAGTGGGATGACAGCTGCCGCAAAACATTCAATGACTTGAAGAAATATTTGTCATCACCACCTGTGTTGGGGGCACCAATTCCAGGAAAACCCCTCATCTTATACATTGCGGCACAACAGGAGGGAAGACAATGTCGCTCCTCCAACAAGATGGTACACCAAAGTCTTTGTTGCATTGTCTATAAATACAGTGTGAGGAAACATATGCTTCTCAACCCTTAAGTAAGAGGGTAGTGAGTGTATCGGTACGAGTAGTAATAAGAGTTTGATTTCTTGTGTATAATATCCTTGTGATACTGTACTACGACCTGGTGGTGATCAATAAAATTCCTAGTGCAATAGTAATGAGGACGTAACCAAATTGGTCAACCTCGTAATTCTTGTGTATCCCAAATATATTATTCTTGTTATATTAATGTGTGTGTGAGAGTCCCAAGCCAAAATCCCTACACACATCATACATATGAAACCTTATAAACAAAAGCCAAGACTATGAGAATTTAATATGCGTTTCCTAGTTGAAACAAACCCTAATCAAAATCCAATCAGTCAACCAAAAAATTAAGCAAGAACATCGTTTACGTGCCCAAATCTGTTATGGGTGATTCAGTGTAGAGTATAAAACATGCACCTGATAGCCGATTGAATGATAAGAATTATGATTTCTTCCATATGTATGGAAACTAATGCAAAGAACATGATATTTTGGAAAGAGTCCAATAAAGCATGGAGGTATACAAAGTCCGTGGAGTAGGTCGAAATTGACACTCAGCCAAAATAAAATAAAATAAAAATAAAAAACTTCAATAATTTCAGGAAACAAGCAAACCACAATAAATTGAAAATTAAGATTCCATCAGAAGTCGGACACCCGATATCTGAGAGAGGAGGGGACATTAGACTCCAAATCCAACAAAAGTATAAAGGCTAGCAGTTAAAATTCTTACGCCAATCAAGTGTATCAAAAGATAAGTTGGTGTGGTGATATAGACATTATACACCACCACACGACTACATAAGACATAAGTCTGTCTCCAATCTTCTAAGTAAGCCGAACAAATTACAATTAAACCAACCAAAATCGCATCCTTGAATCCTGCAGCACCCAAGTTCAACCCATATAACCTTCGCACTTCCATACAATACCCAGATCCCATTAAATGCCACAAGAAAGATGTTGATTCCTTCATGTATCAGCTAATATACCCGTTGTGTTGCACTCTTGAAGTGAAACAAAGGTGCGGGTGTACTGCACACTATGAACACGATAACCAAAATCCGTTAAAGAGTGGAAATCCTCCATGTAATCTCATCCGTCTCTGAAATTTGTATTACCTCTTTGTATTTTCTCAACAGTATCCTTTCCAAGATTACACCATAGGAGTCCAACATTGACTTCGGGAGGGGAGGAATTACAAAGAAATTAAAAGAAAATGAGAGAGAAAAGTAGATTACCTTCACGTCGGCGTGACCGGAAGTAGAAACCGGCGAGAGGGAGAAGGGAAAGAAGTGTATTTTTTGAGAGAATCTGTGAGACGGACAATGAGTAATAAGGTAGTGTAGTAGTCAATCCCTAGTTTGCTGCTAATCTAGTGTGTATTTTCTCATTTTCTGGTAAAATCGAAAGTAAAAAGGTAGTATTGTTATGGAATAATATAGATGGATGTACATATATTAGAATATTATAGAGTGTATTTCCTATATTGTATAGACCTATATATATTCCCCCTCTCGTAATGATAAAGTAGGGGTTTCTCCTCTCTCAATTCTCTCTATTTTTTAACACGTTATCAGCACGAAACTCTAACACTAATTACTATGTCGATCACAAATTAATCGATTAGCCCCAAATTGATTTATTAAGAAAAGGCGAAGGTAGAGTCATGTTGGAAATTATACATGAAAGTCTGCGCAACAACCCAATAATGAAAGGGGACGATTTTGGATACGTTTGCGTCCCTACAGAGGAGGTAAGTTCCTTACATTCGTACGCTAACCGACTAGCCTTAATTAATTATTAGTAATCACGCGTTCAGATCCATTATTGCCCTATGTTTTAACCCCTTTTGATGGATTAAATTTCAACTTTCAAGCGGTTGGTTTGTTTTGACATGGGATCTTGACTCTTAAGAAATAACTGGTTAAATTTAGTCATGTTTCTCCTTTACGCCAAATGATTAGCCTTAACATCCGTTTGCTTTTGGAGGATGATATTTGCTCTGTTCATTTTGTTGGTTACTAATTAGATGGGTTTACTTTTTACTTTCGGTTTCGTGTGTGCACAAATTTGTGTCTTTATTACTGTTCCTTGGTTTGGTATTACGCAATAGATGAACGAAAATTAATAGTTGCACTCGTAATTAAAGTATGTAGCTGCCGAGATTTTCAAAGCATTCGCTCCAAGTACTAGTTTGAAGTGTTGTGATCTTTTCGGAATACTAAAAACTGGAATGAGCTTATATTGCATGATTTGTTAGTTGCTGAAAGTATCTCTGAAACTTTCTGGGGGTTTCTCATTATCTATAGCAGGGGTGTCCAGTGAAGTGTCGTGCATGCTCTGATCTCCTCTAACTAAAGTGTTTGTTTACCATGCAATTCATAACCATACAAAGGAATTAATTAGCGGTGACTAATCAAACCTCTTAACGTTAATCGATCAAAGCCATGATATGTGGTATTTGCTTGTTTGTCGTAATCTTTTTAGTTTCCCTTTGCTTCATTAATTAAGATTAACAAATTAATTAGCTCCACTAATTTGTGAATGCTTCTGGTTTGATCTTGCGTACTTTCGATAAACCTTGATAAACAAACCTAAAGTTTTCCCACACCAAGATGTAGTTGCATGCTATCTGCTTTGTGCTTTGCTAATTAGTTGTTTTGTTTAATATAATCATTAATTTACATTGATTGTACCACTTCCACTTGTCCCTCATATTAAGCCATGTGTATTGTTACTATTCTAATTTACAAGATCAATTACCGGCAATAATACGATATGAACATAATTATTACATGATTATGATATGATCATATTCCTTAATACTTACCATGATTCCTCATATAATTATTATCAATATCACTTTAACTTCTATGATATTTGCTTTACTGCCATAGTTTCTTATGTGTGATGTGAAGGAGTTAATTAAGGCTATTTGTATATCCCATCCCATATATATATATATATATATATATATATATATATATATATATAACTAAACATATATGGGGGTTAGTTTAGATTTTTTTTTTTTTTTGTTTAACTTTATGGGATGAGATTGAGGAGAGAGATATTAATAAGATGTGAAATTAGTTATGCAAATGTTTTTTCTTTTAGTTAAAGCTTGTTTTAATGTTAAAGTGGGCACTACTTTATATTAGCAATTGTTGCTTTGTCGTTGTGGTTATGTCTTATTGTTTGTACATACGTTGGCTGGCCGTTTGCGAACACATGAGCAAGTTTAGTTTTTTCTTAGATAAACCTTTGCCCATGAAGTACTTTGGTGTCATATGATTTATGAGTTATGACCAAGGATATGTATTGGCTACTTAGATTAGTTATCGTATAACTTGCATGATCTTCGTTCAATATTACATTTTAAATCCATAGGACCATAACCTTATCCTTCTAGTTCTGATCTTGAAGAACTTCACATCTCAGCGTTTTGCATGCAAGGATAGTTTTAGTCATTATTTTGCTTCTTTCTTATATATTTGCTCAACAAGATACTTTAACAATCACTAGAAGTGGGAGTCCCAAGCTAGAGATCGATACAAGTAAGCAAAAGAAAGATGAGAAACTAAAGCTCATGCCAGTAGTCATGATGGCGGACAAGGGTGTAGTCATGGCTGGAACAATTCATAAAGCAATTTAATAGTTTGACAATAATACGATCAACAGTTTTGGGCCATCAGTTCCAATATTTTGTTTATTCTAAACAAATTAAACAAGTAAATTATAAGAAAACATTTGACACGAATTTCAAAGTTATCTTCTTCAGTTATTTCATATAAGACCTAAAGTCCAAAGTTCCAAGGTGGTAGATTATAGTAGGAACATACTAGGAGTCTATACTGTAGTTGATGTATATTGATTGAATTGTAGACATTCTGTGTGTCTATATATAGACTCCTAAAATGATCCATTATAGTAATAGTATTGATCAATAATTTAGAATAAGAAAATTGTCAATGGTGCGTATGACAAAATTATCACCACGACCTTGCGAATTGTATATATGTGAACCTATAGTTACAGGTGTGTAGAAGTTCCAAGTGTAAAATATATTATCACTCGATTACCTGTTAAGCCAAATATGTTTAATCATTTTGTCTTACCAAGTATGGTTAGTTCTTATATTATACGATCCATTTAATTTATTTTTATGATGAATTATATTATATACTATGGTTTGATTCTTGTATTCTAGTTTATATAGAAATTTTATCTATCATTCGATTACTCCGGAAGAGTTTTAGTTATAGACTAACAATTGATTATTAATTGCTCATTTGTTCCTTTTGTCGAAAGTATGGTTATTGATTGATACCATTTTGACATTATATAACAGGGTAGAATTACCCTATGAATTAATAGCAACATATGATGAAAATTTATAGTTAGAAACTCCAGAAGAGCATGCATAAATTGAAATTTTATATACTCATGAAGTTTTCAAATTATACAATAGATGTCAATAAGTTTTATTAGTGAATTAAATTTTTCCCTGCAGATTATATGGTATCTACCATCAACAGATTTGTGCTCTAGAAGCGTAAAAATTATTTGTACTCCCTGAAGGAGGTAATAAATATTTGTAGTTTTGCCAATACGGTAGAGACACTAGATTGTGTCCCAAATATCACATCATTTATCTAGCCAAAAGCAAAATGCAACATGTGTGTGCACAAAGAATAATAGTAAAGTTTTGTCAACCAGAAGATTGATGTATGAGAAATGATTGATACGCATTTAGTCGGCTATGTTGTGACATATGAGTAACAATCACACTGAAAATAGTCAACTCGAAGTTTGACATTTACATTTTGATGTGAGTTTATTTAACGTGATAAAGGCCATCTAAATATTAAATTAATGTTTATCTTGCATGAAACATAATGATGTGCTGAATGCTCTCTCGTGTTGTTATTTAATTTCTCATGGCAAGACACAACAGAGATAGAGCTCATTTTTGGAGATCTTGATAATAAGTGAGGTTACTAATCAAAGTTGATGATAGTAACTTAGTGGCCAGAAGTCCACATGGAAGTTTGACGTGGATAATTACGAACTACGACTAAATTGGTATAAATCAAGTGATCTCCGGTTAGGGGCAAAATTTGCAGCACACGAGAATCCAACTGCAATTGCATATACTCCCCCTATATATGATATATTAAGCCTATGAGATGCATATTTATTTAAGGTGATGATTATTGGCCCCATAAATCTATCAATTAGAGATAGTTTTTACCACCTTAGGGGGAGAATGATCGGATTAAGCTGGTAAAAATCTATTTGATCCCCATATCGAACCAGAAGTTCAATTGAAATGAATTGTGAATAAAAGATTTGAATTAGAGGTTCATAAAATTATTTCCAGCTTTATTTTCTATGCAATCAAGATATATTCAAGTATAAAGAGTATTGAAAGATCTTGCCAATTGTGATAGTCATTATTACTAAAGTGTGGTAGAAAAGTTATATTATTTGGTTCCAATTTTATTGATGAAATGATATGGCAAGATAATGCAGTTGGTTTGATACTCCTGAAGAGTTACTTCGTATAAGATACTCATAAGTATGAAAGTAAGAATTCGACGCATAAATATCTGAATAATAGTAGATGGCCTATATGAAAGCAAAAAGGTACCTCAAGAATAAATATTCAATTCAGATATCATGGATGGATCCTGACTACAAAAGATTATTTAAAGAGTTTTGGTGAATAGTTATACCGGTATATATATGGAACCAATAAAAGTGTAAATTTATTAGAAAGTAGATGGACATGTAATTTGAGGATCTTACATGTCAAGTCCATTCATTGTCGACAAATTATTATTGAGATGAGCTCATGGACCTGTAGTCCCATGGATTTATAAATATTAAATCTGTACGTACAGTTGCATTATCGAGTCTAATAGCATGTGCATGTATATTTACTCTTAGTAATGTATTAGGCATAATATATCTAGTTTTATATCATTTGCATCATTAGTTTATTAAGTACCTTTTAGCTTTCATTATGCATGTGCATATACCAATCATTGCGTTAAATGCTACCCTAGAGTTATAAGTGTGAACTGTATTTGAAAACATATGAATAGTCACTGAAATGACTAATTTGATTTGTGATTTGAGAACCTCTTTAAATGCGATTATCTTTGAATGAGAAAATTACTCATAGGCAACAATTGGTTCCAGAAGAACTAAAGTTCACTTAACTATGTGATTTAATGAAAATTTCCCGAAGAACAAATTATCCCTAGTTTTTCTAATAAAGTGAACTAAATGAAAACGAATTAATTTTATGTGTCATAAGAATGCTATTATTACTATCATTAAGGTTTATGGTCTAGAAGCACCATAATCAGTTATTGTAGTATAAAAGATGGTTACCAATTTATAAAGGTTGGATATTAAACAAATTCCTATTGAATTTGACATTTGTTGTTTAAACGCTTTACCTCCTGAAGAGGATTAGTAGACATATGATGTTGAGTGGATGATAGTAATATTATTTAGATAATGCACATGTTACGATTCTATTGTGTTGTACTCTTTTTCCTTTCGGTTAGGTTTTTATCCCACTGGATTTTTCCTACCAAGGTTTTTAACGAGGCAGTATTATATGCGCACATGTTACCACTCCCTTAACATAAGATGATAATGGTACTCCTTTATTTATCGTCCAAGTTGGAACGAGAATTTGAAGCAAAATCCTAATTTGATAAGTTCTCCAAGTTAAAGCAAACTTGCAACGACAATCTGAAGAAAGTAAAGTTTCAAGATTTCAACAAGGCGTGTGCAAAAGTGTCTAATTTACCAATCAAGAAGTTCAATGTCACGACAATTAAATCAATGAAGTTTTTCAAGCGATGCAATCGTCAGGGGGAGTAAATACGCGTTGCACTCTTTTTCCCTTAGCCATGGTTTTGTCCCAATGGGTTTTCCAGGCAAGGTTTTTAATGAGGCAACCTCAAAAGCGTATTTTGAAGAATATATGTATTCTTTTCTTCACTAGTTCCAATGAGACATGTTTTTAAATTATGTACATCCAAGGGGGAGTGTTATGGAATAATATAGATGGATGTACATATACTATAATATTCTAGAATGTATTTCCTATATTGTATAGACCTATATATATTCCCCCCTCTCGTAATGATAAAGTAGGGTTTTCTCCTCTCTCAATTCTCTCTATTCTTTAACAAGTATAACTGTTTTTACTTTTTACCAATAGTAAAATCTTGTTTATTTAGCTGCTTTCATAACCTCTCATAGAATTGTACGAGTAGTAGATAGATCGACGATAGTAAGGCTACTATGATCTTAACAGTCCTTGTTGTCATAAACCGAAAATTATTGAAGATTGACTTAATAAAATATAACAAACAATTTCGAGGATTACAATATTTTACTACAATGCATCACAAATAACTAATCAGTTGCCAACTCTCACCACCCATGGCAGGTAATCGGTCGTCTGAATTGAGGACGACGACATTTGGATTTTATATTAGGAGAATATTATGTTTGTGTAAAAGAAACATACTATCAGATGCTGTACCGGCGGGTTGCCGATCCGCTCTCCCGAAAAAGAGGTGTGAATTACACGGAGTAGACAGCGGGATTTTTTATAGGTACCCCACGAACCTAGACTGGGGGTTCGATGCAAGGTTACGAGTTAGGAAGGTGTTAGGCACCCAACTCGCCCATCGAGTTGATGGTCTCTACTAATTGATCCGAATTAAATATAAAAGTTGTAATTAACGACGGAATGAAGCACGTACAAATAGCATGCGAGCGATAATTAAAATCATGCGACGAGATAATATATGTACGATGATAAATCACGTAAGCAAAGACATTGCGATCACAAACTTGCCATACGTAGATAATTAAATATGCCAATGTCATGCATGCAAAGATATATGCCAATTCATTAATAAGACAAGAAATATGAAACATGATGAAAACTTATCAAGGAGAAGTAAACTATAGGAATCATGCTCATGTATTATTAAAACTAGAGCTATACTTTTACGTACACATGCATATAATTTCTTACGACTTTCATGGAAATTTATGAGCGATAGAAATAATTACCTTGACTTAACATATCAAATATCAAGATCACGAACAAACAAACAAAAATACTTTGAAAACGTTTTGAGTAGGAATTTGGGGCACTCAGGTGGACGTTCCTCTGTTGTCGTATCACAGATCTCAGTGTCGTTTGCCAATGAATTCAAGGTATAGTCTTGACCCTTGTATTCCACGTAGCTTAGGTGTCTTAACTTGATTGGATGGTCTACGGTCGTAGGACGTCGTAGGTTAGGTGTATGTGTTTATGGTGATAAGGGTGTTCTTTGACCTTTTCCCAATCTCCGTTGTTGAAGATGTAGGTAGAGTTTTGTAGTTAGGATGCACGAATATGTGTGAGAATTATTATTCAAGACTCATGTGCTTGTTCATGGGTGTCTCGTGTCTTTTTATACTCACTAATTGGAGGAGTTTTGTGTGCTGTGTGCATAGGAAAAACAAGGCATACGGAGGGGCTTATTTATAGTAAGAGGGATTAGCATTCGACTGGTATTAGGAAAGCTTTAGGTGATGTCCTTGTACCAATCAGAGGAGAGTTTAAGGGTTTGTAGTATTAGGATGCTAGAGGCAAGGTGGCCTTAGGAAAACTTTATGGAAGGTTCCCGATCATAACCGACAATCAATGCGTAAGAGCAAAATCCTACTTCGAAGCAAAGTCTAATGCCAATAGGTGACTGGCACCAACGGGCTAAGTAAATAGGAATGCATGAATAACGGGGGGTTTTGGCCCAAACTAAATAAACAATCTTTTAGGAGTCTAAGCCCAATCAATGCTAATCTCACCCTAGTCTAAGCTAGACACTTAACCCACGACTATCGGTAAAAAGACACTTTTTGGCTAAACATGTTAATTCGGGTCTACACTGATACATCAAACTCATTGGCAAACGATACCTTTCAATGCGTGTCCAGGCCACTGTCCGTTTTCATCATCAGGCGCTAATATGGGTGCAAAAGTAGGTGTCTACAGAAGCCCCCGCTTTGACTGAGTCTTTGAGTAGACGAAAGTCAAAGGTTTGAAAAATCAGTTGCAACAAAATCATGACAAAGAACATTACTTAATGTCACACATAATATCACAAAAGATTTAACCGTAGCCATCTTGATCGGGCGCAGTAAGCGATCAAAATGTAAGTGTCGTACAATGATATCTTGAATGGGCGAAGTAGCCATTCAAGACATTTATCGTGCATTTGGATAACTTGTATGTTTTGGACGGGCGCAGTTGTCATCCGAAAGAAGTTGTTGCTGTTTATAGTCTGTCGACCACGAAAGTTGATTTTATAGCTTTTGAGCTTGATAGTTTGACGGTTGCTGAGCTTGATTACATAGTATTGCAACTGGTGAGCTTAATTTTTTAGTTCCAGTACTAATGTCATAATTGTAAATTATATGAGATCAAAGCATTGCTAGCCCCCGAGTGTAAGGATCGGATTTCGGGTTGTAGTTTGTTTTTTCTTTTAAACTTCACAAGAGCATGTTACTCGTGGGGATGCAAATTTCCATTTTGAGGATTGCTCTCCATGGTGGTTGCTTATGTATCGAACGGGCGCACATTGTTTTTGCTTGTTATGAGCTCTCAATTGTATCATATTATGGCTCATGTAGAAAGCAAGTAAATCCCAAATTAAAGCCTATTCCACACGTAGAAACATGCAAGCAAAACACTCAAGGACAAACAAGCTAAGTCAGTAAGTACGTGCCCTAGGGAAGATGGAAAATACCGTTCAAGGTAGGGAGGACACAATGCAGTGCACTAAGGATGTGTGTTCTACCCCTAAGAAAGAGACTTGGTGATCCTAGAGGAACTGAATCAAATTGACATAACTCTAAGTGTTACAATGTTTTGTCTTTGGGAAAGAAGTTGGATATTGCAATACACTGGATGCCAAATTTGTGGTGACGGGTCACAGTTCACTTATATGGTTAATTTCTTCCACCACATATGCTCTAGAAGTAACTCGGAGTTTCAAGTGAAGTGGTGTCTCGAAGGTGCTTACGACAAAGGTGAAAGGCCTAACGAAGTGGCTTTGAAGGACATTGCTTCACTTGATGGTACCAAAGAAGGTCTTGAATCATGGGAAATGCTTGAATCGATTACAAAATTGACCCAATACCATGAGCGTAGCTATAACGATGTTCAAGAGTCTAGCTGAAAATGTTTTGGATGTGAATTGAACCCTCTGTCTTTGGATCAAGAAATGCCTAATGAGTAGGCTTCGAAAGATAAGCAAGACTAAGAGCCACGTTCGCCAATTTTAATTGCAATGAACTCATTTACCTTTGTTACTTAGAAATTTTAATTTCAATTTTTCCTTATGTAGCAATGTAGGACTTCATTAAGAATTGGACCGAAAGAAGCCAATAGTCTCGAAAAGCAAGTAAAACGTGCAGAGCCAAAGGGTGTTCGGCATCCGTGTGCATAATCTCGCTATTCGTGTAAAGACTTTAAACGCAAGGGGTGAAAATGTTAGAGAGTGTATGGCATTTATTCTTGCTTCAAGGGAATTAACAAACACCCTATGATACGTACACAACATTTAGTATGATCGAATTTTTTACTTGTACGTAGAATGCATGCAATGGCTAATGAGTGTTCGACATTAGTGTTCACTTTGACTAAGTGATGGGCCAATGATATTCTCATGCATACTTGGCGCTCAGAGGATTGAAGTGGGTCCAAGATTTGCCTTGTACATAGAGTTACATTTCAGAACTTGCATGTTTAGTTTATCTAAAAAGAAGAACATCTTTTGAATGATGATTTTGACATTGTAATTTGAAAAGAGAAGCCCCCGAGGCTTGTAATAAGTGTTTGTTGAAAATTGGGCCCCTTGTGTGGAACACATGACATCATTTAGAGGTACAGTTGGTCTATATCTCCAGATTTTGAATTTCATTGCTTCGGATAGAACGTAACCAATGACTCAGATTCGAACTCACAACTATGGAACATGAACAAAGTACAACAAAGTAGATTATGACTCAGTTCTTGCAACGAGAAGCCTAGGTAAGGGTAGGCAAGGTTTGACGGAAGGTTTTGTAAAATGAAAAGGCTTGAAGGTTCTTGAATTTTGGCTTGTGAACAATTGTATGTGATATGGATATGCATGAAAAGGCTTAGATGTTGGTCAGATTGGTTTAACATGGCTTGTGAGTTGTGACACCAAGGTGAAGTGAAGGGCATAGGGTATTGAAAGGGTATGGCTCCTTGATCGTAGAGATTGTGATTAGAGTTTGATAAACGTGGGTCAAGGTGAATTGAGAATAATGAGGGTTCAAACTTCCAAGTCTGACCCTAAGGGTCACGGGCATGGCTCATTGAAAAGGGTTTAAGAATCAAAATTGTTAATGATATGGCTAGTAAAAGTTTGACATTCGCTTGATTGTGATGATGCAACCATAACGTAACCGAAAAAAAAGTCTTTCAAATTCTCATGGTTTGATTCGAAATAGCTAATAAAATGACGAGATGCAAGAATGTGTGAACCACGATTGATTTTGGGGTTGGCAAGAATGATCTTTAATGGCGTAGAAGAGTTGCACAATTGCGTCTCTTTAGGTGTTCACAAATGCGTGTCTCTTTCAGACGCCATGACTAATTTGCCTGAAAAAAGTTTAAAAAACAGGCTTCCTATTTTCATGCTACCGAAATCGTGAATTTGAGAGCCTTGAAAAGTGACCATTATGGAAAGTGGATTTTGAAAATTACAAACCATGTGAAATGTGACATGCTTTGGAGAGTCATGTATGTTTGTAAAGTTATGAGACATGATGGTTAAATTTTGGATCCTTAAATTGTGATTAATTTGAATGTGTCAAATGAGTCTCTCAAGGAATGCATGGAAAACTTATTGATTGATCGAAAAAATGGTCGGGCGGGTGGTAGGGGGATGGTATCCTATGTTAGACTTGGAATAGATAATGAAAATGGGCAACTTGATCCTCGTCACAAAACTTAAATCACACTCTACTTGTTGACTTGTTGTTGATTCCATTGAATTTGCATTGTGAGTTCTCTTCTTTCCAATTGATTGAATGGAGACGAATCATATAGATAAAAGTCGTCTTTGATAAGGCTGAAAAGGACGATTAATCCTATTATTCCTTTACTTGGTCCAATGTGAATTTTTTGTGAAGTCCGATTTTCTTGTTTTTTCATTGCTTTAATCAGTAAATTTTGTTCATTGCAATATCATTCGAAGTGTGAGAAATAAGCAAATCAAGACAGAGGGTACATGGAATTTATGGTCTCATCATTAGAGGGGCATAAACGTCCCTCGACTCTTAGAACAAAGAACATCGTTATTGCTATCTAGACTCACTATGAGTGATAATTGCTAAGTTTGGGTACAAACTCGTTGTATGAATGTACTTAGTTGATCCTTGTGGTTCGATATTTGGTGTGCCCTTTTTATCATTTCAGGGTATTCCAAATACCGTGGTGTATATCGTACCAAATAATTGCAATTCGATCGTCACGCATGCTTTTAGTTGGGTGGAATTTGGTTATGCGTTAGAATCTTCCTGTAGTAGAATTTTTGATGGCGTTGGCGAGTAAATTATCGCCCATGTTAATGCATGGATTCACGTAAGAGTGAATTTTTTTCTCCACGACATTTGAATGGCATTAGGCCATTAGCAACTAAGTTTTGTCCATGAATCTCTAGCCCTCTACGTGGTAGTAGTATGCCTATTTAGTTTTTTTCCTCACTGGCATTCGAGTAGCATTAGGTAGCAATCTCATCTTGTTGGGAGTTCAATTTTTATGTCGTAATGCATGACACTTATTAACTAATTTTAAGGCCATGTATACGGTGTAAAAGTAGTCTTCTCGGTACTTATTTCCAAATTCTCTTTGATATCTTTTTGAATTGATCTAAGGGAGGTGTCCAAAGTGGTCCGACCATGCTATGGTTTCCTCACTATGACCCTAGAACGACATGACATGGTGAACGAATTTTGACACAAAGGAGGACACAACTAAGGGAATCCTATAACGCTAGAAATTTGTCGATGTTGGGATAAGCAACAAGTCGGAGACGTGACAAACTCTACTTAGACTTACGGAGCACGTAGTATGTGGGAAATTTTAGACTCCTAAAAACACTAGGATTGATTAAGATAATGATATAATCTAGAAACATCTAACATCCTAATATTTGGAATTTTGACGCACTTAATTATCACCTTAGATGTTGGAATTCTTAAGACATAGAAATTCTTACATTGACACGTACGTATAGACGCTTAGAAAACTAGCAGCTGGAATTCCTATGACACCTAAACTATCTTTCAAGGACACATACGTAGTAACCTTATCAACTTTTGGTCAAAACAAGGGCAATGCAAGTAGCAAACAATGAGACCCAATTAGTATAGCAATGTACGTATAAAAGGGAAAAAACGCACGTAATTTGTCGTATGTTTGCTATATGGGGTAGACAATAAGGTAAGTGATATCCACGACTAGGACAAAGTTCATTAGGTTTCGGTACGTCAGACCGTGCTAATGAGTTCGTCTATTTTATACCAAATGTCGAGTTGACTAGTATAAGCGTCACGGGGTGAAAGTAGACCATATTTTCATCGCATAAACCAAGTTGGTCCGATGAGCAATAGTCCTTCTTCCGAGGTCAATTGGCTTTGTCCTAGGGCGCAACGTACTAACACGGCATGCAAACTATATGAAAAATGCAATGTTAATTACGCACTAAAAATTTAAGACGGATCAATTTTCGAGCTTTGCAATTATTCCCCGGCGGAGTCGCCACTGTGAGATGCCCTACCGGCGGGTTGCCGATCCGCTCTCCCGAAAAAGAGGTGTGAATTACCCGGAGTCGCCAGCGGGATTTTTTATAGGTACCCACGAACCTAGACTGGGGGTTCGATGCAAGGTTACGAGTTAGGAAGGTGTTAGGCACCCAACTCGCCCATCGAGTTGATGGTCTCTACTAATTGATCCGAATTAAATATAAAAGTTGTAATTAACGACGGAATGAAGCACGTACAAATAGGATGCGAGCGATAATTAAAATCATGCGACGAGATAATATATGTACGATGATAAATCACGTAAGCAAAGACATTGCGATCACAAACTTGCCATACGTAGATAATTAAATATGCCAATGTCATGCATGCAAAGATATATGCCAATTCATTAATAAGACAAGAAATATGAAACATGATGAAAACTTATCAAGGAGAAGTCACGTAAACTATAGGAATCATGCTCATGTATTATTAAAACTAGAGCTATACTTTTACGTACACATGCATATAATTTCTTACGACTTTCATGGAAATTTATGAGCGATAGAAATATTTACCTTGACTTAACATATCAAATATCAAGATCACGAACAAACAAACAAAAATACTTTGAAAACGTTTTGAGTAGGAATTTGGAGCCCTCAGGTGGACTAAAACTATAGGAATCATGCTCATGTATTATTAAAATGCGTGCTCAGGCCACTGTCCGTTTTCATCATCAGGCGCTAATATGGGTGCAAAAGTAAGGTGTCTACACATACACTAAATGATTACGTAAAAAAAAAAAACACCGTATGTATATGAATTCATTTTGGTAGTTCTATCAAACTTTTCCACAACTTTTAATACATTTCTCTATTTTCGGTAACCAAAATGCCACTCACCATTCCAAGTTTTTTACCTAATTTTGTGATTTTTGCCAATTGTGTCACTTTTCGGATTTTGATAGTGATTACATTGTCCAATTGTCTCCAATTGGCTGGATGGTGGTGTATTGTGTAATAGATTGAGTTAACTCAGACATAGTCATCCATCTTTTAATTTGGGGATTACCAAATAGAGAATTACGTCAAGGAAAGCGAGAACGCAGCTGCTTTTAGAACTCCATGGCTCCGAAAAAGGTTGTGGAACACCCCACAATTTTGGGACTTTAATTAATTAGGGTGTTACGTTTATTAATCATTTTGAGAGAATTAATTAGAGTCATTTTGGGAATTTGGTGAATTATAGACTATGTTACTAATTGGGTAATTCTATTATGAGAAGTTCTATAATTGGGTTATTGGACTTGGATCGGGTTTATGGATCACTCATCTCACCCGACTAATAAACCCCGAACCCGAGTCTAACCCCTTACCCATTGACATAAATAAAAGGAAACCCTAACTTCCTTCTCTCTCTCTCCTTTTCGTAGCCTCTACCAGCAGAGAATTCCCAGCATCACTGTGTCAACTTCAAACACACATATTTCTCTCATACGATCTCTAATTGGAGCGTGGTTGGTGGAGTTAGAACCGTGCTTTCGATAAAAATTCGGGAACACGTAGATCATGCCAAGATTCCATGGGATGCTCACTGTAGAGATGTTTTAGTGGAGCTGTGTCTATATACCTGAGAATCTGTTCTGCCCCTCGGTATTTTAAGGATTCCCGTCGACTCCTAAGGAATTCGAGGACGAGATTTTGTGGACATGTTCCTTACTCTAGCATTGACCATATATCCAAAATTGGTAAGACCTATATTTTTGTATCAAAAGTTACATTGGTTTTCGTGAGTAAATCCTAATTGTTATTCGTGGTTCATTGTAAAGAAGATTTCCGTCGATCCGCTTGGAGTTTGTGGACGAAATTTTGAGGAGAGGTTTATGACATACCCTTCTACAACATACTAAAATTTGGTGGTCATCCAATATCGGAGGTAGATGTTATTCGTGTTTCTTTACCACTGTCCCTTTGTGGATCCGTTTCATATTAGTGATAGTTGTGAGTTGTAAGACTTATGGTTACATCCTTTTGATTAGGGAATTGTGTATTGAGTTTATAGTTGGATGATTAAGGATTAGCGTTGTAAGGTAAGAACGTTGATCATGACCCTTTGACTAACCTCTACTCTCATTTGATCCACCATCATGTTTATTCATATGATCGCCTTACATACCTTTGGTTTATTCGCTCAATCTTGATTATTGCTTCGCCTATATCTATTTCATATCATGAGCGTATTATTGTTCGAATTGTTAACCATTTCGCAGCCCTTCGGCTTCCACTATTTTCGGCCACTCGGCCCTTTTGTTGCTCTCGGCCACTCGGCCTCTCGGCCGAGTGTGCTTCCGTTTGTTGTTTCTTGTGATTCGTTAATGTGATTTCGTATGTTTAATGTTGTGTTGTTGATTGTTTAATGTATTGTTATTGTTTTATTTAATGCGCGCGTAAGTGTACACTAATGATTGAATGATGATGATTACCACCTAGAGTAAGGTGACGCGACCCGGATCGGTCACCTCTGTACCTCTGATCAAGGGAGTTTGGGTCGGATTAGCTACCGACTTCCTAATTGGCTTACCTCCTAGAGGCTTCGCATCCTACCTGGCCCTCTAGTGAGGGGTGTGCACACTTCAAGTCGTTAGGATCTGTTTTATAGTACTCTAGCTCGCGCTGTGTTGAGATTGTGGTGGCTGTGGGGTAGGAGCCCAGCCTTGATGAAACGTATGTAGCAAGACCGTCGGATCTTGTAGCGATATGGGGATTATCGCACTGTATTATCGTTGTAACGATTGTCTATTATAAAGTTTGTCTATTATTTGTTAGCTACGCGCATCAAGGCGCGTATCTTTTGTTCACTTGTATTCTTGTGTTTCTTACTCAGCCTGTATGCTGACGTTCTTACTCTGGTTTGTTCCCTACCATGTTCAGGGGCCTATGTCATTCTTCTATGGCATAGTTGACAGGTCTTGCTGAATTTGGATGCTTGCTTGAGGGGCGTTGGCATACTGGGGTCTCTTAGACATTCATTGAACTTTATTTCGTTTGGTTTATTAATTTGGATTTCGTTTTGAGAACTGTAGTTCGACATTTAAAGACTTCCGCTGTTTTATCTTTCGTTGGTTTATTGTAATCGAATTTCTAGCCTAGCAATTGACTTGGTCGTGAATTACGACGTGACAATTCTAAATTATTTCTATTTATAGTTCAGTCAAAATTTAGGGTTGTTACAGGTTGCCTATTTGTTTGGGCAGCTGTTTATCAGATTAGTCCTACTGAGGGCATGTTGAAGCCATGTTATAAAATCATAGACAATTGTTTATGCATGCTTAGGCAAATTAGATTGGGCGGCTCAGACTTTCACAGTTAGGGATTGTCGCTCGTGAAAGTAAAGCGAAGAAGTCTTCGTTTAAGTTATGAAGAACCGTTTATTTTGATATTAATAGAAAGTATGATTCTTTGAGTTATAACTCCAAGGGTAATTAGTTCAACATATTGCGCTTATTTATTATGTGGAGTGTGATAAGTAGTAAGGGCGACTAGAGGTTATGTTAGAAGGACTCGAAGCTATTTTAAGTTATATAAGGACGTGAAAGGTATTTGGAATATATTGAGGATGAGTGTGATGATGGTTTAGGCCTTGCTTACTTAATGTCGCCGTTGTCAAATTCTTTTGTCCTTGGAGATGAGTTACGATTTGGAACATGATGTTGGATTGGTTTAAGTGAGATGGTGTTAAACCACAAATTTCAAAACACTCATTTGGTTCTTCTTTTC
Organism: Spergularia marina; assembly: GCA_963680865.1. NCBI lineage: Eukaryota > Viridiplantae > Streptophyta > Magnoliopsida > Caryophyllales > Caryophyllaceae > Spergularia > Spergularia marina. The sequence continues at coordinate 26,828,442 of OY804546.1, forward strand.
TAACCACGATACCCTATTCATGTTAATGAGAAAATTGGGAGAAATCAATTGATAAAACTTATGTTTATCCCTTTTAGAATACCCCGCGCCACTCCATCCCAACTTGATCACATGCCAATAGGTGAGAAATCTTGACTACTTGAGGTGAAATGTGGGAAGTTGAAGAAGGGACTGGTAAGGGTGAGTCTATAAGGGAGTTAAGCATGAGAAATTAAAGGGTTTCGTGTATATTGTTCAATTTATTATTTGGGTTAGATGAAAAGAACCATATGCATGCTAGTACACTACCTTGAGTATTGAAATTTGGGAATGAGTAAGAGCAATCGATATATTAAAGTGTCAATGGAGTATTAGTATGGACGATGAGGTTGATAGCATATTAGGCTCTATATATCATTGATCATAGTCTCGTTTGTTGAAATATTGAGGATCGCTCTTCTAGTGGAAGATTATTGAGGGTGTGATTGGTTTATTATCCTTATAATTGTTTGAACATACGGTACCAATAAGTCCGATTTGAAGATTGTATGTTTTAATTTGTAATTTAATTGGAGTCTTGTCAATGCATAAGTCTAAGTGGGGACAATACCCCAATACTATTAAGATATTATGATGATTCGCTGATATTGATTCGATTATTTGCTATTTGAGTGTCATTATTGATTGAGTATTATTTTTGTCCATTGAAATTACGTTGTAGAGCTCAATCGAGAGCTGCACGACTTGTGCCCATAAGGACACAACCCGTCCCCTAATTTTTTTTTTGTTCGTCTGTTTTGCTGCTGATCTGAACACGACTCGTGGAACTGTGGACACGAGTCGTGGTTCCCAAAAAAAAAAAAAAAAATCGAAAATTCCGAAAAGTTAAACTCGGACGAGACGTACAGACGAAAAACGTTTCTCTTGTATTTGTATCCCTGAGTCGGATTCCTAACATGAGTTATTTGTTAGGTGAATAATTATTCATTTATTGATTGATTTGTGCTAATTCATGCTTACATATGTCAAGATCTAGTACGGAATCTAATTGAATTGGTTACAACCGATTCAAACGTTATTGCTTTATAGACAATAGTGCGAAACAACGGTCCCGATTTGACAGCTATCCTGGCTCAAATGGCACAGTATCAGGAGGTAATGGTTCAGGCTGTGACCCACATGGCCAACGCAGCGCAGAACAACACTGGTAATAATGGGGGTAATGGAAACAACAATGGCTCAGGAAATAATAATGGTTGTAATGGAGAAAATGATGGGCTTTTGAACCTTGCTACATAATCTTGTTTTGAGGGTCACATGATCAAGTGTTGGACGTTTGATATACGAGGAGGAGCGATGCTTGAATACATCTTGAGTAATTATAGGTATGGAGGATTTAACCCCAATGGGAACGGTGGACTGACTAGAGGAAGATCCAGCTCCAAGAGATGATATGCATTTTCTCGTAAGTACTTGGCCTGGTTGTAGTGTGAGGAAGGTAAAAGGAAAATATATTTAAGGATTTCTAGGTCGTATACGTTGCCAAGGAAACTTACTCAATCCTGGATAGGACTCAATCGTATAATAAATGGTTATAAATTTTGGAATCAATTATGGAGTTAGATCGCTATGCCAATTATTTCTACACTAGTTGGGTGTCTACATGCTAAAGTTTTGGTACAATTAAATGATTGGGGATCGAAATAAGAATTGTTTTGGGACTGATCATAGCACAAAGGTGCAAGAGTAAGAAGAAAATAACCATCCACTATGCTACAACAATGAAATTTTGAGTTTGAGAGACTACTATACCATTTATGGATAAACTGTTGGACAAGTGAGTTATCCAGAAAAGATCTTCCGCCATCTTTGGACTTGATATCCTGAGTTGAATTAATAGGTTATAAGCTCGAGTAAAGGAAAATCGTTACATATCAAGGTATGGGATCAAGTGAGGTGTCATCAGATGATAAAGTTGTAAACACATTAGAGATGTGGTAAGTGGTATATGCGCATAAGGAAATGCATTACGCATCGGGAAGTTGAGCTACATTCCGTGGTATATGGCTATGAAATTTGATTATGGAGAGCGACTTGATCTTGAGGTAATCTATAAGATTTTGAAGTTTAACTTTGCAAGTTAAGGTAGCGAGGAGGATTTTGGATTTGACATTGTGACGTGTCTATTGTGATCTAGTGGATAAAGTGGGATAATTTATGGATAGTTGGAGGACGCCTCACGTGATTATAAGATGCTACAAATCGTTAATGAAGCTTATATATTATGCACAAGTGACACCCCCCCCCCTAAGGTAATTGTTAATCATAGTTAATTATGGATGGGCTAATGTGGAAATAGAGTGACATTAGCAATCATCGCTTTGTATAGTATTGGGTTGATAATGACAATAGTTGTGCAATGAACAAAGCGTAAGGGTGTATTCATGGAGAATGAAAGACTAAGTCTTCTAAACAAGTTGCTAATGCCCTCTCGACTGTAGTGGCGGATCTTTATGGGGAAGACTTAAGTAACATCTACTTCGGTAGCAAATACTTTTGGGTTAAAGTTGTTAAGAATCTTAAATTATAGAGGTTTGGTCATTTGGTAAGTGGCTTCATATGAACGCACTGGAGAGAGTTGGCTTGGGTTGATAAAGTTTATTTCGTGAGCAAGATGGTCGAATGTAAACGCATCATGGTATGTAGTAGCTCTGTAGTGCCCTTTTGAGACTCCAACACTTGTAGTGTCGTATCTTGAAGTTTTAATAGTTGGAGAATTTGATTTTACCACCAATTTAAGATATGGTTCTTGTAACGATCCCGCTTAAAGGTGTATGAAATGATTGAGGCCAAATTTTGTTTAAAGGTGCAGAACCGTAAGTCGAAGCTGTCGTGAAGGAATTCGACAATGTTGGACAATCAAACACAGAACGTGTAGATAAGTGGAACTGGGATTAAGATCATACTAGTTAAATTAAAAGGCAAGGACATATTATTTATTGAGGTTGCGTTCGAAATCTTTTCTGGTTATGAGAATCTAAAGTATAATATTCACACAAAAGGAGCTATTAATGCGCCAGAGGAGATAGTTAGAGTTGGTCAAAGACTATGACATGGAGCCACGGTACCATGAAGGAAAAGCCAACGCCGTAGTTGATGCCCTAAGCAGAAAGTCTCTACATTCGGTGTCATTAGTCGATCAAAGGGAGAAACTAAGAGACGAATTCCTTAATTTCGGAGCCCAATTGACTGAACCAGAAGTGACTCCAGGAACGATATAAATTGAGGATGATGTCTTAGGGTGAATTAAAGGAGTTGCAGTCGACTGATAAAACAACGTTGTACAAACTGGCAATGGAGCCCAAAGTATTCGAAAGTGCGGAATTGTATCATTTGATTTCAAGTTCGGGTCTGCATACCTGATAACGCTACATTGAGGGACAAAATTCTAACCGAAGCTCACGCCAGCAAATATTTGGTACACCCAGGAGGAGATAAGATGTATCAAGATTTGAGAAAGGTGTTATGGTGGTTTGGAATGAAGAAGGATGTTGGTAACTTTGTGTCTAGGTGTTTGGTTTGTCGAAAGGTTAAGAGTGAGCAGAATAGATCTCAAGGCAAAATATAACCACTACTGTACTGAAATGGAAATAGAGATCCATACCCATCAATTTCATTGCAGGATTACCTAGGACACCCAAGGAGAAGAATAATTTGGGTTATTGTAGATAGACTGACAAAGTGCGCACATCCATGAAAGACACATAGTGCTCATGTGGGTGTCACCTACCAGAGGTGTGATGGGTGGAAAGAAAAGAAAACTAAACCCAAAATTCATTGGACCCTACAAAGTGACTAAAAGGATTGGAGAAGTCGTTTATGAGTTAAACTTGTTTGCGAACCACGATAAGGTACACAACGTATTCCACGTTTCGTTCTCAACTCAGGCATTCTCAACTTAGGCATTACGTTAGTGATCCATCTCATATGTTAAAACCGGAAACTATCGAGTTGGATGAAACCATGACATATTAGGAAGTGCCATTGAAAATTTTGGACACCAAGGTACGGAAAACTAGACGAACTGAAACACGTATGGTAAAGGTTTTGTGGTGTGATAACAATGTTGAACAAGCAACTTGGGAAGTGGAGTCAGTTATGCGTGAGAAGTACCCTCACCTGTTGGATTAAGATATTTTCGGTTCGGGACGAACATTTTTTTTAAGGGGGACGAGAGCCCTGCACGCCTTGTTTTCCCTCGCTCGAACTCTTGTGTTATGTGATTGATGTGATTTCAACTTATTCTTATGTGCACTATTGTGTGGTGCTTTGTGTGCTTTGTCAAAACCTACTCCAATTTTCGTTCGAATACCCTTTTGCTTATGCCATGGGCATGCTCTTGTACTACCGTTTCAAAATCTTCATTCTATCTTGTGATCAACGTTACTAGTGAAGAGCAAAACTTTTGAGGAATGGGTTTAAAATTCGGGACGAATCTTTGTTTTAAGGAGGGAAGACTGTAACACCCCACAATTTTGGGACTTTAATTAATTAGGGTGTTACGTTTATTAATCATTTTGAGAGAATTAATTGGAGTCATTTTGGGAATTTGGTGAATTATAGACTATGTTGTTAATTGGGTAATTCTAGTTTGAGAAGTTCTATAATTGGGTTATTGGACTTGGATCGGGTTTATGGATCACTCATCTCACCCGACTAATAAAACCCGAACCCGAGTCTAACCCCTTACCCATTGACATAAATAAAAGGAAACCCTAACTTCTTTCTCTCTCTCTCCTTTTCGTAGCCTCTACCCGCAGAGAATTCCCACCATCACTGTGTCAACTTCAAACACACATAATTCTCTCATACGATCTCTAATTGGAGCGTGGTTGGTGGCGTTAGAACCGTGCTTTTGATACAAATTCGGGAACATATAGATCATGCCAAGATTCCATGGGATTCTCACTGTAGAGATGTTTTAGTGGAGCTGTGTCTATCTACCCGAGAATCTGTTCTGCCCCTCGGTATTTTAAGGATTCCCGTCGACTCCTAAGAAATTCGAGGACGAGATTTTTTGGACATGTTCCTTACTCTACCATTGACCATATATCCAAAATTGGTAAGACCTACATTTCTGTATCAAAAGTTACATTGGTTTTAGTGAGTAAATCCTAATTATTATTCGTGGTTCATTGTGAAGTTGACTCCCGTCGATCCGCTTGGAGTTTGTGGACGAAATTTTGAGGAGAGGCTTCTGACATACCCTTCTACAACATACTAAATTTGGTGGTCATCCAATATTGGAGGTAGATGTTATTCGTGTTTCTTTACCACTGTCCCTTTGTGGATCCGTTTCATATTAGTGATAGTTGTGAGTTGTAAGACTTATGGTTACATCCTTTTGATTAGGGAATTGTGGATTGAGTTTATAATTGGATGATTAAGAATTAGCGTTGTAAGGTAAGAACGTTGATCATGACCCTTTGACTAACCTCTACTCTCGTTTGATTCACCATCATGTTTATTCATATGATCGCCTTACATACCTTTGGTTTATTCGCTCAATCTTGATTATTGCTTCGCCTATATCTATTTCATATCATGAGCGTATTATTGTTCGAATTGCTAACCATTTCGCAGCCCTTCAGCTTCCACTATTTTCGGCCACTCGGCCCTTTTGTTGCTCTCGGCCACTCGGCCTCTCGGCCGAGTGTGCTTCCGTTTGTTTTTTCTTGTGATTCGTTAATGTGATTTCGTATGTTTAATGTTGTGTTGTTGATTGTTTAATGTATTGTTATTGTTTTATTTAACGCGCGCGCAAGTGTACACTAATGATTGAATGATGATGATTACCACCTAGAGTAAGGTGACGCGACCCGGATCGGTCACCTCTGTACCTCTGATCAAGGTAGTTTGGGTCGGATTAGCTACCGACTTCCTAATTGGCTTACCTGCTAGAGGCTTCGCATCCTACCTGGCCCTCTAGTAAGGGGTGTGCACACTTCAAGTCGTTAGGATCTGTTTTATAGTACTCTAGCTCGCGCTGTGTCGAGATTGTGGTGGCTGTGGGGTAGGAGCCCAGCTTTGATTAAACGTATGTAGCAAGACCGTCGGATCTTGTAGCGATATGGGGATTATCGCACTGTATTATCGTTGTAACGATTGTCTATTATAACGTTTGTCTATTATTTGTTAGCTACGCGCCTCAAGGCGCGTATCTTTTGTTCACTTGTATTCTTGTGTTTCTTACTCAGCCTGTATGCTGACGTTCTTACTCTGGTTTGTTCCCTACCATGTTCTGGGGCCTATGTCATTCTTCGATGGCATAGTTGACAGGTCTTGCTGAATTTGGATGCTTGCTTGAGGGGCGTTGGCATACTGGGGTCTCTTAGACATTCATTGAACTTTATTTCGTTTGGTTTATGTAATTTGGATTTCGTTTTGAGAACTGTAGTTCGACATTTAAAGACTTCCGCTATGTTTTGTCTTTCGTTGGTTTATTGTAATCGAATTTCTAGCCTACCAATTGACTTGGTAGTCAATTGCGGCGTGACAATTCTAAATTATTTCTATTTATAGTTCAGTCAAAATTTTGGGTTGTTACAGGTTGCCTATTTGTTTGGGCAGCTGTTTATCAGATTAGTCCTACTGAGGGCATGTTGAAGCCATGTTATAAAATCATAGACAGTTGTTTATGCATGCTTAGGCAAATTAGATTGGGCGGCTCAGACTTTCGCAGTTAGGGATTGTCGCTCGTGAAAGTAAAGCGAAGAAGTCTTCGTTTAAGTTATGAAGAACCGTTTATTTAGCTATAAGTAATTTTAGGGAAAAGTGTATAATTAATTACTCGTACCAAGTAATTAATTAAATCTTAGCTTGTTTTACTTAAGATTGTTGTATAATTGGAGTCTAGCAATCGGTCGTCGCAAGCATATACTTCTTGACCTTCTCTCTTTTGTGTAAAGAGTTGTCAATGATACTCTTATGGGCATGCCTGTGCTTGTGTTTTCTTTAGAGTAATAGGCCACAGTTTGTTAGAGAATAATGATTCATTGTCTCTAACAAACAACAGTAAGGTTGAGCTTATTGCTGAAGAGACAGATTCGCTGAAAGCCAGTTTAGAAGAATACTTCATTAGAAATCAACGTCGGATGCAGCATGCAGGAAGCTAGAGAGAGCCGAACTCCTTGAAAATGCAGTATGTAAATTAATGACTGAAGCTTCAAAATAGACATATTTACTGAAATTCGTTCATTCTCGAAGTTGTTTTTCTATTTTTGTTGTCCTGATCCTGTGGTTTGTGCAAGTTTGCTCATTATTGCCTGATATGATTTGTCATATGCCAGAACGGGGAATTTTCTCATGGTTTGAGGATCTTTGATGATGAAACAAATGCATTTTAGTCGGCTCGCAACTCGTCTAGGATGTTAGAGGAAGCTTATTCAAGTGGCGTGGCTATCCTTTCAAGATTTTCAGAGCAAAGAGAAACATTAAGGTATATATCTTGTCCAAGATTTCATCTTCTGTGAGTTCTGAAATCGTAGATAGTAAGCAGACAGTTGCGCGATTGAGAGAGGCTTTCTACGTACGTGATAGTTGTTTCAACTTTGCTGAATTTAACCATGCTTCAAGCTAGTGCTACAGATAATAATGTTGATGAATGAATGTTGATTCTTTTCAATTGCATTTTGCAGAGTGCACATCGTAAGTTACTTGACGTAATGAATACAGTTTGACTCTCCAACTCTGTACTCAAATTGATAGAAAGACGTAACAGTGTCGATATGTGGATAAAATTCGCTGGAATGATTCTTACCTTCATCGTCTTGATTGTCATGTGGAGGTGGAGACACTGATTGAGTGCCATATTAGTTATTACGGAATGCAAGTGGAGCCTTATAGTTTTGATACGAGTTCGTTAATCCAACATGGTACCGTATCTATTGATCAAAGGAAGTGTTTGTTCTCATGCATTAACTCAAGGGTATATAGACTCGATCGATCACACCAAGTACAGACGTATAGCATGTAGCTTCAATTTTAACGTTCGATCCTACGACTTTGGTGGGGTTTAGGATGGATTTTCTTACTCGAGCATTCGGGCAACGATACATATATGGAGTTCTAATTAGTAGAGTTGAATAGATTGGCAGAATGATTAGATTGAAGGAATACTTAAACATGAAAAGCTTGATAATAGAAATTGCGCTATGCATCTATCTAGTTCTACTAAAACAGAAGCCACTAGGACACGTGACACTCTCTCACTCAATATTTTCCCGCTCAAATTTTTCTTCCTTCTAATTCTGCTAAATAAAATATTATAATTTTATATATTAACCTAAAAATGAAAAGAATAAAAAAAAATGCATGTTACAGAATAAGAAAAGTAAAGAATTAAAAAATTCAACCATGCCTCTTTTTCGGTTTCTTTTAACACCCTAGCTAACAAACATAGTCAAAATATCCCTAAATCTTCTCCAAGGCTGTTTTTTTTTTTTTGTTTTTTATTTTATCTTCTCTTCATCATTCGGCTCCTCATGATTTATTGTTTGTCCTATCACTCATTCACTCCATCTATTAATTATGCTCTAATTTTGTTTATCTCAATAAATATGGTTTTTATTTAATTTTTTTATTCTATCTATGATCGTTGTTTCAATTGGCTTGATTTATATAATTGTTTGCTTATTAGTCTTATGAGTGATTCTACAATGGCTACCAACGCTTGGTAGCCATGATAAGTTTGACCTTATTTAATAATTTTTTTTCAATTAATTAAATCTAAAATAATATAAAAATAATTAATCCAGCCTCATATTTTTCTCACTCTTCTCCTCCCTCCCCTCAACCCTGCCACCGCCCTAGCGCCACCTCGGGTAGCACCCAACACCACCATTGTACTCGAGAGAAGCATCCCCGGACAGCAAATGAAGGCGACCTCTCCCCCTGGGCTATGGGTGGCTATCGTCATCGCGTCCTTATGCACGCACGATTCTCTCTCCTCCCAACACTCCTCTTTTCCGTCCTCTCCGCTTTGATTCCCGGGCCCCCGTCCCAAGAAAACTCGTGCGCTCCCTCCCCACGTAAACCCGCTACCCCGCCGACGACGCCCTAGCAACCTCCAAGTTGCCGCCCCTCATAACCGTCACCGCCTATAGAAACGGAGAAGAGAAAGACAAAATGGAGGTACAATCAGATGGGGTCGGTGACGCATTAGGTGAGGCGTGTGGTTGTAGGTGACCGCGGGTGGCAATGGTGGTGCCAGGCGACAGTTTGGTTGTGGTTTAATTGGACTTGTGGTGGCTGTTGGGGTGGTGGAGGGAGAGAAAGAAAATGGGGTCTAATAATATTAATTATTTTATTAAATTTAATTATCATATCATGGTCAACTTAATTAAAGGTTGAGATTTATTTAGGGGAATCAAAGGGTCATTATTGATCTCTTTACAATGGCTACCAAGCTCTGGTAGCTATTGTAGAATTGTTATAGTCTTATATATATAAAAAAAAAATTGTACTTCTTTAATAGTTTGATTTAATTTTCTTAGAGTCTTATTGAGAAGATATTAAAATTGTGCACTCGGATTGAAATGTAGGTTTTGTCATCAAGTCTCTCATTATTTCCCACTCAACCAAGAATCCAAGATCATACTTTTGTATGAAATTTTCTACTATGCAAAGCATAAGTTACACGTTTGTCTAATTGCCTTTGTTTTCTTTTGTTTTTCAACAGTCATAATATATATTGTGTTAACGCTAGATGATTGAATTCTCTTTTTTAACCTTTATTTACATTCATATCATAAATTGTATGTTTAGATGGTTCGATTTGTCTTACACTTCTCCTAATGAGAATCTATTAATTTCATTATGCATTATTACATTATTAATCAATTGTAGCTACAATAATTATTGAAGAACGATTGAACAACCGTGCAAGGCATAAGTCACTTCCTTTCAAAAAAAACAAAAAAGGGCATAAGTCACAGACTTAGAGACCATAACAATAATATGGTAACAAAAAAAAAATAGATAGAATACATATATAACAATAATATTCACTCTTATTAATCTTTACGGTTAAACAGATGTACATCTATGAAACTGTCATTTTGGTGATATCCAATTTTAACTCTCATAGTATATACAAAAGTCTTGAGTTGGTAAATAAATTACAAACTTATTAATCAAACAACATAGTTCCATGTTACAAAACTTAAGTTTAAAGTTAAACTATATATTTCCGTGCATGGCACGGGTGTTGTACTAGTGTCATCATATATTGTAGTCCGAAGAAAGGGGCTAGAATTATTCTTGTGGAATGAATTAGGAGAAGTCGGAGGCAGAAGAGTTCAGATAGGAACTAACTCTTTTTTTTTTCAGAACAAATAAATTACAATGTGTTTAAATAAAGTTTAACAAATTACAAAAAAATTTAATGAGGGAAATTGTTATATTATATTAATATTTTAACTAAACAACTAAAGTTGACCATTTCGTTTTAACTAAATTTATAAGACTGGATTAACAAAGGTGATGTGATAATTCCAACCCCGTCTGGGAGTAGATGTTATGTTCGTTCCGACTTTGAAAAAGAAGTTGATATATGTTGGTAAACTTGACGAGGCCGGTTACAAAGTTGTCTTTGAGAACAATTCCTGAAAAGTAGTCAAGGGAGCTAATGCAGTATCTCGTGGGACGAAAAGTGGGACGTTGTACACCACTGCAAGGTGTGATGGCATGGTGAATGTAACAGCGAAAGGAATGAGAAATGATGTTTCACGAGACTTGATGCAGGATCAGAAAACAAGGATCAGAAAACAATGCATTGCGGGTCAAGGATGACAAATGGTGGTCCGAAAATGCACAAGGTGAAACTGGTACATGGTAAGATATATGATGATTTAAGAATTTCCAAGGGGGCACATAAGGGTGTTTCATTCTGGTGGGAGTGCACGCCCGGAAGGACGGTAAAAGAAACCCGACAAGTATGGATGCCGGTGGAAAGATACTTGAGTGAAAATGAATCGGGGGCGAGGCGATACCTGGGTTGGTCTTTCTTACTTAGAGTAAGTAGAGGCGTGGTTGTATTAGGTGGATCATAGTAAGTAGTGTTTCAAAGACATTTGCAAAAGCTTCGGGAGGTTGTAACCAAAAAAAAAAAAGCTTGAGGAGGTGGGAGATTGTTGGGGTTTGATGTCCCCCTACTTTTACATTGATAAAAGAATAGTAGCATGGTGTGAGTTGTTGACCAAAAAATGTGCATCTATAACTACTTGACCTAACAGGAGGGAAGACAATGTCGCTCCTCCAACAAGATGGTACACTAAAGTCTTTGTTGCATTGTCTATAAATACAGTGTGAGGAAACATATGTTTCTCAACCCTCAAGTAAGAGGGTAGTGAGTGTATCGGTACGAGTAGTAATAAGAGTGTGATTTCTTGTGTATACTATCCTTGTGATACTGTACTACAATTTGGTGGTGATCTATAAAATTCCTAGTGCAACAGTAATGAGGACGTAACCAAATTGGTCAACGTCGTAATTCTTGTGTATCCCAAATATATTATTCTTGTTATATTAATGTGTGTGTGAGAGTCCCAAGCCAAAATCCCTACACACATCATACTAAAGTTGACCATTTCGTTTTAACTAAATTTATAAGATTGGATTAACAAATACTATTAGCTTGCCAATTACGAGATTAGCAATAGTTAGGGTTTACTTCAGAGACCAACAAAAGCGGTAAGTGCTTTGATTTCATACTTCATCAAATTTCGTCTTGTTGTTCATATAATCCGTATTAATTAATTAAATGTTTGTTTTCTTAATTATTATGAATGAATTTCCTTCTACTCAAAAAAAAAAAAAAATTACACGATTGATTGAATTTAGTAATTTAGTATGATGGTACATACGATTTTAGATCTACCATTTTCATCTGTACAAATTTGGCAACTCCGTATTATTTTGTTGTAATTGAGGGTTGTTATCCGAAGAATTTCGCAATTCCTGAGTTTTTAAATGAAATCCTATATATGACATGTTTTATGATTTCACCTACAAAGCCTACAATTAAAGGTATACAATTAAGGGCATCGTAGCTTTTTATATGTAGTTCAAAAATGTTACTTTTAAATCTCCATCATTTTCTAAATTCTACGAAATTTAACATGTTTTTGGAAAAGTCGGGTAACTCACTTATTGTAAATACATTTTTTGTTCATGTAGCTAAGCTGATCGAAGACGACGATAATAGTCTCTGATCTTAAGATTTGAAGACATGAGCAGTTGGATAACATTCTTAATGGGGTTGCTAGCTGAAGGAGTATGTCCTTCGATCAAGTTGTCAAATATTTTGGTAATTAATTACGGAGTGAATTAATTCAATTACGATTAGGTAATCATAATGTTTAGGCTAAAAACCTCTTATGATTTGTTGATTCGATGATCGGCTGCTAAATGTAATTGGACCTACTGTGTCACACACACTTAGTGTGGATCGGGTTAATTAGTCTTTCTCGCTTTATGGGAATACTAATGGAATAGTATTTTGCATATACTAGTTCTTTGACCCGTGCAAAATTGCACGGGGCGTTTTACCTTTTTGTTCTGAGTACTGGTTTTAGTTTAGGGATGTTTGTAGGTATACGTTGTTAATACATCCAATTTACAACAATGATGTTAGTTAGATTTTTGAATAATTTGAGTTTCTGACACACAAAAATAGAATCGATACGCATTGAATAAACGAACCGTATTAACCAGCGAGCAACCTCACAAAAGAGGTAATTATCTATTTATGTTTGAATATCACTATTTTTTTATTGACCCGTGCAAATGCACAATCTGTTTGAATCAAAACTTATAATTTTAGAGTTTAGAAATTATGTTAAATTGTAAACATTAATACAATAATGAAGTTTGTAGGTTTCGATTTGTTTACATTTGATAATGTCAATGTAGTATATTGTGATACACCTATCAAAAGCTTGGATCACCAACCTGGTAACTGAAGTTGATCCAACCCGTCGACCCATTATAACCAAGACATTTTTGGGTAAGCCACAACCTGACCCGTTATTTATAATTAAGACAAAAGAAGGACAAAATTAAGCACAAAAATGAACTAAAAGAATGTATAATCCACGTAATAACTCAAGACGTTTTTTTAGTTTTACGATTGTTTAAATTTAATTTTTAAAGCCATACTTATGTATACTCGTATTCACCGTGTTTTTCCAATATTATTTTTCAGGCTTTTATTGTAATTAATAACATATGGTTGAAAATAAGTAGAAAAAAATCTTCCAACATTGAAATACGATGAATAAAAAAAAGGCACAATTAATGATGTAGTTTGCACCTGTAGTGACCTAACCCAACATGATCCTTTGTTAACTTGACCAGTATTTGACCTTAGTTGGTTACCCTTGTAAATTTGCACCGGACCCATTACAATCAACACATCTTTGGGTCAAACCCGACCTCCTGTGTGACATCTAATGTAAGACGAAATTGAGTCTATGAATGAATTAGAAGAATAATAACTAACTTTAGTTCACTTAATAACTCAAGATCTACTTTTTAGTTTTAAATTGTTTAAAATTACATATTTAAAGTCATAAATATTATTAAAATAGTATTATAAAAATGTAAACTCCCACTATTCATTGTGTTCTTCATAGTTTATTTTGCATGTTTTTATTGTAATTAATAACATGCGGTGAAAAAGTAAAAATAGGTAAAATAGATTTATTATAGCTTCAATATTAAATAAGGCACAATGATATATTTCCATCCGTGTTGTGACCTACCCCAAAGTGATCAATGGCTAATTGACTAGTGTATGACCCATAGTCATTTGTTGGTGCAAATTGCACGGGTTATTATATGATATTTCAATAACTTTAATTAATTTTCCCTAATTTTTTTTAGGTCGATTTTCCCTAATTAAAGCAAAATACTATTATGACTATGAAAAGTTTAGCCGAGCTAACATAACCTGATTCTACTCGTTTGTCCTAGGTCATGAACCCTATTTTGTGAGTTATGGTCAACAATAACCCAAACCAACTTTTGACCGGCATAACTCTACCAGAGATAACATGACTCTTTGACCCGTTTTGACCCCACTATCTAAGTTATGCTAATATGTTAGTAGGTAATATAGGATTATGCTATATGTTTTATATTTCAATCTACTTTTTTATTTAGCCGATTAATAGATGTATTTTATGGGACATGGACCCATTTGTAATATGAATTGTGACCATTAATGACCCGAACCATTGTTGATTCACATTTTTTTTACCCCATATCCGAGGTTTTTTCTTTTTAAGCGGGGTATAGAGAGGAATTCGATTAGGTCACCTTTCTAAGCAGGGTATCAAATTTGAGGTTGTTATATAAGGTTGGTAATAATCCGTTTTAACCCATAATATATAATTCGGCAAATTCCCGTGGTGTCCCTGAACTTGTCAGAATGCCCGTGGTGCCCCTATGTTTGAAACTTATACATCGCGGTGCCCCTGAACTTTACCCCAATGGGCACATGGTGCCCTTCCCACCCTTCTCCGTTAACGCCGTCAGTCACCCGGCTGTTAACTGCTGACGTGGCAGTGATTAGCAGTTGGCGGGAAACTTAATTAAGCATTAATTATTATTTAATTATTAAAAAAAAATTAAATTTTGTATTTTCCTCAGAAACTCGAAACATTTTCACAAAAAAATTCAAATTTGAAAAAATTAGTGCACATGGTGCCCCTAAACTTAGAATCAGAGGGGCACCATGTGCAGTGGGGGGGTAAAGTTAGGGGGCACCATAGGCACTGGGTGGTAAAGTTTAGGGGCACCATGTGCACTAATTTTTTCAAATTTGAATTATTTTGTGAAAATTTTTCGAGTTTCTGAGAAAAAAAAAATTAATTTTTAAATTTTTTTTTTTAAATTTTTTTTAATAATTAAATAATAATTAATCCTTAATTAAGTTTCCCGCCAACTCCTAATCACTGCCACGTCAGCAGTTAACAGCCGGGTGACTGACGGCGTTAACGGAGAAGGGTGGGAAGGGCACCATGTGCCCGTTTGGGTAAAGTTCGGGGTCACCGCGATGTACAAGTTTCAAACATAGGGGCACCGCGGGCAATCTGACATAGTTCGGGGGCACCACGGGAATTTGCCGTATATAATTTCACCCTAAATGCAAGTTTTCACGGATTGTTACATGAAAATCACAATAACTGTGCTTTATGCTATACGTTTAATTATTCGAAGGATTCTTATGTGTTTAGATCAATAGATACGTTTTATGTCTCATGAACCCGTTTTTATTTATAATTGTAACCATTTATGCCCAAATCCATTGGGACCGATTCTTTTTAACCCCATATCTGATTTGACCTATATATTGACATGTTATTCTATAACTAAGGCGAAATGAGGCCCGAAAACTACACTAAGACTATATAAAAGAACATAATAATTCAAAAAATAATTTCCTAAAATCATTTGATTTGATTTGTTTTGATTCGGAAAATATAGGCCAAAGATCACGCTTTTTTTTAATGAATTTCGGCCAGACGAAGATTCTTCATTTAGTTAATATATTAGTAAAAGCTTTTAGAAAATTATCTGACCTGATCTGAATTATTCTGATCTGATCTGATCTAATTTGAATGACTCTGAATTATTCTGATCTGATCTGAATGTGTTGAAAGTTTGATTGAATTTCAACGAATTGGTATCAATAATAGACCAAATACATAGATAGAAATTATAACTTTTCTGATCTGATCTGATCTGAATGACTCTGATTTGATCTGATCTGATCTGATCTGAATGATTCTGATCTGAATGATTCTAAACTGATCTGAATTCATCTGAGAATAAGTCGTATCAAATATGGCCTAAGTAGGAAGTTACATGTCAAAGAATATATTTAGGCTACTTGTATATTAATTACAAATATTTTTTCTATATTATCCAATTTCTGGGTATGGATATTATATTTCGAAATATTTTACTAATTTTTTCGGTTTATAGTTATCTAAGTTTGGATGACATTTTATTACCTAAAATAGAGTTTGATGACATCAGCATCTATGATGTGGCGCTGATATCACAGCTGATGTGGACAGTAATATGGTTAATTTTATCAAAAATTAAAAACTAATAACCAATATTTAGCTCACTCTATATTGGGTCTAAAAAACATTATACAGTATAAGACGACATTATGGACCCGCTTGCTTTACTACTTGTAACTCGAATTATTGCACATATGCCCAAGTGAAATTCGATTAGCGACATTGACCTATTTTGCCCGAATTAGTACTAAATTACGCAAAATTCAACACGAACCCATATTATGTAAACCCATAATGACGTAAATTCGTACTTGACCCATCTGTTTTGCAAGTCAGGTCATAATCATTAGCTTGTACACATATATAACAGCTTTTTCTAACCTGTGGCTCAAAACTCAGAGCATATGTTAACCCCAATTTTTAGAAGTGTATATGTATAGTTACAAAGTATTACATTTAGAGCTTGTTTGGAAATGGGGATTTGTAGGGAAAGGGGGGGGGAGGGGGAGCGAGGGGAATTGAATCCATTGTTTGGATACAAATTTGAGAGGGGAGGGGAGAGAAATGAAGGGATTTTGGAGGATGAGTTTTCCTCCCTTTTCCTTGGTTTTTATCTCTCCAAAGTTGGAGAGATTTGGGAGAAAAATGTCTCATTAATGTGTCAAATTACAACAATGCCCTTAGATTTTGATAAAAACACAACTACACTTTTCAGAAAATTCCCAAATTAACCTTCTATTATTTCTCTCCCCCCTCCTTCCCTAACCACCACCTCCACCACCCACGAGCCGCCGCCGGCCCACACCAACCACCACCATCTGCGGCTCCACCACCACCAAATGAACCGCGTTGGTCCCACGACCATTTCCCCCTTACCCACAAACACAACAAACCACCCTAACACTACCTAATTTTAGATCTAGGGTTTTCAAAAAAAGAAATGAAAAAATCAATTTTCCGGCCATGCGAGCGGTGGGAGAGGTGGAAGAGATGCGAGAGGGAGAGGATGAGAGTGTTTCGTGGTTGATTTGGAGAAAAACGAAGGGTAGGGTGAGAAGAGAAGAGAGATTGCACAGTTGAGGAAGGAGAATTGGAGGCCGTCGCGAAGAATCGCCGGAGCCGGACGAGTTTGCCAGGGGTGTCGTCGCCGAAGATGGTTGTGGACGGTGTTATGGGCGGCGGTGATGGGGTGGTTCGGGGGAGGGGATATGGTGAGGAGAGAGAAAATGAGAGGGGTTGGATTTATTTTTATTTTTATTATTTGTCATTATTGTTATTATTATCATTTTTAATTTCTTCAATTCTTCAAAAATGGTGATTTTGTATAGCAGTCCCCCTCCTTTTCCTTCCTACCCAATTTGCTATCCAAACAAAGGAAATCATCTTCCTTCCCCCTCACCTCCCTCCCCCTTCCCTTCCCTCTCTCCCCCTCCCCTCCCTTTCCCTCCTAAATGTGTATCCAAACAGGCTCTTACAGTGATGAAATCCATGCAATTCCAATATTGTATCTCGGGTAATCATGGCGTGATGGACTCTTCACAAATCAGAGCAAACTCTATTGTACCCCCTCATCAAGCCAATGAATATATAAATTATTAAAAAGCTCAAACTTTACTCAAACTCGGAACTTATTTTTAAAGTTTTAACATTTTGTAACAATCGACACGAATTGATTAGTACGGTATAATCTGAGAGGTTGTGCATTTAGCTTGCGTATCTTAGACAGTCATAATGTCAAACAACAAACTCACGACTCCCAGCCCAGTGATAATGGTTGGGGAACGCTTCATGTGGGGGCTTAGTGGTGGTCTAGTTACGAACAAATGCTCAAATTTGGTAGTCTCTGAGTACACGATTGCTTGTATATAAATATACCCATTGCATGGTACACTAAACCTGCAAAACCAAAAGCAACATTTGAAGTCTTACCGAATTGCAAAACCAAGTTAAACTAAAATCATTGAGCATGATCGAAAGAGACGAATAATATTGTGGTTCACGGAGACTAGATGTCTCATTTTGCTGATGCATTCGGGTGCTTTAAAATGCTTCTTCGCCGATTGGGTAACAGTCAACCTGAACTTAGATTTGATGAATGTTATAAGAAATAGAAATTAAAATGGCACATATTAATCCAATAGAAAGTAAATTACTGTAATTAGTTGAAAGCAGAGATGCACGACTGACCTCATACGAATAAAAAATTCAAATTGAATTGAATCAGCCTCAAGCGACAAAATTTATGATTTGGACTTAATCTAATTGAGTTATTTTGCATAAGCAGAGAATTTATGATCAATAATAAGAAAAGACGGAAATTAGCTTTCAGCCCAATTTCGAAATACGACTCTAATCTGATCTACTGGGCAGGAAGGATTTGGGTAAAAAAACAAAATTTGTTAATACGACAATCAACATGAAATCTCAAAAAAAAAAAAAAAAAAAAAATGATCATAATACCTGAGCAACAATTGATAATTCGGGTTAGAACGACAACGATCCATCGTTAATAATACTCTTTTGCCTTGTCTTATGTCTCCTCATCCGAGATGATCCAACCTCCAGGTTAATCGCATTCATCGCCCAACTCTGCAATGGAGTTCAACTTAAATTTAATCACACAATTGTAGCAGATTAGCAGATCAAAATACAACACATATACATTGCAATATTAATTCAGATTCAACACCATGAAAAAACTATAAAAATACTTGCTAGAAAATTGATTTGATTGGACGCGATGAATCATGCATGTACCACCATATGA
Organism: Spergularia marina; assembly: GCA_963680865.1. Classification (NCBI taxonomy): domain Eukaryota; kingdom Viridiplantae; phylum Streptophyta; class Magnoliopsida; order Caryophyllales; family Caryophyllaceae; genus Spergularia; species Spergularia marina. Next base: position 26,847,282 of record OY804546.1, read on the forward strand.
ATCAATGGTGGTGGTTTGCCATCTTGCATGTATCCTCTTGTGCAACTATAAACATGCTTGTAATTCATTTCTACGAAAATGCAATCGATGTGTGATTGTAGAAATCTTGTAATTTAAGTAGAATGAATGTCTCTATGACTGACTAATTGGTGATGCGGGATGTGTAACATCAATCCGACCCATTTAAGCAATTTGCTAAAAAAAAATATTGAAAACGTGAATTCATGATATGAATACTTGACGCAAATTGAATGCGACTAACCTGATACCCAGGAAATCAAATTGGATCGAATCCTAAATTGACGGATTGGTGAATTCAGATGATTTTTGCAAAGGAGAATCGGCAATGACAATATTCATGTCGCTTCTCAATCTTAATCAACCGGTCTGCATCTACGCGTTTGACCTGTGTACTCGTCTCCTTGTCCGACTCTGTCAATGGAGATCAATTTTAATCACACAATTATAACATATCAAAATTCAGCAAATGCACGTTACAATAATGATTAAGATTCAAGAATGATCAAAACAAAGAAAATTGCAATCAATCGCGATGAAAAAAACTGTACTGGTATTCAATTGAATTGAACGAAAAAAAAAAAAATGTCACACAGAAGAATAAAAGGATATGGCTTGATTTAATAAGGAACTTGGCGAGATTCCGTGTATTTATTCACGGAAGTATAATTTGTGATTGATTGCAATCTGGATGGAATAAATCAGAATGATCCGTTGAGATATGGTATCCTCTGTTTGCAATATTATTACTGACGGGAAATATTTTATTTTATTTCTTTTTTTCAAAGAGTTCACCTTCTATTATTCTAACAAGCTATGACACGCCCGCGATGCGTGCACCACAAAAACTAAGAAATGCAAAGAGTCATAATAAACATTGGAATTGGGAAGACATGTACGCGAAGCAAATGTATGGGAAAGTTACTAATAACTTATCATCCCATAATTTGAAAAGAAATACATACTTTGATGACTTTAATGAGAGTTTAAGTACCAAATATATGGAAAAAAGGGTAAATTTTGACATAATGGAGTTTTGAAACTTATGCATCATTAATGCCATTGATTAAACTTGTCCGATAGTGCTTTTAAACCAAATCATAGAAAATTTCTATTAGAAATCTAAAAATCATAAAACTGGAAAAGATGAATGAATATTCCTCTGCAACCCAAATGATTTTTGCTAATTTGCAGCCACTTGTCAATGACACCAGAGGACAAAAGTGTGAGAACAAATCAAAAGCCTTGCATATATGGAAATTATATTAGAAAATATACCGTGAAGATGATAAATAAGATTCATCCATGGCACAACATACAATGTACATCCGACTAAGAATCTAAGATACAAAAAAAAAAAAAGTTTTTGCGTGCACATGTGTACCAAAACAGTTGATTAATTCTCTATACAGTACCAAATCGGAAACTTGGAGTCGCGAAAGCCGCCGGTGCTACCTTTCTGTAAGTTGAATTGAACACCAAAATCAACCCCAAAATGCTTTGAATATTTAAGTCTAAACCAAAATCAGGATCATTTGCTAATAATGAGATGTGGTTGCAAATCTCGAGCGCACGACATCTGAAGCCAATTACCTATCAATGTAAGGCTAAAACATAAATACTAAGTTTGAGAACTTGAGAAATTGGCTCAGATGAGGCTTTGCTTACATAAGTGTGAGAACTTGAGAAATTGTGAAGATAGAACGTAGGAACGATCAAACCATAAATGCACAACTAAATACATATTAGTAATTGAAAAATCGCAGCACACACATGTTTCATCAATGAACAAACTAAAATTCCAAAATAAGTAAAACTGCTCCAAGTTCAAAAATAAAGACAGAAATAATTAAGAAGTTAGCACTTACGATAATCTTTTAGATTTAACAACAAATAATGTAAGGATTCAAGCGACGAATTATAACTCACCCCGGATCAACAGAAGACATAGGTTAATTGACAACACCATAATAGAACACCATACAATGACAATCACACCATCAGTAAATTCTGAAAACGGGAATCAATAAGCAAATCAAAAAGAAAATCAATAGACAAAAAGTTGAACCAATAAACTAAACAGAGAGATATATTGGATAGGTTTTGTATTGGAGCCAATATGAAAAGTAAACATGTATGATCAACGGTTACTTTGCAATTGGAAAATTGCTACAATATGCAAATCTAAACACACGAAAATGGAAAAATCAAGGTACAGCCAATTAAGAAGACGATAGGAACATAGAAATATAAACCAAACGTTCACTGAAACAATTGATACAAATTACAGAAGGGAAAAGAAGAGAAGCCAAACCATAATAATCGTGGTATCTTATATAGGTAGCAGTTGAATTTGAGAATTTGGAGATGGTGGAGTTTGGGTGAGTAGAGGTTTTTCAATTGAATTTTGTATGGAATTAGTCGGGCATAAGAAGCAGTTCCCAACTTCCATCAGGTAAAAGTTTATTATTTTTATTTTTTGGAATGTGTAATACTTTGAATAACTGACAAAGAAACTGTAATTGTAGTTAAACTAAATTACTATTGTAACCTTATGCTTAGTGAATTGAATTCTTGCTTGTAAGGGTATAAATGGCAATACATTAATTTGGAAAATAAAAGGGGTGTTCTCTTTATAATAGTACATAGATTTAGGTATGATTTGATATAATTTATTAATATATAAATTTATGTAATTAAATTTTATATTAGATTAAATTAGTTATGGAAAATGCGAGATTAATGATTTGATTTAGTTAGGTATGAATTGATATTGTTTCCGAAATTAATGGTTATTTTCATTTTCAAATATCTTTCAATATATGTTTCCCTTTCTAAAGATTTGAGGCATTTTCATTTGATGCATTTTTAGAATGATAATTATTCTGCAGCAATATTTCTAATGATTATATAACCATAATTAGGCATGTGTTATGCGTGTGTCGTGCATTAGCATGTGAGTGGTATTTAAGGAAGTTTTCATTTGACATCAGCACTTGCGTGGAGGGTCTAATAATTCTTTAAAGGCACGGCTATTAATACATTATTACTAGTTTAATACCCGTGCAAAATTGCACGGGCTGTCGGATGATATAAGTGAAATTTTCTTTTTATACTCGAATCTGATTAATAGGCGTGTATTAAAATTTAAAAAAGAGGAGCTCGATACACCCTACTTCGGGTAATAATAATAAACATGTTTTTTATTACCAATCTCATATTGACGTGAACCCATTTCAAACCGATTTGACCATTCATCAATACAAAATTAAGACGGGTTAGACACATGACACGAAGTTAGACATGTAAAACCACTTCTAAGTCATGATTTCGCTTTTTACGACCCGTGACCCGTTACTTTTAAATCATAGTCTTGTACTTATGACCTGTGAGGGAGTGACTCATATGAAACCAGATATGTTTTAAGTTTTGACACACATGTTTGTGGGTTAATTTAACTCTGGCCCAACATGCTAAGTCGTAATAATTGAGTAAAAAGATATGAAACAACATATGATTAGAGTTATTAGCTAATAATTTGTCATTTAGACTACAACACTTATGATAATATTCCCCCCTTAAAAATTATTGTACAAAAAAAGTTTTACTATAATGAGTAGTTTTTGTCTATTTTTGTTATCGCACGTGCATGGGCTGTTATAAGGTATTCTTAATCACCCTATTTTGTTAGACCTGTTAAAACTTAGAGTTTAACTAACTGAGTAACACTCAATCCTCAATCAAACTCGTTTTTGGTAACTAATGTCAATGATATATACGACACGTGACCCCTAATGACACAAACCTGTCTTCGCCCCATATTTCTTTGTCTAATTTGACCAAGCCTATTGACCGTGATTTGAGCCCGTGGAAATTAACCCGTATTTAATTTGACCTTAATCGAACCCGTATGACCCTATTGACATGTCTAGCTAATTGTGAACCGTACAATTGTATTCTATTTAATACCAAGTTGATAAATTTGTGGTTTTAATATTACGTGACTATACCACGACAATGTTAAATATGGTAACTGGTAATCTTTTTTATTTATTTATCTATTATCAATATACACTTGCATACGTAAACTATTATGTACTAAAGTGAAAAAAGATAAAGAATAATACAATAACCAATGTTCAAAACACCTAGAGTTTAAATCACAGCAAAAGAAAAAAAAAAACACATGTTATATGATTATGAGTTGGTTAATAATTTCGGAATTCATCTAAAGGCTTCTCGTCTCCCGCCACTCCTTCCGCATGGCCGCACCTCACTCACTCTCGACTTCCTCACTCTATCCGATGACAGGACAGTTCGTGCTAGCGCCATCTTTGTATGGTTAATTCTTCTCTATTTGCCTAAAATAGCTTATCCTTCCTTCATTGTTAAATGTTTCTTTGGAGTTACTCAATGTTTTGGACAAATATAATCAAGAGAAAGAAATCAAGATGACAAAGATTAAATTAGTGAGAATTCAAGAGATGACAAAGAGTAAATTAGCGCGGTGTTGAGGGGACTAAATTATATGAGGAGGACAATCGCAATTTTTTGCGTCTTACCCTCTTACTTGATGCCAGATACTCTAGATTGAATTGTTCCGTAAGCAAACATATCATACAACTCCTCAACGATGTCTCTCATTTTTTCGAGATGACGGTAGCAACAGTACCATCTAACACCCTTCCTTGCCATAACAAATTCATAAACTTCCACATGTACAAATTCAAGAAATTTGAACTTGATGAACAACTGCATCCATTTGCAAATCAAGCACATATTAATGAGAGGATAAGAATATATAAAATAGACGTGATCCTAACATTGTGAAACACTAAAATTAATTCGGACCCCCCAAATTGATTTCATTAATTATTGAAAATCCAAATTAATTTGTCCATATCTATTTAATTCTATTAGCATCATTTACCTCATTTGGTATTTCCCCAAAATTGATCAAATTAATTGTAACAATGTTTGACCACATTGCTCCGTCCACTTCCACCACTCGCCGGTTTATTTTGTTCTAGGAACAACAACTGCTGCTACGCGATTCTTCGCGACGTCCTCGTCCTTGTTATTATGGGCCGCTTGGTCTCGCCGTTTTCATCTCAGGCGACTTCCTTCCAACCGCGTACGACTTGAGTCAGTGATTTTGTCTCCTCATCGCGTCTGCTCCTCCTTTTTGGAGCTTGGCTTCGGCGGGTTATAAAGCATATTGACCCTGTAAATCATTCCGCAGAACACCATGCATGAAGCAAAATCAACCTACAATGCCTAAAATGTGTTTCAAATAATGAAACAAAATCATACACTGAAAAATTCAATGCCTATTACGGGCTTCCACATAAATACAGGTAAAAAAAGAGTACAACAAATTTAGGTCACCAAAAACTATTAAATAGCTTCTTTTTTTTTCTAAAGAAGATCTGATGCTTTTTTTTTTTTTTTTTTTATAATTATCTCAGCCAAAGATCCTGTATTTATAGCCAAGTTTACATTCTTACTAGTGTTAAACCGCACGGTTAAAATATTATATCGTACGACGTACGTAATGACTATTTTCTTTTCTTTTAAATAAAAGTTGTAGTATTATCCTTATTTTTATTGCCTCCCAAATTCATACTTCATTTAACTTTTCAAACATATATGTGTATGGATCTTATATTGAAGAACATTTCGACACGAATTTATTGATACATGTATCGTAATATTCTGATATATGTAGTCCAAATTATAACAAATTATATACGTTTTATGTACATAACTTTATTTGAGAGTTTTATATGTATTGGACTCTCTCTGTGCATTTCTTCATTTCTAGTGCGTCGTGGGAATTTCTTAGTTCAAGATGCGTTGTAAAAATTCCTTTAATACTTTAGAAAAAAACCTCTTTTATATATATATATATATATATTAGATTTTGTTAAAATAATTTATGTGATTGATTGCAAAATTCCTCCTCAAATGTAATATTTCCTAAATTTACGTTTTATAATATTTATCTTGGAAATTATTTTATTTTTCCAGTGTATGAGAAATTGGAATATTCTGATATGCCGTTTATAATAGTCTTTGCTCGAAATACATGTATATGTGAAAAAATGAATATATGATAATTCTGTATAATATCATATCATGCTAACGTGGGAAATGTAAGATTTAGATTATTCTATATTAGTACATTATTTTGTCATGTGTGTGAATACATGGAATTAAATATTTTTTTCCTTTTCTAGATGGATTTTATTATTAAAAAACAGGTAAATATATTTAATTATGGAAAATGTCAATTTTGCTGGAGATTTGCCTGCCTAAAATACGGAGTGTTGACGTCAGCTATGACGTGGAGTTGATGTCACCGCCGATGTGGACGGCTTAAGAAGCTGTTAAATCTACCGCTATTGTATTTATATATATATGATTATTATTATAATTATATTATATTATATTATATATGGAGTTTCATAATTAGATTAGAGAAAGTATCTTAGAGGTTTCCTAATGATGTACGGAGTTTAGAAAATATATGAGTATATATATTTTCCTTGTGCAATACTCAACGATCGAATTATATCTCAGAGATAATGAATGAATTGGAGAGAAACCTAAAGTGAGCCCTAAGAGGCTAGATGTAGACTGATGAGCATGGAAGAATAGTTCGTTCCATTGTTGTAGACGACAAGCTCCTAAGAATCTGATCCAGCTGTGTGGATACTGGTAGAGGGGTAACACTTGAGGTCCTGATCTCCTGATTAATTATATTATATTCTCTCTTATACGGAATTCACGCTACAAGAGGTATGTCAATATGTGCAGATTCATGTTAATACATGTGAGAGATCTTGAACTGTTTTGATAGTTTTCCCGCAATTAGATTTATCAAAACCTAACACTAGCGGCTCTTCTTCTTTGGTATCTGATGAGGAAACTTGTAAGAGTCGTACCATTCACGACGCCTCCAGTAACGACGCCTCCAATAACGACTCTTCCCGTAAGTGTCAAAAGTGTTAGAAGCGAGACCTGCATTAATTCAATGATGTCCGACCAGATAATCACTGATATATTATGATACGAATATGGCTCTTAACTTGACTGCAGCTAGCTACAAGGCGGTGACTCGGCAGTGTGAGGAAAATGACGTGAGGTCAACAGCCCAGGTGGAAGAATTAAGGTCAATGGATGAGTGTACTGACAAGGGAGGAAGTCTAGAAGGTTCCAAGGCAGAGGAATGATTGCCAGCTGACAGATAATGATTACTACCTGACTCATCAGCTCCTAGGATCAGACGCCAGATTCTCTGACTTCTGTGGTCCCATCTAACAGCTCATCATTGTACTATTAGCTTGGAGCCGTTGGATTTTGTTGTATAAATAAGAGGAGCGTAGGGAAGAAGTAATTACTCATGATTTTGCATACATTCTATTTTCTCATCTAGATTCAATCTTTCAGTCTCTCTTGTAATCTTCCTTCTAAATTGTCTCATCTCCTTCTGGATTAAATCAATGAAAGTTTCTATCTTTTGGTTCTAATTATTGTTATCTTCCATTACAAGCTAAATAATCTGTATTATTGGTATCAGAGCTACTGGTCCTCTGACCTTTAGCTCAATATGGCACCACGAACCCAACCCCCAAATACTGACAATACTGAAGAGATCCAGGCTCGTCAACAGATGGAAGAGAGGATGCTGCGCGCAGTAGAGACGAGAATGGCGGCAATCGGAGAGTCCATACAGCGCAGAACAGAGGAAACCATGGCGAGGTTTACAGAAATGATGGGTGGAATGTCAGCGGAAATGCAAAGGCTTGACTACAGGATCCAAAATCGAGGCGAGTCTAGCAACCACCTTAATCAGAGTATGAATAATTTTCCTGCCAGAATTGCTAGGGTAGAATTTCCTAAATTTAATGGAGAAAATGTTGATAGTTGGATATTTAAATGTAATCAATTCTTTTCCTTGGGTGATAATATGACTGAGGAGTATAAAGTTCTGGTGGCTGCTATGCATTTGGAAGGGGTGGCCATTGAGTGACATCAATCCTTTCTAGAAAACCAGGGATAGGAGTGGGTTAGAACCTGTTAAGTGGGAGGAGTACAAACAGATCATACAAAATAGATTCGGAAGGGTTTTTGATGATCCAATGTCTGCTTTATTTAATTTGAAGCAAGCTGGTACACCTGTTAGTGAGTATCATGCAGCTTTTGACAGATTATTGCATAGGGTGGACTTATCAGAGGAGTATGCTGTTAGTTGTTTTTTGGGGGGATTGGATGACCATTTGGAATACCCTTTGAGGATGTTTAGACCCAAAAACCTGCAAGAAGCTTATGGATTGGCTAAGATTCAAGAGGCAGCTCATAATTTACCTCAAAAAACCCAAAAAGCACCAATCTTTTCAAGTAAACCACCCTTACTGCCCACACCCCCAAGGGTAATCCACACTCCCTCATACACCCCCAAGAATATGTCAACTTCCTATGGCAATCAACAGAGGAGAACCCCCATGAACCCCACTGGTCAGGGTACTGTGTCTAGGCATAAGCTCACTACTGAGGAAGTGGATGAGAAAAGGAGAAAAGGAGAATGTTTTTGGTGCCCTGAGAAATTTACACCTGGCCACAAGTGTCAATTCAGGAGGACAGGCCAAGTTTACACCTTGGAAGTGCAAGAAACAGGATGTTTCGAAGAAGAGGAGGACAGTGTAGAAGGGGAAGAATGTAGTGAGGTTACTGATGGGAATGAACAGGTTTTGGCAATGATTTCAGCCTGTGCTTTGGATGGTACAACCAGTTGTCAGACAATGAGGGTGATTTTGTTAAAGGGGAAAAGGTCATTACAAGCTTTGATTGACAGTGGAAGCTCCCATAATTTTTTGGACACTAAAGTAGCTAAGAAGATGGGGTACTCAGTGGAAAGGGTTAACCCGATTGAAGTGGCTGTGGCAGATGGGAACACCCTCACCTGTGATCAAATCTGCAAGGGATTAACTTGGCAGTTGCAAGGGGCACAATTCCAAGCTGATTTTTTCCTTATTCCTTTGGGTAGTTGTGATGTGGTCCTTGGAGTACAGTGGCTAGCTACATTGGGTCCTATCAATTGGGATTTCCAAAAGCTGACCATGAGTTTCACTTATCAAGGGAGGTTCCTAGAATGCAAAGGAGAGAAGCCTGGGAAGCTTAAACTAACTCAACCTAAGGAGCTGGGCAAACTGATGAACCAATTCCATCAGTTGGCCATGATTCAAGTCAGAGAAGTTAATGGAAACCCAGGGTATGCAGAAATGCATGCTGTTCACATTCCTAACTCTTCTCCCACTGAAAACTTACCTATGGATATGCAGAGGGTACTAAAAGGGTTTGCTGATATTTTTAATGAGCCCCAGAATCTGCCACCAAGACGAGGGAATCATGACCATCAGATACCCCTCAAACATGGGACCAATCCTGTCAATTTAAGACCTTACAGGTTTCCTGCAGCTCAAAAGGACATCATTGAAAAAATTACGCAAGAGTTGATGGATAATGGGGTACTTCAGCATAGTAACAGCCCCTTTGCCTCTCTAGTGGTCTTGGTTAAAAAGAAGGACGGGAATTGGAGGATGTGTATAGACTACAGAGAGCTAAACCAGAATACCATTAAACATAAGTTTCCCATCCCTCTGATTGAAGAATTATTGGATGAGTTGCACGGGGCTAAGATCTTTACCAAGCTGGACTTGAGATCAGGGTATCACCAAATCCGGATGAATCAAGCTGACATACACAAGACTGCATTTAAGACTCACCACGGCCACTATGAATTCTTAGTAATGCCATTTGGCCTTACAAATGCGCCTGCTACATTCCAAGGCCTGATGAATATGGTTTTTAAACCCTTATTAAGGAAAAATGTCTTGGTTTTCTTCGATGACATATTGGTGTACAGCAAGACTTGGTCGGAACACCTGCAGCATGTTCAAAGAGTACTGCAGATTTTGAGAAATGAACAGCTGTATGTCAAAATGAGTAAGTGCAGCTTTGGTGCAAATTCAGTGGAATACTTAGGGTACATTATCTCTAATGGAGGAGTATCCACTGATCCTGGAAAAATTAGATCCATTCAAGAATGGACTACTCCTACCACAATCAAGCAACTAAGAGGATTTTTGGGGTTGGCTGGCTATTACAGGAGGTTTATCAAAGGGTTTGGGGAGATGGCTAAGCCACTCACTCAATTACTCAAGAAAGGGGGTTTTTCTTGGAGTAATGCAGCTGAACAGTCATTTCTGAAACTTAAGGATGCCCTTACTCAGGCTCCAGTCTTAGTTCTGCCTGATTTCAGTCGGGAATTTGTTATTGAATCTGATGCTTCTCAAGTGGGAATTGGGGCAGTCTTGATGCAAGGAGGACACCCTATAGCTTTCATTAGCAAGGCCCTTTCACCCAAGAACCAAGCTTTGTCCACTTATGACAGAGAACTACTGGCTATCTTGTTTGCAGTGACTAAGTGGCACCATTATCTGGTCACTGGGCATTTTGTCATTAGAACAGATCAACAAAGCATCAAATTCATCTTAAAGGGGAAGATGACTACTCCATTTCAACAGAGGTGGATAACCAAGCTGTTGGGGTATGATTTTTCTATTGTGTACAAGAAGGGAATTCAAAACAAGGTTGTGGATGCTCTTTCTCGAGTGCATTGCCAACAGATACAACTTTCTGCCCTCTCTACAGTGCAGTCAGATCTAATGGGGTTAATTAAAGAGGCATGGGTACAAGATAGCGCCATGGTTAAGATAATACAGGATATTGGAGCCAATCCTGAATCACACCCTCATTATACATGGCAGAATAACCAACTCAGAAGGAAGGGGAGGTTAGTGATTGGAAACTATAATGGATTGAGGCAGCAAATTGTAAGCATGTGGCATGATACTCCCACTGGGGGGCATTCAGGAATTGAGGCCACTACTAAAAGGGTGAAGGCCTTGTTTCACTGGAAGGGAATGAGACACACTGTCAAGGAACATGTGCGGACTTGTGTGATTTGCCAGAGGAATAAGTACGAAACTTCAGCATCACCGGGCCTCTTACAACCACTGCCTATACCTACTACTGTGTGGACTAGCATTGCGATGGATTTCATCGATGGCTTACCCAAATCCATGGGAAAAGATGTCATTATGGTGGTAATAGATCGACTCAGCAAATATGCCCATTTCATCCTTCTCAGTCATCCATACACTGCCATAACAGTGGCTCAGGCATTTTTGGATAACATTTACAAACTCCATGGAATGCCGGAGAGCATTGTGTCGGATAGAGATCCAATATTCATCAGCAATTTTTGGCAGGCGCTCTTCAATATTCATGGGGTTAGTTTGAATCTGAGTTCAGCGTACCACCCACAGAGTGATGGCCAAAGTGAGGTGCTCAATCGTTGTCTAGAGACTTACTTAAGGTGTGTTGCAGCAGAAAATACTCAGGAATGGGCAAAATGGCTACCTTTGGCTGAATATTGGTATAATACCAACCAACACTCTGCAATCCAAACTACTCCTTTTGAGATCATGTATGGTCAACCTCCCCCATTACACCTACCCTATGTACCTGGAGAGTCTGCTAATGATTCAGTAGACAGAAGTATGCAGGCCAGGGAACAAGCTATACAATTACTCAAACATCATTTGGCTAGGGCTCAGAATCGTATGAAGCAGCTGGCTGATAAACACAGAAGTGATCGAGTCTTTGCAGAGGGTGAATATGTGTATGTCAAGCTTCAGCCTTACAGGCAGGTCTCCGTGGGAGTGAGAGCTAACCAGAAACTGGCACCTAAGTACTATGGCCCATATAGAATTCTGGACAAGATTGGAGCAGTGGCATATAAGCTTGCATTACCATCGAATGCTCAAATCCACCATACTCTTCATGTCTCAATGTTGAAGAAGCACAGAGGACCTTTACCCCCAGATACCTATCTACCTTCCCCATTGGATGACCCAACTATGACTAAGTACCCTGAAGCTATCATTGATCGGAAGATTGCAAAAAGGAGGCAGAAAGCAGTGACTATGGTGCTGGTGAAATGGCAGGGTCACCCAATTGAAGATGCTACTTGGGTTAGCTATGCTCAGCTGATCAAGGATTTCCCTGAAATAGATTCTTGGGGTCAAGAATCATCTGAAGAGGAGGGTATTGATACGAATATGGCTCTTAACTTGACTGCAGCTAGCTACAAGGCGGTGACTCGGCAGTGTGAGGAAAATGACGTGAGGTCAACAGCCCAGGTGGAAGAATTAAGGTCAATGGATGAGTGTACTGACAAGGGAGGAAGTCTAGAAGGTTCCAAGGCAGAGGAATGATTGCCAGCTGACAGATAATGATTACTACCTGACTCATCAGCTCCTAGGATCAGACGCCAGATTCTCTGACTTCTGTGGTCCCATCTAACAGCTCATCATCGTACTATTAGCTTGGAGCCGTTGGATTTTGTTGTATAAATAAGAGGAGCGTAGGGAAGAAGTAATTACTCATGATTTTGCATACATTCTATTTTCTCATCTAGATTCAATCTTTCAGTCTCTCTTGTAATCTTCCTTCTAAATTGTCTCATCTCCTTCTGGATTAAATCAATGAAAGTTTCTATCTTTTGGTTCTAATTATTGTTATCTTCCATTACAAGCTAAATAATCTGTATTATATTAAGCCGAGTCCCTGCCGATAGCATTCTTTTATGCAGGACAGTCTGCAAATCATGGAATCGCTTAATTAACGCTGCGGGGTTTCCTGAAAGGCACCTCAATCGAGCTACTGAGTTCATTTTCGGACGGGTTACATTTCGCTCTCGTGATAGCACCTGGTTTTTCGCTCATGATGTCGGGCCTAATCCATTTCTCGGAAAAGTAGAGTTGAAAGGCATGGAGAAAATAAGAACTGCTACAAAGCCTCGCGTTCACGCTTCTTGCAATGGTTTACTTATCTTTGGTAATGACGCAAATTCGTATGTGATTTGCAATCCTATCATACGAGAAGAAGTCACATTTAGCCTTAAACCTGGCGACAAAATTTGTGGGTTTTACTTTCATCCGTCAGAGGAAGAGTTCAAGTTGCTCATCCACTCGATGGATTCAGACTACGACAGAAGGTATCACGATAATTCATTAGCGCATGAGTTAAGGGAAGAGTTAAGGAAGTCCGAGCAAGAGTTGAGGATGCTAAAACATGTCAAGAATGATAAGAACAATCGGTATTCGGTTTATGATACGATCCACGCGTATTCAGTTTATGGTTTGAGTACTAGAGATTGGAAAAGACTTGGAAATCCTATTCGTCGTGTGGATGAAGTGCGTAAAGTCGTCGGAGTTGCAACCTGTGGATGTCTATTTTGGACCATAACCAGCAAAGAACAAAACAACGATGTAACGATAAATTCTGAAAAGATAATAATGTTTAACATGGAGACTGAAACCTTCGTGGTGAAGCCACAACCAGGAGACAGATACAAGCGTCAAGCGCGCACTCAAGTAAAGCTATTGGAGATTGAAGGAAAGTTAGGGTGTTTCGATGTGTACAAGGATCAAGTCGAAGTTTGGATTTTGGAGGACGTAGACGGCTGGAAATGGGGTAAGAGGTATGTGGTCGATGTTTGTTGGAAAGTTTTATACTTTTATGATTTAAAATTACTTTACATTTTACACTCTTGATTTTATGATATGCATATAAGCTTTCCTACATATTAGCAGTCAAAAGGGAAATTAGTTTGGTTGTGTAAATAATGACGTTAGTGGGTTAGTTGTGTGCCTATAATTTAGGCTTAAGGTTGGCTGAGTCTTTGACTTGCAACGGATTAATGGCATGAACATAGCAACTACTTTTCTGATGGTTGTTAGGCATAAATTAGGGAACTTGACCTTTATTAGTATGAGACGTCCACTTGAAAAATTATAGAAAAGCATTCTTCACTTCTTTTCTACGTGGCTGTAGTTCTCGGATTTACAAGATAAAATTACTATAGCTAATATACACATAATACTATATACTAGTATTCTTCTATAAAGTATTCAAAACTATTATTTTGAGCATTGGGTGGTCGTCGGTTTGGGGATTTCTCTTGCTGCATTCGAAGAAATCCAACGGGTTGTCGTATCTTGGGAGAGGAACGCAAGTTGATACAATTACCAGTGCAGTGGGGACGTTATCTCTCTTAGGAAAGCGCCTAGCGTGCTTCGACCCAGGCTACTCTCAAACTCTTCTTATTTAATTATCGTTTGTTTATTTACATGTATTTTATTGTTAAAGTCGTTTGTTCGATGTGGTTCATGTAATTCGTTTGACATTGTTATCGTATTGTTTTGTTGAAGTATTAATTACAGTAGAATAGACCAATATTTTCCAACAGTCTAAGAGAGATAAGGTTTTAGTTTGTTGGTTCATCTCTACTGATTTTCTACGTGATCGTTAATTTGTGTTAATTAGTACGTACACTCTTCTGCGCCTGTTTTGTTTGTGGGCTTGTGATCAATGATCTGATCATCATCTGTTGGCTTTAATTTGTTAAGTATTTGCCGTCGTAGTATTGATCTGATCTTCTGTTGACTAATTGCCGTGGTATATAGTACGTACGCCAATTGTTTGACTTCTGCTGATTTGCTCTTGTTGGTTTATTTTGCCAAAGTTCCTACGTGCTAAGCTGCCCCTTTGCTGCTTGTTGATTTGTTTGCAATTTAAGGCTCACCGTTATTATCAATTGTTTGATATATATTTCTCTTGATCAAATTTACGTACGTGGCGTGTTTTAGTTTTAAGTGCCTTTGTACGTTTTATTTTGCCGCCTACTGCATCTACTAGCAACTAATTGTTCAATTGAGATTGCTTTGAATTGGTGCGTTTCGTTATGGACTTGGTGGACTTGGTAAATGTGGGGGTAGTCTCCGAACCCCAAGTTTATATGACTTATGACTCAATTGATTGGTGGATTGATTCGGGTGCTAATGTTCATGTTTGTGCAAG
This sequence comes from Spergularia marina, assembly GCA_963680865.1. Lineage (NCBI taxonomy): Eukaryota > Viridiplantae > Streptophyta > Magnoliopsida > Caryophyllales > Caryophyllaceae > Spergularia > Spergularia marina. Next base: position 26,862,291 of record OY804546.1, read on the forward strand.
TAAGAGTCCTTTTAGTACATACCAAAGTTTGGACTCAAGGACTGTTAGTATGGGTAATGGGAATCCTGCAGCTATTAAGGGTATCGGTATCGTTAAGCTAGAATTATCTTCGGGCAAGTTTATTACTTTAGAGTCTGTTTATCATGTTCCTGATATAAGGAAAAATCTTGTTAGTACTTCTTTGTTGGTTCAACGTGGTTACAAAGTTATGTTTTAACAAGGTGGTTATAACCCGACATGGCTCATTTGTTTGCAAAGGTTATTTATGTGAGGATTTGTTTAAGCTTAATGTTGTGCCTAGAGATGTTACTCCTGTTGAGTCTTCTAGCTCTTTGGTTGTTTCCGTTGTTGAATGTTCTGGTACTTGGCATGGTAGACTTGGTCATGTGAACTTGCAGACTATTAGACGTATGATGCATTTAAGTCTTATCCCTTCTTCTAGTGTTAATGTGAAAGAAAGATGTGAAATATGTGTACAGGCTAAACAACCTCGAAAGTCTTTCAAGTCTGTAGGTGAGAAAGATACCAAGTTATTAGAAATTATTCATAGCGATATTTGTGACAGTAATAATGTGTTAACCCGTAGTGGTAAGAGGTATTTTATTACCTTTATTGATGATTATTCCAAGTATTGCTATGTTTATCTCATCAGTGCCAAAAGTGAGTTGTTTAATAGGTTTCAGGTGTATAAAGCTGAAGTTGAAAATCAGCTGGAGAAGACAATAAAAATTCTCCGTACCGATAAAGGCACTGAATACGCTCCCAATGAGATGATCGACTTCTGTGAGAGACATGGTGTCATACACCAAATGACAGCTGGATATGCGCCACAATCCAATGGGGTTGCAGAAAGGAAAAATCGTACTTTATTGGATATGGTTAATGCTATGCTAATTAGTTCTGGTTTGCCTAATAATATGTGGGGTGAAGCCCTATTTTCTGCTTGTCATGTGTTGAACAAGATACCTTATAAGAATCATGACAAGACTCCGTATGAGTTGTGGAAGAACAAGAAGCCAAACTTGCAGTACCTCAAAGTGTGGGGGTGTTTGGCTAAGGTGCATGTTCCTATTACAAAGGAACGGAAAATTGGTCCCAAGACAGTTGATTGTGTGTTTGTTGGTTATTCTTTGCATAGTAATACTTACAGATGTTTTGTTTTTAACTCTACTGTTCCTCAAATTTCTAACAATACTATTATAAGAGTCTCATGATGTCGTTTTCTTTGAAAATATTTTCCCTATGAAAGATAGGATTTCAAAATCTGTTTCTGATTCTTCTACTACTAGAAATGTTGGTGAATCTTCTTCTAGAGTCTTAGAGCCTGATTATGATGAGCCTCGTAGGAGCAAGAGGGCTAGAGTTGCTAAGAGTTTTGGTTCTGATTTTTATACTTATTTACTTGAGGATGATCCTAAGACTTTTAATGAAGCTATGATGTCCGCAGATGCTCCATTTTGGAAGCAAGCAGTGAATGATAAGATGGAGTCTATCACCTCAAACAAGACTTGGGTTTTGACCGATCTTCTTCCTGGTTCCAAACCTATTGGTTGCAAGTGGGTTTTCAGGAAGAAGTTGAGAACCGATGGTACTATTGATAAATTTAAAGCTAGATTAGTAGCTAAAGGTTTTACTCAACGAGAGGGAGTAGATTTCTTTGATACTTATTCTCCCGTTTCTAAAATTTCTACTATTAGAGTTCTAATTGCTATTGCTTCTATTTATGAGTTGCAAGTTCACCAGATGGATGTGAAAACTGCCTTTCTTAATGGTGATTTGGAGGAGGAGATCTACATGGATCAACCTGAAGGTTTTATCGCTCCTGGTCAAGAGAACAAAGTTTGTAAGCTTGTTAAATCTCTTTATGGCTTAAAACAAGCTCCTTTGCAATGGCATGAAAAATTTGATTCTACTATGCTTTCTGATGGCTTTCATGCTAATAGTAGTGACAAGTGTGTTTATATGAAAAAGGTTGATGACTCTTTTGTTATCCTATGCTTATATGTTGATGATATCCTGATCTTTGGTAGCAAAATGAATGTCATCAGTAGCACTAAAGCTTTCTTGTCACGCAATTTTGATATGAAGGACCTTGGTCCAGCTGATGTGATTTTGGGTATTAAATTGTTGAAAAGGCCTGATGGTATTGCATTAACCCAATCTCATTATATTGAGAAGATGTTGCGCAGGTTTGGTTATTATGATGCGAGTCCGGTGTCTACACCATTTGACTCATCTGTTAAGTTGAGGAAAAATGATGGAGATAGTGTTTCTCAACATAGATATTCTCAAATTATTGGTTCTTTGATGCATCTAACCAATTTTTCTAGACCTGATATTGCTTATGCAGTTGGCAGATTGGCAAGATATACCCATAATCCGAGTACGGCTCATTGGACAGCTTTAGAAAGGATCTTTAGATACCTTAAGGGTACTTTAGATTATGCTATTCATTATTGTCGTTTTCCTGCTGTTCTTGAAGGGTATAGTGATGCTAGTTGGATTGTTGACATTGATGATACAAAAGCTACTAGTGGCTATGTGTTTTTGCTAGGTGGTGGTGCAGTATCATGGAGGTCTGCAAAGCAGACTATTATATCTCGGTCGACTATGGAAGCCGAGCTTGTTGCGATGGATATTGCAAGCGTGGAAGCAGAATGGCTGAAAAATTTATTATCTGATATTCCTATTTTATCTCAGCCTATACCTCCTATTTCTTTATTATGCGATAGTGAAGCTGCTTTAGCTAAGGCTAATAGCAAAAAGTTTAATGAGAAAATGAGACATTTGATGGTGAGACATAAATCTTTGAGACATATGATTTCTAATGGAATTATATCTTTGAATTTTGTCAGGTCTCAAAGTAATATTGCGGATCCGCTTACAAAAGGGCTGGCGTGTCAGCAAGTACTTGAAACGTCGAGGGGAATGGGACTGAAGCCCATAAGTTAGCCACCGCTGCGGAAACCCGTCTCCAGAGTTTGGCGATCCCATGGATGGAGTTCAACGGGTAATAACGAAGCTGATGGGTGAGCTAGAAAGAGCACCACTATTTATGCGGGAGAATTCCGGGTCCCATTCCTATGGCGAGGTGCTCTAGTGGGTTGTGACGAGTTAGGGTGAGTTTTGTCTCTTAATGAATCCGAAGGCATATTTGTTTGCGGGGTGGAGGTCACAGCCACTCTTGGAGGATTCACCTAGTGAGTGTGGTGGTGAGGTCGCCACTGTGGGATTTGGGCGATTCCTAATGACATTCATGAACAAGATACATGCGCATGACCGTCTAACGCGCACCACTGATAGAACCTGATCGATTGCCCGTATCGTGTGTGTGGTGAGTCCAAGCTTGATCTAAGGAGGCTAGTTCAAAGCATTTATGCTACTATGGTTCTTTCGAGTGTAAGCTCATCTACACTAAGGTTTGGTTCAAACCCGAAAGGTACCTACACCTATTACACGGTATTTATATGCTCACTATTATATAAAAATGTTTTACTATTTGATTTTACAAAGTTTTTGTTGGCTTAATTTTAAATCATGTGGGGGATTGTTGGAAAGTTTTATACTTTTATGATTTAAAATTACTTTACATTTTACACTCTTGATTTTATGATATGCATATAAGCTTTCCTACATATTAGCAGTCAAAAGGGAAATTAGTTTGGTTGTGTAAATAATGACGTTAGTGGGTTAGTTGTGTGCCTATAATTTAGGCTTAAGGTTGGCTGAGTCTTTGACTTGCAACGGATTAATGGCATGAACATAGCAACTACTTTTCTGATGGTTGTTAGGCATAAATTAGGGAACTTGACCTTTATTAGTATGAGACGTCCACTTGAAAAATTATAGAAAAGCATTCTTCACTTCTTTTCTACGTGGCTGTAGTTCTCGGATTTACAAGATAAAATTACTATAGCTAATATACACATAATACTATATACTAGTATTCTTCTATAAAGTATTCAAAACTATTATTTTGAGCATTGGGTGATCGTCGGTTCGGGGATTTCTCTTGTTGCATTCGAAGAAATCCAACGGGTTGTCGTATCTTGGGAGAGGAACGCAAGTTGATACAATTACCAGTGCAGTGGGGGCGTTATCTCTCTTAGGAAAGCACCTAGCGTGCTTCGACCCAGGCTACTCTCAAACTCTTCTTATTTAATTATCGTTTGTTTATTTACATGTATTTTATTGTTAAAGTCGTTTGTTCGATGTGGTTCATGTAATTCGTTTGACATTATTATCGTATTCTTTTGTTGAAGTATTAATTACAGTAGAATAGACCAATATTTTCCAACAATGTTGGTCGTTATACGAGCCAGCCAACCTTAGTCGGGATTCAGAATGGAAACCTATTGATGATGTTGATGCAGCGTGATGATGTTGGATTGCTATGGTGTAGCTTACGACTGAAGTTTGTTAAGCAGGTAGAAACAGGTGATACTCGATTACAAACAGGTAACACCCGTGACATGCATTACAACTATCGCAACGATAATAATCACCCTAGTATTCATAGTGTGCAATATAAAGCCAGCTTGGTATCTATAAAAGATTGCAACATACTCCCCGAGGAGACGATCGACACCGTTTTAACCTTGCACTAAGAGAAATATCAAATATGTTAGTTCCAGTTCTTCTGATTATCAATTGTATTGTTCGAACAACTAAATTTCTTACTGCATTAGGTTTAAGTTAGAAATAAATGTACTGCATTAGTTTTTGACGTGAACGATAATTTTCGATCAAATTATGGCAATGTTCTATCCCGAATATTATGGTAAGGGAATAGATATACTCCCTCCAAACCGATTTATCTAATCATTTTTCTTTTCATACACTACTACATTAATGACATATTGTAACACCTCAAAATCGTTACATTAGATCCCAAAAACCGTTACATTAGACCTAATGTAACGCTAAGAGGCGTTGCAGATGCCCGCGCTGCATTAGGTCTAAGGTAACGCGTTTTGGTATCTATTGTAACGCCTATGCGTTCGAATGACATAGGCGTTACCTTAGGTCATGGAAGTGTTGCCATTTTGTACCCCCAAATGTAACGAACCTAAGACAACGGTCTAGCTTTCAAATGCTATGAATTGTAGGCTAATTAAGCTAATGCAACGCCATATGCGACGATATCGGGGCCTTTGGCCAGATTAATAATAATATTTAGGCTATGTGAGATTCGAACTCACGCCTTTGTGCAATGTTGCACAAAGCTCTACCATTAAGCTAATAGCCTTTCAATAAAAATGTATTTTACTCGTTAGCAATTAAAACAATAAATGTAAAAAAAACTAAACTGTCCCTTAGCTTGTTATAGACTCATCTAACTATAGATTGGGAGGACTAGAATCCTCTTAACCTTTGCGATTAGCCACTGTTTTGACAAATCAATTAGCCCCTAAGTCGAGACATTTCAATTTAGCCCAACACTTACACAGTTACACTTAGCTTGTTACCTAAGCATTAATGGTCATAATTAACAAAATACAACTCAAGCACTAAGCTCATAAAACTCATAAAGTCTAGGAGGACACATATGGATGCCATATTTTTCATCTAGTGGATAGCTCATAAAGATCAAGACTTCCTATTTGAGGTATAACGAATTAATAACACTAGCAACAAGTGATTATTAGAGATAATAATTCACCCCATACTTATGTAAGGGGAAGACAATTAAACTCATGTAGGCACATAATTCTGCATCACACACACTCACAAGATGATCGTGAGTTCCAAAAGCAAGTTTCACCAACCAATTACACCTTAAACATTCACTAACCAAGTTAGGCACCCATGACACAACACTTCCAAATGAGCAACACCTGCTCATTTCTTAACACAATTCAACATATCACAACATCAATTTATAGTACAAATCATAGGAAATTCAATCATATATGAATAACCATACTCAGAGTTCATTTGCAAACTCAAACAGACCACTTTGCGAGAGACAATGGCTGTCACGAGCCCAGAAATCAGCCTCACCAAGATCACATCATATCGACATCAATTTCAAACCAAATACAACATAAAAGTATACTATCATGTAGGAAAATTTCCCACGATTCCAAACATACAAATATATCAAAAATTGGGGTTCATTTAGTACCCCAAACACATCAAATACGAACTGTTGTCCAATCCCGTATTCAGAAAACAGCACCCCAAAGAACACATGGTAACTCATTCATTTCTACTTCAAATTTGACAAGTGAGCACACTATTTCACGCGAAAATTCATGAGGAATCCAATTATGTAATTAATTTTGACATCCATAGAGTTTTACATATCATACGAGCCCAGTTTTCAAAACTGGTCATCATTCATGTCACCATTCTCCAAGTAAATTTACATGTTATTTGTTCCTAGGCTCCAAACAAGTGATTAATTGAAATTAATCCATCAAAATCCCAATTTCTTCTAAGTGAGCCTTTTATGTAATTAAACGAAGAGATTAGAACTTACCATAATCAATTTAATCGATTGATCCTCCAAAAACAAGCTCCAAGCCAAATCTCGTCTCCCCCCATTCCTTTTTGAATCTTCACCAGCTTAACAACCTACCCATCTTGTTTTTCGTTTCTGTAAGAAGAACATAGAAGGAAGAAGAAGAAGAATAATAATAAAATGATAATGATGAAGAATGGGATAACTATAACTATCGATTTCTACCCTATTCAATTGCACAAAACAAAAAAGTAATCATATCCGACGATTTCCCCAAATCTAAAACCCTAATTTTTTAAATAGGGACCAAATCTGACGATTTCCCCAAATCTAAAACCCTATATTTTTAAATTGGTACCTAAAACCTCAACCTGTGAAACAAAATATTGTCACCATCTTCCTTGCGTATTAAACCTCTTGAATCCTCTAATCATATCAGATAATTCAAATTAAAATGGAAAAAGTCTTCATAAAGGAAAAATAGTGAAAACAGATTAAAATGAGAGAGGAATTACCAAATTTCATATGGTAGTCGAACAAACCATGACATCTTCATTCCTTGATCCAGATTGGTGGTTATGATTTAGTATGAGAATGATGAAGAACAAGAGGGAAAGAGTGAGTGGTAAGTTTGGGAAAAAAAAGAGAGGAAAGAATACGGGAAGGAAAAGGGAGGATAAACTTCCTTCTTCAATTTTCCCTTTTTTTTTTTTTTTTTTTTTTAGTTCAACGTATATCACGTCCCCTTTGATAGACCTAAGGTAATGCTAGTGGGCTAATGTAACAGATTAGTATACGACCGTTACATTTGGTATGTCTAAAATGTCTTTACATCAATAGCGTTCTAATAGACTATCTAAGGTAACGGTTCTAGTACAAGTGTTACATTTGATGTGTTGCAATAGGTCGTTTTTTTAGTAGTGATATTTGGTAAATTTTATTATTCAACTATACCTCTAGCATTGTCCTATCTAATTGGAAAATGCTAGGAGTCTGATCTAAGTGTACCAAAACAAAGGTCTCCTCAAGTTTCTCTAACTTCTCACGTTGCTAGGTCCAACTTCAACCACTATCCCCTATAAAATAGCAGCTATCCGACTGAATCACAGTGAACAGTCCCTATAATCAAGGAAGTGGTTCTTGACTTTGACTTCGTCTTCCTTGGAGATACTCTCCTTGTTGAATAAGTCCACAACCAACTCTTGGCAGCTCAATACGTGGTCTTGGTGGTTGGAGAGAAAATAGGAGGTTGTTGTTGACTTCTTCAATTATCATAGACTTGGTCAAAGAGTCAACTCCTTGCTAATTTGATGGAGATCATGCAGCCTCACTAACACTTCTAACTGAATTTGTTGAGCATATTTAGGAGGATATAGTTCATACTTTGACTTATTCCGCATTTGTAGTTGCCATCGACGTGTGACGATCAATCTGACAGGATACTCGACAGGTCGATGGTCGACCTCGATAGGTCGATGGTCGATATGTCTGACTCCTCGATGGGCTGTTTGGCTCTTCGATGGATTGTCTGGCTCTTTGACGAGCTGTCTGGCTCCTTGATGGACTGTCAGACTGAATATCTGCTTCTATCAGACTGACTGTTTGTCTAATCAGACTGACTGTTTGTCTAATCAGACTGACTGATTAATGTCATTTAGGCATCCAAGATGTGTATCTACTGGATGACTTGACTTGATCGTTAGTCGATGCGACTATGTATTTGTCAATTTGTCCTTGTCGGACTAAAGCCAAAATTTAGGCCCAAACAGAAGACTACGTGAGCAGTAAGTTGACATATTCATCGGTTCCCTTGGATCTTCTGAAAAGACTTGTAAGAGTTGTAACATTTCAAAGATGTTGCAGAAAACCTAGAATCGAGACTACTATATCTGAGCTTACGGATGAGTTGATGACTGATATATTAAGCAGAGTCCCTGCAAATAGTATGCTTGCATGCAGGCTAATCTGCCCATCATGGCATCGTTTAACTTGCACCACACAATTTCTTGCAATGCATTCCAATAGAGCCGCTCCTGTCATCTTCGGAAGAGTTTCGAAAATGTACGGCTCGAGTAAGAAAATCATCTGGTTTTTCATCGATGATTTCAGACGTAAAGCAAGGTTTGAAAAGACGTAAGAAAAGGTTGAGTTGAAAGCCTATGAAGTTATAAGACGATGTTGCAAAGCCCGTGTTGAAGCTTCTTGCAATGGCTTGCTTATTTTCGGAGATGGCAAGGATTTAAATGTTATTTGTAATCCCGTCACACGAGAATAAGTCATATTTTCTGTTGAATCGGGTAGCGTACGTCATTGTTGGATTCTACTTTCATCCGTCACAGGGGGAATATAAGCTACTTTGTTACAAGGGGTCGAATAATAGAAACACGTATTATGTCCATAGTTTTAGTACCTCAATCCGGAGAAGTCTCGGAAATTCTATTGATGGCTATGATTTGCGTTATCATCAAGCCGGAGTTGTTATATGTGGAGCTCTAAATTTTCCTGTTATTAGAAACAAAGTTAATTACGGAATGGCCTTACTTCACGAAAAGATAGTAATGTACGATCTGGAGACGGAATACTTCGTGGTGAAGCCTCAACCAACAGACAGATACAAACGTGATGCGCGTATTCATGTAAAACTCTTGCATATCGAAGAAAGGTTAGCGTGTTGTGATGTGTACGTGAATTTAATCGAAGTATGGATTTTGGAGGACATTGAAAGCTGGAGTTGGGTCAAGAGGTATGTAGTTGATATTGACGTGCAGATTGACAGTGATTTTAGAGATAAAAGTGATGCTAACGACACCGTTGTAGTTGGATATCAGAATGGAAATTTGTTGTTGTTTCGGAATTATGTCGGGCTCTTGTGGTGTAACCTACGGCTGAACACTGTCAAGAAGATAAAGAGAGATTTGCGAACTAACGTGGGTACGTATTATTGTGTGCAATACACGGGCAGCTTAGCGTCCCTTAGAAGTTGCAATATACTCCCTCAAGACTAACCTTGCACTTGTTGTGGACATAAACTTCTTGAGCAAGCTAAGGACATAAACTGGCCCCCTTTTTTTGATATTACTTGTTGGCTCCTTTGGAAGAGGCGTAATTAGGGGTGTTCAGAAAAAACCGAACCGCGGTTAACCGAACCGAATAACCGAAAACCGCACATTTTTTCGGTTCGGTTAACCGCACCGCAAATTTTTTCGGTTCGGTTAACCGAACCGAAAAAAATTCGGTTATTCGGTTCGGTTTCGGTTCGGTGTTTTGGAGTTTCGGTTAACCGAAATCTAACCAATTTTTTATTTTTTGAAAAAAAAAATTAAAAAATGTATGTGGCGGTTCGGTTTCGGTTCGGTTAACCGAAATAACCGACCTATATTCGGTTTTCGGTTCAAGATAAGGGCAAACCGAAAATTCGGTTAACCGATTTTCGGTTAACCGAAAAATTCGGTTCGGTTTCGGTTCGAATTTTATCCGAACCGAATTTTCGGTTAACCGAATTTTCGGTTCGGTTCGGTTCTGTTCGGTTAACCGAAATGAACAGCCCTAGGCGTAATACTTGGATCTTTGAACGTAAAAACATCTCAGGAACAACGATTATTCCACAAGCAAAAATCTTTACCCATATATACTCTCATCCCCCAGCTGTTCTTCAACAGCTTCCTCTTATTCCTATTAAAAATAGATTGAATACCCCCCCCGGCAGACTTGGTTGATGTTCACTGATGCGTCATTTGGTAAGAATCAGAATTCTGCAGGTCTTGTGGCTTGTCTCCTAGACCAGGATGGTAGATGGCATGTAGGAGTCATTGCGCATACCTACGCGACGGGTGCCACCCTAGCAGAAGGACTGGCGGTTCTTATGGGGTTGCAATGGATGAAAGGCCACCAAAGAAATAATTTCACTCTTTTTTGTGATTGTGAACTTGTAGTTCATGGGGTGGCTAATAGAAAGAACCATGTGGATAGACTAGCTAACATTTACTTGAGATGCAGAGAGCTCGAGATAGAACTCCATGCGAATGTAGAGGTTGTCAGCAGGAAGCACAAACAGGTGGCAGATCTTTTGGCGAAGGAAGCAAGAGCGATTCTTCCACATACTACCTTGAGGACTGTTGAAGAATTTAATCATATTGAAGTGGGGATTTCCGACATCCCGGGCCTCTCCCCCTTATTTGATCATGATCATGTGCTTTTGCCTCTTATAGAGGATGTAATAAACACTAGTTAGTTGTGGTTTGTCGTCTTTGTACCCAAAAAAAAAAGACTAACCTTACACTCGCTCTCAGCTCAAATCAAATCTATCTAGCTTAATTATAAGCACACCTTAAATGTATGTAATCTCTGACCTTAAATGCTTATTTATTTATTTTTTTTGTTTCTTCATATACACTTTGATTAGGGGGTCATACTAATTAATAAATTATATTGCTTATCGAATTAAGTCATAACAGTTTGTTTTTCAAACCTTGCCTTAGTGTATCAATATTTTCTAAATGCTGCACAATTTTTTTTTTCTGTTTCCAAACCGCATAATAATTTGACATTACAAACTAAGAAATCGATTCACTAATAGGTAGTTGCGACTTTAAAGGCTAAATTCTCAATCGGCCAACCCTCAGCTCGGATCTTGTTTGTTTAGCTTCTCTTTTTTTTTTTTTTTGAAAATTAGATGTCATTATATAAATAGAAACAATATAAAAGATATCTATAAACCAACAATGAAAACGAAAATAATCCAAGAGGTTTAATTTAACAACAACAAAAACAAGGCCACTAAATTGTACAAGTAGTGTAGATCGAGGATATGATAGTAATGCTACTTTCGTCAGAATATCAGGCTCAGCATAGTTCGATGGCAGCCTTGCCGATACACTCATACACCAGCAGACTCCTCTAAGATTTCAACCACCACAAGGGAGCCATGCATGGAAGTAATACTTCACAAGTTCTCTCTAATTTCTGAATTAAAAAAAATATATATACATATAGTTCTCGTTACTTCGCTTATATTATCGAAATTTTATTAGTCTTAGCTGAAGACCGGCTAGATCCACGGTGCCACAATTGTCAGTAGAGATATGGACAATGTTAGAGGTTTACAGTGTAGACAACCAAAAATGTCTACAATCAGCAATAATCTTTCTACACAAAATTTTATTACTCACACAATTAATTTTACTACCTGGATTTTTCATTACAATTAATTTTACTGCTCTGACCTCTAACAATTTGCTAAAGATATAGACCTCTAACAATTTGCTAAAGATATAGACTATTATCTAGTTACAAGAATTGGACGCCAGTAATAATCGAGTCCATGAGCTAAGCCAGCTGGCCTACTCTAAGATCTACAGAGCCGAGCAGCAGCAGTCAGCAGACCGATTAGTCCTCACTGAATCATGAACAATGGCAGTCGATCGATCATTTAAATCGAAGACGACGTTGTTATATGTAGATTTAGAGAGATCGAATATTAAGCTTCTGTAACGATAGCAAGTTGTATACGCATTGCACACCTGTGACAGAAACAATAGTGTTCTTGAGATCTATATTATGCATTGTTTCTATCTTCACAACAGTATTCAGTCGTAGTTTACACCAAAGCAGTCCAACATAACCCCGAAACAACCACTAGATTTCCGTTCTGAATGAATGCTAACTACAATCGTCTTAGCTTGGCTTCAGGATGAATGTTTCAGTTTCAAATTCGAACATTAGTATATCTTCTAGTTCGACATTTTTCTACAATTGCCATTCCAAAACAGACCTCCCCTTGTACACCTTACCATGTTCATCCTTGAAACGTCTATTAGAAGCTAGCATACGAACTCGCTTAGAACTAATCGAGTAGTATCCCAAAAGCGTCAGAGTATTATTAGCCAAAATCGTCGGTGTATAATCATAAAGAATCCCTTTGTCGTTGAGGTGTATCTCTGTGAACTTTGGGGTGGTACACATGCGATGCCATGACAAACAGACTAATCTGCATGCATGAACCGTCTTTGCCGGAAATCGCCTTAGGATATCTGTCATGATGTCATCAGTAAGGCTTGAGAAATTACGAGTCCTGCTGCATTCAGTAATAGCTGGCGTATTAGCTACACTTAAAGCAGCAGAGGTACCGTATCAAAAAACACTTCATCTCAGTTGAAACACTTCATCAATGATCAGCAACGAATAAGTCACACCCTTCAATGCCTTTGTATATGTTTGTTAAACGATATTGAGATAGATATGGAAAAATATAGAACATCACGTACAATAACAATAATATGTGTCACAAACTAATTAATCAGTAGCTCTCGAATCTCGATCACCATCATCCATGCCATCTGATCGATCATTCAAATCGAGGACGGCCTTATAGTATCAGGGAGTATGTTAAGTTTCCGTAAGGACAGTGAGCTGCTGGTGTATTGCACACCATTGACGGTAGAAATATAGCCTACCATATCAGGCACTTTTTCTATCTTCATAACAGAATTCAGTCGCAAGTTACACCAAAGAAGCCCAACATAACTCCGAGACAACACCAGATTTCTGTCCTGAATGCCAACTACAGTAGTCTTGGCATCACTCTTACCTCGATCTCGACCCTTGTTAATATATAGATCAAGGTGTACGACATACCTTTTGTTCCACCTCCAGCTTTCAATGTCCTCCAAAATAAATACCTCAACATACTTGTCGTATATAAGAATTATAACGTATGATATTTAGAGAATAATATAACATCAATATAATTCGTAATCCTCTTGTTACAATACCTTAGGGTAACACCCTATTTATACTAATAGGTAACCTGATGTTGAGAAAGATAGGAATGAATTGCATCAATTGTATTAACAGAGGACGTTTATATACTAGGTACAAGGTGCTATAATCTAGGTAAATCTATTTAAACTAGGAAAGGAAATAACTAGGATTTATATTACAATTATCTAATAGGGGAAGGGATATACAATAGTGGATAATTTACATAGTATACGTATGAACACAATAGGAGCAGGATCAATTTATTATCAAATTGCAGCCTTGATTGATTCGATAATCTCGGGGAGAATCATGTGTGATTCTTTTCCTCAATATGCACCCGCAAGATGGACGATCTTGAAAGGAGGCCGATCTTGGAGAGTAAGGTAGAGAGGCGGTGCTTCGAAAGTGGCTTTGTGAGGGCATCTGCAAGTTGGTCATCGCCAGAAATATGAGTAACACGTAGAGAGCCGTTGGTGACACGTTCCCGCACAAAGTGAAAATCAAACGCCAGGTGCTTCATGGGCGAATGAAAAACAGGATTGGCGGAGTAGTGAGTAGCACTGAGGTTGTCACAGTAGATGGTGGGGAGTGTGGAAGAGTTGTAACCAAGTTCAGTGAGTAAAGAGCCAAGCCAAGTCAGTTCAGCCGTGGTGGCAGCTACAGCTCGAAATTCTGCTTCGGTGGAGGCGATGGGGTTGCGGCCAAGATAGACAATGTAGCCACTGGTGCTTCGGTAGTTGTCTTTGTCACCTGCCCAATCGGCATCGGTGAAGGCATGTAATTGAAGTGGAGAGTTACGGTACAGTGTGAGGCCGTGGTGGAGGGTACCATTGAGATATCGGAGAAGTCGTTTGGGAGCAGCCCTGTGGTCTTCGGTAGGAGAGTGCATGAATTGAGAGAGTTTGTTGACAGCAAAGGCTACATCTGGGCGTGTGAGTGAGAGGTATTGTAACGCGCCAACAGTAGCGCGGTACTCTGTCGGGGATGCTAGAGGTCGGCCACCAGTAAGTGTAAGAGGGGGGGTGCTGGACATAGGGGTGGTGACGGGCTTGGAACCAAGCATACGAGCGCGACTAAGGAGATCAGTGGTGTATTTGGTTTGGTTGAGGAAGAGACCGGAGGTGGTGGGAACAACTTCTACACCAAGGAAGTAAGACAGGGGACCGAGGTCTTTGAGCGAGAAACGGTGGGACAGAGTGGCAATGAAGGTGTCGAGAAGTGTTGGAGATGGTCCAGTGACGATAATGTCATCTACATAGACCAGTACGTAAATAGCAAGGGAGCCTGTTTGATAGAGAAAAAGAGAGGGGTCAGAGATAGTTGGGTGAAAGCCATAGTTTACAAGAAAAGTTTTGAGCTCGTTGTACCATGCCCGGGGAGCCTGCTTTAAGCCATAGATGGCTTTGTTGAGCTTGCATATGTGAGTGGGAAGGGACGGATTAATGAAACCCGGAGGTTGAGACATGTAAACATCTTTAGAGAGTGTGCCTTGGAGAAAGGCGTTGTTGACATCGAGTTGACGGAGAGGCCATCTGTAATAACCCACTTTTTAATAATAATAATAATAATAATAATAATAATAATAATAATAACAACAACAACAACAAAAAACAAAAAAAAAAAGAAAAAGTTGTCGTGGGATTTGTTAGGGCATTTAATGCCTAGAAGGTTGATAATTGTCCTTTTTGCAGGGGGAAACCAAGTTACCTTTGGTAAATTGGTGTACCCTCGGGAGAAAACTGATTTGTTCTTCGCCTATAAATAGCTCCACATATCGCTCATTGTTCGACGCAAATCAACACACAAGTGTTGTAATGAGTGAAATAAACTGAAGTGCTTCAGACCATAAGCACACCACATATAAAGTAAGTTCCGAGTATTATAAGATTTCATAAAAATAATTTACGAAATAAGTAGTTGTTACATACGTACGAAAAGTGACATCTTCTTAGCGAGGCTCTGTCGAAATAGTCATCGTCACTTAACATAGCCAAGGTATAACTCTTAAACTGTTATGAAATTATTATCGTTAGACAACGCCGTTAATATTTTCGTACACGTTTTCAATAATTGATTAACCTTGCGGCGAATAGTTATTACGGTGCAAGTAACTCGGTGGAATTACCCCAGTTTGTGAACGTCACCGTATTAACAACTAACCCAAGAATAAAATGTGTTGGTGGTAAATAGTAGCTCCATGATTATAAAGTAACCCGGCGGAATTACCCCAGTGGTGAAAATAATCTTAGAGTGAATGATTTCCACTAAAGGACGATAAATAGTAAATTAACAACTTCACTAGATAATCGCCACTTTTAGAATTCGGACGTCATTGGACCCTTGGACAGTTAAATATCAAATAAGTGACAAAACGATTACTTGTCAATATAACCTTAAATAAATAACTTACGCGACTTTATTTACTTAGAACGAGAGAACGCACGGAGTAGTATCGCGGTGGTTTGGAATTCAGGTAAGGGACTCTTTCTGATTTAGCTTATAGTATTATTTTGTATACTTTAATGCTTATTTTTAAAGAGGATCGAGTACTGCAAACTCTCATTATTTTCTGAACTACTTTGGTTTTGTGGGTTAGTTTTATGTTCTGGCTAACTTTGAAACGAGGATATCCGTCTGGCCCTGCCAAGGGAGTAAACTGGCACTGACTGAGAACTTCTGAACTAACCAGAACTACACTACCCACTACCGGAATTATTTATACTTATACGAACTATTATTGTTTTACTACTTTAGCAACTGCTTGATCCAGTTGAATCGGAAACTGTCTCTTACTGGGCTGTCGAGCTCACCCTTTCAACACTAAATTCTTTTCAGGAAATCAGTACTAGCTGGAGGTGGGAATCTGAGTGAGCTACCCAAGTCGTCCTGTAACATAAATAATGGCCTTAGTAATCGTTTGTACTATAGTATTCGTATGTATTATATTGTGTAATATATGTTGTGTACCTTCGACTTTTGCGGAATAAGAATGGCTTAGCCTACTTTTTGTAGGTTGCCGTCTGTTATGTTCCAATGATGGTTTTGGGGCGTGACACCATCCTTGAGAGACAGCAAGAGAGAGAATGAGGCGAAGAGTCGTGGGCTTGATTACTGGACTGAATGTCTCCGATTAATCGAGCCCAGGTCGCTGATGAAAGCCCTTGGCTACAAGCCGGGCTTTGAATCGCTCAATGGTTCCGTCAGGTCGATATTTGGTGCGATATACCCATTTGCACCCAACAATATTTTGAGCGGAGGAGGAAGGTACCAGAGACCATGTACCATTGCGAAGGAGGGCGTCGTATTCGTCCTGCATGGCTTGACGCCAGTGAGGGTGTTTGAGGGCCAGAGCAGTGGTACGCGGTTCGCTTGGATCAAGAAGAGAGACATGATTGGCATATTTTGGATTGGGTTTGCGGATGTTATTGCAGAGGCGGGTTGTAATTGTGCGAGGAGGAGGGGAAGGAGGAGGAGGAGGAGGAGGAGAAGATGATGGGGTTGAGGGACAGCTAGCAGTAGTGGAGGTGGGAGAAGCCGGAGTGGGTGTCGTAGAGTTTATAGAAGAGGTAGATATAGGAGAGGTAGGGGTGTTCGAGGCGGCAGACCCGGTGGGCGATGTGGGCGACGACGGGATGGACGAGGGGGTGTCGGTAGCGGGTGCAGCCGAGAGAGGAGTAGACAACGCGGGAGAGTCCGGAGAGGGGGTCGGAGAGATGATGGTAGGTGTGACAGCGGGGGTAGCAGCTGCTGAAAACAGGGGAATCGTGAGAGGCGACCAATCAGAGATTTCTGGTTTTGAAAAGGTGGGGTCAGATTGGGTCAAAGATGGAAAAGGGAATTCATTTTCCACAAATTTGACATGCCTTGACGTGTAAAGTTTATTGGTGGTGGGATCAAGTGCATAATATGCACTTTGAGTAGGCGAATATCCAACAAAAATACACGGTTTGGAACGGGACTCAAGCTTGTGGGCTGAGTAAGGCCGGAGCCAGGGATAGCACAAGCATCCGAAGCTTCGTAATTTGTCATAATTCGGGGGTGATTCGAAGAGTTTGAGGTAGGGGGACGAGTGATTAAGAGTTGGGGTGGGAAGACGATTAATAAGATAGACGGCTGTGGTGAACGCGAGATTCCAATAGGAGAGTGGCATGCGGGCGTGTGTGAGGAGAGTGAGACCGGTTTCGACAATGTGGCGATGCCGACGTTCAGCATAGCCATTGTGTTCCGGAGTGTGTGGAGGAGAGGTAAGATGGGAAATACCGTCGAGGGTAATAGTGGGAGTGAGTTTTATGTATTCACCCCCATTATCAGAGAAAAGTTGAAGAATTGGTCGTTTAAAGAATTTTTCGACAAGGGCGCGGAAGCGAAGAAATGTAGAGTAAGTGTCGGATTTGTTTTTGAGAGGATAGATCCATGTGTATTTGGTAAAATGATCAACAAATATAATATAGTACTTAAAGGAATCGTATGAATATACGGGGGATGTCTAAACATCTAAAAAAATAAGATCAAGGGGACCTTGAGAGGTGAACGTAGAAGTAGAAAATGGCAGCTTGTGACTTTTATTGAGGTTGCAGCTATTACATGGTGAAATGGTAAACTTTGAAATTTGTTTGAAAAAATTACGATTTAAAAACTTAATGATAGAAGCAGAAGGATGGCCTAAGCGATGATGCCAATTGTGCACAGGTGCCGAAGTAGAAGTGTTGACGGTAGGAGGAGGACGCCATTCATAAATGCCGTTACTCGCTGTCCCTTGGAGTAGTATTGTCCCCGTAGAGCGATCCTTAAAGACAAAATCAGATGAGTGAAATTCAATTAGAGCATTATTATCATCGCAAAATTGTGAAATTGATAAAATGTTACGTGAAATAGAAGGAACGCAGAGAACATTTTTTAAAACCAATTTATGTGAGGAGGTAGAGAGAGAGAGAGTGCCTATATGTGATATAGGAAGGGACGAACCGTCTCCAATAACTAGCTCTTCAGTGCCGTCATAGGGAGTATGGAGGGCCAGATTATTGAGATCATTGGTGACATGATGAGAGGCACCACTGTCAAGCAACCAAGGGGAGGGAGATGGAGCAGATGTCGTCGCAGTGTGAACTTGCGGGGAGCGAACTTGACGAGAGGAAGGACGAGGTGGAAAGGTGATATGAGGAAACATCTGTCGGAATGGCGGGCAAATTTCGAGATAGTGGCCCTTGGTACGACACCATTGACAGGTTCCGAGAAAGGACTTGGGGCTGGAGTTGGTGGTAGGGGCAGGAGTGGGAAGGAGCCCATCCTGGCGGGGCTGGACCCGGGGGGTAGCAGGAGGACGGTGAACAGCAGCATGGGCCACGGTCGGGCCAACATCGGAGGAGGGAGCAGAGCGGGTTTGAAGATAAAATTCATGGTTGATCAGTTTCTCATGTAAATCCTCAAGACGAATGAGAGAGTCACGGGCACGGACTCCATCAATAACTGCACGATAAGGATCGTAGGGAAGACCACGAAGGATGGCTTCAACGATGTCCTCGGCATCAACGGGTTTGCCCAGAGAAGCGAGTTCATCGGTCGTGGTTTTGAAACTCTGAAAGAAATCACCGACCGTCTGATCAGCAGCTTTGGAGATGTGGTGAAGCTTGTACTTGAGTTGATTGATGTGCCCACGGGACGGATTGGCATAGGTGGCGGCCAGAATATCCCATGCCTCCTTGGAGGTGGTGGCTTGAGTCACAAGTGGGACAATAGGGGGAGACAGGGCACCGACTAAAGCGCTGAAGAGAAGCCGATCCTGGCGGTACCACGCGGTATAGTCGGGGTTGGGCGTAGTGGTACCATTAGTGGTGATAGTGGCAGAGGGAGCCGGATGAGTACCGTCGACGAAGCGAAAAAGTTCAAGCCCGCGGAGAAGGGATTCAATCTGAGTTTTTCAGCCAAGATAGGTGGTGGAAGTGAGTTTCAGAGAGTTGGGAAGAGTGATGAGAGAGACATTGGGAAGGGGGTTGAGAGGGACATTGATAATGGGTTGCTGAGGTTGCTCATCGTTGACCATGGTGAGGAAGCAGAGAAAGAGGAAGAGAAAAAAAATTTGAGAGGATCGATATTGCTCTATACCATGTTGAGAAAGATAGGAATGAATTGCATCAATTGTATTAACAAAGGACGTTTATATACCATATTAACAGAGGACGTTTGTATTACAAGGTGCTGTAATCTAGGTAAATCTATTTAAACTAGGAAAGGAAATAACTAGGATTTATATTACAATTATCTAATAGGGGAAGGGATATACAATAGTGGATAATTTACATAGTATACGTATGAACACAATAGGAGCAGGATCAATTTATTATCAAACTAGTTTAAAGCCCGTGCGTTGCACGGTGACATTAACATTATTTTATATTATATAGGCACTTTCCATTACCGAAATCATTATAATTATTGTAGTTAAATAAAGTTTTTTTAAGGTAATAACGAAATAATAAAGTTATCATTTATCTATAACTATTGATTAATTCATTTTTTTAAGTTCTCACATTGTATATTTAATGTTTTAGCTGATTAATTAACTTTTTTTCACAAAATGATTTACTTCCATTACTTATTTTAACCAACCTTTATCGTTTTACATGTTTATGTCTCATGACAAAAGTATAAAGATGTCAATACTAAACAAAACTGAACACAAACTGTGCAAGATATATACATTTATTTCACATCAACAAACCTAAATACAAATTGACAGATGTTATGCTATAGTGGTTAAGATAGAGGTACCGAATACAATAAGTTTCAGTTTCAAATTTGTTCCCTATATTGTATACCAATTTCTAAGCTTATTACACTTGATGTTAGTTAGTAAGATTTTGTATGATTCAACTTATTCTTTTTAACATATTCGTATCAGGAGAGTAAGATGTTGTAACTATAATGAATCTAGTAAAAAAATTGATTCCAAAGGAATTTATATTAGTTCAAATCTAATAAGTTTAGTGCAAGTTTAATAAATTTAAATAAATCAAATAACTTTATATTATAACTTACGAAACCGAAGCAAAAATATATATTATCTAAATTGTATGTTTCTTTTAAGTCATCTTATATTTTGTTATGTTGAATCCATGACTCAAATTAAAGATTATATATTAGTTATTTTAAATCTTATAATTGCAATAATGCTTGCACGTTGTACATTACAAATTCTTAAGATGAAAAGTTATGATTCGTACCAACGACTTTGCTTATGTGGCCATGTTTCAAACTACCTAACAATAAAAGGTAATTCTAAGTTTGTGATAAATGGTTTTATGACTGCTGGATTCATAACTGCATTTTGGGAATGTTTGATAATCAAGAATTTACTTATATTTATTATTCAATTAAAGATCTTATAATATCATTTTCAATATTATGGCTCGATGACCTGCCTAGACCTCCATAAAAATACCTATAATTATTTGTCTCTTCAATAGATAGACTATATTTATAAATAGAATATTATATTTTCTAGGACTATGCATTAAAACTTTCAAAATTCAAGTTTAAAGGTAGCTGACCAAATAATTTTCGTTTGATAGTATGCGTTTTAGAGCAAAGAGATCTATACATTATGTAAAAACATTTGATTGCTCTCATAGAAATAAGTACATCGAATACGGGAATGACCTTGTATGATACAATTCAACTTAATTTTGCAACATATAAATACCAAAGCATATCACCTAAATTAAGCTATTTTTTAATTAATTTAGATCAATTGACATATGAATTGTTCAACATTTAATGCCTCAGCTAAACAAACTAAAACAGTCATACATTATTAAAAGGAGAGAGTATCCTATCTTTTTATGATTAGAAAAAAAAAAGACTTATAAAATAGCGCATATTTAGAGAAACCCAGTGACTTTACTCATAATTATTAAAAGTTGGAAATTCACTTGAGTAAGTTGAATTGCTACCCACCTAAAAATATAAAACAAAAAATTACAAAGCTATAGTAATATTATCAATGAAGACACCTCACTAAATGAGTATAACATTAAGTGTGCAAATCTGGTAGTTTTTTGCGAAATCAATAGTCAATGCCCTATCTCGCAAAATGCAATCGTCTTATATTATTGAAAGGAGAGGGTATCCTATCTTTTTATGATTACTGTAAATTTGGAATATATAAAATTTGGAATATAATGTAATCTTTCCATTACTCATGATAAAATTCTTTGTATTATCTTACCATTTCACGACTACAATATACTTGCTCAGAAATATTATCTTCCATAACTTATAAATGGAGTTTTTTATAAACCAATCGAATTTTTCTTCACCTGAAAATGAAATAAAACTTTACTCGTAGTTATTACTATTGGAGAGTTCACATGAATAAGTTGAATGGTCTTTTGTATTATCTTACCATTTCGTGATTAATTGCCATATATAATTCTTTCGATCTTTTTATAATTTTCTATTTTGTTTGTTGCTTTTGACTATCCATATTGGGGCCACTTCTACACTAAATGAACTTAAACAGACTTTTTATTCACTTAAAACTGTATTAACATTTCATTCATTGTAGACGCATTTAAAAAACAAATATTTGGTTCTTATATTCTACCAAAATGTAGAAAATGTCGTATGATTTTCTTTTATATTAAAATGTAGGTTTGACTTATTATCATACCATAACTTAAAAAGGAAACTTTTATATATACTGATGGATTTTTTCAAAATTACCATAAACCTACATATGGTCTACTACATTTCCATAAGTAAATTATATGAATTTTATACATGATTACCATAAACTCACATATGATATAACAACAATTTCATAACATAAATTAATTCCTTATTTACCAGAAGCTCTAAGGAAATTCGAAAGGCTCTAGACCTCTTCAATGCCCCCGAAAAAAGCTTCGTTTAATATTATAAAAATATTAAAAAATATTATATGTTATATACGCACTATCCATTACCGAAATCATTATGATATAGTTAAAAAAGTTTAATTTAAGCTTATAACTAACCCTATGTTAATAGATAGAATATATTTGTAATTCGAGTATTATATATTTTAATTTAGGACTGTGCATAAATTTTTTTTAAAGCTCTAGGAGAATCCCATTTGCGTTGTGGGGTTTTCCCTAGGGGTGTTCAGAAAAAACCGAACCGCGGTTAACCGAACCGAATAACCGAAAACCGCACATTTTTTCGGTTCGGTTAACCGCACCGCAAATTTTTTCGATTCAGTTAACCGAACCGAAAAAAATTCGGTTATTCGGTTCGGTTTCGGTTCGGTTTTTGGAGTTTCGGTTAACCGAAATCTAACCAATTTTTTATTTTTTGAAAAAAAAAATTAAAAAACGTATGTGGCGGTTCGGTTTCGGTTCGGTTAACCGAAATAACCGACCTATATTCGGTTTTCGGTTCGGTTTCGGTTCAAGATAAGGGCAAACCGAAAATTCGGTTCGGTTTCGATTCGAATTTTATCCGAACCGAATTTTCGGTTCGGTTCGGTTCGGTTAACCGAAATGAACAGCTCTAGTTTTCCCCATTTCCAGATGCATTCAATACAAAAAAAAAAAAAAAAAATGAATTTCTAAAAAGATTACATTAAGGTGGCTGACCTAATAATTTTGGTTGATAGCAATAGTTTTAGTGCAAAGATACCTACTCATCCAAATTAATTTCTTCCATTAAGGCATAACTCACCTAATTAAATTCAGTTATTTTTCTAATTAATTTAGAACACTTGACATCTGAAGTATGCAAATCAGATCAAACAACTTCCGATTTAATCATATAGCTTCATGCCAGATCATGCAGAATCGAAATAACCAAGAGATAATAAATTTTCATGCAAATAACCTTAAACTAAGGTTCTCTAATTAATTACAATTATTTTTTTAATCAATTTAGATCAATTAACATCTGAAATGTTCATTTCACATCAAATAATTTCTCATTCAATCAAATATTTTTATCAAATCATACAGGCTCTAAATGACTAAGAAATAATCAATTTTCATGCAAATAACCACAAGCTAAGGTAGGCTGATGTTCATATCAGAAAGATGCTTGAATCCTTTGATCACTGGTCTTTGGCGCATATTTTTCGTGAGGCAAATCGAGCTGCCGATTGGTTGGCTTCTTTGGGGCACCGCATCCTTAATCATCGGGATGGTGCCCCATCCACTTGGTTTAGTGTTCTGTATTTTGGTGATTGTATTTCTGTTGATAAGTTAGGTGATACCCTGGAGAGAAGGATTACCTAACTTTTTTTTCTTCTTTGTAACGCTTACATTAAAAAAAAAAAAAAAAAAAAAAAAAAAAAAAAAAAAAGGTAGGCCGATGTTCTCTCGATTTTACCATTTTTACAACAAAATATTTTTAACAGTAATATATCAAAATGCGTTGATGTAAAATGCAATAAAAAAATGCAAATGATGACAATTATTGAAAATTTTCAAAAATAATAATATGAAAAAAAAGGGACAATGATGATGACGCTATATTTTATATATACAACATTTGCTCTTCAAAAATATGTTTCAATATCATTTCATTTTTGGAGGTGAGTCATTAAAATGAAAAAAAAAATATTAAAATAGAAAGCCAAAAACTACAAAACTATAACATTATGAAAGTAGATACCAACCAAATGAGTATAACTTTAAGTACATAAGTCATTTTTTTTTTTTTTTTTGGCGAAATCAATCGCCAATACCTTATCTCGCAAAATGAAATCGTCGTACATTTTGAAAAGGACTCAAAGGAGGGAATATCTGTTTTTATAGCTATGATAAGTCCTTATATTGCATAATTATATAGGACTTTACGGTGCAATAATTGCTATATTTGACCCATTTACACTCGATTATCAAATATTTCACGTCCTTGGAATAGTTGGTTTTTGAGCTTTTCAGGACATAAAAAAGAAATTTTGGAGTATTGAAGATGCGTGATTGAAGTCTTTTACGCAGTGTCAACTTTGGAGCTCAATATATGCCAAACCACTTTAAATTTTGAAGTGAAACCAATTGGAGGTGAAAGATTATGGTCTTAGCTTTTTAAAAAGTGGTCAGACGCCTTAATCCGATAACTAACGAAGAAATTAGAGGCGTTTGAAGTTGGACTGTCGAAGTAGTTTTACACGACTCGTGCCAGAATTGCACGACTCGTGCATAAACACGAATTGGCCGCTGATCCGGGCACGACTCGTGCGCTGTGTTGCATGACTCATGTAAATGCACGAGTTGATTTTTTCCGGATTTTCCTTTATTCTAATTTTGGGGGTTTATTTCCTATTTTCTTTTAGGAAATTATAAAATAACCTCCTAATTATTTATACCTAGTTGAACCCTTGTACTACCTATTTTAACTTTCATTATTTTCTGCATCCAACATTATTTCAAGATTCAAGCATTTTTGTACCAGATTCGGAGATTTATTTTCTTTATTATCCAGAGTATTATTCAGACCATCACAATATTGCAATTCTTTCTCTACTACACTTCTTTAATTATGTTTTTCAATTCAATTATTATTGTTGTTGTTAATTTGGATATGTATGAGTAGTCTTTTTTTAGTGTTTGGTCGGACCCTAACATGCTAGTACTATGATTTAATCCGTAAATTTGCAAGTCTTTAGATTCATATAATTAGGGCTTATTATGGCTAGGTGTAATTACCAACTTGAGTTTGATTATTGTTGTCTAATTTATATACTTGTTGTTGCGATTAGAATTATATAAAGGAATTTTTGTATTCACCAAAAACTATAATATGGTGACTTATAGTTATTAGTATTAGTATCTCAACTTTGAAGGTCATCATTTGTTGCTTATATGTACCAAAATGTAAAAAATGTTATATTAGACTTTTGACTTATGGAATATTATTTTACCATAACATATACAAATAATTTCATGATTATGAAAATGTCATATCTTCATGGTTACCATATGCTTATTTTCATGATTACCATAAGCTTATGTATGGTATACTACATTTTCATAACTAATATATGAATTTTGTACATGATTACCATAAACTCACATATGATATAACAACAATTCCATAACATAAATTAATTCTTTATTCACCATATTCCATAACATAAATTAATTCCTTATTTACCAGAAGCTCTAAGAAAATTCGAAAGGCTCTAGACCTCTTCAATGCCCCCGAAAAAAGCTTCGTTTATAAATATACTAGTTAAAAGCCCGTGCGTTGCACGGTGACATTATCAATATTTATATTGTATAGGCATTTTCCATTACCGAAATCATTATAATTATTGCAGTTAAATAAAGTTTTTTTAAGGTAATAACAAAATAAAGTTATCATTTATGTAGAACTATTGATTAATTCATTTTTTACAGTTCTCACACTGTATACTTACGTGACATTAATGTTCTACCTAATTAATTAACTATTTTAATATAACCATTTACTTTCATTACCTACTTTAACCAACCTTTATCGTTTTATGTGTTTATGCCTCATGACAAAAGTATAAAGATGTCAAAACTAAACAAAACTAAACACAAATTATGCAAGATATATACATTTATTTCACAACAACAAACCTAAATAACAAATTGACAAATGTTGTGCTACAGTGATTAAGATAAAGGTACCGAATACAATAAGTTTCAGTTTCGAATTTGTTCCCTATATTGTGTACCGGTTTCTAAGCTTATTACACTTGATGTTAGTAAGATTTTGTATGATTCAACTTATTCTTTTTAACATATTCGTATCACGAGAGTAAGATGTTGTAACTATAATGAATCTAGTAATAAAATTAATTCCAAATGAATTTATTTTAGTTCACATCTAATGATTTTAGTGCAAGTTTAATAAATTTAAATAAATCCAAATAACTTTATAATAAAACTTACGAAACAGAACCAAAAAATTATATCATCTTAATTGTATGTTTCTTTTAAGTCATCTTAAATTTTGTTTTGTAGAATCAATGACTCAAATTAAAGATTATACATTACTTATTTTAAATTTTATAATTGCAATAATGCTTGCACGTTGTACATTACAAATTCTCAAGATGAAAAACTGTGTTCGTACCAATGACTTTGCTTATGTGGCCATGTTTCAAACTACCTATCAATATTATCATTTTCAATATTATGGCTCGATGACCTGTCTCAACCTCCGTATAATACCTTTAGTTGTTAGCCTCTTCAATAGATAGACTATATTTATAAATCGAATATTTTATTTTCTAGGACTATGTATTAAAATTTTCAAAACTCAAGATTATTGCATTAAGGTAGCTGACCAAATGTTTGATAGTAATTGTTTTGGAGCAAAGAGATTGCACATTATGTAAAAACATTTTATTGCTCTCATAGAAATAAGTACATCGAATACGGGAGTGACCTTGTATGATACAATTCAACTTAATTTTGCAACATATAAATACCAAAGCATATCACCTAAATTAAGCTATTTTTTTATTAATTTAGATCAGTTGACATATGAAATGTTCAACAGTCAATGCCTCATCTAAACAAACTAAAACAATCATACATTTCTAAAAGGATGGAGTATCCTATCTTTTTATGATTAGAATAAAAAAAAGACTTATAGAGTAGCGCATATTTAGAGAAACCTAGTGACTTATACTCGTAGTTATTAGTATTTGGAAATTCACTTTAGTAAGTTGAATTGCTACCCACCTAAAAATTTAAAGCAAAAAATTGCAAAGCTATAATATATTATCAAAGCAGATACCCCACTAAATGAGTATAACTTTAAGTGTGCAAATCTGATAATTTTTTGCGAAATCAATAGTCAATGCCCTACCTCAAAAAATAAAATCGTCTTACATTTCTGAAAGGAGGGGGGTATTATAAATGGATTTTACACTAAATGGACTTATAAATGGATTTTTTATTCACAAAAAACTGTATTAAAATTTCATTATCGGTAGACGCATTTAAAAAAAAAAAAACAGTTGGTTCTTATATTTTACCAAAATGTAGAAAATGTCGTATAGTTTTTTCTTATATTAAAATGTACGTTTGACTTATTATCTTATCATAACTTAAAAATGAAACTTTTATATTGATGGATTTTTTTTTTCAAAATTACCATAAACCTACATATGGTATACTACATTTCCATAAGTAAAATATAAGAATTTTATACATGATTACCTTAAATTCACATATGGTATAACAACAATTCCATTACATAAATTAATTCCTTATTCACCAGAAGCTCTAAGAAAATTCGAAAGGCTCTGGACCTCTTCAATGCCCACGATTACATTAAAAATATTATATATTATATACGCACCATCAATTATCGAAATCCATTATAATATAGCTAAACAAAGTTTAATTTAAAGTCAAAATTATATTGTAGATTTCATATTGTCATTGTCAATATGATGACTATAGTTGTATCACTATGTCAATAGATAGAATATATCTATAATTCGAATATTATATATTTTAGAACTACACATAAACTTTTTCAAACTGTAGGAGAACTCCATTTGCGCTGTGGGGATTTTTCCTATTTCCTGACGCATTCAATAATACAAAAAAAAAGATAGTTGAATTTTTAAGAAGATTACATTAAGGTAGATGACGTAATAATTTTGGCCGATAGTAATAGTTTTAGTGCAAAGTGATTTACTCATACAGATTAATTCCTTCTATTAAGGCATAACTCACATAATTAAATTAAGTTATTTTCTAATTAAATTAGATCATTTGACATCTGATATGTACAAATCAGATCAAATAACTTTCAATTTAATCATATAGTTTCATACCAGATCATAGAGAATCTAAATAAGCAAGACATGAGCAATTTTCATGCAAATAAACTCAAGCTAAGGCTCCTTAATTATTAACAATTTTTTTAATTAATTTAGATTAATTGACATTTGAAATGTTCATACCAGATCAAATCACTTCTTATATTTAATCAAATATCTTTATCAGATCATACAGAACGTAAATATCCAAGATATAAACAATATTCCATGCAAATAACCTCCAGCTAAGGCCGATTGATGTTCTCTTGATTTAATCATTTTTACCAAAAAAATGTTTTTAACTGTAGTCTATCAAGAATTCAAGATGCAACGATGTAAAATGTAATAAATGCAAATGATGACGATTATAGAAAATTATCAAAAGTAACAATATGCCAAAAAGAAAAAAAAACTATGACAATGATGATGCCAATATATTTTATATATATTACATTCTTTATTTAAAAAAATATTTTAATATCATTTTTCTAGGTGAGATATCAAAATGAAAATATATTTTAAAATATAAAGCCAAAAATTGCAAAACTATAATATTATCGAAGTAGATACCAACCATATAAGTATAATTTTAAGTATATAAATATGATAGTTTTTTTTTTTTTTTTTTTTTTTTTTTGCAAAATCAACGGCCAATGCCTTATCTATGAAAATAAAATCGTCATACATTTAGAAAATGAGGGAATATTTGTTTTCATGGTTACAATAAACTCAAATTTGGAAATTAATAAGAAAATTCGAAAGCCTGTGCATTGCACGGTGACATTAAAACTTAGACAAAAAAAAAAAACCCAGTGACTTATAGAATATCACATATTTAGAGAAACCCAATGACTTATACTCGTAGTTATTAGTATTTGGAAATTCACTTGAGTAAGTAGAATTGCTACCCACCTAAAAATATAAAGCAAAAAATTACAAAGCTATAATTATATTATCAAAGCAGATAACTCACTAAATGAGTATAACATTAAGTGTACAAATCTGATAGTTTTTTGCGAAATCAATTGTCAATGTCATATCTCGTAAAATGAAATCGTCTTACATTTTTGAAAGGAGGGGGTATCTTATCTTTTTATAATTACAATAAATTTAAATTTCGAATATAATGTAATCTTCCCATTACCCATGATAAAATTATTTGTATTATCTTACCATTTCATGAGTACAATATACTTGCTTAGGAATATTATCTTCCATAATTTATAAATGAATTTTTTATAAACCAATCGAATTTTTCTTCATGTGAAAATGAAATACAATTTTAATGTCACTAAGCGTATTAAAAGCTTATGGTTATATGCAGAAAAGGTCATATTCATTAAAAAACATACACACTACATTTATTCGTAGTTTGTGGTCAATCTTTTTTATATATATACTAAAACATAGATTACAAAAAATAAAATAAATAATAGACTTATAGAATAACACATATATTAAAGCGAGTAAACAATTATCCTTTACTCATAGTTATTACTATTGAGGAATTCACATTAATAAGTTGAAAATCCTTTTGTATTATCTTACCATTTCGTGATTAATTGTCATACACTCCATTCGATCTTTTTATAATTTTCTGTTTTGTTTGTTGCTTTTGACTATCCATGTTGGGGGCCACTTCTATACTAAATGAACTTATAAACGGACTTTTAATTCACCAAAAACTGTATTAAAATTTCATGAACTCTAGACGCATTTAAAAAAAAAAACATTTGGTTCTTATATTTTACCAAAATGTAGAAAATATCGTATAGTTTTCTCTTATATTAAAATGTAGGTTTGACTTATTATCTTACCATAACTTAAAAAGGAAACTTTTATATTGATGATTGTTTTCAAAATTACCATAAACTTACATATGTTATACTACATTTCCATAAGTAAAATATATGAATTTTATACATGATTACCATAAACTCACATATGGTATAACAACAATTACATAACATAAATTAATTCCTTATTCACCGGAAGCTCTAAGAAAATTCGAAAGGCTCTAGACCTCTTCAATGCCCACGAAAAAAGCTTCGTTTATAATCTATAATTTTTTGTCTCTTTAATAAATATACTTTATTTTCCCTCCATAATCATTTTTTTTTTTTTTTGCGAAAACAATAGCCAATACTTTATCTCGCAATATGACATCGTCATATATTTTGGAAAGAACTCAAAATGTAGTTAGCATTTTATGGTAATCATATAAAGAATTCATTTATTATTTATTAATATGTAGTTACCATATGTAAGTTTATGATAATTTAGAAAGATGAATCAATACAAAAGTTTTCTTTTATGAGTTATAGTAAGATAATATTTCATACGTCAAACTTAGATTTTTTTAAAACGTGAGGAAAAAAAACTGACAAAAGATTTTAATACTTACATTTCTTTGTTTAGTTATACCATAATGATTTCGGTAATGAATAGTGCGTATATAATATATAATATTTTTAATGTAACCGTGCAACGCACGGGCTTTAAACGGAATAAGGAATTAATTTATGTTATGGAATTGTTGTTATACCATATGTGAATTTAAGGTAATCATGTATAAAATTCTTATATTTTACTTATGGAAATGTAGTATACCATATGTACGTTTATGGTAATTTTGAAAAAAAAATTCATCAATATAAAAGTTTCATTTTTAAGTTATGATAAGATAATAAGTCACGGTGACATTAACAATATTTTATATTATGTAGCTACTTTTCATTACCGAAATCATTATAATTATCGTAGTTAATAAGGTAATAACGAAATAAAGTTACCATTTATCTATATTGATTAATTCATTTTTGTAAGTTCTCACACTGTATACTTACATGACATTAATAATCTATCTAATTAATTAAATTTTTTCATAAAATCATTTACTTTCATTACCTACTTTAACCAACCTTTAATTTATCATTTTACGTGTATATGTCTCATGACAAAATATAAAGATATCAATACTAAACAAAACTGAACACAAAGTATGCAAGATATATACATTTATTTCACATCAACAAACTTAAATAACAAATTGCACATGTTGTGCTATAGTGATTAAGATAGAGGTACCGAATACAATAAGTTTCAGTTTTGAATTTGTTCCCTATATTCTATACCGATTTCTAACCTTAGTACACTTGATGTTAGTAAGATTTTATATGATTCAACTTATTCTTTTTAACATATTCGTATCACGAGAGTAAGATGTTGTAACTATAATGAATCTAGTAAAAAAATTGATTCAAAATAAATATATATTAGTTCAAATCTAATAAGTTTAGTGCAAGTTTAATAAATTTAAATAAATCCAGATAACTTTATATCATAACTTACGAAACCAAAGCAAAAAATATATTACCTTAATTGTATGTTTCTTTTAAGATCTTATATTTTGTTTTGTTGAATCAATGACTCAAATTGAAGATTATACATTAGTTATTTTAAATTTTATAATTGCAATAATGCTTGCACGTTGTACATTACAAATGTTCAAGATGAAAAACTGTGATTCGTACCAATGACTTTGCTTATGTGGCCATGTTTCAAACTACCTAACAACAAAAGGTAATTCTAGGTTTGTGATAAATGGTTTATAACTGCTGGAATATATGTAAATGCACTTTGCAAAGGTTTGATAATCAAGAATTTACTTATAGTTATTATTTAATTAAAGATCTTATATTATCATTTTCAATATTATGGTTCGATGACCTGTCTAGACCTCCATAAAATACCAAAGCATATCACCTAAATTAAGCTATTTTTTAAATTGATTTAGATCAAATGACATATGAACTGTTCAACAGTAGTCAATGTCTCAACAGTAGTCAATGCCTCGGCTAAACAAACTAAAACAATCATGCATTTCTAAAAGGAGGGAGTATCCTATCTTTTTATGATTAGAAAAAAAAGAGGCCTATAGAATAGCGTATATTTAGAGAAACCCAGTGAATTATACTCGTAGTTGTTAGTATTTGGAAATTCACTTGATTAAGTTGAATTACTTTTTTTGTGAAATCAACAATCAATGCCCTAATTCGCAAAATGAAATCGTCTTACATTTCTGAAAGGAGGGGAAATCCTATCTTTTTATGATTACAATAAATTTAAATTTGGAATATAAAGTAAGCTTTCCATTACCCGTAATAAAATTCTTTGTATCATCTTAACATTTCATGACTACAATATAATTGCTTAGAAATATTATCTTCCATAACTTATAAATGAATATTTTATAAACCAATCGAATTTTTCTTCATCTGGAAATAAAATACAATTTCAATGTCTCTAGACGTATTAAAAGCTTAAGGTTATATACAGAAAAGATCAGATTCATTAATTAAAATATAAACACTACATTTATTCGTAATATGTGGTCAATTTTTTATATATATACTAAAACATAGATTACAAAAAAAAAAGAATAGACTTATAGAACATCACATATATTAAAGCGAGTATACAATTATCCTTTACTCGTAGTCATTACGATTGGGGAGTTCACATAAATAAGTTGAAAATTCTTTTGTATTATCTTACCATTTCGTGATTAATTGCCATATACTCCTTTCGATCTTTTATTTTATAAATTTCTGTTTTGTTTGTTGCTTTTAACTATCCATGTTGGGGGCAACTTCTACACTAAATGAACTTATAAACGAACTTTTTATTCACCAAAAACTGTATTAAAATTGCATTAACTGTAGACGCATTTAAAAAAAAACATTTGGTTCTTTATTTTTCCAAAATGTAGAAAATGTCGAATAGTTTTCTCTTATATTAAAATGTAGGTTTGACTTATTATCTTACCATAACTTAGAGATGAAACTTTTAAATTAATGGATGTTTTCAAAATTACCATAAACCTACATATGGTATACTACATTTCCATAAGTAAAATATAGGAATTTTATACATGATTACCATAAACTCACATATGGTATAACAACAATTCCATAACATAAATTAATTCCTTATTCACCAGAAGCTCTAAGAAAATTCGAAAGGCTCTAGACCTCTTCAATGCCCACGAAAAAAGCTTCGTTTATAAATATATTAAGATTAAGATTAAGATTGCAGCCTTGATTGATTCGATAATCTCGGGGAGAATCATGTGTGATTCTTTTCCTCAATACCTGACACGTAAGTAATTCTAACGCACAACATATACCTAAACACATATTCCTAATCCATATCGTACTCCCAAACACACTATTATTCCTAAACCGGAATACTCCATAATATATCCTACTATCGTACACATCACAGCACCATAACTTCCCTTGAAACTCCAAAAGCTTTTTATAAATTACCAACTTGTACTCCTGATCTAAAGGATGGAAGAAAAACCCACAAATGACGTCGTCTGTTACAAGGCTAAACCTGACTTCTTCTCGTGTGACAGGATTGCAAATCGCGTATTCATTACCTGCTTTGCTCCCTGATTTTACTAGGAGCAAACCATCACAGGAAAAAAGGACACTCGGAGTCTTACCTAGCTTGTGCTTTAAGCTCGTTATTTTCAAGTCCTTGAATAATAAAGGATTTTTATCGAAATCGTCATTGATAGAATATATTCGAATCTTGCCTCGAACGTTAAACACGATCACAGGAGTAGTAAATCTGCCCTGGTGCATCTTCGCGAAGTGTGGCGTTCTAGATAAGCCACGCCACGACGAGCAGACCACCCTGCATGATAGAACACTATCAGCCGGAAGTCTGCTTAAGATATTGACTATCAAATCATCAGTAAGATCTGAAATACGACTAATCTTGCGACCAATTTGCCGATCACAATCTTTATAACATAGCTTCTGTATTAACTTTGTGAAATTCCGCAACATTCTGAGTTTATTTGTTGGTAATCTACCGCTCTCGAATAGCGTAGGATCCTAATCTTTTGTGGCTGCCTTTAATTTTTTTTTTTTTTTTTTTTGGTTACAGGCTTTAAATATACAAGTTTTAAGCTCGTGCGTTGCACGGTTCAAATATTATATCATTCTTAATAATTTTTTTGTTTATAACAAATTATGCTATCATTTCAATAAAAATAATTCATAACAATTGTTGTGATGCTGCTTACATGTATTTTAAAATATTGATCAATTAAAAAAAAATACAAAGTTGTCTAGATTGTTCATGTTTAAATTATACAAACAACATTTTTTATCTATACTTGAAAAACACCTTTTTTTAATAGATATAGTATATAAAGTCGATTGTAATCATTATGCATTGCTTATCGGAAAATGTATAAATGGATCTCAAATTGAAATTCATTTCAAATCAAATAAAATGATATATGTTTCAAAAGTTTCTGATACACTAACCAATTGTATGATCAATCATACCGTATTTCTATAATATAGTGTAAATGATTAATAATTAACTGTGTAATCTATCATCTCATGTTTTGCTCCTTCACCATACACTAAACTCTTTGAGTAATTCTTAAATGATAGACTCTTCATTTTGCTCTTTCACCGTACACTAAACTCTTTGATTAGTTCTTAAATGATTGACTCTTCTTTTGCGCTCTTTCACCATACACTAAACTCTTTGAGTATTTCTCAAATGATGGACTCTCTCTATGCTCTTCAAAAATCCCTCTTTTATACAAAAAAAGAACAGATGTTTAAATTCCATTTTAATCTTTCATGAGTGCGTTGCACGGTACACATATTATATTGTGTATGATAATTCTTATTATACAAAAGTTCCACGTTGAACATGTTTCCTCGATAGTCAGATGTAGTGTTTATATTTTGTTTGTTGAGTTTAGTTTAGGAATAGTCATTTTTGCAATTTTCGCTACATGACTGCTGATTAATGCATTTCTATCAAACATATGTATAATGAAACTCATTTTAGATTAAATTTCAAAACAGGTTTAATGAGTTATATGTATTAATTTTTTTTATATATAAAATGAAAGTTACGACTAATTATGTCACGTCACATTTAAATATCTTTCAAATTGCAATTTTATGAAAGTATGGAGTCTGGCTAATAAATGTTGGGAGAATCTTTCATTCTTTGGACACTCTCACCATTTCTCTTATTTTAGACTCTCTTTAAGCTTTTTTATTTTTTTCAAAAAACAAATCTCTACTAAATGTATACGGAGTAACTTAATTGTTTTGCATATCGTAAAAATGTGTAAAAGGATCTCAAATTGAGATACATTTCGAAACAAATCTAATGATATATGTTTTGAAATTTTCCGATACACATAAGTAATGTTATAAGTGATTATGTCGCAATACATTTATTAAAGAGTCTCACGAAAATAAGGATTCTCTATGTGGATTTCCATTTGAGTTGTTAATAATGAAATGGGGGGTGTTTCTCATTTTTTAAACTCTCTCAGTATTTATCTTTTGTTGGAGTCTCTCTCGGCTCTTCAAAAATCCCTCTTTTATATATATATATTAGATTGTGCTTCAATTCTAACCTAATTCTAAGCGCAATAGGATTAGGGAAGGAGTAGGAGTGCCGAGTGCAACTTTCCTGCTATGTATAGAACATACACACACTAACAAAGACAAATAAAGCCGGGGAATGTTCACACTTAGCTTGACCTTATACGACCCAAACCAGTTACTAGGATTTCCGATATTGATCCAATCTATCTATCTAGTTCTACTAAAACAGAAGCCACTAGGACACGTGGCATCCAATGACTACACATTTTCCCGCTAAATTTTTTGTTCCTAATAACATGGTTTTTAATAATTTTGTTCCTATTAATTTGCTGCAAATTCTAACAACTCTAAGTTAATAATGAAAAAGCAGCTAATAGATAGGGCCTTCTATTAAAAAAAAAAAAAAAAAAAAAAAACACTTTAATATGTTCCTAATAATTTTCTACGCTAAATTTATGAGAACATTTCAACCAAATATATATACGGAGTATATCCCAAAATTTTGCTCTTCTTTATCTACTTTACAATCAAAATTTGTCCTCTTACTCACTGATGTAGTGATTAACCATTTCAATGGCTAAAGACTCGCTCAAATAGAGGTAACTAAAGGTCACTATTCTTTTCTTTTTGTGTTCTTATTTATTTGTGTAATCTTCTAATGCAAATTTCATCTCCATTTCTAAGTCATGGGATTGTAAAGTCACTGAAATTTTGAGTTGGTAAATAAATTTGCCATAATACAAATGTTCCCTTACTAATATCCATACTTAGAGATACATTCACGCACACACACTTTGATGAGATTGCATTTTATCAAGTGCAAATTAAAGTCGTACGTATACATGATAGCTAAGCTATTCAGTTTTTTTTTTTTTTTTAAAGAAGTCCTTGATATCTTGAGTTGGGAAATAGATTTGGGTATATAACTACGTTTCGAACGCCAACAATATAAATCCGTTTTACCAAAACAAAGTTAAGCTAGACGTGTTGCCGCACGTTACGATATTAAAACTTTTGGCTACACATTTCCGTGCATAGCACGGGTATTATACTAGTTCGAAATAATCAGATCCAGAATGACAAAATTCGTGTTGACTCGGTCAGAAACTAACCCGCTCTGTTTGGCAACATTTTTCTAAATCTATTTCTATTTTTCATATTCAGTTTCTTTAAAAACTGTTTTTTTTTTTTTTTTTTTTAAATATAGTGAGTGTTTGGTTCAAGATATTGCAAAAGCACTTCATTTGTTATTGTAATTTATTTTTTTATTTTTGTCTAATTAAAAATATCTCACTAATGGATTATTTTTAGAGAGATAGAAAGAGAAACACTGGGTCAATATATAAGTAAGAGCTTTTATTAAATATTTATGATTTCTTAAAAACGCTATATATGTTTGGTCACATTGTGGACGAAACGAATATTTAAGGGTATAAGCTGAAATTGTGAAATAAGAATGGGTAGTGGCGGACCCAGAGGGTGCACAGGGGGACACGTGCACCCCCATTAATAATCTCGGTAAACAGTGCTATAAGTTTAAGAAATCCCCTAGTATTCATATGTGATAGGGTTGGAGTAGTGGTAAGGTGGGTACAGAAATGACTCGGGTTCAAATCCCGCCGCCATCAATTTAATGGTTTTCTTCCTCTTTTTTTTTTTTAATGAGATAATATGAGGTCGTGTTGGGATTCGAACTGTAGACTCACCGTACACTCTTGGTACGCAAATCATCTAATAAACTAATTGAGCTAGATATCATTTATGCAGAACATAATGAATTCATCTTCTAATTTAATTGTGGCTCAAGCTTTTAGTAGTTATTTGTAATTTTTTCTTCTTTATTTAGACGTTTAATTTGACATTGTGTCTTTTGATTTTGTAATTCGTCAATAAGATGTTGATGAATGTTTAAAAGTGTTTTTGTCAATTCGTAGCTTAAATTTTGCGAATACCCCATTTTCTCTAAGAAAGAAAAAGTCGTCGTTATTTTTTACTTCCACGATTTTAAAACTCCAAATACACGCGTTGGCTACAGATTTTGTGCACCCCACTCCCCAAATCCTGGGTTCGCCACTGAGAATGGGTATAGCCTATAAAAGTCGAAATACAAGGATACGTGCTTCAATTTCCCTTTTTAATTTTTTCCATAAAAAGTAAAAATTCCATCATCACCACTCAAATTGGCAGAGTATAATATGGAAATATTTTTCGAGGAGACAAATAGTGAGGACGGACCACCTTCAAATATGCATGTCATGATGTTAACAAATTATAAAAGCGTAAAATAACAGAATTGTATATCACTACAAGAAATTAGCTAAATAGGGACGGAAATTTGTGAAGGAAATCCGTCTCAAATCGCTATTAGAGACGGATTAGAGACGGAATTTGGGTCGTCTCTAAAAGGCTCGTCTCAGAATAATTAGAGACGTATTATAAAATCCGTCTCAAATTTGAGGCGGAAAAGTGATCCGTCTCAAATTTGAGATGGAATATTGATCCATCTCTAATCAAATTTGAGACGCAACTTTGTAATCCGTCTCAAATGTTTTAGAGACAGGGTTTCATATTCATCTCAAATTAGAGACGAACGATACACTCTTTCCGTCTCTAATCAGATATGGAATTAGAATACCCTTCGTCTCTAATTTGACATGGAATTTTAATCAATCGTCTCAAATTAGAGTCGGTTACTAAGAGCTTCGATATCCGAATTGAACCGGTAATTTGCGAAATTTGAGATGAATCGTAGCATAAAATCATTGGCATTCATATCATAAGAGCAATATCGGTTTGTTACAATATCTTTGTTGCCAACCCAAAATATTTATAATGCTCTAGCACAAACACATGCTCCAGAGCCTTTTTGCTACCATTTACATTTTACAAATAAGCTAGCAGTGCACTATACAAAAGAGGCAGCACCATTTACTCTAGGTGCTGGCATAACCATAGCACACAAGAGCTAGAAACCTAGTCTTATGATCACCTACGTTAGGCCTGGGCAACGGGGCGGGGGCCCTTTAAAAGCCCGTGACCCGCTCCGTGCTTAAAGGGTCAAAGCCCGGCTCAGTGAATTAAGGGGCGGGGCAAAAAGGGTCAAGCCCTCTATGAAACGAGCAGGGTCGGCCCACTAAGTTGAAAGAAAACACGCGGGCCTTTAATATCCTACTGGTCCACTACAAAACCCAATAATGTACACACTTCATTTCCAATACTTTGATAAAATACACCCCTTCATGGCTTCATCTTCTCGAAA
Organism: Spergularia marina; assembly: GCA_963680865.1. NCBI lineage: Eukaryota > Viridiplantae > Streptophyta > Magnoliopsida > Caryophyllales > Caryophyllaceae > Spergularia > Spergularia marina. Next base: position 26,900,999 of record OY804546.1, read on the forward strand.
AGCATATTAGGTTTATTGTGAAAATTTGTTTTTTTTTTTTTTTAACAACAATGATATATATATATGTGAAAATTCTTCAAATTACAAAAAAAAAAAAAAAAAAAAAAAAAAAAAAAAAAAAAAATGGGGCAAGAATTTTTTTGAAAAAGTATTCTGGATTTGATGTTGAAATTTTTAATCTTCGAAATTGAAGTTTTGATCCTTGATATATCTAATGGAGTAATTTTGTTATATTGTAGAAAGGATTTTGCATTATTTTGGGTGGGATCTGCAAGATGTTGAATGTTACTTCGTACTGTACAACTTCAAAAACTAAAAATAAAAAATAAAACGCTTGAATTGATAGTTTATCACGGGCCGGGGCGGGTTAAGTTGACCCTTGACCCACCCCGCTCTGTTTAAAACTGGAGTTGACCCGCCCCTGACCCGCCCCGTTTGAGAATGACCCAGGCCCGCCCCGTTGCCCAGGCCTAACCTACGTCAAGTCAAGTACGTGCTTTGGCTTCGAGTACTTATAATTACTACCAAGCATGCAATATAGTTGCATATACAAAAGAATTAATTAGTATTTTTGCACTTCCCCATATGCACAAAAAGAGAAGTTAGCTAACCTATATGCACTTAGTATAGAACTAAGTCGATAGTGCTTGCTGATTTGGAGGTGGTGAAGAGGGAGGCGGTGATGGAGGCGGAGGAGATCGATGCGAGTTACATCCAGCTGATGATTGAGTGAGTTTCTCCACCAAGGCTACTAGGTCTTGAATTTGTTGTTGTTGAGATTCAATCTTTTTCTCCAAGTTGGGATTGTTCATCCTTCGTTTCTTAGAAACAGCAGGCTTTTCATAGTAATATTCAGCAGCAGCCCCCAAACCGTAAAGCCTACGTTTCTTATTCCACCCACCGACAGCTTTATAGAAGGTGTCATTGTCATCCTCAGCTTGGATTACACCATCTGGATTAGTGGTTTTTAGGCCTTCATACTTCTCCTACATCATGCAAATAGAAATAAAAAATTACTATAATCCATAAAAAATGGTAATTAAGTAGGCTTGAAAGCCTGCTACAGATGCTTGAGATGCCCCTGGTAGAACACAAAATAATGAGCTCACATTGAGTGTATACTTAATTAGTTCAACAAAACTCATCAGGGGGATAACTTGGTATCTAAGTAGATGACGGGTGCAATAGCCATAATGTGTAGTACTTAATCTATCACTTATGGCTGTCAAGAAATAGTGCAGACTTGAAAGTAACTCAAAATTTCAAGTCCAATCAACAAAAGGAATCCAAACAAGTCGAAGTCCAGCAACTTACCCACACTTTTTTAGCTTGCTCGTCAACAAACTTCCCTCCACTTGAACAATTCAGCAGCAGTAACTTCACGTTTCAGTTTCTTTGTCTATTTATAGATAGTGAATGAATAAGATTATCTCAAGTGGTTTACATGCTCACACAAGAAAATAAAAGAAGAAAATAGCTAGTTACACTGCATAAACAACATATTACCATTTCTTCTTGGAGTTGTAAGGATGAAATGGATCCTTGGGCATGTGTTGTACGAGCCTTGTCTCCGACAGTTCGACTTTCGGAACACTTCTCAGATTCTGATGCCCTATGTTCAAGCAATTGTTGTCGTACATTGGAAGCACACCAAGTAGTCTTTGCTGGATCTGTTTCCTTCCCAAGGCGAGATGCAGCACGCCTAAGATTTACCTTTGCTTTCGCCATAAATTCTTTTTTCACAGCTTCGGCCACACAGGAATCCCATTTATAATAATGCTGTAAATCAAAGAGGACAAGAACAAGAAAATTAATTCCAACATCAACTTTAAATATCGAAGTAAACTCAAGTAACCTGAAAGTTTTAAATTGTACCTTAAAATTTCTAAACCAAAATTTCAGCGGTACCATCTGGCAGATTAGAAAATGAGGTCCATGGTCCATTATAATATGTTTTGATTGCTTCAGTTACACGAGTAGACACTGTATGACTATTGTCAAACCTGCAATTTACATTTACACACCAAAACAAATTATATTTGTGCTAAGATATTGTACGATCCATTAGCTCCAAATTAATAAATGGTGAAATTTTAGAATTAGACTCAAGAGTAACCGTGTCTAGACATTGTATTTCATAAGAAAAGAAAAAAAAAAAAAAAATAAGGTCCTCACAGTTATCATTATACTTACCATAACGCATCAGGATCAAGCCACTCATTTGCATCTTTTGCATCTGGGTTACCAGTACAGTCAGATATGAGAGGAGGTTGATTTTCTGCAACTTGAAGCTCTTGATCTCCAACTTGATCTTCAATGACATGGTTGTCTGGGTGTTGCTCTTACTCCATATATCATATACAAAGTGTAATTCTATAATATCTCTAATACCCCCCTCAAGTTGGAGGATGTAAGGATGAAATGCCCAACTTGGACAACAAAGAGTCAAACATTCCTTTGTTCAGCCGTAGGAACATAGCTAGGAGAAATAAAACCAGATAAGACGATGGCATCACGAACCGAATGACAATCAACCTCAATATGCTTAGTACGCTCATGAAACACAGGATTTCGAGCAATGTGAAGGGCAGGCTGACTATCACAGTAAAGAGGAACGGGTGTCGTAACAGCAACCTCAAAAATAGTTAAAATTTGACGTAACCAGGTAAGTTCCGCGTAACAGAGGACATAGAACGATACTCAGCCTCCGCAGATGAATGAGAAACAATTTGTTGTTTCTTGGTCTTCCATGAAATAGGAGAATGGCCAAGGAACACAATGTAAGCAGTGAGGGAACGACGAGTATCAGGACAGCCCGCCCAATCGGCATCACAGTAAGCACGAAGTTGTAAGGAAGAGTCCCTTTAGGTAACGAACAACACGTAAGGCAGCCAGCCTCCCAATGAGTATCACGAGGATCACCCATAAACTGGGCCAAGAGATTGACCGAGTAACTTATGTCACACATAGCCTCATTAAAAGTGAGTGGCTCAACGTCACGAGACAGAGCTGCAAGAAAACAACGATGGGCATCCGAATAATGATTATAGCTAACAAAATGTGCAAGAGGATAGGACGTACCGGAGGTCGATGACGGAGGAGTGGAACATAGATGGCTATACTGAGTAGTCCGAGGAGTAACAAAATCTTTGTAGCGAACATTGTCGAATTTCTGACGCTTACCACGACCAAGACTCAGGAGAAGAAGCAGACGGCCGAGAAGAGCGTCCCTGACCGGCAACAGGAGCAGCGGAATTGAGCTCCCTTGTTTCGGGGATGGAGTCGTCCTGATCGGCCACAGGAGCAGCGGAAGAGCCCCCCTTTGATCGGAGCGCGGAGGATTGCCGACTGAGGACGACACAGGCGAGGAAGTGGGCGGCGAAGCAGCAGCATATTCATAAAGACCCATGTCAAAATCCGTGTCATGGGAGAAAGCAGCGGGGGCAGGGGAAGCAGACGAAGGAGCAGGCAAATAAGGAAAGACTGGATTCGTCAAAAATAACATCTCGTGAATTGAATTAAGTGCTGTCATCCAAATCAAATAATTTCCAACCCTTCTTGCCATAGGGATAACCAACCATAATACGACGACGACGACGACTCCGACTAGCAAATTTATCTCGGGTTCGATTAATGGTTTTGGCATAACAAAGACACCCAAAGACCCTTAACATGTTGAAATCGGGAGCTCGACCAAAAAGAACTTCAAATGGAGTTTTCCAATCCAATAATTTGGTGGGGGTTCGATTAATTAAGTGAACCGCGGTAGATATACATTCACCCCAAAATTCAATAGGTAAACCGGCTTGGAAACGTAAGGCACGAGCTACATTAAGGATAATAAATTAAGAGTAAGGCTATTTGTATATGTGATATACATTACTAAATATATATGGGGGGTAGTATGGGTATGTTTTGTATTTTTATGTGGTGAGATTGAGGAGAGAGATGGAATATGGTAGAACATGTGGATAAAAAATTAGGGATATACATTTAGAAATGCATATGAATATACATTAAAACTTTCTCATAAATTAATAAGTTGTAGATCACAGTACATAGTTTTATTCCAACACTACACAGTCTCACAATGAGATGAGATCATGATGATATATTTATGGTGAGAATTTGAGAAATAATAAACATTACCTACTAACTGCTACTAGTTCATCGTCTCCTTGACGCTTGAATAAAAGATGCAACTAGTATCTAGAACATTATTGGAGCATTGTGTGACAAACTAATCATCAGTTACAAGCTCTCACCCTCATCCACGACAACGGATCATATTCATTCAAATCGAGGACGACATCGAAGTATCAGGGGAGTATGTTAAATCTCCGTAAGGGTACCAAGCTGCTGGTGTATTGCACACTAGAAACATTGCATAGATCTATATCAGGCGGCACTTTCTCTATCTTCATAACAGTATTCAGTCGCAAGTTACACCAAAGCAGCCCAACATAACTCCGAGTCAGCACGAGATTTCCATCCTGAATACCAACAACAGTGGTCTTGGCATCACCCTTACCTCGATCCTTACCCTTGTTAATATATCGATCAAAATTTACGACATACTTCTTAACCCACCTCCAGCTTTTAAAGTCCTCGAGAATCCACACATCAACTGACTTTTCGTACACATCACAGCACCATAACTTCCGTTGAACCTCCAAAAGTCGTAATTCAGAGCGCAAATCACGTTTGTATCTGTCTGTTGGTAGAGGCATCCGCACAAAATTTTCGGTTTCGAATTCAAACATTTGTATCTCTTCCACTTAAGAGTTAAGCCGTTCAACTTTTTGGTGCTGATAACATTCCAAAACAAAGCTCCAGATGCAGCTACTCCTGCGTCATCTTTCAAATATCCACCAATTTCAACTGCTGTACCATTGCTTTCTTGATCGGTTTTTTGACGGGGTATTTGACGAGGATGTCTCCTGTCTTGAGTACTCAACCCGAACACAGAAAAATCTTTCGATGTACTCTTAAAAATAAGCAGCTTGTACTCCTGATCTACGGGATGGAAGAAGAACCCACTAACGACGTCGTCTGCTTCAAGGCTAAACGCGGTTTCTTCTCGTGTGACAGGATTGCAGATCGCGTATTCTGTACTTGGTTTGCTTCCTAATATGATAAGGAGTAAACCATCACAAGAGAAAAGAACGTTGTGAAAGGGAGTCCCACCCAGCTTGTGCTTTAAGCTAATTACTGTCAAGTCTTTGGCTGATAATGGCGATTTCCACAACCAAGGATTTTTACTAAAATCGTCATTGAAAGAATATATTCGAATCTTGCCAAGAACGTTAAACACGATCGCTGTAGGAGTAGGTCTGCAGTGGTGCATCTCCACGAATTGTGGTGTGTTGGACAAGCTACGCCACGACTTGCAGACCGTCCTGGACGATAGAACACTGTCAGCGGGGAGTCTGCTTAAGATATTAACCATCAACTCATCAGAAAGATCTGAGATACAAGTATTCTTGCGACCAATTTGCCAATGCGATGTTGAACAAACTATATAACATATCTCTTGTATCAACTCTACGAAATTCCACAACATTTTCACAGTTTGATGATCGACCGCTCTAGAACGGCGCAGGATATATACTTGCGGCTTGAGATGTATGTATGTATATATGTATGTCTAACCTAATTCTAAGCGTAATAGAATTAGGGAAGTAGTAGAAGTCCGACTTCGGATCCAGATGACCCGGTATACGATCGATTCCAAGAGCGATGATTTTGCCAAGACAATAATTACTACTGCCAAGGCAAATTTATTGAACCTGTTCCATATAATGTACATATTTGCCTTGGAAGATGCTGATTTGTCTTGACAAAATCATAACCCGATCCCAATATCCGAACTGGGTCCAAAAATGTGATTCGAAATTTACCAGAGTCCAGATGTCAAGTGCATGCGATTTGAGTAAAATGATCCGAACTTAGCTTAGCTTGACTTGATAATGACTTGAACCGATAGTTTGAATATTCCAAGTTGAATCGGTTCAAAGTTAGTAGATCTGAATTGAAGCGAAATGACCCGATCGATCAAAAATTGAACTGAATTTGATTGACTCTATCTTAAAACTAATTTAATTGACCTACCTGACGCGAATTTGACCCGAAATATTACAGATTTACACCTGACCTGATGGATAAGACGATTGTTTTCTAGGTGTATATTTTTTTTTTTAACTTGTATTTTGTTTGTTTTAACTTACAAATTAGGCCTCGTTTTCCAATTCCACTTGGGTACCATTTCGTGTAATACTTTAAAACTCGACTCGGTTAATTTCCCGTGAAGCCTAGATGGACACAAGCGATATAGGCATACTTCTTCTGCCCATATCTAAACATCATGATGCCCCAAACACATACATCACAGTTATTAAGAAATCTCGCAAATAACGGTAAACATCAAGCAAGCTAGTGGGGATTAAGAAAGATGAACAATATACGAGAATCATAAACATACAATCGAATCAATTTTATTGCAATCAACAACATTTAAAATCACCAAAACCGTAAAAATTCTAACTTGGAAGTTTAAAAAACAATCAACCAAACAAAAACGACTTATCGAACAAGTATCACTGATTCACTACACATATTCCTCTGGTTGATATAAGCATTGTTCGAGTTTAATAATTTGCACCATATATAGGAACATAAGTCCATAACCCATCTGGCTTACACATTTCCTGCTATGGAAAATGATATCCGAGAAAGTAAAACTTCACTTTGAAGTTATCCGAACAAGTACTTAGTGTCACCGTTACCCAATTCTTTCTTTTGTTATGATCTAGCATGAGATCCCAGCCCCCTTTTATTTTGACATTTTGTTTAGGAGTGTTACTTCAAAGAAAGAACATAGTTTATAAATTTATCACAGTCCAAGCTTGACGACCCACTTGAACTTACGGCTTCTTCAGCTAATCTTTTCCACTTATTTGCTCTCCTTTTTATTTCTTTCCCTTTTTCTCCATCCATTGCCTCTCTGATTAGCTCCTCGACTTTACCTCTCTTAACAATCCGATCTATTTCCAACCCGATACCGAGTTTCTTGCAAGCATACCAACAATTGATCGTTTGATCTGCATACGACGGCCAGCAAATAAGTGGCACGCCACAACTTATACTCTCAATTGTCGAGTTCCATCCACTGTGTGACAGATAAACTTTGACCGAGGGATGTTTGAGTACCTTTTCTTGAGCACACCAACTCACTAGCAACCCTCGATCTTTAACCTCATCTAAAAACTCAGACGGTATAACAGAAGAGCCCCCTATGACGATATCAGGTCTAATAATCCATACGAAATTATAACCACTATTTGCAAGACCCCATGCAAATTCAACAAGCTGTTCACTTGTCATGAACAATGTGGTTCCAAAGCTCACATAGATCACAGAATTTGCTTCCTTAGAGTCGAGCCATTGCAAAGATGTTTTGTCTTCCTTCCAAAGGTTACATCCCAAGGAACCAATTTCACTACAGCCTAAGTTGCCTGCGAGGCAATGTAACGGCCCGACTTTGTAGACTGGACTACCTATGACAGTCGATATGTCGTCTAGGAGTTCATGATCTAAGGCCTTAAAGGTGTTGAATATGAGTGGTACTCCACAAGACCTTTCGATAAGACCTCTCATGTATACAAATAAAGGGTGATCTTTGTCTGTTGATCTTATGAAGCTCGGGAAATCTTTCAATCGTATACCTCTCATACTAGGTGCTATCTGATCCAGTTCCACATCTAAAGAGCCGTCCGTCATGAAGTCAGGATCTGGAGGAAAAAAAGAAAAACGAAGCAAAATGATGAACTTGTCTCAAACCTAATTATGCCATTAAGCCTACCACTAAACCAAACCTCATACACGGTTACACCAACCAAAACCAAAATTCATACACCTATGAGACCCGAAACAACAACAACCACGCTTTAGTCTCAAAGCCTAACATGATTAGCCCTCCAAAACCGTCAAACGTAGGCAAAAGAAACAACACATACCGAAAAAAATAACAGCTTATACAATCATTAAAACAAAACGCACCCACATAGAGCATTTCAGCTTAGCAGGACAAACAAGAATATCAATCTTTAATTTCGACAAGAGCAACTTCTGGTTAGTTAAAACTGGACAGCAAAAAACCAAGAGGAAATGAAGCACGTACCTTTGAAGGGCAGAATACCTCTGTCTAAGAGACTGTCAAGCTGGGCATACGCCAAGAAGCTACAAGCACTAGGAGGGTAAAACATCACTATAGGACAGTCCCCAAGCTGACGGGCGACATCACGAGCAAAAGGCATGTGAACATCGGAGATAATGAGTGTGATAGGTGGTGAATCTAAGGATAGATCCTTAATCTTATGGAGTAGCTCCAAAAAGGGTTCCGGGCAGTTCACTCTTAAAGAGCGAAGAAGAGGAAACACGTCGCGAAAGACATCGGTGTCTGATGGAGGTAGCCCATCAGGGAACGTTTCGAACTTGAAAGAAGAGGTTCCATCAAGAGAATTGGGGCCATTCGATCTCAGCATACAACCGTGGTTGTGTTCAGTATTTACGAAGGTTATGTGGAAGCCTTTTGAGTTGAGGAACTTGGCTAGTTGTAGCATAGGTGTTATGTGGCCTTGAGCAGGAAAGGGCACACATACAGCATGTACCTTACCTTCTGTCATTATTATTACACTGGCTATGAAACTTATCAAATGTTTGCACTTAGGCTTGGTGTGGGTGAGACCAATGAGCTCTAACCTAGTTATTATATAAGAGATTGGAGTTCAAGTGCTTCATACCTACACGTACTAGTTAATTAAATTATCTAATTTGTGACCATATAATGAGGCCAGTGGCCACTATAAACAATTACAGATGAGAAAAGGACGGCGAAAAGTTAACCTTATTACAACTAAACTACCCCAGTATAACTTACCTAATTTGCAAAATGGAACCTTCAATACTCCATAATCACCACAAAGAACATACAAATAATGAACACGGAATGTCATTGTGAACTGGCCTAAATGGAACGATTTAACGAAATAGTACTCGAAAAAAAAAATGTTAAACAAAATAGGTGGAAGAAAATCTTGTTCAACAATATGGGGTGCACGTCACCCATATGTAAAACCTCCTTGATTTATAAACTAGAGAATTTATCTCCTCATTTCCAATGTGGAACACTCACATGTGGAGTGTAAATAGGCACTTCAACAGAAAATGGAAAGATGATTCAGAACGGGTATCTTAGCTTGAACCAATAAAGTATACTCCCTCCGTTCGGCTATAAAACGCGTAGGGACAGAACACAATTTTTAAGAAAAATAGAATAAAGAATGAGTTTTAGGGTCCACTTGGTGTAAAATTACACATAGGGTATGTCCCACTTGTACTTTTAATAGAAAAGTAAGGGTGTTTTGTTCTTTATATGTACAAATAAGGAAAGATTCTAAGTAGGAAGTTTAAAGATGAACACCCCTAAATAGAAAGTAGGAAGTTTAAAGGCGAACGGATGGAGTATATTGTAGAAATTCTTCATACTAATATTTTGTGAATTGGTAAGTAAGGGTTGTCCGCGCTAGGCATATCCCACTGTCCAAGACTAGACCAGTTGGCGCCAAGGCCGGCTACTAATGGGAAAGAGACGGCTGGTAAGGAGATCCTCAGTCCATGGCTGCTAAGCTTGACATTGCGGTCCCAAGTTCAATTAACAGAATGAACAGAGGCCGGGAAAGAATTTTAAGAACTCATACGTTCTGAACTCTACAGCAGAAATGATTACCTAATTTCTAAAGCTGCACATAGCAAGCTTATTACTTAAGGTTATCTATTGGCAATCAAATGCAAACAAAAATTTGAAGATGCTTTTATGCTTAGCAGGATAGCAACTTGCAATAAACTTCATTGTTTCTTTCGATATAAACATCATGCTGCAATTGGATTATACTCTTGTTTAAGGAAATTATTGCAATGACCTCATGCTAAATTTGGTATTGAAATGAATGCTGCCAAATCCAAATGGGGCAGGAATGAGTATAGATTTTGAGTGACGTCTAATATACCTACTCTGCTTGGAGTGAACTACCAATCACGTAAGCCATGTACTACAATCATTTTAACATTTGCTGTACTAGTTTATGATCTGATAGAAGAAAGTTGGTGAAAATTAGTGTAGGTCCATGTTGTCTAATAAAGTTCATACGCTAACAATGGTTGAACTTCAAGATGAAACAATCGCTTTTTCGGCTTCAGCTTCAATAGCTGTCTGTGCCTCAGCTGTTATGGTATGAGATCCGGCTCTAAAGGTATATAAGTTCTGACTCGACGATTACTTTGCACCCTCAACTTTTAATTCTGAAAAGGGATATACAACATTTCTAAAACAAGATGGATCACAGTTCAGATAAAAGAATGTTGCAGTAGCATCATAAAACTTTCAAAGTAATCTTATAGAGTATAGGTTTTGTGATGAATCTAGGGAATTTATAACCTACACCCAGCTGCACCCAAGGCTGACGTTTTGTTCCACACATATCAACCACTCGAGTTCTCCTTCGAATCTGAAGTTGTTCCCAATCACGCTTTCAACATATAAGCAGGGGTCAGTATCTAAGCAAGTCCCTTCATTTCAAGGGTGTCAAAGCCCCCAAGCCAATCCCAACCCACTCCAAATCTTTCGCATCCCTCTCATTGGCAGAATTCCACAGGTACCACCCTGCCAAAATTAGAGTGTCAATTGAGGGAGACATAGATTTCTTTTTCCGGTCCCTATATGGCTGTATCTCACTTAACTAACTAGTGTACGGGATGTTCATAGGGAATAATCAGACTCAGTCATGAAATTCTGTTTTCCAAGTCCCTTGTAATCTCTTACCAGATTAACGTCATTAGAGAAGACTTCAAATTTCACATGGCAACTTAAAATCTCACAAAGATGTTTCTAAGGGATCACTATCAGATCCAACTACAGGATCAATGTTCAGACTCCAGAAAGATAGAACATTGCAACCAACAGGCTGCAAACATAGTGGCAGAATTGTTCAAGCATTTTAGTGTTCAGGATGGGACACATTTTTAGTACGTAGTACAACAACAAAAGCGTAGGAGAAAAGCTAAAACCTTCATGACTTAACGAAAGCATATGAAGCAATTTAGCAGTACTGAAATATGAGGTCATAAGTTTTCTAAGGTTTGCAAATCAGGCCAGATGTTTTTGATAGGCTTACCCGAAACAGACTTCTTTGCAACGTAATGTAGAGCCACCAATAACATAAGCCTGACTTCAAGACAGCTGTGACTTATGAGCACATATCAAATAATGCCTCCATGGATTAGTTTGCTCATGCAGCTTGAAGACTTATACAATGGCAAATGCCCCGCTGGAAATAAGGAAATAGACCCCCACGCCTGCACAATTCAAAGAGTTCAGCTTCAGAATGATCATCAGTATGCTTTAAAAACAAAATAAATATCGACGCAGACATACACTAGAGCCAACCACAGTCCAAGCTTCAATACAAAAGCAACATCACTACCCAGTGCCTCAAAAGCCGGCCAAAAGAAAGACCAAGGCCAGCCAGAAAGAAAATCTTTGATTATTGTGTGAGGAAGGTAAGCCTGTATTCTTCGCACTCTTAATCATTTCTAGTTTCAACCTGGTGTATCAGTATCGAGAGAATTTTATCCATATATTGCATTCAGCCATGGAGGCCGGGAGGCGTTTATCAAAGAGGCCTGAGAGTAACAGTAGAAATCAGAGCTCGAATCTAATCCCTAAGCAAATTCTATAAAAGATTACCCAGCTGGTCATGTGCAGTTAAACTATCCATAATCTGTAAAAAGTTTACATCATGAGATGGTGACGATACATATGGAGAGTACCCTCTGAACTATGGGCTCTTCGCAAGCTGGTACCCATTTGCACACCTTATGGTTTTTTGAAAGGTAATGTGACATATGGAGAGTGCCCTCTGAACTTGATCTCTAGCATTTCCCCTCTTTCTTATGTGTGAGCCCTTATATCCACAGCATCGTCTTTCAAAAGAACAGATTTTTACTAGTTAGTCCCTGCAGGCCACGATAACACTGATGCTAAATCCAAGGCAGTTTTCCAGAAACAATCCAGCTGTTATATTAGTTGCTAGTCTCGCAGTCATACAGTATCTTTGCTCTTTCGTGGTTTGTTACATAGATGTCATGGCAAATCTGTCACTTTCAGCAACTCTTAAATATGACATGAAGTAGTCTATACAGCCCTTTATGACAAGGCAAGTAGGTGATACCCTTTAACCATTCAGTGCCCTTTACACAAGTGACCTCTCAGGTTGTTGTGGGACAAACTTGAGTTAAGTAATGCGTAAGTTGTATAATGCCCAAATTCTATGTAATGGTTAAATAGTGGTTCTTTTACCACCTAGACAGCCAGTTTTACTAGGGTTTTTTTTATCACAATCAAAAATTGATCCCTGAAACATCCACTAAACTAAAAAGATCCGACAATGAAGTATGTTCAGCAATTTTAGCATAGCTGTGAAACAACAATCCGAGGATGAAGAAAGTAGATGGAGTTCAATTTTCATCAGTCGAATCATCAGGAAGTGGTGTAAGGTGTTTCCACTGAATCTTTCACTAACTGAACTACCATAGCCCCTTATCCTCCTCTTTAGGGCACTCGTGTTTTGTAGGAGAAAGGCAAGTCCTGTAGATGAACAGAATCTTATGTCTACAAAAGTTCATTAAGCGGTTCAGGAATTACTACACAATAATGTCAGAAGACCTTTCTAGCAGTAAGGCTTGACGAATTTGCAATGTAGACCTTAATGTTATTATTATTACTACACCTTCATCTGAAAAACAGTAGACCTTTTAGTGACTAAGGCTTTCTCCTTGATCTTCTTGTTATAGTATAACACAAAGACCTCCATCATCAATTGACTTTCTTAACAAACTTAAACTATTCCCCCCCCCCCCTCCCATTTTCAGGCCTTAGTTCAGTAAGCAAAGTTATCCACTAAACAATAAACGAAAAATCAAGTGAGGACTCTTAAACCAACGATAATCTAAGATAAACGCGAAAATCATACCTCTTGATGCTTTCGTGTAAAGGCCGTAGAATCTAGAACAGCTATCGGTTCCCAGAAGCCAAGAGTGGAATCGGCTATCAGCTCCCAATTTGAAAACTTCATCTGCTGCTATTCCTGCCATCTCCACTTCGCCATGCAGTCTAGATGAACTGAGTAAAGCAACGACGAAAAACATGTACACAAAGATCTCATCTGTGTAAGGTTGGCATTCCTCATCCTTGATCATACACTATCACACTTACACATTATGACCACCTGATTGATCATCCAACACCAACATAAATACTAGCTCAAATTGAAGTTCACCAAAACAGTATCCCCAGATCCTGACCTAAAATGCCCTTTACTGGGTCCTTCTTGTCATCCTCAAAATAATTATCCTAAATTAAGATTCAAAATTCAGCTCACAAAAGCTACCGAAATCCAAACCGAAACCGAAACAAATTCAGCACCATTATACAAGCATATAGTTCCCCAGAACATCACAGAACCAAATTACAACAAGGTCAACAACATCTTTAACCCCAGTGCCTTAAAGGCTCCCGCCATAAGGCGGGGTAAGGGGGGTCAGATGCACGCAAGCCTTACCCCTATTGAAACATAGAGAGGCTGTGTACGGATGACCCAAATTGCGTCGAGAATCACACCGATTGAGTGTTACTTCACAAAATTAAGAACCATATTATCATCTTATAAAAACATCACACAAACAAATTCAGCAACATTATACAAGCCTCTTAAATTTATACTATCAACTTATTAAAGAAAAAAACATCATTTAAACTATTAACTTAGATAGTTCTAACCAAACTCAAATTTAACACAAATTACTCTTCATTTCCCATCAAAACGAGCTATGAAAAAATCAATTCACTAAATTTCCTTAATCAAAATATGAAACTGACTAAAAACCCAATTAGTTACACATTTTAATGTTTCAAATTAATGGATTATACATAATAAAGATCAGTTCTTTGAGTCAAAAAGACAGCAATTTCACATATTACTGCATTGTAAATTAAAGTAAATGAAAGAAAATTACCGTGCGAGGAAGTAACTGTGAAATATGAAGCTTTCCCGAAAATTCACCCTGAATGAGAAGTGAAATTGAAGGGGCGAAATATTGCAGGCATTTTTACTGCACTGGTTATATTAAGATATAGGAAAAGATTAAAAGTAATATTGGCTCCTATAAATTCAAACGAGCTACAGTAGCACAATTGAGCTGCAAACCTAAGGGCCGCAACTCGGATAGTCTTTGACTACTCGGGTTCGAATCCTAAGGGGCAACCACTTGTCGTCTTGGACAGTCCTCGACTTCCACTACGATTGGAGTATCCCAGGTTCGAATCCTGGCTGTAGCAAAACACTTTTTTTTTTAAAATATTTTAGTATGATTAATAAAAGTTAAGTAAGATTTTACTTGTTGTAATTATAACGAGCTACAGTAGCGTAATGGAAAACTGCATCAGCGAAACTTTTTATTTTTTATATGACCGGGAGGAAAATAAATTATGGTAACAAATTGAATTGAGCTACAGCAGCACAATGAAAATAAAGTGAGAGTCGTTGAAGCGGTTAGTATTTTTAACTTTTTATTTTTTATACGACCGGGAGGAAAAAAAATTATGGTAACAAATTGAATTGAGCTACAGTAGCACAATGAAAATAAAGTGAGAGTCGTTGAAGCGGTTAGTATTTTTAGTTTTTTTACTGTCCTTTTTTTTTCCTTCCTAAAGTCGGTGTTGATGAGTGTTTTGGGATGTTGGAAAATAAGTAAAGTTAAAAATAATATTGGTGGAAATAGCTTCAAAAAAGCTACACTAACACAATGGAAATACTCACTTACGCAATTCTTAATAAACGGTTGTCAGATAGTCATTGACCACCCTGGCGTCTCGCATCTAGGTTCAAATCCCATTGCTGTATCAATCCTTTTTTTTTTTTTTACTATATAACTTAATTTACCGCACATACATTAGACAAAACCATTGTCTAAATTTTAGACCTCTAACATTATCTCTGTCACAATTATGTTGTCAAAGAAGTTCAGAAATATGTTGTCAAAGAAATTCAGAAACAAGTACTCGATATGTACAAACTTGTTATTGTTTTATGCCGACAGTAGAACACCGATTAAGCAATGACGAATCTGTGAGGTTCATGACAAGGAGTTCAGCTAGAAGCTCAATCAGAAATCGAGATGAAAAATGAGGATGTGCGTGCATATATTAAACGTGGATCAAGATCCTCTGGAGTTATTTTTCCTAGAGTTTACCTGAAATGGAAAAATAAATTTATGAATGTCTTTTTTTAAATTAGGGAAAACACTACATGGTAGAGTGATGTTTCCATTTCAAGTTAACTCCAGAGAACTCCAGGAAAAACAACTCCAGAGGATCCGAATCCTGTGATTGTACAGCTGAATTATTGTTAGGAGCAACAAACACACTAACACTTACAAGCTCTGAGCATCATCCACGACAATGGATCCCATGACTGCTAAGCTTGAGATTGCGATCCCAAGTTCAATTTCTACCACCAGACTAAACTAAACAGAATGAAGATAGGCCGGCCAAGAAAAATAATAATCTGAAGTTCTGAACTAATTACAACAAAATTACAGCAGTATAAATTTATCGAATTACAAATGCAAACAAAATTTGGAAGATGCTTTTATGCTTTAGCAGGATTGCAAGTTGCACTAAACTTCATGTTTTCTTTCAAAATAAACATCATGCTGCAAATTGAACTATACTCTTGTTTAAGGAAATTATTGCAATGACTTCATGCTAAATTTGATATTGAATTGAATGCTGCAAAATCCAAAGGGGGCAGGAAAGAGTATAGATTTTGAGTGATGTCTGATATACCTACTCTGCTTGGAATGAACTACAAATCATTTTAACATTTGTACTAGTTTACAGATCTGGTAGAATAAAGTTGGTGAAAATGAGTGTAGGTCCATGTTCTCTAATACGGAGTAGAGTTCATACACTAACAATGGTTGAACTTCCAAGATGAAATGTATCACGTTTTCGGCTTCAGCTCTAAAGGTATATAAGTTCTGACCAAAGGATTACTTTGTACTCGACTTATAATTCTGACAAAAGGGATTCACAACTTATCTAAAACATGATGGACCATCATAAAAACTTTCGAAATAATCTTATAGAGTATAGGTTTCGTGATGAATCTAGGGAATTTTTAATCTATGCACCTAAGACTAACGATTTGCTCCACACATATCAACCACTCGAGTTCTCCTTCGAATCTGAAGTTGTTCCTAATCACTGCTTTCAGCATACAAGCAGGGTCGGTATCTAAGCAAGTCCCTTCATATCAAAGGTGTCACAGCCCCCATTCCAATCCCAAGATTCCCAACCCACTCCAAATCTTTCGCCTCCCTCTTCAAGTATGCCTTTGGCTCATTTGGAGAATTCCACCGGTAGCACCCTGCCAAAATTAGAGTGTCAATTGAGGGAGACATAGATTTCTGTTTCGCAGTCCCTATATGGCTGTATCTCACTATCTCACAGCACTAACTAAGTATACAGGATGTTCATAGGGGATCAAAACTATCAGGCCCAGTCATTAAATTCTGTTTTCTTTTACCAAAAAAAAAAAAAAATTCTGTTTTCCAAGTCCCTTATGATCTCTTACCAGATTAACGCCATTAGAGAATACTTCAAATCTCACATAGCAACTTAAAATCTCACAAAGTTGTTTCTATGGGATCACTATCAGATCCAACTACCGGATCAACGTTCAGACTCCAGAAAGATAGAACATTGCAACCAACAGGCTGCAAACATATTGGCAGAAATGTTCAAGCGTTTTAGTGTTCAGAAAGGGACACTTTTCAGTATGGAGTACAACAACAAAAGGGTAGGGGAAAAGTTTGAACTTCCATCACTAAACAATGAAGCAATTTAGCAGTACCGAAATATGAATTCATAAATTTTTTAAGGTTTGCAAATCAAGCCAGATTGTTTTGATAGGCTTACCCGAAACAGAGTTCTTCGCAACATAATGTACAGCCACCAATAACATAAGCTGGACTTCAAGACTGCTCTGACTTGTGAACACATATCAAAAAATGCTTCCACGGATTAGCTTGCTCAAGATTGATACAATGGCAAATTTCCCACTGTAAATAAGGAAATAGGCCCCCCACGCCTGCACAATTCAAGAGTTCAGCTTTAATATGATCATCATCATGGCTTAAAAACAAAATAAGACATCGAGACAGGCATACACAAGAGCCAACCACTGTCCAAGCTTCAATACAAAACCAACTTCATTACCCAGTGCCTCAAAAGCAGGCCAAACCAAATGAAAGACCAAGGACAGTCAGAAAGAAACTCTTTGATATTAGTTATTCTAGTTGACTATTGTTTGAGGACGGTGAGCCTGTATTCTCCGCACTCTTAATCCATTTCGAATTGCAACCTGGTGTATCAGAATAAGAGAGAATTATATATACTTATTGCATTCAGCCATGGAGCCAGGGAGGGTCTATCAAATAGGCATGAGAGTAACACTATAAATCATACCTCAAATCCAATCCCTAAGCAAATTCTATAAAAGATTGCCCAGCTGGCGATGTGCAGTTAAATTCTTCTTGTTATAGCTTATAACACATCGCAGTACAGCATTACTTGACAAAACTTAATAAGATATACAAAAGGTCTCCATTACCAACCTAAAACTGTTTCCTGCCCTCCCTTCCCATTTTCAGGCCTTATTTCAATAAGCAAACTGATCTACTAGACAAAAAAAGAAAAAACAAGTTAGGACTCCTCTTGATACACACGACAATCATACCTCTTGATGCTTTCGTGTAAAGGTAGTCGAATCTAGAACAGCTTCCGGTTCCCAGAAGCCAAAAGCGGGATCCCCAAATCTTATTTGGATCCTGCCATTTATCGCATTGACTCCACTGTGATCTGTCTCAACATCAGTTGAAGTGAACAAACCCGTCATATACTACTTCCCATTAATCTATTGCTGTGCTCACTCTTTTCCAGAGAATCATCAGTTTCAGTCCAACTAAAGCCTGTATCTTTTGATATTCTCCTCTGCTTCATCAGCTCTCTGACTTCATTTACACAATCCCACTTCCCAGCCGCAGCCATAACATTTGATAAGGCCATGTATGCCCCTGGCCGGCTATCAGCTCCCAATTTGAAAAGTTCATCTGCTGCTATTCCTGCCATCTCCACTTCGCCATGCAGTCTGGATGAACTGAGTAAAGCAGCCCATATATCTGAATTGGGTTTTTCTGGCATATTCATTACGAATTCCCATGCTTGCTGTACCCTTCCAGAGCGCCCTAAAAGATCAACCATGCAAGAATAGTGCTCCATCTGAGGCTTCAGTGAATAATCTCTCTCCATACTTTCAAAGATCTCCCAGCCTTTCTCTACCAACCCAGCATAGGCACAAGCTGAGATAGCACATAACAAAGTTATATAGTTAGGTTTAATCTGAACCTCTTCTTGCATCTTACCAAACAGATCTATCACTTCATTCGGATTCCCATTTTTCCCATACCCATCAATCATCGATGTCCAAGAAACTATATTCCTTTCAGGCATGTAATCAAATATTCTACGAGCATCACTGATATTTCCACATTTCGAATACATATCTATTAGAGCACTTCCGATCTTCACATCAATAATATAAGCGGTCTTCATCAGATGACATTGTACTTGTTGACCAATGTCACCCAACGCTAATGCAGAACACGCTC
This sequence comes from Spergularia marina, assembly GCA_963680865.1. Taxonomy (NCBI): domain Eukaryota; kingdom Viridiplantae; phylum Streptophyta; class Magnoliopsida; order Caryophyllales; family Caryophyllaceae; genus Spergularia; species Spergularia marina. Next base: position 26,919,845 of record OY804546.1, read on the forward strand.
CAAGAAGACTCACGAAGGTGGAAACTGTCGGAAGGAAATTCAATCTTCGCATCTCCATATAAATCTGAAGTGACTTCTTTGCTGTATTGATTGATTTACTGTAACCCTCAATCATAGCATTAAACACCACAACATCTTTATTGAGTATGTCCTTAAACAGGGCCTCAGCATCATCAACACGACCAGAGCACATATAACCAGTGATCAATGAGGTAGAGCACATCACATTATTTACCACCATCATATCAAACACAAGCCTAGCATAACCAAGCCTTTCAGATTTAACATACGAATCGATTAAGGTGGCTAAAAGGATAACGTCACCTTTACTATCATTTTTTAAAATCTGAGTATGCACCTGTCTTCCCAAGTCACGTGCAAAAGACAAGGAACGAGGTGCAGCAGACCACGCTTTTAAAACCAGCGAATGTGTAAAGCTATCCGGTCTTGAACCTGAATTACACATCTGATGAACTAAAGCAAATGCTTCAACAACTTGGCCATGCTTTACATAAGCATTGAGCAAATAATTATAAGCCGAAAGAGTTGGTTGAGCCATTTCCTCAAGCAACCGGCGCGCACACCTTACTGAACCGGATTTCAAATGCAGTATCAAGAGTTTGATACTGATGTTCTTATTAGGCTGATAACCCATTTTCAAAACGTGACTATGAACCTTTAAACCACGACATGGGAAATCCGAATTTATATACTCTTGAAGGATGCCAGACAAAGAGTTAGAAGTGGGATTTAAGTAGCACTCATCTGGCCGTGCTGAAATAGGTCTCAGATTGATTTCAGGCGCACGCAAGGATGAAAAACATAAAGATCTAATCTGAGTCAAGTTGGCATTCCTCATCCTTGATCATACACTATCACACTTACACATTATGACCTGAACTATCATCCAACACCAACAGAAACACTAGCTTCAAATTGAAGTTCGCCAATCAAATTCTTCAGCTCCAGAAAACAGCATTCATACTAGAGGGGTAAGTTTACGCACTTCCAGACTTAGATCCTGCCCTAAAATGTCTTTACTGGGTTGTTCTTCGTCTAATCATATAATTCAGCTCACTGAAGATACCGAACCAAAACCAAACAAATTCAGCTCACATTATACAAGCATATAGTTTCCCAGAAAATCACAGATGCAAACCATTATCTTACAAAACTTTAATCAAACTATATAACCCCAGAAATTTTTACCTTATAAAAAAACTTCAGCAGCAATTAATCTTCATTTCCCATCAATAAATCATATGAACTTCATCATAAAAAAATAATAAAACTATAACCCCAAAAAAATTTAAAAAAAAAAAACCAGCAGCAATGAAACGAGCTATGAAAAATCAATTGACTAAAAACCCTTTTAATTACACATAGTAATGTTTCAAATTAACGGATTACACATAGTAAAGATTAGTTCTTTGAATCAAAAGCACAGCAATTCCACATGTTACTGCATTGTAAATTAAATTAAATTTAATAAATAAATAAATGAAAAAGTGCAATTAAATGAAAGAAAATTACCGTGCGAGGAAGTAACTGTGAAAAATTGAAGCCTTTTCCCAAAAATTCATCGTGAAATAAAAGTGAAATTCTGCAGTTGTTACTTGTTAGCAGAGGAAATTGAAGGGCGAAATAAAATATTGCAGTTATTTTTTAATGGGTATGATAGGAGTAAGGTTAAGAGTAATATTGGTTGCTGTAAATTCAAACGAGCTACAGTAGCACTGTAGCTCAATGGAATTGTCAATGCCAACCTGAGGTTGCTACCCGGATTTACTATACGGGTTCAAGTCCTAGGGGCACCGATTGTCGTCTTGGATAGTCATCGACTTCCACTGCGACTGGAGCATCCTAGGTTCGAATCCTGGCTGTAGCAAAACACTTTTTTTTTTTAATATTTTAGTATGATTGAGAAAAGTTAAGTAAGATTTTACTTTGTTGTAGCTATAACGAGCTATAGTAGCGTAATGGAAAACTGCATCAGGTCGTATGGGATAGTCTTTGGCTTCCACTACGGCCGAAGAAGTTTCCAGGTTCAAATCCTGGCTGTAGCGAAACTTTTTATATTTTTATTGATCATTTACTAACTTACGCAAAACTGTTGTCAGATAGTCATTGACCACCCCGTCATCTCCTAGAGAGCATCTAGGTTCAAATCATATTGCTAAAGCAATCCTTTTTTTTTTTTAAATATTTTAGTCGTCTTTGACTTCCAATACGGCCGAAGAGGTTTTCAGGTTCAAATCTTAGGTGTAGCAAAACTTTTTATTTTTTGTACAACCGGGTGGGGGAAAAAAATCTATCTATCTATCTATATAATTAAAGGAGGCATTTCTAGATCTCTCACAGCGATCGGACATTTTTAGAGAGTTTTGGCTATTTTATAATAATAAATTTTGACAATCTGGTACCACGTAAATCCATCTATCTATATTAAAGAGTTTTTTTAATCTACAATCTTAGTCCAACGTAAATACATGAATCTCAAACTCAATCCCATGTAAATATGTAAATAGCTAATACGTACTCCGTATATAGCCAATCTTCAGGTTTATATTAATATATCCCACATACATGCCACAACACAACCTCACGTACATACATGAATAACGAATACGTACATATAACTAACTTTAGCTTAGCTAGTTCTGCTACGTATACAAAGTCATATTAATCCAATCTCACATAAATACGTAAATAGCTAATAATCTTAACTTAGCTGATTAATCCTACGCACACGAAATCTGATCTATATTAGCCTAACCCCACATAAACACGTAAATACTCCGTAGCTACTCTTAAATTAACTTATTATTGATACTAAATACATAAGAGGAATTAAGAGGTCACACTGCAACAACTAATAGAAGTCCAGATTTTGTAGTCATCCATCCTACAGAGTCCATGCTTCCTAGGTAGTTCTTCTGAAGATTCATGCTAGCCGTATGATGCACATGACGATCACGAGCTCGTGATATATGTATATGATTTGCCTCAGCGGGTCGACTCAGGTTTGACCCACAAATATGCAAGTCATAAAAGGTTTGGGTCAATACGAGTCACTGGTAAGAAAATACGGGTCTTACCTGCAAATAGTTGCTCGAGTCATATTTTAACAAGTTTATGTTATAATATAAGGATATGTAACTACTTGCGTTTTTGCAGTTTAATTGTACAATGACTTTCACTGGACATGTAAGTCGACCAAACTGATTTCTTATAGATTTAACTGATATCTTAGAACAAAGTAAGTAATTAATCCTCTCTTTTTAGTTAAATTGATCTAGAATGATTTGATATGAATTCGTGGTTTTTAAGTTGAATTGTAGAGTCTCCTATAGTTCCACTTTTAAATATTTAAGCGCTACATGTATTTTTGCCCATATACTCACATTTTGAGACATTTTGAGCTCTAAGAATAGCCAGACGAGAGTGGAACTTTAATTGACCTAAGACTTGGGTAAACTATTCAATGTGCATTCACCTTGACTAAAACAATTTGTTTACGTACCCACAGGAGGTAAAACTCAAAATGGGTATAATTCAAAACACTTACGTGAACTAATATACGAGTATTCTGAACTACACTTAATTTATTGAAAAGCATGTTCAAGAGGCTACAATACACTTAGGCAAAACCATTTGAGTTTATTACTAATTGGGTTATATCTCTCTCCTGCATTTCGATCTTCTTCTAATTTATAATATTATTTCGATATTTGACCACACATTGCTTTTATTTATCAAGCATAAATTTCAATTTTAATTTATTAAGAGTAATAGAGTATAATATTTTCCTCCAAAAAAAAAAATAGAGTACAATATTAAGAGACCCGAGCAACGCACGTGCTTTCATCCTAGTTATGGTAACAAATTGGATTGAGCTACAGGGGCACAAGGACACTGGAATCGCTCAAATGAATCGTTTTTAAAAGAAGTCTTTGATTTCTTACACAACTTACCGAGGACCCAGGTTCAAATCCTGGCTGTAGCAAAACAATTTTTGCTATTTCTTCTTACTGACATTTCGAGAAGACTCACATTGGGGCGCTGTGTACAATACTTTATTGTGGCTGTAGCATAATTTGTTTAAAATAGTTACTCTTACAGTAGCAAAACGTACTAGTTACTCCGTATGTACAATGTGCAATTAGAAAAACAACATTATTTCTCATCTCCAGTTTTACAGTACCGTCTTAACTGAATACACTCATACGCTTAAACCTGGGTTCGAAACAACTTCTACTGCGGATTTGGTGGCCGGCTGTTTGCAGCAGAAACACGAGATCCCCACTCTAACAGTTCTTTGCTGGTATCATCTTTATGCAGAATGACTTCTATGAAACATAGTGAGTCTTTGTACGCGCCAGTAGTAGCATTAGCTATGGCATCGACTAGTTCGTCTTCTGTCCTAACCTGCATATAACAACTCGTTATTGTTTTACGACTACAATAGACCTGCATAGTAAACGTGATTAGTGCTAAATTATTGTTAGCAGCATAAGTTGAGTGGTTAGATTAACTACAAAACAATGGCAGCACAGGTTTACCTCTGGCTAGACATGCTAGAAACATTAGATAAGCGTTTCCAAAATTGCACGAGCCTATTCAGTATTCACACTGAATCTCCAGCAGGACTATCCTATATAAGTATATATACGAGTATAGAGCAAGATATCGTCTAAGATGTGCAGTTGGTGATGATAATATGTACCACAAAAACACATCATGCTGTGAGATACGAGTAAAATTAATTCCGATGATAAACTACCAACTATGCTGCACTTTACTAGCCATGTATCAACAGTTTCCTTGATTGTTATAGATAGCCTTGATTATGGTTTTGAAGTAAATTTACCTTGGCCGTCCAACAGTTTCCTTGATTGTTATGGATAGCCTTGATAAAGCCCGTGTAGTCCCAGTTTTTTATCACGTTGTAGGGGCCATCGTGAATCTCCACCTCAATAGTATATCCACCATTGTTAATGAGGAATATTATGTTCTTCTGCCCATATCGAATCATTGTCGAAACATCTTGAGCAGTGACCTGATAGAAGCAAAGGAAATTCTGAGCCACAATAGGTTGATTTAAAGGATATGAGATGCATGCTTCACATGCTAAAATGGGACATAAATTGCAGCCAAAGTAAACTACTTGACATGAGAAATCATGTGTGTGTGAGTGAGCGTACAGTACGCCACTAGAGTTGTGGAGTCAGCATCCTACCGCACTTGTTCTAAAATGCGGACAATGTTTCAATTAGAAGCAAGTTCACGCTACTAATTAAGTTCACAACTGACCTGGAAACTTCCGTCACCAATGAAAGCAACAACTCTCTTGTCCTTTGCTGCTTGAGCATATCCTAGTGTCGCACCTACAGACCATCCGATGGAGCCATACTGCATCTGGAATTCGTACCTAGTTTCAACACAAGTTTTTAGGTTCAGTCAAGAACAAATTATGCTCATAACTTGTCATATTTTTAGTTGAAGTTGAAAAGGTAATTATTCAGTCAAGAATCATTTGGAATTTCCGATCATAAAATCTCTGCCTAAAGTAGCAACAAAAAGAAGAGAAATGTACAAATGAACCCGAGCAAACCAGAGAGCGCATCAATAATATTTTACCCCGGTACAATCATGGAAAATATATGTTAAGGCTACCTTATAGTAATACTTTACACTCTGTCAATTCATTCCAAAGAAACTTAGGGCTTGTTTGGTTCACTAATATTTGGGCCCAGAAACGAATTGGAATCACTTAATCCATTACTTGATGTTTGGTTGGGCCTTTTCTATTTCCAATCCGTTACAAATCCCAATCCGAATCCACTGGATTCAAACCCACCCCCAACCCATGGATTCAGAAAACTCCGCCTCTCAATGCCTCATTCTTCATATTTCACTCTCTCTCTCCTCTTTCTCTCTCCTTTGCTCGTATCTCTGAAGCTGCCTCCCATGTCGAATCTCTGAAGCTGCTCGTCCATGTCGAATTTCTGAAGCTGTTCGTCCATGTTGAATTTCTGAAGCAAAATTCATCGATTCTCTCTCCTCGCACTTTGGCAAATCTTTTGACTAAGGTAACTTTCGATTTTTTCGTTAAATTTGATTGATTATTTCGTTAATTTTGATTGATTATTTCGTTAATTTTGATCGATTCATTAAATTTGATTGATTGTTTGGTTAAATTTGATTGATTATTTCGTTAATTTTGATCGATTATTTCTTTAATTTTGATCAATTATTTCGTTAATTTTGATCAATTATTTCGTTAATTTTGATGGTTTAATCAACTGGGTTTTGTTGTTAATATGATTTGTGGGACTTTTTGATGGATTGGAATTCATTTTGTTGTTAATTTGATCAATTAATTATGTGGGATTTTTGGGAATTGGAGAGTGCATCACCAGCAGCTTGTTCATCAAGCTTATTACTCCGTATTAAGCTTATTGCACCACCAGCAATTTGTTACAACTTTATAGTAAAAATGGTGGTCCAAAATTCATGTAGGTTTGAGCTTATCACCTTGTCATTGTGTTCAGAAGAGTGGATGAAACAGGAATTTAGGCTGGATGAGGGTGAAACTGCCGAATTCATGATGTATTACATTTGGTCAAATGAAATATCTGGTCAAATGCTATTATGTTAGGAAATAAGGTTGAGACAGTCTTTTCTTTCGTTTATCTTGAGTCAATAATGCTTGTTTTAATGCTATTATGTTAGGAAATGGATCGTCGTAACCGATTGTCGAGGTGTAGAAGAAAATTTCAACAAATTCAGTTGGTAGTGACATTGATTAATGTAACCTTTATTATGTATTTTATGTGGTACATGATGAGTGCATCAGTAGCTAGAAGTCTTGAACCTAAGGAACGAAAAAGGTCTAGGAAGATATTGCGTATGATAACGTTAAGACGACTTATTCAAGAAAGCGATGTGTCTTGTAGAAACGAACTTCGCGTTAATAGACACACTTTTGATGTAATATGTGATATGCTTAGAGATATAGGGGGCCTTAGTGGTACTAGAAACATGACGCTCCAAAAGATTGTAGCTATGTTCCTCTACACATTGGCTCACCATCAAAAAAATAGGACCATTGGTCACACTTTTTATAGAAGTGGGGAATCGGTTAGTAGGCAATTTCATCGTTGTCTATTGGCTGTCCTTAAGCTGCATGAGCATTTATTAGTAAAGCCCAGACCAATGATGGAGGGATGTGAAGATGGAAGGTGGAAACCCTTCAAGGTATTTCACCAAACTTCCTTTGTTGTGTTGAATTTTACAGTTCCATCCTACAGTAGATCAAATGATGGTACCTACTTTAATCTGTTTTGTAGAATTGCTTAGGTGCATTAGACGGTACCTATATTAACGTAAGAGTGCCATCTAAAGATAGATCTAGATACCGCACAAGGAAAGGCACCGTGTCCATGAACGTCTTAGGAGTTTGTAACCCTAATATGGAGTTTATCTATGTCCTACCCGGATGGGAAGGTTCGGCCCATGACTTTCGTGTTCTTCGAAATGCACTTTCGAGGCCTGATGGGTTAAGGGTACCACGAAGTAACCTTGAGAACTACTGTTTTGATGTTTATTTATTCTATGTTTGAAAGTGTGTCATAATAATACATATAATTTTTTTGTTAAAGGTCAATTTTACTTGGTTGATGCTGGTTACACCAATTGTGAGGGGTTTTTAGCCCCTTATAGAGGGCAAAGGTACCATCTAAAAGAGTGGACTGATAACCCACCACAAAGTGCAGAAGAATTTTTCAACATGAGACATGCTAGAGCTAGGAACGTGATTGAGAGGTGTTTTGGTTTACTTAAAGGAAGGTGGTCGATCCTTAGCTGTCCATCTTACTTTTCTGTCCGCACTCAAGGTCAAATAGTTATGGCTTGTTGCCTATTGCATAATCTCATCCGGAAGATTATGCCTTCGGATGATATCTATGATGGTGATTCTGATGATAATGGCAATGATGATTTTGATGATGATGACAATAATTCTGAAGGGCCTGGAGAGTTTATATCAACTATAGAAATTTCTGATGCTTGGACTAACTATCGAAACACACTTGCACAAGAGATGTTTAATAGTTGGAGAGCTAGAGTTGGTCAATAATGTGTAAATTTGTTAATTATCTTCACTGTTAATAACACTTGGAGACCTTCTGATGCTTAATGTAAAGCTTGCTTTGTTTTGATAACTGGTTTTTAGATAAAGCAAGCTAATGACCTCTGATATGGTCACTGTTTTGGTCTTTGTTTGTGCCAAGTATGTCTGGGGATACAATTAGTCAGGCAAGCGAAGAAAGTAGTCGTGGAAGAGGTAAGAATAAAAGGTTTTGGATTCCACAGGAAGATAACGTGCTTATACAATGCTTGCATAAGTTGGCTAGTGACCCTAGATGGAAGAGTGAAAGTGGCTTTAAGACTGGTTATTTGAGCAAGTTAGAGACTGAGCTGCGTTTTAAGTTGCCTAACAGTGGTTTGAGAGCGGATTCGCATATTGAGTCCAGGCTTGAATATTGGTCAGAAAAATATTTTGCTTTAAGCGCGATGTTGGGAACTAGTGGCTTTGGATGGGATGATGAAAGAAAGATGTTGCAGACGACTAAGACAGTCTTTGATGCCTGGGCTAAGGTAAATGTCTCCTTTAAACCTATGTTCCGTAAATTTTCATATGTTCTTTTATGGTGTGTACTGTTGTCATTATGATTATAGCAGATTCTTATTGATACTCCTTGCTTGTATAATACTGACCTGCAGAATCACAAGAAAGCGAGAGGGCTCTATGGTGTGCCATTTCCTTACTTTGACAAGTTATCTGAAATACATGGGAAAGATCGAGCTATTGTGATGGAGCTGAGTCGATTGGCATAGCTATCCAGAGTATGGAGACTGAGACAACTAGTGAACGTTTGGTCATTGATAGTGATGGTGATGATATTGATTCTACTGCAACAAATCAAGGTGAGTGTTCAGAGTCGCCCAAGAAGAAAGCAAAGACTCTGAAGCAAAAGGAGAGAAGATACAAGGAGAAGCTTGATGATACGACAAGTTTATCACAATCCTTTCTTTCTGTTTCAAGCAAGTTTGGCAAGATATTTGAGGATATGAACTCTACTCTTGAGATAATGTCCAAGGCTTGGTCGAAAACTGAAGACAGAGAGCAACAGTTGGAAGACAAAAGCAACAGGGTGTTGGAAGAAGTGATGAAATTGGAAGGTCTTTCTCCATCCGAAGCACTGAGGGTTGCGACTATTCTAAGTACCGAGGAAGCGAAGCTTCGGGTCTTTTACCAAGCTCCCGCTAATTTACGGAAGCAATATGTGCTTGATCTTCTTAAGTAAGGGGCAACTTATGTATGTAAGTCTGAACAAAGTTGTGTTGGACCTGCGAAACTTGTTTGTTTCGGTAGTAGTATAATGGCAGTGGTTAACGTAGATATTTCGTGGACATGAACTGTATTATGCTACTCTTCTCAAGGTCTGTTTGTTTGTTAGGGATATTTGTTTCCTGCTCTTAACCATACTGTGTCTTACATTGATTATGGTTATAGGAAAAGTGACAGTTTGGGGTGCTGTAGCTTTTCTTTCAATCTGGTTTATGCTGTATTTGTTGGTGTCACTGAGTTGCTGGGTTAGAAGGGTAGAGGGTTGAAATTAGGCGGGTGCCTGTGGCAGGAAGTTTCTTTTCAGGTGTAAGTGAAGGGGGTGATCAGTCTGTCAATGCTCCTTTACTAAGCCCTGACAGTCACTGTGATTTTCAGTTTTGACGTTTTTAAATTTTTAAATTTTTTATTCAAATTGTTACTTTTTTATATTTTTTTATCACTGTATAATATGTAGTTAATAGTTAATAACATAATATGTGCTTTACAATTTTTTGATTCTCAAACTTGACTAAACCAAACATCAAGAAAGGGAATCAAGTAAGGTTGATTTCATTCATTAAGTGAACCAAACAAGGGTGACAAAGAATGATTCTTAAATCATTTCCTTAATCCAATCCATTTCCATTCCCTTTCCAATCCCCCATGTGAACCAAACGCCCCCTTATATGAATCGCTGATTCATTGAGGACAAGAACAAAAATAATGAAACAGTGTTGATTTTGCTTTGAGGATAATACTAAATGAATTCCCGACTAAGAATAGACGCATCATGCTGAACTGAAAATGATAATTTCAGTTCAGCATAAAATGAGCACCAAAAGGGCAGAGTACAGACAGGAAAAACGAAGGAATGAAAAGAAAAGGACTAGCACTTCTTGAAATTTGACTTAACAGGAAGCTTGACTTACCCACAGCCTTCTGGAAGACGGAGCTTTTGACAATTGAACCATGAATCTCCAGTTTCCGCAATTACTGCTGTATTTCCATCAATCATATCCTGTATCACAATTATTCAGTTAGATGAGAATGCGCGGAGGTATAACTACATACTTTTCAGCTCAAGCAAGAATCATAAGAAGCCATACGATGATGCACGCGTAGAATATTTTCACCCCCATTGTTTTACCAAATTTCTCAAGATAGACAATGCTTACATTTTTTCTTATGGAGACAAAGATTCAATGTTCTTTCAGCTTTATGATATAAGGGACTAAATCAAAATGCCTCCAAAGTCTGACCCTTTTTTGTTTCTCTTTCCATGAACTAGAATATAGTTTCTTACTTGTCACATTTCAAGTCTGCTATTGCAGGGGAACCTCTACCCCCCGGGTAACCTCTTGTAAATGAGATACATATATAAATGTATAACCCAAGGTGCAAGTACATAATTTTATCTGAAGCAGGAACCATGCTAAAAAGGTGGAACTAGACAAACAAGGTCATATCACTTGCCTGGACGTGCTTGAAGAGGACATTGACTCTGAGAGGTTCACCATTGGAACACTTCAAAGGCATCCCGGGAGGGACATATATACGGCGGTAATTCTCCATGGCTGTAGTGTTTCTCTTCAGCTTCTTCGCCAGGGCATTTAAGAAGTCGGTCATGAAAACCCAGCCAAATGAGGGGCCATTAGCAATGGTAACCCGATTGGGTTCCACAATGATGGCCTTCTCTTTTTTGATCAAGAGGGAGTATCCAACAGAACTGTAATCATTGAAAATCGGACCAACAAAGACGTAAGCATCAGCTGATTCCACCACCTCTCCAACATAAGTGGTAGAGACAGCACCCCAGTAAGTGCCAATGAAGTGTGGGTGGTGTTCCGGCACCAGCCCTTTACCAGCCGGCATGACAGCCACTGGGTAACCACACGCATCTGCAAGCTCTACAAATGCTTGTTGCGCCTTGGCAACCCTGAGTTTCGGTCCACCAATAATGACTGGTTTCACAGCCTTGTTTAGAAACTCAGCAGTCGCTTCTACTGCAGCTTCCAAGCCTAACTGGTTGCTTATCCTACATTGCAATCTCAGAGTTAATTAATAAATCAGAACACTGCAGGCATAAAAAACAAAGCTGGTTGCAGGAAAATGCCTACTTTGGAGCAAGGAAGTATGGAACAGGCTCTTTTGCGAAAGTTGGATGAGCGATTCCCGGCAGATTACAGCTTATGCTAATGTAAACCGGTTTGCTTTCCTTTAAAGCAGTCGAAATCGCAGTGTCTATCTGCTCATGTGCATCTTCCAAGTTGTTCACCACTGCCTGTCAATGTTTAACATCAACATGTTGATTTCCAAAATCAGTATATAGTTAAGTGTCAACATTATCAAACATCCCTGCCTCATCAGTTGAATGTCAAAAACCCACACACTGACACACATAGTAATTTATGCATGGAAAATTGAAGTTTCCCCTTTTTACCCAGACACTCTGCTGAAATTTTTGCAAAAGCTGGCTAACCATCAAAGATCAGGTTCAGTTCTGCTATCAGATCGCGTAACCACACTACCAATATTCATCGGCAGTGGGTTAATCTTATTGCCAATTGGTTTTATGATGAAATTCTCGCTTGGCTTGTCTACTTCTCTACTAAGGGCATATGCAACAATATAGCACACTCCATCCGTGACTTGTGGTCTTAGACATTCAGTTTTCACTTGTCTAATAACAACGCTACATTTAAAAATCACTAATTTTTACCACATTCGGCGAATCTTTTACCGTCAATAATGATGTAGTTAGTTAATAATGATACACTTCAATTGTCTTACACAAGACTTACTCTCTCCCACAGCATAACTTACAAGTTACAAGTCACAGTCCCACGATTATGTCAGTTAGTTTAGCCAATAAAATCGTTGCGGTATACCGTATACATGACCAGATTACAAGTTTAGACACGTAAAACTATACTATTAAACTTATTACGCCATGCCCGCAAAAATTCAGACCAAATGTAACACTACAGTAGTTCAAACAAAATGTAACTAGTTTGTCACACTTATCTCATACAAAAAACAACGTATGTCAAACAAACAGTACAAACTCATCATATGACACGTAAAGTAAAATTATCGTACCACTATCAGCACATGTGTAAGTAAACATGGCACAACATCATGACACTATGACACCAAATATCACAAACCCGCTTCAATTCAGACAAAATATAACACTACTTTTTGACACAAACGACATCAAAATAAACATAAATACGGAGTACTATAAGTCGGGTCAAGAAATTAGTACCTGGTAACAAGTGACAGTCTGAAAACAACGCGATTCCTGACTAAAATCAGGCAACCCAATCGTATGATGCAAGATTCTGCTAGTCCCAAAGTCATTAGAATTGGGCCCACCCACAATACAAATGACAGGCAAATTCTCACTGTAGGCCCCAGCAATGGCGTTGATCACACTGAGCCCACCCACCGTGAACGTCACCACGCATGCGCCCACCCCCTTGGCACGTGCGTACCCGTCGGCCGCGTAACCCGCGTTCAACTCGTTGCAACACCCGACCAGGTTCAGCTCCGGTTCGTCTATCAGGTGGTCCAGTAGCGTCAAGTTGAAGTCACCCGGTACTGAGAACACGTCTCGGACTCCTATTTGGGCCAGTCTTCGGCCCAAGTGTCGGCCCAGTGTGCCTGACCCGGTGAATGAAACCGGTGTTGTGCTTTTGTTGTCCATAATGTTTTTATTTTGTTATTATTAATATTATATAGACAAGTTTTGAAAACTGATTTAATTTAATTTCGGTACAAATGAAGGGAATTGAGTAGGAAATGAAGTGTTTAGATATATGTTTTTTTTTGTTTTGGGTCTCTATTATGTGGATTGTAGACGAGTTTTGAAACCTAATTGTCGGAGGAAAGAAAGGAGGATTTGATTGAGCGAGAAATGAAGTTAAGTGGGTTGTGAGACTTGTGACTAGTGTATATATATATAGATGTAGTAAATAATAATGGAAGAGTGATGAGTAAACAGTGGGCAGAAGGAGGAAAATGGTGGGTTTAATTGTTTGAAGAAAAAAAATGGAAAAATTAGACACTGTTTTTGGGAAAGTTAAGCGAGGTTTTTGGTGGCATAACAAGTTGGGGAGATGCTGTGTTTGGTAGTGTTGATTTTGAATTTATAATTTGAGGAGGGTTTGATTTTTATGATTGTTTTCTTGGGGGAAAAGCATAGTTTAGTGATAGTCATGGACTTGTGATCTGGAAGGTTGATGACTAGTTGCATGATGTAACAAATTTACAAGCTTGTTTCTTGGACTAGAAGCTTTAGTTTATGCCCATCATTTTGGTATACTCCTACAGTCCTACTCTGCTAGTTGTATTCAGAGTTCAGAGGGATCAAAATTATCAAATTAAGTATGTTGCTCTCTAGTGCACAGTTCTCGACTTTCGTCGACTATGAGATAGTGATGCATGCACCGGTACGACACGTCTTCAAAGTTGTGTGTCGGAGTCTCGGAGACTAGTACTATTGTTGGGTTTCTCAAGTGTGGTCATAAAAGTATTGTCCTACATCGGTAGAAGTAAGTTGAGAAGATTGGTCTATAAGCTAGTGGGTTACTCGCCTATTGACAATTGGTTTTAGGATGGAACCTCACTGGGTTTGTGGCATGTCTTTCTAATTTACTCCTACAAGCTCGCTGCCCTAAACCCAACAAGTGATATCAGAGCCGATGGTTCTGCTTGGGGAAACCCATGAGCGAGATGGAGTTGTGCCAGCCTTGGCACCTATCATGGTGCGGAGGAGCAGTGCCGCATAGTTGCATCGGGTCACACACGTGGTGCGGAGAAACACTAGTCGATGAGGAGTGTGATGATTGTACTCTAGAGACTTGGCTGACCATTCATGGTGTGGAGGGGCACTGGTGTGAAGCGTTGGCTGACCATTCATGGTGCAGAGGGGCACTCGTGCAAAGTAATACCGGTCATTCATGGTGCAAAGGGGCACTAGTCAATACCAACACCGTTCATTCATGGTGGGGAGGGGCAATAGTCAGAGGAAGGAGTTGCAGCCACACACATGTAAAAAAGCGGAAATTGTTGGGGTGTTTGTCACGGCCACCAATCACCACGATGACATCTGTAGAAGTTGGACACATGGTCTCATCCTATAGGTTAATATAGTGCCTTTTTATTGTATAGTTCGGGTAGAATTATGGTAACTTAAATCCAGAGTGATAAAAATTGTGGAATTAATTAGATACAGTACATACTTTTCGCCTATGAAGCATGGGTCCACACGAACACATCTTCTACAAGTTGTGTGTTGGAAGTTTAGTACAATATCGTCCATCATGAACATCGGCATAAATTCTCATCGTATAGGTTGATCATTCAAAGTGTAGCGTCTTTATTGTTGTGAAGGTTTGTCACAATTACATCATGTTGACATCAAATGGAGAATGAGACTAAATTTGAGATCCAACTTTTCAATGGTGAGACTTATATTTTTGGGTCTCAAACGTTTATTTTTTAATTATTAATTGGGGTTAAAATAATATATAATTAATGCTAATTACTAGTGACCCCCACATGATTAGTTCTTGAGACTTTTGAGGCCATCTCTAAAAACAGAGGCCGTCTCAATTTTTGAGGCTCTTTTCCTTGATCTACATTGGGGGTCTCTCATTTTGAAACTCATTTTTTCCATTTGAGATTCATTTGAGACCCCCCAGTGAAGATGATCTTAGGGTGGAAGTGGGGAGAGTAGTATTAGAAACCAAACTCTTTGGAATTTGATTGAACTAATCGAGATTTTAGGTGAATAAATCGATAACCAAATTAAATTCATTGAGATATTAGAAATCTTATCTTATTTGACCGACCTTAACCGATTACTATATCCTAATCCTATGTGATCCTTAATGAACCCTCGGTTTTTGGTTGGCTTTGGGTAAAAGAAGATGCGAGTTTCTGGATATTAAGGAGGTACAGCAGGCCCATAACGCTACACTTTGTTAGCCCACCTTGAAATTTATACTCCTTTCGATTCAAATAAAAAATTTTGAGATGTTATATGGGAAGTTACTTTTAGACCAAATGAATCGCTGATTTGTTGCAAAAATTTGTATATATTTTATTTTTTAATGTAGTCTACCAACTCCACTTGATTTTAAGAAAAATGAATCTTTGATTTCGAGTCTACATATAGTGTCTAAAATAGCAACTCAAAATTGCAAAAAAAAAAAAGAGGAAAATCTCTTTGAATCAAAAGACATACGTCTTTTGGAAAAGCTTAGCACTCTACCATAAAAATTTGGACCGTGGATAGATAAAGAAAATACTCAAAATAGCTATAATTACTTTTCCTAACAATACGATTTGCGTGTTTTAATTTTCGTTTCCAAATAAAAAACAAAATATCTCAAGTCTCAACTAGTCGTGTTTGGTGGAGCGAAAGTTTTTTTTTTTTTTTTTTTTTTTGACAACAATGAAATAAAAGTTTATACAGAAAGGAGAGAAATAAAAAAAACAGATAGGAGAAAGTTTAACAACAAACCTTGCTCCACTTTGAGTAAACCTAAGGTCTTTGAAAAATACCGCAAAACAATATAATAATATCTATTATCTCAACCGTACATAGTGTTATAAACTAATCTACACCATTTGTTATTTTTAATTAGATATATTTTATCAATTATATTGTAAATAACAAAAAAATAGAAAAAAATGGTTAATTGCATTTATCTAAATGTTTATGCTTACGTATGCATGTTACAATCCAAATATAGTTGTTAATATTTGACAATCAGAATAATGAATAAAATCGAGATTATTAAATTTAGAGAAGATAAATTTTAATCATTTAATTTTTCTTAACCATGGTACAAAATAGAGCTAATTATTTACTTTTATAAAAATTAATTAAGTTAATTAAAAATAATTTATTACGAATGCGTTGCGGACTTGCGGTACTCGTCAAACACCAAGAGACTCAATTATTTAGTACCGATTACGTGCTGCGGACCCTTCGTGCTGAGCTCACTCTACATTTGACATTTACGCAGCTTTAATCTTCTTCAATCATCACTCTCCATAAAATCAAAACAGCTCTTCATTTCCCAACATCGTCCCTCCAAATAAAGAAACCCCCCTTTTTTTTTAGTAAGATCCAAAATTTGCGCCCAGAAACATCATGAGACCCAAAATCTATCTTTTCGGAGACTCTATTACTGAGGGATCCTTCAATGATGGAGGTTGGGGAGCTTCACTTGCTAACCATTTTTCTCGCACGGTACATACTACGCTCATCAACTGTTTGACTTTATGTCTCAATGAACTAACATTTCTTGTTTTTGGACCGTTTGGTGTTTTTACTTCTGACCCATTTCATATTTTTGTTTTTATTTATGTGGGTCGTTCTTGTTTTCTCGTTTTATCCATGTTTTTGTATATGGGTTATTGAACATACAATTCGTTACGGTTTTTGTACGACAATTCATGTTAGCCGAACTCAAATAATATTTTTGAGTATATTTGTGTGGTTGTGGGTCAAAGGGTCATTGTTTCTCATTATATCTATGATCAATGTTTAATACTAGTCGACCTCAAACTATAAAATCGTACGATAATTATTTACGTGACGAATATGTTGTTGATCAGGCTGATATAGTGGTAAGAGGGTACAGTGGATACAACACAAGATGGGTTGTGAAAGTATTAGACAAAGTTTTTCCGGCGAAAAATGATGATGATGATGAAATTGCGCCGGTGGCTGTGACGGTGTTTTTTGGAGCAAATGATGCATGTTTACATGATGGATATGGTGCTTTTCAACACGTGCCTTTAGAAGAGTACAAGAAGAACCTTCACACCATTTACTCTTTTTTCAAGGTAACTAAAAAATCTACAGTATCTCATCTAGGAAATTCTGAAATGTTTATGATTTCATCTAAAATACTTCCTCCATTTCATTCATTTGTTTTCGTTGGGTCGAGTTTTGTGAGAGAAACTCAGGCCCAACGTAAACAAATGAATGAAATGGAGCGAGAATTCTGAGTACAGTAGTTGTTAGAATTTTTAGATTGCTCAGGCCACAGTGTCACACGTGGGTTTGCGGTGAAAATGGTAAAAGTGTTGTGGTGTGATTGATGAAGAACGTGATCATATTTACTGTAGTGTAGAATATAAAACAAGTGCCTTTCATTTGTCACTGCCAAATATTTTAGGGGTATGGCCAACTGGCAATTTTATGTCATTGTTTGATTAGGTGGTACTGTGGTAGGACACTAGGACTTTTGTCATCCAGATTTTTGGTTCTTTAATTTACATTTCGTTGGAGACTTGGAGTTCCTCTCACATGTTCAAACTAAATTAACTATATATTGAAAGAAACGGATCGAGTAGGCAGAGTAGCTTACCTTAATCCACCAACATAGGCATACACATAACAAGTTCCATACTAACAATAGTCAATTATTTTCAGCAATTTTGGTTCAAACTTTGCATTACATTGTCACATAGTATGTGAGAAAATTAAGCTAGTGTTTACCATGGTATCACAAATTTTTTTTTTTTTTTTCCTTATGTTGAACAAAATCCGCAAAATACAAAGTTTTAACTTCAAAGAATCAGTATGTTCCCTTTCAAAAAGTACGACGGAGTACAAAGCTAACTAGTACCATTGTTGGTACCATTTGGTTTAAGCTCTGACGTTCTTCTCCTTTGGATTATACAAGTGACGAGTTCTAGTACGACTGCGATCACTGCCAATGCTACTATCACACCCACATAACCAAACTTCCATATATTCCTTGGCTCCAAAATCTTGAAACCTTCGAATATGTTGATAATGCTGAGGATGATTATGGTGTACCCAAAAGAATGGTGGTACACGTTCCAATAGAATCTATACTTATGGTCTTTATTTGGCCTTAGGCCTAGAGCAAGTATCTACAATGTATACGAAATCCATAGGCTAATTAGTTTCATTCTTCACAATGTATCATAATATCGAGTAACAACTGTATGTTAAAAGGTTCAACGTTTAACATACCTGAATGGTGGCTAGAGAAAAGAGTGCTATGCCAATATTCCTATGCAATGTGTGATTAATTCCAGACGAGGCCGAGCCCAATCGTAGACCAGTGGCCCATCCAGCGACACCAAGGACATATGCGGATATTTGACACCCGACATGAAGATAGAACCACGCTGCTGACGGTAACACCTTCATGTACCGCGCGGTTAATACTCCTATTGGCATTAGTATGCCCCAACTCAGTGCATTTAAGATTCCATGGGCCTTCATTCACGAGTGAGTTCAAGTTTAAAGCATAGCAAAAACGATTCCTATTATTATAGCTTAAGATATCGTGATCACACCCATTAGGGATAGATTTTGGCAATGTTTTGAGAATAGGATTATATCATATTGATCTCAAGTTTCTTTCATAGTGTTATACTATCAATAATTTGTATTCTTGTGCTATAGTATTACACATGATAACTCGAGAAAATTTGTTACCTAAAAACAGTTTTTCTAATATGTGCTTATAGGGCACATGTTAAAACTCCGTTTCCTTCCTGATATTCTCACTTAGAAAAAACAAATTATGGAATCTGATTGATTAATTAAGGAAAATATCACTTAATTAAGGAAGAAAATGAAGTTTTAACATGTGTCATGTGGGCTCACATTAGAAAAAGTGAACTACTTAAAACTGAGAATAATATAACAAATGGAGTATATACTAGGAAAGTAAAGATTCTTTGGGTATTGTGTGTGATTATTATTGTAAATGTATCATGTCATACTAAAAATTATGAAAAAAGAATTTCTATAAGATCAAAGAAAATTTGCCTAGCAAACTTACATTCTTGAGCCGCGACACGACTCTAGCTCCTTTGACCACGCCAGCCCCTCCGGAGAGCAGATTCAGTGAAGCCATGGACACCATATTTGGCGCCGAAGCCGAAACCGAGTGGATCATTAGACGTCCATCTTCGGATATAGGGCCGTCTTGCCATACTTGGTTTACAGTGGTTATGTTTCCGGGAACCTTCAGCGTGGCAAAGATGGCAATCTCATCGTTAGTATTCACTGCGGACAATTGTGTCACATTGAAGCTAAGATTACTTTTCGCCATCTGAGGTTTATAGTCATTAATTGAGGAGGTGTAAACAATCATAGACCCGTCTTTAGGGCTTTTGTATGCAATAAGAGCTTGTGACCCTGCCATGCCATGTCCCGTAGGGTTAAGGGCCCATGCAACCCACATTGGGTTGGCAGGGTCGAGCTTGGTGTGGTGGTACGCGATGTCCAAGGTCGATGTGTTTGGGTAGTAGTTGTAGTGTAGGAAAGAGTTTAACACTGGGAGGTCCACACATGTCTTAAACTTTGGTGTTGTAGGTTCTTTATTGATGGTTCTGATGGGTGTAAAGACATAATTGCTACTAGAAAGGGTGCTTTGGGCATTAGATAGGTTGACCATTGTGGTTAAGGCGACGACGATTATGAGGAAGAAAGGTGGGTTCAACCTCATCTTTCTTTGCGAACGAATGGATTGAATGTCAAAGACAAAGGAAAGGAATTCGAACGTAGGAAAGAGATGGTAATTTTATTTTATGTTTGTTTTTGCTCTCTCTTTTCTGATTGCAGGTAGAGTGAAAGAGAATATGTTGGGCAAAGAAGAATATTGGAGTTTTGAATGGTAATGATCAATGACGAATACAAGGCTCACGTATGTGTATTTGTAGGACGACCAAGTACACTTACAATGTCTTACTCTGTGAATTAATTTCTTGAATTATTAGTTAACATATCTTTTGCCTAATTAATTGTATTTAGATCCTTTAGAGTTTTACCCTATAGGGCTTGCTTGGATTGGGAGTAATTATTAAGAGGGTAATAGGAGCTACAATAAGGGGAAAATTAGAGAAAATGTGGTGGTGGAGGAGGAAATGAAGGTGGTGGAAGGAGGAAATGAAGGGAGGAAGAGGAATCATTACCCCCATATGGGAGTAATGCATTACCCTAGGGGGGAGGGGAGTAATACATTACCCCCATATGGGGGTAATAGTTCCTCCTCTACCCCTTATTTCCTCCCTCTACCACCACCATTTCTACCATTTTTCCCTTATTTTAACTCCTATTACCCCCTTAATAATTACTCCCAATCCAAGCAAGCCCTATAAGGTAAGAATAAATATCCAACACTTGGAATGTGCAATTGAGAATCATCTTTATTTTGTCTTGCAACCAAATTTAGTAAACTCTATCAACCCTACCAAAAAAAAAAGGAACTTTAGGGGATCCTCACCCTGAATTAAATCAGATCAATCAATAAGGAAAGTGGGAGCCTGGAAAGAGGTGATGATTCTACTGTAATAAGGAAAGATTTGAGTGTTATACAATAAGTCAAACTTTCAAATTTAAAATGACTCAATCACCATGTTTAGTGAGACATTTATATTGGCACTCTAAGAAATATGAAGTAGACCTTAATGGGAGACATCAACGTCCAGATTTAGCAAGTGCAATTCGACAGTAGTGCAACTACTAAAGTATGGAAGAATGAAGTTAAAGATGTTGATATGTGAATGAAATTGGGTGTTTTAAGGACGTCAATTATTGCCATTTCTTGCTTTAGTGTCATGTCTTTGGCTTCAATATTTTGTGTATACTTCTGTACATCTAGTGCATGTCGTTCTCACGGGGTGGATTTCGTTTCAACAACGAAAAAGATGTGCATGATGCTTTGCTTACATTTTGCTTCAATTGTTTCATATTTGATGATTTCATCTGTGTTTCTTTCTCAAGTTTAAATATGGCAATAGGCCTTCAGAAAAAGATTATGTAGTGGTAATAGTGCAATCTGGTTCAGAATTTCGATTCTTTATGTGTCTTTGTCCTATAAAAGCAATACACTATGCTTAATTGAAAGAGGACTTCGTGGACCCTGCTTGTCTAAAAATTATGCATAGATTATAACTTATATGTTGTGGGTTCTAGTAATCTGTACTTTTGTCCAAGACTCATGCTATGCATAAAACATCCAGATAATTTACGTTATTATATCGTATTGCTAATGGAGACTACTAGTATACTTTAGTATATGACTAATGAACAAAGCCACCATTTAGAATACCACTTTGAAAAAGGTTATTGAACTCTGTTTTTTTTTTTTTTTTCCTTCTTTACAGCAAGGGGCTTATCTCACTATATAATAAAACTTCTCTACCCACCATTAAGCGTACATAGAAAATATTTAGGGTAGTTTGCTTACGTTGATTCTTGACTCGAGATGACGGTTGTTTCGGAATAAAGGATACTTAGGATGATGGTTATTTCGAAATAAAGGACCACTGCTTTCATAATTTTGGTGTGTAGACTCAATGGCCCTAGTGGTGCTTAATAGTTTTTTTTTTTTTTATGGAAGTTTGGCGTCATTGCCCTGGCGAAGTCTGCTGCTGTCTAGTCGGGTCATCGAGAAGTCTAAAGTTAGACAATGTCCTTAGAAAACTCACTGACTGCATACCATTGCATATAGTTTAACAGTGACATATGTACTGCTTTATGTATCTGTTTTTTTTAGCTAAAATTGATATCAATTAGAAGTTCATTGTGCTCTTCACTTCTTTCATATAAGGTTCAGGAGAGGTAATGTTAAAACTTCCTAGGATTTTCTGTGTGTTTTCCAGATTCAATTTCTCATTCTCTTGTAAACTCCATATTCTGCTGTTCTGCGTAGCTGAATTTGAACCTGGAAACTCCTACCTAGAATACAATCTTGTCCTTTCATAAAGCCTGAAAAGGACATCATTACATAGTTACATTGTGTCTTGATACACTCAGGATGCATGTCTGTGAACCAAAACAACTTCCTTGTCTTTAATAATTTTCTCTTACTGTCCGTAGACTGTGTACATTTCCTCTTACTGCTGTAGACTATGTATTCTCACAATCTGATGCTTGCTGAATGCTAGATAGAAAACATGGTATATGCACAGGAATGGTACAGGAGTGTTTCTTTGTTCGGAGTTGAGTAAGTATGATTTTGCATTTTGTCCTGTGAAAATCATTTTCATTCACGCTGGCTGACTTGGGTGTCGTAAACATTGTCACTACTCTCGGATAGATACTTGTGAAGTTTTGAGGTTTCTCTAAGACAGAGAGAAGCCCATAAAGAGTGTATCGATCCGCTGTAAGCCTGTAGCTACTTGAGGCTCTATAATCATTATTGGTTAATTTTGAATTCCATTGAATGGTGGCCTCTGATAATACTATACGTTTTTTGAATGAACATCTCACAATTTTGCCAGTCGTTGATGTTGATGCGTATTCAGAACCTAGGATGTCATACTGTATAAATGAGTGAAAGTCGAATTGGGTGCTGTTGCCTGGACTATGCAATATTGATGACTGACTGACTGCAGTATTGTTTTTCAGTTGTCTCATAGTTTTAAGGTTATTCACATGATCTCGTAAACAATTAGGAGTAAGTAATTGCTGCAGCGTATGATAAGTAATGTCCATATAATTCTCTCTGAAAACTGAACTAGTACGTACTCAACCCATGCTTTTGTGTAATATTTGCATGAGTTCTAACTTTTCCTTGAATGCAGAAACGATGGCCAAGTATCAATATTATCTTCATCACGCCGCCTCCAATTGATGAAGCTTCACGCTTGCTGTACAGTTCTTCCCTAATATTTTTTTCTCTTTTACTTGAATTGTATTTTGCTCACAAAAGATGGGTCTCTTCTTGGATCGAGCCAACCATAGCATTCACTTTATAAAATGATGCAAGCAGATATCCATACGCTGAGAATCCATCTGGTCTGCCTGAGAGGACAAATGATGCTGCAAGTGCCTATGCGAAAGCATGCATTGATGTTGCTAAGGAATGTGGGACAGCAGTAGTGGACATCTGGACGAAGATGCAGGAACTTCCCGACTGGAGAAATTCATGTCTAAGGTACTAACGTCAGAGAACTTAGTTTTTACAGTAAAATAGTGTGAAACCGATGGGACACGGTTCCTTGTACGAGATATGTTTCTGCAGAGCATTTGTGCTTGTTTTGTTTTGCAATTTGTTGCAATTTCTTAATCCTTACATATCCACAGTTAAGCACTAATATGAATGTCAACCCACTGAAATCTGCAGTGATGGTCTGCACCTCGCGCAGAGTGGCAACAGGATCGTCTTTGAGGAAGTAGTTGCAAAGTTAAAGGAAGCTGGTCTGTGTCTAGAAAAGCTCCCTGCTGATCTTCCACTCTTTTCTGACGTTGATCCTAGTGACCCTCTCAAAGCTTTCGAAAACTGATGCACAGTTGTTCGCAGGCGGGTAGCCATTTTGTCGAAATCACATCTTTAGTAAGGAGCTACATTACCTGTAGGCTGAAGCTTTTGTTTCATTGGAACAGCATGTAACTAATGTATGTCTATCCAAACAGTACCGACGATTAGACCATGGTTCCTTTGTCTTTTGCACATGCTTTCGCAGAAGATGTAGATGCTAATGTGCATATATATTCGCGAAGTGCTTGTTCTAGCGGACAATATAATTCAATCTGTTTTGGCAGATATATCAGCAATGCTATGAGGACCCTTTCAATTTTGTATTGATCGTGTAGAAACTGAGTGCTCTAATTACACCAAATCTACAACAGTTCAGAACAGGACTACAATGCTAAGAGGGACGACTGCATGTCACTTTAATATCGCTTGATTAAACTGATCCAATGTCAGGTTCTATTGTAAAAACATCACTCCTGTAAATTGCTCTGGTTCAACATGATTGAACTCCTGCCAAACACTACATATTCACAATTTCTCTTTACTTCCGAGAGCACATCAAGATGTGTTGTCTCAGAACAGAAATACAGCCGCAGTAGCCAGAAATCGCGGTTTACAGCAGACCATACAGAATTACAGATATATTGGCATATGCAACCTTAACAAGCAAGTGAAAGAAGGTGCACACACACACGCCCTCAAAAGAAGTAATCAGAAAAGAGAGACCTTTCAGTTATCTCCGTCTCTCAGATATGTTACACACCAGCTTCCTGCTCCCTGGACATCAATCTGGAAGCAAATCTCTGAACAACGCGGATGTGGAGATAGTCAAGGTTTACAACAATACCTCTGACATGAGTTGATAATGGTCACGATACTCAAAGGTCAAATGCACATATAGTTATGAAGAAACGGTAAACATAAAAGGATATCTTTTCGTCATAGATAGGGTGGTTCAGCATGAGAAGGTTGTTGTTGTTGACAAGTGCTCGAACTAACAACTCCTTTGCCTCGTCCTGCTTCTTTTTCAACATGTTACATATCTGTATAACATTAGAGAGTTGGTGTCAGACTTAAGATACAGCAAAAGGGAACACAATGTCTGAGGGAAAGGTCAAGTAGCCAGATATGTGGGAAAGACAGCCATCAGAATTCAGATAATTTATGCAACCATTGTCTGCTGAATAAAATCGTAACAGAAAACACACACCATAGTAGTAGTAACAACCGAATTTTATTCCTCTAAACAGCCACAGAAAACTTCATAAAATAATGATGCAGTTGTCCTGGAAAAATGGGTTTTGCAATAATATTCATGCAGTTATATCCAGCACAGCTAAAGGTTTAATTTGCCAAAGGCGGCAAGACAGCATAAAACTCTCTTAATTGAAAGCCAAGTGATCGCAAAATTGTCCAATGTCAGTGCAATTCTAATGAGGAACCTTCAAGACTTATAGCCAGCAATGAAATGCAATGACAATTATTCCTGAGGCTTCATTGAGGATATAAGACCCAATCCAAAACGTTTTCAGTTTTGAAAATCACTGAAATGGTTACCAGCAACAGTTACCCGTTCGAGCATAAAATAAAGGGTGTCAGTCAGGGTATAGAATGTTGCTGAGCAAGACAAATGTAGGGTAAAAACTACATGAACAGAAATTAAATATTTTTTTTTAAAGGAAGATAACAAATGGCAAAACTGAAGGAATAAGAAACAACAATGCTTGAGTTTAGCCTTCAGTTATTAATTTGGATAAATCTTGCAAATATAGAATCTGAAAAGGAAATAGAGTAGTATGTCAGAAGCACTTACATTTTCGAGCTCTTTGGCACATGCTTCAGCCTTTTCAACATTTTCATCTCTCTCCACCATCAAGGTGAGACCTAGATTTTCCATGTTTGTGTCTAAGCGAAAATCAAACTTGGGGCTCAGATTCTCGGCTGTCACATTCTTTGTGCTTCCTTCTATTATAGTACCTTGTGTTTGAACCTACATGCATGGTCGCGCAAGAATGAAGGATGCAAGAATGCATGATTGCATCCAATGCTCGCTAACAGATTACAAAAAGCCAGACGGATAATAGCCATGTAAAACTTAACATGAGATGATCCTACTGGGCATGTAGAACAAGTTACCTCATTTTCAACTTCTCTGGCTGATACTTTAGACATTCTGCACATTTAAGGAAGTAAATTAATTACAAGAATACAGTGATAATATAAAAAGATTTTAGCAGCGTAGCTTCATGTCTGCACCTGCTTTCACTGGGGGAGAGCCGTTTTGATGGGTGTACATCAGCAGCCTGCCATTCAGTCCTATGAGTTCTAAGATGAAACCCTAAGAATGTGTCTCATAAAAATTGAACATAAATAAAATTATGAAAAGCACCTCGGTTGGTTTCCGCTTCAAAGAGGAAATTGAAGGTGTTTGGTTCTGAACATTCAACGGAGATACCCTTTTGCTCTTGGCTTGTAGCCTTGAACTTATGTCAAAATTTCCCAGGGATTTAGGATCTTGGGCAGTGGAAGAATATGATTGCTTCTTTGTGGTAATATTCCTACAAGACAGAATAATTGCTTAAAATAAGGCATTTAGCACCACCATGGAGTCAAGATTTGACCAGTGACTAAGATGTAAAAACCAGTTAAAACTAAGAATAAGATACCTAGAAATTCTCAAACTAGGAAGGCCAGGAATCATCTTGTCATTTCTTGGAGTAGGAATTCTATTCACTTGGCCAAGATTTGATTTCTGGACAGTCGGCATACCCGAAAACCTGTCTTTGAGTTTGCCATACCCCTGGTTTCCAGATGGCCCAGATTTAGCTACCCCTTCAGGTGAAACTAATGAAAGAAGTTGATTACTGCAAATTTGCAAAAGAAGGTAAAACTTGAGCAAGCCACATGAAGCAGACACTACCACCAAACAAACCCAACTACCAAATAAAAGGGCAGCCCGGTGCACATTGGCGTCCCCGCGAAACGAGGGTCCGGGGAAGGGTCCCACCACAAGGGTGTAATGAGGGCAAGCCTTCCCTTGTCAATTTATTTGACAAGAGGCTGCTCCCAGGACTTGAACCCGTGACCTATCGATTACACGGCAACACCTTTACCGGTGCGCCAAGGCTCCCCTTCAAACCCAAGTACCCAACTACCAAATGCAAAAAAAAAAATTCCAAGGTTCCTGTGACCCATAATACTACAATTCTGAGAAACTTCTTTCCCTTTCTTTTTTTCCTTTTTTTTGCATACAACCACAATGGTAACAAGATTCAACCTATGTAGAAGGCAACCAATATGAACATGAAAATTTTATACATACAAGGAGCTGAAAAGAGTGAACAACTAAAGGTACAAATATAACAGAGAATGATGGTAGTGGCATGGACTTTGAATTTTAAAATGCCCATGGTGAGAACTAAATAAAAAGTTATGGATGAAAGTTGAAGAACCTTATGCACGTAAGTTACTTGATCTATGCTAGTCAAAAACTATAGAAGCATGTCCATTCTGAGTTGGATGGTGTGATTTTTTGCCTTACCCAGAAGGTTTGCCTTCAAAACTCATTTTCCTGTTATCCACCGAATGGAATCCATCCTCCTTTGCTTGTCTATCACAAGGCATAGTGTCAACAACCCTTTTAGTCCGGAATTCTCCATTACCATTATTCTCGCCAACCCTGCAAAAGGTTGGAATAGCTATGAGTCTCTGACTAGCCACTAGTTACTTGAGTAGTAGGATTGTAGATCAGAGAAGACATGTTTGTAAGTTGGCCTTACCTTGAGACATCAGAATGCTTTTCCCTTTTTATCAAAGCCGAGCCTCGTTCCATTGCTTCTTTGGCACATGAATTAGGATTGTCGTACAAATTTTGCTCATTTCCTTCACTGCTGGGATTACCACTGTAAACAGCACATGTGATCTATATTATCTTCCAGAAGTACCTTAAGAACTTGAGGAATTTGAAGGATCTTGTTATACCCCAAGTTTGCAGCTCCTAAAGGCGTTAAACCCTTTTTGCTTCTATCAAGCATAAGAATCTTTGTCCCTGCACCATCATTTGTGCCTCGTACCATGGACAAGTTAGTAGCTCCAGACAGTTTGTCTCGTGTCAACATTGGCTTTGCAGGAGTTGGTTCACTGCACAAAGTAAAATCTGACGTCAATAGTTGATACACACACAAACACACACAATGGTCAGGCAGATAGTCAGTGGTGACGCTCACCCCAGAATATTTATGCAATTACTGTATTCAACCCCTAATAACATAGAACTGATATGAATCCACCTAATGTTGCTCAGAGGGGGTGGATAGACACAAAAACGTACGGTACACACCCATATTTTACCAACCGTAGTGACCAGGTCCTAACCTCCTATGAGTTCCCAGACGTCCATCTTGGTGAGAATTACGCTTGTTGTAGTGCAAGTTTAGGTCTCCCTTGTGAATCATATTCCTTGGGAATTAGCATATTCTTCTATGGAACACATTAGGTTATGAATTAAGCATGAAAACAAAGAAAAAAACACGAGACTGCATTGTGCGCACAATAAATGAGACTGCATCAGAAAAATGAAAGCAGAGAATGAGCAGGCATACAACCTTTCCATTGGTGCTGGAGAATCCTTCAAAGCAGATCTTTGCAATTCTTCATTAGATACGACTTCCGAGTTCATTGTTTTAGAGGTATTAGTTCCAGAAAATGCGACAGCATCCAAAGCAAAATTATGATCACCCGAGGTCTCAGCTACCTCAATCATTTCTTCTTCTTTACTAGGGATTACTGCAACTTCAGATTTTGGAGGTTCCTCATGCATCCCATCTTCCCTCCTTGCTTCACTACAACTTGCAGCTTGTGTGGGTAAATCTTTGCACTCGTCATTTTTGTTCGAGGAGCCAACCTGTTTGGTTCTTTTCTCCCTGGTACAGATTATGTTATGAAACTAAGCATGAAAACGAAGAAAAAAAACATGGAAGCAGATTGTGCTCACAATAGGTAAGACTACATCAGAAAAATGAAAACAGAGAATGAGAGCAGGTATACAACCTTTCCAATGGTGCTGGAGAATCCTTCAAAGCAGATGTTTGCAATGCTTCATTAGATGCGTCCTCAGAGTTCATTGTTTTAGAGGTATCTGTTGTAGAACAAGCGACGGTATCCAAAGTGAAATTACAATCACCCAAGGTCTCAGCTACCTCAACCACTTTTTCTTCTTCACTAGGGATAACTACAACTTCAGATTTTGGAAGTTCCTCATGCATTCCATCCTCCCTTCTTGCTTCACTACAACTTCCACCTTGTCTTGGTAAATCTTTGAATTCGTCAATGTTGTTTGAGGAGCCAACCTGTTTGGTGCTTTTCTCTCTGGTAGTATTCTTTCCACCTTTGGTTGTGGGTTCATCGAAGCTGAAGTCATCCATCCTAAAAAATATAAGGACAACTATTAGTGCACACATTCAAATCTAGTTCTAGGTCAGATATTGGAAGCAAAGATTATAACATCAATTCTACGTCAAGGGGGAAGGCAATAATACACGATGGCATCATCTAGCTGTGGGTGCATCTAATCTGAACTCCAATCTACAAATAGCCTACACATTTAATTTGTAGTTTGGACTTTAAAGCAGAAACTGTGAACTTCACAGGTGAAAAAATGAAGAATATACAAGGGAGACTCGGGAAGACTTACCCGTTGAAGTCAAAGGAGAAGGTGAATTTATCATTCTTATCTTGACGACTTCTCTTAGCAGATTCCTCTTCTGGTTTGATTTCCTTTGATTTCGAGGATTTCTTTGGTGAAGTTGAAAAATCGATATCTGGCATATCTAATTTAAAAGATGGCATCTTCCCAAAAGCATCATCAAGAGTAAAGTCCATATCCCTGTAAAGACAAAGCCATGAGCACAGCATAGAATTGGTAGCTAGAGCCTAGAGATGTCTATAGTAAATCAGAAAACAAGATTTAGATGGGTTTAAGAAGGCCAATGTTGACAGGGGGAAATCCCCAACGGCCAAAAGAGAAGGAGACAAATCAACGAGCGATACAGTACGACAGTACCATGTACCATCATACATTAATCCATAAAAGAAAGAAACTTCGGGATACTTACATGCCAAAGTCAAATGATTTCTTTTTGCCTTTTGTAACTGGTTCAAAGTTGAAGTCCATATCATCACCACCTGTGACAGACATGGACTTCCAAGAGCTAAGAAAGTCCTTGGATATGTCCTCATCTGTTTCAAGAATATTGCATGTAAGATGACATAGATAGAATTGATGCACTCTGCAAACTTTTCGCAATTCTATGAACCAACCACTTTACACAAGAGCAGAGCTTATCTAATTGTGCTTTGTGGTTTCTTCTTTACGTCCCACCAGAGGAAATTTCAATACTGTTTTTATTCAGCCACAGTCTACTTTCCACTAGATTTTGCTATTTAGGCTCTCATGATATAAACCAAAGCAAAGCAACCCGAAACCTTCATAGTAATTTGGTACTCTTCAACTGGTTCATTGTTACACGTGCACAACCACCAGCTGATAGCAAGTAGGCATATATTCAGCACTAATACATCCCTCAGGACAGGTGGAAAGATTAATCACTTGTCGGCATTTGTCAAAAGGAAACAACTTCTTCACACAAAGCAACAACAACAACAAAAGCCTTGATCACATAACAAATTGGGGTCAGCTCACATGATTTTTGTTCTTTATTTGTTCCAAGTAAATATTGGAGTGTTACTTTTATCATTGCTAGAGTTAGGGATTCAAAGTGGAAAGGTTTTCTTTCCCACGGCAATGTGGCATTTCTGCAAAGAAAGACTTCTACAATACGGTTCACAGGCAAAACGATTTTGGATAAGGCAAGTTTCCATTACTGCAGGATGCTAATTACAACATAAGCTATATTGATTGAGGTACCTAGTAATGACGATTTAGCTTTCCCTTTGCCAGTTGAAGAATCCGGCTTATCTGATTCAGCCATAAGACTATGCAAAAAGCTGATCAATTCTTCACTCTGCATATAGGTATACTCAGGTTAGGTAGACAAATGAACAGGAAACAAAGGAGATACATACATATTCTAACAAATTAACAGTGTTAGGATGGGTTTCGAGAAAGAGCAGCAGGGAGATTGATTAACACCAGCCATGAACATATGATATGACCTTATCAAAACAAAGGAGAAACGTGTAGGGAATAGAACGTTGTTTATTAGTATTTGACAGGGTAGACTAACGTTTGCTGTTTTTCATACTCTTCACCTCAACTAAGCTACCTAAATCCAACTTCAAAGCTTTTGAACATATAAACCCCTTGCATTTTAATCAAATACACATAAAACATCCTGAAAGCCGCCACATATAGTCCCCAATTCTAAATACCCCCCCACATATACTGAGCACCAGTGGACCAGCTGGTACGGTAGTACCATTAACAACAATCATGGTATTACATTGTTCACTGCACACTTGAAATAATGTATATACTCAATAACGGTGTAAGAGGCTCCCAAAAAAACATAATCCTATAACATATCGAGTTTTAGATTCAGGTCAAACATTATGTCATTTTCGCATCCTTCATCAATAACTCCTAGTCTTGTTCGAAGTCTTAAAACTCAATTGAATTTCTTCTGTATATCATGCAAGTAAATGGAATCTTCCCTAAGTTTCTGGTGCTAAAATGGACAGATGAGAGGAGAATCTTCACCCAATCATCACATATCATCTGTTTTGCTTGATAACAAGAGAAGAGAACAAGAATACACTTACAAAATCTAGGATCGCGCACCATACAACACGAAACAAGGAACCAAATGCTCTCATTTTCAAAGCAAAAAAAGTGCAACATCACACCAACAGCTAGATGAATTCTCCATCATCTCTAATAGGTATAGTAGCCATCAATCGACGATAAACGAATCCGAATGCAGTAACTCAAAGCAAGACAGTTATAAAATCGTATTATACACAACCAAAAGTACCACAATGAAACTCAACAAAGACAAATGTTACTTCACTAATTACATCCTCAAGATGACTCAAACTGTATCAGTCAAGTTTCTCAATGAAACTGAATTAGACTAAACTCGGAATACTAAAAAAATCGATATCAATCACCACTATGTTAATTTCTATTCTACCAAACTAAATGGCTGGAAAACCTAAAAATTAGTCTAAGTTTACTTAGCGAAGATCGTAAATTCGTAATCCATATCTTGTCAACAAAAGAACGCACAACAAATTTCGATTCGAAATATACAATTATTAACTAAAATTACGACAATACAACAACTTACATCAAATATATTTCACAACGAAAGGCAAAATTAGGCGAAATTATGAAGAACAAAAACATTGCGTATTGCCGAAGATACTACAAAAATCATCAAAATCCTTAGCCGAAATTAGAAATTGAAATTTCATGAACAACATCGATCATGATTTCATACTTTCTTTACAACACAGACGATCCAAAATATCAAAAGTAATCATGCGCACATAATAATAATTCCAGAAAAAAAAAACCTCAATCAAACAATTACAATAACATAATTTGAGCGTAATTAATCATCAATTTACACATTAATGAAAGAATTATTGAAATCAAAACTTACGGAAATGCATAAGTTACTAATTCAAGCTGAATCGCGAGTAGAATTTCGACATTTTTCGACGTAATTTTAGAAATAATCTCAGTGTGAAGTACGTACCAGTTCGTTTTCGCCGTGAAATGGAGGAGAAGATCAAAAGTTAGGGTTTGGGGAAAAGTTATGGAGAAGATGAATTTTAGGAGCGAAAAATCGATGGAAAAAATTGAAAGGGGGGATTATATTTTCGAGAAGGTGTGATAACTTCTCCAGTACAATCAAAATGAAGTGACGGTGGCGAAGTGGCGCGGATTTTCCTTTTGTAGTGGCTTTGAATTTCCGGTTGAATGGCTGGGTATAGTTGTTGTTTATAGTGTGGGATTGCAGATCTATTAAGGGTAGGCATAACGTTACGGTATAAATAAATTGATTCACGCTCTTTAGTAATTGTGTAGTTACAAATTTGTATGGGTTATGATTTGCCAGATATAGAAAAGCGTGGATCATTTGGTTCTTGACATGACATTAACATTACCCCAAATTAGGCATATTGAAGTGCCAAAGTTCGAGCTCGAGGCGAATTTATTTTGATTCATGATGTTATATAAAGATGGTTCGTTGATTCTTAAGTAATTAGACAATAGTGGGAAAAAAAGCTAGTCATCTGTAACAAAATCAAGCATGTGAGCAGTTGAGGACTTGAGGATCAAAGGTTGGCCTAGTGGTTAAGAAGTTAAAATTTATGTCATGGGGGTTGTCACTGCTAAAAGTTCGAGCTCAAGTTGATCTTATCTTAACTCCGGAATCCTGATGAGATATTTGATGTTGAATGTTTTAATAATTAGACATTGAAGAGAAATAGAATGTCATCTGTAATTGGATGAGGAGCGTGTGCTCGTAATAA
Organism: Spergularia marina; assembly: GCA_963680865.1. Taxonomy (NCBI): domain Eukaryota; kingdom Viridiplantae; phylum Streptophyta; class Magnoliopsida; order Caryophyllales; family Caryophyllaceae; genus Spergularia; species Spergularia marina. The sequence goes on from OY804546.1 coordinate 26,953,013, forward strand.
ACAAACGTAAATATACCATATTGATTCGAGTACGTGCTTTGTTAATGATTACCAAAACACATAAGCTTTACGGAGTATCTTATAAGTGTCGTGTCCAAATATAGTGATGGGACTTGAAAAATTCTACTCAGTTAGTATGTGATGAACAACTTTGTTACCCCATGGATGTACATACATATGACCAGGATAATCCGTATGAATTGTGACCAAGATAACTACTGGCATGAAAGTAGTCACTTCATTGATATTTCTTCTTAGTTCTATAATTTCTGGAACATAATTTTTCACATAAGCACATGTGTTACTTTTATACGCCTTTTAAATTCCTTCCTCCGTAAATTATTATCATTTTATTTGAATTAGCAAGAAAAATTCAAATTAAAGGTTAACTATTTTAAAAAATAGACATAGTACTCCGTATCAATTCTATACCTCTAATTCCAACTCATTTTGCAAAATTGCAAGTGAAGTAGTCACATCCATCATCATTATGAAAAGGGAATGGAAGCACATAATAGCAAATGTTGATGTACACAACTGTTTAAGAAGTCTAAGGAACCGTCAAAAAAAAAAAAAAAAAGTCTAAGGAGGAGGTGTACTCTACTATAAATGATTAGACAAGAACATATTTTTTTTTTTTGAAATAAATGGAAATTCATTAATATTGTTGATAAACGGCACTTACATCAAGAACGCATTAGTACCAATGATATGAAACCTTTTACACTTTTCAAATTGATATTTGTACTTTCTTTGTTAAAAGTATGGTATTTATGTTATAAGATGCGTCTCACAGTCTTATACTAAAATGTGTAAACCCTAAAAAGATAAATTCAACACATTAACGTTCTTAAGAGATTACCCATACTATCGAATGGTAAAGCGAGAGGGCAATAAAAGAATTAAAAAATTACACAATAGAATGATGTACTCCTATCTCCTTATCCTCAGCCAAGTCCAGCCAGTAGAAGTGTACTCAGTGAGTCTCTTCTTCTCCAACACATTGTAGAGTCTGTTCTTCTCCAACACTCAAACCCCCCCTTTCTCTCTCTTCACAAATGGCTTCTGCTTTACTCAACTCTTCTACATTTCTATTCTCTTCACGCTCTCTCTCTTCTCCTTCCCCAAAGATTTCATCTTTTGCCATTACTTCTACCTCTGGTATTTCTCTTTCTTTCCTGTAATATTTCTACAGTAACTTTTTTGAGAGATTTTCTGTCAAAATTGCTGGTAAATATGAACTGGGTATCATTTTGCTATTGCTGCTGTAATTAATTGGGTTTTAATGTATTCTTTTTGTCAGGGCAATTTAATTGGAGAAAGTTTTATGGTGGAATTGGGATTCCTGTGAAGAAGAGTAGGTCTCAGTTGAAATTTTCTGTTTCTAATGTTGCCACTGAAATTAATCCCACTCAACAGGTACAAATATGAATTTCACTTGTACCCCCTTTTTTTAAATAATTGTCATAAGATTTGATTTTTTTTTTTTTTTTTTTTACATTCATTGATTAATTAATTACTTGTTACTATAAAAAAGAGTGGAAATTTTATTGTGAAAGTATGGTAATTTTACTCAATTTTCTGTGAATGTATTGTATTCATGATGATATCAGGTTATTAAGAAAAAATAATGGTGGCAATATGAATTTTCATCAATGTGGTCACTGATTTGTAATTGAAATGGCTAAAATGTGAACAATAGATCATCACATGTGTAAAGGGTTAATATGTGGAGATAAATATTGGTGATAATTTGGAACTTCGATTGCGATTTTTGTGGTGATCACCATTTAGGGCATTTACCAGTCCTATGAAGTTAAAATTACTGAATGGTGTTGTGTATTAGACTCCACGGGCTGCAACCGAAAGCCAAAGGCCGGTGTACCCATTTGCGGCTATAGTTGGGCAAGATGAGATGAAATTGTGCCTTTTGTTGAATGTTATTGACCCTAAGATTGGTGGGGTGATGATCATGGGAGATAGGGGTACTGGTAAATCCACCACTGTGAGGTCCTTGACTGATTTGCTGCCCGAAATCAAAGTTGTTGCTGGGGACCCGTTTAACTCAGACCCTGAGGATCCCGAGTTGATGGGCGTAGAAGTGAGAGAGAAAGCTATTAAAGGAGAGGAACTCAGCATTGCCTTGACAAAGATTAACATGGTGGATTTGCCATTGGGTGCTACTGAAGATAGAGTTTGTGGGACTATTGACATTGAAAAGGCTTTAACTGAGGGTGTCAAGGCATTTGAGCCAGGGCTTCTTGCTAAGGCTAACAGAGGGATTTTGTATGTTGATGAGGTTAATCTGTTGGACGACCATTTGGTAGATGTTCTATTGGATTCCGCTGCTTCAGGATGGAATACTGTCGAGAGAGAAGGCATTTCCATCTCTCATCCTGCTCGTTTTATTCTGATTGGCTCTGGAAATCCTGAGGAAGGTGAACTTAGACCTCAGCTGCTGGATCGTTTTGGGATGCATGCGCAGGTTGGAACTGTAAGAGATGCTGAGCTTAGGGTGAAGATCGTGGAAGAGCGGGCTCGCTTTGATAAGAACCCCAAGGAGTTCCGGGTGTCATACAAGGATGATCAAGATAAACTACAGGAACAAATTTCAGCTGCTAGGGAAAACCTCTCAAAGGTTCAGATAGATCGTGAACTTCGTGTTAAAATCTCCAAGGTCTGTGCTGAGCTCAATGTTGACGGGTTGAGAGGTGACATAGTGACAAATAGGGCAGCAAAGGCTTTGGCTTCTCTGAAGGGCAGAGATCAGGTGACACCAGAGGATATCGCTACTGTCATTCCCAATTGTCTAAGACATCGTCTAAGGAAAGATCCATTGGAGTCGATTGATTCTGGTTTACTTGTTATTGAGAAGTTCTATGAAGTATTTAACTGAACGGAACATCTTTCTGCAGAATACTTGTGATAGTTTTGTCTTCGGCTAGTGAATCCCACTTTTCCCTCCAGGCGTCCTGATTTCTGACTTGAGTGATATATTCCACTGTAATATTGTATTGGATTTGAACCACATTCGGAAATCTAGACTTATGATTCGTGAATTTGTATCATTTTCTAAGGATGAATTCAATCTATCCGTTCATTAAGTAGATATATCTGTCTTTCATGAACTTTATTGGATATATACATACATGTAATTCTCGTATCAGGTATCATTCTGGAATGCTAGTTGTTCTTGCAATTTGTGTATCACTGTAGCTGAACAGAGAAGCTTCATTTTCTGTTTTCCGTGTGTGCCAATGAGGATGCTTAGCACTGTTATCCTGATCAATGTCAAAAGTTACAGTGCAGGCTGCAGAGAACATTGCCCTCCCTACTGTCAAGTCCACCATATTGAAGGAAATTTTGCTTTTTTTTACCATTACTTCAGTTCAAGATAACACCAGACCAACTCAGAAAAAAGGAAATTACAAGGGAAATTAAAGTATGTAGGCAAGGCTACAAATTACTAGTGCTAGTGCTATCTTTTTTCCAGAACTTAGGCTTCACCTCCAAAAAGGCAGGCGGTTTTTGGAACACCATTGTGGCAGTCTGTATCAAGATTCCAGCAGTCAGTGCAAATATGACATACATCTTGTCCTCGTATTCATAATCGAAGAAATGGAGACGATATTTCTCTCCCATCCATTCGTTTTCAACATCTCTTCTGTTCTCATCCTGAAACAAAGCAGAACAGCCAAAGGTTATGAGAAACCCTAAAGCCTATAGTTAACAGACTTCAGAAGAAGTAAAAGACATGAATGAACCTTGAGAAACATATCCAAGGGAGCGTCAAATATCGCTTCGACTTCAGCAACATTTGGAGTGGGATGGAATGCAGCCTTGTCATAAAGCAGGCCAACAACAGGAACAACTACCATACCATTCTGTTCAGAACTCAAAACCAGTTCAGTAAAACTGCCCCTCAGTCAGAACTCAGATTATGCCGTAAGATAAGGGTGAAATTTAGAGAACACCTTCATTCTGAAAGACTCAAGAGCGCAAACTATATCAACTAGTGAAGGGTCTAAGCCTATCTCCTCCTTTGCCTCTCGTAAAGCAGTTGCAACTTCGTCTCTGTCACCCTCGTCCATCTTTCCACCAGGAAGTGCTACTTCACCTGCACACGAAAAACGATCCACATTTACAGTGTGGTGTATGTACATTACAGAATTCAGCAGGCAACAGTACCTACCACCCTGTCATTCTGTCAATCCTCTTCTAACTAAGAATCTCAGGAGAAAGGAACGTCTGAATGTCCGCAACCTTACCCCTAAAAGAAATCCAGGCGAGGAGAAAGAACGGTACCAGAGTGAGAAGATAGAGACGAGGAACGTTGAGTGAGAATGACGCGTAGATCACCGGCATCTCCTTGAAAGATGCAGACCAGAACTGCAGCTCGTTTAGCAGTTCCTGATCTTGATTTGTTGTCACTGTCTTGGATGTTGTTAGCAGGATCAGTATCATCACTGCTGTCAAAAGATGATGTCTGAAGGCGGAGCCGTCGAGCTACATCAGACAGTGCTAATGTCTGTGGATGTGAAACATTTCCTAGCACTTCGGAATCCATGGCCAGTTCAGAAATGCTTACTGAAATCTGTTGACTCAGAGAGTCAGGGTCGTTGGCAACCACAAATGTCTATAGCCCACCAACCAATTTTCTTTTATATGGTTGAGTCCTAATGGATCTACTTTTCTTTGCCGTTAATTTCTCTTCCTCTCTCACATATTCTAAGCAAACATAACGTATCCCATAAAGAGGGAACGTGTTTTGTTATAAACTACACAAGTACAAATAATTCTAATCTTTACAGCTTGTTTGGTAGGGAGGAATTGGACGGAAAGAAAGAGAGAGAAGAGAAAGGAAGGGAATTATGATTTCCGTTGTTTGGTTGAAAACTTAAAAATCTGGAAGTTTTGGAAGAAAAATGTGTGTTTTTATGTTATATTTTTCATTTCCTTCCAAATCCCACCGTTTTGGGAGAAAAGAAACTCACAGTTTTATGAAGAATATTTTCCTTCCATTTTCTTTCCTTTCTCCCCATTTCCTACGTTTTTTTTTGTAAACCAAACATTGGAAAACTAGAAAATGACTTTCCTTTCCGTCCATTTTCTTTCTACCAAACATGCTGTTAAAGCAATCGGAAAAATGGGTAAGTGAGAGAACCTAATAATTTCCCACTCAAGCATAATAATTTGAGAGACCCTTAATCGAAAAGGGACGACCTTTTACTACTTCATTACGAAAAATAAATGATCGCACAATTTATTGATCCATCGTGATGTGATTCATTTTATTAGAGCCAGAAGAACAATAGATTTTTATGTAACCATCGTGTTGGTTAAGGATCAAGTAGTGAAGTCAAGAGCCAAATGTAACCATTGCAAGTAAACTTTTGACAATTTTTGAGGCCAAAATTACAATTTCGGAGAAGATTTATATAAAAAATAAAAATGATGGATCAGCCACTAATATGAATTTAATCCATATAATCTCCTTTTGTCTTCCTCAAGGTACTATTACCAGCAAGTGTCTTCATAAAGATTTAAAGCATCAACATCTTCATCAATTGGCTTCAGAATACAATGGGAATGTTGCAGCAAGGGTATGAGCACAACCACGCGGAGAAAGATTTACTGAAAGCGTTCTGATTATGACACGCAGTCACGTAGAGATTCCCATCGTCTCCTTCAATCACAGCGATCAAAGCTGCAGCTCCATTGATGGGTGAGTCACAAGGGTGGCTATAGCCATAGAATGACTCACATTGTTGCTGGAAGCAGCAGGGTTGTGAAGACGGAGCCTGTTACAGAAGTCTAACATCGACCTGGAGCCACCACTTAGCTATCTTTCATGGTTACTATGATCAGCTCACCTATCCAGATTAGAAATCGAGAGACCACAGGTAAAATCACCTTCAAGACTCGATAATGCATCATATGCATATTCCACATTGAAAGGAAATTCATGCTTACGAAAGAGGGATATTGCTGCTTCCAACAGCACGGTCGGAGGAACCTGGAACATATGCACAACTTGCTGCAAAAATAGTCATTCAGCTGTAAAGAAAAGATTGGGAAACTGAATACAACAAATAGTGAGCAAAGAAACTTGAGACATGTCCTATCCCTCTCCTAAATGCAAAAGTTTGTATGGATATCACGTTCAGTTAATACTGCGGAGTATGATGCAATACCACTAATCTGTTCATTCTTTACCTCAGCCTTGTTTAAGGCAAAAAACAATACCTTCAAAAGGATGTACTAGTGTCTAGAAACAATTAAGCAACAATAAGAGAACTGACCTGAAGCAATTATGAACGATCAGAAGGTCCTCTGGATAATAATCAGCTAGCTTCCGTAGGAAAATTGAAACTCTAGAGCCAAATAGCATTATTGAAAGAAATGATAAATTAGATAAAGAGACGAAAACGATAAGTTTTCATTCAAGATCAGTCAGTTACCGTACTTCAATAACGTAACTTATTGTAAGCCCTACAAAGCTCTTGCGTTTTGTTCTACTGTGCATAAGACCAAGCGATAAATGCTTAGCTAGAAATACTACACAGTTCATGGCATTACAGTGTCTTTTTCAACATTTTTAGGGACCTTAAAAAATTGGTGATTCTGCTCCAGAAATGGTGGCAATTTTTGGTATACAACCGCTGCAGCTCGGATCAAGATTGCGGCAGTTAAACCCCATATTAAGAACTTTTTGTTATCGGTTTCATAATCAAAATAATGAACAAAATACTTGTATCCAATCCACTCTCTTTCTTCTGATCTTCGATTCTCATCCTGAATCAAGATCAAAGGGATGTTAAATCCTAGGAAAAATGAGCAACCACTTTTTCTTAGTAAAGGAAAACTGTAAATAAGGCGAACCTTGAGGAACATCTCCAAGGGTGTGTCAAATACTTCCTCTACTTCCGCAGTATTTGGAATTGGTTTGAATGCCTCCTTATCAGATAGTATTGCGATAACTGGTACCACCCTCAAGAGATGCTGCACACATGATGAGTGATGACATGAACAAGAAGATGGCATATCAACAATATAGCAAAATATACAGATAGAATTTGATGCAGGAATAATGTTACTGGTGGTTACCTTTAGACAATACTATAGAATCTCAAACTATTTCTTTACTTGGTGACATATCTTTCTGATTTTTCTACATCACTTTGCAAAAACAAAGAAAAGGAGAAGATTGACTCATTTTAATGAAACCATACTGTATCATGCAAAATACATAAATACAGTAAAAACTTCACTGAGGGTGAGCTTGGTTTCGTCTGCATGCAAGAGAACTTCTCATAAATTTTTCTCGCATTTGGAACATTTAGCCCAAACCTCAAGGTCCTTTGCTTTATTAGTACATAGAAACTAGTTTGGGAGCCTGCCTCATGCACGTGCTACGCTTTTTTTTTTTTTTTTTTTTTTTTTTGCATTACAAGGACAAACTTATACAAGCAGTAGTGGTTTTAACAACCTTCATGACCTCTATATTAAACCTTGGACACATCACCCAACCCCATAGATACAACATGAGGTTAAGATAGCTTAGCTAAATTGAAGCAGTTCATACATACCGCCTTTCCAGCCCTAAGAGAACCAATGCCTATCTTCCTGCAAGGTGGAACAATGCTACCTTATTGAAAGGAGCTCTTAAGCCTATGCTGAACTCAGGAACTCATGACATCTGGTCTGCTAAAAAATAGAACTAATGAACTCTTCTTTGGAGGAACAACACTCCAACCGCTAGACTGGACCCTTGTAGGTATTTTACTAATTTACTCTATGTTTTTAATGTGAGGCCGTGAGGGTCAGGCTTACGTACATCCGACCCCCCCTTACCCCGCCTAATGGCGGGAGCCTTTGGGGCACCCCAGTAATGTAGTTACTGTATTATTTTATTTCCTCTTTGTTGCAAGAAGCAAATTTTGAGGAGTTTTTGTTCAAAAGACAATTTTGGCCCCTTTGTTAAATAGCAAAATGATATCAAAACTTTACCATGGACTCTATGATAGTCTTCCAGATGGAAAGGGTGGTTCCCAAGTGTGTGGAGTGCAGAACGTCATTCCTGTACATGTCACCCGTACAGGCTAGAACGAGGCTTCAACCGATTTAGGGCACCTATTATATGGTTTTAGATTTAATATTTTGCACACTAAACATCACCCTTAGGAGATCCCATACAAGTTTGAGCCATTTTTGTTCATTAGGATATTTTGGACCTAAAACCATTGATTATATGCTTCATTTTTGGCCAACTTTGACCACTTTTTTTATATTGTCCAAATGTTTTCCAAACATTACCATAGAGAGCCTTCGGGTATCCTTGTTGGATATGAAGACTAGTTCCTACTCCCTCCGTCCCAGTTCAAACGCCCCGGGCGTTTTTTGTAGTGGAATAAGAAAAATTGATATAATAAGTTGAGTGGGGTAATATTAGGAAAAATGAGGAGAGAGATCATGGGGATTAATAAAAGTAGGAGAGATAATGTGAGAGATTATGTGATAATTTAATAAAAGTAGGAGAGAGAAATATGTCCCAAAATAGATGGGGTGTTTGAAGTGGGACGTCCCAAAATAGAATATGGGGCGTTTGAACTGGGACGGAGGGAGTACATAGGGAAGTTCTTTAGTCCCTTCTGGCACACATCACCTATTGATAGTAGTGTCTAGTGTGGGTTTTTTCGCTGATTTTAGGAGTTACCATAGATTTCTGGCTCTAATATTTTGCTTAAACCCATAATACGATCCCTAAGGGCTTCACCTAAAATTTGAGCCGTTTTCATTTCGTAGCCACGGGGCCAAAATCTGTGGATAATATACTTCGATTTTGGCTAATTTTTACCATTTTTTTGGAAGTAGACTGATGTTTTCAAATTTTACCATGAATAGCTTTAAGAGTTATCTTGTTCAATATGAGAGTTGGTTTGGCTGTTTGGGAAGTTTTTAAAACTCTTTCGGCACATGCCATCTGTTAAGGCTAGCGTGCTCTCCCTTTTTTTTTTTTTCTTTTTTTTTTTTGGCCGATTTTCAGACTTACTATAGACTAGTGGCTCTAATATTGAACTAAAATCCATAATAAGACCCCTAGGGGCTTTCACCAAAATTTGAGCCGTTTTTGTTCCGCAGTCATTTTGGACCAAAATCGTGGATTCTACTTCAACTTATGCTAATTTTGACCTTTTTGTTTTAGGTATACAAATGTTCTCAAAACTTCGCCATGGACAACTTTGAAGTACCTTTGTTGGATATGAGGGTTGATCACTGTATTTAGGATGTTCTTGAAGCCCTTTTAGCAGACAGTCCTCGTTGAGTCTTTAGCTGATTTTGGTAGTTTCCATAGGTTTTCTTGCTCTAATATTTCGGTAAAACCCATAATATGATCCCTAGGGGCTTCCACAAAAGATTGAGCCATTTTTCTTCCTAGGCCATCTTCGGCACATACAAAATATAAAAATCCTATTGTACCATGCATAATACATCGTTTTCGCTAGCCTGCACGAGCAGTTCCATATTTTTTTTCTCGCATTTGGAACATCTAGCCTAAATTCAAGATCCTTTGGTTTATTGGTTATAAGAAATGGGTGGGCTACAGATGTTTTCTTCAAAATTCTAACCCACGTCCAAAGTGAAATTAACAGGAAATTCCACCTTAACCCTCCATTAATGTATCTGTATACGTATTGTTATGTCAACTTGCTGAGAATTATGCTACTAAATGATACCAAATGCTGTGGCCAGTCCATAATGTTCACTTAAATATTTGCTGATAGAAATCTTGGTGGAACTGTTGCCAAGAGAGTAAGAACAGGCGTTTTTGTTAATCCAACATATACATCCAGAAATCAGAAATGTTAGGTTTGTGTATCACTCGTATTTATCTAGTTCAAAGACAAAGAGGTATATCGGGGCTCTTGCTAAAAATGATTCCTAGAGTTAATTTTCTTGGACGACTTGGTAAAGCATATGCCGTAATACTTGTATAAACCTCCTGAGTCCCTAGACCAGTTACTTGAGCAATTTGTAATCAAAAGACCTCTCCTTAACAAATGATTCAGTTGCCAGTTTGCCGCCCATCCAACCACCAACTTCTAATATCTCAATTCTGAAATCCCATCGTCGATATTGGTTCTCTACTAAGTAAATTCCTGTCTCCAATTCAACTTCATCAAACTCCCACATCCTTAGTTTGGCAATCCTTTTCATCAAATACATCAAGTCTACCACTCTCCAACTGTAAACTGTAACTAAAAGATATTGAAAATGGCATGACTCATAACGAGACAAAAAAAGCATGTAATATGCAAGAGCTACTTAATTTGTAGCTTTCAGCGACAGGTTGGTTAGCATGGATGCCTGAATTTTTCGATAATAAGAAGACACAGACATGGAATACCTTAGACAAAAATGGCTCAAGTGTAGTCACAACATTCACCAGAGATGGATCCAATCCAATCTCCTCCTCAGCTTCCCTTGTTGCAGTTTCGGCGTCATCCTTATCACCTTCCTCTGCTTTTCCTCCAGGCAATGCTACTTCCCCTAGAACAAAGATCAAAGCTTACATTAATGCCAATAACCAAGCCTACTGATTTGGCCCATCTAGTAGTTTGCACTCTATGAGACAAACATCAAGAGAGCATAAGTTTCAAACCCACACAAACCCAGTATCTTAAACTTGCCAATCTATTATACCACGTTAATTAACAGAGTCACAGAATATTGCTCAACCTCCATTAACCCAACCAAAAACAACACTATACAGATCCTTCCGTCAGTATTGTCCAGGGAAGGTCTAACCTATCAAAGCGGAAAACTTATTCATCACGAGTGAAAGGGACATTGTTTCTGAAGCCTTACCCCCAAAATACAAGAGACAGATTGAACTACAATCCTACAATCTGAAAATAACTATCATGTGCATGGAAAGACATAGGTCCAGGCTGTAGCCTGCAGCAAGCCAACGGCAACAACAAAGTCTTAGTTGAAATGATTTGGCATCGGCTAACCAAGTTTTGATTCATATCCATTCTATGAGACTATATGTTGGCCGCAACAAGTCTCCCCGTGATCTAAGCTACAAGCCATACACTAAAAGCTTCATTTACCAACTTCTAGAATCCATGACCACTACCAAGTAATCAACAGAGCTACAAAATACCAGTATTTCACAGCTTAAAGCAGCCAGCTATTCACTATTTTCAATACTCCATAGTCCACACAATAAACGAATTAATTGAAATCCACAATCAATAAATTGCTCAATAAGAACACCTGATTATTCCACAATCAACTCAACCCAAAAAAATAAAAATAAAAAATGGGTGATGATTAACATTTAACACCCTGCTCAATCATTATGAAACATGCAACAATCCATTCTCCTCCCAAAATTGTTCCTTTTTTTTTTTGTCACTGTCCAATACTATGAGGTACAATGGCCGGCATAATCAAACGGGCAAGCGGATTCAAATGTAAGATTAGTCTCAATCTTAACCATTACACCAACACAACAAAATTAAATCAGCAAAATACCAAAAGAGCCCATCTTCCCAAATTCATTATTTCAATACCGTGTCCTCACCATTTTTTTTATCGGTGACGGTTTCATAAAACTATTCATGTTAGCCGACCGGGGACCAATCAGAGCCGGTTAATCAACATACAATTAAACTTGAGTAATCAACAAGTTATAACCATAAAAACATGGTGATGACACTAACCAGAGTGAGTAGAGAGCTTAGAAGATCTTTTAGTAAGAATGACCCTTAAAACCCCAAGATCATCTTCAAAGAGACAAACAAGAACAGCAGCTCTTTTGGGTTTAAACCATTTTTTCTGGTCAACCTCTTTTTCTCCTAACTTCTTCTCCAAGTTTTGTCCAATTGGGTTTGAAGATTCAGCAAAACCCACTTCAGCAACAACTTTACCACTCTCTTTCTCAATATCATCATCATCATCATCAGTCATTTCAGGGGGTGGTGTGTACAGCCTGAGTTGCTGGGCTAAGGCTGCTAGTCTTTGGGAAGAAGAAGAAGATGATGATGATGATGATGATGATGATGAAGATTCCATGTTGGGGAGGAGAGAGAAAATTAATGGAGGTGGTTTTATGATGATTGTTGTTGTTGGTTTGTATAGATGAAAATGAAATGGAACTTTTCTCAAGATTATTGAAAACATGAGTTGGATTTACATGTAAAGTGGGGTTTTGATCAAGATTAACTACTAATTTGGTAGCATTTAGTACTCTTTGTTTAGTTGTCACCTTTGCTTGTGTAGTTGTGTGTGTCTAAACCTTTCTTCTTCTATTGTGTTAATTATGCCGAGTATAAGCTAAGTAGTTGTGTTGTTAACGTAGGAGACCGTAACTGCTATTTTTTGAGTATGCTCGTTCAATACGCTCGGATTTGTGTAGTAGGTGAAACAAATTGGATGGGAGGTGAAAAGAGGTCCTTATTTCACCCAAAAAAAGTTAATAGGTCCTGATTTCAACCATTGTTGAAAGTTGAGGTCCTAATTTAGCACTTAACTCTTGTGTAGTTATGTGTCTAAACCTTTTTCCTTCTATTGTCTTAATTATATAGGTTTAGTTGTTGTGTTGTTAACGTTGGAGACCGTAACTGCTATTTTTCGGGTATGCTCGGTGAATAACGCTCGGATCTGTGCACTAGTTTAAACAATAATGCAACTCAAGAAAGCGGGTGGTAATTTTTCACACCTTCAAATTGATTTGTACTTGGCTCTTTGTAAGAGAAGCATGGTCTCATCCCATTATCGAGAACTGTGACTATGATGGGGAATGTGGAAATCAATTGATCTTAACTAATTAAGTTGGATAGTTGTTATTAAAGGGCAAGCTGAATAAAAGTAGATCTTTGGCCTTTCTTGATCTTAACCAAGTAGAAACAAAATCAGAGATAGGCGAGTGAGCGGTGCAATAGAACTTTACGTGACGGGTCAGATACTATCGTGTTTGCCCCCTATTGATCTACATGATATTATGGGTACTTATAAATTTTAATCCAACTAGCTTTTTTTCTTGTGAGTACGCAAGCGCAACGCTTTCTAAACTAAAGTCGTATGTATACATTGGTGGCATATAGCTAGACATAGTGCATCACCTACCATTTCAATGTTTAGTAGGGAACAAAAGCCACAATCAGACTCAAAATTGGCTTCATTCCCTTGAATTTTGATTGATTTCACCAACTGTTATACTGCCATTTGTACTAGTACTAGTATAAAAGCGAGCTAGCCGAAGTTGGTATCTTGCTGATGATGCGTGCGACTATTTTACTTTACTATTGGGGAGACCCTTTTAGCACTTGTGCATGATATACTGTTCATTTTTATCACGCGTCTGATTCAATTTGAACTCAGAGACGGATACAACCATATAAAGCAACAAATCTCTTCCTCGTAATTTTTCACAACGTTGTTATTGACACATTTTAGGGTCCAGGACATTGCACTCGATTGTAAAGGAGAACAAACACATGCCACTAGTCAATAGGGACGTCCTAAACAAAGGGAGAGGCTAATGACACTGCTAAGCGAAAATTTTAATCAAGGAGCGCAAAAAGAATTGTTGGGGGCGTGCCAATAGTCGATAGTAGCGTCCTAAAACAAAGTGGAGCTGATGCTACAGTAAGTACACAGGCGTGATGTACAAGCACTCATCTCAAAGGGAACAACAAAGGACGCTCACATGGTAGAAGTCATTTTCATGCATGCAGAAATCTCACTGTCATTTGCCCTTAACTTTGCTTCAGCACTACAACTTACTAACTGTTACATAAAGCAAGATAGAGATGTGTTTTTCTATACAAGTGAGCGTACACTGTGAAATGAATGTGCAGAACAGTAAAATTCAGCATGTAAAGCTGGATTCTTCGGTACGAAAGCTACATTTTCTGTTAAATAACAGAATACAGTGATCAGAATCAGTTTTGTCATTTCAAGCAGGCCAAGAATAGGAACTCCGCAGTACTACTCTTTACTGCAGAAATTGTTAGTGGTCTGAACCATCCGTTTTTGTTCAGATTTGAGTTGTATAGGATCGACCATATATAATAAAAAGCGCCAATAATGCTCTTCCTATGAAATTATCACTCTGCTGCGTTCCTGGGGCTCAAAGTCGAGACCTCTAATTCAGCTAATTGAGTCCCGTGTCAAGCCAACCAAGCGTCCATGATAAGGTACCACATCAGGACTTCTCATTTTATTACACTCAAATAAAACTGAACATAGAAACCCCATATCACATGAGTACCTCCATTTAAAGATAACATGAAAACTTACAAGTCCTAGAGAAGTAAGGTACTAGTTACTACTTACAGGTTTGCCTCTTTTTATATTTGTTTGTGGGCTTCCAACATTTTTACTGTCATCAAATTTTTGCAGATGCATGGAACTGTCTTGTCTATCACTTCTCAGGTTCATTGCAATTGTGACAATTTTTGAGTAAGTGGGTTTAGTAATAAGCTGCATGCTCTGATCTTTATTGTTTTATTATCCAGGTTCATCCAGCAGAAACCAACTTCTGTATGTATGTTTTCAGTATAGTGTAACAATTGCGTTACTTTCATACATCCGTGATCCGACTCCCCTTTACCTCGCCACATGCAGGAGCCTTTGAAGCACTGGGTTAGTGTTATTGTTGTTCCAAACATGATACTCATATATAATAACTTTTCTAACCTAGGAATTGGTTTTTTTTTTTTTTATTTGTTTTTGTTGTTATTCTTTAGTTCCTAGATTTTTGTAAGGTAGCATTGAATCCATGACATGAGTGTAATCTTCCACAGGAGACTGCCTCAGGCCGCGTATGGCACAGGCGCCTGAGACAGTCTCTCGTGGAAGTATACGTTGATGGCGTGGATTTAACAACTGCATTTTTTTGTATGATTGTATAAATTGAAAGGTGGAAGAGCAAAGTCGTGTCTAATAATCCACAAATTGACAAGAATACTATTTCTACAGGGAATGAAGGGTCTGCTGTACCTAAACTGATGCAAGCTCTAAAAGTATACAGTAAAACTGTACAAGGATGAGAAGACAGAATGATGTACATTATTGGGACAGTTTAAAAGGAATAGCAACCTTAGACTCCAATGAAGGGAACACATAGGAAACCTCAGTGGCGAAATGCTACATGAGCATATTCTGAATGAGTTTTACTTTCGTCGTTTTTGAGATTTAAGATCAAGAAGTAGATAGCAGCAAATGATCCGGCAGACTACCTGAAACCGCGCTGATGGGTGCATCAGGAAAGTCTGTTGAAGTTTTAGGGGGGCGTACCACAAGGCCGTCTGCAAGAAAAATTCGAAGCAATAAAGTTAACACGACCAAAGGTCTAAGAGACCGGAGGGTTAGGCTGTCTGCAGATACAGCTATTCAGTTTTATGATGTCCAAGACCGTCTTGGCTATGAACGTGCTACTGAAGCCATTGATTGGCTCATCGAAAAAGCTAAAGGTTCAATTGATATGCTTTTTGACACATCTTCTCAACACTATGCACATCTTGTGCACCAAGGTGACATAGATGGCCAAGATGGTTATCAAGCTGAAAATTTGTCTAGTAGAGGAGAATTCGAAGAGTCGGTTTATGTTCAGAACTTCTACAGTCCTGGTTATCAC
Source organism: Spergularia marina (assembly GCA_963680865.1). Taxonomy (NCBI): domain Eukaryota; kingdom Viridiplantae; phylum Streptophyta; class Magnoliopsida; order Caryophyllales; family Caryophyllaceae; genus Spergularia; species Spergularia marina. Next base: position 26,968,665 of record OY804546.1, read on the forward strand.
TCAGAGAACATATCAGAATGCAATTTTATGGGAAGTTCCGGGGTATTTCCCCACGTTCACATGCCGAATAATGCACCAGATCTAAGTTACAGGATGAGCCTTAAGCCTTACAGGTTCGAAGATTCAGGCTTTCATTCAGCTTCCTCGAGCATACTAAAGCATGGATGTATGAGCAGATTCGGTTCCAAATTAAATATCAGAAATGAAAAGGATGAACCTGTGTTAAATTCTGCACCAATGCTTCTGAAGTCACCTGCAGATGACAGCAATTATGATTTATCTTTGGCTCATTCACCAAATGGCGTAAACATCACCTCTGTTCAGTGCCTGGCACCTGCATATGAATCAGCAGACAGAGGTCTGTTATCTGGTCAGGTCCCGAACCTGTATAATTCAACACAAAGTCGTCAATATCAGGAACATCTTATGGAAGTTAATCATCCATTTTTTCCCATGCCAGATTCTCGCAGCATCGATGGATCAACGATTGGTATTTGAAATTTTTTCACAATATTACAAGTTAGGCTCATTCTTACACTCATCAGCTTTATCACATTCAGTGTGCATTCTTTTGCATTTTCGTGTAACAACAGCTTCATGGCTCTTCTTTGTCAGCTGCATGTAACATTCTTTGAAGTTACCTATCTGTTAGGTTGAAGCTTGAACACACTAGCTATTAAGTTCCATTCTACATCACAACAGTCTATTTGTTTCAGTGTTTCACATTAAGTTAGCAAACACTTTTCCATTGCGGCTTATAACTTAGCTAGATGATCTTAATACATTTTTATGGGGCGCAGCCGCTTAACACAACGAAAATAAATGTCTGGTGCAATGACATCTCATGGTACTTCATGAACATTTTTTCTGTTATCAGTAAATGAGATGTATTCACCCTCCCCTAAATGTAACTTAATCGGACTACCAGTATAAACACCACGGAAAGCCCCTGCATAGCGTAGATGAATTCTTGCTCAAAACTGCTGTATATATATACATGATAAATACTACATTCTCCTCACCATTTACAGATAAAAATGACATTACAAGTAATTTGAGAGGGGGGGGGGTAAAGAAAAAAAGATGATGACTTTGTTCATCCGGCATCAATTGGCATACTTCTCACACAAGCCAAGTATACATAATTAAAGTAAGTGAATATGTGTTTTTTTTTTTTTTTTTTTTTTTTTTTTTTTTTTTTTTTTTTTGACAAAGCGGAAAGTGAATATGTGTTTGAGAAAAGAAAAATGCAACCTTTGAAAGAAAATGATGATTGGAAGTCCAAGGAGGAACTCTGTAATCTGTATGTTTTTCACCTAAGCTGCCAACTGGGATTTCTGAACTGCTGCTTCTCGCAGTTTAGTATCTGATTTTTTCACAGCTGGTTTATCAGCTCCTGGGTAGGATAATCTTCTGGGTTTCACGGATGCCTTTCCGTTCACCATGGCGGATTTGGAGGGAACTGATTTCTGTGTACTTAGAAGGTTGCTGCTGATCTTATTACCAGTCTTACTTCCGGACTTGTTCTGCACCTTTTTTGGACTGGACTGAGGTGGCACTCTGCTTTCCCATGGCCGAGCAGCAATCCATCGTTCCTTCCAACTCCATCCCCAGTTAGCCTTCCCAAGTTCATCACCAAGACCTTGATTTTGATTACAGTTTGCTCTCCACTGCAAAAAGCATTCAGTTAAGGTTAGTCAAAACCAAGGCAAGTAACATAATCACCATTATAATCAATAGGGCTAGCATAATACTTGATGAGTGAACGCGTAAGCCATTGCTCTCTCCCGCTTGACAGCGGCCTCTTCTCTTTGATGTATTCTTGCTAGTATCTCATCCATTGTATCAGCACCACTATTCCATTCCACCTGTCAAAGACTTTCAGGTTAAATTTCTTGACTAATCGCAATAGTGGGGAGATCTATATTAGAATTCTTTGTTGGACTGAACCTATGTAGTATCAACTAATTAAGTGCATTTATCCAAAATCATGACAGTGAAATGAAAGGAAAGGGAACTTATAGGAACTCGTTGAGGGCAGTAATTCTATGATCCGCCATCCTGAATTTTTGCTATGTGACAACTCATAGACAAATGTCAACCTCATACTTCTAAGTTCTAACTTCTAAGAATATCATAAATGAGTGATCAGGAGTCTCATACACACCTCCACATCATGAAGCTTTGCCTCAAGCTTCAGCTGGTTCTCTAGCTTCTTTTGCTTAAGACGGCCTTCAACTACCATGCACTGACGACGATCCCTAATTTCAGCTTGCATCCTACTCCATGAATGTAGATGAGTCAATGTGCTTGTAGATTGTTTCTTGACAGATTTAAGTTCTGTCAGCTTCTGGAATCTTTTTATCCCCTTCATACGCCATAGAGTTTTCCTTGCCTGCAGACGAACAAATCAAGGATCACTACAGGCTGTCTTCCTTTCTATTGTGTTTATTTACATGACCAACAACAAAATCATTTGGGCTTTATAATAGTTCGCAATAAAATCATATGGAAGACTAGCAAGTGCATGATGTACCATATAGGCCCTAAAGACAGTCTGTATCCTGGTAGCCGCAACATCTTCACTGATCTCCGGACGAGGTCCATTGCGTTTACTACTGACCTTGCCATTGGCGTTCTTCTTCTGAGTAAAAGGGGAAGAGGATGAGTTGATAAAGGATCATGTTAACAACTCCAAGGTTGTTAGCAAAGGAGAAGCAATCTATATATGAGATCACCACATCAGCAGCTCAAAACTTGTAAGTTGTAACATCCTAAACTCCTTGTCCACATAATCAACGAGAAGTGCTGGTATGAATGCAACACTGAGTGCACCAGTTCCAACTATTCAATAACGGAATATCAGAACCTTCGTAAAGTAATATCAAAGCATTATATCAAATAATCACAAAGTACATAGGGGGCATTCAACTACGAAAATCTGAGATGATCAAGGTTAGGAAATCAACCTGCCTAGGGGTTTAACCAGGTTCAAATCCTCATATCCCAACCCCTGCAGCATTAGCTGCTCCTATGTACCCCCCCTCCACCCCCCCCCCCCCAAAAAAAAAATCTGATACTCCGAATGTGACACAGTATCATCAAACATAACATGAAATCACATCACCAGTAAGCTCATCAATTCCACTTAATCTGTTAGGGGAGATAACAAGCGGGGAGCCCCACAAATAAAACTCAAATGAGGTTCCATACAAAGAAACCAATTGGGAATAGAAGAAGTAGCCTACAGGGTTATACATTAGAATTTGTAGCCTTGGACAAGGGACTCACATATGTACTAAAGATATTTATATCAGTCAACTCCTCTCTCAATCTCAGTATGACTATATGGAACTACAAAATTATCTCAAAGACATAGATCCTTGATTTAGCGATCTAGATAATTCCTCACCACAAGGAGTGCAGAGCATTAAACTGAGCAAATACATCATTTTATTTTCTAAGATCATTACAAACAGAGCCTTAATCCTAGATAATTTGAGGAGGGTTTATCTCAGTATCCAAGATCCTGAACTTTAAATTATAATTATTCCATCAAACCAGCCTTACTAATAGGATGGATAGTCGATCTTTGAGATTCAAAAACTACATCACAAGTTTATCAGTTAGTTTGCATGTAGATACATTGACCATTTGAGTCTGAATATTAACAGGAGCAAAGTGCATATAGTGCATATAGTGCATATGAGAGTAGGAGCATATGGAGTAATGAGAAACAGAAGATCACATCAATAAAGCTCACTCTACCAAAAAAAAAAACCATCATTAAAGCTCATTCCACAAGTTCTACAAGTATAGATGGAAGCTGTCATAGAACAAGACATGCAGTATTCAGAATAGATGGAGCAACATTATTCAATAAGAATCAGTCCACGTTAGACAATAAACTTTGGGAAACTATGCATACCTTCGGGTGTTTAGGTTTGTCAAGCTTCACTTTCTTCCTGTTAATGATCGTCTTGAACCAATCTCCAGAGCCCATTCTTATGTCAACAGCGCACTTCTAATTATCTTATGCCTGCAAAACACATTGCTACATACATAAATAAGTGTATGCTATAATTAACAAGCATTAACACTAAAGTTAAATGAGACAATGACATCCTCAATGTAAGCAAAAGTCATGACTGCATTAGTGTTTGCCCTTTTCCCCACACCTCCTTCTAGCTTACGGTACAAAGCAGCATTCTTAGAGACATTGCGTGTTTAATGTCTTTACTTCAAATTGCTTGTATGTAGAAAGACACTGTATAGTGTATGCACAATTTCATATCATAAATAGCACCATGCCAAACAGCTAATCGATAGCTACTGATGCTTGAATAAGGGTACCTACGAATTGCTAGTCACACATGAAAGAATGCAAGAGCTCCAGATGGGAGTTCCAATAGTGGCTTCCAAATCAAACAATAATCCATAATTTTTTAATAATTAAGATACAGATGTACTTAAAATCAAAGTTGATGATTATGGTGGTTAAGAAGTGATTTCCTAACTCATTCCCAGCAAAGCTCATTAAGTAGGCATTATTGCTTGTCAACCTCAACCATAATCTCCAGCACCAACTCTTCCAACTAAGTTTTTCAACAAACCACATTTCTCAATAGCTTTTGTTGCTTAGACGACACAGACTGCCATTTATATATTGAGCCAACCGAGCATCAATAGCGCTTTCTTTGTAATTTATAAAGCCAGATACTTCCAAGATCAATGGTCAACCAAAGAAGGTAGGAAAACCCATGGGTTCTTAACAACAAAACAAGATGATGTTGTATCATCACAAAATTTAATTAGCAACTTCAGTAACAGAAAAACAACCTATCTTAGATCTAATAGTACCCTTCACGCGAAACAACATATATGCCAATTGCCCCCCAAAGCCATAATTGTTAGATAATGCAATACACTCGAAACTAATGAGATCTCAGCCTAGTGCCTAACCGCCTATATTCGAGGTACTCGGTACATTAGGTCCCAGGTTCGGCCTTTGTGCCTCATATCAGACCCAATTTAAAAAGTGCACTCCCAATTTTTTTTTTCCCCTTTTTTTCTTGAAGTCCACACTCAATTATTAGAACCAAGTACCATTGCACTGCTGCCAATGACCTCATCAACTAAATATCAACATGATCCTCATTTGTCATCATACAGAAATTCAAGAAAAAATATTACCACAAACAAATGCTATCAATTACCAAAGTAAAAATTTACTACAGTTATAAATTTCAAGCTCAATCAAATTACTAACAAATACAAAAAAAAATAAGATACCATAAAACTGCATAATCTCATATCAGAACAGATGACAATACAAACATTTGCTGATAATTAACAGTTTCAAGTAAAACAAAGTCATAATAATTCAAGTTAACACGCACCAAAAAGTAAAACAAAAAAACAAAAAAAAACAAAAAAAAACCAACATTTTTCATCAGAATTTTAGCTCAATATAATAAAGATTAGATCTTTCTTTCATCAAATTACAACAAAACACAAATTGGACACTTACCCAACACAAAACAATGCAAATTAAACTGAAATTCAGAGGACAAAAACATCATTACTCAGAAAATAAAGCAAAAAAAAAAAAAAAAACAAGATCTAAGGTGGACTTACCAGTGAAGAGGAAGCAACTTTATTTCTCTGTATTTAATTCAATTTATTATTGTGGGTATGAATGATGAGATGAAAATGGTGAAGAGTGAAGACTCTGCAAAGCAAAGCTGAGCAGAAGTAAATAAGAAGCAAAATACAAATATACATTTTATTTAATTAATAATTATAATCAAAAGCCAAATATACACACCAATACAATTGGGAAAATGAGAAGACAAAATGGTTGGTGAATTTTTTTTTTTCTTTCTATTCTATTCGTTTTATATTCTTTTTTGTTAAATGTGATGATAACTATGATATCAATCCAATGATAACATTAGTAATACATGCATTGCTCTTAATCATATTTAAACTTGATGATTAAGGGTGGGTGATGTATCTGATGATCTTCATGGCCCATCTAACAGCTCTTTCCAAATGGGTTTGATTAAACGTATGTTTTGCCATTTCAGTGGGTTTTGTGTGAGACTCGGTCTCACAATAATTACTTTGAAATCAACTTATTCATTTTTCAGGTAACTTCTTTTACGTTTTTAGTGACTATTGTACCTTTTTTAGTGAATGGTTTAATTCTGTGATCATTAAAAGAACTCACATAAGATACGTAAAGAGGTAACTTAATAAATTATTATTAATTCTATACTTTGTGGTGTTTTAAAATTACAACAAATGTGGTAAAGTCACTTTATAATTTTATGGAAACTGTAAGAGGTAAATTTATTTTCAACTTTAGAAGGATCTCAATCCATTGTTTTCAATAGATATAATTGAAGAAAATAAGAGATGCATGTAAATCCTACGGGATATTGAAACCCACGAGTGAGTCTATCAACAATTTTTCGTTTATTTGTGCTTAGCGTGTAGTGAGAATCGAGAGAGTCGTACACATATCTTCCTCACTCATTTGTGGGCAATCGAACTGTGAAATGTTTCGATGTATTCTCGAAGTTAAGAGACCGTTGTTATCCACTTATACGTCAACATCAAAGACTATATAAACTTTGAATGTCCAAATTAATTAAAGATTGGCTAACATTAACCTAGATTAGTCAATTATTCATAATCCTTTTACTAGTAGTATTTAAAAAGAATCAAACAACAAAAGTTGAGTCTTGAACATATAATTTAACATACTTAACATCATATCACGTTTGGTTGAGGGAACAATTGAGATCATAATGTTAGAAACTTAACCTAATAAAAAAACTTATTAAAATAGTCTTAATTTTTAGTCTACATAATAATAACGTACATATTGTCAGCATTTGAAGTTATTTTATAAGAATATGTGAATGATATTCTAGAAATTGAATTGTGATCAAGATTATAATTAAAATTAAATTGAATCAAAACAAATCGAATTGATTTGTTGAACCAATTTTGGAACCATTTTTAATTCTACTGCACCAAAACCAAAGGAAAAAGAAAAAGAGAGAACTAAAACCAATCATTAAATGGGTGAGCACCTCTCCAATGAAAGGGCTCAACCAACCTAATAGAGGATTAGTTTTGGCTAGTAGCAATTTATTCAATAGAATTGACCAAACTAACCCTTGTCAAAATGACAAGAGACCAACCAAATGACAGAAGCATTTTGGATAGAGATAGACTTCCAAATCTAAAGCAATTATTGGATTCATCAATCCTTATTTTTGGTTTCATGCAACAAAATAAAACTTTTTTCTTTCTTGAAGCATTGAAATTTTTTACACATACCCCCTGAAGAAGAAAGACGTTTCTATACACCCTCAGGTAAAAATGTTTACATACGTATACGGTATGCCATTGCTCATTGATACTAACAAGCTAAGCATTTACATTCAAATGAGTGTGCGTGTCAAATGAGTGTGTGTTATTAACCCATCTATCAAGTGCAAATATAAATCAGTGAAAAGTAGAGTAGTGGTCTCACGATTATGAGATGCTCGTTTACACAAAATTAATCCTTGTTAACTTAATCGAAATATATCTTTTTCTAACCACCTAATTAAAACCCAATTATATGAACTGCTATCGCCTAGGAATATTTAAATATCAATAACACGTATCTGAATCACCTCATATATATAAGTGTCTTTAAAACTGAACTCGTTTGTTTTATTCCGTATTAGAATAACTTTATTACTTGCAGATATCTATTCCGAAGAAGGGAATTCAATAATCGATTTTTATAAAATACCCCTGAATATAATCCGATTTTCTCGTGGAGTATCTACACTCAGAGATTACCTGGAGGAAGGGGAGCATGGACAGACATTTTTAAGGAATGAGACAAACTTGAAAATATCAAATGTTTTATTGGTGGGTGTGTTGTTTGGTTGTATAAATAAGGGCGGGAGATATGCTACATTTATTTCTTTGGGCGGTATTATTGGCCCGTTGATTGCGGGCCTGCGGCCCTTTATTACGAGGAAATTCTGTCAATAAAGTCAAATATGTCATGAAATGTCAACAATAGCCTCGTTTTGAAGCGTCAATCAGAAGAAAATAAAAGGGCAAAATTGGAATTCAGCGTCTGAACAAATCATGTAGAAAAATAAACTCAGAAATTGGTCCCGGCGGGGCTCGAACCCGCGACCTTCGGCTCATAAGACCAACGCTCTAACCAACTGAGCTACGGGACCTTCACATTTGATTACTTTAAAATTAAGTATTTAATTAGACTCTAATTTTTCAGTTTTACAACGTTTTTTACTTTTTAGTACAGTAAAACTGTAAAAGTGATTATTGTCTTAACAACTCTCACCTATAAAATCAAACGTCCATTCTTTGAGAAAATGATTAATCTTGCACAGCAGGTTGCTTTAGAATCAAACTAGGTATGAGTAAACTCGAGTTTCTTGTTTCTCGGGAATCCGATATTAAATAGCTAAATTAGAAACCCGTATTATCGTATATTTGAACGGAAAAGAACATTTGAATGATTATGTTGGTATTAGTTTCCTTTAAGAAATCCTCTAACATAGGAATCACTCCCCCATACTAGTATATGACAAGGGTACTCCAATTATGTCCATGGTATAAGATTTAGAGTATTGGCTTCTTTAGAAAAAGTTGTTAAACCTTGCCTAAACTCACGTACACAATCCACAATCTTTTATTATCACCCCGAAATAAAAATAACTCAAGTAAGTCTAGAAGCACTTAGGGATAATATTATGAATTTTAGCAAAATATTAGAGCCCAAGATCTAGGGTCATTTCTTAAATTGGCGATAAACAAAATCCAACCTCAAGGGGTGACGTGTGACGAGAATAACTTAAAGGGCTTTTCTAACGGAGAAAATAACGTTCACATCGCCTTGGTAAATCTTCCAGAACAAATTTTTTTAATAATGTTGTCAAATTTAACCATAATCGAAATATATAGTCCACGTTTTTTGGACTAAAAATGCTCCATAACAAAAACGACTCAATTTTAGTAACAAGAGCATTCCAAGTTTGTCTATGATAAAGATGATCAAAGTTTGCCAAAATCGAAGTCACATTCTTTAGTTTCGGACTTTCACTTCCAAGTTTCCAATAATGTCGGACCAGATAGTTCCATAAAAGAACACAGATGTCGTAAATTTCCCGAAGTTATCAAATACCTTTTGAACTTACAGTAATACGGAGTATTACACCGAAAGACATTTTACATATTATGGCAGGCCATGTACCAAGATGTGAAAGAATGTAAACAATTTGACATCACAAACTTGCGGTACCATGACGTCCCTCCTGTTCTGTTTTCTCGAAAACAAACTGGATGATACTTTAATAGATTGAACTTGTTTGAAACAACATAGTAGTTATGTGAGTTTAGAATGTTAGCCACGAATTGTATCAATACCACTGTTTCAATCTCCCATGAGTGTCTTCTATAGGTGACTCTTCCAATATTAGACTTGTGATAGAAGATGAACTGATGATCGTTCAAGTGTACATAGGGCATCATAATGCGCCCTCAGTATGCGGACATTCCTGCTGGAGAAACAATGCACCAATCTGCCATTTGACGATCTATGTAATTCAAGCCAACATTAATTAGAGACGCTAAGAACAAATGACTCTTACTGCAAGCGACTATTGATGGCTTGACCTTCACTATAAATGATGGCAAAGATTGCGTTGGGGACAGCCATCTATGAGGCACTATAAGAAAGCAAACCAGAGGCTTTACTTCAAAAGAATTAACACAGTGACCAGAGAACGATGAATGAGCACACTCAGGATCAAAAACTCTACGGCACAGGCTCATCAAACCAGGAGTTGAAGTTCAGTAGAGCGCCCTTGCCAGCTCGACAGAGGATTTGAGGGGAATGCTTGTTGAGATGCTACGTAATCTTTCCATAGTCCATTCTTCCACGAGATGATGGTGGAAAATTGCCTAGTTGATTTGGTCTACGTCCTAATTTGTTACAGAAAAAAATGGAAAGTTAGACATAGATTATTGAAACGCAACTTAAAAGTGTAAAAAACAATGTCCGCAAGATACATTGAAAGAAACTTTACAACATCTACCAAAACTGCTTAATTTGTAGAAGTGGAAAAGTCGACATACCCCATGGCAAGCTGTTGTTGAGGGAGCTACCTCTAGGAGACGGAGGATTTCCGGGATTATAACTGAACGAATTGTGTTGTTGCTTCATATAAGTGCCTTCACTTCCATGATGAGCTGATGATCTTCCATGGTTGGGACGCTGAAGGTGTGGCTGCCCAAAACGGCTTGTAGAGGTTGATGACAACTGAGGCATAAATAGTGGTGTCTTTGGCAAGGAACGCCCATAACCAGAGGGTATATTGTAAACAGAAGGTGGGCTGCCCATTTCTACATTCGGGAAACCTTGAATAGGTCCATTTGCCCTGAATCAATCATAAGGGTCGCATTAGAATGAGCCAAGCATATGGATATTTAAATCTTACTTAGCTTTTCATTTTGCTGCTAGATATATGATCAAGGCTTTATTTTCTTGCACTTTAACTAATAAATAAACAATTTAGCGCAAGGCATCACCCACTTACCACGAACAATGCAAAACATCAAGCCTCAGGCCTTAAAATGTCTCTTAAGCATGTTTGAGAGTTAGAGTAACCACTATTCTTTCAAGCTAGAAGAACTAGACATTCTTCTATATAAACTCAGGTTCAGACGTGGGATGAGGTGTATCACAGGAAATTTTTCCAACCATATCTTCTTCCATTTGGAATTTGAATCTGTTAACTTAAATGTACTAAAAAATATGATTTTACAAACCATTACTCCAGATAATAATCTGGCCCTAAATTCAAGCTGACATATAGGATTATCAAAACTCACTAGTCACAAATTTACTAATGCCTCAAGGTCAGGAGTACTGTTTGGTTGAGGCTTGATCGAATAGAAGAAGGTTTGGGTGAGTAGATTCATGTTATCAGCTCGATGCGCATATCTCATGAGTGGAAACCACACAACCAAGTTTCGAAACGATACCAAGTTGCAAAAAAGCACTACTAACAAATATTACTCATCGTATGCACCACATGCAGTTTCAATCTTACAGGATAATGCATTAAAAGATTGTGCCTAATACCACACAATTACCTCCATGCTGTTGAATTAGAGGTTGACTCATTACTTAATCTTCCAACTCCACCAAAAGTCTGTGGTATCGCCATGCCTTGATCAATATTAACCGCTTTATTGAACTCAGCAGCAATACAACTCGTCTCAGCACTTTCTTCTTGAAGCAGTAGTTCATCACTAAAAAAATAAAAAAATAAAAAAATAAAATAAAAAACATTATATTTTGGGTGCATGAAACAGGATGTTAAATGTCAACAAAGTCCAAGAAATCAAAGTCTTCTAAATCATATTTCAGCCCAATTTGACAGCAGTAAGCAAATGATAAGAGACTAAGCAGACACTACATGTTCTTTGTCCAAACAAGTATGCACACACAGATAATAGTTCCCAACTTCCTTCTATAATAAAATTAGGTGTTCTTTGGACTGACCTTTCAAAGAACCGCAAAATTGTTTCACAACCACCCCAAAGGCGAATACAACCCTAAAAAGTTGCAGCGATAGATACAAGAGAGCGATAGATACAAGAGTATCGTAGATAAGCTACAAGCTAGTCAATCCCATGCTTTTAGTACACTAGTCTCATTTTCTTCGGTAAAAAGATCATTGAAGAAAATGGGACACATGAACGAAGCTCACATCTTATTCCAAATGCCTTCCACCTAAAAAGAAAAATTGTACAACAGGCTGATTCTGGTGGCAAAGCACTGGTGTATTTGCGTGGAGCGGTACTGAATAGTGTGAGGGTAGGTAGAGCTTGCCATAACAACATTTAGGCCTTCGAGATGGCAAATTAGCTTGCCATAAGAACCTCTAGTCAACACCATCATAGAGCGTATTCACTGAAGATGCTGAAGCCTTGCCAACTGTTTCCACTAGTTTTGTTTTTATGTTTTATGTCTAACTTCTACCCTAGCAATCAATAATCAAATTATTGCTAGCAAGAGCAGTTAAACAAACTCAAGAAAGTAATGAAGTAAGTGAATCATAGATGTATGCTGAACTGATGATGTTTCAGCGTTAGGAGTTGATTGTTAAAGCTAACTAATGGAGAAGAGAAAGAAATAAACGAATAGAGGTAGCCAAAGAACCATATCTCAAAGAAAAGAAAATGGAGTAAAAGAGAGGTAGAAAAGATAGAAAAAAGGAATGCCCTAACTCCATGAATTCCAATTCTTAGATGTGACCTGATGCAGTGATAGAATACGTTTCATTTTACACAACTTAAGTTTCTACAGGAACAGGCACAAAATATGTGTGAACGCACCAGCATGTGGCGTGAATGCTTCAGCCTGACACTGATATTGGTCACATGACAAGGAACAAAGATCTCAAGTTGCATAGGTAGAAGATAGCATTGTCCTCCGTACCTTAACTATCAACATAATTTAGTCTTAACTCTTAAGTCATAAATGCTGGAAAAAGTGACTGCACGATTTAAGCTGCAAAGGAATGCATACTTAGTGGAAGTAAATAAATTTCAAAGCCTCAAAACATGGGACGATAGGAAGTGATTAGGGCGCAAGACAGAAGTGAAAACTATATACTCGTAATCTACTGCAAATAAGCAGGAAAAGAATTGCTGACTTGCTGTCATTAAAACAGCATTCATACAAGAGAAGTATCAAGCAGACATACCTATACAAAACAATACTCCTACAAGAAAAGTGTCAAGCAGACATACCTATAGTTCGGATCCCAATCGCCTGGATCAGGCAAAGTTGAATCAAGCTTCTCATCAGCAGCTGCCTTGACTTGTGAAGACTGCATGACTGAATTATGCATAGGTGAACTTGGTATTCCAGAAAATGAATGATCCGAGCCGATATTTCGGCTACCATGTGGCTGCTTCCAAGTTAATGAGTTAGAGTTGAAAGGCATATGCTGTGGACCACCAGATACCCGTGAGTTACCCTCACCTTGACTGAAACCAAAACTCTCAGTAGGTTGCCAGTGCCACTGTGATGATGATGGATTCTCGTGTGACTGAGTACTTCCAGAGTATCCCCAACCTTTAATTCTATTGAAATGGCTCGCAGAAGCACCTTTTCCAAGAGGTGATCCTTGACACGGACCCCTTGCTGCAGATGCTGAGCCATAATGCCCGGGAGAGCCAGATAACTGGGAGCTTGGGGGAGTGAACTGCGAAGGACTAGTTCCCAGGGGCAATGGTGCGAAATTTCCAGTCGATGGGCTAATACCAAGCCCCTGTGGGCGATGAAAAACGTTCCCCCTGGTATCAGGGCTCGTACCCACCATAGTCAGACCACCTTGAGTATGAATATTCATTGCCGACGGGCCAACGGGTGAAAAATACGTGATAGTATTAAAATTGTCCCCATAGCTGCCGTAGCTACTTCCTAGCGCGTTACCATCATTATAACTATTGTGGCTTCCGAAACTGCCATAACTATTTCCATGGGCATATGGTGCCATCTGCATGCGTGGAGCAGTATGCATAGCAACAGTCCGTCCAGGGACCTGCATATGTCACATGTGAAACTAGTCTCCCACCCAAAAAAGGAAGACAGAAATAACACTTCAGGGAAGGAGTTAGAAATGGCAATGTTTTACAGCATCATCAATCTTTATATATAGTGGGATTGGGGGAGGGGAGGAAATAATAATAGACATACAGAAAAGTCCGATGGAAAGTCATCCACGTACAGAAGGGCTTGGCATAGTTAGGAACCAAGTGACACTAAAGATATTGTTATAATTCTTCTTATTATTAATATTATAATTGTAATTATAAATATCTAAGAGGAATAAGTAAGTAATGGCATCTCACAGAGTTGCAAGCTCACATTAGGAGAAAGACCAGCAGCAAACCAATGCCCTCCACCTGGATGATGGTCCACCTTGAAGTTTTGTAAAACCGGCTGTAAAATACAAATTTGCAAGAAAGAAAGTGCAAATGGAGTCAAGATCAACAATTTGGAAATCCAAAGACAACAAGCTTCAAAAACAGAGTAAGTAATAGAAAGTGGACAATATTCCAAGCGCTAAAAAGGGGTAGCATAACAACCTTTGAAAATCATGAACCACAAAAAAAAAAAGCAGCTAAAAACAAACAGCTAAAGATATGGAGAGAGAAAAAGCAAACCACAAAGGCACGACTATCAGAAGGGCAACCAATGTACAGAATTGCGATTTCAGAAAAAAAAGATGCCAGTAATCTTAATTTTGAGCATTTTACAACCATCAGTTACAGATGCCTAAGCATAAGGATCTCCCAAGAAAGAAGCCTGATATGTTATCCAAACCAAAAAAAAAAAAACCCTTGTCAAGCTTTTTTTAGAAACTCTTCCAAAGTTCCAATAATCTCTAATATATACTAGTATATATTTCAATTTACTTGTGAACGATCCAATTTAATTCAAATTCGACTTGGGTATGACCATAAATGGCAGCAAAGCTCTCCTCATGAGTTTCAAACACTGCAGGGCTTGAACTCAAGACCTCTAGTTGAGCTGGTCGAGGTCTGATGCCAACTCAACAAAGTGCTTATGGGTCTGTAACTTCATAGTATGGTTAATGACTACGGTTGTAGACTGTAGTACTAAGATATGAGGACATTCTGCTTAAAAAAGAGCAGACTCTAATATAGATGCATCTGTAATACTGGGTTACCATAATGTCAGAACACATACTCATCGAAGGCCGACAGCATATACACATTCCATGCGATAACAGGAAGGTTATATCCTACAGTCTACTGAGAATAGGCATCGATTCATGCATGCAGCTGCTGTATGCAAAGTGGAAACAGGGCATCCAGTACTCAACAAGTAGTATCATATGAGCCACAACCAGATTATGCAATCCTCTAGATGAACATCTATTACAGCAATAAAAAGACCAAGCAAAGAACAAGAGCTCATTTGGCATAATCTTTTGTTTCATTTTTCAGTTTCCCTGTCACCAAAAATCAATAGTCTTAAAAACAATTAATAGTCTAAATCAAAATGCTTTAGTTTACTTAAATACAAACATAAATTTGACCAACTTTAAGTTAGTTTAGTAGCCTTTTTAACTATGCTTTAAAAAGAAAACAACTAAAAACAGTAAACACTATACCAAACAGTATATCTGTCAGGAGTTTGTATGTTAAAATTCTCTAACTGATCGAACCTCAGAAAGCCAAGGTAACAGTGTCTACTCACCACACGAGGAGTCTCAGGAAGCGGTTTGTATGGACACGTGTATGGTTCCCCTGTCACGAAAGGGTGTTTTAAAGCCTACATGCAGAAGTCAAATACATCAAGTCAGTCATCTAAAATGCCTGTAAGTGTCGGCAAAATAGATATCTGAATGCCTGAAAGGACTGGAGTAAAAATAATGTACACACCTGAAAGGGAGACCATCTCTTTGCAGGATCAAACTCAACAAGTCCTCTCAGAAAATCAATTAAAGCTAACCGTACTTGCTTCTCTGCAAAAACACCCCAATTTTTAGCAATGCACATCAACTTGGAAAAAAATAAAATCTTACACAAGAGTTAAAAGATCATACAAGTCGGACCTTTGACTATATCTTCCTCAGGTAAATTTTTCCTGTAAGGATATGCTGCAACAATCCCTTCAAGATCCATATAATTGAAATACTCTTTCGCAATTGCAGGTTTCTTCTTCTCTCTCTTCTCAAAATGACAAAATCAAATAAAAATTAGAAACTATATAAAATCTAGTATTGCCACAAAAAAGAATGATACGATCAAATGTCAGACTTCAAAACATCTTTACAACTGTTGTTTGCAAGGTAAGGAGACATCTGAATCTACACCCCCCCCCCCCCCCTTCCAGGCACAAAAATGTATTTTTTTTTGGATGATATATAAAATACTCCTAAAAATTACAAAACTGTCAGATTCCTTGGCAAGAAACAGTGAGCTTACCTGACAACTAACAAAGCTCCACAAAAAAATTGGAAATTGAAAGACAGTTTACCACAATTACTGAGGCTCAAGTTTTACAAAATATGTGTAACAGGACATGGGTATCAATTAAAGGACCCAAAGGGATGATAGTCCTATACAAAAGAAGAGCAGGATGCTTAAGCTTGAAAGCTATTATGGGTAGTCTTATCCACAAACAAATCAACATCCTTTGTCGGTAAGAGTGGAACACAGGACTCCAACTACTCCCTCCATCCCAGCTCAAACGCCCCAGGCGATATTTGTAGTGGAATAAGAAATTGATATAGTAAGTTGAGTGGGGTAAAATTAGGAAAAAAAGGAGGAGAGAGAATGTCAATATTAATAAAAGTAGGAGAGATAATGTGAGAGAGGATGTGATAATTTAATAAGAGTAGGAAAGAGAGATATGTCCAAAAATAGATAGGGTGTTTGAGGTGGGACGTCCCAAAATGGAATATGGGGCGTTTAAGCTGGGACGGAGGGAGTATACAGTAAGTCAATAACCAATTAGACCTATCATAGTGACAATTAAAACAAATAAGCTGATCAGGTAATACCATTGACTGGCATTATCCTACAAAACATAGAAGAAATGCACAAATGGAAATAGTGTTGTGTCAAGTTTACTAGCACCACCATGTACCCATCCAAGGACCCGAACAAGGGAATTCTAGGCACATTGAATAGGTCCATTATAAAAGCTTTGGAAGAAATAGAAAAGACAACAATGGGTCCCACAAAATTGGAAGTTTGGAATGCCAAGATAGACTCATAGATCACTAAGTCACGTTGGGTGATGTTTTGGGTGAAGAAAAAATTTCTATTTGCAATGCTCGTCCCAATTCATAGATCCACCAGAGAACCACGAACAGTATATTAATTCAATAAACATCTAACAAACACAAGCTGCAGTTAATTTTTCACTCCGCTAAAAAGTTCAAACAAACTTCTTGAGTAATAATACGTACCGATTCATACTCATCCTCGTTTAATGCTTGATAACAACCTCTTTGTGAAACAGAAACATGTTTGTCATCTACATGATCATAACTTCCAGCATATTTGAAGAACTTGCTCGTATTTTTTGACTCCCTAAGTAGATAATCTGGAGGCTGTCCCCTAAAAATAATGCAAATACATTCAATCAATCAGTTAATCTACTTATTTCCACCTCCAACTGGTAGAAGATCTAAGGCACAGATATCAATGATCACATGGCGCGAGTGCATGATACCATTCCCACCTTGTCTACTCTAACAATCAACCTTCAACTTCACAATCTCTAAATTCATACGCAGCGAGGCGAGAAGGACAAATGTGCGGCAGGCTGCCTGTATTAGGAATCTAACTCTCGCTGCCGCTCATCTCATGAACAGCAGATATGTCATGTGTGCGGTGGTCAACCAATTACTGTAACTCTAATGTACTTCCATAGACGATGAAGGCAGGGGATCACAAGTGAAGAGAAGAAAACAAAGAAAAAGGGATACCAAAATTACTGACACGCCTGACAGAGATGGAAGCTACTACCTTTGGTACCAAAAATAAAATCATAGAAAAGAAAATGTTGGCAAGCATGGTACAAAAGTCCCACGCGACCATCTTCATTCCTAGATACATCGATACAGGGAACGATCAAGACATAGACAAGGAAGTATTTTAAGGTAAAATCAAGTCATCGGCCATAAGAAGGCTGATTAGGATGCCACGGGCCAGTTCCTGGATAAAGATTGCTTAAAACCAAAGTACATAACCGTAAATAATATTCTCAAGTACATCTCCTTTTCTTGATAATGCTTCATCACTACACATATGTTGTTTATCCTTACATTTAAAAAAGAATTCACTTCTTTCATTCCCCCCCCCCCCCCCCCCCCCCGCAAAAAGAAAAAAAAAAAAAGAGGAAAAGACCCAAAAGCATCAGCTTCTGAGCTTCAAAAAAAGAAAGAAAAAAAGCATCGCCTTCAGAAACAACTTCTGATTCCTTACTAGCATCCACATTTTGATCACCGTGATCTAAACCGAGCTAAGACACACCAAAATCAACATCTCAATGCCTCTCTCAACAAAATTTCTACCCATGATCCTGTGCTCGTTAGAACCAGCTATGAATTTATTGGTGCAATATATGTATGACAACAATCAACTGTAAATGGGAATGTAAAAACATTTAGTAAAAGACTTCAATTCAGAGTCAGCAGTCAAGCGTACGAGAAATTTGCGGGAAGAAAGGAGCATACCCAAGTATGTGAATCATCCTTTTAAGGAGATCGAATTCTGATGCGCCAGGGAACAAAGGTAGACCCAAAAATAACTCGGCAACAATACAGCCAAAAGACCACATATCAATAGCAGTAGTATACCTATGGAAATTAGTTAAGGGCTTAAGGTAGTTCAAATTTTGGTCAAATCCGAAATGACCAGAGATAGAAACTACAGCAATGAAGCTCAATCCAAACACAACCAGCGATTATGAACAAATAGTAGGTAAATAAACAAGAGATGAAGGATACTGATAACCAAGAAGCACTTCAGGGGATCTATAGTAACGGCTCTGCAAAGAAAAACCAAGAGCTTTTAACTCACATAATCATAATTCATAAGCTGTAAAACAATCACTATTGGGAATATGGGGTAAATAATCACCTGAATATAAGAGTAAACAGTCCGATCCTCCATGCAAGCAGATCCAAAGTCAATAATTTTGATTTCTGGTGGTTTTTTACTGTCAATATCATGACAGCATCATAAATTGTTGCGAAATTTTCTATAGAACCGACTTCTCCCTTTTTCTGTATCTCAATCCTAAGTTCATTAAAGGAGGCTCACCTTGTACCCAGAAGAATGTTCTCTGGTTTCAGATCACAATGTATAATCCCAGCTTCTTTCATCAGACCCAACCCACGCAAAATCTGGCAAATGAAACAATTACAGATACCCAAGCAATGTAAAGGTGCAGTTTAAACATGCTATCTTGACTGAAAGTTGTACCTGCTTTGAGAACAATTGGACAATACTCAACGATAAGCCTCTATAATTATTGATTTTGATGAGCTCATACCTGTCAACAAGACATTTCACAATAACAACAAGCTTGCAAGAATAGAACCTTATCGAGAAAGAAAGAAAATCACAAGGGAATAGAAACTCACAAATTTGTGTCCAGCAATTCAAAAGAAATACATAGATGTTGCTGAAATACAAAATAATCATATATGCGAACTATATGATGTTTATCCTCTGGATCAAACTTTTTGTTTAACTGCAAACATAAAAAGTAGGACTAATAGTCACTAATTATTCAAACCAATTATCACATTTCTCAACAAAGATTTGAGCTGCAAAGATACCGTTGTCAAAATTGAGACTTCAACCCATGCCTGCTGGTAGTAAGCAGGTTGGTTTTTAATGATCTTGACAGCTACAAAGCTGTTAGTTTCTGCAACCCAACACTTAGCCACCTGTCCAAATGTCCCATGTCCAAGAATATCTTTCACAATATATCTGCAGAAGAACAATAAAAAACTTTTTACCTAAAGTCAAGATGTCTGTTAGAAGCACTCTTGATGTTAGCAACTCCACATTCCAAAAAAACTTAAGAACACGCAAAAACTGGAGAAACTCCCTGAGTGGAAAGAAAATTCCTTAAAAAAGGAATCAAGAGCACATAATCCTATCAGTAATCGGAGACCCTAGATAAAATGAAACTAAATTTATGCTAAAGTAGTCAACCTTCAATCCTATTAGCGACACAGGCAAAATACTGAAGAGCGTCAAAGTTAAAAAGTGGATAGCTGTATCTCCTTGAAAGCTGTTCTATAGGCCACATTAACACCAACTCTATTCAGCGTTATAATCAGCAGCGAACACTGAAAAATGACCTCACTAACTCTTGTGGTGAAGAGAGCATATAACAATCCAGTTCAGATAAACGTGATATTCTTGATATTCAATACCATTGCAATTTTTCGAGAGGTAACCCATGTCAAACGAAGCAGCATGATATATCTGAAACGAAATCTTATTTTCTTATTGAGTTTTATAGACTTCAAAGTCCGTGTTATTTGTCTGTGATGCAAAATGCAACTCATTGGTCCTTAAAGCAGTTTGGCTGGAATTAATACTGAACCACTAAATCTTTCGCAGATTGTGAGACCAAGAGAGACTTTCTTTAAGGAAGATTGCAAATAAGAGCTGAATCATAGGCAAATTAAGGGGTCGCCGGTTCCGAATGTGGACGGGGACTGACAAACGGGAAAAACCGCCATACTAAATATTTAGGGAAGAGAGATTTTGGATAAGACGAAGCACAAGGGTTGATCTGCAGAAGACGGTTCAGGGGGAGTGAAAGCCTTTCTTTTGTTCCGTTCCAGGGGAAGAATGCCATGCCACTCAACCAATTAAAACGGTTTCCCGTGGGCCGACGCCCCCTTGGTCCAGGTTTGATTGCCTTACACACATTTGCTGAATCCACTTTGCGCCATACGAGCATAAATAAGAACCTGCAGTGCAACCTTCCTCGGATTCGTAGGGTACAGTTTGAGGAACGGATTATCCAAGACTGTCATTTATGGAATAGTGTCATATGACACAAAACGACAAGAATAAAAAATCTCCCCACATTTCTTCATCAGTTACCCAGTCAACACCACCCTCTCTCCCTCTTCCCTCACTTTCTCTCTCCCATCTCTTTCCCAAAATTTCTACCTCTCCCTCCCCCATACTTGCAGCTACGACGACCTCCATAGCCGGACCAACCATCAACCTCCAAATCTACAAAGCACAGACCCCTGATAGCCCCAATAGAGCCACGGAGCATACCCTCCAGCCCTACTCTTGCCGCCGATAAGTGGCTGCTTGGGGTGGTTCAAGATCATAATCAACCATCATCATCGGCCACCATCATATCGTCCAGATCTACCACCTTCTGCATCATCGTCGGCGGCGGCGGCGGCGCATCATCAATCAACATGCATAATCATCGTCAGTCACCATACCTCGATTGCGTCGCCCAAATTCATGCATCATCCTCGTCATCCTCCACGGTAAGGTTACACCGGAAAAGGGTTTAGGGCCCCACTTCCCGGCGCCGGGAAGTGGGACCCTAAACCCTTTTTCGGCCACCCTTCATAACTCAATTTTTTCTATTTTTTTTTGGGGGGAGGGGTTCACCTTGCCCATCCTAGGGTGTCGTTTGATTCCGTCGTCGAAAAATCTGGGTCTTTTGGTTTTCCGGCGAGTTGTGGTGGTTGAACTGGTAATGGACGGGATGACAGGTTGAGATAAAAAAAATTGGGTTAGAATAGACGAAATCAACCCCCAAAGGAAACTTTTTTGGTCTGAAATGACCGAAATACCCCTGAGATTATGCGGCCCTCGTACAGTTCCCCTGCAAGCGCCTAACATGTCTCTTTTTTATGTCCTCACTTTTCACTTTGTGCAATTAGCACTATCTGCTAGCTTAAGCCACAAGTCAAGTAGTGTGCACTTCACTTGGTTCAACAAATAAGAGTTCTGGAGAGTAAAGTTAATGATGATAAACTTCTAAAGTGAAAGAGTAAGCATAGGAATATCAAGTGATCTCCACGGCGTCTTCTGAGCAGCAGCGGAATGTGAGCTTGGGGTTCGACCCGCTAGTGGTTGGGTATTAAAATCTTGGTGTCGGGTCACGCTTGTAGTATCAGCAATCGTGGAGAATTGCAGCTCTCGTGGTGAAATCACGAAAAACCGTGGCAACTCAAAAAGCTTAATATACTCGCAATGTCTCGACGTCACAGCCGACATGTAAGACTATGGCTAGTGCATAAGAACTAATAATACCAGGGGTCGAAGGGGATGGTCGCTGGCATTTCCGTCAAAGAATGGAATTTTCTGACATCACAAGTATTTTTTTGGGAGTACTAACAGAAGAAGGTCGAACTAATCATCACGCACCTAAACAAACCAGAAGATTGCCATCAACAAAAGCAGGCAAGGCCAGATGTCACTATGGAAGAGACGGTAAACCATGAACAGTCCAGTGATGTCGAGCATGAAAAACTAGCCGAAGTTGGCTCAATGTTTGTGGTAGAAACAAAATCGTAAAGCTGGTGCTGATCATGGACATGAAAACTTGCATGGTGGTTGCCGACATTAATGGGTGGCGACTCCAGCAGTATTAATCAGGTTGTTAAGCGAAGATGACAGACTATAGGATGCATGGGCTGTGTTCCGATCCCCCATGAAAGATGACAGACTAAAGGTGGACGCAGGTGATAGATTTAAATTTGACAAGGACATATGAAGTGAACCAACGATATTCCTCATACAATAAAAAATGAAGGATAAATAGGTTATAAGTCCCACTTAGAAACTATTTCCTTTAGCTACCTAGTGACGTCTGCATCCTTAGAATGAGAGGAATCATAAACTGAAGATACTTCCTGAACACATCAAATCTCTTTCTTAGATTTGAATATAAAACAAGCCATAGCCCATGATAGCTTGAGTGCAGAGCATTTTGTCTGGCTTGCCCTCCTTTAGAAAAAATGGTCATTGGTCATCAACCCTAGCTAGCATATTCTCGCATACACAATTACACAGTACGAGTATCCTGGTTTCCAAAGTGATCATAGATCATACACTAGAAGCTCTCATCTCAGATTTTAACTCAAACATTCTTACAACCTTAAACTCGTTACCCTCAAGTAACGTCCCTAAAAGGCGCTATCTTTCCGCAGAAATTCATAGTAAGGTGCACCAAAAACACCACAAGAAGCAAGAAACATAACTTTTACATAAGATTTGGCATAAGAAAGCATAGAACGAACCCCACCAAAGACGATCTAAATTGACACACGTCTTCCCTAACAGAACATATATAAGCCGCAATTACATCGATACAAAAACAAGAAAGCTGACCTTTGTTGCGAATTCGAGTTAAGAAGGACACAATTAACAGAGAGAATAAGATCAGAGTTGGCATTATCATGGCCATCATTGAGAACACCTTCAGTAGGACTTGTAAGAAACCTCTTACATTTCAACTCATCCGAATACCTAAATTCCGCATTGCACACTTGATACGTCTCTACTATATGCTTCGTTAGCTTTGCCACCAACTACACACATAAACATCATCATCAAACTTCCATTAAAAAAACCCCTAATTTACGCAACCAAATACTCGATTTCCCAATCATATCAATGATCAAGCTCATAATCTAATTCAAACTCACCGGAGTCCGAACCACGACCTGCAAAGGTCGTGTGCTGGTGGAAGACGGCGGCGATGGAGATGTATATGGACGGAAAACCAGCTGCCTTGGACGCCATCCAGAAGAAGGCGACGGCGACGACGGCGGCATGGTGGTTTTTCTTGCGGTGGTGGTGGTGGTGTCAAATTCACGCCTCTAATTGTTACCGTTAGCATAATACTAATCAAGGACCAACAGTCCCGATTACTTCAATCAACAATAACAAATTTAACAAAGTCGTCGTCGTCGGCGGCGGCGGCGGCGTTGTCATAATCAAAGCCCTAACTCCGGCCGCATTTGGTTCCGATTAGTCTACTTTCTCTCTCCACCGCAGACGATCCAGCGGGCCGATGACCGGGCTGAAGTGTTCCGCCGGGCTGTGGCCGGGCTGGGAGGAGGATGAATTGATTGACAAGTGGTGGTGGTGGTGATGGTGGTGGAAGATAGGGCGGCGGTTGCGGCGAGGTTGACGGTGAGGGGAGGGGTGGGGATGTTTTTTTCCCCCTTTTTTTTAATTAATTAAATATTAAGTTGGGAGTAAAAAATAATGTACGGGTTTGTATGTGCCCATGTTTTTGGTCGTTTTTTGTTGTTTTAAAGAGAGAAGGAAGGAAGCGTATAGTAGACGACCTTTGAAGTTACTGTTGGGAACAAAGAGAAGAGAAGAGTGTGTGTGTCGTTATTCGTTGGTTGGTCTTTGCCAATATGTGATCAATGTGGGAGATTATGTCCTCATTTCATATGTACACAAACAAACAAAAACATAAATAGTAAGAAACTTTGTTCTAATTTTATTATTTTTTTTCACATCATGGGCTAGTATTTATCTACTTGTTTGATTTGATGGGAGTAAAGAGAATTATATCAAAGATAGATGAAATATACTAGTAACCGCTATAATAGTATGTATGGTCAATTGTTCATATTACTTCTTTGAAGAAAAAAAAAAATACTCCATAAGTGAGTATTCCATTAGATAATATTTTGTTCGAAAATCTTTCATCAGAGGTGTTGAACTTTAGATAACCTTTTGTCAAAAAATTGTCATTAGAGGAGTTGATCTTGTACAACATACTCCTTATTTATTAAGAACTTCAAAGTCAAAAGGGTTTCAGGTCACTTTTATTTGGTGAGGTAGTAACTAGTAAGTTTGAATACAATGAGGATGTGTGGGGTTGACTTATATGACGCGCCAAAACTTTACGGTCGGTCACATAGAACCTCACATTAGCATCCGCAATAAACAACTTTGTTCAATAGTAACATATTTCAAATTCTAACTCAATACTTAAAGTATTCATCCATCATGACACAATGCCGATGATCAAAATTTGTCTAGAGGTTAGGACATCACATGCATTGGGTTGTATTGAGTTCAAATCCTCTAATCCCATCTCGCAACATTAACTACTCCTACGTGGAAAAAGAAATATAAAATCATGGCACAGTGCTTGTTAACCAGTTTTTCATATTTGAGAATAATTTCAGAGTTTTTGGTCACACCACACCTAATAAAACAAGTTTTTTGTTCGACTATACCTAATAAAACATATTTTGTCTGACTACACCTAATAAAAACATATTTTGTCAAACCACACCTAAAAGTCTTTTTTTTTTTTTTTTTTGTTAGACCACACCTATATATACCTAATGTCGGCTTTCAGCCTTCATTCACCTATTGCCGTCCATAACCCACATGCTTAATATGTGACCTATTTCCCCCAATTTCTAACACACCTCTCTCTCTCTCTCTCTCTCTCTCCCCCTATTTCTTAATTCCCCATTTTTTCTTCACTTTATTTCATCACAAATTCATTCAAACGGAGGCACTCAAAATCATTTTGGAGCTAAAATCAAACTTGGGATGAAAATTAAGTTAGAGGAATTGAAAAGAGAGTGAAAACCAATTTTGGTGGATGTGGGGCGGCTAGGGGTGGTTATGGATGAGTGAGGGGGTGGTTATGGGAGCGGGGATGAGTGGCTAAGAGCGAAAGGCGGCATAAAATGTAGTCTAACGTATAAAAAGACTTGTAGTTTGACAAAATTTGTTATATAAGGTGTAGTCCGTTAGAGAAAAAAAAAACTTTTATTAAACTTGGTATGACCAAAAATCCATAATTTCACTTGAGTTATTTATAGGTGTTAACCTCTTTTACCTGGTCATTAGTTAACACTCCACTTCTGATCATTTAAGTAACTCGTGGAATATTTAACCGCTAAGCTCGAGCCTACAAAAAAAAGAGCCCATCACGTGTTTTTGTTCACGGCTATTTTACTCCTTCCCACCCTTACTCGTTTTGCCTATAAGGCCATGTGCGATTGGACTCCATTTTTCTGATTTGATTTGATTGGAATAGAATTGATCTGATTTGAATGAACTTGATTTGATTTGATCTGATCTAAACTGAATATATTGATAAATTAACTGCATTTAGACAAATTAATAACTAGAAGTAGACTAGATTCATTGATTGTTATTTGGGTAATTCTAATTTGATTTAATTTGATTTGATTTAAATAAATCTGATATGATTTAAAAACACTGTTTAATAAGTTGAATCGCACAATGCCTTAGAGTCCTAATTATGTAGTCCATCATGCAAATCATCATCATGATAATAACCCATTAAATATCGGAACGATTTAACGAAATAATGCTAAAAAAAAAAGTTAAACAAAATGGGTCGAAAACAAAATTGGTCAACAAAATGGGGTGCACGTCACCTAAATATAAAACCGGCAAGGACCATAGCGGTTTCATGACGTACACCCCATATTGTTGAACAAGTTTTGTTTCCGCCTATTTTGTTTAACATTTTTTTTTGCGAGCACTATTTCGTTAAATTGTTCTTAAATATCGAGGGTATATCTTATAGAAGGCAATACGGGAAAATCGGCAAAGTAGATCATGTAAATTTTGATCTATGATCGATCTTAGAGGAAGACGTATTAGCTCTCGTGTTGAGCTACTATAATTCTGACCTTATCGAACTCAACTTGTAAAATTAAACTTTGTTCGTGTCGCTTATCCAACAAAATGGAATATTTTCCAGAAGTAGCTAAGACGTAACATTCTATACTACGGTACAGTTCTCACTGCAAAAGTTCAAATATATCCCTACTGCAAAAGTTCAAATACATCCCTACTCCGCTTTTAACACGATATATACAGCCTAGACATTTTGCGCTGCCCCTCATGGCTTCATGAAGCCCAACCAAAGTATCACACTATCACTCTTCCAGAGTATCGAGTGAAGAAGGAACAACTGCAGGCGCTCTGTACCCTGTATGCATGTACAGTACAGATAGTAAAATGGAGCAACCTCGATCGAGAAAGCTCTACTGTGATGACATTAAGTGATATACAATCATGTCGATGCCCTGCATCTTGACCAATGAAATTACTTTGCCAATGTATCAAGTATGACTTCTGGACTATCGAGTCGAAGGAATTGCTGCAGGCCCTTTGTACTGATAGTAATGTGGAGCAACCTCTACTAACCATGAAGGATCTATGGTGATGACGTTGCGCATGTATCGGCGATCAGTTGAGACAAGAGCATGATATACAATCCACTTTGGGTTAACTCTGCAACAAAATAGTGTTTACAGTCTTTGTTAGAATAGCTAGACCAACTTAGACCTGCCTAAAACTGAAAGAAAAAAGAAACTAAACAGTTGGACAAGCCTTTTCTTGACCTGTATATAAGTGAACTGAACTGTTGGAGGATAAATGACATCAAAAGAATACTTACGCCTGAGATTAGGGAGCTTATCATCTTATTAACGTTTTAAGCCTGAACTTAAGGAGGCGTATAGAAAGTTCAAGAAAAGAGGGAAAATTAGAAAACATAGTTCAGACTTCAGACTGCAGGGCAGTTCAAGAAAATGTAGAGAAGTTTCAAAAAGATTCTGTAAAATTCCTTTCGTTTGACGAGTAACAAAAGTTTCTTAAAGTTCTTGAGAAGAGAAAGTACCCTATGCAAAACATAGATAGATCAGTTGCTTGGGAAAAGATTTGTAGTTGACCCTGTAATTGGTCCTGGAACCACTGAACCAGTGACTTGATTTGCAGTTTCATTTCAAAAGACCTGAACATCCTATGAAAGACATGACTCGGCTATTCATGGCACATTATCCAAAGAGCAACAAAGATTGGAACTTCATAACAATTGACTGTCAAATAGAAGTTGTGGCATCCAAGATAGTGAACCTCGGCTTTGTACCCAATCATGGCAATTGTTGTGGAGACTTAATTACGGGAGACATAATCTAATAGGCAAAGAGTCAAACACTATTGGCACTCCACTTAATTTCTCTTGAACTCCCACTAACCATTTTCCTTTGAGATAAAATAGATAAAATAATGAGAGTGGGAGTGCTCGAATGTTCCGGTAGCCGTTCACATCTAATCTTTTGTTCACGGGCCTTATGGTGACCTGAATTTCTTCAAGGGCATGTAGTAGAACTGTTGAATTACGGTTTCAATTGTACCAAACTACAACCGTAGCCAATATAAACTTAGTATCAACCTCAGGGTGACCTCAACAATGTTTAATGTGGTTGCTGCAGAGGATCAAGGTTGGCCTAGTAATTAAGAAACCAACCTGCCCGGGGGATGTCCCGGGTTCAAATCCTCATATCCCCAGCCCCGCAGCATTAGCTGCTCCTATGTACCCCAAAAAAAAAAAAAAAAAAAAAAAAAAAACGTGGTGGCTGCAATGCAACATTGTGGCTGAGAATTTATACCAAAACTGGAAGTGTTATGCAGTTGGGAAAAAAAACATATTTTGTAGCTCATTCTACATATCCACAACAATGTTGAGGTCAATCATGAGTCAACATTCCAATAGAGCTTAATTCTTCCGCTCAATTCCGTAACGAGAACTTTAAGACAGTGTTAAAAAAAAAAATTGCATAGCAAGATACAGTAATAAATCCAACTAGAAACACGCAAAATCCGGAAGTTCACTGACCTGAATAATACAGATGACGGGTGAATATAAACATCCTGAGAGGTCCGCACTGTCTTGTATTTGCCTTCATGACTGTATGGCTTTTGAAGTCACCAACAGAATCCCAAAACAATTAGTATCCTAGGGTATCAGCACAATGTTACCAATAATGTCATTTACGGGGTTATCATCTTTCACTTACTTCTAAGTGACAAGCATTAGCAAAAAATCCAGCAGCTATCGCCTTTCTTACAACCTGAAACAAATTAGAAGAATCCTCATCAAGATTTTATAACCATCACTGAAGGCTAGTTGGGTTTGAACCAGTAGCAATTAACATGTTGAGTTTGGGGATAGTATAAATACATGGTCAATTAACTTGGAGATATTTTAACAGTGAGGGACGCCTATACACCCAACAGCACGGCTGCCTTCATGTGAGAGACGTAGTAAAAAGGGAAGGGTACACTTATCATCTCATTCTGTAGAAACATCTTTATTTCTAGATTATTGTTATCTTTTGCCCCCACCTGGATTTTCTCATCTCTCTCACCTCAGTTTCCCCTATATCCTAGCTGACAAGCTTACTATTTTATGGCTTTGCAATATGTGGCGTGAAGGAAGATGGCACAGTTTCCACCTCGTTATATCGCAAAACAGACGTTGGTCGATGCAATACCCGGCACAGTTTTCAGTTTGGGCCCATCCCAAGATAGCCTTTCTATGTTTTTTTTAGGAGTATGGCTACGTAAACATGACCTCAATTACCATAGGCAGGACTACTTGGTTACGTATAGTGCTCAAGATGAAGTGTCTCATCGAGTAAATTTGGTTTTCGCACAGTGAATAAGACATTTAAAACATTAAAAGCTTATTTTCACATTGACAAGTCGAATGATCATAATCTACTAAAAGTAAATTGAGATGTAGCACGTTAAATTACAATACCGAGACATCTAAATAGAGTCATATAAGGCACAGTTTGATTGTCCAAGCTTTAGCATTTGGAATATACAGAGTTTAGGCAAAGATAACAACAACTGGTCTACCTGGTGTATACATTCCTAATTTTTTACTATACCGTTGGCACTGAACAATTATCACTGACTTTAACATCATAATCAATATGGAGTATAATATAACTTTGCTTGATACCCAACACACATTCAACACATCCAGTTTTTCATGCTATCGAGAATAACGTATAATTCTTTTCTTTTAAAGGTGTGTAGTTGCTGAGACCCTTTAATAATTACCTGTACATCCTTGTCACAAGATTTCAAACTAATGCCTAGCCGCTGTGCTGTTCTTTTGAGTTGTTCTCTGGTTTCTAGAACTTTTTTCTGCATGCCAAAGTTCAATGATATCAGCAATTCGGGGATTTAGAAGAAAAAAAAGTTCTCAGCAAGAAAAATTAGAGCAGGAAACAGACTTGTTATAGTAACATGGATAAGCTAGGGCCTTGACAGAAAATTGACCTCAAGGAATGGACGATAGTATCTAGAACTCACCATAGCGTGATAGTTAACAAAGTTTTTGTGACACCATTTAGAAGATTTACCGGACTGCAGAAATCCTTTGTACACGTTCAGGAAAGTTACATGGTCACCCTGCAAAGCATCGATCTTAGCCATGAGATGGAACAGCTCGTAATATAAATATGTGCATCAGGACAACCATTACCTACATGACTTATGACATAGGTAGACCAGACGACATCAGGAGCAGATTGTGATGATTTGTGACACTATCTCATGATTAGTTAAACATACAGCAAAATGTAACAACATAGCAAAAATTGAATCTAGCTTAACCATTACTCCCTCCGTCCCGATTTAAACACCCCATGCAGCTGTCACGGGGGATAGGGGCAGCCCAGTGCACATTGGCGTCTGCACAAGACGAGGGTTCGGGGAAGGGTCACACCACAAGGGTGTATAGGGGAGCAGGCCTTGTCATTTTTCAACAAGAGGCTGCTCCCAAGATTTGACCCTGTGACCTATCGATCACAAAGCAACACCTTAACCGGTGAGCCAAGGCTCTCCTTCACCTTTTCACATGCAATAAGAAAAACCAATAAAAACAAAATGTAAAGTAGTGGCAGTGGAAGAAAATAAAAAAAAAGTACAAGAGAGAATGTGATGATTTACAAAAAGTATGAGAGAGAATGTGAGAGGGGATGTAAAGAATAGCTAAAAGGTAGGAGAGAGAAGAGATGTCCCCAAATAGTTTGGGTGTTTAAATCGGGACGTCCAATTAAGGAAAGCGGGGTGTTTAAATTGGGACAGAGGGAGTATTCATTAAGTGAAGAGCTGTTCGTCACCCATGTTTACTATTATCAACCTATTTTTCTACATGTTCGCCAAATATGCCCTTACTTGTACAAGCTAGAATTATCATGATTGCCTCCCAATTCCACAATTCCTAGGATTCATATCAAGTGGCAGTTATTATTCATTGGTAATAATCCCACCCCCACCCCCACCCCCACCACCACCACCGCAATTGCTGCCAACCATCATTATAGGAGTAATTCTTTCAGATTCTCAACAAATATATAATCCAACAACTATAATACTTCAAAATCATTAAAAGAAAAAAAAAGATTCTATCAAATTATCTTATAGTGGTGATGAAAAGCTCGGGCGTAGTAGATGTAAACGTCGCATTGTTGCGGCGGTGAATTCAAAGGATGAACAGTTGGGATTTGAAGAAAAATGGGGACACGAATCATGGGAATAATATCAGATAAAGATGATTATTAGATGATGGTGGAGTGATCAATGATGATAATGATGATGATGGTGATAATGAATGCCGACGAATATGAAAATAAGCTAGATGATGATGATCATGATTACTTGGCATGGCAGCCTTTGTGTGTGTGTTTTCTTGTATCTCTTTGAAAGGGAGATGCAACGTGTTAGGAATATTTTGGGAATATAGTAGGCGATACTAGTAATATGATGGCGACAAATAACACCTCGGAACTTAGCATGCAAATTACATCATGCGCAAAGTGAGTAACAGAAAATTCACGCATCCATGTGAAACCTAAATAGAAGATATTGAAAAGCATGAAACTCCTGAACTTTATGCACCCATATGAAACCTAAAAGGTAGATACAGAAAAGCATGAAGCATGGGTCAAGTGGAAATCAGAACCTCAGCAGCAGCAAATCTGAGCTTGGCTTCGTCTGATTGTTTTTGTGCTCCCTTTATAGATATCCAGATTGACTGCAAACAGTTCCCAAATTCAGAAAGTTATCAAATGACAATTGGTTGAAGCTTCAGTGATCACCCACCACCCCACTTTCAAATGTTTCCAAACCATAGGGAGAAGGGCATATACTCCCTCCGTCCCCCTTTAAACACCCCATACCCAAAACGCACCCTCGTTGAGGAGCGTGTATACGCTAATTGGTTAATCAAAGTCCCAAAAAAATTGCATGGAATTTTTGCTAAGATTCTTATCTAACTCACTATGCAATTTTTTGGGAACTTCGATTAACCGATTAGCGTGTACACCCTACTCAACACGGGGGTATTTTGGGTATGGGGTGTTTAAAGGGGGACGGAGGGTGTATCTCTTATTGACACTTGTTAGTTGGATTCTTTCTCATCTCTCAACAAAAATATCTGAAAGCAGGAAGCATAGACTCTTTTGGTGGACTTCATGTTCACAATGCCACCAAGTGGTACGCAGTCCATTCTCTTTCAAATTGTACAGTGACTCTTAACGGATTGCACGAATTGCACATGCCCCAGTAACAAAACTATTGACATGAACTATATGTTGATAGCATTGATAATTACTACACTAAATTACTGATAAGACTGAAGATCGGGACAAGAATTGCTCTAAATAGGATAATAGCGCAAGGGAGCAGGGTAACAGTACACTTCTTCCTGCGAATTACAGTATTACACATCCTGCGCAGGGAAGATAAAAGTTGTCTAGCTCTGCTTGCCCCAACAAAGAAGACTGGTACCTGGGCAGCAATTTATGAAACAGTCTTCCATTATGGGATATAGCTTTCTTATATGATGAGTTGACTCCCGACTACCCACCCCAAAGAAAAGGAGAGGAGAGAAGCTTCGCCACCAAGCCTTATATAGTTATGTGGATGAATAACCATTAGAAGAAGGAAAGAGAATACCTGAACAGAAAGAACGGCAGCTATAGTAAGAATCTCCTCAGAACACCCCAGTCTCCCAGCTTCAAGAATAGCTTTGGAAATCATTGGATCCTACATCATTTTCTTACATTAGGGATATGATTAAAGAGGAAACTAACAGTCTTTCTCATACAAGAATTGAACAGAAGTATCAATTATATCAAAATGAACAACCAAGAGCATACATAGGCGGCATATGGATTAGATGAAAGTATCAGTGTCATAATATGTGAGTTACATACAGGCAGTAGGTTGATATCAATTGTGACAAAAAAAAAGAGGCAAGAATAAGGACCACATGTCAACACAAGTAGCAGCTCAGAAGACATAGTGCTTGTTACAAACTTGCAATGCTCATGATAAAAACAACATACCCTTTC
The DNA here is from genome assembly GCA_963680865.1 of Spergularia marina. Lineage (NCBI taxonomy): Eukaryota > Viridiplantae > Streptophyta > Magnoliopsida > Caryophyllales > Caryophyllaceae > Spergularia > Spergularia marina. The sequence continues at coordinate 27,001,511 of OY804546.1, forward strand.
CAACATTACCTCTCAATGGCATAACATAAATCACACAAAATTTCCATATCCAAAGTGAAAACAAAGAGGTGATGACATTTTGCCAGAATTTCCAATGAATCATAATGTGCAAGGCTGCAGGCTTAGATACTTCACTCTAACATAACTTGGTTGAGTATTGTTTCCATTACAATGGAGCGAAAGACTCATATTCTTTTCTTTTGGAGTATAACAGAATAAAGCAAACTGGCTAGCAAAAGTGTCAGTACTTCTTGTACTGCTAATAGCAGTCTCGGCACAATTTTCACAACTCTGTTTTTCAACACAAGGGTAAGGATGCGTATATCCGTCCCCCCCTCCCCCTCCTTCCCGCCTCGCCGTAGACAGGAGCCTTTGAGGGACTGGCGTAATGTTGCTGCTGCGAGAACTAGGTTTTGTCAATTCTGGATATCCCCAGTGAATTACCAAGACGCAAGCAAGGGAACGGCCAGATTCAGGAGCTCATGGGGCACGACCAGGCTGGAAACAACCCCCTTTCCCCCTTAAACTTTGTCATAAGCGACACTTATGGTGAATAACAGGTATGGCATCCATATTTTAGTGGCAAAAAAAAAAAAAAGAGAAAAAAAAAGAAAGGACATCACTGAAATCATCTCAAATCATCCGATTCCTTAACACATCATAGGACACTGCAGATTATCTAACGGCAATTATTGATGGATTGATCAGACATGAGGGTTTGTTGAATAATGGCACAGGAAACACGATACACGAACAAAGTTTGTCCAGAATTATATCTGGGCTGTAGACCCTCAATTCATTAAGGAAGAATGTTTTAAAGCTTCATCTAGAATAATCACTTTCTGGAACAGAAGACACTAGCCAGATCTTCAACGCTTGTCTGGATGAACACTGAAGAATCACAGTGACACAGTACCATAGAATAGCATGACGTACCATCGGAATTTCTGCAACCTGGAATCCAATAGGTGAAGTGAGCTTGGCATCATCATCAAGTGCACCAAGAGAATATAGAACTTCAACAGCTCTAATCATAGCTTCAGGTGATGGTGAAGAGGGCCAATCAAACCCTAGGATATTATCTATGCCAAGAGCCTTTAACTGCACATAAGGCAAATTCATTAATGCCCAGCCTAATCATTTTGAGGTATGAAGGGGAAGAAGCAGTCACGTTTTATTTCATTATAGTTCAAAGCCAAATAGAAAGTATTCTAGTGGCATATCATGTCTTTGCAAAATGAGTTCAGGCAAAAACATGAACAATGCTAGAGACATCTAGTAAATTAGTGTGGAATTTTTGGTATAAAAAACAACAATGCAGTATCTTAATGAATGCTCATCAATCTTTCTCAACAGAAACTACCTGTACCACACATGACACGAGATTCGATCTCTGCATCTCAGGAATCCCCTCAGCTGACATTTCATTTGCAAAGTAGTCCTCCGTATAAAGCCTGATCAATTAGAAAGGATGGAAAGAAAAATATTAGTTTACGAAGCTGAAAATCCAATAATACAGAAGCACAAAGATTCTAGATATACGATGATATTACAGCAACATCAGTGTGCTACTCTTGATGAGTAGAGACAAAGAGTTGTGCTCAGAATTTGGATGCCTCCACAATTCACAATGTGACACAGTAGATAACTAGAAATGGATACATAATAATTACCAGAACTTTTCAAAACTATTGCCACTTTATCCCTTTGTTTTCACTTTGTAATCATACACGAAGAAAACTCAAAAAGCAATAAGAGCAATTTCCTTTGATTCAAATTATGTATACCCAATGAATAAAACAGAAAGAGAGCTCTTCCATTTCATGGGGTACAAAGTTACTTGTCATTAACTGATTAGGTGGGCTAGACCTCCAGCAAAAACATCATGTACGATCCCTCCCAACAGAAGCATGCTTCCTTAACTACCCACTTGTACATCAACACACATGTCTGTTGGAATAAGGGAGGCTAGAAACACTTTGCAAATATGCTTCCCTCAGCTATGGTCAACAACTTTGCAGCGTGGTGGTTTTCTTGGCATCAATGCTTATGTGAAAATTCATAAAAAAAAAAAAAAAAAAAAAGATCCTTTATTACTCGGAAGTAAATCTTGGAGAAGATAGAGCTGCAGTAGAATAGGGTGTCCAGGTTTGGAGTGAAAAGTCATTCTCAATAATCTCAAATTCTCACCCGGTTTCTTTTATCCAGGGGAACCGAATCACTACAAAGGAGACTTCCTTGTTTTATAGGAACGAATTGGATGGAAGGAAAGGAAAGGAAATTAGCTTTATACCTTTCCAATATTTGGTTTGTAGAAAAGCATGGGATTCTTCATTGAATTGCCAATTCCTTTTCCTCCAAAAAAGGGTGGGAATAGGTTGGCAAGAAAGATTCAACATAATTTTTCCACACTTTCATCCTCTCAATTCCCTCGAATATTAATGATAATATATAAACCAAAGAGAAAGGTAAGTTCCCTTCTTTTCTCTTCTTTTCTGTTCCTTTCCTTTCGTTCTTGCCAGTTGCCACAATAAAATGTGGAGTACCAAACATGCTGTTAACCAGTTACGCTACAGCAACTAGATCAATTAAAACCAAAGTATAGAAAGCAAACAAATTCAGTGCCTCACATAGCGTATTGTAATCCAAGTCAAGGGGATATGAAGATAGTACCTAAAACACTTCCCTGGCCGTATTCTTCCAGCTCTACCTGCCCTTTGTCGGGCAGAAGCCTTTGATATAGGTGCCACCACCAGGTTTTCAATGTCTGAAATCTATGATGCACATCAACATCGGAATTAGATAGGCAACAACACAAAGAATAAAAGAAAGCTTACCTCACACCAAAACTTGTTTAAAGACCGTTATATTATTGGCTAAAGTTTACGTCAGACTGTGATAGATTTTGAGGTTTATGAGTAAGATTCTGACATAAATTTTTTGAGATTTAAGGTACTTTAAAGTTTAAACTTCAAAAATCTCTTTTATATATTTTAGAAACTGATGACACTCGGACCACAAGTAACTATGGGATGGCCTTACCCAAGTCTTACTTTGCTTTACCCTCAACAACCAAGCCTTATTCCCAAAATGATTTGGGGTCGGCTAACATTCAAACATACGTAATGCTCAAAGAAACTAAAAAGCATCATACATGCTGCATAAATTTGATAATGAGTGCCACTTAACAAGATGGTAGAGTCTATACGTACCGAATCATAAAACCGCTGTTTTGAGAAACCGCTGTCCACAACATAGACTATGCCCTACAAGATAGAGATGAAAACGTAAGACAATGCATATCTGCAGAGGCTTCTCATCAAACCTTGATATACGTTAATCGAACAGACCGGATAGACTCTACTTGACACACAAAGTTACCTCCAAGGTTAGTGACGTCTCTGCAATATTTGTTGAAATTATTACTTTCCTTTTCCCTCTCGGAGTAGGAGAAAAGATCAAGTCCTACAAGTTACAGCCAGATCAAAGAAAATGCATATAGTGATGATTTAAAACCATGAACGTTTGAGCATCGAGTATAAAACCCAAGAGTTTGAACCTGGTCTGCACGTGGAAGTCCGGAGTATAAAGGCAGCACAAGCAATTCTGGAGAAGTTCAAATTAGAGACCAAATAAGAGATTGCACGAATAGATAGGCACGATTTCACTCAAAACTCACAGGAGCACAAAAAAACAAGCATCAAGTGCAGGCATATATATAAAAGTATCTCATACAAGACAGGCACAAATCACATATCAAATAAAGTTAGGTATTGCGAATATAGACAAACACTAGAGATTGGAAGTATGAAAATCAAAGAAGCATAGACAAGACCCACAGAATTATAGCCTACTCATAGAGCATCTCAGAACATCCAATCATTTAACTGCAGAACCATAAATAGCATCAGAAAATTTTGTCCAGGAATCCATGAATTGGAAAGAGTGCCATAGACAGATGGATATTCCAAAAACAACAAAATCATTAACCCATCTAGGATCATACTGATATCAGCTTCCAAACGTAAATTTTCAGTTAACATTAGAAAAGAAAACAACAGTGCGTCAAGTATATTTTTATGTTACAGATTTATTAGTTTACATGCTGTATTTTGACATCTTTGACGCATTACCTCTTAATTTTACATACTACTGATCATTGTTGAATAGCCAGGTAATCGTAGGGGGTGGGGGGCAAAAGACCGCTTCTTTGAGTATATTTTCGTTATATGTATTTTATCAACTTATATGCTATATTTTTCACGTTGATGTAGGCGGTTTGGCATATCCCAATAATATTTTCGGAAATGTGTTTATGATGTTGATCTAAAGACACGGGCAACAGCAAACAAGAACGTAACGTGCAAAATAATGAGATACCTTTTGTGCCTCTGCCAGAATTCTGAGTTTCTTCGTTAATTAGGTGAACAGAAGCATCAATATCATCTTGTCCACTAAGAAACACCAGAATATCACCCGCTGGTTCCTAAAGAAAGAAATTTACTAAAAGTAAGATCAATTTTGGGTCTCACCCAGAAACTTCCCAAACATTAGCGGGAAAGAACATTGCAGAAGATAAGAGCAACACGAAACAAAGTAACCTCCATACAAGATAACAAGAAACAATTATATGAAACAGCAAAACAACTACAAGTCCACAACAAAAAGGGAAAAAGGAACAGCTGAAGAAGAAAATCCAGATATACATCCCCTATCAAAAAAAAAGGAGGTCTTGAAAGAGCTCCAGATACCTGTTTGTGTATCAACAGAACAGTTGAAACAGCAGCTTGCAAATAGTCTGGAACTGGCTCCTGAACATATTTGACTTCTACAGTAAAGCCTCTTCCCTGGAAGTTTTTAGCAAAGCATGGCATCAGATGTCCCATAAGCTCAAGTCGTTACAAAGTTCCAAAACATGGAAACAATAACATCACAAGTAGCAGGTAAGAACAGACAACGGGCATAATATACCTCGACTGATAAGATGGCAGGTTCAGTCTTGGGCGCATGTTCCTTGTCAGAAGCTCCTCGATGTTTCTTACTAGGTTAGGAACAACCAAGACATAATTATTAACAAGCATAGGAAAACTGAAGAAAATTCTACCCCTCAGGTAATAACACTATCATACTAAAGCTGTTGTCCCGTTATCATGGTTCTCTGAGCAAAAGAACACTTCTATTTATCTTCATATCCACGCCTAACCTATACGCGTAAATGTCGAGCAGATTACAAATAAACGAACGTTTATGCAATCGCATGTAGTTGTTAGCAACACATGTTAACGGGTTACAGCTTAAAAAACAGAAGTGACATTCACAAAGTTTGACCAAACAATCATGATATGGTTGTTGGATTTCTAAAGTCCATAACATGACTCCACTAATCCCCTTATGGTATCACTGATTCAGTCCTTTGAGTATTTTACTATTTTCACTTAATACAACCTACTATGAAGCTATCTTAATAATAACTAATAAAAAAAAAAAGTAAATGGCTGAAAGGAAAAACTGAGTACAGAGCATATAGCCTATACTAAGATATTGTGCTTTGATACCTGTTAAGGAAGAAAGAGGCAATGGATCTTGCTTCAATAGTTGCGGATGAGATTATCAAACGCAGATCAGGCCTACGCTTCTGAATCTGAGGATGTTAAACATTGATAACAAGTTAATCAGAATAATAATACAAGAATATATGAATAGCAAACATTTGATGGCTTTGATGCGGAGCAATACCTTCTTCAATAAACCAAGTAAAACATCTGTGGAGATGGATCTTTCATGTGCTTCGTCTACCATGATGGTGCTGAGAAGCCACAAAGCACAATGAAATTGAGGTCCGAAATGCAAAAAGATGATGAAAAGATTCCAAAATTTTATGTCTAAACGCAGGAAACAGAACTTCTGGTCTTGTGTCTAGTACACTACTCTTGGCCTCCATGCAACAGCTGAAAACAAACTCAAGACTCAAGAGATAGCTTTACCGCATATAAGCGCAGACCCAAAAAGAGGTAGAGTAAATTGCAAAAGGGGCACAAGGATTTAAGTTAGTTTCCGTCCCACCCACCCTCTGTTTCCCACACCAACTACACACTCATTTTGCATCATCCCCCACTTCTACACCTTTCAACTAAATTCCCCCTCAACTTTTTCAAATATATGTTTACCCTTTTCTGAACAAGGTTATATATTCTTTTTCTTTTTGATATGTAAGAGAAGAAATCCATCTCCAGTTTTCACCAAGTTGTTACCCCTCTGCTCCCACTTATCCTTCTTAGTCTCTGCACGTACTGAAACTCCAAGAGGTAATATCCGAAAACTAGGCAAGGCCGCCCATTATGCTAGGAAGAAGAGGACATTAAACCACAGATTTGAATATATACAATTACTACAAAGACAGAACAGCATTTGGACAGCTTTTGTGGCAAATGAAAATCAGAATAGCTCCAGATAAAAAGATGACAGATCACTGACGGATAATGAAAGCAACATACGAAGACCAAATAGGTGCCCATTTGATCAGGGTACGAAAAAACACTTAAAACAGTAGAGAAGCTAGATAATCAACTCACTAGACTGAATGTCAAATGGTCCGATAGTGAAACTGACACTCGCTTGCACGATGTGGCACACAGCAACAAGTATGATTATGATTGTCTTTAAAAAAAAGAATTGGAATGCCTTTTCAATACTCCCTCCGTTCCAATTTAAACACCCCAAGTCCTTTTAGGGAGTCAAAATTTTCAAATTTAACCACTAATATTTCACAAAATATAATGAATTAATATGCCAACCAAATATGTACATTTGTTTTCATAAGATCTTTAAGTAATTTTTTTTATAAATGGAAGACTTATATACGTGCAAAAAGTAAGGTAAAAGTCGCGTGTTGGAGACCGTGAAAAGCCCAATGGGGTGTTAAAATTGGGACGGACGGAGTACATGATTCAATGCTGTAATAAATTATATAGTCATTTTGACATAATAGTATAATACCTGTACTTGGACAGCAGAGGATCATCCATCATTTCTCTCAGCAACACCCCGTCTGTGAGGAACTTGATCCTAGTAACACCCTGTTCTGGGAAACAATATCATTCCACATCAATAACTTCTTTTTAAGGTATTACACTTCACAAATTCATGCAAAGCATATTTTGCACAGAAAATTCAGCACTCAATGACGCACAAGAGTCATGACAGCAGCAAATTGAACAATACAGATATGAGTAAGAGTATAAGACGGAGGCATCTCACCGGTGTTGTCACATCTTCAAATCTAATTACATAGCCGACCTCCTCCCCAAGTTTAACACCCATTTCTTCCGCGACCCTAGAAGCAACAGACTGCCATTGTATATAGCAAAATGAAAGCGCACAGAATTAGGTAAAACCACAATCCAAAACCATCAGTGTTTTTCAAGGTACAGCTATAAAGGCCAAACAACAACAAAAAACCACCCTACTGACCGAAAAACTCCCACATAAGGTGAAGTAGTAGGGGTCAGAAAGTTTGTTTCCGGATGACTAAAAATAAAAATTGCATCATAAATCGCATACAGGGTGCCAGTTCATGATATAAGAAGCTCCACGGTTGAGTCGTTTTGCTTTCTTTCGTTTTTTTTTTTTTTTAAACAAAGAGTACTAAGTTTGGTTTGAAAAATTAAATCAAGCTTTACGGTGACATCCTTACGCCTTCAAAAGTATCTCAACTTTACAACATCATTACCATGCTAAAAGCATTGTGCCCCACAGCTCAATGCAAGAGTAATCATTACTAACCAATAGGCAATAGCAAGCTCAATTTGTGAGCAACCACATCATCAAGATTCAAGGGCAATACGCATCCTACAATGTCCGAAATTAAGACAGGCCAGCAAACAAGTACACCACATCCTCAAGTTCTCGTGAGAAAGATCCTACTCGACTGATGGTCCATCAAACTAACCCCCCAATAATTTTCTCATGATAACCATTTAATTCTTGCTTAATGTTACTCTAATGATTAATCAACTCATGAAAAACCCGCAATCAAGGTTAAATATCAACAAGAATGTTATGAAATCGAAAAAGCAACACAATACCTGAACAGCAAGACGACGAGGCTGAGTACAAGCGATCATACGTCCACCCTCCGCCCACCCTGCTTCATTCAAATACTACACACAAATGTTCCACACAACACAAATTCCTCATTAAAACCATAACATTATCATTATAGAGTATAAAAATCAAATACCGAATACGCTACACTACAATGAAAGCGATACATGCTCCCAATTTAACTAGTTCCCGCAAGAAATTCAGCAACAAAAAAAAAAAAAAAAAAAAAAAAAAACACTCCGAAATTCGACTTAAAAATTACTCCACGTCGCATTTGAACAATTCGAACAACCAAATCGAAAAACCGAAACAGCCTCGCAACAAATTACTCCTTAATTCCATAACATTCGCCAATTTCAACTAATTTCAGCAAAATTTCAATGAAAGTAGTAACATTTATCAACATAAAATCGACGAAAAGCGTAATAAAGAAGACAAAAAAAAAAAGGAGAGCGAACCTGAGGAATTTGAGTGGTTTTACCGCTGCCGGTTTCGCCGACGACGATGGTGGTGGCGTGAGTTTCGACGAGGAATAAGAAGGCGTCGCGGCGCTTGTAGACAGGCAATCTCTGGCGGAGTTTTTGGAAGTTGGCGTGGCCGAAGGCGGAGGAAGAGGCGGCGGCGGCGGAGGAGTGGAGGAAGATGACACCGCCGTCTTCGTCTTCGACTAACCTAGGTTTCTCGCCTCCTGGTTTCCAGAACTTCGTCATTGTTAAGCTTCTGCTACTACTACCACTTTCGTCTCTCTTTCTCTCTCCTCCACTTTCGAATGAAAGCTCGTTTTTCTTTGACCCGACGGGTTGAAAGGGTGGTTTGACAACCCGACCCGATGCCTAATATTTTTCTGTTTTATTGGTATGTAGGTCAGCGGGTTGATGTGAGGGCACCCCGTGTAAAATTAGGTAGTCATTTCGTATTTTCGTTACATTACATATAAAATACTCGCAAAATTTCACTTCTTCTACGGGAATTTTCAATAAATATATGAGAGGAAGGGGTTAGGTAAATTTTCACTTTCATTTCGTAGGAGTTGAGAATTTACGGGGATTTGAGATTTCCACGATTTCGTTTTGAGCCAAATGTCAAGTTGTAAATTAGTATGGGCTTCTCGGTGTAAATAATATTCATACCGTTGTTAAACACAAATCTAGCATAAATTGAGAAGGGAGCCCGATAAATCATCATAAATAATGAAAAGGAGATGATTTTGCGTACCAATACATATTGGTTTTTACACTCTTCTATAGTTCTATGTATGGAGTAAATCACTATTTTCATACTTCTCCCACATAGAGGAGTGTAAAAAAAAAAAAAAAAAAAAAAAAAAAAAAATAGGTGTAAACATATCACCTCGATAGATATCCTAAATTTACAGTCCATTTTGGTGAGTAATAGTTCAACATCGAAAGACTGTGAGTCAATGATTAACAACGTAAGACAAGATTAATGGTTGTTATTTTATTATATACACGAAGCGATCCGCGATCACACAGTCGACACAAAATGGAAAAAAAAAAAATACAATATACATGTAAGAATCAATAGTAATGTACCTAAGAAGTAAGAACCCATGTCGATCAAAAAAATGGGAGTTCAATACATTTGGACTTCAATTATAGGTGGGGTACTATTACTATTGTCAATGGGGGTAACCATATTTTGGGTTTGAATTAACCTTCTCCATTTACTCTTGTAAGAGGGAATAAAGGATGCCACTAAACATAAGGTGGTTGTCGCAAGAGATGTGATAAAAAGTACCCTAAAACTTTTCAAGCTTAAACTAGTTTGATCTCCATTATTAGAAAGGCTAGTCGTCTGATCATCATTTATACTACCTGCGCATGTAGTGCTTGTATTTAGCCACTTTGTCTCCAAATCTGTCACTGCACCACTCTCCGTTAGCTTCAATATTGCTTCAGACACGTCGACCGCGATAGGCGAACCTTTCGGAAATGCCTGCATGGTATAGTTTAGGAATCATGCATATCGTCAGGACGATGATCGACAATTTCACAATTAGGGAAATGGAATTCGATCCTACGATCTATATATTGTACTCAAACTGAATTAAAAACGAACTGAATCTGTTATAGATGATCAAAACCGAAAAGAAATCTAATAAACCAAATGCCAACAAGAGTTTTTTAGTGTCACTTTTTTCATTTTAAGATTCAATTTATTTATATCTTTAACTCTTAAGGTTAGCTAATAAGTTCGTAAAAGTTTACTCTAAACAATAACTAGTTAGAGTAAATTGAAAACTCTGATCTATTTTGGATCAAAAGAAGAAAGTTAAGACTGAAAATAAAAAACGATACCAAACAGGTAAATTCATTTCAGTAACGGGACTTACAAATCCGAGGCCGCCATATCGATAAACAGGGGTGGTCATGATGTACTGGTTGCAATACTTGTTAACGAACAATCGTGCATAAACAACTTCAATAAACGCTGCTGTAATTGTGTGGGTTTGGAAGCTCTGGTGAAGTGCTTCAAAACTACCGCTAACGCCAATGATGTTATGTTTATCAAACTGGAGAAGATTCTCCAAGAAGATTTTGCCAAATGAGGAATTGTCATACCCAACCTTAGCATTAGTCCTCTTCAACATCTCTGCGTCCACTGTGGTTTGATTCAGACGTTCGTTTGTAAGCATGGACGTCAGATTCGCAGTGTAACTTGTCGTTAACACTAACACTAGGAATAACCACATTATTACCACAACTCTGGCTAGCTTGTTCGAAATTCTCTCCCCTGTAGAAAAAACCCGAAAACAAGATGGAGTAGTATTATATTACGTAAATTTCAAGGTTTAGGTGAGACCGTTTCAAGAAAAGTTTGTACGAGTTGTTTACTAACTTTGAGCAAAGTAAAGAGAGTTGCAAGCGAACCAAAGTGTTGCATTGATCTGGTTCCTCCAAGATCCTCGGAATTCCGAGTTTTCACCATGCTCCAACACCCAGATGATGAACATAGTGTACAAGAAAACAACGACCGTGATGAACCACATCTTCGTAGTGAAAGGTCGTAGGAAAATCCATGCCCCATTAGAATTGTAAGACTCAAGTGTAGGAAGTATAATTGATAGCCCTGATTCTTGATATGGAAATGTGAAGTCCACACGTTCTGTGCGATTGGCTAATATTGTCATATCCCCAGCAGTCCCATCGAATACCTATACCATCATATCAAATGACCAATTTAGGGTTTTAACGTATGTATGTTATACGCTGAACAAGATACGCAACATTTTGGATGAACTCGTTTCACATAACCTAGTTTTTGAAAGAGTTCTTGCGAAATGAGTTAATGATCAAAAATCAAAATGTTGTAGTACGTATGTGATGAGATAAATTTTAAAAGCTTTACGGAAATGAACTTTTACCTTATCACGGACGCTGAGGATTAGATCGTCATATGAGCCATAGTATGGAATAAATTCATATGGTAGACAATAATCCAAGAGCTCCCGTACCTTCTCAAAGAGCTCAATACAAAAGCCAGTAAAAATTTCATTATTCACTGTAGTAAAACTTTTATTACTAGGCGGACAATTATAACTTTGAGTTTGATTGTTTACTCCTTGATAACCAACGAAGTTCGTGTAGTTATGAGCCAAGGGAATTCCTATTTTCAGCTTGTTTGCGTTAGTTGGCATCGCCCATCCCTTTGGAATACGGCCACGACCACCACGACCACCATCACTTTCGTCGTTCCCCGGCCAAGTCACGTGATTAAAATCCAATACTTGTGAGTAACTTGTACCTACTATGTTCACTAACATTGTAGGGAAGGGCCCTAATCGCACGTGACGATTTTGATCAAAATATATGAGACCAGTTAACCCAGTAAAATTACGTCTTAGAATTTCTCCTAAGAAATTCTTGGAATCACCGCCGTTGTCCGGCCTACTTATGGCCGTGACAACAGCGGTGATGGCATCGTATGCTAGTAGAGCATGGAAACTTGGCTCAGTGTAAACTTTCTCATCACCATAATTTTGAACAAATGCAATCCCAAATTCAGCTTGAAATTGACTATAAGCTAATGTAGAATTATCAAATTCACTCATATAACTTAGCACACCTTCCATATTAAGCTTAGTGGTGTCATCTAAAGATGGAAGGAAGTCTCCTATAGCTTCCGTAGTAATCCAAATCGAGTCATTTCCGATTAGTCCCTTCCCTTTCGCCCCCTCGAAAAACCGACTTAAGTAAGGTATCGAAACCTTAAGCACAACGAAAACCCTAGAGAAACACTTCTCGGTCACCAATAACTTCTCGATGGACTTATTGACATTATACTCAAGGTCCATTGTAGATTGTAGTACATGATGAGATGGAAGAACAAGGTTGCACTCGATTTCGGAACCAATTTTCTTGAGCCCCTCGTTAAGGAGAGTGATTAGGCCACTATTACCACCACTACCGCTACCAGTAGGATCATCCTCGTACACCACAATAACCCGACGCCAATGGTACTTTTCGATGATGGCTGTTATGTTGGTTATTTGTTGAGTGGCGTTATGGGACATTTGGATTAGAAATGGCCATTGCAGAGAGGTGTATGCCGAGGTTGTAGGAGGTGATGCAGCAAGAGATAGAATTGGTACTTTTGCTTGGCTTCCGATTTCAGCTACTAATGCTGTAGTTTGCCAATTTTCCAAGCCTACTAGTATCACTTCAACTTGTTTCTCTTTGATATGGGCTTGAGCTACAAGATTTCAGTGATGTTTACATAATTAGTTGTCAAGAAATTTCCACTTTAATTAGTTCATTCAAAACTACTAGAGTAATCCATATATATACATATCTATTATTCAAATATCATGTCGGTCATATGGTGTCAAAGCATCAATAATATGTAACTTTAACTTGATGACTCGTGTACGGTAGAGTTCAAATCCTCGTAACCCCATCAGGCCATCCTCACTCAATTCATAATTAACTTTTGTTTGAAATGGTTTTTGCTTACTAGTATTATAATCATTTCCATTTCACATCAATACTGGCCTTGTGACTCGAAATCTATCCACGCAATTAAAAATGAAACTATACTTAGCAATTTAATTATGAGGAAACTTATATACTAACCTGCAAAGGCTGTTTGAAGAGAACTACCATTGAAATCCACAAAATGAATTGAAACACTCTGATTTTTGTTGAAATCTTGGACAGCAATTTGCATGGCGATTTTCTGTTCTATACCAATGCGAGAGTTATTATTCATGTCCAAAATGACACCAATATTGATATTTTTGGTGGTTTCAGCCATGGCTAACTCTGGAACAGAAACTAGGACAAAGAAGAGGAATGTGGAGCCAAAAATCAAGGTAAACAATAATGAAGAAGAAGCCATGAATATGTAAAACAAATTATTTGGTTTGGAGTTTATAAAATGTAAATTGTACTCTATTAATAAGTGTTGTAGAGCCAGGCCACATGTTGTTACTTGTCATGTTTTGTTTCATTTTGGTCTACACATATATACATACATCGATCTACTTATATCTTTGGTCATATATCAAACAATAAAGACAACAATCCCTTAATTACATTGACTTTTCTTCATTTTTACATGATCGATCATCCGGAGTATATATTCTTATCCTGGTGTATGTATACTTTTCTCTTTGTCTATCTTACTAGAAGCAGCTAGAGGTGGCCAATGGGTCGGGTGACGGGTCGCAGTACTAACTAATGTACTATCAAACATACCTTATACATTTATACTGTAGTGTTTCTCACTTAGCATTCTGCATTTCTATGAATTAAAAGTGTTTGGGAGAAAATCATGTAAATTGAGAATTACTAAAAATTTCCAATTCAAAATGGAGACAAAGGGCTTACATAGTCACTATTGGTATTTAATTGATCTGAAATTCTCGTGGGAATTCATTTCTTACATATAACTAAACACTTTAGAAAGACTCCCAAAAATTGAAACTTTTCGAGAAGTGAAAATTCGTAGAAATTACGAATTCTGATATAAAAGCTAACGATTTGAGGATTTTCTTGTTTCTCATGTAAAACGGGCGGGGAACACTGTAGCTCACTATACAGCTAGACTCGTCCCCAATGGTGGGTCGGATATGTTCTTTGTAAACAACTTCCCGGATGGCATTCTCGCCCTTGCGGAACTTGATTTAATTGAATAGCCCCCTTCCCATTTGACCTCAAAAAAAAAAAAATATGAAAGCTAAGACTCTAAGGGGAGACTAGAGTATCTTGCATAGTAATAGTTGCATCACTTGGTATCCTGTTTTCCAACGTGCAAACACTACACGAGGACATCAGACCTGTCAATCTGAAAGACTGAGAGAGTCTTACTTTGAAAACACATTGTACAGTTGAACTGGTCGTTACGCGCCACTCATATCGTTGTTAAGGATCAACAGTAGTGAATTTTCGAGAATTTCGTTTAAGACTTTACTAAGTAGATTATTTGTGAAGATTCTGCTTGCACGGACATGTATCTATGCATCTAGATTGTAGACAGACTATTCCAAAATCACAAAAGTCTTCTTGAATGAAACTCAATGGAAGTTGCAAGTCTTGAATTAGTATTGTTTTTATCTATAGCGTCCAAAATGAGGATAAGAATTCGGAAATGGGACATTATTATCCCACGTACAATCTTAACCATTACGTCAATGACTTTTTTAGTAATGTCATGACGTCCTCCCAATCCAAACCCCAATATAACACTTTATTTTTTGATTCTGTGAGCATATGTTCCAAGAACTCTGGGAACTACATACCCCAGAATTAACCTTTTTCATATTAGTAGCTTTCTACATCATCTCCTTAATTAGATAGAAAAAAAAGAAAAACATGGGTCCCAAAACTAAAAGTAACTGCTTAATTATTATTTGGGTTATCATATGCTTTCTTCTTACAATTGTAACTTGTGGAATAAGAGTTGATGCCAAGGAAACGGGCATGGTGATGGTTAATGTTGGCGTAGTAGTCGACCCGAAAACTCGAATTGGGAAGGAGCAGAGAGTTGGAATGGAGATTGCAGCAGAGGATTACAATAACAACAGTTCAGACAATTTGAAGTTTTCCTTGCATTTTGGAAACTCCAATACTAGTAATCCCTTCCAAACTGCTCTTTCTGGTTAGTTATTTAACTCTTTTTTTTTTTTTTTTTTTTTTTTTTTGCGCCTCATTTTTGGACATCCGTTTTATTGAATAGTTGGCGTTTGATTTGAATTTCTCTTACGTATTTAAACTAATTAAAATGAAGTGAGGAGATACATGTCGTGGATTAGTTGGTGGGCGATTTTGGGCGAAAAATACATGTTTAATTTTACTTTTGGCACAAAGTTCAAGATAACAAATTAGATATAATAAAGCAACCGGATTAATCATATTGCTTAACAGTAACCATGGTTTATTTCGAGTTATATTAGGGTTTTTGGTGCATTTTATCACAAGTTGGTTTGTTATCTTAAAAGCTTTGTTACATTTTCTGATGGGTGTTATCTCCCTTGCGGACCTTGATATGAATGAAATGACGAAATCCCCGTTTTGATCTTAAGATGTGAGGGAGTATAAGAACTCATAGA
The DNA here is from genome assembly GCA_963680865.1 of Spergularia marina. Classification (NCBI taxonomy): domain Eukaryota; kingdom Viridiplantae; phylum Streptophyta; class Magnoliopsida; order Caryophyllales; family Caryophyllaceae; genus Spergularia; species Spergularia marina. Next base: position 27,017,184 of record OY804546.1, read on the forward strand.
GGATGGATATTGAATAATCTAGAATACAACATTCTAGAACTATTCAATATCCGTCCTCTATCAAGAACTATTTAAGGGAAATTTCGGAGAGCATTTTCTTAAAATAAGTTGAAGAAAGTTTGATTATAACCAATTTTTTATTATATAGTTGTGTTCCTTAACTATATGTTTAATTACTAGTTAGAAATCTTTCTGTGGTATATATGTCTGTAACCCTGAGTTGTCTGCAGACATTCACTTGGTAGAACTAAATTTACAGCAGAGATCTGATCCCTAACCTGTAAATACTGATAGAATATGTGATCTGATCACATTGGGAAAAAATGCAATGATATCTGATGCATATGACTGAAACATTGCAGCTCAACAGTTGGTTTTAGAGAACAAAGTTACAGCAATAGTAGGAGCAGAGACATGGGATGAAGCTGCATTGCTAGGAGAAATCGGTAATCAGCACAATGTGCCAATCTTATCACTGGCTGCACCACTACCTAGCCTGTCACCTGCTACACATCAGCCTTTCCTGGTGCAGATGGCTAGCAACTACACCGCGCAAATTGGATGCATTGGTTCTTTGGTGAGCTACTATGGATGGAAGAGGGTGGTTGTTGTTTACGAGGATGGTGCATATGATGGCAGTATTTCCTCGGCATTGGATCTTCTCTCGCAGACTCTACAGGATGCTGGATCAGAGATTGAATATCGTCTAGCATTTCCACCATTAGCTTTTATGGAAAACCCTAAGCTGATGATTACTGAGGAGTTGGCTAAGGTAAAGGTTACACTTCATCTTGGTACTATTTTTCAGTATGGTTCTGTTCGGTTCAGTTAAGCTGAACTCTACTATTTTCAGTAAACGCGTTACAGTCCAGTGAATTTCTGCTGAAGATCAGAAGAAAATTAGAGAGTGTACATGCCTTTTTATGTTGTTATTGTTATTTTTCTTGTTGGTGCAGGTGCTATTCACACAATCCAGGGTTTTTGTTGTTCTTTACGCTTCCATACCACTAGCTAATTATATATTTGAGGAAGCCAATGTTATGGGGCTCATGGGAAGAGAAACAGCGTGGATAATAACCGACTCTATTGCTGGCTTACTCGACTCTCTGAACTCTACTGCCATCTCAGACATGGAAGGCACCCTTGGAATCAAAAGATACTATGACAAATATACTCAGAACTATGAGGCTTTTGGCAGAAAATTTCTGGTGAAGCTGTCACAACAATATCCAGAAGAAGTAGCCAGCCTTCAACAGCCTTCTATACATGCTTTAAGAGCATATGATGCTATCACAACGATTAAGAAGGCATATGAGAGAGTAAGGAAGAAGGAACCAATTTCCGGAACAACATTGCAGCAGGGAATTCTAACCTCTAACTTCACTGGATTGAGTGGTGAAATCATCATAAGAAACGGAGTGTCTGAAAAAGATGGCTCGATGTTTAGAATATTAAATGTCGTGGGCAAAACGTATAAGGAACTAGATTTTTGGTCACCAGGAGTAAAATTCTTTGAGAAACTTCACAGTCAAGCCAAGCATGGTGACATTCCAGCTATACATGATTCGGTAACTTGGCCAGGAGATATTCAGCATGTCTCGAGAGGATGGGCAATGCCTACAGATGCAAAGCCCTTAAAAATCGGAGTCCCTGGTAGAACAAGTTTTGACAAGTTTGTGAAGGTGGAATTTTTGGGGAGTCCAAATAGGGCTACTTACTCTGGCTTCTGCATTGATATATTTCTCGAGGTGGTGAAAATCATAGAACAAAGCTACGCTCTTCCTTATGAATTCGAGGCATTCCCTGGCACCTATGACCAATTAGTTGATCATGTCCAAGACAAGGTATGCAGGCCTGACTAACCAACTCTTCAGTACAACTTAGTTCTTGTCCTACATTAATGTCTATGCTAAGTGACTTTTAGAAATCAACCATGCTAAAATATCAGGTCATCATCAGTCTGCAACTGTCACATTTCAAGTGTCTTTATCTTTAATCCGAATTTCAAAGACTAATCCCTGAGTATTTGGTGATGGCAGAAGTTTGATGCTGTTGTAGGTGACGTTACCATACTGGCTAATCGAGAGAAACATGTCGATTTTACTCAACCTTTTATGAAGTCAGGCTTGTCCATGGTAGTTCCCTTCAAATCCAAAGAGTACAGGAAGGCGATAATGTTTGTGAAGCCATTCAGCTGGCAACTGTGGGTGGCTACTCTCGCTACCTTACTGTATACAATGCTGATTATATGGCTGGTGGAGAGGCTAAATACCAGTAATTCCTATTTTGGAGGTTCGTGGACTAATCAGCTCAGTGACGCGCTGTGGTTTACCTTCAGTTCCATTTTCTTTGCCCACAGTAAGTAGCAACATTACATCAATATTGACAAGTTGGTAATTGAGTATATAACAAGCTGTTCCTGGTGCATTGATGCATGTCCTTACAACCAAGTATATACTTTTTACAGGAGAGAATGTTCAGAGTGTTTACACACGCACAATTGTAGTCGTTTGGCTCTTTATAGTGTTCGTTTTGACACAAAGCTACACGGCTAGCCTCACCTCAACACTCACAGTTCCTTTGCTAGAGCCAAAGCTGAAAAATGTCAGTCAGGTACTAGAAAATGACTCTGTTGTAGCCTGTGATGGAGACTCCTTTGTGCTGGAGTACTTAGTAAATGTGCTTGGGTTCAGACGAGGAAACATCTTGACAATAAATAGCGAATATGTATATCCTGAGTTCTTCGCAAACACAAGTATTGCTGCTGCATTCCTGGAACTCCCGTATGAGAAAGTGTTCCTCAATCAGTACTGCACGAGTTTCACTCGTACCAATGGAACTTTCAGATCGTTTGCAGGCCAGGGTTTTGTAAGTAATATTAGCAAATACACTACGTTTTTCAACTATTGTTCTTGCTCATCGTCTATAGTTGTCGCTCTTCATGGGGCTTCTTGTCAGCTGAGACCTTAATTATTCAACAAAATCTGAGACATTATTCGCGTGTGCAGGTATTTCAGAAGGGCTCTCCCTTAGTAGCAGATGTGTCGAAAGCCATACTACAGCTATCAGAAAACGGGGTGCTGAAGCAATTAAATGACAAATGGTTTCCTGTGTCCTCCATGTGTTCAGGATCTTCGAATATCCAGGATGTCGAGAGGCTAAAACCTGAGGTATTCGCAGCGCTTTATGTAATCCACGCCATCATCTGCACATTGTGTTTCCTGTTTTTTGTGGCTCCGCGTATCAGGAACTATATAAAAAACTACAGAAGCAGTACAATTACACTGGGGGATAGGAGTTTCTGGAACTGGATGGCAGATTTAGCTGCATACATTCACAGAAGTGATGCAGTGCGAGTTGAAACTAGTACTGAAGCGTCAAATGGTATGGCTACTGATACTACTCAACGAGAAGACAGTGTTCTGATTGTTCAAAATCGGAGGATACACAGAGATCAAATCGGTCATAGAACACTGCCAAATCGCGTCTTCACCAGCTAAACTGATAAACATCCTCTCCTTGCTGTCATTTGAAGCCCAAACCCTGTACAGAGGCCTGTACTCATTTACAGGTCGGTTTGTTTCATTGGTACATAAATGTTCTGTGTAATTCCGGACAGGCACATCGCAACAGCTTCTCCCAATACCGCAGTAACACCTTGCTAAAATGACTGATCAGAAAACAACAGCAGCATTTGCAGGATTAGTTTCTACTGATCAATAATCACACCTGTAAAAATAGCTAACATGTACAGATGCCTTAAACTGAGCTTGTAGATGTCATTAAAGCTGTTATTGCTGTAGATATCATTGTCGTGGTAATTATTATCACTCCGGTTCAAGTAGTTTCAACAATCATATTGAAAAAACGATCGACCAGACAAAATACTCGTACTAGCTTACTGCCAACCCCGCGGCCTTTCCGACTCTTTCCTCCCAGACACACCCGGGCATCATTTCATTTTCGATATAACCATTTCTGAGCACCATTGTTGAAGCTTGCCTCAACGGACTTTGGACAGCGAAGATCTCACCCAAATTCTCATTTAGAAATGCAATCCATAAGACTACAACACAGAATCAAGGAAGGACCTACGAAAAACTGATGGCAAAAAAATGCAAATCTCGGGCTAGCACAGTGAAATCTCGAAGAAAAGTTATCGTTAACAGATATCTCACGAAGAGCAGAATTAAATGTAATACAAGCCTACTAACTAAATTCAACTACTCCACCTCAACAGAATTTAGATATTTGCAACCACGGGCGCTCTAATGCACAGCATCGCCTACTATCGAACTGCCGGGTTCCAGCTATTCCGCCCACTACTAAGTGAAAGCGAAATTGTGATCAAAATTGCCGAAAGCTCCTCCCTCTACCACGTCCACCCCATCCTCTTCCTCTCCCTCCTCTACCACCTCCTCTTCCTCCTCTGTAACTAATGCTTTCAAAGGCCCTGTTCACAATTTCATTTTGATATCCGCCTGATCCACGACCCTTTTTGGCGGCATTGTTATTGGAACCGTTAACAGCAGTACTAGCAGGCCTCTTTCCCCTACATCAATTAAAAAAAAAAAAAAAGACGTCAATAACCAAAAAACCACCCTAAAAGCAATTCAAATATTTATGCGCTTGTATTTTCAGAGAACTTCAATGACTCGTGCATCTTATAAGACAACAAAAGCCGACAAGGATATGTTCTAGGGATTGGCCAGGACAGAACGTACCCAGAACTACCAGTAGCTGAGGAAACAGCAGATTTAACTGCTTCTTTCCACGATAGATTGATCCGCTTGTCACAAATGAATGCAGGTGAGCTCTTGTGCAATGGCTGATTTAGCAAAACCACAAATTTAGTTTAATCAAGCCAACTTCTTACAAGTCTTACAAATTCTCAAGCAGGATAACCATACCTGTGTCATGGCCAAAATATTATTGCAGGTTTTAAGTCCTGTAGTAGCATGTTGCTTTTCGACTTTCTGCATGGAAGCCAGAGCATGTAGTCAGAATGCAAAATAATGAGACAAGTCCATATTGAACATTCTTTATCCTGACTTGATATACTTTAATCAATACTTATACTATTATATTCTGATCTAGCCATCTCAAATTGCCTTTAATTCTACCAGCAGGCATTTTTTCAGTGGCATACCTCAACATCCCCCCCCCCCCCCCCCCCCCGAATGGGAAACTAACAAACATCAATGGCCAGGAAGATATGATAGACAATAAAGATACTTACAATCTCTTCTTTCACTTCCTTTGATGCGGATGCCATCCTTTTGTTTTGTTCATCCATCCCCTGAGTTAACTTCTTCATGGTAGCCCGAGACAGTTCCTCAACACAAGTCAACCTGTCTCAACCAACAACACCATGAGCACCTATGACAACGGTTTATGAAAAGATAAAGAAATCCAGGGCAACTATAATCTGGGGAGGAAGGCCATGAAAATTCCCCCAATAGTCTATAGAAGTACATAAAGCAATGTGAATTACAGACACTGCCCAACTCTGTACAAAGAATCCAACAGTCTAAAAATAGGTAAGACCAAAACAACTTTATCATGAGGTCGCCTATGCATGCGTAATACTTGCATATTGCATAAAGGTTATTTCCCATATCACTGAGTATCTCTCATCTTAGGAATCGAATAAAGTATACTGCTAAACCAAAAAAGAGAACAGACTTAAATTTTGAGGATGTTGCCCTTACATCATTTCCTCAGCTTTAACAGCAAAACATCATAAAAAGAAATATGTTCTGTTTAAGGAGATATGCTTATCCATTGCCTTACACTAAGTAGCAGAGAGGCTGTAACTAGCTTCCAGAAGAAGCCATTCACATTTACCAAAAGGCGATAAATCATAATTCATAAGCAGCTCATGGGCAAGGCAAAAGAAATCCTTTACGGGAGCATCCTAATCTCAATATATACTTGAAAGTGGAAACACCCTATTGATCACAAGAAGTGTTCATCACCTCTCAGTAAAGTCCTTAAATTGATCAGAGAAATCTTCCCCTATTCTGTCTGATGGCTGGCCAGTAACTACCTTGTACCCACAAAGGCTGTTCGTAGCATTAGGAACCTAAAGGAAACAGAGCCACAGAAAACAGCAGTAAGTGAAACGCAAATCATGCATCTAGTCTCACACATGATAAGCAAGGGCAAGAAAAAAGACTATGAAGAAACTGTCAACCTTTGAGGCCAAATGGTGAAACGTGTACAACAGACACTCCACATAAGTGAAGTTCATCTCCTCCCCACTCTTCTTCCGAGGCATAAATTTCTGAATCAGAGAAAAGTGTCAGAGTCTGGAAGCAAGGATCAGAAGCAGAAAAGAATGAAATATTTATTTATTGATTGTATCTAAAATAAAATTAAAAAATAACATAAAAAGCTTCTCCTGCAATGGGGGCTCCATTATTTTTATATACAAAAGCATAATCAACAACATTTGAGTAAAGCTCCAGTTTCGACCAATCTTTACTAGCTGTTGAACAATAATATACTGTTGATCTCAAAAAAAAAAAAAAATCAAGCAGAGTTGGTAGAGTGCAACAACAACCACCAAGCCTTATTCCCAAAATGATTTGGGGTCGGCTAACATGAATCGTCATCTTTCGATTCATGTCCATAAAATGTGGCTTGTTTTACGTTGGTAGAGTGCAATGCGTAATAAAAATATGTGGTACTTTTTGCAACAAGTGAACGATCATTTGGTCTAAAAGTAGCTCCCAACATGGCCTCTCAAATTTGCAAAGCGAAAGAGGAAATTCTCTTTGGGTCGGAGAGAGTATACTGTTTACCCGCTAGGTCGGATAAATTCACCATTCAAAGTGATAGATTGCATTTAGTGAAAACAAGGTGCAAAATGAAGGAGGGAAGAGAGATACATCATTAATGTAACAACCATAGGCCATATTCGCTTATGCAAACACCAGATACATTCAATCAAATTTTGAATATGTGTCCCTCATGTTTCTCCCTTTACTATTCCTCTTTTCCCCACTTAATGAATACGATTACACTACATTACACTTGATATCAAATTCAAAGAAAAAGCCCAAGGGACACACTCAATGTAATGCATACCTTTAAAAGCTGAACAACAGAAGGAAGCATCTGCCGCGCATCTGATGGTGTAGTGTATGGGGAACTTTCAGCAAGATTCTTGAGAAGATCTAACTTCCGTTCCTCTGGAAGCTGAGAGTAAACATATAAGAGAAAGAAATATTAAAAAAAAAAGTCCACACATAATATAACGACCATCAGAAGAAGCAAAGCACAAACCCTTCAACAGGAATAGAAGTTTAATAGAAAAAAAATAACAAAAGAGTAAAAACAGTTGCGTAGAACTTTCAGCAATATCTTGGTGGAAAGTACTTAAGGTTTAGGGGCAAGTTTTCACGTTGTACGCAACTGCTCATGATTTTGACTTAATAAAGACACAAGGAACCAATTATTAGTTATTACTGAGAGCTAGGAAGCTCAACACAGCAATTTACCCCTTATCTGACAGCCAGGACCAGAAAATAAATAATAAAAGTTGTAGACAATTGAATTAAGTTATATGCTAGAAAGTCTCTGATTAAGTTACCTTATCAAGGACAGGAGAAATATGTTTGTTCACATAAATGAGAAAGTTGCTGTTGGATGCCCCACGCTGTGTAACATAAGAAACATTTAATCAAAGCAGAAGTAGATATGATAACAAGAAATCATTGCAGCGGAAAAATTAATGATTTAAAACATAAGTGAACAGACAGTACATACCACGAAAAAGGGCATGGCAATACATAAGCAAGATATAAGCCTATTAATATGATCAACATCTGACGCCTGCCATAATAGAAACTCGGGATCAATAGCCTTTCAAATCAAGCTCAGCACAGTAAACATAACGGTTTCTTGCCAAATGAAAGAACCACTATGTATTGTTATATGATCATTCACCCAACTAAAAGCAAAGAGAACGAAAAGGTTCTAACATCGAATTGGGCATCAAGATCAGCTTGGCTTTCAATTATTTCCATAAGCTCTTGGATACGTTCTCGAGGAGCTTTGTCCCCAAAGATGCTTAAACTCTTCAAGAAGTCTATGAACATTTTAAATTCTGCACCAGTTACATCTCGAAGACTCTGCAAGAAGTCAATAGATTTAAATTCCATTAATTGGTGAATTTATCAGTTCATTCAAAAAAAAATGTCCTAGCAGAGTAATATGTTGACCAGTTGCTCAAAATGAGAATAAATTTAAAACATACCTTTTTTATTAAGTCAGTTATATGTCTTTCCATTTGCTCCTGTGGCTTCAGAAGTTCAGCTTTGAGGGGGAAAACCTATAACCAAGACTATAAGTTTCAACATTGAACCTAATTTTACTGCTGCCACAGCTTCATAATAGTAAATTACTGGAAAGGCAACGAAAAGTCAAAGAAAAGAGAACCTATACCTTGTCTTTTATGTAGGTCAAGACCTTATCCCGAATATTTTCATCTGCAATCTCATCTACACTCTCCACGTGCTTGAACAATGCACTCAGGGATGCTGCAAAGACAAATCATTGCACTAAACATGAAAAGATGCAAACTGGAAAATAAAAATAGCAAAACTGCAGAAGCTGATACATATTGTATAATTATTCCTCGATATCCTATAGGTGCTTCCTATCCCCTCACCTAACCCCCAGAAAAAAAAAAATAATAAGAAAAATACCCAACCAAATCAGGATCAGAATTCGATTCAATGGAACCCCAGCCAGCCTTACTAAGGGAGAGGGGAACATATGCTTTGCCAAACAGTTCATATTGCGTTGCTCCCTGCCTCCATACTGCTTTCAATTTGCTAACAAACTAATAAGCCAATGCAACAACTCAACTTTGAAGCTCAACCTATTTAGGAAGAAAATCTAGGTGTCACTGCCTCACTAGAGTGCAAATGTTCTGTCTCACACTAGCCATTATGATCACTAAAGTTCAAAATCCAAGCAAGCTTTTTCTCAAGTGCAGAAGACGTAACAAATATACTTATCAATGTAATGTCTACAAATCTTCCCATAACTTTGACAAATCACAACTCCACCTATCTTTGCCAATTCAGAATGACATATGTCAGAGACTCAGAGGCCACCACAGAAAATCTTGATGAGTTACAAATGGCACTGCTATGTGGTAAAATCCATATTTCTTCACATAAAATCCCTCACTCACTGCTCTATTGTCACGTCAGAGCATATACGTCAAATGCCAAACCTGATGAGCTACAGATGACAACTGTGGTAAGCTAATTAGGTACTGATCCTAATCTATGGGTTCTCTATCTTCTCTTTTTTTTTCTGAAGCAATAATCTATACATGCTTCCACTAATGAATACTCCACAGGTCAACCAAGCAAAGAGACTAAGTCCTAAAACTATATGGTTGACCCAAGCAATGTTCTCCATTTCTATATCCCATCACAGGGAAGGAAAAAAGAGAAGAAAGGTATGTTACAGAGGATACATGAGAAGAGACAGAGAGAGAAAGAGAAGAAAACCAGGATGTGTAACAGATGAGGCCATAGAATTCACCTTTTGGATGGATATAACTATACAAGGCCATCTGAACTGACAAATCTAGACAAAAGGAAAAGACACTCAAACTTCTCGTAGTTCAGTGTCTCAAAATGAGGGAAATAGCACAAGTGAGCATCCTAGCCACATAACACGATCTAACATAAAAGGAAGAAGTAGATAAAAATACAAGATACGTAATTCTACTCTACGCCAATCGATAGCCAAATGCTGTAAATGCAACCAACCTTTCACATCCTGCCTGAGCAGAGACAGTAATGCTTTCTGAACAGCATCTCTTTCCACATTCTCCTCTGATCAAAAATTAATTTAATATTAGTAAGCACTTAGCAGAAGATTTATCCCCTAGAACACATAACACAGATTAATTACCAGTCATGAGCAACTGAGCAAGAATGTCAACAATCTTGGCTACATATTCTGGGGTATCTTTGCAGAAAAGGGGAAGACCTCTGATAGCTTGGACACGAACCTTGAAATAGAAAACAGTACTGCAGTTAGATTCTCATCTGGAAATTAAAACACGGCAAGATAATATAATAACAAAACATAAGATGGGAAGTCACCCCTTAAACCCATATATCCTCTCGTAGGTTTTAAGAGGTGAAGGCCTTTTTGTTAGTATGATAGTAGAAATCTATGGAATATAAACAACTCAGCTTCTTATTTTTCCAATGTGGGACAACTCAACTTTTGTCTTGCTTTGTTAGTGGGACAACTGACAACTCCCATTGCAAGTAATTAGAATTTATTTATATCAGGCTATCAGCCAATTACACAGCTGGATGATAAGCAGGAAACTAGGCAAGAAGGTAACAAAGCAAGGAATCTGAACTACACTGACTGTCAAGTGATCAGCACTACTTCAACGAAGCCCTTTTCTAGGGCCCATATGACACCTAGCTCTGCAAATTCCACTTGCTTAAGAGTATCGAAGTTTTCTTTAAAATGTTACAGCATCTTATAACTATGGAGTATGGACTAAGAGCATATATGTGACAGATTGTTCCCTCAAAACCTCCATAACTTCATAGGGGTCAGTAGGGTGTAATCAATTCTTAAACAATGATCATATCGAGGTAAATGGAGAGAAACAGAAGCTTCTTAAGACAATAACTTGTGTAATTACAAACACAAACACAAACACAAACATGAACAATTATAACCCATCCATTCAGTGTTAAGATGCTCTTCCATCAGTCCCACAGATCCTCAGCCCAAGAATGATGAGTTAAGACCACACTTCAAATGCATAAAGACCATAACATGACAAGATAATCTAAACTCCCAGAAATTCAACTACATAGTTATAACATATAACCAGAGCTCAGTCCACTTATTGAATCCGGCATTCGTGCTTAAAGCAGACGCATCAACAAGCAATCTACACTGAACTGACTACTTAAAAATTAGATCTTAACAATTAGCTCTTAACCTCGTCGGTCACGCATGATGTTGTTCTGTTGTACTTGTACATAAACATGTAAATTTTCAGCCAACAAGGGCTCAATGGGCATTATTACCAGTTCAATTCACACACCCAATGTCAAATTGACTAGTGCAACCCTGCTGCGTCTTTGTTCAAAACATTCTCAGGTTTATACAGCGACCCGTCACATCATAGCTGAAACTCCTACTTAACAGTGTCATCAGGTAATGAAGCATAGACAAAAAAACTAATTCAAACAGATATCCGGTGTATAGAGCCAACTCGCCAAGGAATGTGTTTCGGTATCATACCCTTCCCTCAGATAACACATAAACCGACATATTCATTGGAATTTAATACAAGCCCATGCAATAATTAACCCATTCCAATGATCCATTTCAACGTCTGCTTTATATATTCCAGCCAAACTAACTGAAAGCTTCCAAGAAAGGCATGAATAAGATCAGCCGGATACGAAGTCTGACCATCTACACACTACACGTCCCCACCTATTGACTAAATCCCCTCAGTCAAAGCCTTCTAAACAATCTCCAATTCGAGAAACATCAATACTTCAGCATATAAGACTAACAAAGAGTACCTATAACAATATATCAACAAATTACAAAATACTATAAGAGACAGTTGTGAAAGCCCTATATTTGAAATATCACGTGAAACATCTACTCTAGAAGGTTTAATTCTTCAACAGCTCACTTCAACTGCAGACACATACACCATTCTCAAATTCCAGAAACAAAACGGCGGCCAAAAACTACACATGCAAAACTTGTGTTGTGGCAAATGACTGTATCTATCTAACTCGAACAATTGACTGATGAATTCAAATAAACCCTCTCATTCTTCTAAACTTATGGCATTTGCTAGCCTACAATCACACTAAAGTCGAGAATACCACAGAATTCCGAAAAAGCACAGCAAAACACAGTAAAAAAAAAACGCAGACTAAAAGATATTTCAAACAAAACAATCAAATAGGAAGACTAACCCCAAGGTCTTCCTCTTCGCACAAATCAAGATGAACGTCGACAGCGCTATCCCTAAGCTCCGGAAAATCCTTAAAGAACCTCGGAATAAGCTGAGCAGCCAGCTGTTTCGCCTTTGTACTCCCACTCGCCGCCTCTATTATCCCTTTGTAATCATTCGCATTCTACATTTCAACACCAATTCAACTAACTCCGTCAATTCCAATTCCAATTTCAATTGCATTCCAATTTAACAACTCAAAACAATAATAAATATAATTCGCAACTTCATCGCTGTAACTCGTAACTAAGACCGTCTCACACAAGACTTACTCGAACCGTCAATTCCAATTTAACAATAGACAGAAAACAATATCATTCGCAACTTCGCGTGTCACACAAGATTCATTTAATACTACCGCAACTTCATCGTTCGCACGAAGCGTCTCACACAAGACTTAGCTCGAAACGGTGAAACCCTAGGATATGCGGAATAACTGAAGAGAGAGAGAGAGAGAGAACTCACCTGAGACTTATCCTTGGATTCACTGAGGCGTTCGCCGAACTCGTAGAGGCTCTCGATGTCTTTAGAGTCGTCGGCGGAGGAGGAAGTGGTGGTGGCGGCAGCGTCGGCGGCGGCGGCGGACATGGTTGAGTAGGAGGATGAGGAGGAGAGAGAAACGTAAAACGCCTGGAATCGAATGAATGCAACATTTATTTATTTATCTAATTTAATTTAAAGTTAAATTAATTAGAAATTGAACAAAGCGAGGGAGTTTCTCAGAGAGAAAGAGAGAGAGAAGCTTACAGTGTGGTTGGAGTTGGAGGAGAGAGAGAGGAAGTGTGAAGAAGAAGGAAACGAAAAAAGGGTTTTGGGAGGGGAGAATGAAGAGAGTTTTATGAACGGGGGGAGAGATTGGGGAGATGGAGAGAGAAGGTCGGTCTGTTTGTTTTGAGGCCAAGTACGATTTTTGGTCTACAGTTTGTTCAAGTTAATCGTAAAGAGTTCATTATGTGTTGAAATTGTTTCGAGTTTAAATTGTCTTGAAATTATTTCGTAAATTTATTAGAATGAGTTCTCGTTTTTTTTATTGGTCATTTAGTTATTGTTGTGTCCATACGATTAATGGAGTGAATTAATGGTGCTCAACATATTAACTGCTAAAGTGTTATACCGTGAAGAGTAAAGCAAAATTGTTATTAGCCTCGAATTCCCCCATTCTGATCAAAACACAAGTTGTTTCAGTGGTGTACCATTGTGCAACATCAAGCATACGTCGTTATTATACCATAAACTCTTCAAAGCGTGAGAATGAAATCTACAATTTTAAGTGGAAATAGTTGTAAGTTGTGACTAATTTAGTTTAATTCGAATAAGTTCACTCAAAATTGAGAGATACTACACTGTAAGACTTAATGTATCACTTAACGTTCCCGGTTCACAGGTACAATACATGGTCAAGTTCTCAAGAGCGACATGAGTATCACTTGCAGCATCTCGAACACATATCTAAACTCGGAGGAGGAAGAAGATGTACTGCATTTTGCTCATTATTCACTACAGCAACCAAAATTACTTCTGTAGGAATTGTGCAGCTGTGATGTTAAAATTGGAATTACATTGAAGGCACGTTTAAAGCCTGTAGAACATCCTTAAACTCGAACTCGTTAGTCTGCTTGTTGAATCTTTCCACCAGCTTGTACCTCACATCATTCAAATAGAAAGACTGAATGGTCTCCATAAGCCAGTTTGCTTCCTCGTCTGTAAGCTTGCTGGTAAATACAATATCCCCTCGAACAAGCACCAAGTCTTTGGTTTTTTCAAATTCCGTGTAGTGAGAAACCTTGAAGTAGGGGGATGCTTGAGTTCCTCGTGCTTTATAATCTTCAAGTCCGGTGAATATCATGTGTGGGAGCTTCACTGCAATATTCGTAAATGGGGTTTAGTAAACCAGATGGCAAACATTAGTGCTAATATTTCAGCAATATGAACACCCACGAAAATACTGTACAATAAGCAGTTATGTACATTATGTTGATATGTTCCTCAAGTTCACACTTATAAATCTCACGTATGCATAGTTAGTTTTAAGCGGTACCAAAATTTCATAAATTAGCTAAGCAAAAGAAATACAAAAGTTAGCCATACTCACAGGCTCCATAATGGAGACTGCAGAGGAGAACCCTTGACTTGATATCTCTAAATGCTAACCTTATCTGTTCTTCTCTTAAACTGTAACTCTACGAGTATCAGTAACCACATCATGATCAAAGACAACTACTTGTCGTGGGATGCAGCTTGGCCAGAATCAAAATATAGAAAGACGGAGCATCAGTACGGATGTATGATACATCCTAACTAGTAACTAGGGTTGTATAACGAGCTAGTGGGCCTGGTCGTTCAGATCAACCATCTGACTAATTAGACTCAGCTACCAAGCATCAATCCTTCTAAATTGAGGGCAAAAACGTCGGTATCAAGTAACATGCTGTATGAAAGGGGAAACCCATCTGATGGGCGAAAGAAATTGCTTGGGAGTTCAGAGAAGCTAACAAAGCCACCAGGATATGCTTCCATAACACTGATTGTATTCTGAATACATCCCACCAGGCCACCACAGAACTTTTAAGAAGCCATGAAATCTCTCTGACTCATTGGGTTCTCCAAATTTGCAAAAGAAAAATCTCAAGATGATTTACAGAGTAGGTAAGAAGATGAAGCTAGCAGACGAGATTTAGGGATAATAAATCAAAATATGACAACCGTAATGGAGAGTGTCATCGAAGGAATAACCTTTTTAGGGGTTATACCGTTAAAAACTTCAAATCTGCTGAACCAAAGATTTCTTTGTGCATCTAGTTCTACTTGGTGTACTGGCCATTGACAATTTTCACTAATAGTGTTCTCCATGCCCTCTGCTTAAGTTGGTATGCCAATATAAATTACTGTGACACCTCTACTCGGACTCTCAGACCAGCATAAATGACACCATAATATCATATGCAGCTTTCAAGTGGGTGCCCCGAGCTCTGTGCCCCTATCGTTGCTTCAAAGGAATTAGAGTCTTCTAATCTTATAACAAGGACTCTTTATAATTCCTTGTCAGCTTCCCTCTACAGAAACTTCACTCAAAACCAAACGACCATCACAACAACGTATCTGCTTAGCATCTCCCGTCCTTGCTGCTACCAAATTCTAGTAATCTGAAGGAGCACATCAGAAATCTGGGGCACACACGCTACGCCTCAGAAATACCAAACACCTTGTGCTACAAACCAGAGGTAAATCACAAAGAAGGGAAAAATGATAGTCCAATTTCCTACTTTTCCGACCATGACATAGGCCTAAGAACATTAAAACCAGCATAGAGCTTAAAGTACATTTGAGTGAGTACAAAACAAGTTTCAGATTCCAGTTTTTAGTTGCACGACTTTAAGGCCACAATACTGTCCCTCAACTCGGTCACCTGGATCATTTTTGTAGCCAAGTCCATGCGATTTAGACATCATAGTGTAACTCGATAACAGAAATGCAAGAGAAACCAATGAGTAGTTTTAGGCTAAGGCCTCGTCGGCTGATCCAATATGAAGACCAACCAAAACAAGTAGGCCATAGGTACTAAAAGTTGAGTACTGGAACTCGTCCCAGTCTAACTTGATGGAACGAACATTAAAACAATATCCAGATAAACCACAGTATGCGCGTGCACTGACCATTGACTAGCAATTATATCATAACAACTGCAACATTCATCAACACATTCTCACTTCCGATACCTCTGAAGATGTTGACATCAGTGAGTAGTTGTTCACTTTCCCATAAAAGACGTGAAGGATGTATATGGTCCAAAGGAGGTTTAATGAGTTAAAAAAGGAGTCACACTTCATAACCCCTTATTTCTTTCATAATCTATCTAGTCTTGTTTTGATCAGTAACACACCTTCCAAATACTGAATCCCTTTTCTACCAAATTATCAGAGTAAGTATTACCAGTCTACGGTGACAGAGAAGGGAAGGAAAAGTGGGAACTCCTTCAGCAATGAAGAAGATTAGGCAAATTGTCGATGGAGATTGGTGAGCTTGAAGATGGTGATGGAGCCGGTAATATTTTTTATTTTACTTTCCTTTTCTAACGAAACCTTAAAAAAAGGACAAAGATCAAACCAAATTCTTAGCTCTGGCCCGTTTGGTATCACTGCCGTTTCCAGTTTTTGGTTTTTTTGTGTAAAAAATAGAATTAAATAAGTTGAGAAGTTTAATTTAAATTGTATGTTTCTATAATATTCATATTGAAAATGAAAACTGACAACTGAAAACTCAAAACTGAAAACCACTTTTTCTGGTTTTTAAAAACGGGACTTCGGTTTTCAAAAAAACAGAAAACCGAAAACAGAAAACGATACCAAACAGGCCCAATTGTTACTTCCATTCATAGTTACAAACTTCCAATTAGAACTAAAACATCGTATGACTCACCCCAAAAGATGTCAATTGAAAAGAAAAAGGGCCATTGGGTAAAATGTATCACCAGAGCTTCATTCAGAGGAAGAAAAAAATACAAGCCCTAATAATACAATCAGCAGTCATAAAATAACAGACCCAACAGGCAGAAAAATTTGCATGCATCTTAAATTTCCAGCTGACTGCAGAATAATGACCGATTATTCATAGTACTACAATGCACTCATTGATGAGCCTTTCAATCACTGTTGGTGCACTTCGATAAATGGCCTCTGATATAGTCTCATTACATGTTGGTATGTTATACAGCGAAATTCATAACTAGCACAGCCTATTCATTGTTACTTGCCAACTAATACTACAAGTAACACTCACCCCGGCACCGCCAATTCTTTTATGGTAAGAATGTCATATAGAGGAGCAAGCCAGAGTCACCACTTTTATTTTAATGGGAGTCCAACAACATTCACATAAAACCAAAAGAGGAGAAACTTCAAGTACACCATTTAACTTCGTTGGCAGCAAAAGGTCAATGTCAGGTAGGAAGAATAACATATATTTGTCTTTTCACAAAAAAAAAAAAAAAAAAAAAAAAAAAAAAAAAAAAAAAAGAAAAGAAGGTGCAAGAGATAAATTAATACATACAATACATTGATTAAGAAAACAGACCTTGAGAAAACATCGTTGTGTATCCACTTCCTCTCCACAAGGGAATGACAAAATATTGACTACAAGAAAAGTAAAGAAAGTAAGAGAAAAAGCTAATAGAAAGCAGACTAATTGAGCAATGTTACAAGGGGTATACCAATCAACTGCTCTATGCTCAAACAAGCGATACAACTTCGCCTTCATGGAGGCACCAATATGACCTCTTCCCAAGTGATACTGCCAATTAAAAAAAAAAAAAAAAAAAAAAAAAAAAAAGCTCATCATCTACAAATGACAACTGCATGAACTAAGAGATACATATAAAAATAATCCTGTCCCAGACCACAGGCACAAAGAACATCGGACAAAACCTATTTCACAGACATCTCTTGACTTAAATGATAATAACAATCCATACGTGATATTTGTTAAATGAAGAAAATGACCAAAGCACGAACTTGGTGGAATTAAGGAGCAACATACAACCACCATAAAAAGGTACATGCCTACTTCTAACAATGTAGAACTCCCAACACCACCAGCAACGTGAACGCCATAAAAGGTGTATCTACTTTCTACAATCGTAAGGATAAGGCTCCTACATTTGCCTTTATCGATTACTAACACACGCATTGGAGCAAATACAGTCAGGAGCAAATAAACACGAGCATTTCGTACAATAAAGGACCAACATACAACCATAAAGTACATGCCAAATTCTAGCAAAGTTGAAGTCCTAACACCACTGGGACAGTATACATTATAAAAGGTGCTTCCACAATCATAGTAATAAGGCTCGTACAGATTATTAACAAAGGCAATGGAGCAAATATTGTTTGACGATGATAACTTGAAAGTTGAAACTAAGCGTATCATAATTATATTCAAACACAAAGGTGTAATGAACACATTTCTTAACAAGCTTAAAACATCATCCACTCGACATTTGCGCAATTGAAACTGAACATTGTATCTTTCACAGGACAATTCCTCCACATCAAATAAAAGCAAAACATCAAATATACACAAATTAGCAAGAAATAATCTTAACAGACAAAGAATTGAGGTCAGCAGACAATACATCATCCCAAATAGAAGCAAGCTCTTCAGGAGACTTAGTCATAGCCCTCTGAACATCCATGATCGAATTCAACGGTTTCGCTTCCAACGGCGAAAACCCAGATGCAAATGCTGATGTTCTAACAGAACCAATTAAACCCCATTTCAGAAATTCTCCAGGAGTACCGAAAAATGAAGATCCAAGTTTGCACAATCTCTGCATCATTTCAATACCCCTGAAAAAAACAATCCCATACAATTAGTCCAAACAATCCCAGAACAAATAATCAATCTTTCTTAACAAGATTTCATAGTAATGATTGTTTGATCAGGTTGCGGGTTTCTCTCAGCCATTTCGTCGAACAGTTGGTATGCTACATATTAACAAGAGATAAGAACTGGGTAATTCGTAATTGACTCACCTTTTGATTGTTTGAAGCCCAGTTGTTGAAGAAAGGAGAAATGATTCCCACTGAGAAATCTTCTTGGTGAAGTTTAGCTGCGCGGGATTTCGGGAATTTTTTTTATGATTTTTACACAAACAAGTGAGTTTTTTTTTTTTTTCAGATGATTTGCCGTAACATGGCTAAGTTAGTACTGGGGAGCTAAGCTAATTCTTGTTGACTTGACCCAATGTCAAGCTGGTTTGGTGGAAAGGCATGACCATTTGACCAGTTAGCGTCTGGCCTCGACCGCCCGTAGTGTGTTGCTCTAGTTCTAGTTTATCTGGGTCTAAAGTATGATGGTCGGTGTCTAAGGTTAAAAATCGTTCTTATATCTTTACTAAGTTACTTTAGGAATCGTTTGGATTGTGGGATAAAAATAAAGGGACGAGAATGTGAGAATATGGGAGGGATTAGAGGGTGGGATATCCTAATTATATCTCATCCATTGTTTGGTATGTGAGGGGATTAGATGTTTGAGGATTGTAATATTTAGTTGTTATTTGACAAAATTCTCCTCCAAAATAAATGATCTATTTCTCAGTTAAGTAAGGGCAAATATGACATTTTCATCATTTTTTATCACACATCCTAATACCTAGGGGTGAGCAAAAAAAGCGGGTACCCGGAACCGGACCCGGACCCGCTTAGGACCCGGCGGGTCCGAAACCGGACCCGTTGTGGACGGGTACGGGTCCGGGTCCAAAATTTTAGGACCCGTTGGCAAAGATAACCATGCAAATGCATAGTCTAATAATATTGACCAAACTTGAAGTCGATGAACTACATCTACCACTCAAAGGGGTCTATTTATAAGTGAAAACTTTGATCACTCTTACTTCCATGACCAATGTGGGATAAAGTCTTAATTTTTCTTATAAACTTTGCCAACCTACATAGTTTGACACTAAATTTCGACTAGTTATTTGTGTTATTTGAGGAATATCCCGGAAATAACTTTTGTAGATCGTGTTGCTAGCTTTCCGTGAACGCTTGTTTCGACCATTTTCGAATTTGTATGTGAAAGTTACATTGAACACGAGAACCCTACTTACACATAAAATGGATGGCTATGTTACTTAATAATCACTTATCAATGAGTTATGACCAAAATTGAGAAAATAATATAAATCAATAATAAAAACCTAATGATCACTTCGTGATTTTGTTAAGTTACCCAAGTGATTAGTATATATAGATTTCTATATGCTATAATAATTACAATGTCACTTATGACGATCATTACAAATTACAAAAGATGAGATAGCGTAAAAATTAGTATATATAAGAGTTTATAATGTTATTGAGTGTACCATAGTCAATAAAAATGTAAACATAATGTGCAATTCATATTCCATTCTATACATTGACACTAGTAGGCACCATTTCCGACACATAACACATTGATCATGACCCGTAACGACATCGATCCTCATTGAGTTAAGCACAAATCGCTTCTCGACGAATATATTCATAACACCAACAAATACATACAATATATAGAAATGGATTCTACACATTGCTAATTACTTTGACATTCTAATGAAACTACTAATACATCCTGCATCATGTATATTATGTGATTGTGCAAAAAACTATTACTTAGCTAATAAAATAAAATACTCCAACCTAGTAAACATAATCCAAATCACCAATTATTTAAGCTAATATAATAAAATTACTAACTATTTGGATATTGCTAAGTGATTATTAGCTTTTATATAGCTCATGTATATAATTTCCTCAATTTTTGTCATAGCTAATGGAGAAGTGATTGTTAACTAAGATGTCCATTATTTGTGTAACTAGTGTTCTTGTTTCGATCATAAATTTGACATACGAAGTCAAAAATGGTTGCAACTAGCGTCTACGAAAAGCTAGCAACACGATCTACAAGAGTTATTTGATGGCATTTTCTCAAATAATTAACTTACGTAGTCCAAATTCATGGTCGAACTAAGTAGGTTGATAAAGCTTATAAGAGTGGAAAAAAAAAAAAATTTGTCCCACATTGGTCATGGAGGAAAGAATGGACAAACCCTTCACTTATAAATATACACTCTTGCTTGACTCTTCTAGTACTTAGGCCTCAAAGTTGGTCTAAACTTAATGAACCATTGCATTTGCATGGTTACCTTTAAGTTAACTTAAAATTAAACGGGTACCCGCTACCCGTTGTGACTATTAACGGGTCCGGGTCCGGGTCCTAATTTCTAGGACCCGTTGTCAACGGGTCCAGGTACGGGTCCTAATTTTTAGGACCCGTTAGAAACGGGTCCGGGTCCGGGTCCATGATTTTGGAGCGGGTACCCGTTCATGCTCACCCCTACTAATACCTGCCCCCCCTAGGTATTAAATTGGTAGGATAACTAATCCCAATTAGCTTTATCCCACCTACTAATCTTATTTACCAAACATGGGAAATTAGACAAATGGGGATAACTTATCTCATCCCCCCATCTTATCCCTAAAAATAAACGACCCCTTAGAGTTTATAAGACAAAAGAAAAGTTATAAAAGTGATCCTCTCTAAGAAGTTAAACTGTGTTTGGTGGAAAATGAACTCATAGATTGACCATCTAACCCATAGAGGTGCCAATGATGTCGTTTAAAGTTTGAGAAGCGTAATTAGCTCCTACAGTCCTATTTTAAAAGGTTGGTTAAAGTTGTTGTACAACCTTGATCGACTCTACATGAGTATTTTTCCAACGAAATTGAGAGAAACCACCTATTTAGTATTTACACTAAGTCACTAACATGATTGACTTGACTTTTAAGTTATTAGCATCTTGTAAAAGCGTGGAGAGAAGTGACACTAATTCGCTGAAACTGCATCAAGGAGTCCATCTAAAGCGCCACTGACCAAAACTCTACTCATACAAGAGTAAAGTAATTAAATAAGAAATATAATGAGCCCCCTTATTAGTTATTACAATAACATACATCTATGTAAAAGCGTTATGCATGATCTCCAATGTTAGAATACACCAACCATCACCCAATCCATCATCTCCATCCCCACTGCTACCACAACCCCCAAAGCTACCACATTTACCCTCCTCCCATCTCCACCACGTCTATTAACTCGGTCACCCCCCAAAATCCAACCACAGCGCTTAGCCCTCCGCCACCCCTATCACCGCCACAAGCCAACCTAGCGACACAACCAAATTGGTCAGAGACCCAACATCGCGAAGGCGGCAGCGTCGGTGAGACCAAAAGACATCCTAAGTAGGGAGGTGTGTTTGAAGGGATGTGGTTTCGTGAAGGTGGCCGGAAATAGGGTATAGGGTCCCACTTTCTGGTACTGCGATTGTGGGGAACTAGGGAAGGTGGTTGGGGTAGGGGGCCGGGCAGGCCCAGGCTAGTAACACTACATGAGTGAAGGGCTCCCTCTAAGGCCGAAGGATTTGTAGTAGTCTTGTAGCTAGGCTGCTAATCAAACTACTTTCACAGGTTCCTTAAAAGTTATTGCTCTAAATGGAGTGACACTGATATAGTTGGTCCATCCTGAATTTATTCGAGTTAACCACCATTATGGAGTCTAACGTTTCCAATATTTTTGAGAAAAGGAACTCAAAGGTTTTTTTAGTCCGTTAAGGACCTCAAGCTGACGAACGTTTACTGTTGGTGACGTGGCACAAGTTTGAGGACTCTCCTTTTTTACTCCTTCCTCTCTCCTTTCTCCTCTCCCCAGTCATATCCACCACTACCGCAAGTCCGCCACCACCGCCTCTAACTCACAACAAATGTTCCAGTGATGAACGGTCATAAATTTGAGATTTGGTGATCAAATTTTCATTGCAATACACATGCAACTATGCAAGTATGCAACCCAGTGATTCCTCTTTTTTTTCAAACTACCCCAATTCTAGTTTCCAAAAAATTAAAAGAAAAGGGGGTTAACAAGATGATCAACAGAAAAAAACTTGTTGGAGAAGTTGATGCCTATTTTGATAACAACAAATTTCATACGAAATAGTAGAATTGTTGGAGATAGTGGTTTAGTGGCTTCAGCAGGGTGAAGTGAGACAAGGCAGTAGGGATGAGCGAATGCAATTAGAACAAAAAAAAAAAAAAAAAAAAAAAAATCAATCAATCAACTCAACCCAAATTTGATAGTAAAAAAAAAAAAAAAATCCCATTTTGATTTGATAACAAAAAAAAAAAAAGAGACTACGATTAGATAACAAATCAACCCAAAGGTTCTCAATCTACTAATTTGATTATAAAAATAAAAAAAAATCTCAGTCTAAAAATTAAAAATCCCAGTCTAAATATTAAAAAATCTCAGTCCAAACAATAAAAAAAGCCCCAATACCATTTTTTTTTTACTGAGAGTTCTTTCACCGCCGGATAGGTTCTCAGGATGCATGTTTTTTTTTTTTTTTTATCATAAATGTTTGAACTTAAAATTGTTGTGAGTCTAAAATTTGAAGAAACGAGGAGTTGGAATTTGGAAAGAGTTTGATTTGTGGTGATTGTGGAGAAGGGAGAAAGGTAAGGAGGCGGAGGAAACAATGGTGAGATCTGGGGAGAGGAGAGAGAAACTGAGGAATGGGGAAGATGGGTTTTTTTTTTTTTTATCTCAATATTGTGTTCACAACTCAACAAAACAAACGTCCGTTAGTCTTGAGGTCCTTAACGGACTAGAAAAACGTGTGAGATCCTTCTTTCAAAAATTTCCAAAACGTTGGACCCTCAAATGATAGTTAACTCGAATTTATTCACTAGCTGTAAAGTCCATTTGTGCGTGTTTTTTCATTGAACACTAAATTGGTTCCATATGAACATTCCACTAACTTAGAGAAAGTATACTCCGATAAGAGAACTCTACAATTGTGTTATAGAACCGCATGCATCTCGAGTCGAGACTAATGGAGAGAAACAAATTCCACTAGTAAGCTGAGAGTGCTTCAAATTCCTCTGCCCTCTGGAAAAACAGAGAGAATAAAGACCTTGCATTTTTCTAGCTACATGTAAGTACGGATTCACTTGATAATTAACAGCCGAACCAGGGGCGAAGTCAGGAGAAAAATGACGGGGTCGCGAAATTTAAACTAACAAAAACTATCATATAAATTTGTTGAAATAAATATTACATACACGTTCACTACTTGCGACATGTTCGCATATATTCAAACTCTTTTACAACCTCTTTGTTACAAACATTAACGAACAAGTCTCGCTCTATAAAAGTAACTAAATTATCATTCAACAATTGATCACCCATGCTACTACGATTGATGTTCACTAGCTCGAGTTTGACCTTGGGTTGGATTTTCTTGGCTCTCTTGGTGTGATTTTTTTTTGGGAAAAAACTTGCTATGGAACCATCTTTTCTCTTCATTTCTGAAATATATATAATTGTCTTAGTCTACCAAAACTACTCGATTGTAATTTGTAAAAACCAAATACCCAATTAACATCCCAAATTCTCAATTTCCCGGTCAATCATAATCTCAATTAATTCTCAATTTAGATTCAATGTTTCAAACACTAATTCTAAATTTAATCTATAAATAATACATTATAATGTCTAAAAGTTTACACACTACAAATCCATTTCAAATTCCAAATCTAAAAATTGAAAAATAACAAGAAAAAAAGAGAGGACTGACCTAACCTCAAGGCGGCGGCTGGCTGGCTGGGCTCAAGCCGTCGGCGTCGGGTGTCCGGGGGTCGCTCGCTGCTCCGTCCTCGGCTCTCTTCGAGTGTTCGACTCTTCTGTCTTCTCTCTCTCTCTTTTTTTTTTTTTTTTTTGTTATTTTGTTTATTTGATTTCTCTGCGCGTTTCTTTGGGGATGGGACGTAAGAAAGTTTAAATTGTCTTTTTTTTTGTCTTACTTTTTAGTTGTCTTTTTTTTTGGAAGGGTATTTTGAGAAAAATAACTTAAAACTCCAGTATTTTTTTTTCTTCACCGGGCCGCCACCAAGTACTCAAGTAGCTTCGCCCCTGAGCTGAACTACCTCATCAAACCTCCCCGCATGCATTTGAGCCATGTGGAAATGTGGAATAGTGGATATACAATAATAACACCCGAAGTGAAACTATGCTCAAATCTCGGGAACTCAAAAACTCAGAGTGGAATCAATCAAATCTTAGGTATTAAAAGCGGAACTTGTCCAAATCTTGGGTACCCACAAAATGAAATTTTTTCCTAAACATTAACAAACTCATGTTAATGTCATAATTTTTTTCATACCAAATTATATCATGTTTTCGGGAATACAAGGAGCATAAAACTTATACTCGCAATAAAGAGGTGGGGCCCCGGATCTATGAAATAAAAAATGAAAATTTATTTTAAATGCATTACCTACTCTTTTATTATGAGAATAACCATTATACTTATTATGCTCCAAGGACGGTATAAGCATTGTTTTTTCATTATTCGGACCATTTTCTTCTCACAAAGTTTATGTTTGTTTCCAATCCATGTTCCCCTGACATCTACCGATCCACATCTTCGAGAGTTTATAGTGAAAGTTGCAAATTCAAGTATGTACAAGAGTTACTTCAAAACTATGTCATCAAGAGTCGGCCCTTAAAATTAAATAATGATTAGTCGATTAGGAATATCTCACGCCGAGAGAAGATATTTTTTTTTTCCTTTCTATATTGGTTTTTTATTCATAATAGTCAAGAATCAAACTGGTAACCACTTGTTAGAGACCAAAATTATAACCGTCAAAATACTTGATTGTCATCCATATAGACCAACTTTGATTCCAACACCTACCAATGTTGTTAAGCTCGCTTCATGTTACTATTTAACTTTATACAATAAACTACTTGTAAAAGTGTACTAAACCTAGCTAATCAACTAGTAATTAAGTACCTTAGCCATTCATATAAGATTATAATCCTAGTATATGACTTTGTGGCCTTCACGGGTGATGATTCCATCTCTTTAATAATGTTTCCTATATATTTATGTTACATTGTTTTCTGTTATGCAACCAAATATATTTCCGTTTTTCCCCTTACGAGTTTAGTGGTCCTTTGACACTATAATTACTTGATATATTCCCTCTGTGTGCACATAAATGTTGTGGGCTACATACGCAACTTTAACTTGAAAGAATCTCAACATGTCCATCTCCTCTTCTTCTTCTTCTTCTTTAGCTTCTGCATTACTCATCTTTGTTTTCTTTACCATTACAATCACCACACATTGTCTTGTAAGTGGCGCGGCTGTGGTTCCTTCGGTGAAAAGGGCGGCATCTCCCCACGGGCGAATGTCTGTGGACTACTATGCTAAGACATGTCCTCAAGTGGAGAAGCTTGTGGGTTCTATTACTTCTGAGCAGTTCAAAGTTGCTCCTTTCATTGCTCCTGCTACTATTAGGCTATTCTTCCACGATTGCTTTGTTGAGGTATGCATCAGTGTATATATGCCATAGTTTTTAGTATACTAATTAAGTAACAACCATAAACATAGTAAATTCTTAGTGTATGTTTTGTGTAAGCCTATGGGGTATGTGATACGAGTCATCAGTAAGCTAATTTTAGTGAGACGGGCCAAAATGGACACATTTTATAGACTAAAATTACAACCCGTCCCTCCATTTGTGACAATTGTTAACGTTTCTATTTTTGAGTGTTTTTTTTATTTGATAACACTTTTTTTTTATTTGTATCAGCCCGTATCGAGTTAAAAATGTTGTCACGTTCTTGCTTTATTTACAAGCCAATCGATTGCTATGTGCTTTTCAAATATATAACTAACTCCTAACATCATTATTACCTTTCTTTTTTTAAGCTTCCACTTGCGAGTAGTATTTCACAATGTTGCGAGGTTTGCTAGTCACATCACGGTATTATTGTTGGTGTTCATAAAACAGGATTGAAAATTCCACCATTTTCCAATTGTATTATGTGTGTTGTTTACTTGTTTACGGAGTACAGCGCAATGTTGGGGTTAGCATATCTCCAATTCTGAATTAATACATTTTCACGCTCCTTATAAATAAGTTTATTTGATTTTAGAAATGTCGACAATTAAGAAAAAAAAAATGCGATAATCTTGGGTATACAGGGATATATATTTCGTGGAAATGCGTTGTATTTTTGGTTTGACATTGATCACGTATAAAATAACAGGGATGCGATGCGTCGGTATTGATAACAACCAAGTCAGGAAGTAAAGTGATAGCAGAGAGAGACGCATTAGACAACAAGGATTTTCCGGCGGAAGTATTTGAAAGTGTCGATAAAGCCAAAGCTTTACTAGAGACCAACTGTCCTGGTGTTGTCTCTTGTGCTGATATTCTTGCCATTTCTTCAAGGGATTATGTCCATTTGGTAATTAAGCTCATTTCCGCATCTTGTTTTCTTTCAAATTTCGATGATAAAGATTATAAAATTACGACGCTCAACCATTCTTCGTTTAATTTGAACAAGTAAAATTAATTAGAACCAAATAGTTACCGATAAACTTAATTAGACTTATCATCGTTATAAGTAAGTTTGTTTTCCGCAGTTGTTTTAGAGAAACAAGTACATGCAAATTAACTGATTATGGGTTAAAAGAATAATTAAACTAAAAGGGGACATTTCATAGTGCCTTTAACTTGCTTAGAAACTATCCAAACTAAGGTAGGACAATTGAACCAGGACTCGAGGAGTAGTACTTGTGAAGTGAGCATCAGTAATTCAGACAGTACAAGCTAAGGCATCACAGTTAGTCAGTGACAATAAGTGCTACAAAAAGAAGGCATAATTGCATACGGAGTAAATGCCAAGTTGCCAACTTTTGCTAACTAACAAATCTAGGTAACTAACCCTAAAAATCCCAAAAAAAAAAAAACAAATTAGGTAATGGATAATTCCAAAGTCGAGATCGACTTATCCGCGCATCTCTGTGTCAAGCATGTGTGTTACACTGCTATACGCGTGTAAAGATCAACTCAATTCGAACCGTGGATATAATTTTAGCCAAAATTAAGCGATTATTTTATCGACCTTAATCATGAACTATAAGAAGCAAACAATCGTGATTATAATCTAAACAAGACAAATCCGATAATCGAACAACAAAATAATCTGATCAAACTGTACTGTACTATTTTTGTATTTTTTTGAGCAATGCCCGTGATTTTGCGAGGTTTATAGTAATATAGTTACAAACTATTTGCACTACTAGTATATTAAAAAAAAAAAAAGGCATTATTCTCTTACATACTGCTACTATATGTTTCCTGGACTCGTGGTATAAATATTTGGAGTCAAAAGCTGCAAGGCCAATTTGTGGTTTAATGAATAATTTGGTGGGTGGATCTAGTTGAGTGGCAGAAATTCTATAATTTTGATTTGTAGCACCACAAAATGATAAATGTACTCTGTACTTAGATCTCTGATTTATATGGTATTTGTCGCAATGTATCTGAAATTTTAGTAAAGGTTGAGTATTTATTATCGGGTTGTGACCATTTGATAATTTCTTGGATGCACTTTTTCAATATTTAATTAAAATTCTCGAGTTTGAATCATGAGAGTTCAATTTAATTGAATAAGTTGTAACTTTTGATGTTTTTATTGATGTTAAAGTCAGGAGGTCCATATTATGAAGTGAAAAAGGGGAGGTGGGACGGAAAAAGATCGAAAGCATCTCGAGTTTATTCTAATCTCCCTCGAGCAAATTCTACCGTCGATCAGCTCGTGAAGCTTTTTAACTCAAAAGGATTGACAATGGATGACATGGTCGTGCTTTCAGGTGCACACACAATTGGGTACTCACATTGCAAATACGTTAGAGATCGTATATACGACTATAAAGGGACTAAACAACCACAACCCAACATTGATCCTAAGTTATTGAGTGCCTTGAGAATGTATTGCCCTAATAGTGGAGGTAGTGAAGATATTGTGGTGCCTTTTGATGTCACCACCCCTTATAAATTTGATCATGCCTATTATACCAATTTGGAGGCCAATTTGGGAGTGTTGGAAACTGACCAAGCCTTGTATTTGGACCAACGGACAAAGCCCCAAGTTCAAGCATTGGCCAAGGACATGCAAAAGTTTTTCCAAGCATTTGCACAAGCAATGGAGAAAATGGGAGCAATTAATGTCAAAAGGGGATGGAAACATGGTGAAAAGAGGACAAAATGTAATTTGCACATGAAAAAACATTAGCCCTCATTCTTTAGTGGTCATTTTTTTTTTTTTTTTTCCGAACTCCTCAATTTTTTTCATTTGTTAACATTTGGTCTGAATTCTCATATATTTAAACTAAACGTTAACGAATGAAAAGAATAGAGGAAACGTTGTCCATGCAATTTTTTTTTTTTTTGTTGACGGGCCGTATTTAGTATAAATTATTCATTTTGAGGACAATTTATCTTATTTTAGGTAGAACGCTATTGTACGTAGTAGCTATATCATCATGTTTATTTGGATTTTCTTATTGTGCAATTGCTTTTACTATTTTTGTCGTGATAATAAGAAAGATAAGCC
Organism: Spergularia marina; assembly: GCA_963680865.1. Classification (NCBI taxonomy): domain Eukaryota; kingdom Viridiplantae; phylum Streptophyta; class Magnoliopsida; order Caryophyllales; family Caryophyllaceae; genus Spergularia; species Spergularia marina. The sequence goes on from OY804546.1 coordinate 27,046,243, forward strand.
AAATTCTCTCATTAATTATAATTACCACACAATTAACAAAAAAACATCTCTTTGCATTTTATTACACTCGAGTAAATTAATACTATATTCCTTTATAATTCAGATGAACTTGAACAAACGTATAGTTAAATAATGAGTAAGGAGATACATACGTATGTAAGAGATACAAGGGAGGATATGAATCGTGAATGTACATGTGTACACATCGAGTAACCCTAGACAATGTTATTTCCACCCATAAAATAGAATGATCCACGCCCTAGTCTATTAAGCTAGCTCCCTTATCTTTAACTACTAAAATTTTTCCCTATGTAACAGTGACATTACTAATATGGTGTTACCTTTACTATTTCAACCAATAAGATAATATTTTCCTTTCATTTTAAATTCTAAAACAACCTATTTCCAGGAATTACTAATTAGGGTGTGTGAGAGTAACATTACTGATGTAGTGTGACGGATAAGTTGTACTTGATCTAGAACCTACCAATACAATTAAATTCACTTGTACATTATGCATTCCGTTCTAGTCTAGCTGGTTAGGATACTCGGCTCTCACCCGAGAGACCCGGGTTCAAGTCCCGACAACGGAACTTTTTACTGTTGATTCCTTTTTAATTAATCACCAAATTACCTGAATTGCCCTCCCAAATCAACTGCAAAAAAACAGCAGAGAAATTCACCAAAAAAAAAAAAAAAAAAAATTGTGGGAAAAAAAAATGGAGAAGATGAAGAGGAAGAGAGGAACAAGCAACAGAGGAGTAGAAGAAAACACCATGGCAATCCTCGAATCTTTCTGTTCTTATGATTTTTCTCATATTCATGATGATCGTACGTTTATTTTAATTAATTAATTAATTAATTAATTTCATTATGATTATTTTGTTACTTTAATTAAAATGGGTTTTCTTCAATTTTATGAATTTAATTTCAATTTTTTCTGTTTTTTTTTTTTGTTCAGGTTTGGCGTTTTTGGAGGCTGTTCGTTCTTCATCTATTGTTTCAGAGAATAAATCTCCTCCTACTAAGTAAGATTGTTGCTTTTATATTGTTTTTTTTTGTTTACGTATACGATACGATACTCGATTATTAGTTTGATAGAATCCACAATTTAAATGTTTGAGACAACATGTGAAAGAGTATCAAATTGGTAACTTTTCACACAAGTTTTGATTGTAATTGGAGTTATGTAGATTGGAATTTGGTGTTATTTGTTGGGGGTGGATTTGTAACTATTTGGGGAAAATGGAATAAATAGCAAAATGATGGAGGCGATTTTCGGAATCATGAGGGAAGAGAAGTCTTTGGAATTGCTATTTGCTAGCTATCGACTCCTTTGCGAAATAGAAAAGGTACTATTATACCGTAAATTATGTTTGTGTTACTTGCATTTCTCAAAATCGAAGAACTCGTGGTTATAAAAATGCTGTTTCTTTGGTTTTTTCATCACTCGACCACCTCGTATACCTTGTTGTTTAGAAGAATTGTTGTTGGTAGTCCAATTATGCTAGTTAAAAGCCTTGTTTTCTCCCGTATTGAAGGTTTCTTAATCTTTGTGCGGTAAATTGTGTCCCTTTTTTTTTTTTTTATTGTGTTCGGTGGAGACCCAAGATGACTTGGATGAGGGTGATTAGAAGTGATATGAGCTTCCTAGGGCTTGAAGAGAGTATGGTGTTGGATAGGGCGCGTGGAGAGACGCTATCCATGTGGAGGACTAAATTTGACTATTTTTAGTTTCTTTGTTTGGTTTTCCTAACTTGTTCCAAAACTTTTCCTTACTTGGTGTTCAAAGTTATATGTTTTTTGCTCATTTTCAAACTTTTTACTTATTTTGAGGACTTTCTAAAACTCTTTCCGAAAGTGTTTCAATGTTTCAAAATGGTTCACAACGTTTTTGAAATTTTATGGCGCGCATAAGACGGTTCTTAGACGACGATTCATGTTAGCCGACCCCGAATCATTTTGGGAATAAGGCTTGGATGTTGTTGTTGTTGTATTGTGTTCGGTGGAGAGAGGTCTCCCCTAGAATCTTCAGGTGGTAGGTTTTGGACTAAATGTGATACCTTTTGTTGCTTTTGATAGTCAATGTTGTCTTAATATTCTGAATGGTTGACCTTGTCAATGGCAGGAATTTCCTCGGGTTTCTTTATTGAATGGTGATGATGAGGACAAGTCTTGTGCTAAACCAATTGAACTAGTGATTATTGGAGAGGTACTTGGAGCTGTATTTTCTGTTCTTGAGTAATTCAGAATTCGTATTGTGTTAATGATGATTTGTTTGTTGTTGGTTTCAGGCTTGGTCGCCATTTTCTGTTGGATCAGATAGTGGTTCGACTTATAAATATGTTGCTGAAAGAGGACCAAAGCAACCTCTCAATCCTGCTGTGAGTTACATGCTCATGTGGCAATACTTCCCCTCTTTATAAGCATCAACATAGTTGTAAAAGGGTTTATGCTAGTGACTGCAAATGTCTAGAAACACTGCATGTTCAGGCCTTTTAATTTGTTTTGTATTTGTAGGGAAAACACATATGGCATGTTTCAAATCTTGACATAAGTATTGCTGGTCCATTATGTTAACTGAGATTTTGATCATCTATCATGAAGCTTATTTCGTTGTTTCACTCCGAATAGAACCGTTTCCCTCTTCATGTTTTTTAGTTTGTCACTTGGAAATCAGTTCATCTTGCTCGGGAATTGTTTCATTCATCCTCTTTGTTGGTATTTCAGGATTTTCATCTTCTATTAGCATGTCTGACTGAAAGGTTTGATGAAATAGATTCATCAAAGGCTAAGGTATCTTTCTGTGTTCCTTGGGAAAATGGCCACTATGTTCTGTTAAAACATTTTGTCCCTATTATTGATAGCAGCTTTAGCAACTCCCAAATTGCTATTTCTTGTTTGATTGTCAATTAAGTTATTTATTTATGCAGCAAGAACGGCAGTATGGTAATTTTGTACTCCCATCTTTTATGTTGCAGGTAGAGCTCCTGGCGAAGATGATCTTGTTTCAATACCTGGTTACTATCCTTGAAGCGGATTTCTTACCTCGTAACCAGGCATTCCTAGGTCTTTTACTCGTGATATAAATGACAGCTTTCTGAGATTCTTGGTATCTAGAAATCTGACTATTTAATTTCTGAATTCAGCTAACTCCAATTGGATTTCTCTTAGAGAATCTGTCCTGAACAAGCTTTTGGTATATTTCCAATCCCTATTGTTGTCTCAATGGATATGAGCATACATTCTGTGCAACATACAATGTAATTTTTATTACCTATCTACATTAGAATAGTAATGGCAATTTGGTTGACAGGGGTCGAGAACGATAAATTACAAAGGACTTGTTAAAGATTGCCTTGAGGTCATATCATTTCCATTTAATAGAATGGATCTCGAGTCTGATCCTGGTGAAACCACTTCATCTAAGTTGCCCGACACTTGTGATTTAGCCTTGGCCCTTACTTTACCAGAAGCGGAGAAAAATACAAGTGAAGCTGTGCAGAGACTTCTAAAGATGGTATTTTGGCAACTCTTTTCTTTTCCTTTTGAGAATGTTCCGTTTTTGCGCATTATAATGTTTTATAATTCTAGATGATGGAGCTCGACTCATCGAGAAAAAAGGCAGAAAGGCAGAGTCTTACTACCAGAATAGATGGCCTAAGGTATTGTTGGTCAGCTTAAAACTTTAGCTCATTTCTTATTTGTAACTGGTTAATGTTCTGTACCAGGTCCTATGTCTTCTGGTTTTTAATCTTCCTTGTCTTTTGACTTGTAGTTCTTTTATTTTCTTTTCATTTTCCTCAGAACTCCTGTAATTGATTTGATCGTGGATGAGCTCTCTTATTATAAGGACATGATACCTCAATTTCTTCAGGTATATATTGTTTTAAGTTTGGGTTCTATTTAGTTGTAATGGTGTTGTGAAGATGTTCGGTATCAGATCAGCTTTCTATTTTCTTTGCCATTGGTGATTGTTTTGCCAAGAGTCGATGTTTTATCATCTCTGTCTACGCATTTAAGAAACGATTCTTTAGAGTTACCATTTGCCCTTTTGTTGCGACTCGAGTACTCTTTTCTGTTCCATCTACAATGTTCTGTTAACTTTTCTGCAGGGATTTGATGAGCCTGAAGTGAAGCTGGAAATAATCTCACAATATCTTCAGAAGTACACTGCCAAGGTAAACTGTAATCATAACTTGAACCATGGTTTAACACCATTTACTAATGCTACACTGAATTCCTTGGGACTTGATCTACCCTTGTGACTAGTGTTAGCTAGTAAAATCCATTGATTGAGAATTGTCTGCATCCTCCAGCAAACACCCTCACATATTAGATCTGTCTCTCATAAGAATGGGTGGTCATTACTCTTATGTTCAGCTAGCATCTCTCCTCTTCCTTCTATGGGCTCGCTGAATGTTTTACCTGGCTTAATAAGTTAATAGTCCTAAATGCCGCAACTTTATTTCTTGTCCTGTGATTGTCTGAATAGTTTCGGGCTGCATTGATGCTGCTGAAGGGCTGAAGTCATATCCTCAGATGATTAGATATGGAGCCCATAGGCTCGTGGCCTCGTCTTATTTGCTTAATTCTCATTCTCAAAAGTGTCTTAAGTGGTTAAGCACTCAGTGTCACACTGTAGCTGTTTTTTTTTTTTTTTTTTTTTCAGATATTGCAAAAGTTTATGATGTTTTGTTTTACCTTCGTCCCACTCTTAGTATCACCCATCCTCTGACTTGCGTTTGCATTTTTCAGCCGTCTACTCGCAACAGGAAGTCAAATGGTTCACAAGATGATGCAGCAGTTACTGGAATATTCAAGGGCTTTTCAACTAATACTAGTGCAAAAGCCATTGTAAAGAAAATTGGTGCAAAAGCTGTTCAACAGTTACTTGCACATGCTCTTCAGGTGATTGTTGTTCTTGCATCTCGATCAAGTATTTCGTTAAACATTCCAGTTTCTGTTCATTAGTAAGATGTTCAGATGATGTTAGAAAATACTTAATTAGGGATGTGCAGGCAATATTGCAGTACCCAAAGGACGCTGGAATTTCGCTTGAATTGCATAATAAGTAATTGAAATAAAATATGGATCAGTTCTGTTTTGAACAATTCTGTTTCACTATGCTTTATTGCAGGCTTGCATGTCAATTGATAGCGAGAAACTTCATGAGATATCTGGTTTGGAGGAAGACGCTCAAGGCAACCCACTAGGCCACATTTGCGAGAATGTAATATCTGCCTTCACCAGGCTTAGGGAAACAGATGGGTAAGTTTTGGACGTCTTAGTGTTTTCCTTGCAATCATGCTTGTGGATTTTACCATTGTTAGCGAAATTAGAAACCATGTATTAGCTCACCATAGAATCCGTATTTTCAGATATCTCTTGCAACTCCACTGTAAATTGCATTTTGGTTCTCTGTTCAGATAGACGTTTTCCTTTGAACCATATCGTGCCATAGATGATTGCTCACTGTGGTTTTTACTTGCTATTCCTTTAATCGAGTCATACAGAGTGGATTGACTTAATTTTACTTGCAGGCAGTTGCAGAGTTATCGCTTTTTTTTTTTTTTTTTTTTTTTGGGATGTAATGTAAGAAGTTCTTTTTGCAGGCAATTACAGATTTTACCGATTGGTAAGGAAGCGTTATTTACAGCCTCGAGTATCCTCTCCACAAGGTCTTAGTAATTTGGAACTGCTCTGTACAGTTTTCACATTTTGCTGTACATAAATCACTCTTGAGAGTTGCAGCGTTGCAGGGTATGTAGTGTAAACATTGTTATTTTGTATCAGGATGCCCTTTTGTAATTTAAAAACCTTGCCCTCATCTAGCTTGTAACTTTGGTAGTGTTTTGAGTAATGTGTATCCACTGGGGAGAAACAAGGGTCTTGAAAGAAGGGTAGCACTGCCGCCACGCAGCAAACCAACTGCTCCAAGCCTCCAACACACTCTCGGACTGCAAGTCTGATCTGTATGGACCGAAAATTTAAACATAAAAGGGTCACAGTGGCGTGAAATAGGCATCAGTTTTATTCAAATATTGCCATCCAATCTTCCTATAGCAATTAGCAACTAACTTATCTTCATTCATATACATCAAATGTGGTTCAATAAACAGTACAGTGGCTACTGTAAGGAGCAGAGATACAATCATAGGAAGAATTCGTTGCAAGCCTTTCTAACATGGTATTTCCTTGGTTTTTGTCCTCGCCAAAAAAAAAAAAAAAAATGGTAGTTCCTTCAGCAGCAAAGAAAGCGCTTAATTCTTCATTGCTGCAGCCTGCAATAGCTTAGCTTAGCTCTTTTCGGCTACTGCTCCCAAATAATTGCTCGCAATAACATTATAAATAAGCAGAGCTTCTTTGAACAACCACAGCAAATAAGCTCACTTCTCTTCTGTATCATTCTGACACCTACATGGCATTGTTAGCTCATCAGCTTCGCAATTTGGTCAACTATTCATGATTCGTGACCCTTAGACCCCTCATAGTATGGCACTCGGTCAAGTAATGAAGGAATTGCTTACTTAGACGGTTGTGGTGACTCAAGTTGCATCGTCACAGGTCCGTCATTAACCAAATTGACCTTCAATTTAACCATGGCAAAAGCACAAGAAAGATCAATGGTCTTCTCAAAACAAGGTGCAACCGAATAAAATAATACACCAAACTAATCTTACCTTCATCATTGCTCCAAACACACCATCTGGAAAAGAAATTTGAACCAAAGCACATCAGACTCTAAATTGCTATGAAGTCCGTTTGTAAATGACTGATCACTAGGTGTTCGATATAAAATCCCAATAACGTTAAAGATCAGCTTAGTGTTTTCATTGTTCACGATTAAGGTCCCCTAGCAGACACTCTGAAACCTGATTCACAGTGATAAAGGAATCAAGGTGCAGGCATAACCGGATTATATGGTTACCTAGCTGGCTAACTCAATTACACAGAAAAAGTGTCTCCAGATAACAGCAAATTTAAAGAAAACGCTTCAAACTTGAACAAAGAAGACACAATGGAAATACTTTAAAAAGCAATTACAGTTCAATAAGTGTACTTTGGAATACTAAAACTCATTTCGTATGGGAGAATCAAGAAGGTAGGAGGCACTGAGTATAAGAATAGGAATACCCACACAATATAATCGCTTCTCTATTATTGATAATAATATGTGTATATATAGTACACAATGACTTGGAGAATACTCCAGGGTTTCCTAGATCTAGAATATTCTATAGTCTAGAATATTCCAAGATACAACCTAAATAATATCTATTATATTATTATCTATTACTGAGCACCTCAGCACTCAACCTGATAGATTTTACTGCAGTTACTTCCTTTGGTATTGCCTCCAAGTTGGCGAATCAAATAAATTTTTTTTTTTTTTTTGAAGAGTGAATATCATCTATAATCAGAAAAGGATGAAATCTAAGGAGACGCAAGGCAGACAGGATGTACCTTTAATCAAGTCTGGCTTGTAGCTCTTGCGGAATTGTTCTACCAAAGATTCATAGAACGGTTTTGCTCTTTGAGGCGGCATAGCAACATGAAAATCCGGTTTGTTACCCTTCAATACTCCATAAAGTGTAAATTGACTCACTGCCAAGCAAGTTCACAAAAATAAACTTCAGATTCCCAAACAGCAAATAAAGTCTTGGAAGAGTTTGGTCCATCACTGCCACCCTACCTAACAGAACTTCGTAATTTCTCTGCATAACCTGCATGTTTTATTAAACCACATTAGAATTTACATATTATTTTTTCACAACGAAAAAATGTACAAGCTACATTGGACGTTCAATGATATAAAGATTTCTCAAAGACAAAAGGAAGTGCCTTACACTCTGATCCCAAGCTTTATCTGTCTTCTCATTTGGGAACAATCTCATATTCAACACCTTCCTACAACTGCAAATTGAAAAAAGAACTTCACTTTTTATTTGCAGTCCGATCCCGAACTTTAAACAAAAACATTTTTTGACATAAACAACCAGAACAAAACGTATCAAAAATCCGTCGGAAATGGGGATGACCATCAAACCAGCCCGCAGTACAAGTCTAACGATAACCAACAATGACAACCAACAAAGCTTACTACTGTCACGGATGTAAATCAAAATTCACAGTTAGTCATTGTGAAGGTCTCAACTCTAATTTCAGGGAGTCTTAAAAAGACATACCTACCTTCAGTTTTGTGTTGTCATTATGTCCAAAACAACATCATTCAACCTAGCTGCTGTTACCTAAACCAAGACTATATAGCAAGTAACTTGCTAATGAAGAATTTCTCATTGAGATCTTCAGTCATGAATCTAGTTCAGTGAAGCGTGATCACAAAGATTAAAATTCAGAAGACTGCATCATAGAAGGCATTTATCGCGATTCTTTATGAAAATTATTCAAAGACAACTTTGGAACAGATGACTTGGATTACTACATTAGATTAAACCAGCAGCATCACCCCAATACATCAAAGGCAGGCGGCTTAATTCCTGGCCAACATTTTTGAGCTCATTTTCTTCTCAAAGACGCTCTCTTTCTTCCTCTTGAAGATTGGATTAAATTCCCATAGCCCCCAATCCCCATTGTTAAAAAAATTCGACAATCATGACCAACAAAAAGTTCATTTCTAATTCTAAACCCCCAAATTTTCCAAATTCTACATAATCTGACAATCACACTACAAAGTTTAAAATTGATAAATACCCACAAAAAAAAAAAAGAGAGAGAAATACATGTAATCGGAGTCGGAGCCGGAATCGGAGTCGAGAATACCCACAAGAACAAGGAGGCCAGGCCCAATTTCAGAAACAATGCGGCCATCAACCTGTTCATCCACACTCAAATTCAATCATAGTTGACAAAAAAACAAAAAAACAAATCGTAATACATACGCTACAAATACCCCAAAAAAGAAAAAGCAGGGAGAGAGTGAGAGAGAATGAACCTCAACACTGGCGGAGGAGACCCGTTGAACAACAGCTCTCATAGCTCTTGTGAGTAAGAGTGGATTTGGTCGTCGAGTTTGAAGGAGAGGTTTAAATTTCAGAGAGGAGAGAGAATCCGAGAGGAATGAGTTGCGCAGGAAGTGGCAGTGTTGGTGAAGTGATAGTGTCTTAGACATGACTTTTTGTTTTGGGTTCACTCAACCCAGTGCCATGTTTTTTAAGACATCTTGCCGGACCGGTGTTAGCTGATGCACCGTGTATCAACATGACATAATTTCAGGAGTCAACGACGAGTCTTTTGGCGTGTGCTCTCTTTATTCCTTTCACGTAGTGACATTAATAAATAAAATGAACACATTGAGTGAGTGTGTCCATTGGTGATGGACGTATTTATATTTTGGGGTTCGAGAAACGAGGGTACGTGTTGGACTTAGCTTTGATTCATGAAATCCTCGATCGAACATATAAAATTTCAATTCAAATACAACAAACGAGGGTTGAAGATCCTAGATCTCACATTACTTACACTAGTTTATGTACCCGTGCAAAATTGCACAGGCTGTTATGCTTGTGTTTATACTGCATCTTCTTATTATCCGAAATAAAGTATTAAAAAATAAATAACAAACTAATCGATGTACATTTAAAAAAACAAAAAAAAAAAAACACACAACATTAGGCATGTCAAAATTTGTTTTTTGTGAGTTACACATTCACTTTATAAGATTCATGACCCGTTATTTTCCGATGACGAACACGTTGTTTTTGAGTCATAAATCACGATTCCGTTTTTTATGACCAGTGACTCATATATCTTTAGTCAGATATAACCCGACCTAGTGACCCGTGATATTGGGTTATGACCTGATATCTTTTTGGCGCATGAATATGTATTTCTTGGTTATGACTCATATTTTCCCAACCCCATTTGACACGCATGTTTTTGGGTGAAACCTCCCCGGATTTGGTTACCAAATTTGCTCATATAATCAAAATGAATGGGTTAATATTAAAACTTCTTTTGCTGGGCAACTATATTACGGGATAGAATTTTGTGTGAACGTGTCAGATACACTCATATATAGTATAGTGAAAGAACCAATTACAAATCAGTCTTAACATTTTTAGTAGGGAAAGATAATGTTATCTAAACCCGTAGGACATTAGTAATTTCAATACTAAGAAGACAATGTTTTTCTTAGAGGGCTAATGGGCTACTATTAGATCAAGGATCATATTCTGTCATGTAATTTCATCAAATATTATGTTTTTTTTTTTTTTTTTTTATCTAGAAATATTATGGTTTGATGGTGACTAAATTGAAGGAGTCATAATCTAAAAAGTATGATATCACTGATGATGTCACGTGCAATTTTGATAGTTTATTGGGCCATGCAAAATTGCACGGGATGTTATACGAATTTAGTTATATCTTTATTTTATTACTCATAATTAACACAAAATATTAGGATTGTAAAAAACTTAACCGACCAGATGTGACCCGTTGTTCAAGATTAATACCCATTTTTTTCTGATCAAGTTCTGGCCATAGATAGCTCGAACCCGTCTTGACCAGTATTCTTTTGGGTTAAACATGAGATGGCCTGTTGTCCCAGTTTTTCTAAAATTAAGACGAAAAGAAACGTGTTAAATTTGGTATCATCTTAGAGAAGTTATGTTTGATTCAATGAAAACAATATAATAAGTATAGCGAATTTATTTCAGTACTTTATATTTATGTACGAATTACAATTTATAATCCGTGACCCGCTATTTTCGGGTCCCGTTTTTGTGAACTGTAACTCATATTAACCCCGACTACTTTTTAACACACTTTTTTTTTTTATTCTGACCTCACCCTTTGACCCGTATTTTAAGTTAAAATGAAACAAACCCAAGATGTGTTATTTCCTAATATATTGCGCCTATATATATTACTTCATAAATTGTCTCCAAAAATAAAATGATTTGATATGATTCAGATTATCACGAGTTGTTTCCAAAATTATCTCTTAAAATCACAAATCCTTTATATATAACTTTGTTAATAAAATTATCAAAAAAATCACTTGTCTTGATGGTTGAAGTGTTAATATTGTAACTCTGATGGTATGAAGATCTTAGATCTCACATTGCTTACATTGTAGAAGAAGATCTCAACGAGTTAATGAATTGAAATGATGAAATTGATCGATACGTTAATTAATAATAATTAAGTAGAATCTACAATCTACATCAATTAATTTCATGAATGACAAGCATTACAAAAATGATTTAATCTTTAATGATGAAATCAATGAAAGGTCGAACGGCGTTAAAGATAAGGTAGTATGTCATCTGAGTTGGGTGTATTGAGTCCCAGAAAACGTATTTTGATGCATCTGAACATACGTATGATGCTGAGTTGCACAAGTATGCCGCCTCCAAATACCCCGTGCCACAACATCCACTGCTTACATCCTCAAAACCTACATAAAAACATTGTACAACAAGCTTTTGCTTAGCTTGAGTAACGAAAAAAGGACGAGAACTACTGTGTCCGTTATCTAGTTCATTTACTAAAAACCTATAATAGGGACTATACTTATATACTAGATCTATCCATTTGGTTTTGCTGTTTTGACTTGTCATCATTGAGTATAGTCGCATGTAATAAATTATGTTGGGAACTTTCTTTTTACGCTAATGATTGAAATTAACAAGTGAATTGGAACTTACTGTAAGTAGAATGAGTTTGGCGGCCTTGAATAATGTCAGCAAGAGGTGAATATATGTCTATGTAGACAATTTTGGTGGCATGGTCTGCCAAGTCAAGCTGCATGCTAATAAGCTCAGATTGGAGAAGTCTGTTGTAGTCTCTAGCAACAGAGGACATTGATTCAATGCAGCTCCGGTTCGACATCGAGTTATTTGCTCCCATGGTGATCACAACCGGCAAGCACCCCATCGGTGGTATTCCGGCGACTGCGATTTTCCGAGCTCCTTGGTCCCAAAGGCTCTGTTATAGCCAAAAGTAACAATGTACGTTTAGCATCAATAATGTATACTCAATTCTTTGGTAAATCAAAAAATGTCAAAGATTTCATATTTAAAATGACTGTGAGACATAAGAGCTGCACTTTCATGTCCCACGGTAATTTATAGTGAGACGGTCATATAAAATATCAGTTCAAAATTCGCATACAAACAACTACATACTAACAATTAAAGGCGTAGTTGATTATTAGACTACAAACCTCGACGAAGTCGTGAACATTTTGTACCACAAATTGCTGATATTGTGATACGGTATACATCTTTCTCCTAATTGGCACAGTGTAGTAATTGATCACAAAATCATTAGTTCCGGCACTAACTATAAAAACCGCTTTTCGGATTAGTTCGTTCGTCTTCTCCACGCCAATTATGGGCTCAATCCTTGATCTATACTCCTTGAAGTAGTTCATTTGTCTTGACAATGGAATTACTCCCTGTTTTTAAATCAATTTAAATCGAAGATGTATTAATATACCACTAAACAAATTATGATTTACGTGTAATTAAAGATCGACTAATTAATAAAGGAATTACTATCCTTTTACGGAAACACAAATTAACGCGCTAGAATGTCGATTAATCTTTTTAATTGTAACTAGTATCTGTCGATGACACCCTAATCAATGGTCACAATTATTCGTTTCTTGTTGCTAAATTGCTAGTGCTATTAATTTGTGATTCATGAGGTAAAATGATGTAGTAGACGACCAGAACCAACAAATTATAGTTTCTATACGGTTCTTATTAAGACAATTTTCTGTTGAACAACTTTGACAAAGTAAAATAAGTTAGGTCAGCTCTGTTGTTCAATTTGTTCCGAGACTCCAAGTGCTAGCTAGCTACTTGTATGTTTTTTTGGAACACGATGGTTCAGGTAAAATCAGTGAGCAAATAGTTGAAACAATAATAGAGCATGTTTATATCAAAGTTTGTCGCTAACCCGCAATGTATATTAACACTATTATTTAGTAACCAGTGACGTATCTAGAAAGTTTAGCGAATTACATACACTTAGCTGAGGTGTGATAGGATCATGTCCTGAACCAGCGGAAGCAAAACTAACCCCAGTCAGCAGCTCCTCCGTACTTAGTGATGTGTTCAAATATGGTGGTATAAGCTCTTTTAGACCCACGTATTTGGCTGCATTTACCCCAAGAATCACATGCATACAGTTAAAAATTTTAAATTACAATTGTTAAATTTAAATTAGCGAGTTATTAGTGCTAAGAAACTTTCTAATTAAGTAAGATGATCACACCATTAGTTAGCGATTGTACGTCCATATAAGTGTTTTTACAAGACGAATTTTCGAGATTCTAATAATTAAAAGCATGTAAGTTACTAGTAGTATTTTACGTGCGAAATTTAGGTATGGACTCACCAATGTAATCATTAGCCAGTAACCCATTACTAAACCTCCCAGTCGCGACATGGTTCGGTAAATCCCTTCCATAGGGTGCGAAATTGCTCTTGAAGGGAGTCCTTATGAAGTTATTGTTGCCAGGGTCGGATGTAGAATCACCAAACACAAAAATCGCGCTAACAGAGTTGTTCGGAGCCTTAGGCACGGGATCAGGATCGGCCAGACCACGTGAGACGACAGTCGAGACCAATGCAAGAAGAAGAAGAAATCTGGTTAATGTATGATAATGAGTGCTGCTTAGAGTTGCCATGCCTAGAAACATGGCAGAATATCTGCAGAGGCTAAATTAGTTGCATATATAAATTTGTGTTTAGAAATATGGTTGTGTAACTTATAATATACGAAATTCTTTGATTATTGGTGAACTGACCATGCATTAACGTATGTAATCAAAGTTTAATTTAGTTGGTGTTTATGTTTACCAAGTACGAAAGGAAGAATTGAAAATCCACACTCTTGCTATTTTGGTTTGATATTCTCAACTAACGTATATATTTGAGGTAATGGAGTGACAGAGTCACAGAGCTAGTGGTAAGTTTTCTCAACGAACCAGACTTGTGACTTGCTAGCTTTGCAAGAAAGATTTGATGAAACTCTACAAATTTATAATTTTGAGATTTTCTTTATGAAGTCTATTAAATTCGGAATTTTACCTGTTAGGTAACTAATGTAATGATCCGCATATATAAATTTTCTGCCCCATTATGCATGTTACATACTCTGTATGTACTACTTACGTACTATTACTTACGTACTCTTACTACTCTATGTTGCACACCAACGTTGCATGCTCTCAAACCTTTTGTAAAAATTCAGCCCCTCATGGTACTAGAAGTGAATATTTATTATAGGGGTGGCAAATGGGTTGTTGGGTCGGTTCCGGGTTGGGTTATGGTGGGTCGGTTCGTATTAGGTCAGGTCATACCGGGTCAGATGATCTTTCAGGTCGGTTTTGGGTCGGTTCTATCGAGAAAATTTTGTGCCGGATCGGGTCGGTTTCGAGTCGGGTCACAATCGGTTTTAGTTACAATTGGTCATTTATGGATGTTATTTCAATTTTTGGCATTACCAGTCGGGTCATTGTCGGGTAACAGGAAGTCGGGTCGGTTACGGGTCGGGTCATCATCGGGTTGTGTCGGTTCAGGTCATCATCGGGTCGGGTCTTGTCGGGTTTAGTTGATCGCAATTTCGGGTCTTATCGGGTCAGATTCTCGGGTCAACGAGTCGGGTCTGGTTGGGTTTGCCAATGCATGGTTTACCGGTACACTGTAGAGTGTAGACCAGGCCATGTGTGCAACGTATGTAATGCAGTCACTAAAAGTTCGATCAAACGACCACCCATCATAAGATTACTCTTTTAAAATTGATGCTAAATGCATAATGTTTTTGTTGATCCCTCGTTTAATTTTGTTGAGTTACATTGTTCATGTTAATTAAGCATGTAACGAATTAAAATAAAGCCGTCTATTGAGTGAGTAATTTCAATTCAATCCTCACGTAGCACAAAGTCAACAAGAGGCCGAAGAGCATCAAAGAGTAAGCTGTACGATCTTTCGGTCGGATGTATAGCATCCCAAAATACATACTTCGAACGATCACTGCAAACATTTGTCAAGGAATTACATATGATCGAAGCTTCAAGTAAGCCTGTTCCACAACAACCTTTGTTCACCTCCTCAAGACCTACATATTGAAATGATCGACCAAATAATTAATGGTCTAATGTAGAGATTGAATAGAGTTATTTTTAGGGATTTTCTAAAAAGTGCCCATGGGCACTCGAGCAATTAATGCTACAAATTTTAAAGAAGAAATCATAAATTTTAGTATTTTTTTCCTATTTTTCATACAAATTTAATTTTATTTTTTGGATATGATTATTGATTTATTGTGCATTAAAAACGACCTAGTTGGGTTTTAGGGTGTCTATAGAGTACGGCGGCACCGCCGGAAATGGGGGTTGTGCATAATTTTTCCGTCGAAGTAATTGTTGTTGGAAGGGGGCCATGCGTTTGGTGGTTGTGATTGGAAAGGAGAGCTGAAAATTAAAAGTGTGTAGTAATTTTATTGGGAATAACATTAAATGTTTATTGGAAATTACTATCATTAATCATTCTTATAGAGTGCCCATGGGCACTCTGTAGAAAGACCCTTATTTTTATTGTCTAGTGCATGCGCTGAATGATAATAGCTAGTAAAATTTGATTGGTTGTATGTAGCAAAGTCCGTCTAATAAATTTAATCAGAAAACTACAATAACGATATCATACATCCGATCCAAATTAAAATATTATGATATTATATGTTTTCCGTGAAGTTTCAAGTGATTAATTAGCTAGTGAACAGCACAGGTGTGTTATCCACACACGCTTCAAGCTGAAAAGGCATTTGTGTGTGAGGAAACATGCTACCAAAGGAATAAAATTAAACCATTGTATGAATTGAACGACCTCAACGACCTAACATTATCTGAAGACAAAAGTATATTGAATAGAATGAATAACGAGACCTCTTACCATATTTATTAGGATTATTGATCAAGTCTTGTAGAGGAGTATATATGTCGGCGTATATAAACTTGGAATGGGGTTGAGAAGCCTGCATTGTCTTCAACAGATTTTGCATCATTTGATTGAATTCTCTGGCTAACGCTGATAGAGACTCCACACATTTACGTGGTTTGTAAGGAGGCGTAATAGTCACAACTGCTGGTAAACAACCCACCGGAGGCAGACCCACCACTGCAATCTTTTCTGCACCTCGATCTCTTAGACCCTACGACGACGATATAACGAAAACAACAACAACAATAACAACAAATCAAAGTCCATAAATACTTTCAAAAACAGATAGAGACTTTGATTTGTATAATAATTAATGGCGACAAAGTTAGATCTGACAAACCTATATTGATCGGAGAATAAAGCTAATAAAAAATGAACCCATAATATATATTCGATTAGACTCTACCCCGAAATAACCCAACTCAAATCAATTTAACACTAAGTTCAAATCGACTTATACTGTACAAGGTACGAGATTAGTATCTAACATTTAGAACCACCTAGACATTGGAAAAAAAAAAAAACATTATTTTTAATTCTAGCCACCCGACCCATCAATGAGGATCCTTTGTCCTATTTTATGTGAATTCCATAGTATAATTAATAACCTTAAGAAATTCATTTTACTTTATACTAGTATATATATTGAATTACAAGCTTATGATAGATTGGAGGGGTAGAGGCAGTGGGACATACATGAATAGAGGATCCTCATTGCCCATCGCATACAAGCACTCCTATTTTTTTAATTACATTTTTTTTTTTTTTTCTTTTTTTTTTTTTATGAATGCCGCAATTTAAAAATTAAAACTAGCTTGCGGGGGAAGAATCACCTGAATGAAGGATTTGCCCTGGTCCAGCAGAAAATGTAGGTAAGTTGGTGCAGTGTAAAACTGTAGCGGCGGCGAATCAACAACTCCATAGGTGAAAATAATATCATTTGAACCAGAACTTATAGCAAATATAGATCGCTGCATTAATTCCTCCAATCCCTTCTTCCCAATCACACGTTTAATCCTTGCCTTATACTCATCGAAGTATTGCAGCTGCTTCGGCATGTCGATTACACTCTGCATGTGCCGAATACATGCATGTTAACTTATTTACTAGAACAACAATAATATAAGGTTTATTTAAAATAATGTCATTTCAAAATAATTTGTCTATATATTGCTGACAGCTGACGTAGAATATGATATGAATAGTAGTTATATTATTAGATCATGGTAAAAGTTTAACGAAAATACTAGAAGTCTATATGTAGACAAGTGAATAAAGTGTCTATGGCTAATTTGTAGTAAAAATAATTAAAGGTGTGTTTATTTTGTTGTATAATTTGGCAAATTATGGATTATGAGGAAAAAGAGACAATTAAGAGTCCTTGATTTTGAAATTAAATCAATTCAAATTTCTTTCTATCGATAGATCCGTAACAATGTTGATTTTACTACCAATGTTATAAATTTATTGCAAATATGTTAAATTTACTACACAATCATATTTTTTTACTGCATGTTATCTTTAATTTACCACACTTGATTATGCTATTGACAATTTTGCTATTGTCTACATATACACTCCTAGGATCATCTAAAGTTAAATTATGTGTGCGCATGCATGACTACCCAAAAGTACTCGTAATGTAATCGAAAAGAAAATAATCTGAGTTTATGTTAGGACAAGTCATAATTGGGATCGATGAATTGAAGTTAGGACAAATTGTCATTGTAGAGTTTGATACATTGATTTGCTACCTCGGTGATTAATCCGAAATTTAGGTTTGTAGATTTGAAAGTTAAATCCATGATGCAAAAAATACAAAAATGCAAGGCAGAGCAAGCTAAGAGGTCTTGGGGTCAACCGTCAACGTACGGACTGGACATTTTGAAAGTATTAATATACGGAGTACCTAACAATAATCATCTTTAATTTACTACTATACAGCGAGTTGTTACTCTATTTCAGTTTCAAAACTACTAATTTTATATTGTAAACAAATTAATAGTGTCTACTCTGTAGACCTCTGACACAATTTGCACCTATAAATTACAGGAAAACACTTCCAAAATAATGTGATATGTGTAAGGCTAGAGATTTTACATTAAATGACAATACAAATTTTTAGTACTGATTTAACTTTTTATTTGGTTATTAGAAAGATATTCTAATGTCGACAATGTGTACATGCAATCTCTCTCGATATGCTCTTACGCACAAACTAACTAAATCATATGAAAATGTATGTTAACATTATACCAAAAAAAAAACATACAGTTTTGGCAGCAGTGAGAGGATCATAGCCCGAACCAGCTGAAGCAAAACTAACACCGGTCATAAGATCCTCCATGCTTAGGTTTGGATCTAAGTATGGAGGTATATTTTGTTTAATGCCCGCATAAGAAGCTGCAACAACACAATAACATATCGGAAACTTTCTTATATATGAAATCGTCTTATATATATAATGAGGCCGGTGATCTGATGATGGTAATTAAGACTTTATTATTAACGATATATAGGAGTAACACATTTGCTCACACTCTCAAATATATCGATCGAGATACACATATTTGTTTTTAAAACTCACGAGTTTATCACAATGTGTGTGGAATACTATATACGAAACATGAAAACTTGCATTGATACTTACCTATCAGGTCAGTGGCGAGCCGACCATTGCAAAATCTTCCCGTGGGAGTATGATTCGGAAAATCGACACCATAAGGCAAAAAATTAGATTTAAAAACGGTTTTGAAGTGATTATTATTTCCTGGATCAACTGTAGAGTCGCCGAACACAAAAATAGCTTGAACTGAGCTATTTGAAGCCTTTTGTTTTCCAAGATTATGGGCACTTATGGTATACGTATTATTAGTTGATAGAATAACTAGAAAATAGAGTAAGAAAATGGAAGACCTACGTTTGTGAAACAACGAGACCATGTTAATAATGTTGGTCTAAAAATGTTATCAAGTGACCTACCAAGTGCATATATATAGACAAGCGACTAAGCGAGCAAGCAGTGATCGAGGTTAATATGTTTATTATTCATGCGGATTGATGATAGTTTGATCTCTGCTTTAATTCATAGATGCGCATTGGGTAAAACTCTAACAATATCTAGCTAGTATAGATTGCATTGATTATTATGGATGAAATGGATGATACTACATAAATATACATATTTATAAGATGCTTCATGAATCATACATGCAGATTTCTCGACTCTAATTAAAACACTAGAACTTTGCGTAACAGACTCTTAACTTAAAATTTAAAGATTAAATCAAGTTCACGTTTTACACGCCCGATTTAATTGGATTTGTGTAACAAACAAAATATAGACATGAACAACTTTAATTCTACAAATCAGGACCTACGTACCTCTATGCTTGTGACTTGTGAGGGATAATAATAATAATAATAATCATAAATGTGAGAAAAATGGCTGGATAATGGGGCTACCCAATTTAAATTATAACATGTGGAAAGTATTATATAATTATGAATTCTTGATTGTTGATTGTTGAATGAGACCCTACAATCAGAAGCCATATTTAGTTTCGATCCATGTCTGGTTAGTGGATAGTCCCTCTTTACTACTCCTAGCTAAAGGGTTGGACAACGTACATTAAGTCAGTTAGTATAGTCTGAGACTAACAATAGTTCTTGGAGTAGTAAATGTGTATTGGTAGCCAATATGGTAATATTAAAAATGATGATGTTGGAACATACGCATAAACCTATATTCCCTCCTACTCAAAGAGTTCTCCTCCTTTTGTTCGACTGTTTTGACAGCCTTTGTTAAGAGTTACCTTTATACCAAATGAATTGTTCACTTGATGTAAAAATTAGTTCATGTTTTATTTTGCAATGCATTCTACCAACTCCACGCACTAAGGCAAGCAGACATTTTATTTGGTCTAGAAGTATCCCGCAACATGGCCAGTCAAAATGGTCAAACAAAAGGGAGAGAACTATTTGGGTAGGAGGGAGAATAAAGTAAGCGAAATAATAAACGTGAAATGAGGTTTCTTCCTAAAACGACCCAAAGCTGGTGATAGAATTATTGAATGATCAATTGTTTACTAGAATGTAGTTCAAAAAATTTCACTGTATATTTTCACTAAGGTGGGACAGTAATTTTTGAACGAATTGAAGTTGTGAATTTCTCAACAGACCAAGGAACCAATAACTATACAATCTTGTCTCTATCCCTTTATTATTGGAGGTACAATAATCAAGGATAACAATCTTGTTCTCCATTCCTCGAATCCTCCTAAATGTGAGTGCGATGGCTTGATGGGTGATGATGAGATTCGTATTATTTTGAGGTGATGAGCTATTGATAAAGTGAAGATGTGGCTTGTTGGGAGTCACTAGCTCGAACTAACAAGTCTAAGTTGATCGAACGACGACCTAATGAAATCCGTTTCGACATAACTCGAAAGTTACGACTTCTATTCATAACCTATTTATACGCCTCACTCAAACCTGAAGGGTGTGGGACAGACATTTTGATATCATGCTGATCTCATCCTTCCTCTTGTCTCTTTATTTCACTAGATAAGAGTTCCATCTCTCGATCTGTGGTTGAGCCATTGAGCACACGACTTAGAGAAGACTTGTGTGATCTTGAGAAGCGACGTCCATGCGATTGTGCCCGGGGGTGAATTTTTGTCATTTATTTTAGTGATATCATATAACAAATTCGTCCTTCCTTTTTTGTTTTATTGTTTTTTATCCGCCCCATACAAAATATATACTCATACGGAGTATTATTTTCTGACAATAAAAATGCCAAAAAGATGAGAATTTCGATCAAATGTATGTCAAGAGAAAATAAAGAGCTTTTTGTTGCCCAGGTTTTACTTATGTCGCCCTCTTTTTCAACAAATTCTTCCAATTATTATACCGTTCTTTCTCCAAGTTATTACAGACAATCGATTTCCATTCAAAGTTTCATTCTACACCCCTTAAACTCATACTCATAATGGCCATCTCCGACGATCCCATGCCGACCCCATATTTAATTTAGGACACCCCGACCCCTACCATAATTCTTATTTTTGAAGAAATGAGAATGAAATTGATAGATAGGTACAGACTAGATTGAGAGGTATATTGAGTATACGAGGACTCGACTCGATCAGTTCATATTATTCATGTTATATTCTTGTACTAGAAGTAATACACACACAAATCACAAATATGTTTCACTTCATGAGTATCATTTTTATGTTTAAACTGGTTGACATCTATAATCACGCATTATTCATACACATTAACACATACATTAATTATCAAAATCTTTGTCTATGTCATTATTGTATCTCAAGAAATACTCATAGGACGAGTGGAGGATAATTAAATAAGCTATCTTGAGAAGATATCTAGAACGAGTTAGGTCAACTCGTACAATTGTTTACAGAAGTCAAACATCAATTTGTTTGAAAATGGGATACTTCAAACATTTTTAATTTAATAACTATATGAATCGTCAGAACTTGGACAAATAGTGTTTTTGAAGCTTACTATTAGGCGAAGCCTTCACTCACCCTAAACTTTTTCAGACGCACACAACTGCGGACTTTGACAATGATCAGTAACTTGCCGGAAAATTTAAGTGGGAATTTCTCCATTTGATTTTATAGAGTTTGATAGTTATACTCTATTACATCATAGTCCCCCCTCCCTTCAAATAAAATGTTAACATTCCAAGATGAGGGGTCGGTGCGTGGAAGTATCAAATGCGAGGCCTTTAATTTGTTGGCATATCTAATAATTGGTCTTAAAATAATAATGAACTCAACCAAAAGACAAAAGCCTTTTAACTAATTAATGGTCGAGACCCCAACAAAGGTCGTACGTTATATAGCATGCAGTGATAATGCAGATGTTAAACTAACTCAATTTGTAAAGTTGACGAGGTGATACTAATCAACCCAAATATTTTTCTATAGTTAACATGTGTAATTGCGCGTAGAGGATGACAATGATTGGATATAATTTGGAGTAGGCATGTTGCTCATAATAACTCATCAACAAGCGATATTTGCTATATTCACAAGCATATCCCGAAACACTAAACTTCAAAAGCCGAACCTTACGGTTAGGTAAACCCAATAGTTTACTTGGTTTCACATTTAATTCGGAACAAAGCACTAAAAAGATATCTTTGGTGAGCTGTGTTCTTTGAATAATTAGCAACAAATTAAGTTACACTCTTGGTACACTTCAATTTTACGCCACTTCAATTATATAAATGTCAAAATAAACAAAGGGTTCCTTCATTTTTTTTTTTCAACTTCCTTTACCAAATAATTTTGAAGTTATACAGTACATTGACAATATTTGCATGGCCATTGTTGGTAAAGAGCAAGAAAACCAACAACCTCAAGAAGCAATCCTAGAGAACGTTTGGGCAAACTACATAGGAGGACAAGACGGACATCGACGAGCGCAAATTACATCACCTAGTCATGTAAATTCACAAGATTGGAGTGCGATTCCATGTTTGGAGGACATAGATGAGCCTACAAACGTGTTACAAACGTTACCAAGCTTAGAAAGATGGATGTCTATGAATGGCGAATCGTGGGAGGATTTTCTCAATGAAGTCATAAACCCTAGTCATACAAACCCTACCGAAATTCGTGTTATGAAAGAGGATAAGCAAGAAAATGGTGGAAATTCGAGACAAAACATGGGAAATGCAAAGCAAAAGACGCTAACTCGGCATTATAGGGGCGTTAGGAGGCGGCCGTGGGGGAAATACGCGGCTGAAATACGAGATTCGACTAAGAAAGGCGCTAGAGTTTGGCTCGGAACTTTTGAAACGGCTGAGCAAGCGGCCTTGGCTTATGACAAGGCCGCGTTGAGGATTCGAGGGGCGAAAGCTTATCTCAATTTCCCTCTTGAGAACGTTGATAACAAGAGAACGAAATCGCAATTTGGTACGTTACCAAGGAAAAGAGAAGCAAGGGAGTGCATGGAGATGCCAAATATGTACACTAATGTGATGGTGAATGAAGAGTCGTCATTAAAAAGATCAAGATACGCAATGGATAGTGTACTTGAGTTTGAAGATTTAGGGAGTGATTTTTTAGATGATTTGCTCTCTTCTTTCTAGTGTATGAATTGAATAAAAATGGAGATGAGATTATGTCTAGTTTTTGCCTATATGTATATACCTTGAGTGTCTGTATATATATATGTCTATAGTTGTTAATTATTGTTCTGTTGCAATTAGTAGGATTGTACATTTGTAATATACATTCAACTTACCATAGTGTATGTGATTGATCTCTACTAGTTTGTATATATAATAGGAAAATTGGCACACAAAAAACCACTTTAACAGCTTGTTTGGTAGGAAGGAAATGGGTGGAAAGGAAAGGAAAGGAAGAGAAGGGAAAGGAAGGGAAGAGAAAAGAAAGGAAAGGAAATTAGTTTTCCAATGTTTGGTTTGATAAAAAGAAAAGGAAAGGAATCCATAATATATGAAATTAATATTAATATAATTGTTAGATAAAATTACTCACTTACCCTTTGATATGCCCTTGCCGTTAACAGTAAGCAATAGCTTTCATTGTATTAATAAAGAAAATTTTTATTCAATACCTCTTGTCCAAAATCCATGACAACCAAATAAATTGAAGTACAGCGAAACAATTCAATAGTCCCACTTGAATAAAATAATTACGACAAACGTCTAACCACTAGGAATGATAGAAATAAAGGACTATATTATGACATTTAACAACGGTTATCATCAATCAGACCCTTCATCGTCCATCATACTAAGGAGAAAAGCTTTGCGAAGATGTGAAGGACAACCAAAAAATTCATCAACCCTCTTAGGTTTGGCGTTCAAAAAGCTGTACGCCTTAAATTGCTCGGTTTCATCCACTCCAATCTTCATAATTTCTTCAAATACTTCATCAGTGGAGTAAACTCTATGACGAATTTGTCGCAAAACGGAATTACCTTCTCTTATGGCCTCTGCAACACTATCAAGTCCATGTTTCAAGATTGCGATCTCTTGGTCGTCATCAGCACTTGCTTTTCTCTTTCTAACTCTTGAAGAAGTCTCATCCTTAATTGATTTTTTAGCATTTCCTTGAGTCTTTTTGTGATACGACTCGGTTGGGGACGATCCTTCATCTGACAACACAACATTAGTTCCATAATTTTCCAATGAAATCTTGTTTTGACTCACCATTTCGTCAATATCATCAATACTAGTTATGGTGTTGCTTTCACGAGCTCTCTCCTTTGGAGTTTTAGTGCCTTCACCATTTGCTCTGTCTCTTGCATATAGTTCCGCTAACTAGTCATAAAAAGGGACAGATGTAGTCCTAAATTTTTCAGCTTCTGGTTTAGCCTGTATACAAGTTTATATACAAAAATTGATCAAGAAACTAATACCTCAAACTAGTGTACGTATGACAACAAAATAAATGGATACATACCTCAATTTTGGCCTCCCATACTTTATCTTCTGCATGAAAAAGTTTAGTTTCTGCAACCCAACCGAATCCACTAGAGTTCTTGAACATATCATGTGCTTCATTGAAATTTTTTTTCAAGGTTTTTTGACGGTTCATCAAGTGCTCTTTTTTGAGTGGCTTGTCAAGTTTCTCACTTAACTCAGTGACCATGGAATCATAAGAAGTAGAGGTCCATTGGCCACTAACTCTGTTTCCGATCACTTGTTGATGAAGTAAAGCATCAATCAGAAACGCATCCATTTTTTCTGTCCATTTAATTTGACTTCCGCGATCACCTTTTTTTGATGATCCTGCCATCTATAGGAAAAATATATATGCAAAATCACAATACATAACTTAGAGACACGTACGTAAAAGTACACTTTTTAAAAAAATATATAGTTTCATCAAAAGAGCACAAAGAGAATACATTGCAAACAATTTTGTATAAACTAATTTAACAGCTCAACCAAAAAATGACTAGAATAAGGTTCATAAGAAATTGCAAGACTGCTAAAGTACATAGTCATTCCACATTTGAGCTGCAATATTATCACGAATAATTGCCCCTTCTTTAGATTCTTCATCTTCTGAACCATGTTGTGATTGACGTCGTATATGTGTTTGAGAAAGCTCATGGTCTACCTCATCAATGAGGTCCTGATCAGGATCTACCCCCATAAGAAAATTATGTATGATACAACATGCGGAAACAATATCCCTTTGTGCGTCAAAAGGGTAATGGGGCTCATTAGTACTAGCGATAATAGCAAACCTTTTTTTTAGAACACCAAAGGCTCTCTCAATCGCATTGCGAAGTGACGCATGTCGAAGATTAAATAGCTCTTTCGCATTTTCTGGTGCACGTTTTGAATACTCTTTCAAGTGATATCGTACACCTCTATAAGGAGTTATAAGATTACTTCTCAGCATAAACCCGCCATCAACAAGATAATATTTACCTAACAAGACCAATCGACACTATCTTAAAGGTGAACTCAGCAACTAAATAAACCAAATAATTGTTACACTTTAAGATATTATTACCTTCAGGAATATCCAACTTATCTTCTCTTGTTAAAGCATTTTTTATGATTCTTGAATCAGAAGCGGTTCCCTCCCATCCAGGCAATACATAGGTGAATTTTAAGTCAAATGTGCATGCAGCAAATACATTTTGTGTAGGCCAAGGTTTTCGTCCGCGATATCGTGGTGCATTAGTTTCTGACACTTTGACACGAATATGTGTACCATCAATAGCACCAACACAATCCTGAAATAAAATTGAACTTATATTATGACTTTTTATATCCTAATTGTTGTATATGTATATTAATTTCATAAAAATTAATTAGATCACTACAACTTACCTTAAAATAAGGGTAGAACCTAGGATTGTTCAATATCTCAGGAGAAACTGTTGACCCATTTGGTTGTATAAGAAATTGGTCTTCAAGTGAAATGATAGCTTCCATGGCTTTATGAAAATATCGACTTACGGTTTCACTAGAACGGCGGAACGAACCTTGTATACTACTATTCCTTTGATTATGACCTACTATGTATAAAAATATAGCAACTTGCTCTTCCACACTTGCTTGACGACTGTCATTCAGTCGACCACTAGATCGAAGTATATCACATAAACGAGCAAATGTTTCCGGTTTCATTCGTAGCAATTGTTGACATCTTCTAGTGGATCTAAGATATTCACAAAAACTTCTTCGTGCAAACTCTCTTTCTATTGCTTCTTCTTTAGTTGGCATGTGGTTATAATTCAAAGTAGACTGATGACGTTTTCGGAGCAAATATAAACCATAAGTTACCAAACATATCATTTTTATGACTGCTAATTGGCGCATTCTATCCCACGACATTATCAAGTCATCAAACTCATGATCTCCATCACTATTACTATGGTTTTCCCCTTCTTCTAACATTTCATCACCATGAATACCGAACAAGTTCTCATCTTCCATCTCTTTTTATATAGCCAACTATTACCCTAGACGAAACATATACATAAGCAAGAGGGTGTGAAACTAATAATATCAACAACAAGAACAACAAATTAATGACATTAATCATCATTTCTAGCAAAATTATTGGGAAGACTAGATTAAAGTATCATATGTACCAAACCAAGAGCATTAGAGTGTAAAATAATCTAAAGCACATTTCATTTTAGTGTTGCTGCAAAGTGCATAAATAACGTTGCTTGTCTTCACCAAATTCGTTGGTGGATGTTTTCATTATTCAATACAAACTTGCACAAATTTCCAAGTAACTTTATATATTATGTGTGATTGCTATGCCAAGAAAAATCAGAAAAGCTCTTCGCTCATGCTAATCCATTCGCACACCATTCATCATATAAGACTAGCAATCAATCAAATCACAACTCGGAACAAATTGTTAATTCCAAGGCCTGTCATACTGAAAATCACTATCCGAAAGGCATCTAAACTAATTGGATTAACTAAGGCCGTCAATATTCACACAATCATTACGACAAAAATTCAAGCAAATGCTAAGCCTGTCAATATATCACAGATTAAGAAGAGCGAATACTACAGATGAAGGAGGAACAGGAGAAGAGCAATATTTACCTGAAATTCGGGAAGACTTGAATATGAGGCAGATTTGAGAGTTTTGTGAAAAAAAAAATTTGACGATATGAACCCTCTTCTATTGTAGGGTTAGGTTATTATACTGGAAAATTTTGGGAGGGAAAAATTTAGTTTTGGGGGGAAATAATTTGATATTGGAGGGAAAATAATTCGGGAATAAGTGGGTAATTAATTTCGTTGACAGCTTTTTAATCTCTCTTTCCTTCCAATTCCCACCGTTTTGGGAGGAAAAAGAGCTGACAATTTTGTGAATGATGTTTTCCTTCCATTTCCTTTCCTTTCCTTTCACTTCCATCCTCTTTTGCAAACCAAACATTGGAAAACTGTAAATTTATTTTCCTTTCCTTTCCTTTCCACCCATTTCCTTCCTACCAAACAAGCTGTAAGTTTCATAAGTTTAAAAACAACCACCTTTTGTAAGTTTCATAACGTCAAATCTCTTGAAATTTTTTCTCATATTATCTTTAAATGAAAATTTATTGGTAATTTGAGTGTTTGAAGATGTGATATAGCTAATCCAAGTCACTTTTGTTCAACCGAGTCATTTAAATGTTTGTTTATTCCGGTCTGACTCCTTTTAGTTCGGGTTTGTTCGAGTCGGGTCAATATCGGGTCAAACAGTATTCAGGTCAATTTTGGGTTTGGGTCGGGTTATTTCGGGTTGAATTTAGATTATAAATTTGAGTCGAGTTCCGATATTCGGGGCAAGTAATTCGGGTCTAGGTCAGTTTTGCCAAGTCTACTCTTATAGACCACAAAGCCTATCTTGCACCAAACCTTACATAGTTGTTTTTTTTTTTTTTTTTTCAGGTCAAAACGCGAAACGATATATTAAGTTATAAAAGGGGACATATAGTCCGCGGAAGCTACATTAAGAAGCCCTTCCGGGCCACCATACACCCAAACTCCGCAGGAGTAGCCGAGCTGCCCGAAGTGAGCGATATAGTGAGCCGTTTGATCACCCCCACGCCTAATATGAACAACAACTATTGACTCAAAATCCTTACAATCAAGCAAAACCTTACCTATATTACCCAGGGGAGACAAGGGCATAACACTACGGTTAGCCATCGACACTAATTGAAAATTATTCGATTCCATAGTTACCTTTCTAAAGCCTTGTTGTCGTGCCATTCACACCCCAAATTCCATAGCTTTCGCTTCTACAATTATAGGCTCCTCACTACTACTCCCCACTGGATTACTGCTTATTATCGGACTAGCTTCATGACACTTATTGGACCTATCTAAAGACATTTGTGGCCCAACAAACTTCCATACTCCTAGATAAATAACTTTATAATTAAAAAAGAAAAAGGTTTAATGTATATGGATATACGTTATCAAACATATATCCGCCAATTAATCTCCTTTTTTTTGGCATATTTCGAATTGACATTCTATATATTGAGCTGACAATCTCATTTTTGAGTTGGCATCTTTATATACGAATTGACATGTTATTTCACGAGTAGTAATATTACTCGTGAGTGTGCATTTGAGAGTGAGAAGAAGAGATGTGAGTCATTAAAAGTGGTGAAAATATCATCTTACCCTCCATATACATTTACAAGTGTATATGTCATATTGATTTAGCCTTATTCAGTAGAAAACATACCCCTGGATATTAAGGGTGTGTATTGGTCTAAAATCGAATCTGGCTAATATGGAAATTAAATTTGCCAAAACGAATGATATATAAAAGAATTTGATTACAGATAAAAGGAGATCTTGCTCAATTAAGTACCAAATCAACTTGATCAAATTGTGGGGACTAATTGACGTAGAAATCTAACTAAATCTAAAATGTAGAGTATTACTTTGCTAAACTAATACTCACTTATCGATCAATTTCTAGGATCATCATCATCGATCACTCTACCCCGGCCTTCACCATCACTTAACCACCCAAAATAAACCTACTTTCTTTTTTATTGGCTACTATACTAAATCCCTAATCTTGCACTTGAAGGAAAGCAAAGTCATTGGGGTGTTATTATTGTTCATCATGAAAAATACAACAAAACATTCTCGAAAGTAGTCATAATACTAAGGTTAATTATCTCTTATATAGTGGTGGTTGTTTAGGTTGTTAGGAACAAATTCAAGCCAACTCCCACCATTTCTATGTTTTTAAATGGATTGCAATATATACACAAACTTTGTTATAATTTCATTTGATATGTTGTCACAATAACAATATTATTAACAAAGAAGCAGGGGAAAGATGAGCACTGCAAGGTTCATCAAGTGTGTTACTGTTGGAGATGGAGCTGTGGGGAAAACATGCATGCTTATTTCTTACACTAGCAATACTTTCCCTACGGTACGTCTTTTACTTAAGCTCATGTGTGTTAATTTTCGTATACGGTCCATGCAATCGCGTCCTAAAACCAAATTGGCGATATAAAGACTCAAAAAATAGATCATCAATTCATCATCAGCTTACAAAGTAGTTGACATGGAACACTTAACACATATTATATATTATGGGGATGATACGATGCGACAATACTATACATTTGTAGCTTTGTTCTAGTATAATAGATCCATGTTCATTGTTCAACAAAACTCTTGATTTTGTCAGTAATCTTCTTGCTTAGGATTATGTTCCTACAGTTTTCGACAACTTCAGCGCGAATGTGGTGGTAGATGGCAGCACGGTGAACCTTGGCCTATGGGATACTGCAGGTTAAATACCCTGTTTCCTACTAAATGTCACCAATAGTCTCGATATTCTGAAATATGTATGGTGGTATATTTTGGTCGATCCGACCAAACAGTGACACTTGCACAGTGAATTTGTATGTAACCGTTGCACTCAAATGGTATCATATATATTTTCAAGACATGTAATTACACAAATGATCTTATTATAATAAGCTGATCAAAGGTATATATATATGCAGGGCAAGAGGATTATAACAGGTTAAGGCCTTTAAGTTATAGGGGTGCTGATGTCTTTCTATTGGCCTTTTCTCTAATCAGTAAGGCTAGCTATGAAAATATTCATAAGAAGGTACACTTCATATTCCCTCCTTGTTTCTGGCTTGCCATTGTGTTTTACCTAATGTTGGGTGTGCGGGCTGCCTTTGCTAGTGGCGTGATTGGCCGATTGAGCGGACCTATCATATGACGAGTTGTGGTGGATAGCAGAGTAGATTTTTTGTCCAACTATATGTCTATTTTATTTCCGTCTCTCTTTACAACTTTGCAATGTTTTTGGTAGATTGGTTAATAGCTTAGCTTTTCATTCAAGAATCTTACGTTTGGCTTCACATTGGAGAACAGTGGATCCCTGAGCTTAAACACTACGCTCCAAATGTGCCAATTGTGCTGGTTGGTACAAAATTGGGTAATATGTCTTGTTATACTCCGTAGTCCGTACTGTATATCTTGTTATGCATATTATTATAAAAATAAATGCGTAACCCTCTCATAAAATTAACATTTGTGTGTAACAAATTATATACAGATTTGAGAGAAGACAAACAATTCCTAAAGGATCATCCTGGGGCAACTCCTACATCTACTTCTCAGGCAAGTTAGTTATTTTAACAAGTACTTGAGCTATCTAACTCTTTACATCATGGAGTTGCTTAGACGAGATTAGAATTACGTGACGATCCGCCCTTCCTATTATTGAAATAGATGAGAAAACACATTCATATTCAAATAGATATGACAACCTGCAAATCGCGCAATTGAGCTAGTGAATCGCATCTTAAATTACCAGTACTTAAGACTTTTTCTTTTGCTGAGTAAATTACCAGTACTTCAGACTACTAGTAGTCTAGTACTTACTAGTGTAGCATGATTCCAATTAATTTGGAAGAATTAACTCTGAACTCTGAAGGTTGGATGACTTGGATCCTAAACAACATTGAATTGCTCATCCTTTACTACCGGGCCACCAAAAGGTTCAAGGCTATTGATATTGTACCAGGCCTACAGCCGCAAAACTTGAGCCCATAGAAAAAAGGCCCAAGAGCCTACATTTGTATATTTATTATTCTTATAAAATGATGTTTTTTTAATGCAAAAAATAAAGAAATGTTTTTTTTTTTTTTTTTTTTTTTTTCTTGTGGTGGTGAAATGTCAAAATGAATTGAGACTTGTAGATCTAATTGCTACTTTTTACACACTCTAAGTACACTAATTTTCTTTACGTTCGTCGACTCGATTATTTTTATCTAAAGTTGCGTTTCGGTCAAAAATTTGCCAGGGTGAAGAGCTAAAGAAGATGATTGGAGCCGTGGTTTACATTGAATGCAGTGCCAAAACTCAACAGGTAAATTAAAAGTTAGGCTATTTATATATCTCGTGTATGGATTCTCTAGAGTTGAAAATGAACTTTATTTGGTAGAATTTACCTAAAAAGGTAAGAATTAATTATTTAACATTTTTATTTGTGTCTTTCAAAATTCTTTCATTTTATCTTATTACTAGTTTGAGCAAACTCTACAAACTCTACCAAAAACAAACTCTAAAGGATCCTTACCCGTATATCTCATACTCGGTATACATTACTAAATATATATGAGGTAATTTGAGTATCTTTTTTTACTTTATGCGGTGAGATTGAGCAAAGAAAAAATGGAAATGTGCTAGGACTTATGATAAAAATAAAATAAAAATAGAGGGATATACATTTCCTATACAAATAGTCTTTTTCGTAAATTAAGGTTGGGTAAATGACTTTTTAACTTAACTAATTGATAATCTTGCATGGAAAAATTTATGCTCAATAAATGAATTTACATCTTAGGACCTTGCATTATGGTCTATGGAAGAGAAAATTTGGCGAAAATAAGAGTGATGTTTTGTTTATTGGATAATGATTTTTTGTTTTTTGTCAGAATGTGAAAGCTGTGTTTGATGGTGCAATTCGGGTCGCAATGAGGCCGCCAAAAACGAAGAAGAAGCAGCTTGGTCGAAAATCCAAATTCCGTTGCAACTTTCTTTAGTCACAATACAAATTACCAATTTTCAGACATGAATTCCTATAGTAATTTTTGTTTTGCTTTTTGTTCTACCATGAATTTCTTACACTCAAGACAATTGTAGCTAAAATATATTCAAAGCTCTCGAGTGAAAGGAACATTGTAGATTCAATTCGTAGCTAAAACTATACGTGTTCGGAGTTATTGGCTTATTGCCTCTTTGCAGTTTCCAAGTTTTTCTGGTTACTTTTAGGTGTTTGTTAAGTAAAGTACAACATAATTTCAAAGGACGATGATTTTGGCAAGACATTTTAGTATATACTCCGTATTCCAGTGTCTTCCAAATCATTAAATATGTCTATTATATGAATTTGGTGGTTTAATAAGCATGTCTTGACGATAGTTATTGCTGTATTGACAAAATCACCGCCCATTAATTCAAGATGAAGTACGGAGTATTTCTTATTAACTTGTTAATTTCTCCCTTTTACGTTTCTTCACTGTTGTAATTACCTCTTGAGATTTTTCTATATATCATGTTATTCGTGACCAGGAATATTTGTTGAGTGATCGACTCATGCATGCATACACCATTACCACAACTATAACAAGTCGTGGCACACTTGCATATTTCACTGAAATATTAATCAAATAAAAACATTATTTTAGAGTAAATTGCATTGACTTATATTATCAGTATTCAGTAGCACTTGAGTATTTGACCAAAGTCAAACTCTTTATGTCTTGATGCCTTTGATTTCCTAATCAAATCAATTACATGAATTTCAATGACCGCTCGTCGATCACATGAGACCTACCATTGGCTAGGTGGCCTTAATTAGAAGAACAAAAATTTTGTGCCAAAAGAATTTTCAAGCAACATTTTAATCTAACTCAATGCATACTATGTCTTTAGCTCGGAAAATCTTGCGCCACATAAAATTTCTTAAAAAGTTGTGTTTAGCCAATCTTACTATTTGGAGTACTACTCATCTCGTGTGAATAGTACTATAGTAGAGCTTGATTTGTGTCTGACCTATTGGGATGGCTAATAGATTGAATTAGCCTAGGCAGAAATGCGGATATATGTGCATGACCCATTCACAACTACTTTTGCCGATAAAAGTGTCTATGCAGCGTTGTGTGGGAAATCTTCAAAAAATTTGGGGCGAAATTTCTAAATGAGCCCGCAATACGTCGGATTTAAAATGTTTAGTCTCTAAAAATTAAATAGTTTTTTTGCAACATTTTAAGTGGGGGCCCTGAACGCACGCCCGCCTCGCCCATACTCATCCACACCACTGTGTCTATGCTCAAGTAATGTACAAATTAGGCCTAGCTCATTCTTGTCAACAATAACGACATGATTTGTATAAGACCGGACTCAAACCCGATAATGGCGAACCGGCCACGATTTTGCCTAGACAAACTCGTGGCCACCTCTTAACAAAACCCATGTCACGATCTTTACACTAGTAGCACTTACTAATGTGATCGAAAGAACGATTTGATGCAAATAAAAGTGACTAAAAATACATTAAAATAATTAACTTGCATGTGCCCAAATTTATGAATTTAACCATAAGGATGTCCCCTATTTACTACAGTCACGTTTGCATTAACTGAAAGATGTAAGCGCATTTTGCGCTTAAGACACACATACCCATTTCATATTTAGAATAGACTAATATCAACATTTATTGATTTCATGTGCAGGTTTTTTCTTAGATTACAAAACAATTATCCACTTTTTATTACTCTATTAGGAAGAGAATATCTCTGTTTCATTTAAAGCCTAGCTACGAAAAATCATTAGTAATTAAAAACATCGTACCCTTCATTCAGCGAGTTTTTCTCAAACTTAAGTCTCACACATCTACGCATGTCTGTCTATAAAATTATACTGAAACCAAAGTTTTTGTGATCTAAGTTAATTATTCAAAACTAATTGGATAAGCTTGTTGAAGTTATAGGTTTCGTCTTGAGTAATTCTAAGGTCAAAGCACCATAATAGTCTTCATCTCAACCGTCCATAATGTTAAAAATCAATCTACACCATCCATTATTTTTATTTGGGTATATTTTATAAATTATATTTTAAATAACAAAAAAAATAGAAAAAATGGTTAATTGCATTTATTTAATCTTTTATGCTTAGGTATACATTGTACAAACTATATTTAATATAATTTGATAATTTTTTTCCTTTTAGAAAAATTTATTAAGTTATTTAAAAATGATTTATTATAGTGCTTTGTGGTACTTGTCGAGCACCCTACAACTCCTTGTTTGTTACTCGGGAAAGGACAATGGTAGTAACGACGGAGTGTGTATCAGTATCCTAATTGGTCGGGATTGTATATGTATGTAGGTGATGAAATGGAGGATGTATATTTAGATCGAATTATTTTCATAGAAGACGAGGTCGTAACAACTATAGTTAAATGCACACGTATAGGATTGGATTCATCGAGTATTAGACATGTTGATGTTTGGGAAGACGTAGGATGAAGTACTCCCTCCGTTTTTTTTGTTTCTTTACGTTTCGTTTGAATTCCTCTCACATATTCAAACGAAACGTAAAGAAACAAAAGAAACGGAGGGAGTATTACAATATGTAGATCAATGGTTTTGATCTCAACCAATATTCATCTAAGTTTAAGTTTAGACTTAATAGACAATAGATGGAGTAACTATTTGGTTTATAAACATATTAACTATCTCTTATTTTTCCAATGTGGAACACTCACGGGTTGAGCTCATTTTAACACTCTCTCTCACGTGTGAGTTCCCCTTTTTACTAGCAGACTGGGTTTCGGGGCTAACCGGGGCTCTTCTAGCTCTCTTCGGTTCCCACATATCTTGTCCATCTGCGCTGGACCTTCTCAGGCTTACCGGGGGCTCTTCTAACTCTCTTCGGTAGAAGTATTCAACCATGGGCTCTGATACCATGTCAAACCACGATCGGGCATGCGCAACACCCGTAGGAGGAGAGGGAATCCGCTTCATAAACCAAAAGAGGTTTCATCCTAAAACCAATTGGCAATAGGTAGTGGAGTAACTCCTTGGTTTATAAACATATTAACTATCTCATATTTTTCCATTGTGAGACACTCACAGGTAGAGCTCACTTTAACAAGAATAGTGGTCGATTTAAGGGCGGTGGTACTTATGTAATTACCTTGTCGATGTATATAGTCCATATACCACTCTAACTATATTGATAGTTCGTCCCTAAAAATAGAGGATTTTTAGAGTGCTCGACAAGTACTACAAACTAGCATAATAAATTATTTTTAAATAACTTAGTAACTTTTTGTAAAAGGAAAAAATTATCAAATTATATTAGATATAGTTTGTATAATGTATACATAAGCATAAAAGTTAAAAAAATGCAATTAACCATTTTTTCTATTTTTTTTGTTATTTACAATATAATTTATAAAATATACCTAAATAAAAATAATTGATGGGATAGATTGATTTTTAATATTATGGAAGATTAAGATGAAAACTATTATAATATTTTACGATACTTGTCAAGAACCTTAGAATTACTCCTAAAAATAATGGAGTTTTTTTTAATCCATTAATTAGTGAAACTCAACTCAAAGTCGAAAATATACGCAAATTGAGCAAGAGCATTAAAAGAGGATGAATGGAGAAGTTGCGTAGGGGCCACAAATAACCACGGTGAACGAGGGAGTACGTGCACCACATTTGGATTGATGTCAATTAATTCAAATTTCTTGTGTGTATTTGGCTTTCGTCTTTTCCGTACCATAAAAGTCTTTTACTAACACCAACTGATCAAACTCTCAAGTCTCCACTCTAACTTTCTTTCTGATCTGCTTTTTCTTCTGGATTTTCTGATGACTTCTACCAGAAGTTTAGATGATAAGTTACCTCATCCTTGGTTCCACTTTTTGCAATGCTTTGACAATGACTTCCATTAATGTGTGTTTGATGAAAGCCAATTAGCTTTTATTTTTCCGAAATGTATTGTAGAATGATAGTGCTGATGAAATTTTGATTATGGTGTATGTACAAACATAAGGCATAAATAGGTTGTGATTTATGTAGTTGTTTATAACACATTATATCTTCTCAACCTAAAATGATCATTCGTAGTGTTAAATTTATAGAATAATATGATTTCTTAAGTTTGTTCAGGCATAACAAAGTTAGTATATGTTAGTAACATATGAACTTGCATCAAAAAGTTGAAATTTGAACAAACGCAATATCAAGCAAGAGATCCCTACACCCTCCGACCCACCTCAAACACCACATGCATGCCTAAAAAACCCAGTGTTGGGAAGGGTACATTGTACACACTAAACGGTTAACCAAAGTTCCAAAAAAAAAAAAAAAAAAAAAAAAAAATATATATATATATATATATATATATATAGGGGATCAAATTAGAATCTTAGCTAACTCGCGAACACAACTTTTTTGTAAATTTGATTAACCGATCATTATTAGTATGTACGTCCTTCTTATCAATTAATATTGTCACACTTTTATATGGGATGTTTGAACTTAGACATTTGTTGACTATAGAGTTAATCAAGGATTTATCTATGACAATGTAGGAAACCTAACCGTTCGTTCCAATATACGACTCTTTTGGAGCCCAATACTATTAATTATGGGTAATGTTTTCGACCTAAATCTTTCTCCGCAGTATTAGTTACTCCCCAGTACATCAATACTAAACATGTTACATTTGGCCAAAAATGCTGCTGCTTGCCTTGCTTAAAGAAAGCCAATGGCATCTATCTAAAGCAGTTGAAATTAAGAGTTGGAGTAGTAATTAAAATGGGAATCCACGAGGCTAATACCCCATTTGGCTGTGTTTTCATGTCGGATCCTGCCCGACACCTCATTATACAATTTAATTAATTGTCACTTTAATTTTCTTCTTTTATGATTTTAATGAAATTTGATGAAAAGATAAAAAAAGACTTTGATGTTTTACTTTGGCTGAGCTGGAAGGTTAGCCAAAAGAGACAAGAATTTTTGTCAAACACCTCTTAGCTTTCTTGTTAGAAGTCTTAGAACTAATCTTCGTCGTATCCATGCTGTCCCGACTTCAAACTCCATTTTTTTAGCTCTAAGTGTGACATAGGGTTGACTATCACAAATGTTCAATGGTTATTACACTACTTAGTTGTCCATACTTATAAACATAACATGATGATATGGCGCGTTATTATAAGGTACGATAATTTTTCATAGTAGGCCGTATAATTTAACGCATATGGCGTGGTTGTTGTATAAGTAAGCAATCAGAAAACAAAGTCTTGTTCTCTCAGCTTAATGAGTTCAATTCAGTAAAGTCATTTAGTCCTTATTGTATTTGTGATACTCCGTATAAACTAAGTTGAATTCAGTATTAATTAGGTATGATGTATGTGCAAGTAGAATAGTAAAAAATGTGAAATTGTATATTGCTAGCCAGTAGCAACAATGTTGTAAATGAGCAAAACAGTTACTTAAAACCAAGAAACTACAGCAACAACTGAATCATAAGCAACCAAATAATCCTTGTAAATAAAAGTAATAATAATAGAGGAATAAATCAAATCAGGCTATATGCAAATCGTAAAGATTACACAACATATAGATTGAATGACTACACACTAAAATAAGTTTGACATGCTCTATCAGTTAGTTTCTTTTGCAGCAAATTCATGAAATGCTATTGGAGAGATGGCTGCTCATACCTGTTGATCCAACTAGCTGGCTAGCCTACATACCTAGCTACATATATGTAGGTATAGACCCACTTTGGATATCTTCTTCTTAATATAAGTGGCCTACCACACTTTTCTACTGTACAAGTTATGCTTCTCATAAACTACTGCATGCACAAGTGAGCATCTCCTGCTTCTCAGGGATGCCCTTGGCTGCTCATCAATGTTTGGTGTAAGCTCATTCAGGTAAGATCATAACCAAATTATGATCTAGTTATTGTTGGTACCCCCTTTTTTTGTTCATAATGTAAAGAGCATATAGATGGTAAGATTAAGTGCAATTTGTTTTTTTTTTTTTCTTAGCTTTTTAGTCAAATTATCGCAAAAACTTTCAAGTAAGGTTAATTTAGTGCAATTTGTTAGTGAGGGTAAAATGGTTTAAATAATGACTACTCATCAAGTCGATTAGGCTAAGTTCCGATCCAGTGTAATGAAATGAACCGTGTCATTCGAGTCCCTCTGTGGTCTGATATACATTCTTAGCTTGTGGTGCCGTCGATTGGTCCACACATGACTTTAATTCTCTGCTTCCAAAGATTTGGCTAGCCTGACCTAATGCTTCATGTGAAATGATTTACGTTTTTAAAGAGCGTGTGTGGCTATCCGACGCTATTAGCTTTTCAAGATTAAGGGGCAAGGTTAATAATAACTCCCTTGGACTTAAACCTTGTTATTCGATATACAGTAACTCTTCTCTTATATAATAGTAATACTCCAATTGTAATGATATCATATTATTGTTGGCAAATATCAGTGATGATTGATATAGTGACAGGGTCATGGCTAACATTTGTAGTCATCAACACAACTCATGATCTTATTGAATACGGAGTAAAGATCTATCAATTTTTGTGTTTAGTGTCACGGGTCACATGTTAAGAGCTTATATCGGTGATATTTTCACTCTTGGAAAAACAATGACTTTTTACTAATAAATTGGGAAAATCTCATCGAAATTAGAAATACAATATAATACCAAAGATCTATTTGCCCACAACTGCAGTATCTTAAACATATGTGCATAGATCTTAGTACTTAGACAGTTAGACATAGATTCTAATTTCATCGAGGGTTATATAAAATTAACAAATAAACATTACAGAAACGAATAAGAGAATTGAATCACTCAAATTGAAAATTTGTGTATGCGAAATAGTGCATATCTTTCATGATTAGAGCTGCGATAGATTTATGATGGATAGTCACCTTAAATAGCTTAAAAAATTAATAATAATAATAAAGAAATAAAAACTTGTAAACCGATCAAGCTATTCTTAATGAAGTTAATTAAATTTATTTCCTTGTTGAATAAAATCAATCATATTCGAGTCATTTTGACTTTCTGTTTTAAATTTCACAATTTTATTAATTCGAGTATACGACATTCAAGATATAGTTGTAAGATTTAAACTAATAAAAGTCTTTTCGAATTAATTTTACGATCCATTTATTTTGTGAAGTTTTCATGAGTTATACCATCAGATTGTTTTGAATTAAAAAATTATTGTACCGTTAGCTTCACTTTCCACTCGTACGTTACGGTCCTTATTTTAGGAAGAAAGCAGTGTAACCGACTTAACTTTGTGGACTAGAACTTAAGAAATTTGACCAGGTCGTTATAATCCATACGTTACAATTCCTATGTTTAATTGACCATCATATTGAACGGTAAAAATATAAAAAATTTGTGTGTAGATATATAATTAATCTTGTAGTCGTTGTTTTATTTGAAATAATTTACAAAAAAACTACTACGGAGTAGTAAATTTCTCACCGGTCCATCTTGGATTTTATTGATATTTCTTATTAATTCTATGATCTACTT
The DNA here is from genome assembly GCA_963680865.1 of Spergularia marina. NCBI lineage: Eukaryota > Viridiplantae > Streptophyta > Magnoliopsida > Caryophyllales > Caryophyllaceae > Spergularia > Spergularia marina. The sequence continues at coordinate 27,085,875 of OY804546.1, forward strand.
GTACATTCCTTTTAACACAAGGTCTTTTTTTTTTTTAGGGGACAACATAAGGTCTTCTTAGTTCTTACTAAGGGAACATAGGCAATACTTCTGACTTATGAGATGCTCCTTATTTTTAGACAAACTACAGTAATTGTCGAAAATTAGTCAAAATTATACACACCAATAGGAAGTAAACGAGGTAAGAAAAAAATTATTCAATTCATATAAATGAAGTGAGTTTGAAATTTTGGAAAGTCATTTTTACACTATATAGAAAGAAGAGATCAGCCTAATTACTGTATAAACCCCTCATTAGTTCAAATTTTGAGCATTAATAAATTGAATTGGATGAGGTTAACTTTATTTTCACGAAAGAAAATTAAATGAATGTGATCCATTAAATTTTTTACTAGTAGTAAATAAAAAGTGTCAACCCCAAAAGTATTCCCTCGAGTCAATCCAAAAGCCTTTTTTCTTACCCAAATTTAGTCGAGTCTTCTCCCCTTTACATTTTTGCAATAACTCTCCATTTCTCTCTCTCTCTTCCTCCCCCTATTTATTCCTGCAACAACCTCCCCCTTCCCATTAGAATAATCCCCACAATCAATAACCTCTTCCTTCAACCAAGCAAAACCAAAGTTTTGTGTGTGACCAAAGAAATTCAATTTGTTTATGTTTCATTAAATTTTGAGACAACAATTACAGGTACATCACTTTTTAGTCTTTGTCTATACTTCATTTTATTTATTAATTAAGTTTTGATTTCCACACCGTTGAGTTTCATCCCTAATTCGAGTCAGGTCGTCAGTCGATATGTTATCGGTTTAACATAAATTTGAATCAGGTAGGTCGATAACGGTGATAATTTGATGAGTATTTGTGGCTTTTTTTTTTAATTAGAATTATTTATAGAATTTCATAGTACAATCAATCAATCAAGTAAGAATATAAAAGAGGAAAGATTCTAAATTCGTCCCCTACACCCTTTTTCATTCCATGCCTTTTCTACTTCCAATTTGAGTGATTTCTCATCAGTTTTTATTAAAAGCAAAAGCATGGGCCTCCTCCTCTCCCCCACCTTTTCCTATATCCAAATTTATTTATTTACTTACACATTCATTTTCATCTTATAAAACAAATAAATTTTCATTTTCATTTTATTTCTTGTCAATCATCTGACAGGCGATTTCTGTTCTAATTTTTATTTTACATTTTTTTTTGAAGGTGACAAGCAAAAAAACAAGAAATGCTCATATTATAAGAAGGCTCTTCTTATTATTACTACTACCCAAAACCTAGATACTTCATCAACAAGATAAAAAAAGAAAGTGTTCATTTGCTCTCCCTCTCCACCTCTCACAATCATCTCAAAATCATCAAAATAACTTTAAGATCATGGCTTCATCAAACCGTCACTGGCCAAGTATGTTCAAGTCAAAGCCTTGTAACAATCAACAATGGTCTCAACATCATGACAACAACACCAACACCAACAATCACTCATCCTCTCTACTCTCCAACTCATGTGGCCGTTCATCCACCACCTCCTCCTTCTCTTCAGGTAAGTCGCGAGTCTTTGAGATACTGGGGTAATTAATCATAATAAAAAAACGCACATCTGTGCGCTTTTTATTTCATTTTTACTAAACATATACAAAACCCTAGGGTTTCATTTTTGTTTGTCTTACTTATATGGTGTGATCTAGGGGGTGAGGAGAGGAGTCCGGAGCCGAAGCCGAGGTGGAACCCAAAACCGGAGCAAATCAGGATCCTAGAGGCGATATTTAACTCGGGTATGGTAAACCCACCAAGAGATGAGATTCGGAGGATCCGAGCTCAGCTTCAAGAATACGGTCAAGTTGGTGACGCCAACGTTTTCTATTGGTTCCAAAACCGCAAGTCTAGGAGTAAGCACAAGCAAAGGTGCTTACAAGCTAAAACAACCACCACGGCCGCCGCCTCGGCCGCAACCGTAACCGCTACTTCCTCCTCCTCATCTTCATCTGATAAGAATTCAGCTAAGGGTAAAACAGGCTCATCTTCTAGTAACAATTCTAGCAACAACAACAATAATACTAATAATAGTAATAATAATATTTTGGGTGGTGAACATTTTGGTAATTCTCCTACCTCAGTAAATCAGTGTAACAATTATTTTCACCCACTAATTTCACCACCAAATAATAATCAAAATCATCAGAATTTCCATGAGTTTGTTACCCATGAGCCAGTTTTTTTCCCTTTGCAACAAAGCGGTGCAAGTGTGGTAGGGAATAATTTTAGCCAGGGTTTATGTTTTGCTAATAATCATCATGATCTTATGATGAACGGTGGTGATCATTCCATCCATATTGCGCCACCGTCTGATCAGACGGTTGGCGGGTTCTCTAGCCTGCTTTTGGGTGACATGTTTAGTGGCGTTGGCGGCGGCGGCGTTGGTGGTGGTGCTGGACAGTTGAAGAGAGATGAAGTGGACAAGTTCAAGTTTCAACAAGAGCTCAGTTTCTTGGTTTCTACTCCAAACACTACTACTTGCACTCTTTCTACTTCTTCTCCTGTTGATTCTACACCTACCTCGACCGCGATTTCAAGCAGTCTTGGGCAAATTCTAGGTAACTCTACCATTTTTTATTTTGGAACTTAACTTACAACATTATGTCATATTTTTAGATGATGATCTTATCATAGTTTTTTTAACCTAATGTCATAATTTAAGGTAAAGATATCATATGGTCCTTTTTTTTTTGTAAGCAAGGAGGATTTTTCATTTCTTATATTCCGTATATATGTGAAATAGTTTAATCTATCGTATAGTTTGAATGCAAGACATTAAGGAGGTGGGACTAAATTGTGTGAAAAAGAACAAACATTTTGGATCAATGGGTACTTGAGCTTTGAAAAAGAAAGCATCATTTTGGGTAATTTTTTTCTATAAAATATAAATCAATATTAAAATTAAAGTTGGGATGAATAATAATAATATCATAATTATATGAAACAAAATAAGTTAGGGATGATGGGCTTGATGACATGATATATATAACATTGATATGACTGATGTTATGTAACATGTAAACTGAACTCTAAACTACACACTGTCTGTCTACATATATTGATCAAGGACAACTTTGACAAATGTGCATCAACTCAGGGCTGTTTTTGTCTTTTCCAATACACCGGACGTGTGCATGGCCTCTTTATTTCTCACACTCACTGTGCTCTCCTATGTTTCTAACTTTCACATAGTATGTGTTAATTAACCATATTGATTGTTGTTGTGTGCAATGGCCTCTGTAGATGTTGGTGATCAAGCCGGGGGCATGGCCGGAAAATCGACTGTGTTTATCAACGGGATGGCGATTGAGGTCCCGAGTGCCCCGTTTAATGTGAAGGAGGAGTTTGGGGAGGATGTTATCCTAGTTCACGCTACTTCTGGTCATCCGGTTATGACTAACGAGTGGGGTGTTACACTCCATGGTCTTCAACATGGTGCATCTTACTTCTTGGTGGGTGGTCATGTTGTGGCATCTCCTTTGCTTGATAAGCTTGATTCTACACCTGATCTCCTAGCCTCGGAATTTCCTTATCAGGTAATTTATTAATTAATTATATAGATAAATAATTATGTAATGCTGCATGTTTTGTTGATTTAATTAGGTAGTGTTTAAGGTTGTTACTATAATTATCACATTGTTTAATTTGATACACTATATCTTAGTTTTGTTAGTGTGAGTAGAAAGTTATTATTTGAGTGCAATGTGTTACTTGATGGTGATTTATTTAACTAATTAATTAGAACGATTTTAATTAACTCTCCTTGATTTACAATATATGCAAATAAATAAGCAAGTTTATTCGATGTATATGTTACAATCGATTTGTTGGATGTATATCAACAAATGACATCCAATCTTTCTTAAACAATAATATTGATGGATCTACACTGTTTCTCCAATAATAATACTCCTGTCTAATCTCCATTTTAATTTTATTTCGGCCAAATGGTAATGTGACTTCATTTTTCCTTAGTACATAAAATGTCAATACCACTATATTTTAGTGAAACTTGTAAACTCCGTATGTAAATGCGGAGTAGTACCTATGCACGCACCGTGGACCGTTAGCTTATGGCCGCTATGGTTATGAACTTAAGGTTATTAACTACTAATTTAATGTAAGGTTTTCGTGTATAGGTCAAAATTAAAGCTGTACTTTCTTGATGATTAATGTACCTTACTCGATCTACTTGTATGGCTGATCTATGTAATCCCATGTCGTTCAAGTTAATGTACTCGTCTTTACACCTTATAATGGGGGTTATTTGCCAAAATGGCTATTTTGGTAAAACTATTTACCAAAACGACCATCTCCTAATAATATTGACCAAAATAGCCATTTTCTAATGACAATTCAAGAAAATTGGTTTTTCTTACTCTAAGCAGTGAACCGGTTTGGTTTTTTCAATTTATTGTGAACCGGTTTTGTTTTTTCTTTTATCATTTATTCATATTTTTTATGACAATTATGTTAACTCTCTTCTATAAACTTAATAGAAATATCGCCAGCGAATTTACTGTTGTTCGTATGTCCATTGTCGCGCACAAGATTTTATGTTTGTGCATTAGATTTTTGTCACAACATGTATAGAAAAAGTCATATGTAAATTACTTTATGACCAACATTTATACGAGAATAATTTTTCATCAAATATTTGTGTGTCTTGATTATACACACTAGACAAAAGGATACTGAGTAAAACTGAAATTTCCGTACAAATAAAAATGTTGCCAAAGTATCTATCTACTTTTGCGGTTTTGCCTACCAAGGCAGGAAAATATAGTTTTTGCCAAAAGTTCTTTAATTATCTATCTACATTCATACGAGAAATTTTTTTCATCAAATATAGTTTTTGTGCTTTAGAACCGGTTCGGTTGTTTTACTAATTACATTGGTTTTTTTTAGTTTGGTTTACTAATTGAGTTATTGTTTATTTTGCACTTTTACTAAAAAAAATGGCTATTTTGGGCAATAGTTTTAGTAAATGGACATTTTGGTAAATAGTTTTGACAAAATGGTCATTTTGGAAAATAATCCTTATAATGGTCCGTAAATTAACCATACTTGTATCAATCATGTTAATCATACTTTCGATGGTGTAGCTAATAATACATTTACATTTTTTTTTTTTTTTTTTTTTTTTTTTTTTTTTTTTTTTTTTTGCAGATTTGAAAGATCAGATGACGAAATCAAAGGAGTAAAGCTCACCCAGCGGAAAAGCTCCTCGTGTGCGCAAGCGTCATTCCTAGACAATAGGTTTCAAGTTTCTCATAGGATGGTTTTCTTCAAGGGATAGTTTCATAGTTAATTAAATTAATGGTTTGTGTAAGTTGTTCGAATTATTGAAATATATATGCTGAACGAATTAAGTGGTAGCTAGTATATATACCATATATTAAGAATTTTTTTTCTTCTTCATAATATTAAATAATTAAATATCATCCTTTTACTAATTTGTCTAAAATATATAAGATATGTGCTGATCATAATGTGTTTTTCAGGCATTTCTTTTCGCATACTAAAATGTAGTTTCATGTACATTTGGAGACAACAATAATGCTGATTTGAGGTCTTGTTTTGTCACACAAACATACGGAGTATTTAAGAGAGTATTATGCATGACTCATAAAGCCTATTGAGTCATGGACCCATGGAGGCCATCAAATGTAAAATAAAAATGTAAGCATAAAAATTTCTCGATGTTTTTCAAACTTTAATCATATAGGGAGTAGTTTGTTTTAAGCCAACAATTTTGATAATATCAATATAAATGAATGAAAGAATGATCGATCAAGTGTACAACAAATTTGGCGATATCATCAGCTCGTCACCTTCTGAAATCAAGCAGATTTTGTTGGAGGAATATACATACATTTTGCTCCTTTTTAGTAAGTTGTACACCTTTTTCCGGTAAACCGTTACATACATATATACAATCTTATATACGGAATATTTAACTCTTATTCTTCAATGTTAAATCAATAAACCCAACGTTATGTCATATGTGTAGTGTATATCAATTATCGAGTTCTCATATATAATAATAGTACAAAACAAAAGAAGATGATGGAGGAAGTAGCTAGGTAGTGTGGGAGGTGGAGTAGAGGTGGAGGAGGCAAGGGTATTAAATGATGGTAGTGAAGCGTGACGGTTCGTGCAAGACAGTAACTAAACGTGACGTAGAGTGAAGTGGAAGGAATTTTTCATTTTTAGCATTGCATGGATTTTTCTTTCCTTTCTGCAGTGCTCTCTCGCTCTGAAATTTCCCTTTCACTCATAAGTCACTCGCTCACCCCCTTACTCTTCTTCCTGTCTCCTATCAATCAAACTAAAAAAGCCTATCAAATAACTATTTTGTTTCTTCTAGCGCCTTTTTTCCAACCTTATATAGAACTTTGAAAACCGTTATTTGCATAAATTGTATAATCCCTCCGTCCCAGTTTAAACGACCCACGTAAAAATCGACCTCTTATTGGGAAGGGTGTACACACTACTCGGTTAGTTAAAGTTCCAAAAAAATTGCATAGCAAGTTAGAGAAAACTCTAATCTAACTCGCTATATAATTTTTTTGAAATTTTGATAAACCGATTAGTGTGTACAACCTTCTCAACACGGGGGGTATTTTGGGGATGGGACGTTTGAACTGGGACAGAGGGTGTATATATACTATAAAATAGGCGATAAGATATATAAATACAGTATATAACGTCACACTGTAAAAGAAATAAGGTGCAGTTTTAATATATATTACTAGGAGTATGAACTTAAAATCCGTGTAATTATATATATATATAGGATGTTGTTCCCATAAGAAGTGTTCTTATGGTGAGAAGTAAGAAGTTATATCATCCATCCACCCAACTTAGATCCAATGGTCAAGATTAAATCAAATAAACAAAAACAAAAAAGAAAAAAGAAAAACCCACTCCCTTCCTTTTTCTCTCTCCTCCCCAACCCCCCCAACCCGAGACCACCCCAGCCCCGCCGATGGCCGTCGCCGACCACCACCAACACTGGCCCCGACCCAGCCACCATGATCGGCTCTCTCCCGCGACCATCCCGCCGCCCCTCCGCGCCACCATAGCCCCTTCCTTCTCCCCCATTATCCCCTTCACTTACTTTTCGATCTCCTCAAAACCCTCCTATTTGCGGCGATGGTGGTGGTGCGTGTGATCGGCGGCGTAGGGCGAGGAGTGGGGGACAATTTTTGGGAAGCGACGGCTGACGATAAGGGCTGGGGAAGGGAGTGAGAAAGGAGAGAGAAAATGAGAAAAAGGGACGTAAAGGAGGATAGAGGAGGTGGCGCGATCTCTGGGATGCCGCCGTGGGGTCGCCGAGGCGGCGCGCGTTGAATGGTGGTATCGGCGTCGCGTGAGGTGGAGGTCAGTTCTGGTGGCCGGCGGTGGTTAGGTGATTCGTGGTGGTGGTGGTGGGTGGGTATGGGAGGAGAGAAAAAAAATGTGGTTCATTTTTCTGTTTTTTTATTTTTTATTTTTTTTTATTAAAGTGCATTTTATTTAAGAATAAGTGCATCTTGTTAAATTAGAAGTGCATTTTGTTTGATTAGAAGTGCATTGTATAAAATTAAAAGACAAAGTGCATTTTGTTTAATTAGAAGTGTTTTTTGTTAAATTAAAAGTGCATTTTATAAAACCAAAACGAAAAAGTGCATTTTGTTAAATTAGAAGTGCATTTTATAAGAATAAGTGTATCTTGTTAAATTGAAATGCATTTTGTTAAATTAAAAGTACATTTTATAGGAATAAGTGCATCTTGTTAAATTAGAAATGTATTTTGTTAAGTTAGAAATGCATTTTGTAAAATTGGAAGTGCGTTTATAGCAATAAGTGTTTTTTGTTGAATTAGAAATGCATTTTATAAGTCCAAATGCATTTTTGATTAAAAGTGCATTTTATAGTACTAAAACGACAAAGAGCATTTTGTAAATTAGAAGCTCATTTTATAAGAATAATTGCATTTTGTTAAATTAGAAGTGCATTTTATAAGAATAAGTGTATTTTATTAAATTTGAAATGCTTTATAAGAATAAGTGCATTTTATTAAATTATAAGTGCATTTTATAAGAATAAGTGCATTTTGTTAAATTAAAGTGCATTTTATTAAATTTGAAATGCGTTTTATAAGAAAAGTGCATTTTATTAAAATTGAAGTGCGTTTTATAGAAAAAGTGTATTTTGTTAAATTTTGAAGTGCATTTGATAAGAACAGTGCATTTTGTTGAATTAGAAATGGATTTTCTAAGAATAAGTGTATTTTGTTAAATTAGAAGTGCATTTTGTAATAATAACATTTTATAAGAATAAAAGTGTTTTTTGGTTGAATTAAAAGCACATTTTATAAGAATAAATGCCTTTTGTTTAGATATGTTATTATTTTTGTTGGTTTCAATCTCAGATATTGATAATACTATATAAGTACTTCTTACCTTCCTACCAATATATATAACTTCCTACCGGAACGTGCCCTTATATATATATATATATGGGGCCTATCCAGTGAGAAGTGGTAATTTGGTGAGAAGTGAGAAGTAATCTCAGCCATTGATTTCGCGTAACTGTAGTAACTAAACTGCATCACTCCAGTCGTAACTCCACTAACTAAAACTCTTAACTCCAGTTACTTAACTCTACTAACTAAATTGCGTAACTCCAGTAAATTAACTCCATAAATTAAATTGTCTAATTTGAGTATCATTATTAACTCCACCATATCCAACGAATTTCATTAACTCTAACGTAACTCCACTAACTAAAACACGTAACTCCAACACAATTTCCTTTAATAATAAAACACGTAACTCTAATAACTCCACTACCTAAATCACATAACTCCGACTTAACTCCATCAACTAAAACACATAACTCCAACTTAATTTCATCAAATAAAACACGTAACTCTAATAACTCCACAACCTAAATCACGTAACTCCAACTTAACTCCAGTAGCTAAAACACGTAACTCCAACTTAACTCTACTAACTAAAACACGTAACTCCAAATAACTCCACTACCTAAAACACGTAACTCTAATAACTCCACTACCTAAATCACATAACTCCGACTCAACTCCATCAACTAAAATACATAACTCCAACTTAATTTTATCAAATAAAACACGTAACTCTAATAACTCCACAACCTAAATCACGTAACTCCAACTTAACTCCACTAGCTAAAACACGTAACTCCAACTTAACTCTACTAACTAAAACACGTAACTCCAACTTAACTCTACTTAAACACGTAACTTCAACTTAACTCTACTAACTAAAATGCATAACTCCAAATAACTCGAATGATTGAAACACGTAACTCTAATTCCACAAATAAAAATCCATTACTCCAAAAATGAAAAAATGAAAAAAAAAAAAAAACAGAAAAATACATATCTTTCCCCATTTTTTCTCTCCTCCCACACCACCTCAACCCGCACACCCTCCACCACCACGTCTACTGCTCGGCTCAACCTCGCCCTAACATCTGTCGCCGGCAAACTGAACGTGGATGGCCGGCGAACCCTCCCCTGTCCTCCAACCACCGCATCCGCTATCTCCGCCCTCGCATTTCCACTCTCTCCTCACCTCTCACTTGCTTCATTTTGCTCTACCCCGGCGAAATGGACTAGCGGTGCCGACAATAGATGTGATAACGTCGGAGGAAGGCAGTAGTGGTGACGATTGACGGCGGATTTCAACGACGGCGACGAGATCTAAAAAAGCGAAAAGAGTGAAGGAGGATGTTTTTCGCGGTGGCGTGATACTCGACGCATGAGGCTAATGACCAACGAAGATTCCTCGTAGTATTTCGCGTCGGTCGGTGGTCTCCGATTTGGCGATCGATGTTGTCGGCGTACGGTTGAAGTGGCAGGTGGTGGGGGGGAGAGCGAAAACGGGGAGTGAGAAGGTGTTGTACGCGAGAGGGCAATGCTCGACGGAGGCAGAGATACTCGACGGAGGCAGAGATACTCGACGGAGACTCGCCGGACTTAGTGGAGTCGGACGGCGTCGTCGGAGGCGACTGCAGTGGCTGTAGGTGCGAGTCGCGGTGGCGATGTGGCGGCACAGGGGGAGAAGAGGAGAGAGAAAATATGAGGGGTTTGGGTTTGGGTTTGGGTTTATTTTTCCTTTTATTTAAGTTTTAATCTACAGCTTTGATATAGGTAAGATGAAGGGTTGAGATTACTTCTCACTTCTCACGAAATTAATACTTCTCATTTGATATATATATATATATATATATATATATATATATATATATATATATATATATATATATATATATATATATATATATATATAGAGAGAGAGAGAGAGAGAGAGAGAGAGAGATCAGGTGCGAACTCCTGCTCGCGTGAGAACTGCGCACCGCCATAGAGTGACATACATTGTCACATAGAATGACACTCACATACAATGACACAAAATATCCATAGAATGACACCTCCATAGAATGACACCGAAAAGTCTATACAATGACATGAAAATTTAGAGCTCATGTAGGAATTGAACCTACAACATTCGTGTATGTACACAAATGTTTTACCAAATGAGCTGTCAAATCAACCACCACAATCACAACCACAACCAATGACACTATTATGTGCATAAAATGACAAATAACGTCCATAGAATGACACATCCACAATTTATACGATGACACCTTACAATAATATGTCATTCTACACACAATAATACGATGACAAATAGAACGTCGCATGTTCATCCTTGGCTCTAAATTATGTGAATTACGTGATTTCACTTGTTATTATATGAATCGTGTTGCATCTTATCGAATTATTCTGATAAATTGACATACTTACTACATGCACTGACGATGCATGTATACCTATTTTGTGCACTAATGATGCACACGTACTCGTTTTGTGCACTGACGATGCACACGTATTGACATACCATTTCTCACTCCTTTCCTTTCATACATGAAATTATGTTGTTGAGTCACTACTTATTCTCATCGTATATGGTGTCCTAGTACCATGTATATTATCAAATACATATAAGCCTATTTACTTTCATCTCCCTCTCTTTGCTCGAATGCTCAAGCGGTTGTAAATGGAGTTGTGTGACTGAACAAGTGTTTGGAGAACTATAAACTTGGAAGGACGGTAATTGAGGGCACTTTGGAGAATGAATTTAAGATTCGGGACGAATCTTTGTTTTAAGGGGGGAAGACTGTAACACCCCGTATTTTTGGGTAATTATTTAATAAAGGTGTTACTTTTTAAATCGATTATTGGAAGATAAAATGAGTTCCTATAATTGAGTTTGGGTCGGGTTTATGGATCACTCATCTCACCCAACGAATAAAGCCCAAACCCGAGTCTACCCTCATACCTATATATACATATAATAAATAAAACCCTTGCTTTATTTCATAACCATTCGGCCTCCTTCTCTCCCTCTCTCTTCTTTTCGTAGCCTCCACCCGCATAAAATTCCCAGCATCACTGTGTCAACTTAAAACACACATAATTCTCTCATACGATCACTAATTGGAGCGTGGTTGGTGGCGTTAGAACCGTGCTTTTGATATGAATTCGGGAAGATGTAGATCGTGCCAAGATTCCACAGGATTCTACTTGTGGAGCTGTTTTAGTGGAGATGTGTCTATCTACCCGAGAATCTATTCCGCCCCTCGGTATTTTAATTCCTGTCGACTCCTAAGGAATTTGAGAACGATATTTTGTGGAGATGTTCCTTACTCTAGCATTGTCAATATATCAAAAATTGGTAAGATCTAGATCTGTGGATAAAAAGTTATATTATATTTCGTGGGTAACCCTAATTCGTGTTTATGGTTCAGTGTGAGATCGATTCCCGTTGATCCACTTGGAGTTTGTAAACAAAATTTGGAGGAAACTTTCCTGACATTACCCTTTATGTCATACTAAATTTTGGTGGTCATACGATGTCGGAGGTAGGAGTTATCTATGTTTCAATACCACTGTCTTCTTTTAAATTCATGATATATTAGTTAATTTGTGAGATTATGGCTTATGGTTATACTTTGTGAATTAGGGGATCATCGATTGAGTTTGTGATTGATTGAGCATCTAGATTGTGGATTCGAGGAGGTGTAGTTCATTGACTTGGTTATAAGAGTTTAATTTAAGAATTAGCGTTGAAAGGTAAGAACGTTTGATCATTCATCTTTGGACTATTCTATTCTCTCACTTGATTCACATGTTCACTTGCTCATTATTCCTTTTTTAATAACCATACACTTATTCAATTTGCCTACGCTTGTTTCAATATATATGTATATATTCGTTCATAACCCGTTTGAGTTTGCTCGACCTCGGCCTCTCGGCTTCCTTACTCGGCCTCGGTCTTTTGTGATCCGAGCCTCTCGGCCAATCGGCCAGTCGGCTTCTCGGCCGAGTGGTATGCTTTTGTTGATCTTGGCTTGTGTTTTTGATTGTGTTGAATTATTGAATCCGGCTGTGGCCGTTTATAAATTGTATTATCGAATAACGTACCATCGAATAATGAATGTAAAACGGATGAAAGAAAAGAACGACAAATGTTTACCACCTAGAGTGATTGTGATGCGGCCCTGACCGATCACCGTTTATACCTCTGATCAAGGTACTGTTTCGGTCGGAGTAGCTACCGACTGCCTATTAGGCTTTCCTCCTAGAGGTACGCATCCTACTGGATCTCTAGCGAGGGGTGTGCACATTTTAAGTCTTTAGGAATCGTTTATATGTACTCTAGCTCGCGCCGGTTCGAGATTGTGGTGGCTGCGGGGTAGGAGCCCAGCCGTGTATGATAGACAAGACTGTTTGTCTTGTCAGCAATACGTGACTATCGCACTGTTGTTTTCCGATGGTACTCTGTTTCATTGTTATATCCAATGCTTATTATTTGTTAGCTACGCGCCTCAAGGCGCGTATCTTTGTTTCTCTGCTTTATGTTTCTTACTCAGCCTGTGCTGACGTTCTATTTTCTGGTTTGTTCCCTACCGTGTTCTGGGGCCTATGTCATTCTTCGATGGCATAGTTGACAGGTCTTCATGTTGTGGATGCTTGCTAGAGGAATTCATTTGCATGCCGGGAACTTTTCATAAACATTATTTAGACGTGGATTATATTTATTTTTGTAATTTAATTTCAGTTTTGAGAACTGTAGCTCGACATTCTAAGTCTTCCGCTGTCGTCTTTTCGTTTGTTCGAATTTATTAAGTTCTAATTGAATTTCAAGTCGAGCAGTTGACTCGATAGTCAACTGCGGCGTAACAATTCTATAATATTTTCTCATTTATCATTGCGAAAATTTAGGGTTGTTACAGTTGGTATCAGAGCGTTAGGTTCTGATTCATCGAGTCTACAAAAGTTTTCAAAACAAATTTTGAAAGTTTTAAAAATGGGGGCGAGTCGGGTGCATTCATTCGCATGCTAGTTGCTACGTGCTACTTGTTTCTTGTACTACACCATGGAGTTCTTGAATTGATTTTTGGGTGTTCTAAAAGTGAATATTTTACACCGACCCACTTTGAAGATTATCTTTGGTGCTAACAGTAATTGATGATCTATTGATTTATGAGTTTCGAAATTTAGTTTATTGTTTCGAATGTGATATTGAAATGCTTAAGGCGACTAGGGTATTGGAATAGATCGACAGTATTGCAAGTTAAATAGAGGCAACATCAACAATAACAACCGCAAAAACAACAAATAACATACATCATTTGCTAATCAAATCGATTAACCGATAGAATTACAGAACAAATCAAATAAAACATCAATTTTTCCATGCAATCGAATCGATTAATCATGAAGAAATCGAAATATAAATCTCAAATTTCAATCTAACAATAATTGATGACAAAACGACGAATGATGAAGAAATCAAAATATAAATCTCAGATTTAAATTAAAGGAGATTTCAATTGAAACAATATATTCGAAAAATAATAGCAAACCTAAATCGAGGATACATCAAGATCGACGGCGACGACAAGATGAGAATCGACGGCAGCGGGAAGATAAGAATCGACGACGGCGGCAAGAAGCAAAACCGAAGACGGCGGCGCACGAGAAGCGAAACTGACTGCAGCGGTGCCCGAAAAGCGAGAACGACGGCAGCAGTGAGGAGAGAAAGTGGTACTGAGAAGAGAGGGAGTGGAGGCGAGATTTAAAAAGAGATGGAGGCGTCGATGGCAAGGGCGACAACGAGAGAGTGAGAAGCTGCGAGATTTAAAGAGAGATGGAGACGACGATGGAGGACGGTAGCGGCGAAGAATTAGAGAGGAAATGAGGAGAGAGAAATTGAAGAGAATGGTGAGGTCGAAAAAGTGGGAATTAGAAATGAGAGGAGAAAGAAACTGAGAGTGGGAGGGAGGGTTTTGTTTATTATCGCGAATTACTGAATTGTCCTTTATGACGTGTGTGATCTGCTGACCGTAGGATCTATGTCATCTAACGGTCAAGATTGGGTGCGCAGTACTCACCTAAAGAGGGGTACTCTTATGATCCTCACTCTCTCTCTCTCTCTCTCTCTCTCTCTCTCTCTATATATATATATATATATATATATATATATATATATATATATATATATAAGGTAATTATATATTTAGGGTAAACATATACTCCGAATTAGAAGATGTTTAATTTTGAAGGGGTCTAACCTAATGAAAGTTTATTTCCATTAGTATATTATCATCTTTAGGAAGTGGTAATAAGCGACCCAGTTGGCTGCGATGAATGAAGGTTCAAGTTCGGGTCTACGAGTATTATATACAAAGTCTTTGTTGGAGGATTCGCACACCATACTATATGCATCACAAGAGTCGGATCCAATATGTCATATCTGAGTGTAATATGAAATCATGATGTTTATATGTTAAGAGATGTCTACTGATATGGACTCCTACTATTTTAGTTGTTTATATATAGACTCTTAGTATTTTCGATTTCTTCTTCTGCAATCTGGACTACAGAAAATGAAACAGAGTATCTCCTTTTATAATCAGTCTACTAATCTACTGTAATGGAGTAGTATTTTGACCTAAACTACTGTAAACATGCGTGATATATAAACTGTAGTGGGTCTTAGGCACGTAAGATATATAGGGTACTTCACTCAACCTCAAAGAGTAGAACATCCATCAAAATCTAATGTCAAATCGCATGGAACAAGAAACAGACAAAAGAAAGGACGAATAAGAACCTGCTGATTTATTTGGTCCAATTCAAATGGGATGGGATTGGTTTGGGTTAAGAGTTTGTTTTTTACCAAACTGGATTTGAAAACAACTGCACACGTTTCTTCATCCCCCCAACTCCTTACCGTTTCTAGTCAGTCTGCATGCATGCATGCATGGCTCATCTCTACCAGTTTACTGTTTCGTTCCTGAGATGCAACGATTTCAAGATGCGCCATTGGCGAGGCCCGGCGGATCGAAGTATAGGGCCGGGGGGTGTTTGGACTATTTCGACTTTTTTAATTAGCAACGAGCGAGTATATATCGCACGAATTAAATAATATTCAATATACGCGATTTCTGTTTGAAATGATCCAATATATGTACATGTGGTAGTAAGTTCTTTTGCAAAAAAAAAAAAAAAATAGAAGCAAAATTAATTAAGTTGGCAGTAAAATTTTGCTGGTTTAATTTAGTAGAATTAATAATGTCAACATTAGACAATTCTCACAATCGTTTGTGGTTGAAAACTCAAAGTATAATATGAATCCATCTATTTTTAATTTAATTTGCACCAATAATTTCAGGCAATCCTTAATATTGTGTACAAATTTTATCAATGTACCACATATATAAGATCATTTAACTTTCTATGCCCCACAACTCCATAAGTACTAATTTAAGAGGATTCTGTTAAGTTCTTGGAACATAAAATATTTATGTAATGCGAATTTTGGACTAACCACCTTACAATTTAACATAATGAACTATGATCGGCATGATTTAATAACTTAGATTTTATAATTAATTATTTAATTAGTTGAAAACTCATTTCAAAACCTTGAAATTATCTCACATATATTATCATGAGAATCTCGCAGTAAATTTAATTTGTAACAGAAAACTGCACATACAACATCTACTCAAACCATTAATGTAATTTGTACGTATGCAATTAACTTGTAAAAGACTCTAAATGACTATGTAAGCAAGAGAAGGGTTCCAGTGTTCCACATAAGGTGGAAATGAATTAAATGGATAAATACACAAGAATTAATAAATTCTTCAGTTACGATCATATGTAAGGTTGTTGCTAGGTGAGGAGGACAAGTGGCCCAGCCGAGTAAGGTTATTGTAATCTTGTGGACCGTGAGCCGAAAGACCCGGGATCATCAGCCCAATGACCCGAAACATTCGTTCACACCATCCTTCTGTGTATTCGGGGCCCCATTTCCAACTTGGATATATCAACCCTCTTATCAACTCCCACCATGAATTCATGTACTTTGGTACCATCCACATTAGTGAGTAGTAGTTCTTGTTTGGCTCCTCTTCTAACACCTACATCATTCATCCAATTTTCTCAACATTCAACAATGTATAGGAATAAAAATTTGAAAAAAAAAAAACCGCAATCCCAAAAACCGCAAATTTTTATTGGTTAATAGTTCTTAAATAATCTACAATTTACTCGATCGAGGCAACTGTTATTTCTAGAGATAGTGAGTTCCTTTCATATGCTATGAGTACGTTAATTACTTAACAAGATTAGAGAATGCATGTCAAATTTTCACCACGATAACAAAAGAATACGTATATGTATCAAAGTAGCCCTATTATGGTATTGCCACACCACGAATCAACTACTCCATGAGAATTTGATTCAAGCGCATGTAATACACGCGTGTCTGACTCAAACTTCCGTGGAGCGGTTCAAATGTAACTTAGTTACATAGATCTATCATAATAATATAAAACCATTATAACAAGTAATTGAATTGAAGTGATTAAAGATAAATGATTTACCTTTCCTTTGTAGAGGCTATTGAAGAAAAGGCAAGGTCCAAAGTGCTTAAACAACAAAGTTTTGTCATCATAAGGAAGTCTAGGCACCATATCATTGCAATAGACATACCTACAATAATTAACATTGTAGGCCTTCAGTTTCTTCACCATGAAGTTTCCAAAGTCTTCATCCCCAATCCTTGGTTGTCCAAATGTATAAACACCATCTAATTTGTCTAGCAATTCTCTTTCCTCATGTAAAATTAGCACACTAGCAAATAATATAGCTAGTGCTCCTCCTAAACTATGCCCTGTAATTATGAATTTTGCATTTTTATTGTCTTTGCATATTTGTCTAATAATTTTTTTGATTGTATAATAAGCAAATTGAGAACTTTCTTGGGCCAATAATGGATCGATCTCTTTTTCGACGATATCGTGGTCCATTTGGAGGCCCAATGCCTTCATGAACCCACCATGGACCCGGCCCACACCCGTTAATCTATACCATGAGATGCAGAAGTCTGTGCACCAATCTTCAGCGTCAAAGGGACTTGTCCCTCTAAATGCGATCACGGTTAAGTCCTTGTCTCCCTCTATGTTGCGTGTTATGAAAGCATGTGTTGAATTCTTCTCAATGTACTCTATAGCAGTATCAAGTTGAAAAATAAGTAGGTTAATGACAACTTTTAATTTCAATTAGGAATATAATGCATGTAATGCTTTATGTAAGGTTCAAGGCTCGAGCCACCTTCTCATACCGATTCATTATTATGGGTCGTTAAGGGAAAATTAAACATCGAGGCCATGAACTCAATTACGTCTAATACGTTGTGAAAAAATGATACACTCGACACTACTTAGTAAGATACTAGATGTTTCGATTCCTTGCAAAAATTAAAATGTAATGAACTTCAATCTCAAATGTCTTTGTCCTTACCATTTTTGAAATCGTAACATCCAACAAGCTTCATCTGCAAAAAGTTGAAGAAAAAAAAAGAAAAGATGTATACGGTCTTTATTCTATAGAAAAATAACTCTACGAAATCCTGATCGATCAATTTCACACGTGAGAGAGGTGTTACCTTCCAATGATTGTCAACGACGTTTTTGATAAAGGCCGGGTTCTCGTAGGCCAATTTAGCGGCCATTAAGGAGAAAGCGGGCTCATAATTGGGCTGGCCCAACTGGATATTCGGGTCCAAATCGACTCTAGTGTCCAAACATCCGATCATTGATCTAAATGTCTCGCTTGATCCCTCCGGTATGCTCACCTTTCCTGCCCATTTTCATTTATAGTTTTATTTTTTAACGGGCATAAAATTAATTAAGATGCTAGAAAATTATGTAACTTTATGATTGATTATGTCGATTACATAGGGTTTTGGATAAGACGATTAAAGTATATGATGAACTACAATATGAACTTATACAGGGTAGGCGATTAGTTGAGGTGTAGTACGGAGTATATGCTAACGGAGTTGATGTATACAGAATATGGAAGACGACAATATTATGTAATTAAAAGTGAATTATCAATGCTCCGAAGACCGATTAATAGTTAATTAATTATAAAACATGGATTAATATATTATGCCTATCTTCCTTGAATGACGTATCATATGTCTGACTAGTAATTGCCAGCTGCTTAATGGAGATGGGATCTTAAGTACTTAATTATGGTGTGATCTGTAATTTATTTTCTTAGATCAATTATTATTAAGCCTTGAAGTCTTGAACTAATAAACATGAGCTAGTTTAGGTATTATATATTCAAATTAAATTGCTAACCATACAATTAGTGTTTATTTGTGGTGCTTAAGCAGCCGTTGAATCGAACCAGGATGAACATTGGTGTGCTCAAATCGCTTTCTAAAGCAATGCTAAATTGCTACTCCAAAGACTATGCCAACTTATGATACTACTCCATTTAATTCATTTGTTTACGTCGGATCGGGTTTTGTAAGGGGAACCCAAACCTAACGTAAACAAATGAATGAAATGGTAATAGAAAATACGGAATTAAGAGCAATACACTAATGTGATCGTGAGTAGTAATTTTAAATGGATTGTGATCAAACGAAAATTTGTGATTGTCATATCCTAATAACTTAATAAGATAATTTATTCCATGTTAGTGATTTGTCTAAACAAAAAATACTTCAATAACTTGGTCAACTTTGTCCATGAGACGTGATTACCCAAATTTTGATATCCGGGAATTCCTTGTAACTCGGCCAAGTGTGCCATGCGGGGAAGGCATACCATGATATCATAATCACAAGCAATCTTTAAGGATCTTTATAAATAAGTGTCCATTTCTCATAATAATGTGTTAAAAACGCATTTGTGTATGTGGGGGTAAATCTATATGCATGCTACTAATCTACTAAGATATCTTTTACCCCAATACTAAGCTAGCACATTTCTGATTCTAGCATGCATTAACTAAATAGATAAAGTTTAATGTAAAAACAAGGAAAATTTTAATTTTGGCTCCTAAGGTCTAGACAAATTCCACTTTGAGTACCTAACGTTTGAGTAATTCCACTTTAATTAGGTACCTAAGGTTCGAACATTGTTCCACTTTGGGTACCTCTAACTAAATTTATGTACTCCCTCCATAAAATTATACATGATTTTCTCACATTTCGAGACATCTCATTTATCCATCAATATCTTATAAGATATCTTAGTAAAAATTATGAAAGTATACTTGCATGAATGTATTTTTCGATACGAATCCAACGGCATACGTTTCACAATTTTTCGACATGTATTTTTCTCCAAAATCGCAAGTCAAACTCTCACATCGTAATCCGAAAATGTCATATAATTTATTTGTAATAAATTAGTTATTTTACATATATACATGCATGACTAAATTAATGACTTTATTAAATCAAAACTTGGTACAAACTAAAAAAATAAAAATAAAATTTTCTTGTGAAATTGATGAGGTTCATAGTATCTGTTTTTCGGTGCAATTAAATTAGTAAAAAAAAAAAAAAATACAATTAGCTAGAGTATAAACATAAATTTCAAAAAAAAAAAAAAGAATATCATTCAAGAAAATTATGTTAGAAAAAAATGTAAATATATGGAGTGTATATTATTGTTATGCTACCAAAGAAATAAACCGCATAATTTGTAAACATTGCACTCATAATTCTTATGAAGATGTTTGTTCAATAAAATTAAAAAAGATATAGAATTTTCAAGAATTAGCTTAGAGCCTTAAATTAGTCCTTTTTTTTTTTTATCAACAAAATGATTATGTTTAAAAAAAATAAAAAAAATTCAATCATATATTTGATGAAATAAAAAGATTTGATAAAATTCTATTTTTGGTTATTGAGGTACCCAAAGTAACAATGTTCAAACCTTAGGTACCCAAAGTGGAATTACTCAAACCTTAGGTACCAAAAATGAAAATTTTCCTTATGTCTTTAAAGGGCATAAATGCATGTTATATGTGCCTAAATAATGCCGGATTTTCATTTGAAAAAAAAATAAAGAATAACAAACTATTATTAAAATTAGATTATATATTTTATCTATTGAAAACAATATCACATAAATAAGATAGAGAATTAACATGTGCTAAACTGTACATTTTTTTTTAGATTAAGAAACAATATGGGTATCTTGTCGTTGTCATTGATCAGTTTTCAGCAATCGGCACTAAGCAGAAGGGGTTTTCTTGACGTCTATTGATGGACTTCATTTATGGGTTTGTCATTTATTTCTAGTGTATCCCATTTATGGAGGCTTGCTTATAATCACTCAATAATGAATGTACTATGAGTATATTAAAAGCTAAAGAAACTTCTCTTCTAAGCTCTTCAAACCTTTCAAATATATACTTCAATTCACTATTTTGTGATTTATTAAATTATGTGATAGACTTGCCATCACATTTGAGTTGCAGACATCCTAAATCTTATTATGACGACAAATCACCAGCTATAGTTTTTCCGTTATTTCATTTCTTAACGTTTGATTTGAAACTCTCTCGCGTATTCGATCACATTATGTAAATGTTGACAAATCATGTAAATAACGGCTAATTTTTGGATTTCTGAATGGATTTTTGACAAGTATTTTTGTAACCCAAAAGGAAGTCGCTAGCTAATAACAAAAGCATAAACAAAAAACGTTTCATTAGCTTTAATGCAACTGAAGAAAAAAGACTCAAAAACATTGAGTAAAAGCTATGCAAAAAAATGTAACGACCCATCATTTCCATGGAGTGTTAGAGATCGAGATCATAAACAGAGTCATAATTCTTAAGGAAAATGAGATAACGGCACATATGATATAGTATAATTGAAAATATAAATTGAAGAAATTGCGTACCTTTGATGAAATTCAGAAACAATTTAAGAACACCACCATAATCCGAAACAAGTTTCAACCACACCTCTAGAACGTACCCCATACGATACATTGGTGTCTTCATAAAGAGCAAAAATTTCATCATAACAATCGAAATGAAGACGAGCCATCGATATCGAAATCGTCTTAGCTCTTCTTCTAAGTCGAACGGGCTTTCGATGAAATGTCGATTCTCATTACACCATAATAGCTTCATAAGATCAACGAAGCCAGCGTCTTCTGGCTTCAGAAGAAGATAATCCGTGCACATGAAGCCTTGCCTAGGCATCTTATGTCTTAGAAGTATTGTTAGAGAGAAGCTTGGCTTGTTTCTCTTAATTTTGTGAGGTCAATGAAATCGACTATATGTCTAATTGGGCTTGTATTTATATAATAAATTTAATTATGTTTATTTATTTGAATTATATTTGACTTAGTATGTACGAGTTCAAGCAGTCTCAAGGACCATATTTGATATAGGGCTGCGTCAAAAAACTCTCTATAGACTTCTAATTTCTAAGTAAAGCTTTGTCTGACCCCAAGGGGACGACATTCTTGGTGCCGAGGAAGATGCCTCCCCTAGATTTAGATTTCCGATCCTTTACTGCAAACTAGTGACTGGGTTCAAATCAGAGAGGTAAAGGGCATCTGCTATGCAAGCACATACAAAGAGTTCAACTTTTGACAAATTGTTCGATTTATAGGACAAAGGAAAAATGGGACAAGTCACATGTCAACTCGACTAAGTGCTTAATTGCTCGTAGCTAATTTTGTTGAATTTGTTTAGTTAGATACTTATAATGTTGGTTGACTGTTGTAATTATTGTTGAAGGGAAAATTAATTAAAATTGTTTGATAGATGCTTTATCGTCAGATAAGCTTAATAATTAATTAGTTTTATATGAAATGGTCATAGCTAGCTAAATTGGACATGACTCATGATTATGAAATTACCTTTTATAGTTTTAGTGTATACACAGTAAAAAAAAGGTTTGTTAATTTTTGGCCATTTTTGGTGTGAAAGAAAAGAATTTGCTAAGCAACACGGTTTTGCCTATGAAATCTATGGTTTTCCAATTAATGTAACGCTTATGCTTACCAAAAAAGATAATCTTTGCATTGCGTGCTCAACCATAGGATTATACTAGTACTAGTACATTATTGGCAATATTGATGATAAGAAGAAAAAAAAAAAAAGTACTATAGTGTGTGGCATCTCGTTTCATTTTCTACATCTTACTATAAAATCTAGGCAAATTTAATGAAAATAACTCAACGTTGGCAACATGTTCATAAAATTACCCAACCTTTTCACTTTAACAAAATTAACCTGACGTTTTATTTGTCGTCACACTAATATCTCAAACATGCTAAAGTAGGAATTTCGCCAACTCCAAATCTCAAGAGGCAAAATAATAGGGGGGAAAATAAATTTTGCACAAATTTATGTGATAATTTTATTGACGATTTTTTTACTTGTGTTTCCAAGCCCCCCATTTTAAATAATTTATAATAATTATCTTCTCCTTATTCTCTACAACATATCTATTCAACTTCAATCGATATGAACTTATATCAACTTCATAACCACCTTCAAATGAAAATCTATTTTGTTTTCATTCAAACATTCATTTGCACGATAAGAATGTTTGGCAATTTAATCGATGAACAAGACAAGTTAAATGTCAAAAATTAAAGGTAAATACTTAGAGCGATGTAGCTAGGTAAAGAAAACTAAAAATCATAAAATTTGTGCAAATAAGAAATAGCCCCTTGGGAATTGGAGTGCGAGAAATTCCATTTTAGCGAGTTAGGGATATTAGTGTGATGCGAAGTAAAACGTTGGGTTATTTTTGTTAAAGTGAGAATGTTGGGTTATTTCACGAAAATGTTGCAAACGTTGGGTTATTTTCATTAAATTTGCTTAAAATCGATTCAAACCTTGAGATTACTGATAAGGTGGAGCCGATATTAGCACTGCAATAATTATTTTCGTCAAACTCCATCAATTAAAATGTGGAATTTTTTCGACGTCGGTCAGAAGTTCTCATATCGATAAGGGAGAAAGATAAATGATCTCTCTTATATTTTTAATGGGATTGGTTTTACCATAGCAAAGGGTGTATGGGCTCATATCGTATCTCGGTTTCCCACCAACTTCTCGTAAATTATTTTTTGGTTTTTCGTTAATTAAAATGTATTGAAATAAAAAAAAAAACAAAAAAAGACGATTTGCCAACCTTAAGCCCGCCAAACTTTAAAGTTGGTTAAAAAAAAACCAACTAACAAAACTAACTCAAAAACCAAAACATTTTCACCTGTGGAAGCACGCAAATTTCTCTCTCAAATTCGCATTGCAAACATAACCCTCCAAAAAAAAAAAAAAAAAAAACCAACATTGCATAACATACACAGAGAGAGAAATAGAAAGGCGTAATCAAGAAGATTATTCGGAGGAGGACGATTTTCAATCAATGGCAGCCTACAGAGCTGATGATGATTACGATTATTTGTTCAAAGTGGTGTTGATTGGTGACTCCGGTGTCGGAAAATCCAACCTTTTGTCTCGTTTTACAAGGAATGAATTTAGCCTGGAATCGAAATCGACCATTGGTGTCGAATTCGCAACTCGTAGTATTCGTGTTGATGATAAGATCGTCAAGGCTCAAATTTGGGACACTGCTGGCCAAGAAAGGTAATAGTACATTACATTGTTATTATATCTTACCTTTGCATGGTATTTCTAGATTAAATTCTCTCTCAATTTCTTAGGAAGAAATGTGGAGTTTGTTCCTTGGAAAAATTGGATTATAATTGGGGGTTTCTTTCCCCATAAATTGTTGGTAAGAATTCAATTGAATCAATATAATGCAAGTATATATGTCTTTTTTTTTTTTTTTTTTTGGTTCTATATTTTGTGATTTTTCCATAGTATATAGTGTAGCTTCTATTGCATTATTTCCCAATTCCCTATTATTATTGTTTTTTTCCCCGGTTAAGTCATTGTTTTATAAATGTTGCCTGGATGTTGTTCGACAATCATAACTGTTTCTTTTCAAGTTTCAGCGAGGATTGGCTATATATGTAGTCAGACTCGTCACCTTGATTAAGGGCTCATGAGGTGCGAGCCAAAGAGTCTGTACTCGCGAGTCTTGTTGGCTCCATTGAACTCATTTGATTCTAATCTGTATTAACACTGTGTGTTTGATGAAGGTACCGCGCAATCACCAGCGCATATTACAGAGGAGCTGTGGGTGCACTGGTTGTGTATGATGTTACACGCCATGTTACATTCGAAAATGTGCAGAGATGGCTTAAGGAACTCCGTGACCATACAGACTCCAATATTGTTATAATGCTTTGTGGAAACAAGGCTGATCTGCGCCATCTGCGTGCTGTTACTGTGGAGGATGCCAAGGGTTTTGCTGAACGAGAGAGCACTTTCTTCATGGAAACATCTGCACTCGAGTCATTGAATGTCGAGAGCGCCTTCACTGAGGTTCTATCACAAATCTATCACGTCGTGAGCAGGAAGGCTCTCGACATTGGAGACGATCCAGCAGCATTGCCTAAAGGACAAACCATTAACATTGGCTCCAAGGATGATGTATCTGCGGTTAAGAAATCTGGTTGTTGCTCTAATTAGTTCTCCCTTAAAACTCGAAAACTTCCCTTTCCCTGAACATGAAGGGACAGAAACTGCGAAAACTAAAGACGGCACATGAATGAAAGAACAAAGGAGAGAGGAAGACATGGAAGGAAGAGTAAGCCTGACGATGCACCTTGTTCATAACAATATAGAGTTATTTGTATAGAAATTTGGGGTTTTCTGCTGATCTTTCTGGTCAAGCTTGAATTTGTATTTACATATTCCGACGGTCTATTTAATTTTGCATATATTTTCAAGTATCAACTTTTGTATTGGTTAGCAACTTAGTATTTGGAAAACACATCACTCAACTCAGCATAACCCATAGCATATGATCTCTTCTACATCCGCTTTCCGGACACTTTTTCGGGTTTGGCTCAGCCCGATCTAGACACCTAGCAAGTTGCAGAAACGACCTTCTGGTCTTCTACTCCCTCTGTTTCTTTCAATTCCTTACGTATATTTTCACAAAACAAAAATACAAAGAGACAATCAAACAGGGAGAAGATCAAGAGGAATGAGAAGTGGAAAAGGTCATTTACATTCAACAGAAACAGGATTTACATGGATTACACCTTGCATTTTGCTTGTATAGTTGTATGAGTTCCTACATAGAAGCTAGTGCGTTTGCCCGACACAACTGTTGCGACATGACAACTCGAACAACATACACCAGAGTAACGCTGCAATAAGAGAGCTTGAAAGTGGTACATCACTCTCAGGACTTCGCAACGGGACTTCTCTTCATGTCTGCATCTGCAACAATTGACCGTCTAGTTTAAACCATGACATAAAGCCATCAACAAACGGACATGATCCTAGGCCGGTATATGGCCTGCTAAGCAAGCTTCAGGATCACAAAATCAATGAAAATCATGACAAGAAACAATACAAAGTTTTCCATCAACATATATAGAAGCGAGGAAAGGGGGTCCCTCATTGCTTCGCAAATGACAGTAACAAAAGTTCCCCAATTTTTTTGCCGACGATTTAAAGGAGTCCAGCATCAGTTGCCTTGGTCTCAAGAGAACAAGAAATATAAGCTCCCAAACATAGCCAAGAGAAAAACTTTGTCCTGAATATTCATTGACTCCACTTGTTCCAAACATAGACAGCACATCCGGTATGTACCAGCTTTCTCATTCTTATCATTTGAGGAAATTCAAACCACTAAGGCATGACAAACCCACCCCTCGTCCCAGAAATGCTGTCAGCCGATACAAAGAGGATAAAAAAACCTACTAATAAGAGGATAATGGGAATCGGAACAGAACGTGCAGAAGAATGACAATGCGAGAAATTTAGTCTTCAACTTTTAAATCCATATACTCCGTATGTGTTACCACGAGTTTTCATGATCAGTTTGTGCGAATCAAAACAACAATTGATGCTAAATAGATGTCGAGGATGCGAGACATGGGCAACTGTTCACCATCAGGACAAATGTTGTTATGTTCTAGTAGTGATGGTAATATCTCGCTACTATTGTCACCACTTAGCAGAGTTCAACACTTGTTTTAAGTAACTTGTCACACCGCATTTAACTGACCCCGCAAACTCAAAGGTCAGAAAGGAATAGAAAGAAATTAACCTACAAGGCATTGACTCCAAGGGAAACCCTTCAAAAACACTCTCACAATGAGCAGATCAGCACGTTAAAAAAATAAAAAGACATGATATGCGAGCCAAATACTAGCAATCCTATGTGACAAGTCTGGGATTTGATAAAAAGTCACCTCCCCAAAGTTGCTCAAACAGTGAGATTCCGTAAGTAAATGATCCCTCCATCCAACTTTGCTCGTCAACTGAGGTTTTTTTTTTTTTGAGATCGTGTCAACTGAGGTTTTGCATTGGATTCTGTGATTATTACGGACCAAAGGTCCAAAGCACCTATTCTCAGGCTTCGTTTGGTTTGCAGGAAACACTTTCGATGAAAATAGTTTTTCAGATAAAATTGACATCCAACGAAGTTTTTCTCACTCTCCCATGAGTCCCATCTATTCAGACCACAAAGTTCCCCGGCCCAAACTAAACAGAAATCAAATAACAATCACGCATTGATGTTCATTAAAGAAAGACAGAGGGCGTGTCATTTTTCTACTGCTTTTTTTCACAGCCGGGTAAGCTACAGTACACCAGCATGAAATCGTAAAGATTATTTTCCAACTCCAGTTTTCTGCTATAAACGCTCAATCTTCAACCAGTAGTCCAGTACTAGATCTCAAGTGCCGTATTCCCTAAATATCTACAATAGCAACTTCATCCTTCTTGCTATCCAAATCCTAGGTTATTATCAGCTTGCATCTGAGCTTTAAAATATTATAAACAGAAAAGGAACTCAAAGAACTCCATCTTCACCATACGTCCATACAGAGGAACCGAATGACAGATGAATACCAACAAGTATGCACAAGAAGCTGTAACCAACTTCTAGGACATAAATAACAGGATAACCAAGTCAATAAGCTCAAAAAACTAATCTCCGAGATAACACCATCTCCACAACAGAGACACACCATAGTAGTGCAAAATAGAAGATCACTTTAATCCCCCTGAAAAGTCACCAGTTCAGAGGGCGACAAGGTATGAACATGTCTTAACCCCTGAAATTGAACATTCTACCAAAACTCTTGTATACACCAGCTCTTAGACCGGGCTTTTTTTTATCTTTATCCAAGCAGCATAGGCCCCAATGACATGACTACACCCAAATTTAGGATTTCTCAACCAAAGAAGCGCTACATTCTCTAATCCTTCCAGTTGAAATATTTCTATCCATGCTATACTTCTAGTGAACTGACTTCAAAGAATTGTAGCAACAAGTTCTCGCAAACATCTGGAATCAAATTATACCAAAAAGACAACAAGATAATCAAGCATTAAGCCCGGCTTATCAACATCACCCACATTTCACAAACCAGCCAACAAGATATTATCATCACTGAGCTCCTCCAACCAGTCAACCACTATGAATTGAAAATGACCCCGAATAACCCTAACTCTAGACTCTAGAATCTTCCTATTCTATCCTCTATGGCTCTATCGAAAATCAATTTCATTTACATCAATGTCATAGTCACATGCCCATGGGCTCATCTATAGATGAGAAGAAGACCAACTCACAAGCCTGGTAGGTTCCATCCTAAACCCAATTTGCATTAGGCGTAACTCACTAACTAATTAACTAGTCTCCACCCTTCTTTTTCGTCGATCAAGCTCAAATCTTTACACAATCACACAAAATAAGCAAAACCCAATTGACCCAAAAAAGCACCAACCCCATATCAAAATTATGCACTATCATGATGATCATTCACCCCCACACCCTCAAAAGAAAAATACTTGATAATCAATTTCATATAGCTCAAACTTGAACCACAAGGCATCAAGATCAAAACTTTACACATTAAACTAACAGAATCAAACAAAATAAGCTTAACCCAAATGAGAAATTATCAATTAAATTCAACACAACCCCAAAAAAACATGAAACGAAAAAACACTAACCCCAGAAAATCAAAATTATGCACCAACATGATGATCATTCATTTACCCCCATCACTTTGACTTGAACCAGAAGCTTCAGGCTTACGATGATGATGAGAATCTTCCTTAGAAGGCAAAGGATTACCACCCTTGATGATCCAACCCAGAGCAAAGAAGGCCCCACCAGCAAGAATAGCTGTCCCCCACGCGTGTGAATACCACTTGCTGTACTGCCTTATTGCAAACCTCCATTGATCCCTCAACGTTGCCGGGTCCGGGTTCACCGACTCTGGCGGGTTCGGGAAATGGGCCTTCTGACCCGAATACGATCCACTGTTTTTGCTGGTTTCTATTGTCGGTGGCTGTCTGTGTTTTGAGGTTTGGATGTCGTGTTGTTGGGTTTTCAGGGGGTTTTGTTCTGCCATTTTCGACAGGATGTGTTTTTTTCTTTCCTCGTTGCTTCAACTTCAATCAACTTACGGTTGTAAGTTTTGTTCGATTAACGTTCGTTGTAGCGGTGCTTTTGCTGTCTCCGGTTGTGAGCTACCCAGCCGACTAGAACTGTCGGTACAAGCGCATTTTAAAGTGACAAATTATTAATGATAAGAATTCACAGACAATATCATGAAAAAATTGTTTGATTTTATCGATAATTTTTCACTACGTTAATTTTTTTTTTTTTGTCAAAAAGGAAGGTCACAGATGCGAGATGAAATGAAATCAAACAAAACTTAAAATATGAAACAATCTCAAACAAGGCCTCATCCGGCCTTTTCTCTATAATGATTTGCGATAGTCTTGTAGGAGACGTTGGACTTGCAAGTGATCCAAAACACCAACGGCAGAGAAGCTGTGATTGCAAGCTTTTAGCAAGCAATGATTTATACGTTGAAATAGGGGAAAATAAATTCCATTTTGTATACTAACGTACAAGTTAACGTCGAAGAAAAGATTACTAAAATTCAACTACTCGTATTGTGTAGACGGAATATGGTCGATAAGTTGGCCAATACAGCATTGTGACGGATAAATTCAGAAACATTACAGATAAAAAAAAAAAATCTTTCAAAGGGCAAGTATGTATTTGATAAAATCCCTAGTTTTCAAGATCGTCATTTCCGTGCTTCAACTTTCTTTGCCTCCTTGGCTGTGGTAGCAAACACAAGAAAAGATCCTTTAGATGACAAATCCAATGATCCACCAGATAGGAAGCAGAAACACACAAAATTGACTAACAAGCAACTTCTTTCAAGACAACTGAAAAAACTTACCAGCTTTCTCTTCCTCTCTCTTTTTAGCAGCTTCAGCCCTTTGTTCGCGAATAAGTTTAAGCCTCTCTGCACAAGAGCAGAGAAAAAAATTAATAAAAGGGCGTTATAACTTATAAGTATTTACAAGGAGCAGCACAAAGAAGTTTATTTATTTTTTGGTTAATTATCATTGTGACTGACTACTGATTATTTCTAGTGTCGACTTTTTACTGTGAGACCAGTTCAAAGTAAAAGGGTACTTATCACTGTGACTGACTACTGATTTCGGAAAGTATGAGAACAGGACGAGCTACTCATCATCCCCTTCAGGTATGAATTACTTACCCAACCCTTTACTAGACCACCCAGCACTACCAATGGGTATGAAAGGCAGGCCGGAAGCCTGGAATGACAAAGAGAGATGGACATACCATCCCTCCATCTCAGGCTGGCACTACCAGATATTTTGATATCTTGAACTTAAAATCATCATATTCTATCTATCTCATTCTCACTTTAAAATGACCAAATGAGTGAGCTTGAATAACTCACCTAAGTCTTTCTTTGCCTGTTCCGTTTTCCCTTGTTCTTGTAATTTCATGTATCTCTCGTGATTCCTCTGCTTTTCCAGCTCCTCCCTAGAAACATAACAAGTTGAATCAGAACTCATTCCAGGTTCTAACTGTGACATATCCTGGCCAGTGGCAGCCCAGAAAAAGGAGGGAACTCAGTTTCATATGCACAAAGTGAGAAAGAGACAGAATAAAAGAGAGAAATAGCTTTATGTTGAGCTAAAATACAATAATTAAGACGGCTGTGATTTAAATCACTTCAGAAATAAATATAGAATGATCACGTAAAACAACTCCAAGCCCCATCACTTATGCAAAACTTCAAACATAAGACTGATCTAGCGTACTGGCTAGTTAATGTTTCATGAGAATTAGTGACATAACTGCATGAGACTACCCACTTCAGAACAACTCATGGCCATATGTATTTACAGTATACATTGTCATAACTTATGGAAAATTAGTAAGCAACTCCAAGAGTCAAATGAAACTATAAAACAGTGTAAGCATGCTTCTTAAAAGCATGCTATGGAGCCTACTGCTTCCCAGGTCTTCGACACAAGCATCATTGGGTAGTTGAATCTAATAGCAAGGTGTGGAATAAAATAAATTCAGGCATTGAATTATGGTTACAATAAAAGGAACAATGAAACTAGAATAAAGGCATGGACAAACCTCTCACGTCTTGAAAGCTCAGTTGTTTTATCAAGCTGCCAAAACGCACCAAAAAGGCGAAATCAATATTTTTACAACTTCACAAATCAATCAGAATAAAGAATAAGGAAAGGCGGGGCTCACATCAATGTTTTTGGCTTTCACATTCTTTGGCTTCACCAAATTAGGATTCTCAATCTCAATAATCCCCTCTGTCCCTTTATTCTTTTGCTGCACCAGAAAGTATGAGAAGAAGGATCACATCAGTTAAATAAGAAAGAAGATTATCCAAGAAGCATAAACTAATCATTATGCTAAGATATGGTTCTACTCCTGATCAAAGACAACACACGATAATACTTACTTGGTTCTCCTCATCAGATTCTTCCTCTGATTCTACTTCATCAATGTCTTCTTCTTCCTCCTCTTCTGCTTCTTTCTGATAAAACAGTTGTCAGTGAGACACGACTTGGGACTGGACCCTCTATACTTTCACAGTTTCACCCAATAACAAACCACATTGAAAAAAAAATTCAACTGACCTGTCTAAAGGTGCGAGGTCGAGAAGTCTCACCACTGGCTGCAATAATTTAATAACATCAAACCACAGTAAGTCATTCAGCACCAAAAACACCTTACTTAAATAGTAACCAGCACAAAAAGTTGTATGTGAGTAAGCTCATATACTTTTACTAGATTTACTACAAGAACAAAGGCAAATGATTTGGAGCCGCCTAACATGAATCGTCATTATGGGAATTATGAAAAGTCAGAAAACTTAAAAGAAAAACGAGTAGAGAAACCAAAAGGTAAAACAAAAGAGAAACTCAATCCTCAAGCCCCCAAATTAGCAATCTTCTAAGATACAACACAGTGCTGAGACAGAAAGCAAAAAAGGAGAAGGCAAACCTAAAGATAAAACGTGAAAAACCTTTAAAATGAACACTACAAAGAGCTTTAAAAAAATCAGATAAATTTACCAAGATAGTGGGGCAAAGATAGCATGTTAAGACGCCCAAACGAATAAGTTTGAAGATAAACAGAAAAAAGAAGTGAAGAGAGACAAATAAGACAAAAGTAAACTCAAAACACTTTTCCTCAAGCCTCCTAATTGACGCCTCATCAGGTCTTCATTTCACATTAGAAACCACCTTCAATATGTCTCCCCCAACTTATTTTTGATAGGGGTACAAATCTCACTTTCTCCCATCACTTCATACCCGCATCGAGCCTTTCTTGTATGGCACACATCCTCCGCAACATCTATCTTTTAAACTGCAAAGGTTCCACTACACAACATATATCAAATTGGACTTTTGCTTCCAATCTCTAAGACACGGAAATTTCCTGTTCAGTCTACAGGGCATCCAGAGAGTGTTCTTGCTCCACTTCAATAGCATTCACTTCTCCAAATCTAGTTGAAAAGTGTTGGTTACCATTCATTTTCTCTCTAACCAAGGACCACCAAACCTCATTACGTACGCCAACTCCACCTACTGGGTTTCTCAATCCCCTATCATTCAATGTTCTTCGAAGTTCTCTCTCTTAAATTCTTCACATCGACTATTCACTAACCATACTCAAATAAAAGCTTAGAATCCAACATCTTGCTCTCGATTGCCATTAAAAAGAGTTTCAAATTAAAACAGCCATTGTTCCTTTAATCCTTTATCTCCCTATGCTCAACCAAAACTCCCTGGTTGCCATCTCTGACACATTCAACCCATCTAATGTCTCGCGTTTTTGTGTCCCTGTAATCAAGTCTCTATGTCCCAGCTTTTCCTTCCAAGAAAGGTGTACGAGAAACCTAAAAACTCACATCAAATTTAACTAGACCCAATGTGCCACAATACTCCTAATCTGAATATATTCAGCTCAACGCCACATACACCAATTTCTACACAGTCAAACCCTATTCGAACAAATTACCATCTCCAGCCAAGATTACAACAACAACAACGTCTTTATCCTAGTGCCTTAAAGGCTCCCAGTGTCTTTACCCCTATAGAAACATAGAGAGGCTGCGCAAGGATGACCCAAAATAAATAGCTTCAAGAATCGCACGGACTGACTGCTACTTCACAAAATAAGAAGCACATACAGTTTTATGAGCCATTTTGCTTTATTCCATTATATCCCATGAATAATTAGTCTTTGGCTCCATTGGAAATGGAAATATCTACAGCCAAGATTACACCATAATAATACAAAAAGTAAATCAACATTAAGTTGGAATTGAGAGTGCATAACAAGCTATCTTTAGTTGCAATTCTTGTCTCACAAAATGCAGAATAATACTTCATCAAAGTCCACACCAGTTTCATCGATTCTGATTGAGTTCTCAACTTCATTAAAGTTTACATACAACCACTCTTGAGATAGCGAGACAACAACCAATGCATTATTCGATAACAAGTACCGCCCCCGCCAGACATTACAGCCATTACACCATTCATGTATCCGCGCGAAAGGCAACTACGGAATAAACACCCTGTCTTGTTCATCAATCAACTAACAAGCTAGACAACTGCTCCTATCAAATATTCCCAAGCTCTCTTAGCTTTACAGTTTAAACAAGCTCAAATGCAAGGAAGACACACTTGCTATTCCGTCGGTAATTAAGTAGCGGACAGTAATTCGGCCCGATACTCGCATAATTGACTGGTAAATCGTCTCGTACCATTGGATAAAACAATAAAATCATTATACAAACATGATCACTAACTAAAAAAGTCACTCGATTATCAACACAATTAATACTTTTTCCGAAAAATTATAAAAACTGAGCTAAATTAGCAATAAAACACAAAATTAACCAAATTAAACAAATACCCACAAATTGAATTAAATCAATCAATACAATTGAATTAAATTCAAATCCCAATTAAGTCTAAATTGTTAAAACCCCCAAAAAAAATCCCCAAAACCCCAGATTTAGAAAAACCCAGAAAAAATCAATGGTAGGTAGTAACTGAATTAAAAACATACCGATAGCTTCAAAAGAAGAGAATTGGCGGCGACCAGTAGGCTTGCCCTTGAATTTTCCTCTACCCATAATTTGTTGCGTTAGTTTTACGCTGAAGCGATTCGATTAGGGTTTTTTTAAAGGAGATAGAAGGTGTAAAAGAGAAGGAACTTTTGGGGGGAAAAGGAGGAACCCTAATTAATGGCGAATTTGTGAATAAATTCGTTTTAATAAGGGATTTTCTTCTTCAACTCTCCACTTTTTTCCTTTTTGTTGATATTTCCCAATATACGTAAACCCTAAAACACTTGCCTTTCTGACTTGCCAACAAACCCAAAAAGAAAAACAAATTAGTTACGGTGACAGTCAACTTTATACACGGTTAAAAATAAAATAAAAATACGTGTCATTATTGAGCGTTACTTATATGTGAAGAGATATTAGTCACCCGCTCTATTACTAAATCGCCCATTGTTCTCCTAAAACACTTTAAACTAATCATCTTGTTTTGGGTTGATAAAATGATTTGATTTTCAAACTTGTGTGATGTCTCGCTTAATCTATTAGATGGGCACTTACAAGGAAGACATGTCATCCCTTTACGAACAAATAAACGGAAGAAAATAAATTTTCCACAATGAGATTACATATCCACCAAATCATTTTATTCAAGGAATTATTCATTTACAGTAATATAAAAGAGAATTACAAGAAGTTAATTCAGAAATTAAGCTCATGCAGGGAGATTTCGCAGACTTTCAATGAGACCACTCATGTAGGACTCCTCCAACCCTTCTGTTAGCAAGAACTCTCTCCATTTCGCATGGTTAGCTCGAACCTCCCTTGCCAGTTCATTATTCGAGTTCATGACTGCCATTACTGCTTCACAAACTGCCTCGCGAGTGAAAAACCCGTCCTCACCTCCCTTCTCAACCTCTACTCCCAATCTCAAGTCCTGGCTCATCATCCTTGCGTTGACGGACTGATCCACAGCCTGAGGCAGCATAACTATTTGACAGGTGCTCGCCATAGCCTCTGACAAAGACCCGGCTCCACAATGGGTCAAAAAGCATCCTACTGATGAATGTTGCAATATCAGTTGTTGTTGCACCCAACCCAGAGTAACAATTCCTCTTCCGGCTGTTCTCTCTGCAAATCCTTCTGGCAAGGCTGATTCGAGTGTTTCACAGTCCGTAGGTAGCTTCAGGGCGGCCAGAAAGGGCATACCTGAAACGAGCAAATCTTATCTTATAAGGTATAGAAGTAATACTGCAGGACCAAGTAAAATCCAAAAGCTTTTAGATTTGAACGCTACAAATGTAGAGAAATGCGGCAGAGCAATGTGTTTGCTCTGGTTATAAGCCCCCCTAAAATATCAGTAAACTCTAGTTCAGAGGACTGAAGTGCATAAAGAGTCGACTATCCTAGTTCCGTAAGTCCGTATTATAAGCCCTATGTCAAACTGCAACAGCTCGCCAAGAAGGTGACATGAGAAAAAACAATTACGACAAGGACAAACTTCAGGTTGACGAAGGTGAGAACACATGAAGATAAGATTCCTGTTATCTAGTCATTCAGAACTTACGGCATAAGAATGAGATAATCATATGAAAGTTCTGTAACCCCTGCGTACCTGTGAGCTCAAGTCCTAGAACAAGCTCCTGGAACTGGTCCTTCTTCAGGAAGCATTCGCTTCCAAGAGCACAGTATAATACACTAGCCTCATCAAAACCCTTCAACCAACCGTCAAAACACTTGTCTGGCTTAGATGCTGGAGGTTCAGGAATTACGGGACCAGCAAGAAGCAAAGGCTTACTATAATGCTTCTGAAAGTAATCACAATAAAGCCCTTCCATCTCCCTACAACTCTTCACACATATAGCATCACACTCCTGGAAAGCAATGGCAATCCTCTCGAACAATGACATCGTACCTCCAAATTTGGCCCCAGATGAATTAGACAAACTACGAGCCTCCTGAGGCTTCAACTTGACAGATGCCACAGGAAAACCCGGTGGTGGATTCACCATTTCTTCCTCAGTGAGGCAGTGAATAGGCATATTTCTTGCCTGAGGAGTCAAGTAAGCAAAAGTCACCACGTACACTGTAGCATAAAACACTGACTTTACCTTGTGTTTGCGTGCCAGCCTAGGCATCCACTCAGTGAAATCAAAGAACATAAAATCAGGCTTAAGATTGGAGAGATGAGCCTCAATTATGTCCTGTGTCAGGTCCATGGCAGCCATGATGAGGGGCCGGGATGAGGCAGGCACATCAGCAGTTGTCTCGGCTCCTTTGGGCAAGCCATCGACTGCAGGAAGTGCAATGGGAATGAAATTGATGAGGTGAGGATGGTGGTTGTGAGACAACAATTG
Organism: Spergularia marina; assembly: GCA_963680865.1. Taxonomy (NCBI): domain Eukaryota; kingdom Viridiplantae; phylum Streptophyta; class Magnoliopsida; order Caryophyllales; family Caryophyllaceae; genus Spergularia; species Spergularia marina. The sequence goes on from OY804546.1 coordinate 27,122,216, forward strand.
CGGCTCAGATTTGGTGGGTAGGAAGAAACTAATTTTGTGGTTCCTCTCAGCTAGTTTGTTGGCCAAGTGCAAAAAAGAAGTAATGTGGCCAAAAGCAAACCATGGGCACATAGCTACATGCAAAGACTTGCCATTTTCTCCAGGCATGTTGATAAAATTTCTAGCACTTATTTTCAAATGGCATAAATCAATACCAATCTATGACAATACTAACCTAAGAGTTGCAAAAGATTTATATACCACAAAAAGAGCATGAATGAGCACAGCCTTTCTAAACTTGTTCGAATGACAGACACAAAATCGGCTTGTTGGTATGATGCCTAACTCCTGAAAGTATGCACATGTTTCAATTGATCATTTGATCACTACAAAGTGCTATAAGTGGAAGATTGTTTGATCACGGCTTCCTTTTTCTTATGTTAGTCTGTTAAATTTCAGAGGAACTAAATTTGCACTCAAGTCAGCTCTAGATAAGGTCTAACAAAGGGAAAGAGCAGATTTTTCATGTCTCTTGTTCTCATGGTTTTCCCATGCAGCTACCACCTTGAAGGCTAACTTGCATAGTTACGCCCAAATACCTCAATCAGTTAGCTCAAATCGAGAAAGAATGCTGCATCTGTAACAGAACCAACCCTATTCGGCATAAACTGATCTTAGCTTTTCAAAAAAGAAAACCAGGCTAACAAGGAACTGTCCAACTAAAGGGTGAAATGAAAATGATAGGTAAGTACTGAAGTTATATCACTTTCAAGATATCTTCTTCACTCTTGCATGATTGCATATCTACCTAATTGAATAGAAACCACATTTAACCAGCAAACACAGACACTTCAGTTTTTTGCCTTCTAAACACAAATGTCATCATCTTGTTTAGACGGTGAAATTTTATACGAAATTCATTCTCATTGTCGGGTAATTTTCTCAGCAAAATGGTCATGCATGTTTAAGTGAGTGATTATTCTAGAGACTCAATCCACAGGAAATTCACAGGCCAAAATTTTGGATGTATTCTAAGCATCATATTCCTTTTTAAATACTCTTTCTCACGAGTTTCTCACATGGGCCTTCTAAGCAGCCGACAATGCCCTCAGACCTAACCTAAGTTACCTAACCATTTGAATCATCCCAACTGAACTGATACTTCAGTTTTCTAACCTGCAGTAATCTTTCAAAATTTTGGACTAAACAAAGCCAAGTGTGACAATGATGTTTCAACCAATACCCCACAATAACTTGAAGGGGAGCCTTGGCGCACCCGTAAAGGTCTTGCTTTGTGATCGATAGGTCACAGGTTCAAATCCTCGGAGCAGCCTCTTGTCCAAAAATGATAAGGGAAGGCTTGCCCCCCTATACACCGTTGGGGGGACGCCAATGTGCATCGTGCTGCCTATTATTTGGTGAAGAAGTTCCCATAGCTGCATGATAAAAGGTCTTTTGATGACAAGGCCTAAAACCCATAGTTAATTTCCAGGGGCATAAAAGAGGTCTCAAAAGAACAATGAAAACCCATTTAGCACATCAACTGGACACCCAAGTAATCTCTCAGCAGCAACGGAAAGCACAAACTACACTGGAAATTTATTTCGTTGGTAATGGTTTAGTGATTGCAAAAGCAGCATGTCGCCAATACAGCAACGATTAGACGAAAATGAATCTTACCTAAACCTCAGAAGCGTTTCATATACCTATTCTTTTCCTTCTACACTTATATAGGTAGATAGTAAGAAGAGTAACCACATAGTATACAACAACAACAACAACATCCAAGCCTTATTCCCAAAATGATTCGGGGTCGGCTAACATGAATCGTCGTCTAAGAACCGTCTTATGCGCGCCATAAAATTTCAAAAACGTTGTGAACCATTTTGAAACATTGAAACACTTTCGGAAAGAGTTTTAGAAAGTCCTCAAAATAAGTAAAAAGTTTGAAAATGAGCGAAAACATATAACTTTGAACACCAAGTAAGGAAAAGTTTTGGAACAAGTTAGGAAAACCAAACAAAGAAACTAAAAATAGTCAAATTTAGTCCTCCACATGGATAACGTCTCTCCACGCCGCCCTATCCAACACCATACTCTCTTCAAGCCCTTGGAAGCTCATATCACTTCTAATCACCCTCATCAAAGTCATCTTGGGTCTTCCCCGACCCCTACTAATATTATCACTTCCCCACCCTTCTACTCTTCTAACCGGCGCGTCACTAGGCCTCCTCCTCACATGACCATACCACCTCAATCGGTTCTCCATCATTTTGTCCGCGATGGGCACAACCCCCATTTTCTCCCTAATAACTTCATTTCTTAACCGATCATGTCTTGTATGTCCACACATCCACCGTAGCATGCGCATCTCCGTCATACTCATCTTATGAACGTGACACTATTTCACGGCCTAACATTCCGTGCCGTATAAACCTGATTACCGTACGATAAAACTTGCCCTTCAACTTATTGGGCATTCCTCGATCACACAGGAGCCCTGTGGCATTCTTCCACTTCACCCAACCTGATCTGATCCTATGGGCCACATCTCTATCTAATTCTCCATCCTTTTGAAGAATCGATCCCAAATATCGAAAGAAATCTGATCCCTGAACAATCTTCTCATCCAACCTGATCGTCTCTGTCTCCGTTCGCCTACTGCCGCTGAACTTACACTCCAAATATTCGGTCTTGTTTCGGCTCAATCGAAACCCTCTAGACTCCAAAGTATGCCTCCATAGTTCCAACCTCCTCTCCAAATCCTCTTTCGTCTCTGAAATCAACACTATATCATCTGCAAACATCATGCACCATGGTATATCATCCTGGATTGACCTCGTCGATTCGTCCATGACTATAGCAAAAAGAAACGGACTAAGTGCGGACCCTTGGTGCACTCCAATTGTAATAGGGAACTCTTCTGACTTCCCTACACTAGTCCGTACACTCGTGCTAGCTCCCTCATACATGTCCTTAATGATGTTAATATATTTTTGCGGAACTCCTTTCTTAGTTAAAGCCCACCAAAGCACTTCCCTCGGTACCTTATCATAGGCTTTCTCCAAATCAATAAACACCATATGTAGGTCCTTCTTCCTATCCCGATACGTCTCCATAGTCTGTCTTATGAGATGAATTGCCTCCATAGTAGACCTCCCCGGCATGAATCCAAATTGGTTCTCCGAAATCTTCACACTTCTTCTTAATCTATGCTTAATCACCCGTTCCCAAAGTTTCATTGTATGACTCATCAACTTGATCCCGCGATAGTTGGCACACACCTGAACATCCCCTTTGTTCTTATACAAAGGGACCAAAGTGCTCTTCCTCCACTCCACCGGCATCTTATTACCACTCCAAATCATGTTGAAAAACGTCGTCAACCATTCCACACTTTTGTCTCCTAAACACCTCCAAACCTCAATAGGTATGTCGTCTTTCTTCTGTCCCATCTTCTTCAAAGTCATCCTCACCTCTCCCTTCTGAATTCTCCGCATGAACTTCCGATTAATAATACCCGGATGAATGTCCACATTTCCAATATCATTCACTCGATCGCCATTGAATAAGGTATCAAAGTACGATCTTCATCTTTCCGTAATCTCTTTATCATCAACAAGGACTCTTTGATCGACATCCTTAACGCATTTCACCCTACCAATGTCCCGAGTCCTCCTTTCCCTGATACGTGCAATTTTGTAGATATCATTCTCTCCTGCTTTGGTATCAAATCTTGTATAGAGGTCTTGGTTCACCTTTCCTCTTACGTCTCTTACAGCTTTCTTTGCTGCTCTTTTTGCCTCCTTATACTTCTCGTAGTTCTCCTCACTTCTATCTTTTCCCAAACTCTTATAACATTTCCGTTTGTTCCTTATCGCTTGTTGCACCTCCTCATTCCACCAAGATGTATCCTTACTCGGTAGAGCTTTCCCTTTAGATTCACCGAGAACCTCTTTTGCTGCCTTTTTTACCTTGTGCGACATAGTAACCCATACTGAGTCTACATCTCTTTCCACACTAGTTGACCACACATCCGTCCCATCCATCTTCTCCAAGAAAACCTCCTTGTGCTCTCCTTCAAGTTTCCACCATTTGATCCTTGGTTCTACTTGTTGCCGCCTCTTCCCAAAGCATCCCTTAACTCTGAAATCAAATACCACCAATCTATGTTGTGTAGCCGCACTCTCCCCAGGTATCACCTTGCAATACGTAAAACTCTTGCGCCAAGCATTCCTCACCAAAAAGAAATCAATCTGACTCGCATTATTTCCGCTCCTGTACGTCACCAAGTGAGACTCTCTTCTCAAACCACGTGTTCATTATACCCAAGTCATATGCCAATGCAAAATCCAAAATGGCCGTTCCTCCTTCATTTTTCGACCCATAGCCAAAACCTCCATGTACGCTTTCAAAACCGTGCCGTGATGATCCCACATGCCCATTCAGGTCCCTACCAATAATCAACTTCTCCCCACTAGGAACCCCTTGTACCACCTCTTCTAGCTCCTCCCAAAATTCCTGACGAATAGATACATCCAATCCAATTTGTGGTGCATAACCACTTACAATAGTCATAATCTCACTCCCAATCACCAACCTCACTGTCATAATGCGATCGCTCTTCCTCGAAACCTCCACCACATCATCTATGTAATCCTTATCAATAATGATACCAACTCCATTACTACTCTTATCATTTCCATAGTACCAAAACTTATAACCCCAAGGTGTGATCTCCTTAGCTTTCGCTCCAACCCATTTCGTCTCTTGTAAACACATAATGTGAATCATTCTCCTCCTCATAACCTCCACAACCTCCGAAGATCTCCTCGTCAAAGCGCCGATGTTCCACGTTCCAAACCTAAGCCTACTACCCTTACCGTTATGAATAAGTTTCCTACCTCGCTCCCGTCCATGATTTGAGAACCTTTGCACATTTGACACCACCCGTGGGAGCCGGAGTGGCGCGTCACTTCGGGGTGACGACCTAGCAACCCTTGCATATTTTTCACTACACCCAGGTCTAGGAAGTGTAGCACGACCTTACATATTTGACACCACCCCCGGGCGTCGGAGTGGCGCGTCGCTTCGGGGCGACAACCTAGAGACCCTAGCATACTTATCACCACACCCGGGTCCAGGAAGTGTAGCGCGTCGCTGTGAAGGGGACGCCCCCACGGTTATTAAATTTCGATTCATGTCCATAAGATGGGAGAAAAACAGTATACATCATTGCTCTGTGGCACTTCTGCCAGGTGTTTGTATGCAAACCTACTCACTCCTTCAAACTTTGGTGCTGGATTTTTTTAGTTCAGTGACAATATGGATAAACAAAGACAACTCATGGAAAAGCACACGAATAAGAAACAATAACTTGGCTAACAAACCAGAGGTGGCTTTTCAGTTTTCACCAATGAATTGTTTGTACATTAATTACATGAAATCAGAAGACATGCATGAAGTTCTGTAATTGGATAAAATTAACCTATCACCATCACACTACAAGTTGGATTAGGGCATATTTTGATCGCAACAATAGGCTTCTAAACTTCACGCAGAACTGTACACATAATTTCTTTGATTTGATTCCTATTTTCCAGCTTATTGGAAGTGGCCAATCTACAACGTCTAAACACATGCAGCACAATATGTTAGAACTTACATTTATCAACAGATTCTGGGTAAGAACTGCAAATTGCACAAAGTGCACATCCACAATGTTACTGTCATTGTACCAGTCTGGCAAGTGCAAAATAATTATCTTGACTCAGCGACATCAACAGCTCCAGGACTATCACATTTTCAGGTTTCTTAACATTAAGACCAGGTTCCAGAAGTCCTGATTGAAAAAAGGTTGAAAATTTAGAATATAATGGGGATGATGAGCTCTTAAAAAAAGTTTTTATATAAACTTAAATCAGTAAAATGATTACTATGGCAATTGATTGCTCATTAATGACTAAATGTAAATGGGCTCATGAGAACCCCTCCCTCCCCCCCCCCCCCCCGGGAAACTCAAACCAATGTAATGGACTGTGCCAAATTTCCCCCATACAAAGCAGATCAGCCCATCAAGATACAACCAGCATGGAAAATCAATACTTTAGAGACTCCCGCCTCAGTGCCCTACAGACTCGCGCCCCGACATGGTACCATATCATATGTATGCAGCCAGAGGCTGTTTATATTAGAGCCTTTGAACACTAGAAGAGAAACGGAGACCATGTACACATAGAATTTACAACAGAAAATCAAACCAGAGACTAATAACTGCAAGTACATACCAGGGGAAAGCTCCTTTCTACCATAAAGTTCCTTGGCTATTGGATTGGCAGCCCAGTGATTAACTGCAACACGACTTGTAGGCTGGAACCCAACTACTCTTCCATCAGTTGACAAAACCACCTATTCCCACCAGACTAAACGGTATCAACGATAATTAAAAACAAAAATTCACCCAAATGTTCATAAAAAGCACCAATAGGAGCAGGGAAAAAAACACATTTAACAAAGCTTAGAGAAGAATACATAATACAAACAGATCTCATATTAAGACTTTTGGCAAGAAAAATTTGGTGTTAAGTACACGTCGAAGACAAACAGTTGTTCTAGACATTACAAATAATGTTCTTGTAGAAAATGGACAATCATCCTGATGTCTAATTGCAGTTTACAGTAATGAACCTACTAAACGAATTACCACCAAATGGCGTCAGCCACATCTGGCACGAACTTCCTACTAAACAGTGAACACACAATTCTTAAGCCTTATTACGTTTTAGCATCATAATTCACAAGCTAGATAACACCTGCTCAATCCCAGTCCCAACTATACAATCACCCAGCAAAAAGAAGAAAAGTACTTTAGGGGATCCAATTACCTGATAACTAGCAATCTCCTGGATAGATGATTTCAGCTCATCATCAGTTGTTGCTAATCTATCAGAGCTAGCAGAAATATCTTGGGTTATGAAATCAGCCACATGACCGCTTCTAAGATAAGCCGGAATTTCTCCAATCGAGGCGCCAACACTTGGATCAAACTTCACATCTTCTTTCCAACTATAATGGTCCTTCAGCTTTCTAACTAGTGCAGAGCAACAAGCTTCCAACTGTGAAATAAACATAGAATGCTGTCAGCTGAAAATGAAGAAGTTCCATATTCTTGAACTCTCCTTTGTCTATTAGTAGTTTCTTTGCTTTGGCTGCTGAGAGGGAAATGGAAGCAGTACTCAATCACCATGATAAGAGACTAAACTTAACTGGCTCTTATTAAAGAGGATTCTTAGCATATGAGATACTGGAGAAATGAGAAGTGGAGCAATGAGAGGAGAAAGTAGAACCCTTTGTTTCAGGATAAATTTGCTGGACTGTGAGAGGGAAGAAAATATAGCTTAACAACATTATAGCTATCATACAAATGAAACAAATCTTTGAGAGTGTTCCTTGTCACTTTTCGTTTTCCATTCTCTGAATAACTAAAAATTGTTGCTATATATGATCAAGTTAACAATAATTAAAACTTTGTTAATTACCATAGATAGTTAACTACTTTAACCCCTCCCCCCCCCCCCCAGCCCTTCAAAGAAGTTAAAAAGTACATGTGTTTCTGTCTTCTACATCCTCCATCCTACTTGTTCCGCCTTTTCAAAGGCTACTGACAACCGTTAGCTCTTTGCTTGACACCTTAACCGCTAAATTTAAAAAAAAAAAAAAAAAGAGTTTGCGTTCAGCCATAAACTACAACAGGCAAGGAAATAAAAAGCAAATTAGTTGACCTGAATTCTACTTTCCCCCTACCCCCTTCACCATATACGAAGTGGCTCGAAAAGACTCAAAAGAATTGACGCATCCAGATCATGATGATAGATGAGCCCACTGCCAGCCATTTACCAGCCCTGCTCGGATTTGAATGGAATTACTCAAAGAAAATTAATGTATTCAAGTATTGACAATTAAGCTGGAGATAAGTGTTGATAATCTAGGGAAGGATATTTAATTTAAATTTTCCACTGGACTTCGGTTTTAAATCACCTTTAGCATTCATGAAAGGATGACATAGTTTTGAATTTTTTTTATTGCGGGTGTGGTTTGTAAGATAGAAGTGAACAAAGTTTTCCCAAGACCACAAAAAATTGGCTTCTACTGTTGAGACGCAGAAAATTGTTTTTCAATATGGATAATGGATATGAAGATTGAGGAATATGTTTCGATTTCCTTTTGACCAAAAACAAGAAATAAAACCTACATTGACATTGCAAGACTTTTAAGTTTCAAGTAACATCCATATATTCCTAAACTGATTTTGGCAAAAGAGACATACAACACACGTGCAAGGGATGGGGAAGAGGGAAATGGGGATCTTAGAAATTTAAGAATTTATTAGCTAGGGAAATCACAAATTCACAATGCACTAAAATAAAAGGCCCTAGACTACATACTACGATTACCTGAGAAGCCTCTAACGTTACATGGTGTACTTTTTCAAAATCATTCTCTGATGAAGAGAGTATGTGCAACTCTCCATTATTTCTCCTTCTGGAATCATAAGCATTAGGAAAGAATAACTTGACCACCACGCCAACAGATACCAGTACGATCGTCGTAACAAGAGTGGTCCTTACAAAGTCCAACAGAGATGAACGACTCTGGAATACATTAAACATAATGAGCTAGCAAACAAGAGCACAAATCACACAAGGCACAATACACCATGAGAGAAGATCGCAATTAAGGGAAGAATTTGTATCCTCTCGTCTTCTGAGAGAGAGACATAGATGCAGTATAAATGGGCAGGCACATATGTATTCATCATTTAAATTTGGGTTATAGTCGACTAAATCAAAGTAGACGGTAAAACCCTAATCCTTCTTTTTACTTATTTATGAAATAGCAGATAGCCCTCCTGTTTAATTAACATCACTTGGAAACAGCCCCTTGGTTGGGAAAGGTCCCCCTTCGCTTTGAGCGAGAGTGTTTTTATAGGCATTTGATTAGTGATATTAAAGTGATATAAGCCATGTGACAAAGGTCAACAGGCTAGTTTCTATTTATTTACAGCTAAAAAGATGAGCTACCATACACACAATTAATGTCATCCACGAGCAAAAGTCATGACATTTGAAACAAATGATTGGACCATGACTTATTCAGGTGAGAAACATAAATCAGGACATCAGGAAATAATTCAAGTGAGCAAGTAAACCCAGTTCTAAGCTTCTATATCCAACCAGAGGGCATTATCTGAAGCTCTGGGAAACAGAATAACTTGGTTTTTCATACCTTGTTCTTTAACGATTTTTGGGGACTTTTGACTGCATCACATGATAGCTGTTTACTTGGTAGAGTGTATACATCCTCGAAGTACATATCTAGAACATCGGCCAATGCAACCTGCAAATCCTCACAGGTCAAGTAGAAGAATAGGCATCTCTTCAGTAAAATCAGAGCAATAAAACCAATATCTAAAAAAAACCAAAATAAGTGGCATGTAAGCTTAATGGGAAGGGTTCTTCATTAAGCTAAATCAGCAGTCTGGCAGTTATGGCACCAACCTCCAAACAAGCAAAATCAAAAAGGTCACTAATGATCTTATCATCATATTATTATACCATTGTCATCATATTAAAGTCACTCCTCGTCTCAATCCATGTAATCACACAGCTACTACCTCCTATGCAAACCGCATTCTGACTCAATCTTTTGCGTCTACTATCACCTACCCCTCCCCCCTCTCAATATACTAGCTAAAAACTGTAATGTTCAAACACTCGGAACCAAAAACACTCCTGATTGTCACACAAATTTCAAAAGCTTTTTATCCAACAGAAAATAGTTAGCCTGATAAATTTCAGTGTGAAAGCAGACAATAACTTACCATTTGGGAGTGGGTCAGAGGAACCTCCCATTTATTTCCTGAAGTCCTTTTCCAGCCTCCGAATGACAGATTACTTAGTCTATCAGCATCGATTTCGAGTCTGTAAGCAGGGACATGCTCACTTGTCCACTTGCTAAACTCTAATCCACCAATCTTTTCCAGTTTAGAATGCATTGCTGGCATCCATGCAGATCTTGTTGGTTTCATATTTTCCCTGTTATAATTTGTTTTTGACGAATTGAACATATCGAGAAGGCTTTTGGCATTCTCGACTATCACATCGTCCTCAAATTTATAAAGTATCACTGAAGAATCTTTCGATGCAAACTTTTTAGTTTTCGAAAACCAGTGGAAGAAATTGTCTGTTACTTTCCCTTTTGATCCACTCTGGGACTCCCTTTGAGTAGTTTCCAGAGACAAAATGCAAACAGCTTCTGCTAGTGCAGAAATAGCACTCTGATCAGACGAGGTGAGAGCAAAAGAAGCAGTAACCTGCCGATAGAAAAGGCATAAGACAACCGAACCAATCAGTATGAGTTGACACCTGCAGGGTAAACATAGACTAGTGGTATTACAACTAAGAGAATGCAGAAATTGAAAGGCAACTTCATCAAACAACGATGTGATCATAGACTAACCTCTCTTTGACTTCCAAGGTCCTCGAAATTTCTCTGTGATCCGGGCACAAGTACAGCTAAATCAAAGTTCAAGAGCTGTTGAACCACGACTTGTCTAAATGTCATTGCTAGTATATTCTTGGAACTGGTACCAGCAAAAATATCTTTAGGAAAAGAACTCCTGAGCTTCCTTGCTTTCTCTTTGACCTTCCTTGGTGGAAGAAACTGACAAAGATAGACAACATGCCAGGTCAAAAATTACACTCCAATTTCCACTTTCAGGTGAACAAGAGAAACGATGGTCCATCTAACTTTTGTCACTACTGTGCAAACATTATATCGATCATAAGTCAAAGAACTGACTCTCCAAGTCCCCAACGTTAAAAAAAAAAACTAGAACATGCAGAAAACTAAAATTTTCTCAGTTGGCCAAACCGAATTACTTCCTTAGTTTCTTATGGTTCTAGATGACCTGACTCAGTGGTCGTACAAAACACATGAGCTAATGTTTAAAAAAAAAACTCTTGGCACCATCGTGACACACATACAGAAATTAGGGTTGGTGAAGTCGATATTGCATATTCACAATGGCAAACTCAAGCCAGCATTGCTGACATTGTAGAGCACAGGATGCCTATAATGTCACATTGACATCACACAAAACTTATTGGACAGAGAAATTCGCCACTGAAGTCAAACCATTACCACAAACGTACCTATTGATATCAATTATCAACGCTCGAAGTAACAGTCATTTTTAATAAGCAATCCAATACTCTACGATCTTCCCCTTGGAAACCGTACACTAAGACCACGCCCTACTCATGCTAACGCTGATATCATATGAAAGAACAATTCCAATTCCAATTCCAATTCCAATATTAAACCTAAATCGATTGTGACAGTCCAATCAACGATTTTATCCATAATCAACTACCAATTCGATGATTGCGATTGCATACTACCAGCAATTACAAAGACTATTCATGATTACATTTTCAACGAAATTCCGGTGAGCACGTTTTGTTCACAAATTCTTCTACATATATCAACACAACACAACACAACAACAACTGCGATGCACCAATATATCGAAGAACACCAAAATTATCCCTAAAATCATACTATAACAAATCAAATAACCAAAAAAAAAAAAAAATGAAATCGAAAAAAAGTTTCTAATGAACAAGCTAATTTAAGGCAGCAACTATTGGTGCACTACAAAATAAGTTAATTGCACAGTTCTAGATGCTAACAATAGCTTCCTAAACAAGCCAAAATGCGCTAAATTTTGGAGGCGAGTTTTCGAAACAAACCAGTCTAGTGGACATAGTGCTACTCTCAGCGACGGCGCCGGGGAAAACGGTCTCAACAACCATGACATCTAAGCCAGCGTCAATGTGTTCGGCGGCGGCTTGACCGCCGTCAGCGGAAGCGGCGGTGAGAGCTTGTTCGAAGCCGACGAAGCCGGTGAGTGATAAGCGAGCCAAATCGTTCTCGTAAGTGCGGACGCAAGGGAGGGTGTTCTTGGCCTCGGCTTGCGCCACCGCTTGCGCCGCCGAAGACGGCGGAGGAAGAGAGAATGAGCAGGAGACGACGGTTGAGGGGAGTTTTTTGTGGAGTTTGAACCGCGTGGTGGCGGGGAAGGGCGGTGGAGAGAGGTGGCGGGAGGTGGAGGAGAGAGATAGGTGAGAATTTAGTGCCATTTTTTTCGAGGGGGTGGTGTGAGGGTTTTGAAGCGAGGTTTTAGGGAAGTGATTTCGGTGCAAGATGAGGGTCGCGTAAATAAGACATGCGATAGACCCTTAACACGATAGTCGATATACGTGATTGTTCTTCATAATACCTAAAATTATGTATTGAAGGCTTCATACTAAATTGTCAAGTTGTCGATGATTTTAAGTTTGGTCTCGGCCGAAGATGGGGAAGTCATTTTTGTTAACAAGATAGGTGGACAACCACTACGTACATAGTGTCTCCCTTCTTAGGCATTGGAACCCGAGTACCGGTGTCCGGCTGTGTACATAAAGAGATAAAGTTGCCTATAATTTTAAGATTTTGTTAAAACTAGAAGTTGAAAAGTCATTTTTGTTAACCGATGTCTTGTTTATTTTCTAGTCACGACAGCACTATCAAAATCTGGTTAGAGCAACATTAACGTTGGACTTGTGACCGTGCATATGAAATTATGAAGTCAGAGAAGCGTGAACGAGCTATAATTTTGACAGTTAAAGCTAGTTCTATTTGCTCTTCTTCACCTAGGGGTCCAATTTATGAAAAAATTAAGGGTTTATTCACGTGCTACCCTCGTGTTTTGTCGGTTTGCACGTGGTACCCAGTGTTACAAATTTGTACCAAATGTCCTCAAAATTTGACTGGTGTTTATTATGTGTGGAAATGATGGTGGTGGTGGATAAAGATGAAGGTGGTGGAGAAGAATGAATATGGTGATGATGAAAGTGGTGGGGGAAAGATTGAGATGGTGATGAAGCGAAAATCAAGGTTTTTTTTCCAATTAACGACGTTGACGGAATTTTAAAGGTAAAGGTACCATGTAAAATAAGTCAATTTTGACGGTATTTGGTACAAATTTGCAAAACACTGGATACTACATGCAAATTGGCGAAAACACGATGGTACCACGTGAATTAACCGAAAAATTAGAAACGGAAGCGTTCCTTTTTCTATCGGTCTTCTCTATTGTGCTTGTCGTGGTACGAGTAACACTACTATTCTCTTAACAGTCTCTCTCACCTTCTCCGGTACACTCCTCCGCATATGTGTACCAAGAAAGCTGAGATATCGAGATAAAATGCAAGAGACGATGCTTAGAAGTACGATTACTAAGCCGGAAGTATAACCGTGACACTCAAAAGCATTTGTGTTTTCAATTGACAATGCAGAACTCCTGCAACTGATGCAATTAGTCATTTCGATAAAAGGGCTGGGGGGAATAGGATTAACTTGTTGTGCAAACTGCGTTCTATATAAACACTCTTGGCCAAAATATGAATTCAGAAGCTGTGACAAGAGACATAGGCGCCTCAAACGGATTGGATTTCCTACTCCTGGTGTTAATATAATCTATTCCCCTCAAGTCAATATACAACCTAACCTAGCAGTATCCTTCCGCAAAATACCATCATAGAGGAACGACAAAAGTGACTCATTGCCTTGAGCAAACTGCAAATGATAGCGATCAACTGCCATTCGTACGAACTAGTAAAGACAGAGCCTTGAGCCTCAATACTTCAGGTGACTGAAACGCATGCAGCTCATACGGGAATCTGATAACCCTTTTTCGCCATACCATCAAGAATATCATTGAGAGCTTGGCAAACTCCAACTATCTGCAAAATGTAACACATATATAAGAATCTTGAAGAATTGAGGTGGAGAGAAACAGTGCAAAAGTAAAGTTCTTATCACCAAAAGCATCCAAAAGACCAAGAGGGAAATAAGGTTCGACATCCAGTTTTCAAACACCAGTGTATATATGGTGGTATAAATATAGACATGATTTTTTGTTTGGGCAAGCATTTGTTGGTTATGCCTAGATTCAAGTATTCAGCAATAGTCTAAGGGCCTTTCAAGTTTCAAAAGTTTGATAAAATATTTGAAGTTCCAGGTTATTTATAGGTTGGTTAATAATTTAAGATGTGTGAACTAAAAGGAAGCTTTCCACGGAGCAGTTATCGGATTTCCGGGAAAATAAACTCCACCAGTTATGTACCCTTGGTGGCAAGTGCAAATTTGTGATGAAAAAATTACCTGCTGGTCCCACAGCTGGAATTCTTCTGTATCATCCTCGAAATGAATCACAGCTTCGACCTGAAAGTGAATATTTGAACCAGAAATTAATCAGCAGGGCAGGACGCGCACAATTAGATTACTGCCCAAAAAGAGGTGCTAAACTAAGTTACTAACAGCGTTACTTATAGCTACTGAATCTATTAATTTTCAATCAAGCTAACTCTGAGGTTTCATTCATCTTACTGTTCTACAATGTAAACCAAAGGTCTCTAACTCTATGCCTAATAAAATGAATTTTAAGGATGAAGAAAAATCTAATAGCCAACATCAACAACGTGACTTAGACATACAACACCTTTTGCTACACAATGAGCTTTCTTAGTGAGTAACCACACACTATGTAACAGACACCATGTTACTTAGCAGCTAACGACAATAAAGCCTTAAACCCCGAAAAAAACAGTATAATAATAAATGAATAGAGCCGTTGCAAGCGAAAATGGACGCTACAAAAATATGTACAAACAAAAGACGGGAGAAAAGAGGAGACAAAAATGAGACGAACATCAGGAAAGAGAGCAAAATGCCAGGTAAGTATGGATCAGAACAAACAATACCTGATCAATTGAGCCCCTCATTCGATCTTCAAGAACCATCTTAGATGCAATCTTCTCAGCCTGGTCAGAATTAAAAGTCTTAATTTTGTATAACTTTGTTTTCAAAAACACAACTGAGATCAACTCATAAGGTTAATAAGAGAAAGTTCACCATCATTCGATTCCTAATCAAACTTTCGTAATAAGTTATACCACCTTCCCCCACTGCATCCCCATCACATGCACTCTCTCAGAAGGACATAAACATAAATAGAGAAAGTAACAAATAAAAGGTCTTCTGCATTCAAGTCTACTCTAGACTACAACCCTCTATAAGTAAGAGTGATGCCATAAATGGCAGTTTACTGATGAAGAGGGTCACTGACTTGTTGAACAAATAAGTATCCACCTATAGACGACATCAAGCTTATTTAGAAGACCCCAACTACAAACAAAACAACATGATCCAAAGTATTCAAAGAATAACCAAAAACTGAAAGCTATAGAAAGATCCTCTGTAAGCCTGGGACAAACCTTGTGAGGTGGTATAGCAAGCAACGTGCCCAATTCCTCAAAGCTGTACCATAGACAGACAACAATAGCGCAATCAGCACCAAAAGAAACAAAAGATGGAGTTACTCAAGAACGATATATTGTTTCCTAATTATGAGGGTAGGGCAGAGAGAGCGAGTCAGCCACCTTATGTTTGTGTAAAGTTTACTAGCGCTAAGAAGATTGTGCTCAATCATAGCTCGATCTAACACGGTAAACTTGTCAGGTAGAAGTGCTTGCTGCAAGACAAGATGTCAGAATTGCAAATAATAACCACATTATACTTGGAACCTGAGGATACTATAGAACATAGAGAAGGTGTAGTGTATAACCTGGTGTGGTCTCAGTTCTTCAGCAAATGCATCAATTTCAGGTTTTCTTAAGATCCTTTCCAGATATACCTGGCATATTCATATAGAGAAACTGCGCTTCAATAAAATATTTTGAAAATACGAAACTCAAGATCGATATATTGTTACAAAACTAACCTTCTGCAGTATGGGATAAATCTTCAACTTTGAGACACGTTCATCCTGTAAGATTTCACGATTAGGCAAACATGATGCAAAAAATAACTGTAAATAAATCACTAAACAAATGAACAATAGTGCCACTTGTACCTTGTACAAAGTAGCAAGAACTCGAGACCGTTGAGGCCCAGCACCAGCCAAGATTGTACATGTGACAGCAGCTGATAAAGCCTGCTCTAGGGCTGCTTCGTCAATTTCCCTTTAACAATGGCAAATACAACTTCAGTAAAAATACGCTTCATGCAAGTTCCATAAACAAGATACTATGATACGCAATTCCCAAAAAAGGTTGCTGCGTGCATAAAATATCAAGGCAAGTTTCAAAATGGGATATAGCCTATCCTCAAGGAGCTTGAAAATTGTTTAATTTCTACTGTGCAAAGCTACCCAATTCCCATCTATCCAGTGAAGGTACTGTGGTTGTTTGGTAAGCAAAGTGTGCATAAGTATAACAATGCACTACAAACAAAAAGTTACTACAGTCCTAACAGCCTCTACACCTAAGATGTCATACAAAGTATAGACAAAATTATAAGAGCAATTTGGCTCAATGGAAATGCGCATAAGGAGTGTACATACTCGTCACCGATTTGCCGCTGCTCAATCTGGGATATGTCATAATAGCGTAGTGCTGCTTCCAAAAACTTCCTTTTCATGTCCAGAATTCTTGCATAACAGAGCTACATACATAAGGTCGATAGAACACTTCAGAAACTGCACAGTTGCCATTATGTACCAGCATTCTTCAAAATTACAAATGCCTACCTTATACTGCAAATTTAAAACTTCATCTCGACTGTTGCTGACCATGAACGATGCTTTGTTGATGAAAGCCTCTGCATTTACTGCATCGTCATCCTTCAAATAAATGTAGACAATATAAGATTTTTCGTTATGGAGCACAACCACATGCCAAGTACTCATTTCTGAGCTAAACCCCTAAAGACCACGAATCACCAACATCAAAGTACTAGAGATATTTCAACATTGTAAAAGCACCAAAATCAGCCCAAAAAACAATTGTGACAGAGGCACTGCCCCCTATCTAAGACCAGTAACCAGAAAACATAGCGTACTCAAAAGATAATTACCATTCTCTGCTTTTTCCAGACTCACAAATCTGAATTGCAAATGAACCACCAAAGATCCAGGACAAATTACCAAAAAATTTACTCTATTAATAATACGAAGGTAACCTTGAAACATGACTACTAGTTACTACTTTTATTAAACCAAGTATTCAATGAAACTTAGCCAAATAAATATTCTTGAAATACCTCAAGATACAGACGAGCAATCTGAACACATTTAGATAGCTTGTAGGCATCATCAATTCCCCTGGAAGACATCAAATAGTAAAATTTGTTCAGTAAAGTAACGGACGCTTCGCACCAAAGAAGAATTTGAAGGGGGTAAGAAGACTAAATCCCAGGTATAGAACCGACCTCATTCCAGAATCCAGATCAATTCCACTTAGCATCTGAGCTGCCTTTGACCACTGCTCCTCAGATTCATACAATTCAGCAAGCTTTTCCCTGATAGTTAGGGCCTTTGACCAAGAAGAATTATAAGTTAGAAAAGAATTTTATTATTGAACTTCCCATCACAGACGATAGTATACCCAGGTAGTACTAGCCAAGTGACAGCTGATTTTAAATTTATATTTCAGTGAGAGCATCTGACAGTGTGACACAGGGTCAGAGGTGAAATTCAACATCTTTCATGGCAAAAACAAACCTAGTGAATTCATATCTATTTTCTTAGCACCCTAGTAAGAAAAATGTTGTCTCGACTCTCGATTACCATAATAACAGGTTCTACTTCGCAATAAAACAAAACTGCTGCCCGATCCACAGCGTCATCCGATCCACTTTGATAACAGGGAGAAAAGAACAAAAAGAAATCTCCAATTACAAAGATTTGGGTCTCTGATTGTTCAGTGAACACATCTACTTCATTGGAAAACACTGAAGTGAAGTGCATACCTATCTACTATAACCAAATTATCACACTTGATAGAACAAAACCTAAATAACAGTCATGAAGAAGAAAATCATTGCTGCCCATCTGTCATAAGTCATAAATCTGCAGCTTAATATAGCATTCTCTCAACGACGTTTGACCCGAAACCTCCAACCATTCCCTCAAGGCTTTTGGTCGTTCAAAAGTTAGAACCAAAAACTAACACCCACCCATAACAGATGCTCGCAACTTATTGGCTAGCCTCCCTTCTGCTGCGCACCCCCTCCCCCCCCCCCCCCACACACACACACACACACAAAAAAAAAAAAAAAAAAAAAAAAAAAAAAAAAAAAAAAAACATTGAACATAAGAGAAGATGGTCAGGTTCTTATTCATAAGATCCTGGAAATCCTTAACTTAGGAATATTCTCGTCTACAATGCCTGAGATATGACCCCCCCCCTCCCCCCTAATGTTGCTAACTTGCTATTGTTTCATAATACATATACTGAGATATGGTATCGACAAGTCCAAAGCCACGAACAAACCCTACCAAGTATCTTCAGCTCCAGTGACAGCACACCACCAAACCAATCCAATGTAACGTAAACCTAAAACCTCAAAAAGGAAGGGTAATTTGAACATCAAACCCAGCCGACTGCAAAAGAAAATATGTTGATTCATACTTCTTGGAAGACATCGAGTATTCCTATACCTCATTCCTATACCTTGATTAAACATAGTTTCACCTAAAGGCTTATAAACAAAAATATGATACTCCGTACCAAAGAAGAGTTGACCACCCTTCCCCAACCAAAACTCTCATGAGCACCGCATTCAATTTTTTCTTAGTGCCAGTCAAAGTTTGTCTACAGCACATACAACGCGATCCCACGTCAGTATATCATGAAAGAGAAACTAAAGCGTATAAAAAAAACCATCTCATTAAATGTCCTTCCTTTTAGAAAAAAAAAGAGTGAATACGTCATAAGTCCAAAAGAAGAAGGTTCTCTTAAGACGGTCTGCCCAAATCATGTTATTATCTATATCGAAGACGTGGTAAGAGCTTCTGAGATATCAAAAGTACACCTAACAGGATCCACACATTAAAACTCTTGGATATAGATAGTCATAGACCAATTGTCAGACGATAGCACCCATGCTCTCCACATTCCCAAAGTTTCGAACTTTTAACACTACACTGTCATACGACAGCCCATCCCGAGTTTACGGGTTCCTCAAAGATACCAACTTTAACTATTACACAATCCTAACACTCCTACCCAAGTTTTGTCCCACGCTAAAACTCGAATATAAAGTCCCAAAACAACAACTCAAGCTCTCCGAATCAAATACTTTGAACATTACGCGATTATAGTACCCATGTTCTCTAAATTCCCAAAGTTCAAACTTTTAACACTACGCTGTCATAAGACAGCCCGTCCCAAGTTTACGGAATTCTCAAAGGTAGCAACTTTTAACTATTGCACTATCCTAACACAGCTATCCAAGCATCGCCCCACGCTAAAAGCTCGACTAGAAAGTCCCAAAACACCAACTCAAGTTCTCCAAATCAAATACTTTAAACATAACGCGATTATAGGATTGTCCTACCCGAGTTTTTGCGACCCTCGAAACCCTAGATTAAACAATGCAAGTAAAAGAAGCTTCCAGAAGAACCCACCTGCTCCTCAAACGAAACGACACGGGGCTGAATCTGGCGAAGGGTATAATGGGCAATCTCCTTCTGAAGTTCACCCTCCAATTTCCCAATCTCCACCGCAAAAGTCTGCAACAACTGCCGCGACACCACCAACGGAACATCGTCCGACAACACTACCAACAACAACAATTGCATAAAATTAATCAATCGTAAACAAAATAACCGCATTGGAAAAACAACAAAAAAAATAAATTACTGTTTGATGCAGTAAAAAAGATGGGAAATTGAAATTATTACTGTGATCAACGAATTTGGTGGCTTGAGAAGCATCGTTAGAAGCTAAAACGGAGGAGAGAATGTTGCGATACTGTTCGATTTTCTGGCGTTGATCTCCGATTGCTGCAGTGGTTGCTAGTGCAGATTCCATGGCTTCGATATTTTTTTAATTTCTGTGTGTTCTGAAATTTGGGGGAAAATTCAATAAACCCTAGTTTTTTTTTTTTTTTTGTAGCGAGGTTTATTATTAACAGAGAAGACCGAAAGAGTAGTAGGATAACAATTAATTAATACTCCGTAAATCAAATTTGGGAAAAGTTAGTAAATTATACGAGTAACTATAGTCTATATAGTCTTCACCGGTTCCGCACCTAAACATCTCACTTGACTCGGCTTTGAATTGGACCCCAAATAGACCCGACATTTTCCTTTCGAAATTAACTCCATTTTAACTGACACGATGTTGAGTTGTTGACTCTGACCGAGCATGACCCGATTCAAACATACCTTACCCGAACGATCAGAGATTTAAATGAAATTGATCCGAAATATAGTGACCTTAGAGGTGACTCGATCAAAACCCGATTGGAGTCACTCGTTTGCAAAGTCTAAGTATGACTAGTTTTATATTTAGGAAAATTCCACCGCAGATAATGATGAAAATTTTCAAAAAGATACATGACCCAAAATAAGGATTTACTAGTTTGGTGAACCGGCTCACGACAGGGCTACATAGCTATGTTTCTAAAGTTACAATTATGGAGTAGTTTTTTAATTATTATTTATTTTGTCATGACGCATGAGTCGTATTTTGCATATTTTTTTTATAGTGATTCGGGCCCATTTGGGGAAATTTTCATAATTTTTTGGGCAATTTAGGAAAAATACCATGAGTTAATAAGTCTAAGGCTATGTTTGGTATGCACAAGCTAGCTTATTTGGCCAAAATAACTTATATGACTAGTTTTTTAAACTTTTTGACTAAATAAGTTGGTTTGGTAACACCACTAGCTTAAATAATAAGCTAGCTTATTTGATAAGTTACCCCATGTAACTTATTTAAAATAAGCTAGCTTATCATAATTTTATTCCTAATTTACCCTCAATTATTTACTAAAATAAAATGAAATTAAAAATAAATAATGCATTTTTATGTAATTTTATGTATATCAGCTCCTATATAAGCTAATTTTGTCAAACACTCCTAATACTTTTAGCTAAAAACTTTCAGCTACTATTTCATCATTCAACTACTATTTCAGCGTTCAGCTACTATTTCAGCTAGTTTTACCAAACATAGCATAAAGCTTTTCCAAAAATTCTTGTGATATATAATAGAGTTTTTGGTTAGGCCACAACTAATAAAAACAAGTTTTTTTTTTTTTTTTTTTTTTTTGTCAAACTACACCTAATAAAACATATTTTGGCAAACCACATCTAATAAATTCCATTTTTTTTTGTTAGACCACACTTATATATACCTAATATCGATTTGCAACCTTCACTCACCCATTACCGGCCCTAACCACCTAATTGCCAACCCTACAGCCACCACATTGCCGCCCTTAACCCACATGTTTATCACGTGACCTATTCCCCCCCCCCCCTTTCTAACACATTCTCTTTCTCTCTCATCTTTTCCCCTCCAGTTCTTATCATCCCCTTTTTTCTTCACTCTATTCCATCACAAATTCATTCAAAGGGAGACACTCAAATTCATTTTGGAGCTAAAATCAAATTTGGGGTGGAAAATAAGTTAGAGGTATTGAAAAGGAAGGGAGAGAAACCAGTTTTGGTGGATAAGGGGAGCTAGGGGTTGTTATGGGTTGGCAAGGGGGTGAGGATGGGTGGCTAAGGGGTGAAAGTCGAATAAGGTGTAGTCTAACTAATAAAAAGACTTTATTAGGTGTAGTTTAACAAAATTGGTTGTATTATACTAGTATGTGGTCAGGCAAAAAAAAAAAAAAAACTTTTATTAGGTGTGGTATGACCAAATATCCTATATAATAAACTATAGAGTCCCACGGATATTCAAGCTCCTTATTTTCCAGCATCATTTTCATTTTGACCACCGAGACTTTGCGAGAGACCGTGATGTATACAAGGGTTAATTCTCATGTTCTCGAAACATTATTCTCATGCGCAATCAGCCATTTTTCTCCAAGCTACCTGGTTGTTCTCAATAAATTACCATGCATATAACTATCTTCCTACTCAAGCCATTACATCCAAGGATACTATACATTCAATTACTTCCATCCACTCACATAGTCTACCTATATAAATAGCTCATACGAATGTAAATTAACCACTCTTTTACCCCAAAATAACATATAATCTATGACAGCCACTCACCAAAAAATACGACACAACATTAACTATTCACCACAACAACAAACAACAATAACGATATAGATCAATTACCCCTATACCCAAAACTAACATGTAATCTATGGTTGTAACTCACCAAAAATTACGAAACATATTTCAATTATCATCACAACGACAATATTAGCTAGTGGATAACAATTCCATAATTTTTGCTAATAATTGAATTGGCATCAAGATTCAAAATCACACAAGCTTCCCACAAAAGAGATCATCATCAATCCATCATATCATCATATATACCAAATTATGGAAAACACCAAAATTACCATAAAGGTGAAAATATGGAAAAGTTGTTCTAAACAAAAGCACCGGCATAAACTTACGGACATACACACATCCAATAAAGAGGAGTATATAATACTCTACACATCTTCGAAAGACCCATAATTCAACCAGTTGCTCTGTTCCCCCCCTTTTCTAACCCTAATTTTCGACATACGAACACCATCAGATTATCTTATATATATTCCCTCTCCTGTTCAATTCGATTCGACATCTTCATCGTAATCTTCGTCTTTTTTTAGGGTAAGTTCTTAATTTCAATCTCCTGCAACATATTGGATTGTTTCGATTGATATTCCCCGATATTTTTGCGATTTTTTCTAATATTTTTGCGTTATTTTTCAGCAGATTGTGAGAAACCCTTATTCGGCGATCAATTGAATTAATTGATTCTATGTATGCATTATTATGTCTCTTTGATTTGAAATTTCTATTGTTTTGCTCTGTGTTTTTAGTATTTTAATTGTAAAATTGACGTTTCTAGGGTTTCAATTGGGGGTTTGAAGCTTTTAGGGTTTTTTCGTGAATTAGGGCAATTACAATCATTTTGTTTTCTGATTATAATTTCAATTGCTAGATTTTCAGTGCGTTTGTTGATTGTTGTTTCTAGGTATTCAATTGGGATTTTTGTAATTTTAGGGTTTTTTTTTTTTTGTTATTGGGGAAATTGGGAATAATTTGCTGCTTGTTTATGATTTTGATTGATTGGTTTTCAGTGCGCCTGTTAATTTATCTCGTTGTTCGGTGTTTTTATGTAGTACTTCTGGTATGCTGTTGTTACTTGCTGAGAAAGCTGCAATCTTTTATAACTTCAATGCCAGAGTAGCTCAGTTATACATTGATTGATAGGTCCCCGTAATTCCGTTTAGTGTGGTATTCGGGGGCGTGGGGAGGCAAAGTATTTATTTAGCTTGTTAACAGATTGTTTTACTTTGTCGATCTTAACTCGTTTCGTCTAAATGTGAAAGCATGATAATCTTACTCTCAAATTGTTGAAGAAAGTCCCGTGGTTTTATTTGGTGTTATTATACTATAGAATTTGCAACTTGGAGTTACTTGTCATATCCCTATTTGTTGAAGAAATACTTGATTTAGAAAGCATTTTGTTCTCAACAATTGGAGCAAGGGAAATGAGAGTTTTTCTCAGATTCTTATGAGTTTGCTGTTCGTTCTTGTATTTTTACGTTGGATTGGTGACTTGTAATTGTACTTACATTAGGGGACTGTTAAATATCCTTTACATGTGTCATGTGTGATTCTCTTTCTTCTTTCTGACGATTTTTTGTTATCAGCTTTTGAAATATGGGGAAGAGAAAGTCAAGAGCAAAGCCTGCTACAACAAAGCGGAAGGACAAGCTTGACACTGTTTTCAGCTGCCCTTTCTGCAATCACGGGACAAGTGTTGAGTGTCGCATGTAAGTTTATACATTTGCAAGCAATAAATTATCTTAGAAGTCATCTTGTTATTGACATATTGGGACATGTAGTTTAGAGTACTTTGATGATTGGTGAACTGATTTTTATTTTCATACCTGGTGCCCAGTGATATGAAGCTCTTGGTTGGTGAAGCAGTATGTGGGATATGCCAGGAGCGTTTCAGCACTACTGTTACGGGTATGTTTTTGGCTCACTGGATTTTGAAGAGTATTGAGATCATGAAGGACTGTTACTAGACCTGCTTTTTGTATTGGAGAATGTTTTCTGTTTCCAGGCTCATTTAATCCTATAGGGTTGTCTCTTTAGATCTTTAGACTACTCTTTTAGGTTTATGTAGAGCCATACAGGTTTTCCGTATTGAGCCGATTATTTTTTTTATTTCTACCCATGGTGAAGTAGGAGATAAAATGGTCTTCAATCTTCATTAATGATTTTATGTTCTTTGTATGGACTCGTCATTTGTACTTCCCTTTCTTTGCCTCCTCTGTGAAAGAGTGTAGCATTTTTTTTGTTTGTCTCCGGCCATAAAAGGTCTGGCTCTTCCTGCTTGATATAGAGTTCTGGTTGTCAGAAATTGCATCAAGTCAGCCAGTAGTGATTTGCATATGTAAATTGTGTTGTAAGTTCTTTCCTTCTGTTCCGTGGCTAGTCGAGTGTTGACTGACTTCTTTGTCTTCTCTGCCTGCAGCTTTAACTGAAGCCATCGACATGTAAGTTCTGATCCATTTTATACACTGTTGTGTGTTGGCCGCAAAGCTCTGCTTTGCAGCTTTTCTTTCCATTTCCTTTATTCATAGTTGTTGGTTTTTATCCTACAGATACAGTGAATGGATTGATGAATGTGAGCGAGTGAACACTGTGGAAGAGGAGGCCGATTAAGCGTTGGTGAGATGGGCAAGGAGTTTGTCACTGTTAGATAGCTGAAATAAGCAATCTTCGCCCATCCTGATGCTATTCGTGTTGATGGTCCTGATCGAAGTCATTGGTCAGATACCTAAAATATTTGGATTGTAATATTAGCAATGTTAGGCCTAGGTTCAGTATCTGGCTTGTACTACTGTAATATATATCGTCACTCCTTAACTGGTTTCATTTTGTAACTTTACACTGATACCGATCTATGAGAATTGTTTCTTACAAGTTTACTGTACCTTGTTCTTCTCTTTCACTTCTTTTTTGGCCTGTGAATTGTCGTTTGCTCTATAGTAATTAAAAGAGAGAAGCGTAAACGAGCAGATCAGGATCACCATTCTGTATTAGACCATTTACAATGTGGTAACGCCGGCCTAATCTAGCAACTACAATACATATTGCTTTTTAAGTCCTCTTACCTTTGTAGCCATACTGTAAAACAACGTAAAACAGGATCCGGAAGAGAAATCCGCAAGCTACAGTAATCAACAGGCACTGCAGTTTACTTAGGTCAGTAGCCCCTTGCTGTTGCAGTATATCAGAACCAGTTATTAGACAGGTGCTGGTAATGTCAATCCCTACAGTCTTACTCATGCTCTCCAAAACCTTGGCCTTCAAACTTTTTGAAGCACTCTTGAGGGGTGTGTTGTCGAAGATTTGTGTTCCGGTAACAAAGCACTCCATTGGGTTGTCAAATTCATTCAACAAAACACCTTGATATGGATATTTCACTAGGGACATGTAGTGAAACCAAATCCAGTACCGGGGAATCCGGTCTCTGGATATGAAGAGCCCACTGAAGAGCATAAACTGGGCAATGAGACTCACAACCATGATATAACTAATCATGATATGAGGTGCTACAGCAGAGATGAAGGTTACAAAAGAATGACCAACCCAAAATGACGCGACCATGAATGAAAAGAACCATCCGAAACCCCAAAATCCACCCTCTAGCCCAACTGTCCAGAACGTAATGGCACAAAAAGCTAAGGACAGGATGATCAAGGAAGGAATGGCTGCTAAGGCTTGAGACAAGACATAGGATGATGTTCTGTAACTGTTATAAGCAGTCTCTCTTATGAAGATGGATCTTTCCTGCACAATGTACGGTATTGCTTCTGCGCAAATGAAGAAAGTCGTGGTTATGGCTGAGGCGAAGAATCCCACCCGTTCTTGGGCTCCTTTCGGTGAATCATCCAACCTCCTGAAAATAGTGGCCAGCATTACACCTGCAAGTACTACTGCACCGAACCTGAGGAGAAACGAATCAGGCATTCGTGTGGAGTTGATTACTGATCTTGTACCAATCACTCTAATCTCAACCCAAATGGGGTTAGAAAATGATGAAACCATTACACCAGATGCAAACAACTTTCCTGCTGAAATCCTTGCAATAACTGCATCTTTCAGGAACATCATTCCTGATAGATTCCTCTCATGATCCTGCGGAAATGCTCTTATTCTTTGCCAGGTTTGGTAGAACTCAACAAAACCTGTGGTTCCACCAGTAGAGCCTTTCAACTCGGAGATGAAATCAAGAGCAAACTCAGCCGCGTTCTCATCTTCAGGAATCGGATAATCCAATGCCGAGAAGAAATCTGTCAAACCTGAAGATGAGCCAGTGTAAACCGCCTGTCCATCAGAGAGAATGAGCAGATGATCCATTAGGCTTAAAATCCGAGAACTAGGCTGATGAATAGCCAAAACCACAATGCTCCCATTTCGCGCAATGCTCTGCAGGACTCTGAGTACAAGAAAGGCATTAGTCGAATCCATTCCCGAGGTTGGTTCATCTAAAAACAAGATGATCGGACCATGAATGATGTCGATCCCTATCGAAACCCTCCTCCTTTCGCCTCCCGAGACTCCTCTGTGCCCTTCATCTCCAATCATTGTCTGAGCAGCATCTCTCAGACCCAATTGCAGGATTATTTCCTGTACTCTCTGCCTCTTTTTCAGCTTCGACATTGTTCTAGGAAGCCGAAACTCAGCTGAGAACATAAGTGTCTCTTCCACAGTTAACATTGGATATAAGAGGTCATCTTGCATGACATAAGATGCTAATGACTTTATAACATTGGTATTACATTGCAATACTTCCTGTCCATTTAAGGCTACTGAACCTCTTAAGCTTTGCTTCGATATTCGACCTGCTAAAGCATCGATTAAGGTCGATTTTCCCGATCCACTAGCGCCTAAAACCCCCGTTATCTGCCCTTCTCTGGCCTGTCCTGAGATGTTGTTTAACAACATTTTCTTTGAATGTTCATTTGCAGCAGCAGCTTTTTTGGAACATTTGACATTGTATGTTAGGTTATGAAATGTGAGATTAAAAGGGTATGAAGACACTGCTTCTGCTTTGAACATTTGGTCAATTTTCGCTTTTTTAAGATCGGTATATTGCTCTTCGACTATAGATGGGTAGCTATGATCGAAACAAGAATCGTCTTCCTTTTTGGAGAGCTACATGTGTAATGGATTTAGACTTGCATTGTGTGAAAGCAAAACTACTAGCTCTACTACTAGCTCATTTAATTTGTTGATGTAGTAATCCTTGTGTAGAGTGCAATTTATGTCTTCTACAATAATCTTCAAAAATTACCAAGTAATGTAGGAAGATGCCATACGATATACGACACATCTTGTTGAATTATCTAATGTAGGTGTTCGTATAATCGTATCTCATCAAGTAATCAAGTTGCTAATGTTCCATGCACGTGAACTTAGTGGTTACGTTTTTAAGCATCTATTTATTTGTCTCCTTAAATCCAATTCCATTAGCTCAAATCAGTACTCATTAAATAAAATGGTTAGTTGTGAGATGTGAGTTTTGATAATAATTAATCTTTCAATTTTAAAAGTCCAAACTCAGAGACCCGAAGCTCACATTTTCAAAAGTTCGACCTCTAGCCGAGGCCTTCTCGAGCCAGTGTCTAACACCCATCCACATGTGGTTTAGAGGTGATCATGGGTCAGGCCGGGCTTAGGGTAAAAAAAAAAGGGCCCAATAGGCAGGTCGAGCTTTTCTCTCGGGCCTACTTGGCAGGCTTTCAGGCTCTATCGTTTTTTCTAGAGTTATGTAGTAGCCAGTTACTAAGGTTTCGATGACTTTACACATTAATATTCTCTATTACTTGCATGTATTTAGTTTAATAATAAACTATTATACCTTTTTTAAGAGGTTTTTGATATTGTTATCATAATTTACAATATTTTCTTTTAATATTATATTTTTAAATTATTTTAATATACTTTATATTGTTGGGAATTTATGTGTGACCGGTTGTCCCACATCGGATAATTGAAATGGGTGGAACATGTTTATAAGGTAGTTGGTTACTCCTCCTATTGCCAATTAGTTTTAGGATGGAACCTCACTAACTTATGGACATGGGCCGGTACTTCTCCTTGGCGGCTCTCCCCAACAGTGGTATCAGAGCCTTTGAGATGCGATACGGTTACATGCGGATGCCGAGCGGAAACATGTGGCGGCGCACACATATGGCTCGATAGCATGGTGTATCAATTAAGGGCGGTGTCAAGGTCCAATAGTGCTGTGGTTTGGCATGTCCGGTGTTTGGTTCGAGAGGGAGTAGGTGAGCTCCCACATAAGGGGGAGATTGTTGGGAATTTATGTGTGAGCGGTTGTATCACATCGGAAAATTGAAGTGGGTGGAAAATGTTTATAAGGTAGTGGGTTACTCCTCCTATTGCCAATTGGTTTTAGGATGGAATCTCACTGACTTATGGACATGGGATGGTAATCCTCCTTGGCGGCTCTCTCCCACATATATTTGGCCTAATTTTGCGACATTGGGTATATTATTTACCAAATTTGCCATAATCCGGCATTATTTTCACTACTTTACATAATTTTTTCGTATGATTTATAAATTTAATCTTTTTTGCGTTTTAATTTTGAAAGAGGGTCGGGCAGGGCCAAATTTCGGGCCAAGCCCGAGCCATATTTTTGAGGGGTTTTTCAGGCCGGATTGAGCCATTTTTTTGCGGATTTTGTGAGGGGAATCCAAACCTAACGTAAACAATTGAATAAAATGGAGGGAGTATATGCCTAGCGGTTGGAATGTTTTTCCACCAAACAAATTAACAAAAGATCATGAGTTTAAATCTTAGATCAAACGTAAAAATTGCTTTCAATGAAAAAGTGTTGTTACACCATGCATGAAAATATGTCGTGGCTCTCTTTGGTCGGTATAGGAGAAATGCATGAACTGATTCAATCAATATATATTATTAAAGCAGGCTTTTTTTGAGCTCCCACAACGATTGGAACATTCTAGAATGTCCATAATCTTACATATGGTAAGTCATCAAATACTTTAATGTAAATTGTATATTATTAAAGCAGGCTTTTTTTGAGCTCCCACAACGATTGGAACATTCTAGAATGTTCATAATCTTACATATGGTAAGTCATCAAATATTTTAATGTAAATTGTATATGATATGGTAAGTAAATAATAATTAAATAAGAATGGAACATTCTACAAACTCAATTAAATTAATATGAATTGTTTATGATATGGTAAGTAAAAAATAAATAAATAAGAATGGAACATTCTAGAAACTCAATTTAATATGAATTGTACATGATATGGTAAGTAAAAAATAATTAAATAAGAATGGAACATTCTAGAAACTCCATGTCAATCACTAAAGGAGGGATTTATCGGGCAAGGTTTTTGGTATATATTTACTAATCCTGATCTATCATATTCCTAATCCTAATCGAACTTAAACAATTAGGTAGCTATAAATAGTTGAAATCCTAGATCAGCATTCACAATCATAATGTCTGATCATATATACTCGGCTGACTTTAATAAGCTGCTAAATTATTGATTGTCAAGTTTAAACATTGTTCTTTGTTTTAGTAGAATTTTGGATGCAAACTAAACATAATAAGTTTTTGTAATAACCTCATAACTTCAGTAAAAAAAGAAAAATATATTACAAGACGTTTTTTTAAATTAACACACATTATTATATTTTAGTTTAAAAAATCGTCTTTTTGAATTAAAATATTTTATCAATCCCCTTGATGATGTGTATGACATATGAGTAGTAAAAGTGGTATAAGTAATAATAAATCATAATATAGTAGGAGAGTATAGGAGTATCATATAGTACTCTATATTATAACATACATTTAGTTTGTTTCTTTGTTTTTTTTCTCCCTCTTTTCATTTGCTGAAATTAAATTATTGAAAAACTAGACTATAGAAGCATAACACCTTTATGATCTTACTCCTATTTTAGTTCATCTCCATGTAACAAAACGATGTGGAACAATATTACATGTATACTCATACAACAACCCAAACCCTAGAACGAAATTTTAGAGTGCATAACATTGGTCTGCAAACGAAATTCACATTGTACATATACGCTATTAAAATTACATACTTATTACTCCAAGCAAGTACTTGATCTTTCGATTAAAAATAGGCTAAATTACTTAAACTTTCTAATTTCCTATAGTGGCATGCCTCCACACTAATTAATATCAACGATTGGTTCTACCTTGATCAAAAGCAAAAGCAAAAGCAAGCACATGTCAAATTTTCACCTACTTTTTTGTTAAGCACATGTTTATTGCAATTACAGAGTTTTTTTTTTACCTTTAGAGAAATACTAACATATACAACATTTCATAATCACATATCTAATTATTGGGGCCCAGTAAGAGAGTATAAGTTCTCAATTTTGTAAAAAGAAGTTTATATTGAAAATAATCGTCTACACAGGTTAAATAAAATGCAAGTAATATAAAAGTTTAGATATTCATCTGTTCAAATTTATCATCATGATTAGATATCATTATTAAGAGATCCCGTGCAACGATTATAAAATTATATACAACATCTCATAATCACATATCTAATTAAAGTAGTTTTATTTTTTAAACGGACCTAACTAAATACTAGCTAGCTAACCTATAATTAACGAGATATATAAGTTGTCTCCTATTAAGTTCACTACAATGAAAAGGCCACTATTGTCTGCCTCCTCTTAATCTGCATGTTCAAAACTTCAACATTTCATTCACCTCTCTATTCTACTGAGTGCTAACCTTAATTCAGCATAATACGCCACTATTCTAAATGGTGATTGGCTAATCGATCAATTAGGCATGTAATACCATTATAATAATCATACTGATAACACTTTTACATGCGTCGTACTGATGATAACCTATATTGTGCAAAAATACAATAACCTTACTTCTTGGACGATGTGGGACAATCTCTAATGACAAAAAAAAAGTACTAAAAAATAGTCCCACATTATTGAAACATGACGAAGTGGAATATATAAATTTTCTACTAAAAAATCGTACATTAGGATATTTATTAGAGAAGTGGATAAATAGGTGAAAGGAGATGCATTTTTTAATATTATATGTTCCTAATTTTCTTAATTTCAAGCCGGTTTTTTTTTAGTTCCCACAACGATTGAAAGATTATATGTTTGTATGTATATTAATTTTCTATTTCCTATGTCTTAACTCTTCTTATAACTCAGGTTTCATAACTAAATACTCATATGGTATTCGTATCATAAAATGTCAATTTAGAATAACATTTATCTATTTGTAATATATTATTTTAGGAAAATGTGGAGAGGGGAAGGGACGACAAAAACATAAAAGAAAGGTTAGGGTAGTCAATGTTCGAATAATTGAAACCAAAATAATACGACAATATTAGTAATAAAAACAAGGTCTAAGATGGTGTTTTGTTGGGAGTATATTGTAAGAAAATTCTATTCAGAAAATAGTCTTTTTAATCACGAGAATGAAATTTACTATCTCTTTGACCCATTTTAAAAGTTATTTGCATTCACATGTTTGTGTACATGGTACCCACAATGTTTTATTTTTGTGATCATAATGCTCATTTGCTAAATTCTTATAAGAACTATTAACATTAAGAGTTAATTATAAACTTAGTATTATGGTTCACAAAAATGAAACCTCAAAGATTTCAAAATGAGAACGTAGAACTTCTGAGAAAATTAAAATCACAAGGGTACCGTGTGAATGTTTCTAATTATTAATTTAAGATAGTGTTTTTGAATAAAAATTTAATTTGGTTCTAATATATTATTGAAGGGTGCCAATTTAAAGTTGTACAATAAAAGACAAATATTCTATTTTGGATTATAGTATTTGTTTTTTTTTTTTCAATTATGTATCCGAAAGGGCAAAAATTATGGTACATATTATGCATGAACTGAAAATATGGAACTCTAGGGAAATATAGAAACACAAGGATATCATGTGAATATTTCCATAGGTAAAATGAGGATCATAAAATGAAAATAATTTCCTACATAGGTTAAATAAAATATACAAGTAATAGTTCCTATATGATAATGATCAAATATTTATCGGTTCAACTTTTCACCATAATTATATATCGTCATTAAGGGACCCATGAAACGCACGGGCTTACATCTAGTTTAGCTTATTTTGAACAATTAGACTTAATGCATATACCATATACATTACGAAACACATATCCACCCATATCTCTCTCCCCAATCCCACCAACTCTTTTTTCTGGGTATATTTTGAATTGGCATTCCATATTTAGTAGACATTTTCATATTCTGAGTTGACAGAATCATTTGTGAGTGGTTTTGTTTTGATGTATTCTGAATTGACCTCTTTATGTATGAACTAGTTTGCATGCCCGGCCCACGGCCGGCCAAATCCTTTCAAACAAGTCCCAAACCC
This sequence comes from Spergularia marina, assembly GCA_963680865.1. Classification (NCBI taxonomy): domain Eukaryota; kingdom Viridiplantae; phylum Streptophyta; class Magnoliopsida; order Caryophyllales; family Caryophyllaceae; genus Spergularia; species Spergularia marina. Next base: position 27,154,810 of record OY804546.1, read on the forward strand.
TTTCAAACAAGTAGCCCGGTGAAAAATTAGGGCGACCCCCATAGTCCTAAAAAGCTATTCTTTTCCTAACTCAAAAGAATTCCAACTCGAACCAAAGTCCGAACTCGAACTCGAGCCGAGCCCCTCTCGAGCCAATGTCCATCTATAGACCATAGCGTTATACAAATGCAAAACCCTTACTAAACCTTTGCACCTACATGGTTCATGAGCCCGAGTCTTCTTCCTTACTCTTCCTTCTCTAAGAAGCTATGGAAGAATACCACACTCTTGTGCAATTTCTAATCTTGTTGCACAAGAACAAAATCTTATGAACATCTCCCCCCTCCCCCTTAAACCTCAAGAATGCCGAAGATTTTAACCCCCATTAATCAATGAAAAGCTTGTTTAATACTCCGCCATTAATAACCCTTCTCAAATCCTGCAAAACCCTCAAATGTTTCCAACAAATCCATGTTCATATCATTCAAAAGGGTCTCCATAATGATAATTACTTGATCACCAACTTTATTTCTCGCTTCTTCGACAAGTTTTCTACCAATAACAAGAACAGTAATAACCCAGTCTCTCTCCTCAACTATCCGAATTCCATCTTCAACGCAGTTGTGAATCCGAATGATTGTCTTTGTAACGCTTTTTTAAAGGGTCATTGTGATTATGATTGTTTAAGTTCTTCGCTTTCGATATTTTCTGCTATGAGATTTTCTGGGTTTTGCCCTGATAATTACACTTTTCCGCCATTGATAAAGAGTTGTTGTAATCAAGGGGATGTGTTTGTTGGGTTCGGGATACATGGCTTGTTGATCAAGCTTGGTATTGAGGGTGATGTGTTTGTGGGTTCGAGTTTGGTTGATTTTTATGGGAAATGTAGGTTGCTTGGGGATGCATATAAGGTGTTTGATGAAATGTCTGTGAGAAATGTGGTGTCTTGGACTACTTTGGCTGTCGCGTGTGTGAATTCTGGGGAATTGGGTGTTGCTAGGAAGGTGTTTGATGAAATGCCGAAGAGGAATTTGGTGTCGTGGAATGCTATGATTAGTGGGTATTTGAGGAAGGGGGAGCTGCAGGAAGCTAAGAGGTTGTTTGATGAAATGCCACTGAAGAATGTGGTTTCTTTTACTACCATGATTGATGGGTATGCCAAAAGTGGTGATATGGAGTCGGCCGGGGTGTTGTTTGGGCAATGCTTAGAAAAAGATGGTTTCTTGTGGTCGGCTTTGATTTCGGGTTATACGCAGAATGGACGGCCTGATGAGGCTGTGAGGGCTTTTATGGAGATGCTTAGGAGTAATGCTAGACCAGATGAATTTATAATGGTGAGTGTAATGTCGGCTTGTGCACAGTTAGGGAACTTGCAACTTGCTAGAGAGCTTGATACGTATGTCATGAATCGGAGCTCTTTTGATCATTGTCGGCCTCATGTTGTAGCGGCATTGGTAGACATGAATGCTAAGTGTGGTAATATGGATAGAGCAATGTATTTGTTTAACAGTATGCCTAAGCGAGACTTAATCTCGTATTGCTCAATGATCCAAGGTTATTCCATCCATGGTCAAGGAGCCAATGCTGTTAAGTTGTTTTATGGCATGCTTTCGGAAGGGATAAACCCTGATGCTGTGGCTTTCACTGTCATCCTGACAGCATGTAGTCGTTCGAGTCTTGTTGAGGAAGCTTGCTCCTTGTTTGATATGATGAGGAAGAAGTATTCTATTGCCCCCTCTGCCGACCATTACTCATGCATGGTTGATCTTTTAGGTCGTTCTGGCCACTTAGAATCCGCCTATGATATTCTTAAAACAATGCCTGTTGAGGTTCATCCTGAAGCCTGGGGGGCTGTTCTTGGGGCATGTAGATTGTATTGTAATGCTGAGTTGGCTGAGACAGTGGCTAGACAACTTGTTGAATATGAACCGCGTAATGCAGGCAACTATGTTTTGTTGTCTAATATCTATGCTGCAGCTGATCGTTGGTTAGATGTTGCTACTGTTAGGGATCAGCTGGAAAGTCAAGGGCTTCCGACAGTTGGTGGTCGTAGTTGGGTTAAGTCAAAGGAATATTTTTCTCTAACAAACCTTAAAAATGCTTTATAGCACGCTCAGAGTATCAATTGTGATTTGGGAAGAATTGTTAGACATCATTTGAGATTTGAGGTTCATGCTGCCTTGTGGTTGTTTTGGCGTCCGAGCATATTTGAGCAATCATACAAGAGCGTACGCCTGGAATGCACGAGCACACTGGATAATTCTACCACGGGTACCCATGGTTTGTGCTCCTTCTAATACTCCTCACTGTGTCTTATATGCTTCTGATTCTTGGTGCTTTCGATTTGAGTTTATGGTGAATTGCGCACAGTTCTTAACTTGTAGTTTGTGTGATACATAGATTGTGTTGGTTTCTCATTGGTGCCCCGTGCCTCATGATTGTATTCGCGAGCCTCATTGTCTTCATTTTTTTTCCCTAATTGATGCAACTAACAACAAATACGGTCAATGTGCAAACGCAACGCATTCCTTTCTTTGTGCTTATGTAAGAGCACCAATGCTGTAAATATTTTCACAAGACTCCATAGTAGCTAGAAGTATGACGAAGAATTGTTGTGTGCACATGATGGATGTAATCATTTATTGGAAAACATGTCTATGTTACTTTTAGCTCGTGGCTTGTAATGGTCTCCCTTCCTCCTTTATGTTCAACATGACAGACTTTCTACTCTGTGTCCTTTTACTTCGTTTGGCTCTCCTCAGGTAAGAAAATTCACATAAAAGAATGAAGGCCCTACTAGGTGTAATGGGGGTATTATGGGAAAGGGGTGGGATGCAGAATCCCGTAGTTGGATAACAGTGGTGTAGGGGCCTAGACTCCTAGATTAGTGGAGGATACTGCAGTATCGTTCCTTTTAGAATGACTGTGAATGTCAATTGTGAGACGCAAGTTCTGAAGCGCAACCTAGATCAAGGTTCAGACATATGGTACTCAATTTCGACGTTAACAATTAAACACCTGATTGCCACATATTCTCATTTCAACACGGATATATGTTAAATGTGTTACTCGGATGGAAAGGAAACTAGAATTTCTTTTGTAGAGCATCTCATGGACTAAGAAGGTTTTTCTTTCTTTTTTTATTTTTATTTTTTATTTTTTGTAGTATGTGGATATATGTTAATCTTTTACTTGGATGGGAAAGGAAACTCTACAAGTTCTTTCATAGAGCATCTCATGGGCTAAGAAGCTTTTTCCTGTGTTCTTACTGTTGAGTTACGAGTAGGCAGATAAATGTTGCAAGGAACATCATGTATATAGCTGAATTCTTTGAGCACTGACAAACTTTTCTTATTATGTGCAGATGTTGTTATTGTCTAAACTCGGATGGCTTGCTGTTGGTATTGTTGATGCAGTAGTAAGTAGTCTTTACCATTCCTGAAGATTGGAATCTGGGCAGATGTTTCAATTATTAGAAGCTTAAATACAAATCATCAGCCGGTTTTACATAAATTGAAGCTTATTGGTAGATCATTCTAGAGGCAGTATGTCAACTGGCAGATCCTGATCGTCAAGGCTCTTTATGTCTCGATTCTTGACCTTTCCAATGCTGATGCAGTGGTACATCTACTTGTCAGTGGTTAATTCCTGTCGCTTGATACATTTGAGGCAGTGACGTGTGCAATTTATTGTACAGGGTTGATATAGTTCTGAAAAGGGTGTGTACATGAAGCACTAGAGCACGGGATATTCTTCTCTATGTAGTGGTCAGTGGAATAGGTGGCTTATCTAGGACGTCTCAAATGAAAGCCCCGGCTCTTTTCATTGTTGGGGGTTACAGAGGAAGATCTAAAACTTCTCAAAACTTGCAAGTCATCCCCAGGGAGAACCTTCAGAAATGATCTTGGTATTCATAATGTTCTACTGATAGACTGAGATAGACCGGCCATGAGCAGTGATTATTACACCACAAATTTTGTTGACAAGACTATTTGCCCATGGATAGTAAGAGTTTTTGTCGTTACTCGTGTACAAAGGTCTCCGTAGTCAGCAAGATACCACCATTTTTACGGGTTTCCCGTGGACTTCTGATCTATGAGTTTGGATTGCTGATATGATGTCTCAAATGTGAATCTATCCTATATAACAAAGATCAAATGACTGCATTGCGTTGGATCATGCTGTCCATCTGTTAGACTGAGTTTTTACGTTACATTGTAAATTTGCAACTTGTTCGGATACACAAACTTGAGAGAAAGGGTAACAAGTCAGTTTTCCAAGTCTTTGCGACAATGCAGAGATTGAATTTATCAAGGGGAAGGCATTAACTTTTTTTTTTTTTTTTTTTTTTTTTTTTTTTGACGCCTTCCGGTTCAGTCTTCGAGCCAGGTAGGGCAGCTACAGTGTATACGAGCCAACAGAGCCTAAAGCTATTTCTCGCATTGAGTTTCAACACCGCTGCACCTCATGGCTTAAATTCTAGAATTCAAGCTAATTTGGTCGAATACTTTTGAATCTCATACCAACTCAACCAAATTAACTTCTAATTAACTCAACCAAGTGCTCATTGATATGAAAAAAATATTCATGTGCGTTTCTTTTTACATGTGAGATTATTTTCCCATTTTCAGCAAAGGGTGGACAGAAAACAGTGCCAAGCAAGTAAGCATCGAGGGTCAGTAATCTTCTCTCGTCATCCTTTAGCAATGTGTAGCAATGAAAGAGGAGAAAACCCCTTCGGCTAGTTTTAAACATGACACCAAAGTGCAAATTAAATCTTGTCAAGACATGAAATCATGAACGTTCACTTAAAACTCTATCCGATGATGTTGTCAACAAGACGGAAAAGTTGACATGTAAGTCACCTCACCGGAATATGCTGAGCCGAGCAGGCAGCATGCGGTTTCTGAAGTCTTTACACCACAAATAAGGGTCAGAATGTACATTCACCCTACCAAATATAATGGCGCTCATCATCTACTGAATTCTCCAGGTACCGAGGAAACCATACACAAAGGAGACAGCAATTGATGCGGTTTCTAATACCTCATTGCCTCTCGCTTCCTCCACCGGCCAGGATGTGGTCCAGGGACAACAGCAGTCATTGTCTTGGCTATAAATGGCAATATATTTACAAGATCCCCGTGCTGATAAAACTTGAGGTTCTGATTAGTTATTGAAGATGATTGTCGCTGAAACGTAGCTGTCAGTAGACGAACAAAATCCACCAACTATACCTTTTCCAATCCTCTGTTTTCTCTACCTCTACTTATGATAGTACTCGCTCATATTCTCAACAAGATATCCATACGGTGCACTAACTCCATACTCGAATGATTCATCTGCACCCACCAACCGATTTGGAGCTGAGAGGTTTCCGACACCATCCTTGCCATTAGTTCTAGCACTTCCCTTAGGGGGTCGCTTGTTATCAAGTGGAAACTCAGCTGTAAGCCTTCCCATCTTCTTTTGGAGCTCAGAAACAGAATCATGTGCTGTTTTGCCTCTGGGCGTCTTCTTACCATCTGCAAGCTTGAGTTCCAATCTGTACAGCGCACAAGCATCACACGTATTGATCTCATACTCATAAAGATGCCACTCGTAGGTATTCAGCGGCTGTGGGTCCATATAATACGATCTCTTCAGCCCACTGTACTCATTCATCACTTGTTTTCTTGACTCATGCCAACCTCGACCACTGTAATCTGGCAAGGACCTCTGCTTTCTATTTCCACTCTCAAATGCTCTGCGAGGCTTGTCAAAAAAGAGCCACTCCCTAATATTTTCCCCTTCAAGAACCGCGAGATCAAAAAGCTCTGCAACAATTTTGAACACCATAACCAAATGAACAAATCTCCAGTTTACAGCTCAATTGACACAAGGATATAAGATAAATAGAAGGACAAACAAAGAAAAGTTGATCAAGATAGATACCAGGAGCGTTCCACGGGGATTTTGTTGTGGCCGCCCCCTCACATTCTGGAATGCCGACATCTTTTCCTTGTACCTTCGCACTCAAAGCAGCAAAAAGCAAACCATCCTTCAGGCCAATGCCTCCAGGTCGTAGGACTGGCGTCATTCCAGGTGGACCTTCATTAAGTGCAAGGGTAGCATGAAAACTACTACAATAATCTAGCCACCAGTCTGATCCTTGAGCAGGCCGAGGACAATCCCAGAGAGCACATTTTGGACCCAAGAATGCAGAAGGTGGGGGGCATATATTGGGAAGAAATCCTGAAATGGGATGTGCCGTGTCTAAACCAATCCCAAGATAGCTATTTAAGTAATTATGCTCAAGATTTAGATGCAGATTGAACGGGCTATATTCCAGTTGAGTTGTCATATCCATGTTAGTTGTCATCAAACCACGAAATCCAGGAGACTCTTTGCATTGATCCACTGATGACATATTCTGCTCCAGAGGACCATACTTCACATCAAGGCCCTGTTAAAAGCCACTCACCAAGTCAAATTTAATGTCAATGTCTGAAGCTTTAGGGCAAGGACATTAAACTTCATCATCAGAAAGATAGTCTGATTATTAACTTAACATATTCACTATGCAAAATCAGAAAGGTAATAGCTGACGCCTTTTGTTAACAGCTGCGCACAAGGATGAGCCGACAATAAGACAGACAACAACAAAGGGACCTTTTCCCAAAATAAGTTGAGGTCAGTAACATGTACTCTCTAAAGGAAGGTGTTATGAGGAACAGGTCAAGCCAATAAACATGTAGAAAGAGACGCAAAGAATGAGAAAATAAAAGAAAAACAAAAAAACCAGCAAAGAAAATCAAGAGTAGATAAAGGCAAAACTTACAAAGTGACACAAGGAAAAGAAAGTGTCAAGACAAGAAAGGAGATGAAAGTGACATAGTAAAATGAGAAAGAGAAAAAAGATCAAAAAAAACACCAGTTAACTAATACATTACATCATTGTTCCTACAAATACGCTCTCTCAACTCAGCTCTATCAAATGCCAAGTTCTCTTCAATCTCAATCGCCAAGTAGCCCCATTTCAATAATTATGCATAAGCATGACAGAGAAAGATAAACCTTAAGCATATTTTGGCAGCATACAGATCACGATGAGGTAGCATGAAATCTAAATTCTACCATTGTCAACGGAGAGAGCATGGCTGCAAGGTCCCGCCAGTACGTTGAGGACATAGGTGACTAACGCGCCATATAAACAAAGAGAAGAGGTTTTCTCACCTCATAACAAAACCGCCACTCAAGGCAGTATGTGTCTGAAATTAGAAAAAAGGAATAGAAATTGAGGGAAAGCAGATACAGTAACCCTTTTGACTTCACTTGTTTTAGACCTTGAGGTCCAAAGATAGAATCCTTATGGCCATGCTATTATGATAAAGAACTCAAGTCAGTCACTCGAAGAAGGAAAAAAAGCTGTTAAGGTAGGACTTTTGCAAAATCTGACAGATTGATCAGAGTCAGCCATTAAGACAACTACAGCCTGGAATTGTGGCCAAAACACTGGACCTGAGAAAGAAAGTTCATTTGCTCCAGGCACTTATGTTTGGCTAAACCAGGAGTTCCTATTAAAATTGTATTAGTTTCTGAGAAGTAAAATTTCCACAACGAGAAAATCAAGAAGAGAAGATTTTTTATGTGAAGTATTATAGTCATTCCCATCGGGATATTTCCCTAAACCGGAGTACAATATTCATTGCCATTTCATAGCTTTGATACCTCATACAAATTCAAAAAACCAAGTTTCCCACCTTAACCGACTTAACTACCTTAAGTAGGGGCATGGGGTAACACTTAGGCATAACAAAAACAAAATGCCACACTCAAATAGTTACATTATAATCACAAATAATAACATACATGTCTTGTAAAATTTACCTTGATTAACCATTTTTGAGTTATTAATTTAGTTTGCTCTACTAGCCATAATACTAACAAATGTGATGATATCTTTATTATAAGTGTTGTCATTATATTCTTGAGTTATGTTAAATTGTTTCTTAATTGTTATGTTCTTAAACCTTTGAATGTTGCACGTAAGAGATTTGTGAATCTCGTTATGTGTTCTGTTTTTTTATAGTGATGAGAATGATTAATATTTATTGAGGTTAAGGCAATAGCGATAACACACCTGGGGAAGCTTAGAATCCAATTACAAAGATTCTTACTATATACCTATTGCCCAAGGAGACCTTTGTTTCCGGATATGTTGACAGTGAAATCCTTGGGGATCCTAGGCTCCGAAAGTCTCCCGCTTGCCGCTTTTCGGAGGGCACAAATAAAAATTACTAGCACAATGATATTAGGGCATAATGAAATGGTGATGGTTCAGAAGATGATTTAGGACAAGAACGTAATATTTCTGCTTTAAGTTCACTCCACAGGGCAACATCTGGAATATCTCTACCAAGTATTAGGCCTGGAATGGGACATTTGAAGCACATGGAGGGAACATAAGGTTGTAGCTATTTAAGACCTTCCCCAGGTTGATGTGGTTGGATACCCGTTTGTATGGGCTAATGGCAATCTCATATGAGCCAATTATCTTACAACACCATTACTGCAGCAACTGAATAACCTTTTCTAGATGATGATTGATGTCTGAGTTGACTTTTATGCTCTCCAGACACATCGGAAGACAAACTACTCAGAATTTCAATAAAACTTCCTGGCCTGATTTGTCACAACCAACTAGTTTGGCACCCTCTGCAGACCTAAAAAGTAGCTTATTGGCACAAGAAGAAGAATTCAGCATCCTTTTTTTCCCTACCAGCAGCCAATTACCGGCCAGCTCCATGACCCGAAAAGACCTAAGGGAACGGGAATTACACAGTAGAAACCCGTTAACTGAGTTTTAGGAATGTCATAATGACCAAGTATTACCTACAAATACATAGAACTATGACGACCAGGTATTGGTCAGCAGTCACAGCGGTTTTGTAAAAAGCATACTTCAATCTACAAAAATCCTCAGCTCCTCCCAAGAGAAGATGACAAAAGCGGTAACTGATATAAAGCAGAGTACACAACAAGAGCGTACTCCACTAGTCGAATTCATACCTCTTCCGCAAATCTCATGAAAAGTATACCACAACAAAGAGCCATGGCAGTACAAATATAGATGCATTCAGGATTTCTGGAAATGATTCAATTTTCTCCTAAGGACTTATTTTATTGCGTGAAGTGCATTGAACCACAAAAATTGAGGACCAGGAATATGCATATAGACAAGAAAAACTTGGTAAGACCCACGCTATAATTGGTAGGGCAGATTCAATCCATTCCTTAGTCAGAAGTTTCACAAATGATAGCTAAGGCAAAACTAAAACTGCAATGGTTGAAACTTGCATAAACCAGTCAAACAATAGTAAGTTATGATCCAACCTATGAGTTATCAAGATGAAAGTATGAGGTTTCAAGTAAAAAATTCATTTGCTCACAAATTTATCTTAGAACCACACATCCATCCTAAAATTAGATAGGTCAGACAGACAGGAGTTTCTCAGCATCACTCAACTTAAATCCTAGAAAAGACCTGGTTTAACAAGTTGGATACTTGATACAGACTTAACCTCCGGACTAGGAGACAGACTTACAAGCATTAACAACCACGTGTCACTCCAGTAGTCCAGTGTAATTAATCTCCTAGGTAAATACTCTCATGCACTTTTCACGAAAAAGGTGAAACCCTGAAAGTTGAATAGACTGCTCATTAAAATGCCCTCTAAAAAACTAAAGATCATACCAAGGGACGCAAATCTCCACATTAAAAGGACCATGCAGCAAATCAAGGAAGGGGTATCATACCTCTTGAATGAGAATGGCACCGCCAGGCCCAGCTTGATAATTTTGAACATCAGGCTCAGGCTTTGGTGCAGGCAGCTCAAATGGACTGGTTGCGTCGTCTTCTTCATCACAAAGATGCAGCAGCCGATAGATGTCGGTGGAGAATGTGCCAAGACTGTCATTCTGCATAAGACCACACAAGTCAGATTTCTGATACTACAACAATAACCACCAAGCCTTATACCCCAAATGATTTGCTAACATGAATCGTCATCTGTAACCGTCAAGAGTGGGCCATAAAAGTTCAAGATCATGGCAAACAATTTTTTTAAAAGTAGTGAAAACACATTTAGCAAGAGTTTGAAGACTATCAAAGAAAAGGAATGCAAATAAATCAAAAAAAAATATAGTTATAAAACAAGTGAAAAATGTATGAACGTTTGACACTGCTCAGAGGAAATTATTACGGAGTATGCAGCACCAACAGGAAAAAGCACAAATAAGTTCGGGGTCTAACTTGAAACGAGGATGCTGGAGATGGCTCATTAAGTTCAGCTTTCCATTCCCTTAACATTTGATAGACCTGCTCTTCGAGAACTGTAGCCTCGACAGTACGGCTCTCCTTCCTTGCAGACTGGAGATCTGAAAAGATCATTTGGAGGTCATCCACTCTATTTTTTGCCCTATCCTTGAAGACCTGATGAGATGCTGACTTGCAGCCATTCCTCTTCAAAACCTTTCTCATTGGAAGTTGCCAACTTAATCGCACAAACCTAAAAATTTAAAATCGGTAATAATGAGGTGAAGCTTCAGAAATGTGTCAACAAAGTATCAAAGAAACAGATCCAGACTCATTTATAGAACCCAACAACATCACAGCCAATAGATCCCAATTCCCAGTATGTGAAAGGAAGTGCGAAACAACAATGTAACAGCAATCAAGGATCCTGTGATGCCATTTCAACAAAATAAAACACATGATTCAAATGCAATGATGAGAAAATAATTTATAATCATAACAAGTCACTAGAAGTCTACAACAGCACAAGATGGCAAAAAATATACACTCCCTTCGATTCTCTATGATCTTCCTGTTTGTCACTTTGTTATACAGTTTTGGACCGCCCGTATTGGGGGTCATATCTAGAGCAAATGAAAGACCTAGTTGTCCGAAATAAAAAATAAAAAAAGTGAAATTGGTAAAAATAAAAAATAAAAAAAATGCACTGCAAATAAAAGTATTTGCAAATTTTTACACCAAGTGAACATTTCATTTGATCTAAATGTGACAACCAATAATGAGCAAAACAAACAGGAAATCATTCAGAACTCGGGGGAGTACATTCATATATGATGTATAACTCGGATAAACACCAAAAGTAACAACAAATCTACACCCACGACCCGCACGGGGCACCGAAAACTGATGTACTCTCGAATGCAATCCATGGGCAAAACAAACAAATCAAGTTTGAGCACACAATCACAGCCACAAAGAAATGCCAACCAAAAATGCTAATGAAATTTAACTTAACCAATCAAACACAAAGGCAAAGTTCATAGGTTGATCACAACAAAAACACCCTAAACAATCAACTATACAAGCAAAGTTCAATTCTTTAGCAATCCTACAACTCCCAAACATTCAAAGACATGAAATTTGGGCATCACTGCAAACAAATTAAAAGTACCACTCCTAAAATGATCATAAACCCAGAAAACCCAGATGATAATTTAAGCTAAAAATCTAATAATATCAACTATCAAGCATATCATGGAAAATAGCAAAAGAAATGGGCAAACTTACAGCAAAAGTAATCAAAATAAGCAAAAGGGGTATGATCAAAAAATGGGTCCAATCAAGAATTTTACTGTAAGAAACAGCAAAATAAACACACAAGGAAAATATGAGGAAGAAATTATATAAGAAAAGTAAATAAATGGGTAAGGAGGAATATAAAGGTAGAAATTGGATGCTCACCAAAGAGAAAGGGAAAGGGGTGATCGCCTAAATTATCAGAATCCCACAAAGTGTGTGTGAGGCACTTCAGTGGAGGAGAGAGAAAGAGAGAATGATGGGTGTTTTTGTACAGAAGAAAGAGACACACTCACCAAATCAAATGAACCAACTCTCCTCCCTCCTTAGCTAATACAGATTCTCTTGGCACTTGTTCCAATTGTACAGTAATGCAAATGCAATAAAAACTCGAGAAATGCTAGTCGCGGTTGCAATATACAAAAACGCTTTTACCTATGACGGAAATAACAGCTGCATTGTCACGAAGTCATGAGTAAGAGTGTAAGACCAATGTAATACGTAGACAAGATATTTTACTTTTCTTTTACTTTAGTCTCGCGACAAATTATCGTGAGACGGTGTCATACAAGACTTTGTTATTGTTCGTGTACAGTTTGATTTAGATGACTTAATTTCTAATTGTATGATATGTGTCAAACAATACGGAGTATTATTTACTATTAATGATACGATTGTAGTTATACAAATAGTAAACTACGGAGTATTAATTAAGGTTCTTTCCGAAAATAACTCTTTAGTAGTTAGTGTTGGCTCCTCTAGTTCTCCCTTCTCTCTAAACGAAACTCTGACTCCCGTTATCAAGTGCGGTTGGTATTGACAAATAGTCGATGTTAAGCCAGTATTTTTAGTCTTAAATATTTAATCCTTCTATTCACGTAAATTGTTATCTTTAACGTTCACACAATATTGAGATCAAACTTTAACCATCACTAATTTCACTAACTCAAAGCATACATTACACGCACATAGCAATCTATAAAAACTATAGCTACTCCGTATATATAATTATGGTTTATACCAATCTAATCAATAACGGCAATATACGTTCATAATTATTGGATTTTTATACAATGTATTAATGATCGAAATATAACGCCGAATAATATCAAAATCATAACATTAATAATAATTCATAAAAACAAAAGGAATCATAGATATTTTAAACGAGCATAAGCCACGTACGCTAAACACAAATGAGCTAGAGAAAAGTGCAATTAAAATGTGAAGGAATCATTAAAATTGAGCATACAAATCTTATCCAAATGGCAATGCTTATGATATAATCCTTAGTGATCAGCCTTTTTCTGGTCCAACATTAATACAGTTTCCTCTATATGCTTATTCCAAAAGAATAAAATTGTCGAAGATTTGTTTGATAAGAGGTTCTAATTTAACCTATAAAACTGGCTATTTCGTCAAACTAGTCATAACTTGATCTTACTGTATATCTTTGCCAAAGAAACAACATTAACCATCCATTTTTTTCAATGCACCATCTCACCAGTCCAAGGAACGAATAAAGGAACACCCCACTAAATCACAGCACTTGGATTCCCTTTTTTTTTCCTTTACCATTACGCCTCATAATTTGGCATGAAAATCATATGGGCAATGTACATATTATATTGGCGCATTCGAGATGGGTTAACGGGTAGTATTCGTGTCACGTTGTATCAGTCTTGGAATGTATCAAATGAAATATAATCTCAAATGATGTCGTCTAGGGGAAATTAGGAGTCGGGTTGTTCTTGTTTGTGTCGTGTTGATCACGAGTTTCTCTGTACTTAATTTGTGTCGGGGATGACATATCCTTTTATGGACCTTTCTCCCCTAGGAAAAGTACCGATGTTTCCTGCAACTTTGTCACAGAAATGGCATAAAGAAATGTTGACATATCCTTTTATGGCACTTTTGTTATTAAGAAATCAACTACTTATTACAAGTTTCTAAATTATTGACTAATCACAGAGATGGAGAAGGCTGAAACAGCATATCCATGGCAGCATGAGATATCTGTGCCAGACGAATTGGGTGCAGGATGACATACGGGAGGGAAACCAGGCCAGTGCAGTAGCGCCTTTAGGAAATCATACTACTATATACAGAGAAGGCAAGGGTCATAAACTACCCAAAAAATGGATCAAATCAGACCTCAGGAAAGTGAAGTTAGCGCGAAAAATATGATAATGAAGGCCGCAGGTGGAGTTGCAAAATGCTCTCAGTCAGAGTAAGTTTCAAGCAGCACTTGCTGGTTTTTCAGAACTTGGTTGAGTAAATCCAAAGTTGAATAAGCCAGTAAGGCCTCGTCCCTTCGCTAGCTTCTCTAGTTCTACAATCTTGAGCTTGAGGTCCTCCACTTCTTTGGATAAAGCTTCATCTCTTTGCTTCAACATCTGGAAATACAAGAAGAGAGATCGTTACAAAACTTGAACCTCAAGGTAGAAATATCACACGTTAAAAACTGCCTTTGTTCAAATTTCAATTGTATTCAAACTGTGGTTAGTAATGTTATTCACATTAAGCAAATCAAATGCCACATAGCATAAGGAAGAAATCTCCAACTTTTGATATGGAGATTAGTCATTGATTCAATAAAAAGTATAGAGGATGAAACTATCGGTAAAGAATGCAGATATGCAAGTAAGCAGCTGCGAATGGACATTGTAAATTGCACAAACTATTGTCCATCGAAAAAATTGAACAATGTACCTGAGCTACTTCACACCAAAAGGCCTAACATCGTTTACCAAAAAGCCTTCCTCGGTAATTTGAGCTTCCACTCCAGCAACTTTTAGATGGTATAGAATCCTCAATCATACGTGGGATTGCTTTTACAAAAGGGTCTACTGATGTATGATTGCCACTATTTCTCATAAAGACAAGAGACCTCATAAATAGAATCACCCATCTCCACAATCAACCATCAAAGAACTGGAACATTTAAGGAAAAGCAACTTTTGAAAGAATACAGCTTTGGACAGACAAGGCTGACACATTTAAAACTTGATCATTACAGTCAAAACTAAAAAGGAAAATAGCTTTCCTAAGGTGCATCTTATGGTCTCCAAATTTATAGAATGATCAATTTTCGAGGTCCTGGAAAGATCAGAAACTAATGCCAGTAAAATCAACCAACTTGTGCACGGAGTCGAATGCTACTATGATAATCAACTCGTACTGAAGGAAGGCGGAAGAAAGAAGAGCCAGAGCCTTCTTCAAAGGAGAAACTGCAAACTCAATTGTTATGCGAAAAAAGAAGTCTGGAATTTTCACCACTCTATTTTCTTGAAACTATATTAAAAAATAACCATCAGCAGGAACAAAAATAGATTTTGAGACCATCCATTTCCATGTGTACCACAGAACCAGGATTTTATACAATTGCTATGTGCTAGTTGAGATGCATCATATTTAAGTACGTTCCATGTTTTCCAGAAGCTGTATATAGGTCTTTGAAGCACGTTGATGCGTGACTTCAGTACTTATACAAGGCTGCTAAGTGAAGGATCAAGGCCTAGTGGTTAGGAAATCAACTTGTCTCGGGTTCAAATTTTCATATCCCCACCCCCGCAGCATTAGCTGCTCCTCTGTACCAAAAAAAAGGGCTGCTAAGTGCCCTCAAGTGACAAAGACAGAACATCATCAAATGCATACTTTTTTCACCTGTATTGTTATGCATTACATCAAATTTTATGAGCAAACTAGTGTGTGAAGGATTTGAA
Organism: Spergularia marina; assembly: GCA_963680865.1. NCBI lineage: Eukaryota > Viridiplantae > Streptophyta > Magnoliopsida > Caryophyllales > Caryophyllaceae > Spergularia > Spergularia marina. The sequence continues at coordinate 27,170,107 of OY804546.1, forward strand.
ATGAGCTTAAATTGCCAGGAAATAGGATCAACAGAAAAATTACATCAATCCACAAGTTGAAGGTTAAGATAGGTTGTAGCATATAATTGCCTATTTCTAGGATCTGCAAAGATCACTCTCCGCTTTTATTCCTTCAAAATAATGCCCTTTCGGAAGATGAAATTCCTCCAAAATAATGACCCTCACCATTACTTTCAACAAGGAGCAGGAAAGACGTCGTAGCCCCCTCTGTCTGGCAATGTGTAACCTAAGGTGGAAAGTAGCTGACCCTCAGTCAAACATGTCCAGCTTTATATAGCAGAGCATTCCTGATGTGAAAAATAGGGACTATCTGAGAAAGCTAATTACTGGTGTGTTACTAAGACCCAGTTAGAAGTACGGAGTATCTCACTTGGGTGCACGACCAAGTGCCAGGCTCCGCCATTTTAAGAACATCTTCCTTTTCCTTAAAGTGAACTTATGAATTGTCATACATGGAATTCCTTCCATAGTCACTTATGATATATTTAAGCTTGTTGCACTCGTTTTATAAAAACCATTGAGTAAGCTAAAGAGCATAAAATATAGAAGCTGAATAACAATTACAGTAACTACTAAATTAAGAAAAAAAATACAATCCTTGCTGCTAATCCAACCAGATAAGTGGCAGTAATACTGTCCCTGCTCTCCACCCCCTCCCCCTTAATATTTTATTTATTTATCGGTTAGGTGACACCCTGGCCAGAAGGGTGACCTAACTATTGTACCTCTGTTTCTTCTTACATGTAAATACATAAATAAAGTCAAGGAAGTAAAATATGGCAGTAAAACTTGACATTACCTCCAATTCTTGCTTCCGTTTTTCTTCTTTTTTAGCTTCAGATTTTGCACTTCTCTGCACCTCAAAGATCACTGCAGCTCCAGCAACCTGCACATAAGTTATATAAGCACTACTAGTAAAACAAATGAAGCTCACATTAAGAAGACAAATTATTTGTGTTTGGTGTGTCTTTTATATTCAAGCAAGTGAAATGTCGCCTACAACAACAACAACAACAACCAATCATTATTCCCAAAATGATTGGAGTCAGCTAACATAAATAGTCATCTAGTAACCTTCTTGTGTATGCCATAAAAGTTCAAAAACATTGTAGACCATTTAGAAATATTGAAATACTTTCAAAAGGAGTTTTAGAAAGCAATAAAAGTTAGGAAAAACCAAACAAAGAAAAAAAGAGTCAAATTAAGTCCTCCGCGTGGATAGAGTCCCTCCACACCGTTCTATCCAACACCACCCTCTCTTCAAGCCCTAGGACGCTCATATCACTTCTAATCACCCTCATCCAAGTCATCTTGGGTCTTCCAAGTGAAGAGTTGCCTGAAGAACAAAAATGCTTTAAGCTATTCGCCTCTAAGATTAATAACTACTTCGTGACATCATTGCGGTTTTGAGAATACATAATAGATTCGTATGCACAGGTATTTGCTAAATGATGAATCCACCCATTTGTCAACCAGACAAGGCTATCTAAACATCATGATAGACTTGCAGAAGAGCCATGGAGCTAGTCTATATGCAGCTAGCAAGAAAACTTAATTGAGAAAAGCTATTGAAGAAAAAACGATTATACAAAAGAAAAATTTACCAGGAAGATAAACAATTCACCAATAAGGTCAGATGCAACCTGAACAGCTTTCTCTTCATTTAGTGGGCGAATTTCGACATCAGTTGCATGACCATAAATCCGCCTTTGTATAGTTGTCGTAAATCGATGATTTGCCTAGATTATCAAACAAATAAACAGCAAAAATCAAACACCTAATTACTGCAGTTTAGACCTTGGAAAACAAGAAAATGGCATTCAGAGATGGCTCCAGATATGAACAACACATAAGTGTCTCAAGAGGCCGATTTACTTTCTCAAAAATGCAAACTATCAATGTTTTAGTATCTGTACAAAAACTTCAAACGTCACCTTGAACAATGCTAGAACGACATTAATTAAAAAATGACTTGATAATTTGTGTGCAAACCCCTCTAAGATGCAAGAACATATTAATCGCAGTCCACATTACATCTTCATTGAAGGTATATGAGAATACTAAATCCATTCAAGGACAATCACAAAGTTCACTTAAAATATCAAACGAAAGGGAAAAGGCGGGGAACAACATCACAGCGTGGCTACAAGTACGGCAACTAAAGATACCTGTTCTGGATATGAGCCTTATACAAGGCATGGTCTTTGCGAAACCTTTGCAAATTTACAGTGTCTACGCGAACAACCTTTTGACAAAGTCTATAACTTCGATTATACCAGACATTATTCTGATTGGAATAGATCCTAGACGAGAAAAGCTATTGAAACTCCTCAAGATTTGACCTCACACACCTTTCACTCTACATCTCCTCACAGGCTATCTCAAAGGATCATGTCTCAGTGTGACTCAAGCCACAGGCAAGCAGTGTGGCAATATCTGCTTCAGTACCGAGAATGACAGAAAATTTCAAATCACTCACTGTCCTAATGTGTATGACACTCAAGCATACTGCCTAGCATACCACAGATCAAACAATTAAATCCAACTTTCTTTGGATTTTCAGATACTTTGCCACATTACAGTCACAATTCTGTACTCCACAGATGAATATGCGCGATTTGTCGTTCCTCATCAGACCAATTCCTCAAGTTCAACTTCTCAGTAAGGACATATCTTTTGCAGCTGAATTTTGCTCACTTGGACCCAATTGAAAACAAGTATAATTAAACTGAATGAACTCGATTTCGGAAGTATAGAACAAGGTCTAAGTGCTCTACATCTCCAATTCTCAGCATTTCGACATCGATTCAGCACAGATTTACTACTCAATTAACTTAAATCAACCTGATTTTTACTCAACAAAATCACCAAAGATACAACCTTTCCAATAAATCACTCAAAAGGGTCATATACCCATCAAACAATTTTGCACAAAACCCCCAAAGCTTCAACCACAAGCTAATATTTATACCATCACACACCTAACTCCTAAGAATGGCAACAAAATCAACATTCAAATAACAATAACAGCTACAAAAATTAGAAGAGAAAAAACCAAGAATTAACACGGTTCTTCAAAAAAAGGGAAAAAAGATCATACCTGAGCAATATTAATGATGAAATTACGGAATTGGGGGTGATATCCAGCTTGTTGTTTAAGCCTTACAGCAATGGGTTTGCTCAGAGTTCGTAATGCAAGTGTACCCAGCTTCATTAATGGGAGAACCATGATTTTTAACTATTAAATCTTTGCCAAAAATAAAAACTTTGTATGCACAAATTTCTGGGTTTATGTGTTGAAAAAAAGGCAGGATTCTTTCCCTGATTTTTCTGGGTGCTCACCAAGCGTTCGACGTATTGCGTGAGAGAGAAGATACAGTGGAGAGAGAGAGAAGAGGGGTTTGATCATAATATTTAGTCTTTCTTTTGTTTCTTGTCTTGGAGGAAAAGCAAGGAAACAAATTGCGCGCATTTTGTTAGTGTGGATCTTCGAAGTTGCGAGGTGTGAGTGTGTGACCAAGTCAAGTGTGACCAGGACTTAGGACGTTACGAAAACGAGCATCGGAAAATTGATCACCGTGATCAATGAAGCAACTTTGACTCGGTCGATCTCAAGTCTCATAGGTTAGAGTCGTTAGACTATCCTTAAAATTTAAGGTGAAAAGTCAAACTTGTTCCTAATCGTTAAATTTCGTGACCAAAAGTTTGGGGCTTAAGGAACTTGGCTTCATGCATATGGCAAATAATTCCATGCCTCGCAATTCGCATACCCTCCGACTGAATCTTATTTTCACTATCCAATGTTATGGTACCATTTAATTGCAAAGTACTTTGCATGAAAAAAAATATTATGCATTCACTTTAAGATTATTTAGCAATTAGCACACATAAATTTAAGTAAATGACTGAGTACATACATGGTTGAGTATTATTGATGAGCTTAGCTACATACGGGGTATATAGATAAAGACAAAGACAAGTATTGTTAGCCTCAACATTGTGTTGTGGTATGAATATGATAAAACACAATATTAGACAAAAAAAATATATATATGTAATGATGTGCCTCAGCATCGTGTTAGGGCTAGCAAATCTCTAAATAGACAACATAACTCTATATAGTTGTCAATAACAACCTACATGTTTAGCTCGGACGCGTATCTAGGGCACAAACTAGAGGTACTACTCTAGAGTGTTAGGGCTAGAGTGGCCGTAGCAGCGTCCGAGCAAAACGTTCCCTAAATAGAAGGACAACCAAGCATCAAAGAGTGGCTGCTTTAACTTGATGATCACTACAATGCCAACGACCAAGTAGCTCAGAACCCTTCAGAAACTTCAAAGTGTGATGTATACTACTCTTGACATCGTGCTCAAGTGGGCACACTTTCTCAGCCAAATCAAGTAAACCACACGCTATTACAACTCCATTGTTGTGTAAATTCGCTGCCAATTGACCTAAATCAACAGCATTCCTAAACTTGATCCCGTAATCCTTTTCGAGGGCGGCGAGGCCGTCGTTAATCCCCATCCCTACGAAGACTAATTGTTGGAGTTGAAGGAACTTCGGCAGCGAAAGTGGCGGCGCTTCTCCTCTCATATTTATGTTTATGAGATCGATTATTAAACAAATCGTGTCGTAACACAACATGACCTTTGAAACTCTTTCGATCACTTTCATTTCGCAAGTACGGAATTCGTATTGCTCTTTCTCGATGTTTAAACTTACGACCCGATTATCATCCGCGTAGATGGCGGATAACATATCTTTGAGAGATTTATGGAGTTCCGATACGGTGGTGATCACGGTTGTTTTCACCCGAACACTTCCTATGGATAAGGTGACTTGGGTTGGCATTGTACCTTGTTGCCTAAGCTACTATGTGTGTAAAAGAGGTTTAGGTTTTTAGAGTGAAAATAGCTCTATATATATGAATGAATGTGGTAAAAAGATATGGAGCATATATAGAGGCGAGGAGTTTGGGTGTTTAACAAGTACTGCAAAACAATCTTAATAAATCATTTTTAAACAATTTAATTAATTTTTATAAATGTAAATCATTATTAAATTATTCTCTGTAATAGATAGAGTTTGTACCACGCATGTATGTGTACGTATAAAAAATTAAATACGGAGTAAATACAATTAACCAGTTTTTCAATATATTTTTGGTTTTTGCGAAACTGCACTTTTTTTTCATTTCTGGCCAATTTTGACCACTCTCTGACATTGACCCGGCCTTACTCTTCCCTTTCAATTTTCCTCCAATCCCCCCCCCTCTTTTCCCCCAAAAACCCCTAAATTGTTATAACAAGTCAACGTCGGATCAACTCTGAAGAGTGGTCAAAATTGGTCGAAAATGAGAAAAGGTGTAGCTTCGCAAACAAATAGACTTAGAAGGTGCAGTTTCGCAAAATTTAACATAAAAGGTGCAGTTTTCGCGAAAAAATAGTTTTATAAGGTGCGGTCTCACAAATTTTCCTAATAATAACTGATACTTTGGAATCATTTTAAGTGGTTGTTTTTTTTATACAGTTGTCCCCCCACCCCCCCTTAATTGAAATTTCTTGTATGAAATCACTTCCTAGATATAATCAACCAATTTTGAGAAATTCACATGGGAAGTGGAACTTAATGGGAATTTTTATTCACCCGTGCAATAAAACGACCACTGAATGTTCATTCTCTAATAAATTTACTTATCATATTGAGTTTTATTTTGGGGGATATTTTCTACCGTATTCCTGAGGTTGTCGACATTTTCCGGCCATGCCGTTGTGGTATGCGCCTTCTCCAATATATCCTGACCTCAAACTGAGCTCTAAAATATGGGCCTGCCCAAATCAAGTTCTCTATGGGCTAACGCGTCAACCCAAACAAGAAGCTGAAAAACGTACAATAAGATCCAATAACTCCAGATTGAGCTCTTATAGCGACATGGAGTATGATATCCCAAACTTCCAAAGTCAACTAGTAGTTCGAAGATTCTAATCAAGAAGTTGGCAAATGGCAAGCTAAGTAGTTCCCACCACGCGAAGGTATCGATTCAATCAATTTGAAGCTTAAGGTACAAGAAATTATCGCCCCCCCTACTCTTTAAAGAAAGATATGACCACAATAATCAATCTAATCCGAACTTTAACCCACCTTAATTAGTTAAGGTGACCATTTATTATTTAGTTTAGATATTTTCACAAAGTTCACAATACCGCCTCTAATTCTTCGAATTAAAGCGTATGAAAAAAAAAATCAACAATTCCAGAAAATCGGAGTATTAAAGTCAAAATATGTCGATTAGTCATCAATTAGTATGTATTTTGTTTTGAACTGTACTCGATCGATCCCTCTCTCTCACACAAAACTACACAAGTAATGTTGGAATTCTAATAGAGAAATGATGTACAACCTTTTATTACTCTATTAAACCTTATTAACATGAAAATGAAAATTGTAATTTAGAAACTTTTCTTCAAAACTAAAAATAAAATTATGTTAAGACACTCAAAATGTTGTCGAAGGAAAATAATGGTATGGGTAACGTAATTGACTTGAGAAAACAAAAAAATGTGTCCACTTAATTAGGAGTAGAACTTTTTTTTGAAGATACTACCTGGTGCACCTCTCTTAACGAATTGAAGGAAGCTAAATTAATGTAGGTCGTGGACCAACTTACAAAACTAGGTTATGTATGTACAATATATGCACTATACTTATATAAAATTTTAAGAGCTAGATATATGCATGCATGATTATATGTTGTCAGTCACAGAAATTAATTTAATATAGGAGCATATTCGTATTATTATCAGAGCAATGGCTTTCCAAAAGGAGTGCCTTGACATAGTTTTGGTACCATGTGGTATTATGATGCTCTTTGTGTATCATCTTTATCTTCTCTATAGATACCTCAACTTCCCTGAAACTACTGTTATGGGATTTGAGAATCATAACAAAAGAGCTTGGGTTGAAAGAATCATGTGTTAGAATTACAATCGTGTGGGCCTACATGTTTTCCATATATGAGTGTGTATTTGGCCGTCTTAAGGTTAGCCTACAGAAGTGATCAAGTTTACCATAAGTATTTGGGCTTATGACATCTAATAAGAATATGGACTAAATATTTGTAGAGACCAGTCAGTTATTCCTTATTCAATGATGGGCCGATTAAGGAATAAGACACCCTATATATATCTAGGGTTCAGGGTCATGGTCCCTAACTCATATCTTTCTCTCACTCTCTGACATCCCATCATCAGTTGGTGCCTTTGGAGAAGGTTAAAGAGTTAGAAGATCCATACCCACCACCACAACCTTTCACGATGGATCAAGGTACGCTTCCGCTACTGTCTCATCTTGATAATCTGACATGAATACGGTTCTCGGTTTTATTCCGGATCTAAGGTATAATTCAAGGTCTTTCATGAGCATACTGCTCATATGGGTGTTATTTTGTTTAAGGTTTTGGAGGACTAGTGGGAGTTTTTTGTACTCATGTTCTATTGATAAACACATTTAAGTTTTGTACTATGGTTTTTTGTTTAAAGTTTTAGAATAAAGTTTATGGTTTTACTCTCTTATCTTTTAATAAGATCTCACTAAAGAATATAGTTGGACTAGTTGGAAATAGACATGAAAGATCACATTTCATGTAATTTTCCATGCTACACATCCATATTTGATCTATGTCGTTTGATTCTGTTTGATGTATGTGATCATTGAGGATTTAGTCATTGGATGACGAAAGTCGCTTTGGTCCTATGTTGGCATAATCAATGGACCAGATTGTTCGAAGATGTCTTTAATGATGGCAACAGTTTTGAGCTCATAAGGTTATGCACATATTATACAGAAACACATGTGGCCCAAGTGGGAGATTGTTAGAATTACAATCGTGTGGGCCTACATGTTTTCCATATATGAGTGTGTATTTGGCCGTCTTAAGGTTAGCCTACAGAAGTGATCAAGTTTACCATAAGTATTTGGGCTTATGACATCTAATAAGAATATGGACTAAATATGTGTAGAGACCAGTCAGTTATTCCTTATTCAATGATGGGCCGATTAAGGAATAAGACACCCTATATATATCTAGGGTTCAGGGTCATGGTCCCTAACTCATATCTTTCTCTCCATTCCTTAAAATTTGTCCCGTTAAGTACGGGAATAGAGCTGAGATTAGCAGATATCACAGAAGCTGTATTGTTCACTGAAAATAACAAAACAAAAATGCTCACATAAGTTCCTTTATTCTAAGAGTTAAATCAGACAATGGTAGGGCCCATCACAAAGTACCATGCACAACATTAATAATCTAGTCTTTGGACAGAAAAATCAACATGTAATTTGGCACCTCCTTTAGTCATAGTAAAATAAATATTGACAATAAAATACTGTCAAATAACAACACAATCTTTGGATTGATTTATTATTCACATGGAAACCGAATAATCGTCACATATTTATTACTATACATGTATATATAATTCGGCCAAATATTAGCCTTCCTTTGGGCCGGGTAATATCCGCATGAATTATATACACACCATCTAATATCCAAATAAAAATAATCTCCACAAGAGAGGTCACTTTGGCGACATGTTGCTTCGATTAGATTTACTGTAGGAAATAAGACATCTTTAAATGATATGTACCAAAAATCCGATTGTATAACTTCATAATCCTTATGACCATGCATGTACCGAATGTCTAGAAGACGAATTTTGGCTTGGACTTAACGCCAAAATAATACATGGTCCAAAACTTTATATTAACTTACTGTAGTATGTTACAAAAGTAGGAGGCAGTAAGAGTGTCTTTACTTTACGTGATAAACAAAAAAAAAAAACATAAACTCAACCAAAAAATCGAATGTACTCGTGATTGATACCACGCATTAATCAAACCAAAATTGATCAAGCCAAATCTGAAGGACCAAACTTTACTTATACTTATTCACATATCAATTCAATAATTCATGCCATCATGCCGTATCAATATCAACGAAAAACAAAGCATCATGAATCTTGAACAAACATAATGGAGACAAAACCCACCTCCAAAAGAGTAATGACTTGATTAGGTCGTACAGGTTGATAAAAAAAAAAAAACAATCCTTAAACAAAGCAAACCTTGATCAAACGGAACGACCAATGCATACATAAACTAAATCCACATATCCGATCAATACACAACAGGCGAATAAACATGCGTGCGAACCGAATCAGTAAACTTAAAATTGTGAATTGTCTCGCAAAGACGAAACCCATCTCTAAAGAAGTAACCTTATCAAGAACAAAAACAATCCTTAAGACCAGAAATAATCTCCACCGCCGAATTGATACCACGGACATTAATGCTTAATTCGATCAAAGCAGAACAACTGAATATCAAACTTAATCACGTACACAAATAAACGTGCTTGCCGAATTGCAATAAAAAACAAAATCGAATAGCAATTCCCATCACACATAATCGAAACATGTAAACATGCACTACCGAATCGAATTGCAATAAAACTTTAGCCGAAAAGCAACTCGATAAAACATGTAATTATGTCTGAAAATTAAAACCTTATTACCAATAATTTGACATGAATTGGCTCTGATACCAATTGTTGAATTATACCTTAGATCCGGAATAAAACCGAGAACCGTATTCATGTCAGATTATCAAGATGAGACAGTAGCGGAAGCGTACCTTGATCCATCGTGAAAGGTTGTGGTGGTGGGTATGGATCTTCTAACTCTTTAACCTTCTCCAAAGGCACCAACTGATGATGGGATGTCAGAGAGTGAGAGAAAGATATGAGTTAGGGACCATGACCCTGAACCCTAGATATATATAGGGTGTCTTATTCCTTAATCGGCCCATCATTGAATAAGGAATAACTGACTGGTCTCTACACATATTATACAGAAACACATGTGGCCCAAGTGGGAGATTGTTAAAATTACAATCGTGTGGGCCTACATGTTTTCCATATATGAGTGTGTATTTGGCCGTCTTAAGATTAGCCTACAGAAGTGATCAAGTTTACCATAAGTATTTGGGCTTATGACATCTAATAAGAATATGGACTAAATATGTGTAGAGACCAGTCAGTTATTCCTTATTCAATGATGGGCCGATTAAGGAATAAGACACCCTATATATATCTAGGGTTCAGGGTCATGGTCCCTAACTCATATCTTTCTCTCACTCTCTGACATCCCATCATCAGTTGGTGCCTTTGGAGAAGGTTAAAGAGTTAGAAGATCCATACCCACCACCACAACCTTTCACGATGGATCAAGGTACGCTTCCGCTACTGTCTCATCTTGATAATCTGACATGAATACGGTTCTCGGTTTTATTCCGGATCTAAGGTATAATTCAACATCATGGAGGTAAGTCTCTTGTAAATTGTATATATGGTTGTCTCTCCGTTCTTTTAATTGGTTAACGTGTGGTTTGGATATGTTAACTGCATGCCTTAAACTAATTATCTCGGAGTAGTTTACTTAATTTTGATAAACAAATATTTCCATGTTTTTGAAAAGAATGACCCAGGGCCTTCGAACAACATATATGCAATAATAAAAATAGCGCAAAAGCCAGTATAATGAGTGAAGATTATTATGAATGTGCATAGGTTGATGGCGCTAGTTTGGAGCTACCCTTATCAGCAATATCATCAAACACAACCGCAGCAACATTTCTAGCGTCCGTGGCATTGACATTGAGCTCGTTAATTGGAGCTTGGATAGCAAATAACACCGTTTTCTCGAGCGATTTCATTTACAGAGATGTAAGGCCAACGACGATGATGTTGAAGTACATAAGCTTGCTCGTATGCTTCCTCGTCGCCTTTTCGTGTTTTGTACAATCAACAAGGTGCTTCATCCATGCCAATTATCTCATAAGCATGCCTTGTAACGACATGCCTATCTACTATGTTGAAGTTGCTGTCATTAGGGGTGGTGAATTTTGGCAACTTGGGCTTAGGGCACTATATTTAGCCCTTGATTTGTTGCTTTGGTTCTTTGGTCCTATTCCTATGTTTATTTCTTCGGCCTTGTTGGTCACGCTGTTGCATTCTCTTGACTCGAATTCGACTCCATTGCACCCTTATCAAGTCCTGTCCAAGAAAGGGTGCGATAGATCGTCAATGAGTAGTGTGATTTCTGTAGCCGTTGAACATAATGTGTAGATTGATATTTAAGAACAACTTGTTTGTCAAAAGACTGAATAATGGATATTCAAATAATCATTTATCTATCTATTCTATTACTTTTAATAATTGCGTGCATGAAAAGTTGACATGGACGACAGATAAAATGAAGCTGACATATGTACAAAAACTAACATTTGATTGGTTACAAATCTTTTCATATATTCCAATGGTATCTTAGCAGATTTCAGTGAAATTAAATATTTATTAAATGATATCTTTTGTAACCAAAAATAAATATATGATATCTTCTATGAACAAAAATAAAATGATGTGCTAACTATATATTTTATAACCAAGAATAAAATGACTCACCTAAGACCATGTTTGATAGGATTGCATCTTTTTGATCTGATCTAATTTGATTTGATTGCTCCTAATATAATATGATCTGATTTGAATGACTCTGAACTGAATTTGTTAAAAACTTTGATTGAATTTCAACGGATTAGTATCAATTATGGAATAAATCATTGAACGTTATTTGAGCAATTATGATCTGATCTGATTTGAATGACTCTGAGTTGATCTGAATACTACTTTTATTAAGTCATACTAAACATGGTCTAACTCCCTCATAAAAGTATATATAAGTTGTTCAGACATTTTGATACGACGATTTGACCATTAATTTAAAGAAAAAAGTATTTGGCCAAAAATTATGAAACTTATATTGTTAGATTTGTAGCGAAAAATCCTATTACGTAAATATATGTTTTTATAATTTTCACCGTATAGATTTAAAAAATATAAGGCAGTCAAATCTCTTTCCCGAACAAAGAGAACGACTAATATTCTTTTATGGAGGGAGTATGGTTTCTTTTCTTTTTTTTTGTTAATATATGGTGTGATCTTGCACACATTTAATTGCCTTTTAAAGTTGCATTTGCACGGGTAAACAAACTAGTTTTACTATGTTCAAAAGTTTATATGAAAATTCCGGTGTACTTGATTCATTGCATAGCATAAGTGTTAGATAACCAATTGAGCCAAAAGTTTAGACCGATAGTGTAACACCCCGTATTTTTGGGAAGTAAAATAATTAAGGGTGTTACGTTTTATAATGTAATTGAGGGTTTTATTAAGGTTTAATTGGAATTCGATTGAATTATTATGAGATTTCTGATTATAGAATTACACAAGAGGATTCGTTAGTCATTCGGATTTGGATCGGGTTTGTGGATCACGCAACCCATCAAATTGGCTAGGTCCAAACCCGAGACTACCCTAATAACCATTTATGAAAAATAAAGAGAACCCCAGCTCCCCTTTGACAGTCATTCGGCCCCCCCCCCCCCCCCTCTCCATCTCTCTCATTCTCTTAGCCTTCACCCGCGTCATCACAACTGTGTCAACTTCAAACACACACAACTCTCACATACGACCTTTGATTAAGACGTGGTTTATAGAGTTAGAACCGTGTTTTCGATACAAGTCCATCAACATGTATATTGTTCAAATATTCTACCGGATGCTCTCTGTAGAGGTGTTTTAGTGGAGCTGTGTCTACCTACCGAGAACTGTCCCGCCCTCTCGGTATTTTGATGATTCTCGTTGACTCATAAGGTATTTTGGGACAAGATTTTATGGAGATGTTACTAACTCTAGTTGTGACAATATAACAAATTTGGTAAGGCCTAGATTTTTGTATCAAAAGTTATATCAGAATTCGTGGATAAACCCTAATTCATGTTTATGGTTAAGTGTGAGATTGATTCCCGTTGATCCGCTTGGATTTTGTTTACCAAATTTGGAGGGGATGTTCCTGACATAACCTTTTATGACATACTCAAATTTGGTGGTCATCCGATGTCGGAGGTAGACGTTATTTATGTTTATGTACTACTGTCTCCTTTTGGATTCATTATAGATTAGTGTTAATTGTGAAAATTATGACTTATGGATACACCTTGTGAATTAGGAGATTATCGTTTGAGTTTGTGATTGATTTGGTACCTAAGTTGTGGATTCAAGGAGGTGTAGTTCGTAATCTTGTCTGATAGCGTTGAAAGGTAAGAACGTTGACCTTATAAGACTTGAGCATGTTTGTACCTTTCGTTTTCATAAGCCTATTCGTTCGCTTCAACTATCGTTGTGTTCCTTTTCATCTCATGTCTTTCACTCTTGAACCTCATAATCATGCATGTCTTGTTTCACGGCAATGTCATTACACATTGTTGATTCATATGTTGTTGTTTCCGGCTACGGCCGTCTATAAATCGAAAAGCGCAAGCACAAATAATGTACCTTAATGATAAATCAAAAGTGTATCGTAAGAACGTGAAGATAAATAAAACCCATCTAGAGGGGCGGACGTAGGAGCCGTCACCACGCCACTCGGTTGTGGCTTTTGTTTGTACCTCTGATCAAGGTAGTATTGTGGGTCGGAGATCAGCTACCGAACCCCCTAATAGACTTCCTCCTAGAGGTGGTTTCGTCCTACCGGCCCTCTAGCGAGGGGTGTGCACACTCGAACCATTAGGTTGCGTTACTTGTAACTCTAGATGCGGGAGTCTTGGGGTAGGACCATTGGCTTGTCTTTAGGGACCTCTCGGAGGCCCTCGGTGATCGTATGTTGTTGCCGAAAGAATTTAAAAGTAAAACTACCAGATTTTCGTACGGGCAGCCCCGGGCTGACCTTTGCGCGACTCGTGCAACCTGAGTACGAGTCGTGTCCGTCGATCGGCACTTTTCTACCGGTCTCTGTACTGTGCATGACCAGTGCACGAGTCGTGCCCAGTTCTTCGTTGTCTTGATTGCTTGGCGTAGTTTCTTCAGTTATTTGTAGCTACGCGCCATTTTAAGGCGCGTATCTTATTTTCTTTTGTTGCTCTCTTCTCTTACTCAGGCTGTGCTGACGTTCTTTCTATTTGGGTTTGTCTCTACCCTATTTTGGGGCATGTGTCATTGTTATGGTGGAGCAGTTGACAGGTCTTGAAGGTGATTGCTTGTATACTTGAAGGTCAATGCATGACATGGAGATTTTAGAATAATTCGTCAAACATTTGGATTTTTAAAAACGATTGTAATTTATTTCTTTCGGTTTGATTTTGGATTGTAAACTTAACTACAAGTCTTCCGCTGACAATCATTGTTACTGTTCAGAAGTTTGTTTTAATAAGCCTTGTCGTTGACTTGGTAGTCAACGGCGGCATAACAGTCCTTTATTTTCTTATTTTAATTTGTCGGAAATTTAGGGTTGTTACAGATAGTTAGGGCACTCACAATGGTTTTATACTTTAACACGCTCCATCACGCAAAGGCTCACTTGGGCTTGAAGCATGGGTAATACTAACCCACGGATAACATACGACTTATAATGAGGTCATATTGAGACTTCAATACATTGGAGTGGGGCTACCAGGATTCGAACTTGAGACCTCGATGAGGATGAGGTTTTGATACCATGTTAGATAATTAATTGAGCAAAAAGTATATACCGATGATTAGGACACCCATAATAATTTTATGCGTCAACAAAAAGAAAATAAAATTCCCTGTAAATAATCTAAAAATGTAAGTTACGATAAATGTTGTAATTGTATGCAGGCGATATTTAACAGCGCATGTGCCCTTTAAGAGCATGTGACCCTATCCGATACGACATGTTTAGGACTTTAGAAAATGTAAATTAGAAAATGTCTTAACTTTAGTGGCATTTTGTGGTTCCACACTGTTAGGAATTTGGAATGTAGGACGAGCTGAAATTTGATATGATCATTGATTCATTGATATGTGCACGGCACAGGTGGGTCGACCAACATAATACGGGCCTTGTGCACAGTATGTTGGCCCATTAGCCAGTAAACGTGGGCCTTAGAGTTATTGACCCATTCTAGCTCCACCTTCTGAAAACCCGCCCGACAAGAAGCATCTCTCTCTCTTTACATACTTAAGGAGTTATGATCAAATTCGATAATTCTCGAGATAAACTCCTGAGTTTTAGAAACGAAATTTTATATTTAAGAAATACGGTATATGGTATAAATGTTCTACTCTTTGCAAAATTATACAGTTATAACTTACAAGTTAGACAAACTTTGAATTCCATCCTAAAATCGCGCATCTTTATTTTAAAAACAAATAAGTCGATCATAACCTTATAATAAACCGATTTTATATTTATACGCACTAAAATGGCGCTTTAATAGGCGTATACAAACACATAAAGTGAAATGATGTGCATTGTACTCCATGAGTTCGTCAATGTTGCACAAAGGGCCTACTGTTTTTTTTTTTCCTTGTCATTTTTAATCTTTCAAAATATCCGTGAGTACATTTTAACTTATATTTTATGATATTTCTTCAAATTTATGTTAATGTGAAATAAATATCCTATCATTAATTTTTCTACTAGATGTCACTTGGAGATGTCCAGTTCAATAATTTCTCATTTAAACTTTTTATAGTTTTTTTTGTGTATAAAAAAAAACCGTGAATTGCCTAACACTTTATAGTTGATTCCACAAAGGAATTAAAATATACACCCTCTGTTCAAGCTCAAGCACGCCGTGCCCAAAATACCCCTTGTGTTGAGAAGGTTGTGAATACTAATCAGTTTATACAAAAAAAAAAAAAAAAAAAAATTGTATAACGAATTAGATTAGAGTTTTCGTTTAGTCGTCATGAATTTTTTTTGAAATTTTGAATAACTGATTAGTATGTACATTATTCACAATATCAGATCTTTGTTTATATGAGGTGTTTGAGTTAAGACAGAGGGAGTACTTCAAACTTTTTTTATACTGTATTGAACATTGAACAATATAGACCCTTAAAAAAATCGAAATTGTTCCATGTTATTGTTATTAAATTATGAATTTATAATATTAAATTACTTTTGGTTATGAATATTTGTACGTAAGAGTGAAAATAAGAGTGAGACTTGGGAGATTAAAAGAAATGGAGTCAAACATTCCGAGAGAAAAACACAAATAGTAGTACTGGCGCAACCCCACTCAATGTAACATCAAAAACGAAAGGAGGGATCAGGCCCATGATCCTTGCTGACCGGTGGGGTTCTAGTCTTCGTAACTCTGACGTTTTTACTGACTCTTTAAGTCTTTTTCCCCCGTACGATTAAAGGAGTCAAAATATCAATGGATAGATCCTATTTACAATTATTGCATGATTTTTCGGGTAAACACCATTCCATCATAAATTAGAATAGCGAAAATTCGTTAGAAATTGGAATATAAGACAATGGTGATTTTTACGGATGATGCAATGGTTATAAAACCAATGTCTCTTATAGTATACTCTGTATTTCCAACGATTAAGAATTTTAGTCACTCTGTATCATACGATGTACATTTTCGTAGGAAACTGAGCAATAGTTTTTCAATTTGAATCTTAATAAGTACCATCTGTTAGTGAAATTTAATAAATGATACCTATACTAGTTAGCATTCGTATTGTGTAGCGTATTTTATTGATCAAATGAGGTGGTTTAATATCAATAATGGTTGATATGAATGGTTAGGAACAAACAGTGCGGATCACCTGTCTCACTCCATGTACCCTACCAATCATATGCTAGCATTTCTTATATCTTTTAAAAAAATATTATCTTTAAAATATAAAATAATGGAATAGTATCATGTGATTGGTAGAGTACAGTGAGTGGGACAGGTAATCCACGAGGAACAAATGCATACAACTAATGTAATCTGGGAGAAGGATGAGAACTGAACCTACTAAATCAATTTCCACTCACCGATTGAGATTGTCTATTGGTGGCGTAGGATACACCTAACAAAAAAAATCGTTCGATTATTTTAATTCTAGAGAGTTGCTCAAACAAATAACTAACAATTAACATTAACATTATTCTCATAACTCGAACTCAAAACCCCACGAATCAACCTCGATGATACATTGACTCCAATTACCATAGGCTAATGTTCTTGGTTTACTTTTTAAGAGAGACGAGTAAATGAGTTAGCTAATTAATTAAAAGAGAAAGGCATTGATCGAGTAGCCGACAGGTTCTGCAACCAGGCATGACAACGATTGGTCTAGTTCTTTTTGGCAACCTTGATGGTGAGACTTTAGCGGGGGTCCAATTCCGTAAACCAATAAGATGCTGCCACGTAGTGAATACACTAGGGATAAGAGTAAAACTAGAGGGAAGGAAAGAGGGGGACAATGTTTTGATTGCTGGATATAATGGGGTTCCATCACCAAGTCTCACCATTAATATTTACTCAACCCCAACTCTATGCATTATGTACAGTTTCTCTGTCTTACCTCACCCTCTTCTCGATACTTTTGTTGCGGTTGTTGGTAGAAGTAAGGGTTAGTTTGGTAAATTCACTACCCCCTAAGGTTCAAATTAAGGGAGAGCATAAATTCACGGGGCACGTGTAATGCACACGCCATACAGAGACTGACCATCAGCTAGTATAACAAGCCCGTGAAAATGAGAATCCCCCATATTATACGAGATGCTCAGACACTTAATATAAGTCTGTTGACTTAGGATGACCTAAATCAGAAGGGTGTATCATAGGCGATTTAGGATGGTGCACCCAAATTGATTGGCATGATTGCTGCCATAATTTAATCATTTACCATCATTACTAGTGTTTGAATACGATCAATATGCTTTTATATATCTATTATCATGATGATGAAACTAAGTGGATGTTCGAAGCGAACATTTTATCTATTATCAAACGAAGATTACGGATGGAATATCTATTTAGCTTTCTCATATATACTTCATTTATTAAACAAAACTCGATACCAAATAAAAACAGGTAGAATCAAAATTGCGAAGAACTCATAAATTGACGATTCATATTCCGCATCCTTATGACAAGGTAAAGTCTTCTACAACAACACATGTAGTCATGTCTGCAATTGTTAATACCTCTAATACCCACCAAGCTATCATCTTTTCGTGCGAAAAATTGCATGGTTGATAGTTTGCACAACTTTTGCATGAATGTACCCCTTTATACATGGTAGTAGTCTTACACTATTCCTCATCACTCGTTCAATAAATGTACCAATTGCAGCTTAAGTACGGAGTACTCCCTTAGCTTACAACCAAAAGAAACTTAAAACGTACAACTTTTACGAATCTTGATCTAACAAAGCATGATGAGTGGACACGTGGACGGCTGAGAAGGGGGTAATGGAGTATCTAAGAGGAGTACAACATTGCATGGAAAATCGTGCAAAGATGATTGACATGACCAAAGTACGATGAAAGCCTGGGCTTACGCAGGCAACTCCCGCGTAAAAGTCGAGGGTCTCTCTGGCACCCTTTTTCTCTCTCCTCTTGCTTCATATCTTGTCACGTCGTTCAGGATTGTTAGCTTGCTTTTTTTACCTTTGCTTTTTAATCATCACTTTTATTTTACTGTAAAGGGTAAGTGCTTGTTTTACATCGATGGTCACCATAAAAACGTAATGTATGCTGACTTGTGACTTTGGCAAAGATGTAATGAGAGTAATCGTTTATGGACTTATGGTCAAGAAGATTTAAAGACACGACAGTAAAAGTACAAAGTGAATTGAACATTTCAGGGTTTAACCTTGGGTTCTAAGCTCATATGTAGCTTGTGGATGGATTTAGAGGCCGAGCCTCGGGTCAACTTTGGAGTGATCGACTCGGTCTCTTTGATTGGTTTTGTACGAGTTCATGATTGTTTTTCCATATGCGGGGGATGAATTGAAATTTATGTTGCCATGCATTTTGGCTTGGTGTCATGCATTGTGTAAATTACTAATTACGTTTAGTTGTGTCTTATACTGTAACTGGTGTGTCACATGTCGTTGAATTATGTCGGTTTCACTTTCGTTTATGTTTAGACTTGGTCAAGTCATTTATTTCAAGTCGATTTTCTTGTATTGAATGAGATTTGTCAATTCTACTTGTAACGGATCCAAATTAGGTGCTCATGTGCCACCAAGGCACCAACCATGTTGCCCGAGCCAGCATGAACATGTGTTACAAAAATGACCTAGCCACCATATAAGCCGGAAGTAAAGTGTGACTTGTTTATTTATCTGTGTCTAACTTACCGAATAAAAATGGATTTTCCTATTGTTGATTCCTGGGAAGCAGGTACAACAAGGTCCTTCTCTTTTCGTCCGCTCTTCTCGAAGTGAGAGAATTGCATGTAAAGATCCGTAAGGGCATATAGTTTAATTGGTTCCAGCTCTACTAACCCTACTACCCTGATATCTTTCCCCCAAACAAGGCAGTTGAAGTCCCTGCCACCTTTCAGAGCTCCAGCCACTCTATTTCCACCGTCGTGTAGCCCCGAGGATAATTTAATACTTGAACATCCTTTCATCCCTCGTTCAATCTTATCTACCGGCTCTATGATTGACTCAATGGGAGGAATCAGATCTATCTTAGGGCTTTCAACGCCTCGAAGACTCAATAGCAATTCCATCCAATCTTTCCAGATCATAGTCCTTTCTTTTTCTTTTTTATCTTTAATATAGCATCAGCACGACAATAACATTACTAAGCGATATAGGCATTCATCCATCAACCTGGACTAGTCTTTATTACTAAGATTCCGGTTTTTAAAATCACATATCATAAGGGGAGCGAGCGAAGGCTCGAAAGCTGGAGTACGCCTTAGTGAAATATTTGGGATTCATGTTATGCAAGATGACATTATTGCATTATTGCTTTTGCTAATTCGAATTGAAGGGTGATAGAAAATGAGTCGATTTCAATTCCAGCATTACATCCATAGTTAGCGCATTTTTCAAAGTGATTTTATAGTCTCTTATACTATACAATATATTATATATTAACTAAAAATCAATAATAATTTACAAGAAGTTGATGGGGAGTCAAGATACGATTTGAGCCCCCACACCTTAAATAATGTTAACGTAATTTTAAATCGGTATTTAATGCGGAAAGGATTTCCTATTGCCCATCATAATCTCTTCGTTATAAATATAAAGGAAGATACATACAAGTGTTGGAACATTTGTGGTAGTATATACTTTACTATGAATGTTTTTGTGATATAGTTAGAATATAGTAGTATAATTAATCTTCTGACTCTGAGAAACCCATATGGAGCTCAGATCATTAAATAAAAAATGACCCAAAATTTGTTGCAACCAACAAAGAGCGCAGTTCTGCTTGCAGGGGATAAAAGGGGCATTATGTAGGTTGTATTTTTAATAACTTTCTTGTTTCTTCCCCTTGTGATTATCGGATTTATTATGGCTTCCCTTGTTGGGAACCTTTGCCACCTTTATCATTTGACCTCTACAAAAAGTAATGGAGTAGTAGCCTTTTGTAAACATGCAAAGATGATTTGGTATCGACCATTTCTCGTTAGATATGTTCATTGCTAACCTGCGCTACAATTATTTAAATAGTTAACGTTTTGTTTAAACTAGAGTGAAGAAATAAGGTGCATAACTGCATATACTCATATAATATTGTTTTTCAGTGCAACTTTACTTATGGTTTATTTTTGAGTTGTTTTATTTCATTTTAGTTTTGTAATTACGAGTCTTTGTAACAATTTGACAAATTTAGTTGATTCAACTATTAAAGTTATCAACATGTCCTTTCTAAGGGTGAAAGGTTACCATATATTAACTGTTACGACTTACTAATGTTCTTTTAATTACATTTTAAAAAAAAATAATGAAAAAAGAAAAGTGATGAAGGACATACATGAGAGGAATTCAGAATGAAAAAAATGCAAAGGTGAGATAAAAGGCAAGTTAAGACACCTGAATGGCTGAATCAGTAAAACTTGGCTGCGACAATTGTTATGCACTTAATGGTGTGGATGGGGTGGTACATTTTCGGTTTTATGAAAGAAAACGAATACTGTATGTAAAAAAAGGACTAGAGGATCTTTATGATGTCAAAGACCATACCCTTTCATCACGCGTGCATCTCAAACCCTTTGCTACTGCTAATTCAAACAATTACCTCTAACATCAACTTAAACTTTTGAGTAAGGATGTCAGAGCTTCATCGATCATGATGTTTCGAGTTCAAATTGTAATAACATCCTTATCTTTAAATAAGTGGACTATATACGGAGTATCAAGCATATGCTTCCACACTTTAAGTCTAAAGATCAATGGAGATTCGCTTGAGGAGGCATATTAAGATATAAAACTATTGTTACATACGACTTTAATAATCAGTTTACACATTTGATTGAGTTTGTTCTGACATTAACTCCCCACATTATTATTTTTCCAATTTACATTATGATCTCAATCCTAGGTTTGAGTAATAACTAATACTCACTAGTTAGTTTTGTTCCCGTGGTACGACATGTATGTATGCCCGCTCATTTGGATTATATGGAGTATGTATTATCTCCATTATTTTAGTTACTCCGATCTGCATTCTAAAATCTTGTACTGTTTTGTCTTTATTTGATTTTTAGTATTTGTCAAAGATGCATTTTGAAAGTCCAATTCTTCAATATAACAATTTCAGTAAAACCAGTATTCAATATATTTTGCTGGTGAATAGTTGAATGTAATTTAACTTTATTTAAACTTTTCTACTACATTTATAACCTTTATATTTGACCTATATCGAATAATTATCAATCATAGCAATTTATTGGCGATGAATTCTTCTGATAATACGACCTACTCCGTATTACGTTAGAGTTTAGTTGCTATACTTTTCAAAACTAAATTTTTGTCATCTTTGTGTGGCATGCATTAACGAGTACACAGTGTACATTCATGCAACATGTCCTTGAAATATATTCTAGAGTAACGTGTAGCTATGCCTTGATCACTCGAAGTCATTCAACAGATTAAGTCAACTTATTATATGTTCATATAAAACTTGGATAGAGTAGGGTTCTTCACATTCCCCCAAAGAGATTTAGTTCAAGTTTTTGCTACATAACTCATCAATATTAGTCAATTAAAATAAATACGGACCATATAAATTAAAAAAAAACTAGTCCAATAAAACATGGTCAAAGTCTCCAAGGGTTAATGTTGGAGAGAGACGTTCAAGTAGACTAGATGGCGCGTTGGGAGCGAGGAACATAACAAACAATAAAGAAATAAAGCAAGTAAAAGGCAAAGAGTGAAAGGCACAAAGCCAACGGACAATGAGTTGTAACCCGTTTTGTCCAGAATCCGGACCCCTCCACACACCTCTACCTGGACCCCCAAGCTATTTACTCTTTTACCCTTGAGTCTGCTAGCCTTTTGCTTCTAAGTACTAACTTTGTTTAGGGCTTTTACATGTATAGCCTTCCTTCCCTCCCTCTTTGGGTCCTTCGTTATTGATGGCTTTGATAGGGACTTGTCTCCTTTTCCTCTTTATCATGGTTTTATTACCTTATAGTGATGCCTTTGTCTTCATCTCACTACTTTGAACTATTCATGACACATTTTATATGTAGGTTTATGGGGCGGGTTCAGAGCTATCGAAACCTGATTCGATACTCTCCCGAAAGTTCGTATGCGACATGCTAACATTTACTCGATCAAATTACATTTGAATATTATTTTGCCAAAATCGACGTTACAAAGCCAATAACGGACTCATTCAAGTCGTTTAAACAAGATTAGGTGAAAAGCTAGCAGATGAAAACTGAAAATGTTGTTTGATTATATTACCGACTTATACTTATTAAAAAATGTAACTGAAATAGCATTTTAGCAAGCTTTATAAGATAAAACGAGGGTCATAAAACATGAGAATACCCGAAAATAAAATATTATTCCAACCGAATCCTAACAGGTTATTATATACGAGTACTACGTTCTAGTATCATTGAATAGTTGATTAAGTTTTAAGATGATGGTGCCATTTATTTTTAGTGTGGTTGTGGATGATTGCTCGAAAATAGTGGTTATCAATCGTATAAAAGTGATGATAATCTCAATTTCTATACCTTCCAACATGAAAAGATCGTTCACGTCCTTCACTTGTCGGTTAGATAGCTACTTGAGTTGCAAGCTCTTAATTGATAGTTGCACTAGCATGCTAAATATTCTATGTGCTCACTCATGTGTTGCTTTTATTGAAGTGACTAAATATCTTGTCATTGTGTTTGGAGATTATAGTAAAATTTTACATTTTATACACTGTATATATACGCGCAAAGAAATGGTTAAATGGCCTTATATATTTTTCATAGTGTAGCCGACTTCTTACCAATATGCCAACAATAGTCAAAATCATTCTTTCACCTAGTCCTCAAAAGTTGGAGTTACTTCTACAATTAACATACTAGTACACTTTAATTTCTTCTTTTGGACCATGCTTAGCTTATAAGATGTTTATGAACTAGTCAAAGTTCACTTTATTTGGGTAAAATTTAAGAAATGTAGGTACTCTTAGCTAGCTAGTTACCTTATTGGATTTTCACATAGAAGGTTAAATACATTGTGATAAATCATCTACAAAATCACGAATTTGGATTCATATTCTACAGTAGTACGCATAAACTTAATTGTCGTGTTAGCCAGCTTGTTACGTCTTTCTCGAAAGGAAAGATTTTTGCGAAGGAAGCTGTTACCTGCGCTAGTCGACAAAAACCTAACATTGTTAGAGAAGCACAACATTGATCAAGCAACGACGCTGCTCATAATAGGGCCAATTATTCAATATAATATATATGTGTAATCCTGAACCCGCTCAATTCCCATGCTGACACGTGACATATAATAATATTATTATATTATAAATAAAGTTTCTACAAAATAGGATGTGATAAGTAGATATATACTATATGGTGATATTATTCTAATAAACTAACATTATTACTTGATTTATGGAAAATAGTTATGTAATATAGTAATTACTTGATTTATGACAATTTGATCAAATATCTCACGGGTGTTTCAAAATGGGACTTTGACTTTTGAAAGGTGATTTTTCCTCTAATTTCATTACAAATATCCCACGAGCGTTCGAAATGGGGTTTTAGGTTGTAAAAGGTGATTTTCCATGTAATTACATTACGATTATCCTACGGGTGTTCGAAATGACATTTTAGATTTTGAAAGTTACCTTTCCATCTAATTACATTACAAATATCCCACGGGTGTTCGAAACGGGATTTTAGGTTTTGAAATGCGACTTTCTATATAATTACATTACAAATATTTCAACGGTGTTCGAAACATGATTTTAGGTTTTTAAAGGTGACTTTCCACCAAATTGCATTACAAATATTACACGGGTGTTTGATATGAGATTTTAGGTTTTAGACAAAAATTTTGTTTACATAATATTAATATTTAAACATAAATAGGCCGGACGTTACACGGGCCATCAAACTAGTCTCTTAAAAAAAAAAAGAAACCGGCTATCCTAGTTAATTAATTCTTAGATGAAGATCCCGGATTCGGAGATTAGATCTCATAAGTTGCTTTCACTTCTAAAACGTGATAATTTTGTGATTCATCATCATACATGTGCACATATGCACAAGTGCACAACCCATATTTTCAAAGAGTGAGTATATTTATAGTATATTGTTAAAACGGATATAAGTTGAAACCACTTAGCCCCTATGCGATTGGATTACATTTTTCTGATTTTATTTGAATAAAACTGATTTGACTTTAAAGAACTTGATTTGATTTGAGCTGAACTGAATATATTGATAAATTAACTGCATTTAGACGAATTAATAACTTGAAATAGAATAGATTCATTAATTGTTGTTTGGATAATTCTGATCTGATTTGATTTGATTTGAATGAATCTGATTCGATTTGAATAAATCTGATTCGATTTGAATAAATCTGATCTGATTTGAAAACACTATTTAATAAGTTGAATCACACATGTCCTTAACCACACAGATATCTGTAATAGTTAACAATAAACATTATTATGACATATCTACTATTTCAAATATATGAGAGCTCAAATTTTTAAATATGCAAACATTGAGTTTCAAATATCGAAATTACATATTTTTGATGGTTCGAAGTCGAGGTATGCATTTGCTTGCGTGGGATAAGTTGTGCGGACCCAAGGATATGGGGGGGTTAGGTTTTCGGTCCAGTAAACTGATGAACACTATTTTCATGATGAAACTCTGCTGGCAACTTGACGCCAAGTCTAATATTGCCACACGCTTCCCCACCAGAAGTACTGCGCCAATAAAGCTTATCCCACTCCCTTTGACAAGGGATCCCATATTTGGAATGCCATCAAAAAAGGGTAGGAGCTATTCTGTCGACATAGTGGCTGGGCCCTTGGTAAGGGCGACATTGCTAGCTTCTGGTTCGACGCCTGGGCCCCTGATGGGCCACTTCGTTCCCAATTCATCGGCCCCTTGACTTAATTTGATTCCTCCGTTAGTGTGGCCGAGGGCCTCTCTCAACTTGATAGATATATCGATTTTTTGCCGGCAACCATTGTTCATAAACTAACCCATATGGTTTTGCCTAATTTTGGGGAGGACACTTTTTGCTGCAACTCCTCCCTTCACACCTTTTTCAATACTTCCTTTGTTTATAATGACCTTTGGAGGACCCATTTTCCCCTTAGTAGCAGGCTGGACATTTGGTCCCTCCCCACATTTCCCAGGATCCGTTTTTTCATTTGGCTTGCCCTTTGGGACCGTCTCCCCACTAGATCTACCCTCTCGAGAAGAGCCATGGGTTGTGGATTATCTTGTCCCTTCTGTCCTTCCGCTAGTGAGGACATCTTACATGCCCTTAGGGACTGTCCCCGTGCTCAGGAGGTTTGGACCACTTTTAATGTCTCACCTTACTTTTTTGTTATATCCCTCCAGGATTGGTTTCACCTTAATCTAACTACAGACCGTGCTTGGAGTACCACCTTTTCTTTTTTTTCTTTGGGCTATTTGGAAGCGTCGTAACCTCTGGCTCTTTGAAATGAAAAATACCACCATAACCGACCTTGTCTGCACCACTCAACAACAAATTGTCAACTTTACCTCACTCGCCCCTAGTCCTAACCAGGAAACCTTCACCCACACCCATGAGTTCATCCCTGGTCACCTCACCTTTCCCACCCCACATTTTACTCTCATTGTAGATGCATCCTTTGCTCCCTCATCGGCTTTTGCAGGTATAGGTGGAATCCTTCTCCACCAGGATGGTACTTGGGCAGCGGGGTTCATGGCATCGGTCTTTGCCTTGGATGTTACGCATGCAGATGTCCTTGGCATCCTGACAGCAGCCAACTGGTGTAAAGACCATGGCCGACAATCAGTCACTATTCTAAACGATTGCAAACTTGTCACTCTTGGAATTCAGGGCACTGAAAGAGTTAAGGATCGTTTCATCAATTTATATGACATGTGGAGACGATCCACTACATACCGAGGACGTGGGTTCAAGTTGCTGATGTTCTAGCCCGCAAAGCTAGAGAGACCTTAACATGCATTCAATCTAAAGATCTTGTAACCCCTCCCCCAATTATTCAAATGTTCTTTGCTGATAACGACACCTTTGTTCCCCGCTTTAACCCGGGGGAAGATATTGACCCGGGCGGGATTAGTAGGACTTAATTATGATGTAATAATCTAAACACTCTTGTATCTCTTTTATTCAATGCTATGCTACCGCTCTTAAAAAAAAAAAAAGTAAGGAAATTATATCTTGAAGCGTAAGAGAATGACTTTTCTGTGTAAAAATACAAGGAAAAATTAATGTATGTATATTCTTTTCTGATTTGATGATAGACTCTTGAGCATATAATTGACACCATCAAAAAACTACTCGTAGTTGAAACCGTCATATGACAAATAAATTTATTCCAAAGAACAGTATTAGCACAATGCTTAATGATAACTCCTTTGATATAGACTGCATTTACGTATGGAGTACGATCAGGGCAGATATTACTATAACTACATACTAATTAAAACAAGTCACTTTCTTAAACATATAAATCATGCAGAGGTATATATTAATTAAAAGAAAGGTCTGATGATCTGATTTGCAGGTGATGATCAGTGAGCTACTGTGCTTAACGAACCTTATCAGATCAGTCAAAGGAAATAATGAAATTACTGCTTCATTCTGCTGTGAAAAAAAGAGTTCTTAAAGAGTAAATTTATTTACATAATGAAATAAAAGCTTGCCTTTGCATGATAAATTGATAATGAAGGTTGTTGCATTCATGGCTTTGCCTTCTTGTTACACTGACACTAATTGAATAAATGAATAAATGAATGAATGAATGAATGCTTGATAATACAATTATTATACAAGTGTATGTTGACATTTATATTTATGATGATGATGATGATGATGATACTATTGATTTTGCCAATTACCCTTAGCTATGGCAAAGATTATTAACATCCTTTAAAAAAAAAAAAAAAAAAAACGAAAATCACATTCATAGCACATACATCAAATAAAGACGATTTTTATAAAAATTCCGTTGAAATTTAAAATAGTATCTAATTATCGTTGAGACGATATTAATTGTTCAGCTGCAACATACATTACATACAAACGGATCATGATCTTAATTGTAGGGTTGAGAAATAAATTTCACCATGCAAAAGTTTGAAAAAAATAAAACAGTAAAGATTTTTTTGTTCAAATTCTATTTCATACATTTGTGATTCAATTGAAAATAGGGGGATGCTATGGTCACTCTCTTTGGGAGAGTGTCCATAAACACTCAACCTTTGATTGGTTGTAAATGAAAAGTGTTGCAATTAGTACTTAAATTAAATCATTAATTTTTTGTTGATAACCAATAAAAGGTGGAGTGTTCATGGACACTCTCCAAAAGTGAGTGACCATAGCATCCCCTTGAAAATAACCAGTTATGTTATTTTTAGAGAAAATTGTTCATTCTATTTCCTTCTTTCTTCCTTTAATTTCACAATTAAGGAGATTCTCCCTCCTCCATGTCTTCATGGCTTGAATGTTCCTGTTTGCTTGCCGCTTATAGTTGGAACACCTACTTTGATGTCCTCTAATTTAAGGTAAAACAATGCTAGACATATTGAAAAGGTGCCATTTTTATTCATTATTTGAGGAAAGTCTAGCTTCCAATCCTACACCTTTTGATAGTACTTAGGTTAGAC
Organism: Spergularia marina; assembly: GCA_963680865.1. Classification (NCBI taxonomy): domain Eukaryota; kingdom Viridiplantae; phylum Streptophyta; class Magnoliopsida; order Caryophyllales; family Caryophyllaceae; genus Spergularia; species Spergularia marina. The sequence goes on from OY804546.1 coordinate 27,198,362, forward strand.
TTGAAATCATCAAGATGAAATTGTAAGTTTGTATTTTAATTTTATTTTTAATTTTTTGTTTACTATCTTTCGGATCAACAATTTGTAGTAGAATTTGTATACTGTATAGTCGCTTTATTGATTGATTTCTTAATCTTACATTATCAATCGTCAAACAACAATGCATAGAATGAAATTTAATACTACTAGTCAATAATACGAGTATATTGTGAATAAGGGCTATCTGTCAAACTAAAAGGAAAATTAACTACAAAAATCCTTTTAATGATTTTTTTTTTTACTTTATCCAAATACATTTCAAGAAAAGTAAATGAATTTATTAGACTGAAGAAGTAAAAGTTACCTACCCTTAATTACTTGGGAGGGTAATGAAATTGATCAAACAAAGATGAGTAGTTACAAGAGACAAGTGGATAGTGAAAAAAATATATAGAAAATCGAAAGTACAAAAAAATCTCTGCAAACTTTGTACAAAAATTTGATTTCGAAATCCATCTTTTTGTTCCTCATCTGCCCAAAAGAAGAATCTATCTACTCCCTATAAATGAAATAAACAAAAAAGCCTTTAATTTAAAAGAGAGTGACAATGGAGAAACAACTGGATAAAAGAGTGAAAAAAAGTTAAGTAACAATTAAGCTAGAGAATTAAATTTTGTAATAGAAGAGTTGTTGATGAGGTACAAAATATTACAGAGTGGGAGTTAATGTACAGTAGCAAGCAAGTTAGACTCACAGGAGTAGTGAAGGGGGGGACATGTGAGAGAGAGAAAAGGATAATTTAGACAAGGCGCCCGGAAATATAGGGGGGTGTGCAAAAAAGACATTTTCATTTACTACTACTTTTGTTGCTGTGTTTTTAGTAGTAGGATTTAAAAAAGCTTCATTCTTTAATTTAATTTCCTTCTTTTAGTTAGCAAAATAAAATATTACTAGCAATGTTCTTTAATTTTGGGGGTGGATAATGAAATCAACCAAAATGACTCACAAAGTTATTTGCGTTTTTAGCGTTAAAATATCAATCAGGTGGTATGATATTTAACATAATTTTTGATTCCAGGTTATCGAAATAGAGACATAGAGTAACATATACATGATTTCAATGTCGGTATAAAGTTAGTATATTGGTATACTCGACCTCTTTAAACTGGTTAGAGGTAAAGGCGTAAAGTATTTTACGAGACATTTGAGTAACGTTATGGTGGTTACATTTTTCTCACTATTATTACTACTCTCCCTCACTTACATTACACCATTCACTCAAATCTCTCTCTCTCTCTCTCTCTCTCTCTCTCTCTCTCTCTCTCTTACTACACTGTGTCTCTTCTGCCACACATCACAGGCATCTGCTCCCCCCCTCTCTCTCTCTTTCCTCAGTATCAGCAGGAAACAGCAGCAGCAGCAACAGCTACAGTCTGCATTACACTGCAAAGCAACACACTTTTTTTTGCAATTTTTTTTCTCTCCAAAATAAAAAATAAATAAAATGAAAATGAGCAAGAGAAACAAAACAGACCCACATACAAAAACAATTCCAACAACAAAAACTCTCAATTACCCACTAGTTTTCTAATCATATTATAAATGCCCATTTCATCAAAACCCCCAAATTTCCATCTGATTTGACACCTTAAATCTAAAAACACAAAACCCCCAATTTTAATTTTAATTTTAATTTGTTATTTCAATTTTAATTATGTTATTTATTTATATGTAGGTGGTGTTAGTTCCTCTTTTTAGCAATGCTGTGGGTTTGCAGGTTAAGTACCTGTCTTACCTAAGTTTAGCCCTCTTCTAGCAACTTTCACACTCTCCAATTTTACCCCTCTTTCTCTCTCCTCTCTCCTCTATAATCATCTCAATCTTCTGCTTCAAGCTTCACTTCTCTAGGCTTTACTCTTCTTCACATCCCCATTATTTTTTTTTTTTTGTTTTTGTTTTTCTGGGTGTAATATGATGGGTGTTCTAATTGACTTAAACACTGTGAATGAAGATGAAGAAGACACCAGCAACCTCCAAAACACCACCAAAGATTCAAACTTTATTCCAAATAATAATCCATCGTCTTCTTCAAGCTTTGTTTGTATGGATTTATGGCATGCTTGTGCTGGTCCACTCATTTCCTTGCCCAAAAAAGGAAGTTTAGTGGTTTATTTGCCACAAGGTCACCTTGATGAGCAACATCATATTAATAACAACAATAATGATTTTGGTAATAATAACAATAATATTACTACTACTACTACTACTAATTATAATAATAGTAATAATAATAATAATAATAATAATAATAATTCAAGTGCTTCATTTGATTCCCACCAACACAATATTCCTCCTCACGTGTTCTGTCGTGTTCTTGATGTTAAGCTTCATGTAAGTTTTGCTGCTTTTTAGTGTGCTTTTTTTTGGAGTATGATGTTATATATTATGTTGTTTGTTTGTTTTTTTTTTCCCTATGAAATTTAAGGTTTCAAATTTGGGATACATGGGGTTTAATTCTGGGTATATGCTCTTCTTTTCTATATATGTGAAATTTTTTTAATTGATTTGTAATTTTGGACTGTTTCTGTAACATGGGTTTGATTTTTTTTAGCTTCTTTTTGAGAAAGTTTTTAGCTTTTTTTGGGTGGGTGTTACTTTGGATTTAGTTAGTAAGTAGCTTCTTAATTAAATGTTGTTGTGAATGTTGGTTGAATTTGTCATGATTTAGGCTCTTGTACCCAGAGATTCTGATATTTGGGGATTAATTAATTATGGGAATTAGGGAATTTTAGTTAGTTAATCAATTAAAAATCTTTGGTCCCCTCAATATTGGGTGTGTGTTGTAATTTTTAGTGAAAGTAGAAAAAAAATATACAAAGTTTAGATTTTGAAATGTGTGCTCTTAATTGTAGGCTGAAGTGGCTACTGATGAGGTTTATACACAAGTTTCTCTAATCCCTGAGAGCCAGGTATGTACGAGTGTAAAATAATCAAGCATTGTGTTGAATATTGTAGTTAAATGTACTTTATTTTAGTTATATTCACATGTATAGAAGGAGTACTATGATGTTGAACTATGTTAATTAATTCAGATTCAAGGGTTGTTAATTAATTTAATGGGATGTTTTCTCCTAAAGTTCTGGGATTTTCAATTAAACAATGGTAATATTAAGAATAAACTTGTGCATTGTTATTAAAAATGGGATCAGGTTGAGGATAGATTGAGAGAGACTGAGACTGATGTTGATGGTGATGAAGAGGACTTTGAAGATGCTGTTAAATCCACCACACCACACATGTTCTGTAAGACTCTCACTGCTTCTGATACCAGCACTCATGGGGGCTTCTCTGTCCCTCGCCGCGCTGCAGAGGACTGCTTCCCTCCACTGGTAATGCTGATGCTGTATTTATAGGAATTTGGCTTATTAGCCTTCACATTAGCTAGCCAAGGTTTTGGTTATTGCTTGTGTACTGCGTACTTAACAGGTATTGATCTTTTGTTGCTGATGTTGGTGCAGGATTATAAGCAGCAGAGGCCGTCTCAGGAGCTCGTTGCTAAGGACTTGCATGGACTGGAGTGGAGGTTCAGACACATCTATAGAGGTACATGTACATTGCATTAAGTTTGGTTTTCTAGATCATAGTCACAGGCCTCACATGCTTGAGGACTCGACAAAAAGTTCAACCTTTAGGATTTGTTATTAGTCAGCACTTAGCAGCAGTAATGATTTCTCCTTTCTTAGTCCTGGTGTTACGCATCTTCTTTTCTTAAATAATGGACAGTTATTGTGTGTTCCTAATTTTTGTGAAAGTGTGTTGAGCAAGCACTAATCTAACTGAACATGTGGACTTTATACGTGCTGATTAGGTGACATCAATGATATGACGTACCATCGTGTCAATGGGTTTATACGTCTATTTTTGGGTTGTTTTGGTGATACGTTCCGATCCTATTTCAGTCTGTTGTAGTACACTAGTACTGACTCCTACTTGAGTGCTCAAACATGGTGCGTTATAGACACATACTAGGACAACGCTTTCTTTGGTGAGTTAAAGTTGAACATGTTTAAGATAGTTGTTTCATTCTCTACTGTTCTTTGCCAGGCCAGCCGCGAAGACATTTGCTGACTACAGGCTGGAGTGCATTTGTGAACAAGAAGAAGCTCGTCTCTGGAGATGCGGTCCTTTTCCTCAGGTGACTAGATTATTTTGAAATTGAAAAAGTTTTTCACGTTTACACTCATTCTGATATCATATTTGGTATGGTAGGGGTGCTGATGGAGAACTGAGGTTAGGCATCAGAAGAGCTGTCCAGCTCAAAGGGTGTGCTGCATTTCCTAGTCTCTCAACCGGCCCTATGAGCAGGAGCAGTCTTACAACTGCATTTGAGGCCATATTAGCGGGACGTACTTTCAATGTCTGCTACAACCCAAGGTATTCTAGCAGAGTTTCATTGAGCTGTCAAATCTGTTATACGTACAGTTCTCTTTATTATTCAGATAGCTTTGGTAGTGTTTGCAGTGTCACGCCTATTAGTGCTGTATATGTTACTCGATGAATCTGTACTGTACTCCAATTGTTGAAACTTTTGATTGAATCTGTACTGTAGTTACTCGATGAATTCCTTACCCTTGCGGTCATTGGTGATTACTTGGTTTTAGTAACTCATGTACCCCAATTGTTGAAACTTTTGATATCGTGCAAAGGCTACCTAAAATCTGTAAAATGTAGTGTTATATTCTTCTCGTTGGTATGTTAAACTCAGCTGCAAATATCGGACCGGGATGCAAGTCCCGAGGGTCAGCCTCAAATTTCTGATGAAAAGCTGTTAAGTTTTTAGTCCAAAATAAAGGGTCAAAGTGCCTTATCTTGTACTTCTGTCTGAGAGTTTAACATGGATATGAAAGATACGAAAGGTGAATGAAAGAATTGAGTGGCATAGGCTTGAGGATGTTTGTCTCGGTTTAACATGGATATGAAAGATATGAAAGGAGAATGAAAGATACGAGAGTTTATTGATACTTGTTGAAGTTATGGAAGGCGGAAAATTGGCCCTTTTTAGTTGTAATATATCGAAAGTAGTAGTTTACTGATTCTTGTTGAAGTTATACTTTTTTTGCTTCAGTGTTTCCTGATTGATTTTCCTGCCATATATGCCGTGCATGTACTCTTTTTGCATATCGGGTACTCTTTGGAAGGATCTGTCTTGAGTTTGTGCTTTTTCCCTAACTAATGTGAGTTATGTGACTGTATCTTCTGTTGAAATGGAAAAGAAAGAGTATATGTGACTCTGGATAAAATCAACTCTTGGACACTAGAATCCAAAGCAGAATGTATTACTGTTATTAACTCCTGGATACTATAAACTGATGTCCTTGAATCTACATTACTGAGACTTAGCTGTTCTGATGTAATCCAAACTTCATATCCATTTTGTAGGGCAGGTTCGTCTGACTTTATCATACCATTCCGGAGGTTCTTGAAGAGCTTAAATACATCATTTAATGTTGGAATGAGGTTCAAAATGCGATTTGAGGCAGACGATGCTACTGAAAGGAGGTCAGTATTTCATTGGAGCAAAATGCTTGTGTTACTAGCTTTTTACGCGTCCCCTGAAAGGTACTCCTGCAACAGGTACACAGGTGTAGTTACTGGAATGACTGAACTAGATCCTGTCAGGTGGCCTGGGTCAAAATGGAGAAGCTTAATGGTATGTGTGTTAGAAGTTCTCTTTGCACTCTTTTACATTTAGACATTAATGGGTAAAAGTTAAAAGTAATAATCCAAGGATCTAAAGATTAAGGAGTTAGCTGCTTGCTGTCGAATGTTCTATTGGTATGTGTGGAAGATTATAAGGTCTCTTGGTGATGGGGAGACCTTCAGACCTCGTACTTGTTTAATATTATTACAAGAATTGTGAGAAATGTACTTGTAAACTCTTTGGCAATTTCTTTGAATTTTTAAAGGTGTTGAGTTGATTGAATCACCATCCCCCCCCCCCACACGGTTTCATCATTGCTGTCGGTCAAGTCATATTCCTGCCTTCTTTCGTTTGATTGATTTGGAATGATATGTACACGGTTACCATTTCGCATGTTTGTGATTATTCCATGCTGATAAGAAAGTAATGAATCGTGCAATATTTGCTATGACCAAGAAGGAAAAATAAACTTGAATTTGCTGGTGCATGGATATTTGCTTTAGCATCCTGTAGCTTGAATGTAGCACGACAAAGATGTAATGCGTTTTTGCTCCGTTCTTTACAGGTAAGGTGGGATGATGTAGAGGTGAACCGCCATGGCAGGGTTTCTCCGTGGGAGATTGAACCAACTGGTTCTTTCCCTAGTCCAAGTCACATAATGACATCTGGTCTTAAGAGGAACAGGGTTGGTTTGCCTTTAACAAAACCAGACTTCCCAATTCCTGGTATGTCTTTTACATCCAGTGTGAAACCTATGAAACCATTTACGTGTTTCCTATTTCCACGGTTAGACTTGATTGTCTTAATATTTTTTAATCCTGTGAAGGTGGAATGGGAGTTTCAGACTTTGGGGAATCTTTGGGGTTCCGAAAGGTCTTGCAAGGTCAAGAAAATTTGGGTTCTCATTCCGCTTATGACGGTAGTGACAACCATCATCACTCTGTGTCAGAGCCGAGGAGATGTTATCCTAGTTGTGTCCCGCCCGATGATTATGGCAGGTCTAGCAAAGGTGTAGGTTTTGGAGAATCCTTCCGACACCAAAAGGTCTTGCAAGGTCAAGAAACACATCTAAGCGCGGCTCATTTTGACCAGAGGCACGAGAGTTTTCCAACTCAAGTACTCGAGGGTGTTCAGGTATCGAGCTATGGGAATGGCTGGCTGAAGGCACCGTGCAGTGTCGATTCACTGACACAAGTATCTTCACCATCCTCTGTACTTATGTTCCAACAAGCAAGCATCCCACCACGGAGCTTTCAGTCACCCCTATATCAACACAGGATGATGAATATGGAGCATATGAATTATCCTGGAGTTCCTGCTTACAGTTCCCCAATGAAGGGAAGTGATGAGTTTGCTCCTAGAGGTAAAAACAGCTGTAGGCTGTTCGGTTTCTCGCTTACTGAGGGGGAACATGTCAATCCAGAGCAAAAACTAAGCTCATTTCCACCTCCAGTGTATCCAGAGACTCCGTACTGGCCTCTTGTTGAAGGGCAGCCATGCTACAAGTCTCCATCATTGACCAAGGTTGTTGGAAGTAACTGTCCTGGAGCAAATGATCTTTACTCTGTAAGAGACATGCTTCTTGATATAGCTCTTTAGCCCTTTCCGAAGACTAGTACGTCACTCGAGTGTTTTGAACAACATCAAAAAGATGGTTTCAATTCACCCTGAGATCAATCTATGTATAACTGCGTTTGCTTAGTAGCAGAAGGTGAAGCAGGCTTATCGCCACGCATGGAAAAAGGATTTCTGAGGATGTTTTTCCTGAAGATGTTACATTAAGTTTGTAGTAAAAAGATGATGTAATGATCGAATATGTTTCGTAGTTTAGAGACAACCAGCTGATGCATGTATTATTTGTCATTTCAGATTTGATTGCAGCGCAAATGTAACATGTTTTGCTCGGAAACGAAATCTAGCAGTGCATTGAATAATTTCTGAAAGTATTAGGGCATTATGCTGCCATATGACTGCAGATAGGAAGCTTACAAGATACTGGTCTCCATACCATGTAGCTGTTTCTGTTATATACAGGAGTAAGCTCAGGAAACAGCAGATGAATGGCGTATTTGTGTTTGGCCTTTCCCTCTTTCCAGCAGTTATTTCTGTGAGTTTGCAAATGTATATCTCTGATCATACATCTACCAGTAATACACAATTCACAGAATCACTGTTGCCCAAGTCTCGGCCGGTTTCTGGGGCCTCGATTTTCATTGCTACCCACGGACTGGTGGCGCTTCAGACGCTCAGAATATCGTCTGAGCTGCAATATGGTTTGAGGCAGGCTGGCAGGGAGTACTGACAGGAATCAGGATAGCGAAGAACACTTGGAAGTGATCATGGGGGAACTGTGGGAAGCCAAGGCTGTTCAGTCTTGGCTCAATTTCTAGGCACGCACTTTAGGTTATTTATAGGCATTACTCCGTCCGTTTCTTTTGTTTATCGTTTCATTTGAATTTTCTCCCGTGTTAAAACCAAACGTCTGAACACGGGGGAAAATTCAAATGAAACGTCTTAACACGTATTAAAACCAAACGTCTATTTTCATTTTGGGTCATCCGTGCGCAGCTTTTCCATGTTTTAATAGGGGTAAGGTTTGCGTGCATCCGATTCCCTCCTTATCCCGCCTTATGACGGAAGCGTTTAAGTCACTAGGGTTAAAGATGTTAAAACCAAACGTCTAACAACCCAGAAAGTGAGGGGAGTATCTGCGTTAAGTTATACTCCGTAGGCATAAAGTGTTGCTCATTATTCTTGCAATGCTGTACAAGCACTCAAATCCAAAACAAGTCATCAGCAACAGTAAGCCTGTCAAATTAGGAAGTGATTCTAACCACAATTCTAGGCTATGTTCATATGGCTTTTCAGGCAATCAATTGGCCTTAAAATTATAATTACACACTCGGGTGACATGACAAGATTATTCAATTAATGTGTGTGAAGGTCAAAAAGTTTATTCGTGTGTAAACCGTTAATAATATAAGATCGTAAAATGTAATGCGCATTTGTATGCCTTTACAATGTAACATTATTTCGGATCTACACCAAGGTACTGACGGTGATTCTCAAAGTGACATTCGTTCCAAGTTTATCTTCCATTTATGAACAGTGCACAACTATCATGAATGAATAGCAGGGCAAACTTGTAATGAATGGTAGAGCATGGATGACATATTGGCAATTTGGCATTGTGGCAATTGTCAAGCTTTGGAAAAGATACTCTGCTTAGGACTACTTGTATTTGTCTATTGCCACTCATTTGTATTTCTCTTGCATTCTCACTAAATCACTATTTAAATTTCTTCGAGATATAAAATACGGATGATATAATTATCGAGTTTGAAAGTGTTGTGGACTGTCAAACTACCGGCTCCACAATTAGTATGATACTGTCCGCTTTGGGCCCAACTACCAGCCCGCACGGTTTTTCAAACATGGGTATCTTTTCAACCCAAAAGGTCTCATACTATTTAGTGTGGAGGTGAAACTTATATACAAGGATTTTAGTCCCCGTTTCTTCAATGTGGGACTTGGGTTGACACCCCAACAATCCTCCCCTCAAACCAAGGCCCAATTCATGGCCGGACCTCCTTCCGTGTATTATACGGAGACACACAGTCGCGAGGTGTTACCGAGGGGGGATGCCCACAACCGCCAGAGCTTGCCACCACAGGTTTCTTTAAACCATGGCTCTGATACCACTTGTTGTGGACTGCCAAACCACCGGCTCCACAATTATTATGATACTGTCCGCTTTGGGCCCAAATACCAGCCCACATGGTTTTTCAAACATGGGTATCTTTTCAACCCAAAAGGTCTCATACTATTTAGTGTGAAGGTGCAACTTATATACAAGAATTATAATCCATGTTACTTCAATGTGAGACTTGGGTTGACACCCCAACAAAAAGTAATGTCAAAAAACTATAATGAAGTGAAATGGCACCAAAAAGTTTACAGCCTCCTTTGAACATCCAAAGTCCAAACACCAATGTTTTGGGCTAAATCAGTTAGGCCCATATTGAATGACCATAGAAATGTGGGGATTGTCTCGTACTACTCCGTATATGTCAACGTTGTATTATCGATTTATCGGTGTGAGAAACTTCTGTTCAATGAAAGGGGAAAAAAAAAACGATCTTCATCGATTTGCTCCACGAGACAAGAATTAGGCTCCGGAGAGTCCGGCTTTAGAGTTATATAGGGACGATCCCGAACCACATTTTCTAGCATTTTTGGTCTCATTTCGGTGACTGCCAGGTCTGGTCCGGGTCTTACCCTTTATGCAGCCCTAGCCTCTTTTTTTCAGCTAACAGTTATTAGATTTTGCGTATTCGTAAAGCTCAAGAAATCAACTAAACGACCTCAAAAAAAAAAAAAAAAAAAAAAACAAAAAAACAAATCAACGAAACCCTCAGCTCTCCCTACCGTCTGACGTGATCCTTCGTAGTAATGTTTCTTCTTTTTCTAATCGCTTTTGTTGATCAACATTTTTACTATTCAAATTCCTCTATGGTTTGCCGTCATTTGTTTTAAATATGTGAAAAGAATTCAAATAAACCAAAAATCGACAATTCTAATAAAGACGGAGTTGAGTAATCATTTGCTTTGCTTGTGAATTTGGCTACTGTAACTTGCTTAAGAATTGACCTCAGTCTTGTCACGCTTTCGCGACATTGATACACATTGTTTTCCTTACACCAGGTCTTTCTTTTTTGACAGTAACTATGAACCAATGGACTGTGAAACTCCGGCATTTTGGCCATATTGCTTTTACTTTTGTCGGGGTTGGCGCGGTGGGAGTCCTCGGTGCCTACTCCCTATATAACAGCTTGTACTGTGTCGCACCTGGCTGTAGAGCTATTATGTTCAGCCGCATTGAGGGGATCAAGAGCAAGGTTCATTCTTTTAGAAGATTTGGTTATTATATTGTCTTTTCATAAAAAGCTGATGCTTGTGTGAATTGGTCGATCTGTTCTTGTAAAAATCACGTTCCTTACTAGTAATTCTTTCCGAGATCATACAAGTTTGTAGATTTTTTATCACTGCAGCCTGAAATCAATCAAATTTCTGGTTTACTTGGTGAAGCTTATGCCTGAAGTGTAATTGATTTCAGGCTGCAATGTCATGGTTATGCTGTCATTTTGCAGTAGTGTGCAGTATATTATTTACTGACAGACTGTAGTGCAGGTGTATCCTGAAGGAACACATTTGATGATTCCTTGGTTGGAGAAGCCGATCATCTATGATATTCGCGCACGGCCATATATCGTTGACAGTACAACAGGGAGTCATGATCTTCAAATGGTATGTACATGTACAAATGTTTGTTTACTTCATCTTAATCGCGCTAATTCACATTCTCCTTTGCATTTTTCCACGTTTGGTTTCAATTTCTCTCGCATATTCAAACTAAACGTTAACAATCCAGAAGAACAGAACGAGTAGTTCTTTCAAGTATCGATTCTTATGCACAGCAGCTGTTTCAGTAATGCATTAATCTACAGGTTAACATTGGCCTACGAGTCCTTTTCCGGCCAGTCGCAGATGAACTGCCAAGAATCTACAGAAACCTTGGTAAAGACTACGAGGAGAGAATCCTGCCTTCTATAATTCATGAAACTCTGAAGTCTGTCATCGCGCAATATAATGCCAGTCAGCTCATTACTCAGAGAGAGGTCTGTCATCTGTTATCTGTGATCAGTTGATCACCTCTTCTTAAAAAATTACCCCCATGGTTTTTTACAGTCTCATGCTGTAATATCTGATATAAATTACTGTAAGTCTGCAACACAAATGTGCAGCATATCTAGTGATTTTACATGAACCCGAAATGACATTTATTAAGAAATTTCGACATTTGATACAGAATGTCAGCAAGGAGATACGCAATCTATTGACTGCGAGGGCAGGCAATTTCTTCATAGAAGTCGATGATGTATCGATCACAAACCTTACTGATAGAGGATAAATGTAAACAATAGGGTGAATACGGAGTAAATAATTTATTATGTACCTTGTACTAGAGAATAATAAATGTATTGTAATTGTAGTATAAGAATAATACCGTTTACATAAATATATAGACGAACGACCACATGGGGGTTTGGCATAGCATGCATGCGTTGATCGACATCCGGAAACGCATCTTGAAGGCTTCAATCATGTGTGTCCAAGACACTACGTACTAGGAGAATAACATAAACCTAAATTTTGTATGAGTAGACTAAGAAAATAAATTGCGGAAAAAGTGAATCTACTGACGGTGGATGAAAACATACCAGCCGGAGATGGAAGAATAAAGGCCATCCCCGGCCGAAAACAAGTGCACGATGAGAGAGTTTTCCTAGGACCTTTTCCCGCTCTGATACCATGTAAAGAAGTTAGGATTACCACACAATAAACTGACTTATTATTATTGATGAATAGTAGGCATTTATATAGGTTACAATAGTGTGAACTCTAGTATAAACCCTAAACTAAAATAGTATAAGAATAATACCGTTTACATAAATAGAATATTTATCCCTTACGATATTATTCCCTACTACAATTACAATACATTTATTATTCTCTAGTACCTTGTACCTACAAGGTACATTGTATTAGCCATTAGGTTAGGGGTGATGCACTAGCTTACGCTATGTACTATAAATTCCCATAATATTTTCAATAATACAGAGGTCGATTATTAGAGTATTATACGATCTTACATGGTATCAGAGGGTTCGATCACAAACTACAAATCTTAAACAACAACTTTTTCTTGCTTTTGCTCTCCCGGCCGGAGATGGTTCTTCTCTCCTAACTATCTCCGGCCAGGCCTCCTATTAGTTTTTTTTCTATTTTAATAGTTTTCATTTTACTAGCATTTTCACATTTGATGAATAATAGCGACTACTTCACTCCTAACTCGGCTACATATTTCTTGATTCACCACAATTCTCTCCTCCCGCGGTTTTGCGATGATCAGATTTAGGAGGTTCATCAGGCACGATCCTCTCATAGAGCAGCCTCCGTGGAGACTCACATTCGGACGCCACACCACACCACTAGCTCTTGCAGCCTCTGACGACCACGTTGTCGCTCAGCCTTGCCCACGGATCACCAAGATCACGTCGTGCAGCCCACGGTTTGCCGCCTAGCCGCCATCGCAGCTCAAGCCGCATGATGAGTAGTCCAGGACACTCTTGCCGCCTCTCAGCCGCCATCGCCGCTACTGCCGCCCCGTCACTGCCTCAATTCCGTGTTCTTCGCTGATTCCGAAGTGGCCTTTCATTGTAACAACCCTAAATTTTGACAACTTAAAAATGCGAATATAAAGGATTGTTATGCCGCCATTGACTATCAAGTCAACGACAAGGCTTATTAAAACAGACTTCTGAAAAGTAATAAAAAGTGTCAGCGGAAGACTCGTAGCCAAGATTACAATTCGAAATCAAACCAAATAAAACAAATTACAATCGTTCATGAAAACCAAACGTCTGACGAATTTATTCTACTATTGTAACACCCCATATTTTTGGGTTACTTGAATTGTGCAAAGTATTGGGAGAATCTCGTTTTAAGGGCGTGAAAATCTATTTTGGAAATTAGGGTATACCTTCCGTTTAGAGACGCTTTCCTAATTGGGCAACTGTTGGACGAAATTACCGAAATACCCTTACTAAACCCTTCCTATTTTCTACAAAAAATAAAATAAAAACCCAAAACCCTCCCCTCACTCACTCACGGCTGCAGCAAGAAAGAGAAGAAAAAAAAAAAAAAAGAGCGACGTGAAGAGAAGAAGAGAAGAAGGAGAAGAGAAGAAGGAGAGCGCCGCTGCCCTAGCCGCCGACCGCCCGTCGCCGCCACCTGCGCACCACCGCCGACCCCCCCCTTTTGCCCTCTCTCTTGGTTTTTACACCAAGAGTTGTAAGTTTAACCTCTCTCTCTCATAATTTTCAGATTAGGGCTTCCTTAATCTTATGCCTTTTGTAGTATGATCATGATTTTAATTGTGGGAATGACTTTGATTAATCCTATCCATGCTTGATTGTGGTTTTGGTGCATGAAATATTGGTTTCTATATTAGGGCTTTTGAAATTAGGGTTCATGGTTGTTTGGGGGTGATTTCATGGGTGGAATTATGTGAAATTTGGAGGGGATGCTTGTTATGAGATGGGTAAACCATGGTTTTGATTTGGGAATGTTTCATGAGGTTTTAATTGATGAGACTGTTTTCTGCCCATTTCTGAATTTTGCCTAATTTGGATGTTTAAGTTGTTATTATGGTGATTTATAGATGGATTAATGTTGTTAGTATACTTGGGAGGGTGTTGTGCGAATTTGGTGTTGTTTAGAGGTCGTTTGAATGTTGAAATCCAAAGTTAGAGTGCCTTGGATGCACTAGTAGGGTGATGGTTAGTAATTGGTGTATTGTTGGTTGATTTTAGGTTGTGTGTTCGAGGAAGTACCGTTCTAAAGCCTTGAGTTGATCTTGTGACTTCGCTAGGAAGGTAAGAACGTTGATCACAAATCTCTCACTAACCATTATCTTGTTTGATACGCTTGCTTGATCATCATATATTCTTGTTTTATACGTTCATTCTCATTATCCGTTTCGCTTGTACCTAATTATATCATTGAGCATATTTTTCCGTTCATCTTATCAATGTTCGTTGCGGTCTTTCGACCACCACACTCCCCACGGCCCTTCGGCCCTCTTGCCTTCCTCGGCCCTTCGGCCTCTAGCCGAGACCACCACTCGGCCACTCGGTCGAGTGGTGTGTTTGCTTGTTGCTTGTGTTTTTGTTTTGCTTAAAGTATCTATTGATTATGATCATTATAATTTGAATCGTCAAATAATGCATCTTTGAATAACGTATATAAAATGGATGAAAGAAAATAAATGACTCCACCTAGAGTACGATGGATTCGGCTCGGCCGATCATCGTTTGATATACCTCTGATCAAGGTACGTAGGGTCGGATTAGCTACCGACTTCCTAATAGTCTTCCTCCTAGATGGGAGCTCGTCCTACCGGCCTGTCTTGTGAGGGGTGTGCACACTCGGGATTATTAGGGCGATAATTACAACTCTAGCTCGAACAAAGTTCGTTAAGTGGGGCTATGGGGTAGGACCCTGGCCGAAAATATGATTAAGCGATATATATATATATTGAGCGACGATGCTCTTTTGATAATGCACTCTGTTGCTATTGATATTCCTATGCTATAACGTCAATTCGTTCTTGTTAGCTACGCGCCTCAAGGCGCGTAGCTTATTTGTTCTTTATACTTGTTATTTCTTACTCAGCCTGTGCTGACGTTCTGTTTTCTGGTTCGTCCCTACCGTGTTCTGGGGCCTATGTCAATCTTCGATGGCATAGTTGACAGGTCTTGATGATATGGCTGCATGCTTACGAAGCTGATCATGTTGGGGGTTTTCGAAAGACTTTGTTTTATCTCAGACTTCATTTCGTTTTTAATTATGTAATTTGGATTTCGTTTTGAGAACTATAGCTCGACATTTAAAGACTTCCGCTGTTTTATTTCCCGTTTGTTAATTGTTGTTGAATTTCTAGCCTAACAATTGACTTGGTAGTCAATTGCGGCGTGACAATTCTAAATTTATTTATATTTATAGTTGGTCAAAATTTAGGGTTGTTACAGTTGGTATCAGAGCCATAGGTTCTGATTCGTCGAGTCTATAAAGGTTTTCAAAACTTGTTTTAATTGATTTACAAACTGGGCAGGGGATGGGTGCATTCATTCGCATGCTATGTGCTAACTGCTATGTGAAACTAGAGAAGGAGTTTACACTAATGGTTTTGACCTGCGAATTATGTGGTGTGCGTATACGATTTGGGTACTAATGCACTTGGAGTTCTCTCTGGTATACTTACAGAATGGCAGGCACGGGAACATATGTTTGGGAGTTCGGACCATCTGGTGTAAGGTCAATTGTTGGTCCATGGACGATACCGGATCATATAGCTTTTTCATCTGAGACCTTCCAGGACCGTATGAGAATTGGTGAGTCTGTAGAGGAGTTCGTCACCAGAATGAGGGCAAAACTGACTGAGGCAGCCGAAAGATTTCCATGGGCAATTAGACCTGAGGTCCAAGTCTTTGTGACTTTGGTCAACCTGAGGATACATCCCCGTTGGGAGGAGGTTCGAGCGAGACTAGAAAGGAATGCCTATTATGCTTGTCTCACAGGGAGTTCACAATACTTGAGGGACAGATCAGGCAGAGTGATAGATCTTGACAGGTTGGAGGTAATTCTGGAGTGGGAGTATGAGATATCCCTTAGCCCTGTGCAAATACCTGAAAATTTCCAAATCTACATACCTCCTGTACCCTCAAACCCTGATAATGGTAACCCTACCCCGGAACCTCGTGAAGCTTATGTGATGAAAGGGAGGAAGGTTCAGCTACAGGAACACGAAACACCTGGCCAATCGAGTCAGAAGAGAGTTAAAGTTGAGGAATATCACCATTCTCCTAATCCCCCGTCCTCGCCTATTGAAGAGGATGCACCAGTGGACACGGAGGAGGAGCCCGAGGAAGTTCCCACGAGTGAAGAGATGGACGATACTATTGGAACTAGTGACACGGAGGTCATTGTGATTAGTTCGGATAAGGAGTTGAGCGACTTGGATCAAGATGATGGAGGGGAAGTCCCTAATGATGAGGATTATGACCCGAGTGGTGAAGCTTGAAGGATTAGTATAGAGACTTATAAAATAAAGGCATAAGGCCTGGTGATTAATTAGACGTCGATTATGTTTTATTATTAAACTTTAGCATTAAACATCATATCATACTTTGTCAAGTTTTCATTGTTCAAGTGCTTAAGATCGGGGACAATACCCCAACACCATTATGTTATTTCGATTGTTTCAAAAGCACGTTGCAAATTAAATGCTAGTTGATTTTCTACTGTGTGTTGATATTGCTGTTCTCGAACATTCATGTGTCCGACGTTTCTGATCCTAGCACGACGCGTGCTACAGTAACACGAGACGAGTTTCAAAAAAAAAAAAAAAAAAAAAACTCCGAAAAGTTAAACTCGGGCGAGACGAATAGACGAATGTTGATTTCGATATACTTACTCTTCTGAACTGAGTTGCCATCATGATTCGCTGGCTATGCGATTTATTGTTTATGTTTAGATTGAAATGTAGTGATTTATGCTTGATAATGCCTGAATGAATCTGTTATGGAGTTGGTTACGCCTGATTCAACCGTTATTACCTTATAGAAAATGGTGCGAAACAACAGTCCAGATGTGACAGCTATTCTGGCACAAATGGCACAGCAGCAGCAAGTGATGGTTGAAACTATGCAGCAGATAGCACAGATTAACGCTGCTAATATTGTTGCCCATAATGCTGCCAATAATGCTGCTAATAATGCTGCCAATAATGCTGCAAACAATGCTGCAAACGACGGCAATGGGATTAATGCCGGTAATGGAGGTGGAGATAATGAAATGCTGTTAGCTAAGATGTCGGATGCTGTACAGAAGAAACGGCCCGACAATTTTACTGGGAGAGGAGAACCGAGTATCCCACTTGACTGGATCGAGGATATGGAGAGAATCTTCTCTGCCGTTGGAGTTCCTGACAATCTGAAGGTAAAAGTTGCTGCATTTTACCTTAAGGAGGTAGCTGGAAGATGGTGGATGAAAATTCAGGAGGAATTTTACAAACCGGTGCTTGAGGAGAAAGCTGATGGGTCTGTTATTGAGAGGTTTAGAGATTGGAAAGTTTTCAAATACCTCTTAGAGAAAGAGTTCTTTCCGGAGCACTTGAAGGAAAAAAGGTGGCTGAATTTGAGGCTTTTCAACAAACTGAGGGCATGTCTGTGAAGGAATTCCATGATAAGTTTGAGGACTTGAATAAGTTTGCTGAGAGTGTAACGCCTACTGAGTCTTCTAGAGCCGCCAGCTTTCGTAAAAAGCTACTTTGGAGTATTAAGGGATGGTTTGCCTCTGAGCGATTCCATACTGTAAAGGATGTTTATGAAAGAGCCACAACAGCAGAGCAGAATATGGAAACAATGAGCATGGAACTCGGGGGGAAGAGAAAGGAGACGCCCTTCGATTTGGCGAACATACCCAATAAGAAAGGGAATTTTGGGGATTTCAAAGGTAAGACACAGTCTGCTGGGACGGGGAAGTCGAACTACAAAAATGTTTTCCACAACAGTGCTCATAGCCAGAGCTTTGAGATCGAGAGGCCTTGCAACAAGTGTGGCAATAAACATCCCGGGAAGACGTGCAATAGCGATAGGGTCACATGCTTCCGTTGCGGAAAGCTTGGGCATAAGGCTAATGTGTGCTACTCCAAGATGGCTGGAAAAGCGCCTGTAGCGTCTGGGAGCTACTCAGTGGCGCCCAATCGATTCCAGAATTTCAAGGCCCAAAGTGGCTATGCGGGTTCGAATAACACTTACAAGAATCCGGCACCAACTAGGGGAACAACCTATACAACACCAGCTAAGCAAGCGGGATCGGCCAGTGTGGCCGCCCCAACTAAGAAAGCCACTGGACAGCTGTATGTCATGAATCCAGAAGAGAATGAAAACGCTGATGTCGTATCGGGTAAATTTCCTGTTAACTCAGTACTTGCAAATGTTCTATTTGATAGTGGTGCATCCCACTCGTTTATTGCTGATAAGATTGTTGAGAAATGTGGACTTAGTGATAGTTCAGCGGTAAACTTTGAGTTTTCAATGCCTGATGGGTCTAGTATTGCATGTAAGAGTCAGTTTAAAGATGTGCCTGTAGTGATTTGTGGACATGAGTTCAAATCTGATTTAATAACTTTTCCCCTAACCCATTTTGATGTAATATTGGGAATGGATTGGATGGGTAGGTATAAAGCGAGAATAGATTGTTGGATAGGAAAGATTTCACTTCGGGGACAGAAAAACACCCATGTGACTTATCGCATACTTCCAAAAAGACCAAGAATAAAGTTTGTGTCTGCCATGAATCTGAAGAAGCAGATAGCTAAGGGAGAACCTCTATTCTTATGTCATGTGCGAGACACTAGGGTAGAATACCCAGAGTTGAACGATGTCCCTATTGTGAGTGACTATCCTGATGTTTTCCCTGAGGAGATCCCGGGGATGCCACCCAAAAGAGAAGTTGAGTTCAAAATTGAGTTAGTACCTGGAACGGGTCCGATTGCTAAGACACCTTACCGGATGGCCCCGGTGGAAATGCAAGAGCTGAAGAAGCAACTAGATGAATTGGTGGAAAAGGGTTATGTTAGGCCAAGTGTGTCACCTTGGGGAGCACCGGTCTTATTTGTAAGGAAGAAGGATGGCACAATGAGGCTATGTATCGATTATCGAGAACTGAATAATGTCACCATCAAAAACAGATACCCCTTACCCAGGATAGATGACCTATTTGACCAGCTTAAGGACGCAAGTGTGTTCTCAAAGATCGACTTGAGGTCTGGGTATTATCAATTGAAAGTAGCTGAAGAAGATGTACCAAAGACCGCATTTTCAACTAGATATGGACACTACGAGTTCACGGTAATGCCATTTGGGCTAACAAACGCGCCTGCAGTGTTCATGGATCTCATGAATCGCACCTTCAGACCTTACTTGGATAAGTTTGTGGTAGTGTTTATTGATGATATTCTAATTTACTCCAAGACTGCAGAGGAGCATAAGAGCCACTTGAGGATCGTATTGGAAATTTTGAGAGAAAAGCAATTATACGGAAAATTCTCGAAGTGTGAGTTCTGGTTGAATAAGGTAGCCTTTTTGGGACACGTAATATCCAAGGACGGAGTTGCAGTAGACCCGGCTAAGGTCAAGGCAGTAAAGGATTGGCCGACCCCAAAGAATGTAACAGAGATTAGAAGCTTTTTGGGACTAGCAGGTTACTACAGGAGATTTGTGAAGGATTTCTCTAAGATTGCTAAACCAATGACGACTTTGATGAAGAAGACAACAAAGTATAAATGGGAGGAGACTTGTGAGAAAGCCTTTCAGACTCTAAAGGAACGGTTAACTACGGCGCCAGTGTTAGCACTACCTGATGAGAACATACCTTACGAGGTGTACACCGATGCTTCAAAGAATGGTTTAGGATGTGTCCTAATGCAGAACAGGAGAGTAATCGCCTATGCGTCTAGGCAACTCAAAAGTTATGAGGAAATCTATCCGACCCATGATTTGGAGCTAGTAGCCGTGATTTTTGCACTAAAACTGTGGAGACACTATCTGTTTGGGGTTACATTCAAGATTTTCTCTGACCATAAGAGTTTAAAGTACATTTTCACCCAGAAAGAGTTAAACATGCGTCAAAGGAGGTGGTTAGAGTTGATCAAAGATTACGACATGGAAATACAGTATCATGAAGGGAAAGCAAATGTTGTAGCAGATGCACTGAGCAGGAAGTCTCTACATTCGGTCCAATTGGTGGTTCAAAGACAAAGACTAAGGAATGAGTTTCTCAATTTCGGAGTTCAGTTGATAGAACCAGGAGCAACCACGGGGACAACCGCGATTGAAAATGATGTCTTTGAGGAGATCAAAGAATTACAGGAGACTGACAAGCTGCTGATAGATAAGGTAGCGAAAGAACCTGCATTGTTCAAAAGATGTGAAGATGGGATAATTCGATTTCAGGATCGGGTCTGCTTACCAAACAACGCCACATTGAGGGATAGAATCCTAATAGAGGTTCATGCAAGCAAATACTCAGTACATCCAGGTGGAGATAAGATGTACCAGGATTTGAGGAGGGTGTTCTGGTGGTCAGGAATGAAGAAGGATGTGGCTGATTTTGTGTCTAGGTGTTTAGTTTGCCAAAAGGTTAAAAGCGAACACAAGAGACCTCAAGGAAAATTGCAACCCTTACCAGTACCAGAGTGGAAATGGAGTTCCATATCCATGGACTTCATTGCTGGATTACCTCGAACACCTAAAGGCAACAACATGATTTGGGTGATAGTGGACAGGTTGACGAAATGTGCACATTTTATACCAATGAAAGACACGTGGAAAAAGAAACAGTTAGCCGATGCCTATATACATCATGTGTTGAGACTTCATGGTACTCCAAAGGAGATCGTCTCCGATCGCGATGCACGTTTTGTCTCCCGTTTCTGGAAAAAGTTACAAGAAGCCTTGGGAACAAAACTCTTAATGAGTACCGCATTCCACCCCGCAACTGATGGTCAAACAGAGAGGACAAATCAGACCTTGGAAGATATGTTAAGAGCCTGTGCTTTACAATACCAAGGTGGTTGGGAGGATAAGCTGGATCTGATAGAATTCTCCTACAACAACAGCTATCAAGCCTCAATCAAGATGGCCCCATACGAGGCACTATATGGTAGGAAGTGCAGGAGTCCAATCTGTTGGAATGACATCAGTGAAACGATGGTTTTGGGTCTAGATTACATCCAGCAGATGACCGACCAAGTCAAACTAATCCAGGAGAGACTAAAGGCTGCGCAGGACAGACAAAAGAGCTATGCCGATAAGACTCGCAGTCAAATTGAGTTTAATGAGGGCGACATGGTGCTACTCCGAGTGTCACCTACCAGGGGTGTAATGAGGTTCGGGAAGAAAGGGAAACTGAGTCCTAAGTTCATTGGACCCTACAAGGTGACCAAACGGATTGGTGAGGTCGCTTATGAGTTAGACTTGCCAGCAAATCTCGAAAAGGTTCACAACATGTACTCAATCCAGAAACCATTGAGTTGGATGAAACCATGACTTATGAAGAAGCACCTTTGAAAATCTTGGACACTAAGGTGCGCAAAACCCGACGAGCTGAGACACAGATGGTGAAAGTTCTGTTGTGTAATAACAACGTTGAGGAAGCAACCTGGGAAGTGGAGTCGGTTATGCGTGAGAAGTACCCTCATCTGTTTACTTAAGGTATATTCGGTTCGGGTCGAACCTTTATTTTAAGGGGGATGAGAGCCTCGTGCGCTTTGTTTTGTTTCTAAGCGTTTGTTTGATGTGATTTATGTGTGTTTTGATTCATATGTTTGCCGATTCTTCTTTCATGTGATTTGTTGCTTCGTACCTCGAGTACAGTATTTCCAACTCATTTTAATTCTCATTCAATTACCCTTCTATTGTTTTCCCTCGAGCATGATCTTATGATCTTAAATTACATTTTCCAAGCACTCATTCTACCCTGTGATCAATGTTACTAGTTAAGAGCGTGTCTTTTGAAGGATGAGTTTAAAGATTCGGGACGAATCTTTGTTTAAGGGGGGAAGATTGTAACACCCCATATTTTTGGGTTACTTGAATTGTGCAAAGTATTGGGAGAATCTCGTTTTAAGGGCGTGAAAATCTATTTTGGAAATTAGGGTATACCTTCCGTTTAGAGACGCTTTCCTAATTGGGCAACTGTTGGACGAAATTACCGAAATACCCTTACTAAACCCTTCCTATTTTCTACAAAAAATAAAATAAAAACCCAAAACCCTCCCCTCACTCACTCACGGCTGCAGCAAGAAAGAGAAGAAAAAAAAAAAAAAAGAGCGACGTGAAGAGAAGAAGAGAAGAAGGAGAGCGCCGCTGCCCTAGCCGCCGACCGCCCGTCGCCGCCACCTGCGCACCACCGCCGACCCCCCCCCTTTTGCCCTCTCTCTTGGTTTTTACACCAAGAGTTGTAAGTTTAACCTCTCTCTCTCATAATTTTCAGATTAGGGCTTCCTTAATCTTATGCCTTTTGTAGTATGATCATGATTTTAATTGTGGGAATGACTTTGATTAATCCTATCCATGCTTGATTGTGGTTTTGGTGCATGAAATATTGGTTTCTATATTAGGGCTTTTGAAATTAGGGTTCATGGTTGTTTGGGGGTGATTTCATGGGTGGAATTATGTGAAATTTGGAGGGGATGCTTGTTATGAGATGGGTAAACCATGGTTTTGATTTGGGAATGTTTCATGAGGTTTTAATTGATGAGACTGTTTTCTGCCCATTTCTGAATTTTGCCTAATTTGGATGTTTAAGTTGTTATTATGGTGATTTATAGATGGATTAATGTTGTTAGTATACTTGGGAGGGTGTTGTGCGAATTTGGTGTTGTTTAGAGGTCGTTTGAATGTTGAAATCCAAAGTTAGAGTGCCTTGGATGCACTAGTAGGGTGATGGTTAGTAATTGGTGTATTGTTGGTTGATTTTAGGTTGTGTGTTCGAGGAAGTACCGTTCTAAAGCCTTGAGTTGATCTTGTGACTTCGCTAGGAAGGTAAGAACGTTGATCACAAATCTCTCACTAACCATTATCTTGTTTGATACGCTTGCTTGATCATCATATATTCTTGTTTTATACGTTCATTCTCATTATCCGTTTCGCTTGTACCTAATTATATCATTGAGCATATTTTTCCGTTCATCTTATCAATGTTCGTTGCGGTCTTTCGACCACCACACTCCCCACGGCCCTTCGGCCCTCTTGCCTTCCTCGGCCCTTCGGCCTCTAGCCGAGACCACCACTCGGCCACTCGGTCGAGTGGTGTGTTTGCTTGTTGCTTGTGTTTTTGTTTTGCTTAAAGTATCTATTGATTATGATCATTATAATTTGAATCGTCAAATAATGCATCTTTGAATAACGTATATAAAATGGATGAAAGAAAATAAATGACTCCACCTAGAGTACGATGGATTCGGCTCGGCCGATCATCGTTTGATATACCTCTGATCAAGGTACGTAGGGTCGGATTAGCTACCGACTTCCTAATAGTCTTCCTCCTAGATGGGAGCTCGTCCTACCGGCCTGTCTTGTGAGGGGTGTGCACACTCGGGATTATTAGGGCGATAATTACAACTCTAGCTCGAACAAAGTTCGTTAAGTGGGGCTATGGGGTAGGACCCTGGCCGAAAATATGATTAAGCGATATATATATATTGAGCGACGATGCTCTTTTGATAATGCACTCTGTTGCTATTGATATTCCTATGCTATAACGTCAATTCGTTCTTGTTAGCTACGCGCCTCAAGGCGCGTATCTTATTTGTTCTTTATACTTGTTATTTCTTACTCAGCCTGTGCTGACGTTCTGTTTTCTGGTTCGTCCCTACCGTGTTCTGGGGCCTATGTCAATCTTCGATGGCATAGTTGACAGGTCTTGATGATATGGCTGCATGCTTACGAAGCTGATCATGTTGGGGGTTTTCGAAAGACTTTGTTTTATCTCAGACTTCATTTCGTTTTTAATTATGTAATTTGGATTTCGTTTTGAGAACTATATTTCTGGTCTGATCTGATCTCATTTAAATGACTCTGATTTGATCTAATCTGATTCGAATGACTTTGATCTGATCTAAATTCTCCTTTAATTAGGTCATACCAAACTAAGCCTAAGTCCTATTACGCTCTGTTGATAGGACTACATCTTTGTGACTTGATCAAATCTGATTTGATTGCAAGTGATCTGATTTAATTTGATTTAAATGACTATTTGATCTAATCTGAATTTGTTAAAAATTTGTTGAATTTCGTCGCATTTATATCAAAACTTGACTAAATTCATTAATCACTATTTCAACAATTCTGAACTGATCTTATCTGATTTGAAGCCATTGGATTTGATCTGATTTCAATGCATTTGAACAGACACTGTTTATAAAATCCTATCAAACAGAGTCTAAATGAGACAAATTAGCCACATTACAATCCCAATTATTAAAAGATTGATTTTGAAATAGAACATCAATTTGAAATATTATGTGATATAATATTGAATGATCCGATAATAATTCGATCATAATTGAGGAAACCTAAAATGACCAATTTCGATTGAACTTATCCATGAAGTGACCGAATATGACAAACTCCATCATGACCTAACCAAATTGCCTATTATCATTTCGAATTTAGTCCAAATTTCAAAATGATTTGACATGATTCGTAAAAGACTGCGACTTAGCTTGACCCGTTTTTAATCTAAGCTTACCGCAACAATATTCTACTCTTCACTGATAATTGATCCAAAAATATTAAACCTCGAAGCGAATCATATTCTAAGATTCATGTAACCATAATCGATATATGGTGTGTGCATGCATTTTAGTAAAATCACATTTTCATAGTCTAATGTAAAATTAAAAATATCAATTACCAAAGCTATCAAACTACATTATATATAGTCTT
Organism: Spergularia marina; assembly: GCA_963680865.1. NCBI lineage: Eukaryota > Viridiplantae > Streptophyta > Magnoliopsida > Caryophyllales > Caryophyllaceae > Spergularia > Spergularia marina. Next base: position 27,223,181 of record OY804546.1, read on the forward strand.
CTAGTACAATACCGCCATATAAAAATTGCAATATATAATTTGGAGGTAACAATAATTTGAGAGTACAAACACAAACTCTTATATAAAGACTAACAACTATTAATACATAAAACTATTAAAAGATTCTAACATTCCTCTAAAATGTTGTATTAGAAAACAATCTATACTCCACTATGTTAATATCTAATTCTTTAGCCTAACTCTGCTCTCTCTTTCAACGTGTCAAATATGTGTTTCGCATTTTTGTCTCCAAATCAAACAAATAACCAAGGTACATATAGTATCTCAAACTAACATGTAACAGATAAATTGGCAAGCGAATAGCCAAGAGACACAAAGTTTATTGCCATTAGTCGAATGAATGATGATGATGAATTATCATATAAATGATGAAATTGATGAGAATTAATTAGAAAGAAGTTGAAATGTTTTCAATAATGGAGAAGGCAGCTCAAAAGACTATATTCACTAAAATTAATTTGGGAATGAGACATAGGCTGATAATGTGGAATTAAACTAAAAGAAATCGCTCTTAGCATGACACGTGGCTTTTGGAAACTTTTTTGTTAGCCTATTAATATTATTATATAGATCAGTTAAATAAGGAAATAAATAGACTTTTATCATGTAACCTATGAGCACATGTTAGAAAACCCAATTTAGAATTTAGGGAAGTTGTGAGTATTAAATGAACACTGCAAAAGTTGCTTTAGTGTAAACTGAATGGTGCAAAACCAATTTAACAAGTGTATGTATAGCAAATCCCAAACCATAACTTTTTAAGTTGCTTTAAATTTGAATTGAGAAATTACTCCAGTTTAAACTAAAGGGCCCGAATTCAAGCAAATCATTTTATGTTTATAGACCAATAGAGTATATGCTATGTTTATGCCACTATCTCTGACGTGGAGTACTAAAGACTCTAATTGACTTTGTTGTTTGCTTACATGAGGGTTGATATAGCTTTGTTACTTAATTGTTAATATTAAATTCATTTTAAATGATGCAGAAATGTTTGATGATGTAAAGTTTTGAGAAAGAAATCAACAAGTGACATAATGAAAATCTACTAAGCTCGCAAGTATTATCTCTACAAACGTATTACTACATCAAGAATCAACATCAGCTTGACACTATCCTTGATCCATTAAGATCTTAATTACTAATGCGTGTCTCTGAGAAAATTATCATCAAATAATGATATCATATAGATTGTTGGTGAAAAGATAACGACGCACAATGAGTTGTACAAAGTATTCCCATTGACGAAATAGATGATACGTTATCTTTTACTACCTTTTACATTCGCGTATTTCACCTCTACCTACAAGCCTATAATTAACTACCTATGATGACTGGTCTAACACGAACGCTATACTGAATTACTGATCTACACTTCCTCAATAATTAAACGGATTATTTGAAACACTAAACAAATAATTAGAACAAAATGAAACAAGTTCCTTCGACCATTAAATTCTAAGGCCCTGTGCGATTCAACTTATTCAACAATATTTTCAAATCAGATCGGTTTTATTCAAATCAAATCAAATCAGATTAGAAGTATCCAAATAGCAATCAATGAATTTTGTCTATGTGTGGTTATTTATTCATCTAATTGCATTTAATTTATCAATTAATTCAGTTCAAATCAGATCAGATCAATTCAAATCAAATCAAATCAAATCAGTTTAATTCAAATCAAATCAAATCAGATCAGAAACATGCAGTTCAATCGCACAGGGCCTAAATGATCTTCTTGTCTACTTTAAATGCTCTTTTTGATTGGTTCGCAGGGGCCGGGTGAGCTAAAGTGATCAAATGTGATTTCAATTCACTTGGTTTAAATCTAGCGAAGTAGCATTATACATAATAATTTACGTTGCACTGCATTTTACCTTGCCAATTCCAGCTGATTTAAGACAAGGGTCTTTCATATGGTTCCGAACTTCCGATGGATTTCCGATACAACTATACAAAGTCGTACAACTCTCAATAATAAGGCTCATCTAGAAAAGCAATACAAATAGAAAGTTAATTACGAGTATAAAAAATCGGGGAAGCACTAAATTGATGGAACATGCTTATATTACATTTCCTTGTAATAAGTACACTCTACCTACAATTTCACCCGGCATATTAAAAATAACGTCAATTACCGAGCTAAGAGTGTAAATTAATTCACGAATACGCCAACAAGCATAATAATGTGATAAAATAGAGGACAATGAGCCGACCCACAAGCCGACCCGGCCCCATGACCGGCTAAGCACATGCTGGCAGTGGTGCACTAGGGGTTCGAGACTACAAAACTAATGGTGCATGCATGTCGGCACGGATTGGTTACTACTTAATTACTGTTCATATTTTTTCCCTGAACTATGTTAATTTGTTCGTAGTGCCTTTGTTTTAAAAATAGTACAGTTTGATCATTCTGAACTTTACACTTTCAATTTTTGGTGCCCTAATTTCTCATATATTTATCACCGTTAACTTTTGATTGTTAAGCCATGATGTGCCACTATGGTTTAAAGGATTAACATCCCTTAATCACAATTAATAATTTAAAAAAAAAATTAAAAATATCTTTTTAAATTAAACTAAAAAAAAAAAGTTTCTCAAAATTTTCAATTTGCTGAAAATACAACGTTTTTAAAATTATAGGGGCAACATGTGTATTGTAGTGTACGAAGTAAAGTTTGGGGGGCACGAGATGTACTGGCATTGTAAATTTTGCATAGCTTTTCCGATCCACAAAGGCTCAAGTAGTCAAGTGTTACATTAATTAGTTTTTCATGTTAAAAACTTATAGCGCGCTTTCATCCCCTAATAATTTTTGATTTTATGTTTTCCCTAGCAGTAAAAATGTAACTTGTTAATTACCATATCAGAATTTTACTTCAAACAAACACATCATTAATATTTCCTCCATTTGTTTACGTTGGGCTTGATTTCCCCTCACAAAACCCGATTCGACGTAAACAAATGCATGAAATTGAGAAAATTTACGAGAAAATTTTGTAGGCATATGCAATTTACAAGAATCGGCCTATCCAGGATCCTCTCTCCGAACTGAAATCTGGAAGTAATTACTTTATTTTATTTAATCGATTATGTTGGAGTGGTAATTAAATTGATTGATGAAACGGTAAACCCTGATTACTGTAATTTTTAATTGTAATATTAGCTGTTAGAAGAAAAAGGAAATCAAGGGAGATGAATGTTAAGATAAAATCGAAACTCGATAAAACCAAATGTAACTAGAGAGAGTGTATATTCCAAGAAGTTGATAGAATTTGGCCCATGTACACGATGGAGTTTCCCTTTTAAATCGGATATGTAGCAAGTCGTCGTCAATGCGTATGTCATTGCATGTTATTCCAGCAATCAGTGACGAAATCCACGACCCAATCACAGTGTACCTGACGTCAATATACACGTCACCTCCACCCACTCAGTTGACGTCCAAGTCACCCCCCTCCTACAATATAAATCCCCACTCTCTCCAACAAACTTCTCCCCCTCCTTTCTCTCACATTTCCAAATCATACTCTCCTACTACATATAGTAATTTACATATGCAAGAGGCATTGCCTTACAAGAGATGGGAGACGCTGCCACCGATGTCGGTGCCAAGCGCCTCCCCAGGTCGTAATAATAGTATCGGTACTAACAATATCAACAACAATAATAACACTAGTGCTAGTGGTGACGAAAGTCGCAAAATGCTAGTAAAAGTGGTTACTCTAGTGAAGGAGAATCCTGTGATCGTGTTCGGTAGACGTGGATGTTGTATGTGTCACGTGGTGAGGAAGTTGTTGCTTGGATTAGGAGTTAATCCTCCGGTTTTTGAAATTGATGATTCTAAAGTTGATGAATCGCTTTTGCTTGATTCTTTGTATACCAATGTTGTAATTGTTAATAATAATGAGACTAATGTCAATGTGAATAATTTGCAATTTCCTTTGGTTTTTGTGGGTGGGAAGCTTTTTGGTGGGTTGGATAAGGTTATGGCTACACATCTTTCTGGTGAGTTGGTGCCTATTCTAAAACAAGCTGGTGCCTTGTGGCTCTAACGACAACTAGTCCTACAAAATGCCAATGGAATTTGATAGGCCGATACCCTTGTTAACTCGAGTTTTTTTTTTTCTCCCACGAGGAAGTGTAAAAATTAATTTTGAAAGTAACAAAAGATTAATTTTACGGGGATGTATTAGTTTAATTTACGAAAGATGTATTTGTAGTGTTGTTAGTTGTTGAATTTTGTTGTTACTATGTCATTGTTTTTTCTATCGTCTACTCTTTGCTTGTTTCCTAACTTTTGAATTGATATTTGCGTATTCAATCAGATATCAACAATTCAAAAGAATAAGCTGTAATTCTCGATTATTTAGGTAGCACCGCAGATAGTAATGAAAGTTTGAGAACCGGGGATATACATAATAATAATGTTATTGTAGCTTTTTTTTGGTGGGTGAATATTGTATGATGACAATTTCATTGATGTGAAGGAAAAATTAATAAAAGGATGAATTTGTTGTCTACTTTTTGCATTATGTTGTGGAAGTCTTCCACCCAGTCGTTTCTCTTGATGATCATCAAGGGATTGAGGTGATAATGATGCATCATAAAATGTCGTTGGGATTACTTTAGGTTGTTGCTTGTCCACGTGGCAACTGATTAGGACTAGGTCGGTGTACATTACGAACCCATTTCAAGGTCAACTACGTAACTTTTCTACTGTACTCTACCTGAAATAAGCATCGCACATTCGCACGTTACAATTAATTACCTTGTTATTAACTTATTTTACCTGATTGTTAAGATATAGTATAGCCTTATAGGCTAACAAATTGAAACAATAATTCATACATCTAGTCATAATACTAAACTATGGCAACGAAGAGCAATTATAGAACTTTCTTTAGGAATCGGACTCGTAATCACTTGTCGAACGGAACAACACTTCAACTACTATTTCGGAGTAACTCTTATTACATGGAGCTGAGGCTACGAAATCAAACGTGATTAAGGAGTTAAAATATTGAAATTGATTAAAGAAAGCCCCGACAAGATGATGGAGTTTCTCCAAAGCTAACATGTAACTCAGAATTAAGCTACTAATCTATGTATAATTTGGAAGCGTGGAGTCAAATTAATTTAATTTGACAGACAAAACCGTGTTGCCGTGAACAAATGGACTGTGCACATCTTTAGTAGAACCAACAAGCCATTGACTAATTAACAAATTAGATATGATAGTTTACTAGTCTAGTTACTAGTGCATGACATTATTACAGTTAATAAGTAATCATTTGTATATACTGCCATTATTCTCCAAATGAAAATAAAGTTTATGCTTTAGAAAATCCATTGAGACTTGTATCGCACGTGTGACGATCAGGTGTGGACCATTACACGTTATTGGCTTTCAGTCGAACCAATGGATCGATCAATTATCGACCCAATGATTATGAGTTAAGTTTCACTCTGCAAAATTTTGTAAGTGTTATACTTGTACAGTTGTACTTCACCGATATAGGCCGAGGTTGTGGACACGCAAAGGAAGTGTAAACGATTGTGGCGATTGCCACAGAATGAATTATATGACATCTACCGGCGCGAGAGTTGACAGTACAGTTATTTCAGTTTAGATAAACTTATCCAATCGTAATAGTTTAAAAAAAGAATTGGCGGGGACGATGAAATGCGAAGAAATGTGATTGTGGTACAAAGTAGTGATTGACGATTGGGGCATTTGTTCTCTGGTTTTGCCATCTGGAAGTATCGTCACACGTACGCATGATATATACATGATACATGATTGAGTCAACAATAAACACAATGCAACATGATGACGACATTTAATTTCTAGTAGTGATCATACAAGACTTTGATCTTATCATCGTTATAATTAGTGCAATAGTGCATAATAACAACTTAATAATGTACGATCTATTGCTCGTATACAATTACGTAAGCATGAAGTCCAAACCGATCATCATTCATCACTGTATGTGGGTCACTTAGTCTTCAAAATGGATTGACTAACATATAGGGGCATTTGGCAATTATTTATTACCTATTCCTCGTTCGTCTATAAACTTTTTTATTTTGATTTACGGATGTTCATTTTTAAATTTTTTACTCAAAATCTTTTCTTATTTGTGATTGTAAATATCATAACAAGTTATTATTATGTGGATTGAATTAGTTATTATTCAAGAGAGGCATCCTATGAAGAAGTGCAAGAAAAACTCTTATTATCCTTTTTTTTTACATGGAAACAACTAATGCTGCGGGGGTTGAGATATAAGGATTCGAACCCAGGACATCACCAAGGCATATTAGTTTCCTAACCACGAGCTCAATCTTGATCCTCTAGTATCAGATCTTTGGTAACTTTGAGGTGTCAAGTTCAATTCCTGAAAAATTCCTCTTTCCTTTCAAGTGGAAATTTTTGAGCACAAGGTTTGGATCGCGCCTGTGCATTTATCATCCACGTTTCAAGCCCAATAGTCATTCACGTGAGGGGAACTATTAAAAATATTAAGCATGATTGTTAAACGTAACTTTTTGTTTACTAACGTAACCAGTCAAAATACCTATAATACCTTAATACTTCCCAAACTTACAAATTATAGCCCAAGTTATTTCATTTATCACCTTATTCTCCTCTCCTACCCTTCCCGGCCACCCTAACCGACCCCACCTCAACCACCACCTGCCATCCCCGACAACGATGACAGCCGCGCCTCACTCCGACAACCACTTTATCCACCGTCAACTCCAACGCCCATTCCCCCTCCTCTTCGATTTTCTCTTTTTGTCCTCGAGTTTCTCTCTCTCCAACCCCTCTTCCATGAATTTCAGTCCTCCTCGACATCGGCGTCGAAGGGAGTCGGATCGGGGGTATTAAGGAAGGAGAAGAAGCGGTGGTGAGGTTGGGTTGCGAGAAGAGCGGCAGATCAGCGAGAGAAGAAGACAGGCGGCGAGGAATAAAAGAGAAAAGAGCGAAGGAGGCCCGAGTAAGGTTGTAGATGGTGGTGGATTCGTTGGTTGCAGCAGCACGACGCACCCTATGGTGGTGTCGGATGTGGCTTTTATGGTAGTTGTGGGTGGCCGATAATGGTGGTTGGCCGGTGGTGGAGGTGCTTTGGGTGGGGAAGGCCGAGGAGAGAGACAAAATTGTGGATTTTTTTTACTGTATATAAATTTGGTTAATTGTTAAATTTGGTTTTTAAATTATAATTACAAAAACGTCAATATAATTGCTGATCAATTCCCACACCATCTTTTAACGGATAGAAGTGACGTTGTTAGTCAAAATCGGTCAAACGGACACCATGTGCATTGAGTTACATAGTTTGGGACTTTGGAGCACCAAAGAGTAGTAGTTTGCAAAGTGGGGGCACCATGCGCATTTTAATATAAGTTAAGAGCACAAACGTGAATTTACCGTTTTGTAGTGAGTAAAGATCATTAAGGGTAAAGAAGGAAAAAGAATGGAAAAAATAGGTTACGTTAGTAATTTTTAGGTTACGTTTAGCAGTCCCCTTATTAAGCCAATTATTGGGTCTCAATCATCAGTGTAGACTTTTTGGTTGAGTTGGCTCTGTAAGAAAAACAAATCAACCTTTCTGTTCAATTATTGTTAATGATATTTCAAATTATACTCATACTTTTATAATGTTTTATTATCGTAAATGAGATTAGTAGTTGGGCGTCCCACATATAACTACTACATACGTAATATGCGTTTATATGTATTTATTTATACAATGAAAAGCAGAAGAAAAAATGAATCACGGAGTAGCAAGAATCTCGAGTTCAAATTCCAACCAAACACAATTCTTTCACCTCATTCTTCACAGTATTTTTAAGATAATTTCTAGAGAGATGGATCATGTAACTTTAATAGAATTAGTAGCTTCTTTTAGTTCATATAAAATAAACAAGCATAAAGATCACTTTCTAACATGGAACAAGGCTCACCAACAAAGCTCCCCTCTTGATCACAGACATAATTATTTGATGATGATGTTGTTGGGCTTACAAACATTTTGTTGGCTTTTTCCAACTCTTCCCTAAGCCTTTGGACTTCCTTCTCAAGGCTTGCATTGTTAGCCAAGACACTCTCAAGCCTTTGGTTAAGGGCCTTAAAATCTTGCTCAAGCCCTTGGTTCTTGGACCGGGCTCGCTTGTTCTGATACCATATCGCAACTTGTCGGGCCGAAAGGCCCAATTGTTCGGCCAAATAGAGCTTCCGGTCCGTATCGAGTTTCGATTCGAACTTGAAGCTTGCCTCTAGGAGTCGAACCTGTTCTTTACTCAACCTTTTATTGTAGTGTTGTGCTTGTTCATTTTTTGTGCATTTTTTGGAGGAATGCATGATGTCCTACGTACTATCGTATTGGTTGAGTTTAATGAGATGGACCGATTTTGATGAACTTGGTTTGGCTATTTATAGTATGTAGTTATGTACTATGACTGTTTATATGAATTACTGTACTATTCTTCTAAGACTCGAGAATAATGATTAATGCAAATGCTGAAATTGGTTAAGTGTAGTCCCCCTTTCAATGAATAGTAGTTTATACGGTTTCACGTGGGGTTTAGTCCCACACTTTTAAGATAGAAGGTGACCCTAAGAAGTATCATTATCATAACTAAACTTAAATTAATTAAAATTTGAAGTGTGGGTCTATCTTAGTGTAATACATTATAAATCTATAATAAGCCCTTAATGTACATAATGCAGATATATATCTTCGAAGATTGTCACAACAATGTATAAGGTAGCGTTTGGAAATAATATTTTGAAAACTTGTAATCATTTCAATTGTGGAATTCAAATATAAATCAAATCTTTGAAAAATGTGAGATTTTAAAATGACAACTCTTGAGATGACATTTGTTTTTAGCCTAATTGGATTTGATACAAATTCTAAATGATTTGACACAAATCTAAATTCTTAAATTCTTGAGTTACCAAAATGTGATTTGAGTCAACTTTGGATTTGAGATCAAATCCGTTGTATCCAAACACTCTCTTAGTAGTAAGTAGACTGTTGAGTAGAAACAACCATTATAGTTCAAAGAATAGAAACTTTAATTTGTAGTTACGAGATTTAACAATTAGCCATTCCGATCAAGTTTTTTGGAGGGAATATTGATAGCCAAAAGACACTATGTTTAATATTCCCTCCAATTCTTTAGATTTGTCCCATTTCATTTGGGCACAAAGTTTAATAGTAGTGAGGTAACCTTGATTTTTTTACACTAAAGGCATTTGTCCCATATGCACATGGGTATGTCTAACCTTCAATAAAAGGTAAAATGGACTTATGCATATACAAATGTCACACATGAATAGAAATGGGGCAAATCTATTGCACCATCCAAAATAGAAAAATGGGACAAATCTAAAGAATTGGAGGGAGTACAAGAGCATGTTGAAAGTGACTGTTTTGGTCAATTCGACCTGTAGAGACATTTTAGCTACTTAAATCATAGATGACTATTCTAGATAGTACGCCAGAAGTTCTATGTCAATCGCGGTAATTAGAATACGCATTCTAATCACCGATTTTGACCAATCTGGACCGTCCATCTCCACGGTTCACGTGTTATCTCACCTATCCAAAATCTCTTCTTTTATTTTTCTCACTGCTCACATTAAACTCAAACAACCCTTTCTCTTTCTTCCTGTTGCCACGTCTCCCATTCCCCTCCTCCTTCACACACCACTTTCCCAACCTAAACCACCACCCAATAAATCCGCCGGTCCACCACGAGAAATTGGTAAGCAGCCACGCATAATCCCAAATTAGACAAAAAATACTTATTTCATTCTCAAAGATATTAACTTTGGAGGGGATTAAACCACCTTGAACCTCTCCTCTATAAAAAAAAAAAAAAACCATGTAAAACAGATGGTGTTTAATGTGGCCGATAGTGATGGTGGTATGGGGCTGAAGGAAGACCGCCGGCCACAATTATTTCTGGGTTTATAGTAGATTAAAAATAGTGTATTGGAAAGATTAAATAGTATATACAAATTGTGAAATAGTATATTGCAACGATATTATTGAATAATATGGCATGATAAGAAAGATTATATTGAATTTGGGTTGATGCGCTTTGGTAGGTGTGGGGGTTGTTGATTTGTTTGAGATTGGCCGATTGGGGGGCTAATTTTGGGGGCTCACCGCTGTGTCCGAAGGTGTTTCCGGTGCCATTCGGTCGTCAGTAAGGAGGAGTGGTGGCATTAAGGAGGTTGGATCGGTGTTTTTGGGAAGTGAGGGAGGAGAGAGAAAGAGGTGGGATAATTCATGTTGAATGTTGATGGTGATAACACGTTGCAAATTAGATAAGAATAACTATTCTAATCACAGTGATTGACTTAGAAGCCCTTTAAGCCTCTGTGACAATTTTGGTGGCTATCCCTTATCATCAACCCTCAAAAAAAAAAAAAAACTCTTAAATGTGCAACAAAGCTTAGACGATGACTGATAAATATTTTCAAGAATGCCGCTTATGTACATCTGGGTGACTGAGTTGCTCATTCCCGCGATACTTGATTATTCGACCTTTTAAGGTATCTTTGAAATGTATGTGGATAATCTATTTATATTTATACTATACTTTTAATTGTCTACCATTATTCACACCGACATGACAGTTTCTAGACGCATACGCTAAAAAAAAAGTCACATCGTCGCTTATTTGTCGTCTCCATATTTCACGATTAAAGAAATTTTCAATAGATCTTTCGTCTTCCTCATGACATGAGTTATTTGCATTAAGATTTGTGTAAGACTTTTATTCAATATTGATATTAAACATGTATTAAACATAGTGTCTTTTGGTAAGTTATATTTTAGTTCAAGGTACTGTATATACCTTGGTATTTTGATATACATTGGTATGAATAAAATTTTCTTTCATACATATAAAATGAGTTGGTCAAAATAGATCAATTTACTTTGGGAGATAGATATAGAAAGGTTATTTAGTAAATTACTCATACAAAGATTTAGATAGGTTTTACAATGTGTCTATCGTAGTAAAATCTTCGAATATCTGTATTTTACTGTGTGTTTATAAATTGATTCCAATTTGTTGGTTTAATTGATATAAGTATATTGCAATTGAACTATTATCATGCAATAAGATCATATTGGTTGTGTATATTTTGATTTGTAATTGGGGAGTATATTTTACTTTGAATCTTTTTAGTTTTCAGCTTTCAATATTGTAAAAACACCAAACACATCAATTATTACAAATTAATCCAACAAGAATCTTAATCATGTACTCAAAATTGGACACATCTTTTTGAATTGAATATAGTCATATCAAAATTCGCTTAAGACGTTGTTAATGAAACAAGAATTATGTGTCACATTGTTAAGAGTATTTGCACTGTTGTCGAGTAGAAATTTTCATGTTATATGCATAAGTGTCATCTTTAGAATAAACAAACATTTATTGAATAAAGACATTCATTATCATATTCATATGGAGACTTTTAATCTTCTTATGACATGAGACTTTTATACATTAAATTCTAATGTAAGTTCAAAGATTTTTTTTTAAACAAAAGAATTAATTGGTGTCTCTTAGGGCCTGTTTGATATCGTTTTCTGATTTTTTTTTTTTTTTTTTGAAAACCAGAAAAAATGGTTTTCAATTTTCATTTTCTATATGACTATTATAGAAATATACAGTTTAAATTAAATTTTGCAACTTATTTAACTAATTTTTTTACACAAGAAAACCAAAAACTGAAACGACAATGATATCGAACGGGCCCTTAACTTTTGGTTTGTCAAAAACTTTGAGTTACATGCATATTGCTTCTAAGTAGTATATTTACCTTTTGTTGTATTTGATTTTTCTAAAAGGAAAAAGAAAAAAACACTTTACACATAACTTTAGAGTTGTTCAATAGAGCACTTTAGCTAGCTAGGGATTAAGGGAGAAGGAATATATAAGGTGATTATTGATACAAATGTTTAATATATCCACCACCGCGATCTTTCTAAAATCTTTACTAACTATTAGTCATAAAGACAATGTCCTACAGTTTTCGTTTAAAAGGAAGCATAAAAAAAAAAACCTGTGAGTTCACAGGAACAAAAGCTAGTTCAACTTAAAGAATGATGAACAATTATTCAATCCTAATGCAATGAATATAAACCAGTTTGCTTGTTTGGTAGAGAGGAAATGAATGAAAATGAAACAGAATTTTCAGGTTTTCGACGTTTGGTTTGTAAAATGCATAGGAAGCGGATGGAAATAAAATGAAATGATCATTCATTAAATTGTTATTTCCCTTTTCCTCCTAAAACGGGCGGAAGTGGATAAAAAGACAATTTAACACATAAAAACACCCACTTTTTTTTCTTTCCAAATCCTCCAAAATTTTAATTTGTAAAACATACAAAGGAAACGATATTTCATTTCCTTTCTATTATTTTCCTGTCCGTTCTTTTCTCTTTCTTACAATTTTTTTCCGTCCAATTCTCTCTACTGAACAAGTTGTAAGTAATAATTGTAAGTGCCTAGAATATGTAAGTATGAAAGTACATATAATGTGTGTAACTAGCTAACTAAGTTTATTGGTAATTTGCCTTAGAAACTTTTTGTTGTATCTTTACATTTACCACAAAATTTTCTAAAAAGCAAGATAGAGATGATCCCCTAATATGACTAATCAAAATAGGAAAACGAAACATAAAAATCTCATTAGGTCAGAGGCAACATGTTTTAGAGCAAATGAGCAATCCCAATTGTTAGTTTAATGTACTCGTATGCTGTTTATAAGTGCTAATCGAAAAAAGCATAAAACTATTGTTTGGACAAGGGAACTTAAATGGAAATAACTTTCATTGGCCCAACCCTTCCCGAACGGGCAAAGAAAGATCCTAATCATGAAAATACATTGATTCTAAGACCTAAGAGAGGAAAAAAGAGGTTCCTTTAAATTATTCGTGCCATACTATTTGATTTGGTAATGAACTGTTTCGTAAGGAAATGTTCGTAAACAATGTTGTTAGATAGTGTGCATGCTTGGCCTTCCTCCTTCAATGTCCTACTTGCGTGTTATTATCCTAAATTCCTAACTAATCATCACAGTATCACACTACTGTTGATCCTTTAAATACTTACCTTTTTTCTGTTCGTCGACCAAAGTTATTCAAATAACTCAATACTGAATGCATGCACAAATTCTTGCTTGAGGTGCTGGAGTCAATTTAAGCAGGGCCGTGTGGGAGAACTTGGGGGCCCTGGGCGAAGTTTTAAGAACGGGACGCCTAAAAATCGATAATATGTGCTAAATAATGAAACTGTTCAAAAACTACTAAAATATTGAGGTATTTGCCTATTTATTGAAGTTTAAAAGTAAAAAATGTAAAAGTCAACCAACAGAAGAGAGGAAAGTAAAGATTTTTTAAGCCGTAATGTGTAGAGCAATGGACAATAGCCTACAAAAACTAAGGGTATATTTGGTATCGTTTTCTGTTTTCAATTTTCTGTTTTTTTTTTTTTTTTAAATCAAAGTCCCGTTTTTGAAAACTAGAAAAAGTGGTTTTCAGTTTTCAGTTTTCATTTTCTGTATGACTATTATAGAAACATACAATTTGATTTTAATTTTGCAACTTATTTAACTGAATTTTTTACGCAAAAAAAAATCAAAAACTGAAAACGGTAGTGATATCGAACGGGCCCTAAATGTTTTGATAAAAATATGGGCGTAGTAAGGTTCGAACTCCAGCAGAAGCCAAATTCCTTTCCTAAAATCCAAATTTTTACCACTAGAGCTGTTGGGGTTCATTTTGTTGATGAGGCCACAGCCCTTAGGAAGGGAGGCCCAATGCCCTTGATAAAGCCCAATGATGTCCTTAATATCCAGCAAATCTCATCCGTTGGATGTCAAGGGAATGGAGGGTCACGGTGAAGGGGGGAACCCTAGGAGTATTCCTTGAGGGTACCTCCTCCACTATAAATACCCCTCCTTTTCCCTCATTTGGAAGGATACAGACTCTGGGCACTGAGAAAGCCATTTTATTGCTATCCTTAAAATAAGTGATTCTCGGTACCACATTTCCCGATCGCACCCAATACTGACTTGACCGTCGGAGGGACGTCGCCTGGGTAAAACCGGGCCCCCTTGACAGTTTGTTCATTGCGCAGGACAGAGATTTGGATCTCATCTATCCCGAAATCGAACCCGAGACCAACATTTGGCGCCGTCAGTGGGGATAGATCGGAGAAGTCTGAGTTTTTGCTTGTGAGTTGAACGTTGTGCTTGTTAAAAAGCCCAATGGGTCGTGGCGCATGTGCGTTGATTTCACTGATCTAAACAAAGCGTGCCCGAAGGATGGTCAGCCTTTGCCGCGCATGGATAGATTAGTGGATTCGGTCTCGGGCCATGGACTCTTAAGTTTCATGGATGCCTATGCAGGATATCATCAAGTGCCCCTCGAGGAGGAGGATAGACCAAAAACCGCATTCGTCACTCCGCTAGGAGTATACATGTATCGTGTGATGCCCTTTGGGTTAAAAAATGCGGGTGCGACGTTCCAAAGGTTAGTCAATAAGGTGTTCGAGGGGCAAATTGGACGTAACATGGAGGCCTATGTGGATGACCTGATAGTGAAAAGTGCGTTGGCTGCGAACCACACATAAGATTTGAGTGAAACTTTTGCTAATTTGAGGAAGTACAATATGAAGCTGAACCCCAAGAAGTGTGTATTTGGGGTGCATTTCGGGAAATGCCTGGGTTTCTTGGTCAGTGAGCGCGGCATTGACGCAAACCCGGAGAAGATAAAGGCCATTTTGGATATGCCTTCCCCTCGGTGCGTCAAAGATGTGCAGAGGTTGACTGGCTGCTTGGCGGCACTCAGCCGATTCATTGCCAAGTCAGCTGATCGCTGCTTACCCTTTTTCGATGCACTCCGAAAGCGCAAGGCGTTTGAGTGGAACGACGAGGCCGAGAAGTCCTTCCTAGAACTGAAGGAGTATCTGACTAAGGTGCCAAAGATTGTGGTACCAAAAGAGGGGGAAGAGGTAATGATATACTTATCTGCGGGAGAGCGAGCAGTGGGGGCTGCGCTGGTGGTCGAGCGCGAGGGCTCACAATGCCCAGTGTATTATGTGAGCCACGCCCTCGCCGGGGCCGAGTTGCGATATCCACCGCTCGAAAAGTTGGCATTGAGTTTTCTGATTGCAAGTAGGTGGCTGAGGCCTTACTTTCAGAGTCATAAAATTGTTGTGATGACTAATTATCCACTCCAAAAGATACTGGGAAGCCTCGATGGGAACGGTCGATTGCCGCGTTGGGGTTGCGAGATGAAGGGATTTGGAGTGGAGTACAAATCCAGGAAAGCCTACAAGGGACAAGTACTAGCCGACTTCGTCACAGAGTGCATGTTTAGTGAGGAGTCCGCAGTACCGAATGCACAGTGGCTGTTGTACATTGATGGATCTTCGAATTCCGGAGGAAGCGGAGCAGGCATAGTAGTTATCCTCCCAAGCGGGGACAAGACTGAATATGCTTTGCGTTTCGGATTCGAAGCTACTAACAATGAAGCAGAGTATGAAGCCCTGATTGCGGGGATGCAAATGTGTGCGGCTGCGGGCGCGAAGAATGTGAAAGCATTCTCGGATTCGGCTGTTGTGGTCAATCAAATAACTGATAAGTTTGAGGCCAGAGATCACATGGCTAGATACCGAGACGCAGTCAAAGAAATGGTCAGGAGCTTCGAGGTGTTCGAGATTGAGCAGATCCCGAGGTCAGAGAACCAGCAGGCCGACGCACTAGCACGCTTGGCTAGTTCGTCGGTGAATGACAACCCAAGGGTGGTACAGTGGAAGGTTCTGCCGTTGCGTAGTATTGACGCGACTCCGAACATCGCAGCTCTAGACCGCAGCCCAGAATGGATGATCCCGTTGTTTGCATACCTGAGGGATGGTAAGTTGCCAGAAGACGAGAAGGAGACAGAGAAGTTGAAGAAACGTGCTGAATGTTTTACGCTTCTGAACGGTAAGCTGTACAAGAAGGGGTACACCCATCCGTTCTTGAAGTGTGTAGACCCAATTGAGGGAGATTATATTCTCAAAGAAATCCACCATGGTGAGTGCGGCGGCCACATTGGAGCAAGGGCAATGGCCGGTAAAGCCCTACGGCTTGGGTTCTATTGGCCCACAATGCAGAGCGATTCGGCCGATATCATGAAAAAGTGCGACCGATGTCAGAGGTTTGGTCCAACCTCGCATCGACCTGCAACTCCACTTAAACCCATAACTGAACCGCTGCCATTTGCGAGGTGGGGACTTGACATTGTGGGTCCTTTTCCTTGCAGTCAATGCCAAAAGAGATATCTGATTGTTGGAGTGGATTATTTCACCAAATGGGTTGAAGCGCAACCAGTCTCTCGCATCCGAGATACAGAGACCATGGATTTCATGTGGAAGAATATTTTCACCAAGTTCGGGCTACCCCGCTGCGTCACCCTCGACAACGGCTCGCAGTTTGACAGCAACCGATTCCATGAGTACTGCGCAAAATATGGTGTGAAAACTTGCTATGCCTCGGTTGCCTATCCGCAGGCCAACGGTCAGGTGGAATCCTCCAACAAGTTGATTGTGGGCGCACTCAGCAAAATGGTCGAAGGGGCCAAAGGAAAATGGATTCAGCAGCTACCAGGGATCTTGTGGGCGATGCGATAAGTGGGAAGGTCCTTTCCTTGTGGTTGAAAAGATAAGGGAGGGGACCTTTCGCTTGGAAGAGCTTGGCGGCGAACCCATCGAGAGGTCATGGAACATTATCCACCTCAAGAAATATTCTGCTTAGGTTATGGGTTGAGTTGTAACATAATCAGTTCGTTGTTTATTTTTCATCAAAAGGATAGTGAAGCGCTAGACGCATCCCAAAAACATGTATTTTAAATTCTCGATAAATGAAATGGCCTGCGGCCCAGTTGTTTTCGTTCACCCGATGTGTCAATTTTAATTAGAATAGTTAGAGTACTATAGAGCAAATTCTGACCAAGTCTGGAACTCCACCAGTCTCGGTAAATGAGTTTATACCGAGCCCGGGATTTGCCGGCTGTGACAAGAATCACGATCAAACCAGTGGTTAAAACCAAGCCGAGTCGGATGTGTCCCCAGACTCGGACGGTGAATACCTACTGCGAGGTGGGACCTCACCAGCTCGGATGACCAGCTGTGGATCACCAATAGTATCAATTGGCACCTGGGTATCGCTAATACTCGGGCGCGGCTGGGAAGAAGTCCAATTCCAAAATATACCTGGTTCGGGTTAAGACACTATATTCATTCCCGATGATTCGGGTGCGTGTTGAATAGGGTTCCATGAGATCGCCCGGCCCGCAACCAGAGGCAGGGCCGAAGTAACGGCCCTCGGCGAACATGTCTCCAGCTCGGATTCGTTCGCCTACGCTCTTGCACTCAGTAATCAGGGGACACCCTAGTTCAAGGGTGTCGAACTGCGATGCTGTGTTTAAGTGGGACGTAGACCCCCAGATCTCCGGGCCCGGATAGTCGAGCCAAACTTTCATTGGTTAAATTCGATGTCTCGGGCTCGACCCTCGTTGATATCCGAGTTCAATTCGAACAAAGGATGGGCTGTAATAACCCACAAAAAACGAGCTGAGCCATAATATTCCACCCTTAGGCTAATACCCCGAGGGGCGCACCTAGATAATGCGTTAGTGTCTGTTATTGTTTTGCAGGTATAAGATATTATCGTTATAAGGAAATTATTACGAGGAGCGAAGTTATTTGATCGAGCCGAAATCGCACCCAAGTTCAGGAGCGATGGCCGACTGCGATTTCCGCCCCCATTCCAGGGGCGGATATTTTGATCGAGTCGAAATCGCGCCCAATTCCAGGGGCGATGCTCGACTGTGATTTCAAAATCCATTTCGAAGGCGACGTCATTTGATCGCGTATTATCACAAGTATACAAGGACAACAACAACGTATAAGAAAAGATGAAGGGAGATAAACGCCGGACCATATAAGAAATTGATTCCAATAATTACAAGGGTCAGAAATAAAAATACAAAGTTTAAGGAGCTACATCCCCTGCTAGCTGGGCCGCGCCCTCTTCTTCCTCAGCATCATCGTCGTCGTCATCATCATCCCCATCACCCTCGAGGTTGATAACAATTGGACTCCACTGGGGTTGTATCCTGGGCTCTGGGGCAGGTGGCGCCTCGTCAACATTGATGGACTCAGGCAGCTCCCAGAGATCTTGCCGTGCTTGGAAGAGGGTTCCGCTTTGCTTCGCGGTCAGATATTCTAGATCCTTAGTCAGATCTTCGGGATCCTCAAAGGTGGCCAGATACTGGTCGCCGAGACGCTCCAGAGCAGAGGTAAAGGCAGTCACATCAACCGGGGCCAACGTTTTAGGATGCTTCTCCGAGATTGCACCCACCTCCCTCAACGCGGCCATAGCAGACTCCTTCATCGCCTTCACCGCTGAGAACCGGACATCACCCATCCTGTCATTAAGGAGCACCTCATAGTCTGGGGAGGCCAGGAACTTTGCCTTGGCGTTACAAGCGCGGTGCGCTCAGAAGTTGATGTAGCCCTTAGCATTTTCAAGCTGGCGCAGCAGGTTCTTCTCCCTGTCAAGGGCCGCAGTCAGGTCCCCCTTCAGCTGCGCGTTGGACTCGCACAAAGATTTGCTGATCTCTTTGAGTTGAGTAATTTGCGCAGTGGTGGTGGCCGCGTAGCTCACCGCGGTTTTGGCTTCCCTAGCGGCCTTCTCAGCCCTTTCTTCGGCGCCGCTGAGCTTAGCCTCGGCAGCTTTAGCGAAGTCTGCAACCTTCGCGTTCTCCGCGCTGAGCTCGTCCACGCGTGTCATCAACCTCTTTATCTCCTCCTCTCGTTGGGTGGCAACCGCAGACAATTCGACGAACCGATCCGACTGCGTCTGAATGTATTCGGAGGGATCACCCATGGTGTCGAACACATGGGAGACAAGGCCAGCCAGCTACAAAAGATAAATGTAAGAAAGCAGGTGAAAAAAAAAAAAAAAAAAAAAAACTCACACTATAAGTATGAGCGGCAAAGCGCTCCAGCCAGTTGCCAGGCCTTTCTTGGCGGCGTGCCCAGCGGCGAAAGGGAAGGAGGGCATCGTTGAGAGGGTCGCTTATCCCTCTGATGGCCCACAGACTCTCCTCGCTAGCCAAGGGCACACCCATATCATCGGTCACCTGCATAACCTGAGGAGATACACCACCCAAGCCTGACCGCGAAGGAAAGTCAGTGTGAGAGTAAGTGAAAGGCCGATTAGCGCGCGTGGAAAGAGACTTACTGGGGCCGAAAACGGTGTCGTTGTCGGTAGGGGGAGCAGTGTTCATGGTCTGCTCACTCCCTTCCAGGCTCGAATCGCCCAGACTCTGGCGCCGCATGTAGAAGCGAGGCGATTTGCCTGCGCGGGGATTCTCGAGAATCTGTAAACAAAGAAAATTAGAACCAAGCCAGTAATACATGCACGCCGGAGATAAGATAAGAGCAAGCACTCACCGGTGATAGAGTCTCGGAAGTAATAGGGGCCCCCTCCGAGAGAAGTCCCTTTCCTTTATTTCTACAGGCCGAAGATGAGGCCGGCTCCTCAGACGTCGGTGCTTGCGCAGACACCCGCAGCTGAGTAGGCTCGGGCTGCGGGGTAGACACCTCTTGTTGAGGAGGCACCTCCCGAAGAGGGGTCGCAGCCACGGGAACAGTGCCTGCGGATCTTTTCCTCGGCCTCAAAGAGGCCGCCTGCGAAGAGGATGACTCAGCCCGTTTGCGCGCCCCCCTTTGTTTGTCTCCTTCGTCGCGGCAACTGCATTCATCGCCGCCGTTTTCTCCCGAGCAACTTGCATATTCTCAGGGGCGTTGGCGGCCTTTTCCCGTTGGGCGCGAACCTTAAACATATCTGCTTGCGGAAGAAGGTTCGCGATGTGGGCCTCAACGGTGTCGAGAGCTTTCACTGCAGAGAAAAGGAAACAAAAGAAAGTTAGTATCATTTGACCATACAGGCAATAAAGAGAGAAGTACGGATGAAGAGGAAGAATCGTACGGCGCTCAGCATCATTTACGGCCTCCATGAGACCCGCGCTTATCAACCAGACGTTCTCCAAGAACTGGTCGAAAGTAGGGGTCCAAACACGATGGCCCTCCCCCGGCGTCTTAGCTTGGACAAAGTAGTCGCGCACGGCGCGCATAGAAGGAGGGAGTACTGGTTGTTCCCGGGTGTCAACGGGGACTTCCCCCTTGGACAGCGGGAAGTCAAAGGCATCGGCAGCAGTTGCACTTGCATTAAGACTAACCCAAAAGAAGTTATTCTTCCAGACAACCTCGTTCTTGCGGGGTTTCTTCAGCTGCGTCACGATGCAGTGAAGATCGCCCTCGCCGCGGGGACTAAAGGTGTAGAACCCATATTGGTTGGCAGACACACGGTGCAGGGATTGAAATAATTTAATTGACACCGGGATCAGCGCAGCCAAATAGGTCATTACGAACCCGTTGATGGTTAAGTAGGAGTTTGGGGTCACTTGCGTTGGGCACAAGTGGTAGTGAGACAGGAGTTTAGCAGTGTATCTGGGTATGGGCAACCGCAGCCCGTTAGTAATAGCCAGCTCGTGGACTGCGAAGCAGCCGCGCGGCGGGTTAGACAGGACGGATCCTAACTCAGAGACAGTTAGGACAACGGGAGACCTAATGCCATAGTCTGCGCAAAACTTCTTCAACCTGGCGGGGGTGTACTTCGCAATGAATTTTTCAGAAATCGGAGCAGTGTCATATCTTCCTAACAGATCCACGCTCGTGTTCTGCGCGGCCGCGGCATATTGAACGGCCTCCGCCTCGGTGAAGGTCGCATCTGATGCGAGGATGTCGGTGCGTGCATGAGGTTGAGAGGAAGAAGAGGAGCCGCCTGATCGCGTCATCTGCGTGGAAGGCAAGAAAGCAATGGTTACGTTATATCGACACTGCCAGCGACAGATGTCGGCTGCGGGCTCGGAGTCGGAACCAGATGGGTCATAGTCCGAGTCCAAGTCAATAAACGACGACGAACGACGGGGATCAACGGGAATCCCGAGTGGAATTCGCCTTCCATCCCACGTCTCTGGTCGCGATAACCATACTTTCGCCTCCCAGCCCATATCGGCCAAGGGGCGTTGCCCGGGCCTATAAGACTTTTCAAGCCATGGGCAATCAACCCACACGTTGGCCATGTGACGCGAATCCAGTTTTAAACCTCGGATCGTCATCTTGAGACGCGAGGGGAGGGCTAAAACGGGAAAAGAGGAAAAAGGGGTCAGGGCAAACCAACGGTTACCCCAAAAGACAAGTACAAAAACAGGAGAAAGAGAGGAGGAGTTACCTTGGATTGGCAAAAGATTAATCGAAAACGCCGAGATCTTCAAAGAAACCTTGAACAAGGTCGGTAGCAACCGGGAATCGAAAAGTTGGTAGAACGACAAGGACGCGAAACCCTAATTCAGAGGAGTGAAAGTTGAAGAGAAGAGGGGCGAAAATTTTGGCAAAAGAGAAAGAGTAACTTTGTATGGGGGCAGCACAGGATATTTCTAGAGGAAAAACCGGGGGCAAAGCGGTAAAATCAAATGGTTTTACACAGTTTCCAGTAAAAGACGTCATTAACTGTCATAATTAACAGTTAAAGGCAATTGTCTTTTTGCCGTTTCGAGGTGACCTTTGGATTTTCCAAACACTGACGGGTAGAAGGAATCTTTTCGAAATCTTTCCAAAATCTTGTCGAATTCTTCACCAAATAAGTGAGTGAAAAATCCCAAAGGCAATACATTGTTCGCATCGACAGAGGGCATCGCACCCAATTCCAGGGGCGACATTCGCTGACATTCGGCTGCGATTTCCGCCTCCACTTCAGGGGCGAAGTTTATATCACCAAGCCGAAATCGCACCCAATTCCAGGGGCGACATTCGCTGACATTTGGCTGCGATTTCCGCCTCCACTTCAGGGGCGAAGTTTATATCACCAAGCCGAAATCGCACCCAATTCCAGGGGCGACATTCGCTGACATTTGGCTGCGATTTCCGCCTCCACTTCAGGGGCGAAGTTTATATCAACAAGCTGAAATCGCACCCAATTCCAGGGGCAGAAGGTGAAATGGAACATGGAAAAACAAGAATGACGCGTACGACAGCGAAGCTCGCAAGGGGCGAAGTTTTTCGATTAAAATCGAAAAATACGAGCTCCACGGCCTAGGAAGCGACCAAGTCAAGGGAGCGACATCATAGAACTTTGTCAAGGCGCATTACATGACCCACGACAAAGGGCGGCCAGGGGATGCGCAGTCAGGTCACCCTCGGTGAAAGGAAAAAGCCGAGACGCAGTGACCAACGAGCGCAACCCGACTCCGAGGGGCTCTGTTGGGGTTCATTTTGTTGATGAGGCCACAACCCTTAGGAAGGGAGACCCAATGCCCTTGATAAAGCCCAATGATGTCCTTAATATCCAGCAAATCTCATCCGTTGGATGTCAAGGGAATGGAGGGTCACGGTGAAGGGGGGACACCTAGGAGTATTCCTTGAGTGTACCTCCTCCACTATAAATACCCCTCCTTTTCCCTCATTTGGAAGGATACAGACTCTGGGCACTGAGAAAGCCATTTTATTGCTATCCTTAAGATAAGTGATTCTCGGTACCACATTTCCCGATCGCACCCAATACTGACTTGACCGTCGGAGGGGCGTCGCCTGGGTAAAACCGGGCCCCCTTGACAGTTTGTTCATTGCGCAGGACAGAGATTTGGACCCCATCTATCCCAAAGTCGAACTCGAGACCAACAAGAGCAAACCAACTTTAGTGATGATTTTACAGTCTGCAAATTATATATTTTGGGGCACTGGGCACAGGCCCAGCTCGCCCTCCCCCCACGCCCCTGAATTTAAGAAGTAGATCCGTCAAAATATGCATAGGTTCAACTATTCGGTGACGTGAAAATCGAAACACTAACCAGCGTGACCACTTATTTAAATAATGAGATTATTATCATTACTGCCAACCAACTTTAACATTTCTGATCATTAGCATCGATCAACATGTCATCTCATACAAGTGTGTGCAATCTTAGGTCTACCATACGAACGAATAATGCATGTTGAGTCCATTTAATACACATTGAAAACAATTGCATAGGTCAAGTATCACGAGTCAATACTTATGGCTAGAGGTGGCAAACGGGTGGATCGAGTCGGGTTCGGGTCGGATGATTTCGGGTTCGGATCATAATTGATTCAGGTTCATTCGGATCATGTGAGCTTTCGGATCGGGTCATGCCGGGTTGAGACTGATATCAGAACTCTGGTCACATTGGGTCGGATTACATCGGGCGTCGGGTGTCCATGGGTCGCGTAATTTCGGTTAGTTGATCTTATCGGGTCAATAAATATAATATAATTATTTTTGGTTCATATGATAGAATTCACTTGTTAAAGTTTCTTTGATCCAAAATTAAGCGCTTAATGTCTATATGAAATTATTTGTTTTCCCTCCATACTTAAAACTAATTATGCGATTTTACTCCAAGATAAAAATTTCATAATTTTTTCAATTCCCTC
This sequence comes from Spergularia marina, assembly GCA_963680865.1. NCBI lineage: Eukaryota > Viridiplantae > Streptophyta > Magnoliopsida > Caryophyllales > Caryophyllaceae > Spergularia > Spergularia marina. The sequence goes on from OY804546.1 coordinate 27,246,812, forward strand.
CATAAATACATTTTATTAGTCATTTGCCAAACCCTAAACAATAGAGTTGTAATTTTATGCATCATATGAGTAGTTTATACTAGTGATTTGCGAATAGAGTTTTCAATAAAAACTTTATATATCCGAGTGTAATAAGATAATTGGGGCTTAATCAATGCGGGTACCATTCGAGTCGGGTTTTAATCAGGTCGGGTGTTGGCGGGTTCGGGTTATATCGGTTATGGATATATTCGGGTATCGGGTTATGTCGGATAAGATCGGGTCGGTTACGGGTTGCATCATTTTGTCATATAAGCGGGTGTCGGACGGGTCAGGTATCGGGTGAGTCGGGTCGGTTTTCTCGGGTCGGCTCGAGTTTTGCCACCTCTACTTATGGCTACGATTGAGATTTTTAGTGTGGGGGTATAGACGTATACTAATCAATTAGCCATAGATTACCCGTCAAAAAGAAAAAATAGCCATTGCCCATAGCTATAGATTAGTTTTGTAAAGGTTAAGTATTAAGGCTTGTAGAAAAGGAGAAATTCTAAGCCAATCACTGTGATTAGAATAGGGCATTTTAATTACTGATTTTGGCTCATTTTAACCATTCATCTTCATCAATCAATTTTTTTGCTTTTTTCTTCTTCCTAATTTCACCCACCCTTACTCCATTACTCTGTTCTACAATTTCTCTCTCATCACCCTCAACACAGCACATCTCCCTCCTACAACACTCCATCAACACCATCACCGGAGATCCGACCCATTACCCATTAGATGCATGTCACTGGAAAAGAGATTCTCTCTCCTCTCCCTTAACACATGTCCCTCCTACAGCAATCTACCACACCACCATTGAAGATCCAATCTACCGCCAATTAGTTGCATGTCACCGAAAAATGGTTTAGGGTTGATTTTTCCGACGCCCCGATAGCGGCGGCTGGAAACCCAACCATAAACCTTTTCTTGGCAACCCCCAATTAATTCCTATTCTAATTTTGGCCTAAAAGAGTTTAGCAATCCCCCTTTACAGGGTGTCGATTGACTCCGGCGGCGTAGCCGATGTAGTACACGGAGATGATTAAGAATGTAAAGGCTATGGTGGTGCTGGTAAGTCAATTTTTTTCAATCGTTATTATGACGGCTGGTTTGGGTTTGGGTATAAAATGGTATATGGAAGTTTTAAAATGGTATATGGGCAACATGGGATGGTATATTGGTATAGATGGTGTTAACTGGAGGTGTATACAATTGTATATGAAAATTTTAAATGGTATATGGGGAATGTGGAATGGTATATGGTACAAAATCGCGAGTACAGGTAGTAGTGTGGTCCCCGGTGTTGTGTATAATCGTGTAAGACTTTCTCTTACTTAGACCCACATGTGACCGGAAATGGAAACCCTAAACCTTCCGGCCACCTTCGCAACACCACACCCAAATGTATCCACCACGCCTTTTCAAACACCCCACCAACATAGGGTGTCTTTTCGTTTCTTTCGTCGGCGAACCTGGCGGTGTGGTCTTGCCGGCGATGAGGTAAGTTTTCTGGTGGTTTCAATGTTCCCGGCGTGGGGTGGTGTGGTGGTGTCTGGTGTTTCCATATGGTGGGCAAATGGTGAGAGGAGAGAGAGTGGGTTGACACATGGGTAGGGGAGGGGTGAAATTACCCTTTTGCCCACGGTGATTAGAATGGTATTCTAATCACCGTGATTGGCCTAGATGCCCTGGTAGAAAAGCTAGGTAGAATTAATGTTGACAATGAGCTAGCGTAAGCATAGCTAAACTCGAGCTCACCAAGCTTGTAACTTTTGGTTTGTAGTGGTAAAGTATTAAGAAATTGAAGGACATGAGATAGATAGAGCTGATTGCCGTGATTGGGGTAATTAATAGCAAAAAGCTTTGTTAATCACAAGATTCACAGCACATGGTAAATTAATTTATAACAATGCATAAAACACAACCTAAAACAATTTCATACTCCTTATGAAACTTTCAGCTTTTTTCTTTTGGCCTTAAGAAGTACTCCATTGGTGCGTCCCAATTATCAAATGTTTATTTGTTTGGATACTTTTCATTTTTCGGCTATCATTTTCGTTGAGATTGGGCACCGTCTACTGATAGAGTTGTTGGACTTGGATGATCCGATAAAACTAAGAACACAAGTCAAAATAGAATTTCCATATAAAAACGTGAATTGCAATCTATACAAATGAGTGTATATATACGAAAACTAATATAACAAACTCTAACAAACTTGTAATGACCTAAGTGCCAGCTAGGATGTTTGACCATTTAACTTTATTAAACTTTCCCAATAGAATCCAATTTTATTTTATTTTATGCATCAACATTTTGCGCTCGAGTTGCTTCAGTAATATCATGTGCAGATGTCTTGCTCACTTCAACATGAGCTCCTCCTTGTTGTGCCCGACCCCCGCATCCTTGCACGGCTCGGATTTCTTTGATAAAACCATTTTTTTTTTTTTTTTTGTCAAACTTGATAAGTTATTAGACGTTGTCAAAAAAAAGAAAAAAAAAAAAACGTGTTAAGTTAAACTCAATTACAATTTTTTTTTTCCGTTTTTTTGCCGAATTAAATTCAACTGCAGTATTTACAATCTGCTTTTATGGTATGTAGGCTCGACACTGCTTACATGTTCTGTTGAGGTCATTGATAGTTTTTTTTTTCCCCATTACTAAATTGATCTCCCATTTCAACATGCCTTTAGGAACATCAACAATTGTTTTTGACAAGAACATAAATGAATTACTCATACTTCTTATGAGAATTTTGGAAACCCTTCTTTTGCCGATTAGGGTCAATACATCGGATCGAAATTGATACTCTCTTTAATATCTTTAGTTCTTTACTGAGTACTTGGTAATATTAAAACCAAAACATTTAATGAAAAACATTTCCGACACGACGACGTTGTTAGCTTCATTCACACGCAGCCCACGAAATGACACAATTGGGCCCAACCCATTTCACGTAATGGGCTTCTTAAAGAAGCTATCAATCTCCATTCTCTCTCCTACAAAATCTTCCGCGCATTCAAAAATCTGCACTCTTCCCTTTCCCCTTCTCTCTCTCCTCTCCTGTTTTTAAAACGTTGCAAAAACTTTTACAGCGCAAAAGAACCACCGCCACCACCACCGCTCCACCATCGCCACCACACTGAAAACTATAAAAAATTGAAGTATGATGCAAAGATTCTTCCGCTCCGGCGGCAGAGACAACGGCTCATCCTCGCCGGAATCACCGTCGCCATCTACGCCGATGTCTCGCTCACCGGCGTACTCTCCTTCGCCGTCCGCGTCGCCGGTGACCGGCCCAGCGCGGCCGATACGGTTCGTGTATTGCGACGAGAAAGGCAAGTTTAGAATAGATCCGGAAGCGTTAGCAACACTCCAACTTGTTAAAGAGCCTATTGGTGTCGTCTCCGTTTGCGGCCGCGCTCGGCAGGGGAAAAGCTTCATTCTTAATCAGGTTTGTTATTTGTTAATTTGTTGATTAGTGTTGTTAATTTTATGGCATTTTCTTTGTGTTTTGTGTTTTTTGTGTGTGTGTGTGTGTGTGTGTGTGGAAATTAGGGTTAGGGTTTTGGGAATTTGAATTTGATTTGATTTGATTTGAGTGAAGATGATTGGGTTTCGAATGCGAAAGACGAGTTCTTTATTGTTCGGAGACAGTGTGTTTCTTGTTTGATCATGGAATGGTAATTGCTTAGTTTGATTATTCAATGAAAATGAAGTTGATTGGGTGCGAGGTTTATGTTTTTGGAATGAGGTATTCGGCTTGTTCCGGTGGACATACATTGTGCGGTGAAAGTTTGATCATGGTGAATTTTGAGAAGGGATTGAGGTGAATGCTAATTTTTTTCGAAAGTGGGTTTGATTAATGGTGTTGAGTGTGCGAGCTTGTGCAATGCCGTTTGGGGGAGGACTGCTAAATGTTTCGGTAATTACCCGTTTATAAATTTGGCTTCTTGGGACTTGAGTTGAGGTTATTGCAGGAGTTATACTTAGGAAGGAAGAAGAGTACTCACTTGGATCACTTGTGGTGAAGTATTAGGGTTTAGGTTTCGGAATCAATTGTGAGGAATCGTTGATTTTAAAGCAATGGCTGTTACGTCTTGGTGGGAGTAGTAAGTAAATATGTTAAGTCTAAGAAATTACATGGACGGACGTCAGTTGTCTATCAAATTAGGCATCTATTAAACAAATCAATTTTGCTAGTGCACTGATTCTAAGATCTTGGTTGATTACGATTTAGTTGTAGAGTGAGCTTGGTGGATTCAGTAAATTATGCTACTCCTGGATAGCTATGTGGTATTGTGGTTCAGTTGTCTTATACAAGTGATGGCTTGCATAGAAAGTAGGACGCATTGATTTTTGCTGATTGTAGAAATCGTTGATGGGCTGTGATGAGTGATGACTGATGGCCTCTCGGGCGGATTATGCTAGTAGGATTAAATTATAATGATAGGGATGTAGATGTGGTGTTGTCATGCTGTTTGGATCTTCGGTATTGGGGAGTTTAATTAGTCTGTTGAGAATAGGGAAATTGAAGCTTTCACCAACATGTAGGGTTTTGCTCCATGGTAGTAGTATCCTAGCAACAAAGATTCCAACTGGGAGTGTGATTCAGATGATTTGCCCCTCATATCTTGGTTTAAGAAAAGTGGTGTTTGGAAGGCATACAGTCCCTTAACTTTCAAATGTTGTTTGTGGGCAACTTAGGTTGGACAAATTTGATGAGCAAAGTTTGTTTATTGAAGGACGTTGATTTATCGATATTCTTGCAAAGGGGAACCTTTTTTTTTTTTTTTTTTTTTCTGTTGGAAAAGGTTAAGGCTACAACCTCTCTTCGTTTTCTACACGAGGGTAAGGTTTTGTACACTTTACCTTGCCTTCGGTTGGATCCTTTGATGCACTGATGTAAAATCATACACGAGAAGTGGAAACACAATTGGTGGGTGGCTACTATAGAACGGCAGTGCTATATTGACTTCCCATTTTTTCTTCTGTAATCCTGTTCCTATCTAATACTTTATATTTTACAGTGTAGTCTATAACTCCCCACCCCGTACTAAAAGCCGTTTTGAGTAAGTGGATATGAGATGGTGATGAACTTTAGTGGCCTTTGTAATGCCAACTCCTTGGGTACCTGGTTATTGTTTTACCGGTTTATCTATCTCACTATATGAATTTTTAACTTTGTTGAATTACTTGTTTACATAGCTTCTGTGGTTCCGTAGTTCTCCATAGAAGTTTGATCTATATTTAAAAAACAAATATTACCTTGGGGCCTCATAGGCTCCCGCTAATGGGCTGTTTCTTGATGACTTGAATTAAAATTGCTTTGAGAATCACACCAATGGCCTATTTTCTCAATGCAACAAGCGCAGAAGGTTCTGTGAGCCATTTGCTTTTTTCCATTATTATATCTTAAAACTAAAGAACTGTTGCCTCCATTGGAAGAAAAACAATCCATGTTTAAACCGTACTGTATACAAGTGTTTCTGTAACATACCCAGCCTTGTTTGCCTTGTACCTTTTTATAAACTTTTTTGTTGATTATTTATGAATAGTTAAGATGAATTATTCTTAGCTGCATTCATGTCTGTGAATGTTTTTAGCTTGAGTGTATTTGGTCAAGATTTATGAGTTTTATTTCACGAGGCAATGATAATTCCTGTAAGCATTGAGATATGCACATATTAATTTATTCTTATTGTGAATTTGCTGAGATGCGTTAATACCCCCCAAATGCCTCCCTCCTCAACACAACTGGGGAGTTATTTATTTGCCTAAGGCGTGGTTGATCTTTGGTGTACGTTGTGTGTCTCTTTTCTTCGTTTTCTATCGAAATTTTGGATTTTCAACTTGCTAATGATCAGATATTGTCAGTATAACAGCAGGCTTCTTTGGTTGATTCACTTTTCTCACTGAAAAAAATCTGATTAATTGCATGTATTGTTTTCCTGTTAAAAGCTTTTGGGCAGGAGCAGCGGATTTCAGGTTGCGCCAACTCATAGGCCATGCACTAAAGGGCTTTGGCTATGGAGTGTACCCTTAAAGAGGACAGCTTTAGATGGGACAGAGTATAATCTTATACTCTTGGATAGCGAAGGAATTGATGCTTATGATCAGACGGTTGGATTTTGCTCTTCGATCCTTTTTTTTTTTTTTTTTTTTTTTTTTTTTTTTGTTGTGGTGGAAATTTCGGAAATTCACCTTAGTAGTCTCTCTGTCCCCGAAAGCTGGCTTCATTATATTTTCTTCTAGTCTTTATGTCTCCTGCAAGTCTTTATGGTTTTTGTTCAACAAAGTTGTATACTACTTTTAATAATCTGTGGTGGCCTACTAAATGCTAGGCAGTTGTGACAGGACGTTAATTTTATCAAAAGCTTTGTTCACTGTTAAAATGCCTTCAGATAATAACCTTCCCTTCTTTAAGAAAGAGGAGCCACAAGGTTCAGTTCGTTTTTTTACTGTTTGTAGGATGCAAGCAGACTACCTAAAATTTAATGAATAAAATCGATATATCGGTATCAAAAATTATAGTAGGCCGTGCTTCCGAGATCCAATGGTAAAAGGCTGCCTAAAAGAATACTATTAATTGGTTAATTTGCCTTTTTTAATAGCGCTTGTTGATCTTTAATTTTTATTTGCTTGGACAGTCAGTTCCTGATCTTATGTTTTAAGTGGGTTATGTTTTCTGTTTTCCTTTTCAGGGAACGTACAGCACACAAATCTTTTCTTTGGCTGTTCTGTTGTCAAGCATGTTCATTTATAACCAGGTTAGAATTACCTTCAGATTTTGACTTTTCAGGTCTTGTATAGTAATTGGCTGCTGCCTCGATTGAAATTATCTGTTTCTTGTATTAGTTTTACAAATGCTGTTGTATCAGGCAATTTTAACTTTTTTGTCATCTGATTTAGATGGGTGGGATTGATGAGGCTGCGCTTGATCGTCTCTCCCTTGTGACTGAAATGACCAAGCATATTCGAGTTAGAGCATCTGGTGGAAAGACTACAGCATCCGAGCTGGCGCAATTCTCACCAATATTTGTGTGGCTTTTAAGGGTACTTTCTTACTACATTTTTTAAAACCTTTCAGAACTACACTGTAATGATGTACTCTTGTTGTTTTCAAGACTTCTATTTGGACTCTTACTACATCTTTTATATATTGTTTTGTTACTTCAGGACTTCTATCTGGATTTGACTGAAGATAACAGGAAAATTACACCTCGAGATTATCTGGAGCTTGCTTTGAGGCCTGTAGAAGGAGGTGCAAAAGATGTTTCCGCGAAAAACGAGGTGCCGTTTTACCATTTTTGAGACACTTGTGCATGTATATCCGGCACTAAGAATTCTTTGTTTGAAATTATTAGTATTAAAGTCACTTTCTTGTTATACAGTGTGTTTATGGCTTCTAAAAATAATTTCTTGAAGTAGATGGTCATTGTTGATGCTCTGGAGCATCTCGGATGCTATTAATGGATAAAGCATCTTACAAGCTTACCTTTTCTTTTCAATAATTTTGATGCTTTTGATTACAAATCCTGATGCGTATCAATTGTTATCATTAGATCCGGGAATCTGTTCGTGCCCTTTTTCCAGATAGAGAATGCTTCACTCTTGTGCGGCCATTAAACAATGAAACTCAACTTCAGCGTCTTGATCAAATATCGGTAAGTGTGTCATCTGTATAAGGGATTTTCACTGTATTCTTTTGTTACCATTTTTTTTTTGTTTGTGTTTGTGGTGTTACCATTGTCTTCTGTTTTTTTGACAACATAATGTTCGGGGTCCACAGTTGGATAAAATGAGGCCAGAGTTCAAATCTGGCTTGGATGCGTTGACGAGGTTCGTTTTTGAAAGAACTAGGCCCAAGCAAGTGGGAGCAACGGTAATGAATGGACCTATGCTTGCCGGTCTTACACAGTCCTTTTTAGATGCATTAAACCAGGGTGCCGTGCCAACAATCTCTTCCTCTTGGCAGGTCAGTCTTCAGTTAAGATCTATATTTATCGTAGCTGTTAATGTAGAAGTCTAGTTACTTGGCGGGAGAAAATTGTGTGTATGTGCATAAAATTTCGTGTTAAAGTATAGTGCACCTCTTGTTCACATGGAAGAACACTACAGTTCTACGAAGTCAAATAACCATAGTGCAGTTTGTTACTTTGTTCCATGCTGGGTAGCTTCAGTTTTAGCCAGTCTTTGAAGCCCTTCAACATTTCCTGTTTTGGCCTTCTTTTCAGTCATCTTTGTTATTCGTTCATGATTGTTTTTCTTCCTGATTGCTACATCTTGTTTGTTGGTTGTTACTTTGTCTAGTTTATCTATTGCCGTTTAATCATGTATTCGGTGCTAGAAGTAACGTTGGTGTCATGTTGCTCTTAGGCACCGATTTGTTTTCTGGAGGATTACTTTATTTAGTTTGGATGGATGAAAAAAGATAAGCTGTTGAATAGATCTGCTTAGTTTCTTCCTTCTGTTTGTGTACCAATGTTTACTGTATTCTATGTGACCTTTGTTTTGCAGAGCGTTGAGGAAGCAGAGTGCAGGAGGGCATATGACTCAGCTACAGAGGAGTACATGTCTTCATTTGACCGGTCAAAGCCTCCAGAGGAAGTAAGGATAGTTCTTTGCCTCATATTGGTAACTAATTGATGCTTTGTGGTCCTAATTCTTTTTGGCGATAGGTAGCGCTAAGAGAAGCACATGAAGCATCAATGCAAAAGGCTTTGGGCATCTTCAATGCTAGTGCTGTCGGAGCTGGGTCGGTTAGGCAAAAATATGAGAAGCTTCTCCAGACCTTCTTTAAGAAAGCTTTTGAGGTATTCTTGTTATGTTTACCATGCATTTTGGTTTTTGTGTTAAAGTCTTGCCTGTGTTGTCAATACTTGGTCCTTTCCCATGGCACACTCAGAATGTCATTTTTGCTCCACAATATGTATCATGCAAAATATGCGGTCTCTCAGGTATCATATGCAAGCTTGATTTAGGTAGGTCACAGTAGCCCTGTCAAGGACTCAAGGCTGTTCAAGCTCTTGATTAATCTCTGATATGATTTCAGGATTACAAGAAAAATGCGTTTATGGAGGCAGATATGAAATGTGCAAATGCTATTCAGAATATGGAGAGGAGATTGCGAGTGGCTTGTAATTCTGCAGATGCAAAGTTGGAGCAGGTCCTTAAGGTAGGTTTGCCTTCTTTGCTGTCTTGCATTATCCTTTTACCTTCTTATTGGGTAATAGATCCTAATTACTTTTTGCCTATTTTTTCTCTCTTAGTTGAGTATCTCCCAGTTCTTGTCTTCCCATTACCGTGTTCTTTATCAGAGAAACAAACGTCTGACAGCTTTTCTTCTGCTTGTAGTTTGTCGTAACAAGTAACGACTGATTATCAGTGAGGGCTTGCTTGGATTGAGAGAAATTATTAGGGGGTAATAGGGGCTAAACAACTGTATCTTTACCCCAGTGCCTTAAAGGCTCCCGCCATAAGGCGGGGTAAGGGGGGGTCGGATGCACACAACTATTGAAACATAGAGAGGCTGCGCACGGATGACCCAAAATGAAAATTGCTTCGAGAATGGCACTGACTGACTGCTACTTCGCAAAATTAAAAGCACAGACAGTTTTATGAGCCATTTTGCTTTATTCCTTAAATCCCAAAGCCAAAGAATAATTAGTCTTTGGTTCCATTGGAAATGGAAAGATAATAGGGGCTAAAACAAGGGGAAAATGGGAGATAATGTGATGGTGGGGGGAAGAAATAAGGGGAGGAGGAGGAATCATTACTCCCATGTGAAGAGTTATGCATTCCCCTGGGGGGAGGGGAGTAATTCATTTCCCCCATATGGGGGTTATAGTTCCTCCTCTACCCCTTATTTCCTCCCTCTACCACCACCATTTCTACCATTTTTGCCTTGTTTTTAACTTTCATTACCCCCTAATGATTGCTCCCAATCCAAGCAAGCCTTGAATGTTAGAAGGTAACTCGACTGAGTAGAAGAGCAGAATAGACTTGTAGAAAGAAACCAATGAGAAATGACCAAATCCATTTGGTTTGTCCGAAATTATTAATTTGCTATGATTCTAAATTCAATGATATCCAGAGTCTCCAATCTCAGGCATATCTTCTTCATTTGTCCAATTAAGGTTATGAGCTTACTGCTTGACTGAATGTTCCGTCGCAAAGCTACTACCTTTTTCCTTATTTGGGTCTTTAGGCATACTTGTCAAGCTATCACGGGAGTCTGATTTTCTGTTCATTTATTACAAAGCACTGATTCACTGAACCTTTCCATGTACAGATTCTTGAAGACTTGCGCTCTGAGTATGAAAAGTCATCTTATGGCCCAGGGAAATGGCAGAAGCTTGCAATTTTCTTGCAGCAAAGGTTGGTCTTGGTTCTTTGCCCTTTGCCCCACCCCCCAAAGCTTGTTTTTCCTTGCTGTCTTATTCTCAATATGTTAATGTTTACAAATATTTCCAGTTTGGAAGGTCCTATTGCTGATCTTGTTAGAAAGCGAATAGATCATGTCACATCTGAGAGGAGTTCGTTAAGTTTGAAGTGTCGCTCAATAGAAGATAAGATGAATCTGCTGAACAAGCAGTTGGAAGTAAACGAGAAGTCCAAATCGGATTATCTAAAGCGTTATGAGGATGCCATAAATGAAAAGAAGAAAGTTGCTGATGATTATATGAGTCATATAAGTAGTTTACAGAGCAAATGCAGCTCCTTGGAGGAGAGATGTTCCAGCTTAGTAAAATCATTGGAGGCAGTTAGGCAAGAATCTACTGATTGGAGAAGGAAATATGAGCATGCTTTGTCTAAGCATAAAGATGAGGATGAACATGCGAGTGCTGAAAGAGCTGCTCTCAAGTCAAGAACTAGTGCTGCAGAAGCAAGACTGGCTGCTGCTCGTGAACAAGTTCAATCTGCTCAAGAGGAAGCAGAAGAGTGGAAACGGAAATATGATATTGCTGTCCGGGAAGCAAAGACAGCACTTCAGAAAGCAGCTGAAGCACAAGAACGCGGGAACAAGTATACACAACAACGGGAAGATGCTCTCAGAACTGAATTTACTAGCAGTCTGGCAAAGAAGGTATTAACTCTTTTTTCATTAAAGATTGTAGGGGTCTCTACTCTTACGCCTTGACATTTAAAGCTTGTTTTTGAATAACAAGGTCTCTGAGACCAGCTGTATCTTATTTCGGAAGCTAACTAGAAACTACTTATTTTTATCGTCGAATTTCCAGGAAGATGAAGTCAGGGATCAAGCTGCAAAGATTGAGCAAGCGGAGCAGCGGCTGGCTACTTTGAATTTCCATTTGAAGGTAGTATATTGTGTTAAATCACTATTGTACTTGGAAAGAGTTCCACTCTTTTGTTATTAGAAGTTACAAATGAAAATAATACAATACCAGGTCATAAAGTTATGCTAAAAATTGATAAGTTACAAAGGAAAATAATACTATACCAGGTCATAAAGTTATGCTAAAACAAACTAGATTTTTTGTACATAATTGATCTCATTTTGGAGTCTATTTTTCATCACATTGGTTTTTTAAGGCATGCCATTACACTGGTTAACTTTTACCTTCCTGTTCTGCCCAGGATGCTGAGTCAAAGATAGAAAAGTATGACCTGCAAATAGCTGTCTATAAGAGTGACATAAAGGAGTTGAATAAGAAGCTGGACGTTGAAAAAGCTAGTGCACGATCGTATGAGAAAGAAGCTAAAATACTTGAAAAGGACAAGCTTCTTTTGGAGGAGAAGTACCAATCTGCATTTGCGAGGTTTGACGAGGTGCAAGAGAGATGTAAAGCTGCTGAAACAGAAGCAAAAAGAGCTAATGAGGCAGCGGATAAAGCACGTTCTGATGCAGCCTTTGCTCAGAAGGAAAAAAGCCGCATTCAGCAGTTAGCTATGGAAAGATTGACACATATTGAGCGAACCGAGAGGCAGCTTGACAATTTGGAGAGGGTGAAAAATGACTTGGCCAATGAAGTGGAAACACTTCGTGCATCCGAGGTGGATGCTAATGCTAGAGTGAGACAGCTGGAGGCTCGGGTTGAAGAGAGGGAGAAAGAAATTGAATCACTCATGAAGTCTAACAATGAGCAGAGAGCTAGTACTGTTCAAGTACTAGAGTCTCTTCTAGAGACAGAACGTGTTTCACGGGCAGAAGCCAATCGTCGGGCAGAAGCTCTCTCCCATCAGTTACAGACTACACAAGCTAAGCTTGATGCAGTCCAGCAAGAGCTGACCTCTGTCCGGTTGAATGAATCTGCTCTGGATGCAAAGCTCAAGACTGCCTCTCATGGAAAACGTCCTCGGGTGGAGGATCATGATATGGCTGCTGCTGATTCTACTGAGCATGTGGATTTTACCGAGAAAGTTGCTAGGGCGAACAAAAGAAGAAAGAGTACTACCAGCTCGATGTATGAACCAACTTCAGCAGGTGATGGTGATTCAGTGTTCATGGGTGATGATGATAATCAGTCACGCCAAACTGGAACAACTGACCACAGAAAGCTTACAGTTCTTCAGCTGAAGGAGGCTCTCACAAAGCAGGACTTTGGTGATGAGGTGCTGAAACTCGGGACTGCTGCGAGGAAGAAAGATCTGATCGCTTTGTATGAAAGACTCATCCTTCACAAGTCGTGATTTGAGATCATGTTGCTATACTTCCTGGCGCATCTGAATGGGAAACTTGGTTTTCTCCGACCACGAGGGTTGTGTCATTTGTGTTTATAGTTATTGCCGCTAACCTAAGTAATTTGAACTTCATGCCTCTTCAGATTCTGTATTTTGCTTGGTTCAGAGTGCCAGGTTATCGCTCTAGGCAACGGGATGTGAGATCAGAAGTTTCAGTTGAATTCGTGTCTTTGTAGTGAGATCAGTCGATGGCTTTTCCAGTTTTCCTGTAACCTGACGGTGTATAGATTCTTAGGATAGTGTTTCGTAGTCTTTCTTTTTACGGATTAATGTTGTACGACATGTATGTAAGTGTTGTAGAACTTGTCGAAGATTTAGTCAAGTATTATCTCTTGCTTTGCCTTCTTTCCACCAAATGGTTGGCCATTATGATCCATTACCCGTAATAGCTGTTCATTTTGCAAAATGAAGACAATCCGGGTCATTTGATGTCGAGTTACCTTTCCGATCCAAATGAAGTATAACGGCGAAAGTAGTAAAGGACCCTCATACGTTTCCTCTTAGGTAGCGTTTGAAAATATGAATTTGGAATGTAATCATTTCAAATCTATCATTTGAGAATGTAGAATTCAAATATAAATTCAATGTTTGGGAAGGGTGAGATTTCAAAATGACACCTCTTGAGGTGTCATTTGTTTTTGGCCTAATTGGATTTGACACAAATCCAAATTCTCAAATTCTTGAGTTCTCAAACATGTGATTTGTGTCAAATTTGGATTTGAGAATCAATTTCTTGTTCCCAAACACTCTCTTATGTGAAATCAACCCCCACATGTTTCAATTGTAGCAATTGACCTCCATAAGTTTGTCAAAATGTGAAATTGAACCCTTCGCCAATTTCTCTTCAATTTCTCACCAAATTCTTACTCAAAGTTACCATTTAAATATAAATTGTACATTATATCATTGAATGGATACCGTATCATTATTAAACCCTTCCCAAACCAAACCACTATTAAACCATACCAACAGAAGAAAAAAAAAAAAAAGCAAATTTCATTTTGCTGGGCACTCACTTAACATTCATCCTTCCCAAACCATTTCACTATTAAATCTGATTTTCTAAAAATGGTCCATTGATCTTTACCCCAATATAAATATATAATCAAAATTGCAATTTGTTTTTATAAGATAACTTATTCTAAGAACAATTTCGTGACTCGCGAATGAAACCTACCCAAAACATGTGATGAATCTCATGATCACAAAATTCGAAGAATGGATAAATTATCTTTAAGTTAATGTCTACAAGTATAACCAACATTGTCCTACCCGGCACCCCGAATAATAATACTAACATTTGAATTTCTTCGTAATTTTGCAACCTTGGAATTCAAAGTCTAGACTTAAAACAATTAAAATTTCCCAAAGCAATTAAACTTGAAATAGCTAATAGCTATCAAATTAACAATTATCTCGTAAACTTATACCATTGTGTACAATATTAAACGTAAAGGGTATCCATTAACGAAAGGGTTATTTACCAAAACAGCCATATCCTAAAACTAATTACCAACACAACCAAATCAGTTTTAGGATACCATTCTATAGAAATCGCAAACCTTAAAATTTGTCAAGTAAACCGCAAGAAATAGTGCACCACATTCTAGCACTAAACGTTAAGCTAAGTAACCCCATATATTTAAGTTGATATATAGCTTTACAAATCTTGGGACTTCCTAAGAACAATATATGTCAAAAGTAAATTACAGCAAACTGTAAATGATGGGTGCGCCAAATCCAGCAGTTCACATCTAGTTCTCTTGCATGAGCTCGATCGACTCCCACTCCCATCACCTCAAAATCATTTCCAAGCCAAATATAGTGTCCATGCAATGCTGCCCTCCTAATTAAACTAACGTGTAATAACTTCAATTACAAGCTATCCATCTATTCATATGATCAACTGTAACATCTTCAACAACCACCCAAACAAGTCCCTTTCGTTAGCTGTTGTAATATAAACAAACCTCATTTTCTTGCACCAGAGAGTCGTACGAACCTCGACCCCTGATCTTGCAATGCCATAATTGCCTGATTGGTGACACCGTGCTCGTAAGATGACATGTAATGTGGGTGGTAGAAGCTAATGGGAGTAGTCCTAATCATTGGGCTTTCGGCAAGGGGTTCCTTGATCAAGTTGTTTGAACCACATTGTCTAGGCTGTGTTTGGTAAAATATCTTGGAAAGTACATACTCACCATCTTTCTCCTCCTCATATTCGCCTAGGTGGTACTGATGCATTACCCAATTGGTCTTCTCTGGCTTCCTCTGCCTTCCAAAGTTGGTGTACAGTACAAGTATCTTCTTATACCCCTTTACCACGCCATTGACTAGAACTGGCCTTGTTTTACCCGTCTTGTGCCACCTTGTTTCACTACCATCTTCATCAGTGCTCACCTTCCTACGCTTCCTTGTTCCGGTGGTGTATGCCTTTGATGGACAGTGAAAGAAATGTCTCACAACACCGTCTTTGCTCACACCTTCATAACCAACAAGCAACAAGATTTGACAAAATTTCAGCCAGTGTATAGTGTACTACATTGTATATTGCAGGGAAAGCAGATTAATTAGTATCTGTCGTATAAACATAGCGCGATTACAGGACCAAACATACTCTATGTAATGTACTAAATGAGATAATGTGAACACAAGCCTGACCTCCAAAAAAAAAAAAAAAAATCATTGTCTTCACAAAGTTTGTCAAGGCATCAGTACAGTGTACTGTCATGAATCTGTAGCATCTTTCATGCAAACTTCAAACCAACTTTTCACTGTCCAAATGCTAAGCTTTTTTTTTTTTTTTTTTTTGGGTATGTACGACTTTTGATCTAATGACATGTACACTCCCCCTTCGTTTTTAGCGTGTGAGTCACGGTTTCCAATGTGAAAAATCTTAAGGCAACAAGAAGACATACATACATATGATATGACTCTGAAGTGTGACTACATGCATACAGCTTAATATTACTATTTTTTCACATTTTCTTTATGAAATAAAGAAGAAGAAATGAATCCACATTAGAGAAACTTATGCATGTTGAGGTCCTGAGGATGTTGAGCTTTTGGTTGTCAAGAAGTTCCATACAAAGTGAAGCAACTTAATAGAATAATAGGAGAACCTAGCTGATGAGTAGCTACTGTAGTTATATGTATAAGGCGAAAAAATGCAGATTCTTTTCTTAAACAGCACACATACACTGATCTTTTCCTTTCTCCCTCTCCTTTTCTGTGTATTCCTCCTTCAAGTGTAACGTGATGCATACATAATTGCATATGGTTCTTTTTACAACAATTTTATTGTACCATTCTAAAATGTTTATATTTTTGAGCCAAAAAAAAAAAAAAAAAATCATTCAACACACAGAAATACCAAAGTGAAAAACTAAATTAAACCATTTCAAGACAAAAAGGGAAACCCAAAAACCAAATTGTTTGCACATGCATTGTTCATCATATATAACAAGGGAAAAGAACTCTCATCATTCAGTATACTGTGACGAATGAGATAAGTGATGATCTAATTCCAAATAGATCAAATTTACTTATATCAAACACCTTCGTTATAGATATATATATGGTCAAGAAAAAACCCCACATAAGACCATCTTACGATTATTTATTGCGAGAACCATCTAATAATTCAAAGTTGATATTGTCTTTTGTGGTTACTAAACAGAATACGATAGTGTTCACCAAAGTTTATATTGTTGCGAGCTAGGCGGTCTGTCTCACAAGAGAACGAAATCATAATCAAAGTGATCATATTACATTACTATTAACAACAGATTGATTCAGAAAGTAGCAATTAGGTCTTGAGGAAGTCGTTTAAAACGGTTTAAACAAGAAATACCATATTGTTCACTTGAGAAAATGCATGATCGAATTCGTAATATGACTTAGCTTGTACGAAATTAAGTTTAACACTCAGGACTCAGCCGAAAGATTAAACCCCAATGCATGTTACCATGACTTATTACCATTTTGACCGACTTTTACACGTGTCGATAATATATTTTGACCTCAAACGTTAACAATTCGTGTAGATGACATACAAATTATAATGAATTACCCCATATTGCCAGACATATTGACAATGACTTATGTACTACTAAAAAAAAGCCATCACAACAACCGAATTACCAAAATCAACCTTGATAAAATCTAATACCAAGAAATATTTCCTTAATCAGATAATAATTTGGGTAGCTGAGTTTAATACAAGAGGTAGTGTTACACGGTAAAACAACCACCCCTAAATTCTCTAGTTTAACCAACCCTTAATTCCAGGGTTTTGCTTGCAATTAATTGCATAATTTTGGAGTATATTATAATATTAAAATGAGACTATCATTATCAAACAAAATTCCAAATTCGTCCCAAAAAAAAAAAAAAAAAGAAGAAGCTTGCATGAGAAGGAACCAATTAGTAGATTCATATGAAATCCAATAAAAGCAACATTTCTTAATCTTTCTCAGCACGCAACACTTAACTTAAAATCAACATGAAATAAAATAAATAAATAATTAATTACTCCCCATATTGGTATCTGACACATTAACACAACATTTCTTACACATCTGATTAACATGTAGTAATTAGGCATGCATGCTTAATAATTAAAGTCCGAAATTAAATCAAATCAATCACCCAATAAATTAAAAAAAAAAAAAACCCATAATAATAATCGAAAATTGATTAAATGGTAGAGTATTGGGTAAGATTAATGAATAATTTAACAAACCTGGTAATTTCTCAGGATGAGTAGAACAAATCCCATTTTCGCCTTCGATAGTGGGTATGAATTGATCAAGAAGAGGGTGCAATTTGCCCAAATCAGACTTCACCTTAGCTTCTAAGTGTCCCAAAACTTCTGGGTCTGTTGGATCAAACTTAACCCCAGCTGGTAACCCTGGTAAATCATTAAACCCACCTGCACCCTGCTCATCATTTTTAATTTAATCACCATCACATTAATTAATTAACAAAAACCCACTTAATTATTAATCAACAAAAACCCATATTAATAAATAATAAATTACAGTAATAATAACTTAATTACCTGCTGATGATGAGGTTCATGATGATGAGTAGGAAAATGGTGGCCACAAGAAGGGCAAGAAATGGTGTGAAGATGATTATTACTAATTAAATCATCATCTTGGTAAGATGACGATGAAGAATTATCATTAATTATTGGGATATTCATATGATTATTATTATTATTATTATTATTATTATTATTATTAGTAATAAAAGTAGCGTTATTAGTACTGATGTTGCACCAAGTCATCTCTCCAGTAACTTTGGTGCATATGTATATGAAATATTTTAACCTCACTAGTCACTGAATATATATATATATATATGTAGGGCAATATATATAATAATAATTTAAGCTTGGGTGAAGTGTGTGCGAAATTAAGGAGGTCTCAAACTAAACCCGCAAAGTGAAAAACCGAAAAATGAAATGGGATTAGTGGAATTGAATGGGATTAGAGGTGGGGAATTGATGGAAAGTGGGAATTGGGGGGATTTGCCCAGGTGCAGATTTGAGGAGAGAGAAAGAGAGGGAGAAGAAGAAGAAGAAGAAGAAGAAGAAGAGGGGAGGAATGGAAGAAGCGTATATATGAAGTGTTTTTCTACACAAGATATTAAGGGTTGCTTGGACGTCAAGTCGTCTGGTGTTATTGGGTGTTATGCACCCCACCCTCTTACTATACACCTTTTCTTCATTTTTGCTATTATTATAATATTATTATATTACTTTCGAACTTTTGGGTATAATCGTTGAATTCGTTACCGTCATTTTTGTGCCTAATGGACTAAGGGTCACTAATGTGTAAGAAGTGAAATGTTAGCAATGCAAGTTATATATACCATGGTTTATGGTGTTACACATCACAATAGTAAGATGGGGACCATATTTAAAAGGAATATTGTGTTTTCTTAAATAATAATGGACCCCCATACATGTGGTCCAAGGATGGTATAATTAACCACTACTATATACTCCATCCGTCCCAACTCAAACGCCCCATTTTCATTTAGGAACGTTTCACCTCAAACACCCCATCTATTTTGGGACATATTTCTCTCTCATATTTTTATTAAATTATTACATCCTCTCTCACATTACCTCTTCTACATTTATTAATCCTCACATCCTCTTTCCTCCTTTTTTCTAATATTACCCCAGTCAACTTACTATATCAAATTTTCTTATTCTACTACAAAAACCCCATAGAGCGTTTGAGTTGGGACGGAGGGAGTATACAATGTTGGTCTCCAATTGGTAAAAAAGGTCACGACTTTTTGAATACTATGAATGGCGATGATTAACCGGAGAAATTGGGAATATAGGCAAAAAATAGATTTTTTTGATTGTTGGCAAATTTTAGTCTATTTATAGAACGATTTTTTTAAATAATGCTCTAAATTAAAATAATTCAAGTTTTGGGTGCGGAACAAAAATATTTACGTAGAATGGGTCCACGTAGGATCGGATACCCCCGAACCAAATTTGTACCAAAACCGCTATGGCGCGTGACGGTTATGACCATAACCGCTCAATTTTGCAGCGGTTTTGGTCCATAACCGCCCCAATTTGCAGCGGTTTTGGTCCATAACCGCTCCAATTCTCAGCGGTTATGGTAAAACCGTCACGCGCCGTGACGGTTTTGGTTTGTTTCGCCAAAAAAAAAAACCGAAGCTAGTTTGGAGAATGCCAATCCTACGTGGACCCATACTACATAAATACTTTCATTCCACACCCAAAACTCGAATTATTTTAATTTAGAGCATTATTTAAAAAAAACGTTCCTATTTATATCCTTGCAGCAATTGAATACAAAACTTTTACGAGCATCGCATAGATGCTTATCGTGCAATTGTCACATGTGGTAAAATCTGTAACAAATTGATAGACAAAAATGTGGTAAAATATATAGTGACATGAAAAATAGTAACATCTATGTGGATTAACCTATTTAATCATAGCTCAATATGATATACCGTATACGTAAATAATTATGTGATATATAGTACAGAACATACTAGTATAGGGTATGGCTTGGATGACATAAAATAGGGCTTTTGTGCATTCTTTTAGGCAGTTAAATTCAAGCTTATCTTATAATACATGAAATCTTATAATTCATGTTTAATAATATACTCCGTATACCAAATGATGCATGCATGCTTTAGTTTCTGTTAGTCGTTGGTTCTTTTTACTTGTCTCATGCCTCATTTTAGCTATAAAGAGCCACAATCGCAGGTAACTGCATGCACTGAATATATGGCATAATATAATCCACTTTTTTACTTTTTAGCAGATACGGTTGATTTTCAAATGAAGCAACAAAAATAAGCAACACTGCTACGCAATTTTAATTTTGTTTCAATCATTCACCAATTTCGAAAGTTTCATTCATAACGGATTTACCAACCGAGGTAACTAAAACATAAGTTTATGATACATACGTATTCATGAATAATGGGTTAATTACTTTACTATCACGACATCACGGTTACACTCGAAACCCTCGTTAGTATTTTACCATCAAAACACTCCGTCCTATAGCCGGTATTTTGATAACACATTTGAACAATAAATTCATATACAACGATTGCGCTCAATTAAAAAAAACACTACAATCTAAATACAACCACTAATAAAAAAAGCGCAGCATAATAATAGAGGGGTTCGAAATGGGAAAGAGAGGAGGAATAGAGTAGAGAATGAGCAAAGCTGATTCGTCGGCAGGGGAGTATCTAAGACATTTTACCACATCGTCCTTTAAAACCTTAGAGTGAACTTGAAATTAAATCAAAGCATTTGGTGTAAGCTTATAATCGTACGACGACGTAGTTGGCTGTATATGTACATCATCAATCTATCTACAACTACTAATCTTTTTTTATATCAAAACTATATATTATACTCCCTCCTACCTAAAGAGATTTTCTTGTTTCTTTTTGCAGTTTTAGGGTGTCATGTTGGGAGCTATTTTTAGACCAAATGAATCGTTCAGTTGCTGCAAAAATTTGTAAATAATTCATCCTGCATTGCACTCTACCAACCCTACTTGATTTTAAGGCAAATGGGTCTTTTATTTAGTCTACAAGTAGTCCTAAACTTATCAACTCAAAGCTGCAAAAAGAAACATGAAAATTTCTTTGAATCGGAGGAGTATATCAGTAGATAGACCAACCTACCATATATTATACTACTCCCTATATATATATATATATATATATATATATATATATATATATATATATATATATATATATATATAGGGAGTAGTATATATATGAAACATGTACAGGTTAATTCATGTGGTAATTAATTACGAATATGAACGAAAATTACATCTAACAACACTTATTTTTATTTTACCTTAGCAATAATATGTACTCCCCCTGTCCCAACTCAAACGCCCCATATTTCATTTCGAGACGTCCCACCTCAAACACCCCATCTATTTTGGGACATATTTCTCTCTCCTACTTTTATTTAATTATCACATACTCTCTCACATACTCTTTTACTTTCATTAATCCCCACATTCTCTCTTCTCCTTTTTTCTAATATTACTCCACTCAACTTATTATATCAATTTTTCTTATTCCACTACAAAAAACTCCCGGGACGTTTTAGTTGGGACAGAGGGAATATTCATTTCAACATTGACATCTGTAACATTATCAATTTGACGAGACGTAGTAGTTGATACAATTCATAAGATGAGATAATTATACAAATTGGGACTAATGATTTACATATGCTCGCATTTTGTAATAACATATTTCTATATTAGATTTATAGAATCCATGAATGAGAAGTGAGCTGAGGTTGGCCGGCTTATTGGTTAACAAGTTGATCTGTATAGGGTTGTTCCGGATTCGAACTCTACTCTTATCTACCAACAATAGAACTAACCTATCAAAAATAAATATAAAATACGTATTATTTTAGTTATTATTTAGAAACTTAATGATAAAATAAAGTTGGTGGCCGAAACAAATAAAGTTGGTGCACTACAAATACAACCCCAAGGAGTAAGGACCCCAACTAGGGCTTGCTTATACACTGTAGTACAAATTTGTTTTTCTTCTACTCAGAAGTCAGAAGCTTAGCTGGTCAGTCGTCGTAAATTATAGTGCTTTGCCATGTCCAAAAAGTGATCGTAAAGTTGTTCCTCCACGAGTTAGTAAAGATGTACACACCCTCCTTTACATTATATTCTTTACATTTTGTTTGACTATATGTAAAAGTAATTTAATTAATAGAAAGGTAAATAATCTAAGAAAAAGAGAAAAAAAAAAAAAAAAAGACTTACCAATGTGGATAACAATCATAATTTTAACACAATAATTTTAAGTTATGAGTCCCAAATGAACTTTTTAATTCACATACACATGTGCAACTAAATTGTACGTAACGAATAATAGAGTAAACTCTGTATACGTAATAATTGCGTCCGTGCTCTTCATTTGTTGACATTTATTTTAAATATGTAATAACATGAATTCAAATTATGTATTGACAATTCATGAGAATTGATGAAGTAGTACTTGAATTTATTGTGGGAATACTCAAATGGAGTCTTAATTTTAGAGATTTTTTTTTTTTTAACAAGAAATGGAATAACAACTTATATATACTGCACATAAGACTCCAGCTTATTTGACATTATAAATATTCAACTACGTTTTCGCCAACATGATATCCCACATTCCCACCGAGGGCCGCATGTCTTTGTTAGCTTCTCAGAGAAGCTAACCCAGGCTACGGATAACGGATGAAGCTTACCCGATAAGCTAGCTTCTGGTATAAACACTTGCAATTGGTTTTAACGTGCAAGCCTCTTGTTACTATGTTTCCGAAACAATTACTCCGTATTATTGTGTCACATACTAGAGTAATGCATTAGGCTCCAATTGTCAAAAAAAAAAAAAAAAAAAAAAAAAATGCATTAGGCTATTAGCTTAATGTTACATAACAGGTTTACACTTCGCAATTCACACAAATGGTGAACGTCAATGCTTGGAAAATAAAAAAGTCGACGCTGGAAATTGTAACTTGGTAGATTATTTCATGTGGCGTGTTTTTGCAGTTTGTTCAATTGTTCTGTACTTCTGTAAATGGAGAGACGAGTTTATAGAATAAGAACTCGCCCAAAAAAAAAAAAAAAAAAAAAAAGTCTTCAACATTCAGGCAGATGTTACAGAAAAACTATACTCAGCAACGCTGGAAGATGGACAGATAACAAAAAAACAAAATGACCTTGAAAAAAAAAAAAAAACAGAAAAAAGGGCAACGATCATCTAAAGGTGCCCAGATAATCGATCTTCGCTCATCCTCACAAGTCACAAGCCTCACAAGCTACAACAACAACCCAGTGCCAAAAAAGTTCCTGGAAGAGGATGCACACAATGGCGAACATGCCAGAATTTTTCCGGTGAATTGCCAAGCTGCACTCCTATTTCCGTAGCACATAGTGACTGAAGACACCACAAATTATAAGCTAGTTCTACAACAGTCGTTTATCAACAACAAGCACAAAGAGCGACTGTCAATCAGACAACAACGCAACTGCAGGTAAACCTTGTTGCCTGCAATATACAGCACAACAGTCTGATGATAAGAGGATCCAATTTACAATGTCAGAGTACACAGAACCTGTCCTTCATATGCAACTTTCGATTCCCTTCGAGAACCATCAGCTCACAGAAATGTCATAACAGAGTATTTTCATACTGCTCCATATAGCCAGTAGAAAAGCATCACAATTCACACCTTAATGAAGTCATCAATTATTAACTGAATCATCCAAGAATGGTTACCAGGCTAGCTAATAACAATCTTAATGTGCTTAATTCTCACATCCTTCATGCTCAGATGCCAACAACGACTCCATAAATCTTAAAATTATGCATTACTTGTCACGAAGATTGTTTTCCTAATCTTTCAGCCCCCAGTTACTCATCCCTCAATAGCTGAAAACCTCAAGAAACGAGGATAGGCAATATCCCCTTCACCATCATGGGCGTTGTATTCAGGCAATTTTACAACAAATCGAGCAACCAAAAACAAGTATCCAGGACAACTAATGCAAAATTGGGTCACAGTTATGATTGTAGCCAAGGAAAATAAAATGAGAGAGCTTTACAAGAAATTGCCTAAATCTGAAATCATAGAGCCTCAGCAAGCCTGAAGTACAAATTTTGAGTTTGATAAGACCAAAGAACTACTCTCCCAACAACCAAAAACACTGCAAGCAAAACAGAACTGATGGATTGGTAGCAGATCAATAACACTTAAAGATCAAAAATTCTCGGATGAGGAGAACTACAACCAAAAAATTCAACAAAACATGATAAATAGTTTTACAAGTTACAGGAAAGAATCCCATTTTAATGCTCTACAGAGTTAAGGAGTTAATATTGACTTCCATATAAACTCAGACCAACGAAATGACCTCACACCTAGGGGGACAACAATGATGGCCTCAAAGCCAACTGAGTGTTCCTTCAAGTTCCTGACCCATCAAAGCCCCAAAAGAGTGAGCAATTGGAGGACTGGTTACAGTAAGGGTGATACTTTGGCCAGTAACTTTTAAGGCAATGAACATTCTACTAAAATTCCATGTAACTAATATCAAAACAATGTCCACAAGAGAACATAAAGCGGCTTTCTGTCTGCTTGCACTCCTTTTCTAAGAGGGCCATGTTCTCCATTCTATACCTCAGTCATTGACAAAATGACTACCAAAACAGTGTCAACGCTAGTAATCAGAGGTCTTGGGTTACAAGTTCAATTAATTCGTCACTAAATTTTCCGAGCACTTGCAAACCAGAATAATTTCTCTCAATTTGCATGGGAATTCATAGCATCCAAATTAAACCGATAAATTTACACATATAACCTACTATCAAGTTGTCCCTAGAAACTAACAGTCTACCACCAACCAGGCAACCGCTATGGGTATGAAACCTTACAAGGCTGTCCCCATATACCGTCTAGTCATCTAAGTAAAAGAACATACATACACACCCACTGGCATAGAGGCTAACAATAGGGACCAGAAAAAAAAAAAAAAAAAAAAAAAAAAAAAAAAAAAAAAAAAAAAAAAAAAAAAAAGAGCAATGGGGAACAGTAGTGTATTTACTATTTGATCCACCAGCTGTCGAAGGTTCAAGGAACTAGATTAATCAGATGTAATTCATGTAAGACATTACATACAACAAAGCTACTATTTACAGCAACGATTATTGCAATATTTTCTGTTTAATGATGGGAATAGATTATGGATCAATCCTACCCATAATAATTTCTAATGTACAGGGAGATAAACTAAAAAGGAATTACTAATAGTTTTCTAGGACATTACTCTTAATTCGTGAACTGAAGTTAAGTGATGATGAGAGTACCCAAATAGAGGAGCATACAGACCTTAAACACCCAGAGACCTGAGCCTGTGATTGTCCTATCCTGCAATAATTTGTGCTACATTTTAAATGTGACATAGCATAGCGCATCGCGTAGCTGCTCGCCATTTCTGCAACTTCAAGAAATCTGAAGCTGAGCATGTGCGAGTGTAAATAAAGAATACAGGGTTAATTACCACGCCTAGCTCATTAGAAGTTCTTCCCAGCACATAACACCAGCGCAGTATAACCTGTGATTCTGCTTCACAACCAAGACACTATACTGATCAAAGCCACATTGAAGCACTATTCAATCATACCAGTGCAGACCCATTGAAAAATCATATCATCATTCTTCCTCTTCATCATAATCTGAGCCCTCGTCGTATTCATCCTCCTCCTCCCAATCTTCGTCATCTTCGCCTTCAGAAAAAGCCGAATACCTCCCAACATTGCCATTAACTGGCCCTACAGACTCATTCACAATGTCGTCTAAATCACTCCCACCATCATCACCCTCCTCAAACTTCGAAATTGAAAACAACTCTTCATCCCCCCAATCAATCTTGCCCTCGCTCCTTCTCTTAGGCACCAAATCTTTATCACTCACCTCCCCATTCTCCACACCACTCCAAGAAACCCACAAATCTGCATGCCTCCCCAATGCCCTATCCATATCCCCCACCACAACTGTCCCCAACTTCGCCTCCCTTGCCTTCCTAATCATCTCCCTAAAATCCGAATCATCAGAAACCAAAATCAACCAATCAATTCCTCTATTCATGCTATGCATCATTTGCCTCTTCAACGCCCAATCAGCCGCCTGTGGCTTATCCTCCACAGTCTTAACAAACACCCCAGCCCGCCTTAACTCCTTATCCAACCCATACCCTACCTTAGGCCTAATCAATTCCCTCGCCGCCTCCTCAAACTTCCCACCTTTCTCCAAATATCTCTCCTTAAACTTCTGCCTCTTCTTCCCCTTCAACTGCCTCATCCTACTCAACTTCTTCTGCCTCTCCCTCTCATGTAACTGCTTAAAATGCTTCTGCAACTCTACGTTCGTCTTACACTTCCTACCACACACCTTACACACATACAATTGGGTAGGAACCACCTCCCCTTTCCTCTCCAAATAGTCCAACCGCCGCCTTTCCCGACGCTCATTCACCACCCAGGTGGGCAAGTGCGAGAAAGCGTGGCGGTTGGCGTAAGCTGAGATCTCCACAACCTCACCAAACCTCGAGGCGGCCGCTCTAAGTGAAACGGCCGCCTCATAGGGTGGTCCCCTAGGGGGTTTATTGTCCAAGTCCCACAACACAACCACCTTATTTTGCTTAGGAATGTATATTCCTTGCTTATTTTGGACCATATCTATATCATGTGAGTCATTATTGCATTGAATTGAAGGGCATTTTTGTGGGGTTTTTGGGGTGAAAAAGATGAAATTTTTTGTGGGTAATTTTTGCAAGTAAAAAAGGGGAATTTTTGATATTGGTGGGTGTGGTAAAATTGAAGATGGGGTTTGTATAGGTAGAATCATTTGGTATAATTTTGAGGTGCTCAAAAATCAAACACAACAACTATGAAATTTTCATATAAAGTTCTAAACTTTGGTATGAACAAATTGAAATTAAATGTAATTACCAATAATTTGTAAGATTGAGGTGCTCAAACTCAATATAAACAATGAATTTCATGAAATTATGAAATGTAAAATTGACAAAGTTTTGAACAGAGTGAAATTTACTTACCGCATTTACTTGAATGATGATGAAAATAGAATTTCTGAGTTCTTAATTGTTTGATTAAATTGGGTAAAATTAAACTTTGGCGATAAATTGTATGAACAAGTATATGAGCAAATAAAATGAAAATTGTAGGAGAAGTTAAGTGAGAGATGGAGTATTGTATGGACAGTGAGAGATGAATTTTTGCTATGAACATGAAAAAGATAGAAGAAGATGATGTTATGGTCAAGTCGGGTCGGAAAGTGTTCGGTGAGATGGTATGGGTTCGGGTCGGGTAGGAAAGTGGTTCGGGTATGGTGGTATTTGTGAGTAAACCCGAGCCCATACAGAAAAAAAAAAAAAAAAAAAAAAAAAAAAAAAAAAAAAAATTTGTGGGAAATCATCCTCAACTTTCACCATTTTTTGTGAAACCACCTTATTCAACTATTTTTGTGGAAAACCACCAAATATAAGCAAAATCAAGGGGTGGAACCAACTCTTTACCCAAGCCACCCTCCCAACACCTCTAACCACCATGAACCACCACCCACCACCTTAGCTATCCTCGATACGACCAACATGCTCGTCGATCTCCGGCCACCATATTCCCCACCACCCGCTACACCACCCACCAACACAAACCACCACCTTGGTTTTCTATCTCTCCACGTCCAACGGTTTTGGGGTGACAACATAAGGGAAGGAGTGGTGACGGTTGGAGATGGGCCGACGAGAAGAAGAATAATAGGTGCGGGGGAGCTTAGAGTGGCCAAAAACTGAGAGGAAAGAGAGGATGGAGGGAGAGAGAAAAGGGTCGTGGAGGGTGGAGGACAAGGAGGCGGGGGGAAGGTGGTGGTCGGTTGCCCTTGTCGGCGTGAGTGGTGGTAGTCGCGGCGTGAATGGTGGTGGTTAGTGTTGGCTCGTGGTGGTGCATGGTGGTTAGAGGTGGTGAAAGAGTGGTTTAGGCAAGGTAGGTGGTTCTACACTAACATTTTGTTTATATTTGGTGGTTCTCCACAAAAAAAAAAAAAAAAATTGATAAGGTGGTTCCCCAAAAAATGATGAATGTTGGGGGTAGTTTCCCACAAATTTTCCAAAAAAAAAAAAAAAGGATTGCTGCAGCCAGGAATTGAACCTCAGTATTCAAAAGAACGCTAGCCTTTGCGCTACTGCAACACCAATTGTTTTGTTGAATGATTTACTGAAGTATTTTATTTAAATATAAAAGTCGAGTACTCTGAATAACAATGTCTAATGTGTCTGATGATGGCAAACCCGATTCGATCCGATCCATTGACCCAAAGACTTGAAGCAAGAAAACCCAAATAGCAATGCGTTTAGGATGAGAATTAAAGTTTGCATAATGGTTAAAAAGTCAATTTTCCTGTCTTGCTACCACTACGTTAGCTACTCTTATGTACCGAATAAGACTTAAGGTGTGTCTTTCGAATCAACTCAACTTGGGTTTAAGTGTATTTTTGTTTTGTTGCTTTATTCTCGAGTCTGTTTATGATGCAATCATTTCAAATTAGGTCATTTTATTAAGTCCATTTGGATCGTAATTTGTGATTGTAATATCTTAAACAAAAACTTTATTAATAACTCGAGTGTTTTGAAAATCCGGGTCATCCTAACATCAATTGGGTCTTAACTTCGGCTTTAGTTGGATTCGAGTCAAAATGAGTAATAGTGACTAGTGAATACCCGAGTTATTTTCGAATCAAAACCACGAACTGAACCTGGAGTATTCAAAAGAACGCTTGCCTTTACGCTACTGCAGCACTAATTATTTTGTTGATAAATTTCTCCATATGTTTTATTTAAACTATACAAACAATCATAGCAAAAAAAAAGGAAGTTCCTTATCAATTTTCGGGTCGGGTCTGAAAGTTTTTTGGTGAGATGGTTTGGGCTTGGTTTGTGAATCAGTCCGAGCTTAATAGGAAAGTAGATAACAATGTCTCAGTTTTGGATCAACGTCTAGTTTTATTTCGTTGCTTTTCGTGTTTGTTTCTCATTGGGTTAAGCCAAATCGGGCCATTATATTAGCTCATTTTGGATCGTAAATTGGGATTGTAATATCATAATCTCTCCTACCGAAAATAATCTCCTCATTTCATGAATTGTTTTGACTAACAATGTTGGGGGATAATTTTAGACCAGGTGAATCGTGAACTACATATTTTATTTTGCGAGTTAACTATTTAAAAAACAAAGAGTTATCAATAACTCCACGAATTGGTTCGATTGTTCAAACTGAGGTCCAGGGGCGAAGCCAGGATCTTAAACTCGGGGTGGCGGATTATCCGTTATTCAAAATCTCGATTTTGGTAAGATAGAATGCAGACGTCACAGTCATTGTTATCAACTATACTTCGAGGTAAAATATAAGCTAACGTGTTAGCATATTGGATATATCGGCTAATATTTCCCCCTTTTTTGACATGTCGAGATGTCGATAATTGTACACCCAAAACTGATATATACCGGCCGACACGCAACATATCGACCTGTAATTTGAAGTTTTTTCTTCATGTACAAATAATCGGTTAGCCAGGTACTCCGTATAAAGACAAAGAGTTAATTTAAATAATTTAATTTTCTTGAATTTGAGTACATAAATCTATTACGAAATCAAAGAGGGCAAACCTAAGATAATTAAATGTGAACGAAAATGAAACTAAAATTTTAAGTATATAAACACATCAAGCACAAAAATAATCAAAAAATTATTTAATATACTGGTTGATTCATGGTGATGAAGGCTACTAATCAAACCATCAAGGGTCCTAGTTCGAATCCCAGGAACATTACACAAAAATTTGTTTTTAGGTAAAGAAAAAATAAATTTGTTTTTAGGTAAAGAAAAAATAGAAAAGATGTTAAAGCAAGCCTTCTTTAGGATTCGAGCCTGCAACATTGAGGTTACTAGCAACTTACTCTAACCACCACGGCACACTAATTTACTAATTCTACATTGTGGCAAATAATATATATACATACCTAACCTACAGAAGCAGAAAATTTTCTTCCTCGCCGGGGTGGCGGCCGCCACCCCTTGCCACTAACTGGCTTCGCCCCTACTGAAGTCCGGTTTGACTCAACTTAAAGAAATAGTGAATTCATAAAGGATAAGATTCATTGAAAATTTAAATCAAATCAAATTGTAACTATCCAAAAAATAATAAGTAAATCTAATCTATTTGTTGTTATTAACTAGTTCTTTGACCCGTGCAAACTTGCACGGGGCGTTTCACCTCTTTGGTTTTAGAACTGGTTTTAGTTTAGGGATGTTTGTACAGATATTCAATGATGTAGGTATAAGATGTTAATACGCCCAATCTACAATAATGATGTTAGTTAGATTTTCTAATAACTTGAGTTTTTGACACACTACAATAGACTCGATACGCATTGGATAAACGAACTGTATTGAACAGCGAATAATTAACTTCACAAAAGAGGTAATTATCGATTTATGTTTGAATGTTACTCCACAGGAATTGCTAATTATAGATGTAGTAAACAATAAATTATTTCTTTCCTTCTACAAAAAAAAAAAAACAACAAATTAAAATACCAATGTCACTTTCATCAACCAAAGCCCTTGACCACAGAAAAGTTGATCATATTTGACCTCGTCCGCTTCTTTTGGTCATAGACCCGTTTTTTATTATTATTTGTCACCCGTGTTGAACCACGTATTTAATTTCAAAATCAATCTGACCCATTGATCAAAATGACCCATAATTAACACAAATAAGCCTAAATTCAAACTAAACCTCAAACTTTACTGTTTCATTTGTCTTAGACTTACATTTTTTATACTCAGTCCCATTTTAATTTTTTTTGTTTCAATTGCCACTCTTTTTTTAAATGTATCTCTATTGATTGCCTTCGTTTTGTAGAAGTTTCTTAGTAATTTTAATTAAATTTAGGTCATTTAACCCGTAGGTGGTACGACATTAGTAATTTTATACTCTTCATAACACAGTGGTATTTTGGGTTTCGAAAAAAATATTCTTACATGTATATGTGTAGAGTACTTCATATTTAATTTTGCTTTAATTAATGTATTCTTAAAACTTTTATGTTTAGCTTGTATTTTTCATATTTTGACCCATTTTTCTGTCTCAATTGCTATATTTTTTAAAACAAATCTTTATATATTGTCTTCATTTTGGAGAATATAATTAATAATTTAAATTGTGATCACTTAACCCGTAGGTGGTAGGACATTAATAGATACAATTAAGACAATTGTAATTTCATACCCCCGTGCTAAAGTATATAAATTGATTATTGTCGTTATGATGTATGTTTTTTTTTGTTCGACGAATACTCTGGTAAAACTGACGAAAGTAATATCATATATTCACAACGATGATAAGTTTATATTGAAAATTAAATCAATTGGATGTGCAAACTTCTTTCCTTTTTGTACTCTACTTTTATGGTGCTGCCAAATATCAAATAATGTAATAAAATTGTTATTAACCGTACCATATTTTACTTCATCGACCCGTTGAATTATTAAATAGTAAATGTGAAATAATAAAAAATTACAATCATTAGATTGTATACTTGTAGTAATCATCTACTTTGGCTTTTAATCCATATCCCGGCCTATTTATCCCAACCCTTATAAAATTAGATGATTTACGATAACTTATTTTTGTAGGTATACTGAAGGTTGTTTAACGCGTAGGTATACTATGTGTAATTAAGTTTAACATATTTATAAAAATATTGTTTTTTTAATACTAATAGTTTATTGACCCGTGCAAAATTGCACGGGCTGTTATATGATATAGATATAAAAATAAGTCTTTTTATACTCCAATCTTAGATCATAAACGTATTTTATTGGTCAGTTAAAAAAATTTTAAAAATAGAAAGGTATAGGCTTGTCAAAAGCTTAATTCATATAGTAATTGTCGGGATCCAACCGATTTCAAGGTAATAAACATATTTTTTGTGACTCGTATCCCATATTGACTTGAATTTGTTTTGACCCGCTTATTTTTGGGTTAAACCTAACTCGAGTTGTAAATCCAACTTGACCATTCACCAAGACAGATTTAAGATGGTTAAACCCAAAATGACATATATTTAAGTATATCATATAACTAATTAATAAAATAAAGCTAATTATAATCTTATGGTTGTTATATATTTAAGCTTTAAAAATTATAAGTACGATTGAAACTTTGTTGGCAAATAAAATGGCCAAAGATTTATTTTTTTCCCCCATAAATTGACCCAACTCGATACGACCGGTTATGTTTCTACCTATTTTGAAACCAACCTATATCTTATCAGACCCACCCATTTGACAAGTCTACACGACATATGTACAATTGTTCACTCGTGTAATATCAACTATATATGTTCACCCGCTGACACGTATAATAACAACTATAGTTGTTCACCCATGCAAAATTACACTGATTTCAGAATAACTTTGTTTTTTGCCGCTACTGTAACACCCCGTATATTTTGGGAATTTATTCAAGTTGGGTGTTACTAATTATATTTATTTTGGATTAATTTTCGTAAGTTGCTAAAAGGATTTTCAGAAATTAAAGGAGATTTTATTTGGTTTTAAACAAAAACTAATTTAAACAAATTTGAACCAAAATTCTTTTAAAAATTCTTTTAATAACAAATGACCTTTTTGCCCTTGTTTATTCCTAACCTATACTAATACCAAACACTACATCATCACTGCGTCACCTACCTTTCACCTTCATCGTCTTCTTTGGTCTTCTTCACTCACGATCGCCGCCACCATTTATTTGCTTGTCGACTCCAATTTCTATCCCGGTTTTGGACGAAACTAGTACCGATATTCCTCTTTTTCTCTCCTCTACACAACGGTATGAATTTCTTATAGCTTTGTTCATGTCGTACCGCATCGTCCTTTTATGTTTTCGTTAAATAATCGTGGATTATGATTTTTGGTTGGTTTAATTCTTGAATTCTTGTCTCATATGGTTTTTACAAGGTTTTAATTTGTTTTTATGAATAATATGAGGTGGGTACGTTGTTGAGGGTTGTTTCGTTGTCGGTGTTGTTGGTATTGTCGTCGGTGTAGTTAGTGTTGTTGGTTGGCCGTTGGTGTTGTCGCGCGGCTATGTCTTGAGTTGTTGGTCACTTGGTTGTTGCCGAGGAGTTGCTAAGTTTATGGTGGGAGCTGTCGTGGAGTGTTGTTTGGTTTATGGCTTGGTTTGACCATTAATTTGGTGGAGTATGAATTTACTTAGATTTATATAATTTGGGGGTTTTAACAATAGATTATTTGGGTTTGTATATATATGCTATTTGGGGTTTGCAATGTGTAACACTTAGTATTTATTAGCTAGAAATTGTTAGGGAATGTCTTGGGTTGGTTTGATTTATAGTTACTAAGTTCGTTTTATTAATTTTGGGTATCATTTGGTACTATGTAGCTGGTGAGTTCGATTTGGTGGGGTTCACTGACTTTTGAGTTTTAAAGGGGAAGCTTAACGATTTACGGTAAGAACGCCAACTCTTGAGCTTGAGCATGTTTTATCGTCTTCTAATGTGATCAATTCTTGTCTCATTTATATTGGCTTCTATACTTTTTCTAATCGATCACAATATCTCTTGTTTGGTTGGGAATTGGTTATACATCAAATAAAATATCTAATCATGGTTTGAATATGGGTTATGGTAATAGGATTTTCTTCTATAAACACTCTAGAATAACGTGTTAACTCCTCCGGGGGTGCTCGTTTACAAATGATTTATTATACCTCTGATCAAGGTAACTCTTAACTGGATTAGCTACCAGTTACCTATTAGAACCTCCTCCTTGACAGGTTACATCCTACTGGCCCTCAAGTGAGGGGTGTGCACACTCGGGTTCTCTTAGGGTGGTTTGGGTTGGTTAGCTCTAGAGTTGTTCCTGGTTAGGGGTAGGACCCTTACCAAAGATGGGTTACTGATGCGGAGTGCCCATTCCTATACACTTGATTCCCCTCTCTGAAACTTATAATATACGAGAAGGGTTAGCGAGCTGTTCTCTGAACCATGGTTTCTTGTTCATATAACTCTCTAATCATCTTGGCTAATCCTTTGATTTTAAGCGTTGCTTGTTCAGCTACGCGCTTCAAAGGCGCGTATCTTAATCTCCCTTGTCTTGCTTTGAGTTCTTACTCAGCCAGTTTGCTGACGTTCTTTTGTTTGGGTTTGTCCCTACCCAATTCTGGGGCCTGTGTCATTTTCCGATGGCGCAGTTGACAGGTGAGTCTGATGGTGATATGTTGAGCTTGCGGACGTTTGCATTCATGGGGTCTTTTATTTTGACAATTGTTGAACATTTACTATTTCATTTGGATTTCGGATTTGGATTCTGTAAACTTTGACTAAGTCTTCCGCTGTCGTACTATTTCATTATTTACATTTTGGATTCATTATTTTGGTTTTCGCCTTGCAATTAACTTGGTTAGTTAATTGTGGCATAATAATCCTAGGTTTTCATTATTTAATTGAGTCGAAAATTTAGGGTTGTTACAGCTACTCCCTATGTCACACTTCAACCACCCTATGCTAACTTGCACGACAAACTTTACGATCTAATGACCCAATTTGACACGTAACTCAGACAAAGATGAAGTCTAAAAATTTATTTTGAGAAACACATAATTCATGTTCAATTTCGTATTATACCCCTACGTATGGTAATTCATTTATCAACTAAAGTGATGTCACTATTTGTGTATGTACGTATAGAGTCTAAGAAAATTTGAAATGTACTTCGTACAATTTTGGAGCGCATTTTTCTCTCATTATGAGTATCTATTTTGAAACTCGATGCATATTCGAGGTAGCGCAACCCATTTTTCTCAAATGCTTTGATCAACGACCGCAAGAATTAATTATCATCTCAGATGACAAAAATAAAATATAATCATGCGAGCACCAAACGGAGCGATCTCGATAAATTGAGAGGCAAAAATTGATATTGCTGATTTATATTGGTATTGAAATTATATCATATCAAGTTTTTTTTAACGATTTTGATACCTTTTTCGATTTTAGAAACTAAATGAGGAAAATTGTGATTTTGTTGCCTAGAATAGTGTAGTCAACGAACTTGGTGAGATTTGCCTCCTAATATGTTTTGCTTTTTATCAAGTATTTTTCCTATCTATACTCTCAACTAATTTGCACGGAGTTATATTCAGAAGTTAATTTCCCCCAAATTTTTATGATAAGATGCGAAATTATTGGGAAAAAATGTTGCTGATTAATACGGAGTATGTAGTACATTTTAATTAAGCTGATTAACACTTTAAAATCATTCAATTTTTAGCTAATTACTTGGTCAATTATTGGGGAAAGATACTGCTGATTAATATTGAGTATGAGATATGTACTCAATGTGACGAACTAAAGTAAGGGGTTATGAAGCAGCGTCTAGGGCTGCCGTTCATACGGTGTGTACAAATCCACATGACAAATATACAATACTTTACTTTCGATTTTAAAACAATTTGATTCCCTTTGTTGTAATATCTCTCTTTTTTTAAGGGATATAATATCTCTTTTCTAGGTATACTATTTTCCAACTTTGTAAACATATTTTCCTAAATTAAAAACATAGTGAATAATTTGAATGGATTTAAATCAAATTTTATTTTTTTGCGACACATGTTAAAATAATTCAGCCCATATTCTATGGCATTTTTTAAATTTGAAATATATATTATCATTTAAGGAATATATTATTTTAGATGCTGTATTTTTTGTTTCCTCTGGAGGATGTAATAGGGAGGGAAAATGTAAATATATAAGGAGGAATATCATATATACAATTCTGTGTATATGACTGTGGTCACTGATGTCTAGCTATGTTGACCATACTTTTCTTTTACTTATTTGTACTTTGTATAAGCTTTTTCTTTTAATGCATTACCTATGGTAAGACCCTGTTTGATAGGATTGCATTTTTCCGAACTGATCTGATCTAAATGATTTTGATCCGATTTAATCTGATTTGAATGACTCAGAACTGATCTGGTCTGATCTGAATTTGTTGAAAATTTGATTGATTTTCAACGAATTAGTATCAATTATGGACCAAATACATTGATAGTTATTTGAACATTTCTGAGCTAATCTATCTGAACTTAATAGTTATGATCTGATCTGAACTGATTTTGCTTTAATGACCTGTGACAGGCTATTTTTTAGTCATACTCCTATCTTATATCTAGTGAGGGATTAACCCATATTTATGTTTTGACACACATAGATTAATTTTAACCTCACTCGTTGCCATATAATAATTGATCAGCGATAAAACAACATATGATTTGAATTAGTTAAAAATTTGTCCTAGATTCGTGCAAAAAAATGGCATAAAACTCGAATTAATTCACTTATTATATAATAATATTGCCTCGTTAAAAGCTATATATTTTCCAGAAAACTTTTTTTTGTCCATTTTGTATCACCCGTGCAAGGGCTATTATAAGATATTCTGAAAAACTGTATTTTGTTAGAGCTGTTAAAACTTTAAAGCTTAATTGACCAAGTAACTTGATTCAATCTGATCAGTTTTTTCTAGGTATTAACAATAATTTATACGACCAGTGACCCCTGACGACCTGAATCTGTCTTATATTTTTCTTTGTCTAATTTGACCCGGCGCATTATTATTTTCGAAATACTTGATAGGCTAGCATAGTAGAAGGAAAAAATAATTCATTTTATACGTTCTCAAAATTTGAATGCTTTGATTTCATGCAAAAAAAAATTGTAATATTCGGACAACACTTATCAATGTGTACTCAAAACTAATATATACCCAACACATGTACTATCTAATTAGTGCAACTCGTGTTTACCTATTTGATTACAAATGTCTTGTGCATGCACATAGATAGCTACCACTGGTGTACCGGTCTCCCACCATTGTCTATAATGATAATTAGCAACAAAGAGGAAAACACTAAAACTAAGAGCACCCTTTGTACTCGTGTGTTTCCTTTTATGTCAATTTGCGTCTATTAACTAAAAAAAAAAATAGTGTGAAAATACACGGTGTGATTTCTAAATATGGTGAAAGAAGTAACACATCTGAAATCCCGTGATGCGTGTGAAACATAAGGCAAAAATGAAAAGAACAATGCCATTTATCGTGATTTACTTTTCAACAGTATTGTGATCTAACCCGACATATATGATCATTTGTTAACATAACTGGTAACTCGGTAAGTGCAAAAATCAAACAATGTACGTTTATAAATAAATAACAATATGTACTCTATGTGTCAACCTAAGCAAAAAGTCATACGTATGATATCATGGAATGAAATAGCGAAGAAAAATTTGAGTTTCGATTTCCATAGAAGTCATGTCTGCGATTCGATTTTCGCTTTAAACACTTTTTTTGAACCCACAAATTCCTGCAATAAAACACAATCGTGAAGTCAATCATAACCAAGGAGTTTGTATTTAGAGATAAATCACTATTAATCACCTTTATTTTTCTTGGCCGGTAAGATATATAGATGACTTGGAAGCAAGTTGGAAGCGCAACAAATTTTCTCTATTGCCGATAAACCTGATTTATATGGAATTTGGAAGGGTATGACACATGACTACATGAGACAATCTCAAAAATAAGCTTTGTATTAGATATGACTACCCGAATTTGAACCTTTAAGATCCTTAAAGTACAAAAGGATACGAAATTTTACATTTTCCGAATAGAGAAAAATTGAAGAGGATATTCCATGCGCTAGTAGATTAATGCCAAAATTTGTT
This sequence comes from Spergularia marina, assembly GCA_963680865.1. Classification (NCBI taxonomy): domain Eukaryota; kingdom Viridiplantae; phylum Streptophyta; class Magnoliopsida; order Caryophyllales; family Caryophyllaceae; genus Spergularia; species Spergularia marina. The sequence goes on from OY804546.1 coordinate 27,284,503, forward strand.
TAGTAAATACATTGAAATGGATTACTCAAATACAAAGCAAGGAGTGATATTTCCAATTCAATCATTCTCTAAAGTCAACGGGTTACTGGCTAAACTAAACTATAGTTTGATGGATAGAAAGCTTACCAAATTTAAGAATGAATGCATGAGACCCAAAATCAAGACTGAGATAGCAAAATAGTAAATTTTAAACGAAAATAAATAACGTAGAAGATCGATTGGAAGAAAAAAAAAGGAAATTTATCATTATAACAATATGGGGAATTAAGGAGAGTGGGCGAGATTCATACAAATTATATAGGGATATTTATATTTGACTAATTAAAAGAGGTTATGATTTGACTAATTAAAAACAATGTAAAAGCAGATGTTACATACCGTTACATAAGTAGTGCTCTTGACCAATGACCATCGTGTGTAATGAAATTCCACACCTTCTAAATTGTTTCAGAGTTTGGCTTCGATCTTGATTGCCTATCACACTGCAAAATAGGGAAGCAACTCCATGGCTGCCTATCACACTGCAAAATCAAAGTAGGAAAACCGGCGAAAATACGATACTAAAAAATAAAAGAGATGAAATGGAATGTCCAAAAGTTACGGCAATAATGAGGTAAACATTTTGATTGATATATGACAAAATAAGATACATGAAATTTAAAAGTAAATTATTCTCCAAAAATATTGAAACAATTTTGACAAAATCACGTATTCACCAAACCATGGCAATTTTGTTGCCTAATTCTATGAGATTTCCTAACAAATGATTTAAAAATAGATTCATGTTTTACTGACCAATTGATCATTCATTCATTGTTACCTTAGATGTGCCTGAAAATTTAATAATTTACTTTAGAAACTGTATTATACACGTATGATAACCTTTATTCTTTTCTTGGAATGATTTTGATTTTGCCATATTTTCGTTAAAATCATCTTCCATGAAATCGGCTTTAATATGGAAATAAATATTCATAGAAATCATATTAATATCAAAACTAGATTATTCGAAATCAAAAATAATTTAGGGGATGTTTTATATTTGTATGGATTATATACCATATTATGTGCAACATATATTCAAATAAGGCCAGGGAATAATACTTAAGGCGTGTGGCAAGCATGATTTCGCATGTGTTTAGCATAGGCTTATTAGAGCTATTTAGAGAAGCTTTTATTTGACATCAGCGCTTGCATAGAGGGTCTAATAAACCTTTAAAGGCACGGCTATTAATACAATATATATATATACTAGTTTTTTAGCCCGTGCAATATTGCACGGGGTGTTATACTAAAATTTTAAGATTGCCCGATCTTAAAGTTCAGTTTGCTAATGAATGAAAGATTTCCATATATAAGTAAGAAAATCGAATTTAAAACGATTATGACGATTATAGCTTACAAGGAATTTAACACACTGAAGTGTACGTGGTAATGAACATCCAAACAACACATTTTGGCGTGACCAAATTCTAAACAACATACCAAACATATTAGCCTCACGAAAAATAAAACAATTTCGACAATCACAAATAATTATTTATTCATATCGATTAAATTGCTCAAATAAGAAACTATATCTAACTAACAAAAAATCGAAAATGAACCTCAACTTTCATTTTATACATTAAAGAAAGACAAAAGTCTTTTCGCACTCATACGTTCGCCTCATCATTGTTCCTTCTACATTCTTCTCCAAAGTTCTCCCCCATGCAATTTTAGCTAACGACATATGTAGTTGCATCTCGGCAAATATTGACCTATGCAAAATTGCAGGAGTTGTTATATAAAGTGATAGTAACCCTATTTTTATTTTTAGGCTCATTTATGGTGATACGATTTTTTACTTTTGCGTGCCAAACTAAAAGATGCGTATTAAAATAAAATAAAGATAGGACCCGTAAAGGTAACCCTCACAGAAGTTGACTCTATTTGACATCGCCCGCTTTTGTTTGTCATGAAACTTTTTTTTTAATTTTTACTTGTGACCCGTTTTAGCCCACATATTATATAACTTCAAACTCGATCCAACCCGTTTACCAAATTTGACCTCTAATAAACACAAATCACCATAAAGTTAAACCAAACCCTTTTGTCCGTACTTCCGTAACTTTGAAAAACATTCTCTCATAAAAAATAAAGAAAAACATCTTCAAGCCTGTGTGTGTAGATTACTACCTATTTAGTTTTGTTTTATTTAATATATTCTTAAACTTTATGTTTTTTGGGACAAATATGACCTGGCCCAAAATAACACAAATTGACCCGTAATTTGAAAAACATTAAGAAGAAATCACGAAGAAAAATGCATTAGAGAATTATAAAATCACTACAAAAAATTCAAAATAAATTTTAGTATCGTAAGTTGTTACAAATGCAAAATATAAGATTCGTAAGTAAGCATGATTAAAATATTTTGTATATCAACATAAATGTGGAATATTAATTCCACTAAAATTTTAATACTACGATGTCTTGTCATAAAAAGATGTTATGATTTATTTTTACTTGTAGTATAACTTAATCGGACATGAACCTGTATGGACCTTATCCGATTTTTACTTGGCCCATATTTTACATGTATGGTGCATATATTATTAGAATAGCTCGTTTAACAATTGAGTTATTAACCCGTTCGATAATTGAGTGTCATGGGTTTCTTACATGTTCGATAATTGAGTACTGTCACGGGTTATGAACCCGTTTGATGTCGTGTTAGCGTCAAATATTCCATGAACAACTTTTGCTGCAATCACCCATCTAGCATTAGTAGAATACATATAGCACCAAAATAATTCAATAAACCCGTGCTACAAAAAGGTTCTTAACTTATAGGACATTATCATGGAAATTGAGAACTCCATGCTCCATGGGATCACAATTTGTTTTGGAGAAAGTCTTAACATGCTTCAGTTACAACGTATATTTAACGAATTATTAATCCGACATGTTTGATAATCAGGTAAGCATCATGGTTTATTAACCCATTTGATTATTGGGTTAGTTAGTGTCATGGTTTATTAGTCCGTTTGATAATTGGATTAGTGTCACGGGATATTAACCTATTTTAATTTTTTTTTTTTTTTTGAAATACATGATTAAACTATTTCAGGTAATCTATGCTAATTTTATTTTTTTCTAATATCATTTCTAAATAGCTTAATAATATTAAAATATTAAGGTTGCATTATTTAAGCGCATAATAAATCATATTCAAGAATTAATTTTTCGTTGAGGGTACAGTTTTATTTTGTTTCCTAAATAAAAGCTATATTCATAGAATAGTTTTTTTTTTTTTCTTAACATGAGCTATATATATGGTATGCATGTAAAAATCATATACATGGAATAGTTTGATGCTTAATTTAAGGAAGTAAATGAAATTTAGATGGTTTTATAACTTACTACCCTTATCATCATTGCTTTTATTTTTTAGTCTTTTTCCACTTAACAATAAAAGATAATGTGTGACTTGGTAGAATTAAAATATTTGGTGATGTTTTTAATGAGTAAAATCCAATCTAAATGATTGTAAAAAAATTGTTTTAAAATCCCATGAAAGTAGCTAACTATTTTTTGTGTTAAAAGGTAAGCATATCCGGCTAATTTGATTTCTTTCCATTTTTTTTTCTTTTTTTAATCTTTATAGAATTCTTAGATTAATTCAAATTGGCTTAAAATTGGAAATAATGTATTTTTAATATGTTTTCCAAATTTAAAAGCACGATTAATGATTTTAAGGGATTTAAATCAATTTATTTTATACCTTTACATTTTTAAATAATTCGATCCATAATATATGGCATATTTTCGATGAGTATATTTATATTTGGAAATTTATAATTATTTTTTAATTATTTCGGAATATTTTAAGGAGAATTCTGATTTTATGAAATTATTTTTTATTCTTAACAAAACTATGATGAAAGGCCGTGCGTTGCACGGGTTTCTTAATAATGATTTCTATTAGACTTGTTAAAACTGAAATTTGTAATTTATGTTTGGATATAGATATTGTGTGGTAAAATCTCTTTATAATAAACATTTTTTCATATTAATCTGTGTAGTTTTTTATACATTGTATAACGTATTTGTTTTTCGAGTTAGGGGTTTGATGGTCAGTCTGACGAAAAAATATTTCAAAACAAAAATAATTCCAAAAATTCTACAATATCAGTATCCAACCATTGTATTTTGAGAGATATTAACGTTAAAGGGGTGTCATGAAAGTTGAGTGACATAAAAAAAAAATACAAAGTGACTATAAGGCTATAAATTATAGTTGGGTAAGTTATGATAAGTTACGTTTTCATAGTAATGATTAAGATGTCTGCACTACGTCAAAAATAGGTTTTAAGAACGGTTCCTCTAAAGCTAAGCAGAACGGTTGAGGAACCGTTCTCTAGACGACTGTACTTAAAGGCTAAGAGAACGGTTTGAACCGTTCTCGTACCCTAACAGAACGGTTCCTGTCAAAACCGTTCTAATAGATGTAAGAGAACGGTTTTCATAGAAACCGTTTTGTTATATTATCTAGTTAAGAGAATGGTTCTCATGATAACTGTTCTTGTAGGTACCCATATTTATAAAAAAAAAAAAAAAAAAAAATCATTATTTGGTCATTTCCCAACCCCAACTCACGACCCTCAACCCAAAACTCAAATTACTACAAGAACAACAACCACAAACTCCCAGTAAACAAACAAAATCAAATTATGTCATATAACTCCCATCAATTAATATGAGGTCTTGTAGATACAAAATCAGTATAAAAAAAATTACACACCAAAATCTTCAAAATCGGTAGAAAAGAAAAACAATAACCAACATATAAACCTAACACTAATTTTCTTGTACATCTTGTCGCCATAGTCTTGTTCATCGATATGTTTGCTTACTTAGATCTGGTTTTTGTTCATCGATCATCTTCTTACTTTAGATCCGCGTTTTTTTTATCCTTGTTCTAAACACACGAAAAAAACACAAATATTAAAGCATAATTAGGAACGAATACAATAGAAGAAAAACAAAATTAACTGATGCAATTTAAAATATTGACGGAAAAAAACCCACCTGAGAAATACGATTACCCTCATCAACACTAATCCAAAACTCTTTGAATTTGAAAAATACATAAAAAAAATTTAGATAAAAAGTAGATCTGAAAACCCCAAACACGATTTCTCATACCAAATGAAACACTTATCCAATATAAATTCAAAATACATAAAGATTTTAAGAAATTAAGAAAACTCAGATTATAATACCAAAGCGAAAACGCCGGAGTTGTAGCTAGATATCGGTCGTCGGAAAGGCGTCAGATGGGATGAAAGTGGCACCAGCAAAAGATGTTTGATGGCGAAAAGAAGTGGTCGCTCGACGGAAATAGGATGGGATTGATGACGGTGAGCAGAGAGAAAGCATGGAGGGGGGATAGAGAGAGAATGAGGAGAGAGAGAGTTATGATACTGAGTTGAAGTTGGGTAGAATAATAATGTGGCGGAACTGACGAGGTGGGTGGGTGAGGGGTTTATTTATTTTTATTTTTTTAAAGGTTATTATTAGAACAGTTAAAAATTAGAGAACGGTTTTCGTAGGGTTACCTAAGAGAACGGTTTTAGAGAGAACCGTTCTCTTATTGTTAGTTCTTAGTTTAACCGAACATAAATAAAACCGTTCTCTTATGTCTAATTTTTTTAATCTTTTTTTCCCAAAAATACATTTAAGATCTGTTTTTAGTGTAACCGTTCTCTTTTGTTTTAAGAGAACGGTTTCACTTAAATACGTTCTCTTACGGGGGTTCTCGAAGCTTGTTTTTGACGTAGTGCTGGGGAAAAAATCCCCTTTTTTATTCTCATAATTTCTCTTCATTTGCGTTGTTTTCTTCAAATTTTTATTCAATTCCCTTCAAAATTTCTTTCCACATTCCTTGCGTCCATTAATCTCAAATATCGCAATAATTCTCATTTGTTGTTTCTTATTTATAAACTGTAACAAAAATTTAGACTTGAAGCAACTTTCTTCAAAAATAATTGTTGGTTTGTCAAGGTTTAGGAAGAACTATGAGTATGATAGTTTAAGCTTTTTTTTTTTTTTTTTTTTTTTTTTTTTTTTTTTATGAATGATAATTTGAGTTTAGACATACGTACACTACAGTTTATAGTAGACAATTAGATTAAATTTATACAACTAATAGGTTGTTAGTGGCTAGCTATACTTTTGTAAGTCTCTTCGAAATGTTCTTTCGAATGATAAATATATCAACTAGTTCTTTTGAAAAAAACAAACAAAGAAGGAGAAGAAGCAAAGCTTATACAATTATATTTATACAACCTATAGGCTAGATATTGGACACACTTATTGAAAACTCATGCACAAAGTACGTAGGATTATAATGTATTTCGTTGAAATGTTCTCTCGGATGATAAATATATCAACTAATTCTTTTGAAAATAACAAACAAAGAAGGAGAAGAAGCAAAGCTTATACAATTATATTTATACAACCTATGGGCTAGATATTGGACACACTTATTAAAAACTCATGCACAAAGTACGTAAGATAATAACGCATTTCGTTTAGTTCTAGTATGCTGAGTTATATATGCACTAATGCACGTAGCTAGGATAAGTACGTAGTCATGTATGTCTTGCGTTTAGTATTGTAATTGTGATTGGAAACACCTTCTACACTAACGCATAACGTACGTTAATCCTAACAAATGAAGAAGGCTAATTACAATCTAACTCGAGATGAAAATCATATTGGAACCATTTATTATCAAGAGACATGAAAATTGACGAATTCAAGATCATCACAAAGTTTCCAGATGTAAACCCACCAATCACATTTAGCAACCTTCACTTGGTTTTAGATGAATATAGTTAACATTAAATCCTAATTAGAATGTGTATTATCGTACTATAGCAATTCTATGACAGGACTTTGAAAACTACGTATTAGTAGGATTATTAGTAGGATTGTCTAATATAAACATTATTATTATAATATTATTATTAATAGAAGATTGTTTAATTAAAAGAGTTTCACATAAACTTGATAACTAAATAATATTATAAAATTGCCAAAACTCTCTAATAACCTCCGATCATTGTGAGAGCTCTAAAAAAGCCTCCTTTAATAATATAGAAGGATTAATTAAGGCAATGTCATTTTTGCTGTAGATTATGATTCTTAAAATTCGAACTATTGATTTAACGTGGAGCTCCAATTTATTTATTTTAATAAATTTGGTTTTAAAAAAAAATCCGTTTATAACAATTCCGTTTGATTTCGGCCATAAAGATCTTTTTTTTTTTTTAAGGATTTTCGGTTTATATTGTTGTAATTTAGGAAACTTTGATTATTAGTCAATATTTCTTGATTTTAATTTTCGGAAATTTACATTTATAGTAATATGTAGCTATTTCATAATGTATTATGCATTATTTTAGGATAGAAATGAAATTTGATTTTATTATGTCCTATTATTTGGTTAAAAGATTTGATCCCATTTTAAAGAGGCATGTGGATATCATAATAATCTTGAGATATGAGAAATATTGTATATATTACCGTGAATCATGTTATTTTTGGCATCGAAATATTCTTAGGGCGTGTGCTAATCGCACGCACGCGTTTTATTGTTAGTGGTAATTCGGGAAGTTTTTGTTTGACATCATCACCTACGTGGACATCCTTAGAAGGTCTTAAATCCACCGCTATTAATAAATATATATATATATATATATATATATATATATATATATATATATATATATATATATATATATATATATATATATATATATTCGTCTGATCGTAGTTAGCTTTCCAATAAATTCAGATCAAATCAAATTTGGATCAATTCAAATCAAATCAAATATATTCAAATTATTACAATCCTATACTCCTCCTATCGAACATGGCCTAAGCACGGTTAATTTTTGAGTTAGAATGGATGATTACATGTCAATTGACTTATCGGGTCTCATTTTTATTTTCGGTTTCCGTGTTTCAAAAGGCCAAAATCCCGTTTTTTTTGTTTTGTTTTCAAACTAGATCGAGAAAACGTCACATATTCGTCGATCATCTTCATGACTTTTGTGGAGCCGCCGTAGCATTTGAAGACCACCTATCGACCGGAACTTTAATAAGGTAACCCCATGTTTGTGGAGTTTTCTTCTTTGCTGCAGTATATACCCTGTTTTAAATTATCATCTTCTTCCTAGGACCTCAAAAAAAAAAAAAAAAAAAAACCCAGCAAAAATCGCTGGAAAAGAAGACTATAATCTCTACTTAATTGAGGATGAGGAAGTGTCATGGTTGTCAGTAGATTAAACCCTCAATAGTCGATGAGGAAGTGTGAGTGGGAAGTTTAGATCTTTGATTTCATTTTCGGAACTCTGATCTTTCAATCTTCCACTGAAAACGGGTCAACACCACTGTGTTGTGCTGACCTTGGAACCTTATTTTCCAATGTGGGACGATATCAGTCACACATTGTTCCCGAGTGCTTTCTTTTGTTGAACTCTTCAACATGAGTCTTTATTTGTCTTCTTCACGCCACTTTGAAAGGTACGTCTATAGAGTTTTGTGATTGATCGATATTCGATAGATCGTTTTGTCACTGTTGTTAATTAGACTCGATAGAATTGTTGTTCACGCTGCTAACAGTTTCTCTGTATAAATAGATGTATTGCCGCATCAGAGAAAAGATTATGCCACTACGGAAGGGAACCAGCAGGGCTGAGGAGGATTATTGTTATGTAAATGTACGAAACTAATTAAACCTTTGTTATGATTTGGTCATCTGATCTTTTGTTTAAGTGTTGTTTAGTTGGTTTGATGCAGAAACAAGGGGACAGTCTGATTTTCAGTGGAAGTCGAGAAAATTTGTTGCAGAACGGGAGTTTGTTACTGGCGGAAAGACTTTCCCTTTTCAATGGTAAGACAAACCCCATAAGTTGTTTCACAATCGATGATCTGAATGCAATGCGGGTGAGGACGGGATCACCACAGCATCAAGACTTTCAAGCTTGGTGGTGTGAAGCCGTTTGGGATGGAAGACGTGTGCTGGTAAAGTCGAAACATGGCCGTTACTCTGACGACTATAATGATGGCATTTTTGGGGACATTGTTGTTGCTAATGAAATGGCTACTCACATAAATGTCCTTAAACTCCTAGGATGCTGTCTTGAAACCAAATACCCTGTTCTTGTTTTCGCGTTGCCTGAAAATGGAACCCTTGACAAACGAATCTCCGAGAACAACTGCAACAGTCGTCCTCTTAACTGGAAGGATAGACTTAGGATCTTGTGGGAGATCGCTCATTCGATGTCTTACCTTCACACTGGCCTTGGGAGACCCATTGTTCATCGAAACCTAAAGACTTCCAATGTGCTTCTAGACCATGATGATTCGGCGAAATTGTTGGACTTTCATTTGGCAGTCAGCATCCCTGAGGGTAAAGAGTATTACATAGATCCGCAAGTAATAGGCACTGCGCAGTACATAGCGCCTGAATATATGTTAGAAGGGAGGGTGTCCTGTAGTTCAGATGTGTATTCCTTTGGTGTGCTGTGTCTTGTGCTGTTAACAGGTAGAACTGATCTTCGTTATACTGACGTACGAGAGATTAAAGCTCGCCCCCTCGACCACGACCAGCCCATCCTTGAGATTGTAGATCCTGCAATAAGTACCACAGTCGCAGCTGATGACCAACATTTGCAGCAGCAACTGAGGAGATCATTTGAGCTTGCACTTGAATGTATGGCTGACGTATCTACTCGGCCAACCATGGTGGATGTTGCGACTGAGCTCAAAAAATTGACCGCCTGCTCCCCCGTAGAAGCCGATTATGTGCAACTGGATCAACAGATCAGCAGGGCCTCCTCCACTTTGAAGAGCCTCAACAAATTGTCGCGTTTATCATCTTCTTTCGATATTAGCCTAAATTTATGCTCATGGCCCTTGAATATTGTCAGACGATTCGTTGGCCCCTGATTGTTTGATGTTGTTGTGTCGTGAATCTCACGACAGTTGATGCTGCTGTAGACCTGTGACTGAGTTTCTTAGTCGACAAGGTGACTCTGGACTGAACTCCTGAAGTTTCTTTTAGAATACTGGCTTGTATCTAATTGCATTACTGGTTTGTCATCCACGAGACATTTACTTGCGACGATTATCGATGGATAAATGAGCAGGAATTGTTCATGGGAAGCTTAAATCTTTGATTGTCGTCTTTGCGTAACTTGTAAACTGTTTCTCAGGTTCCAGTGCCAGTTAATTGAGGACATTGTTTGAATGTGATTACATCGGACATGACTCACGACTGTAAAATTTGTTGCTAAAAACATACTTTATAATTGTAGTGTCTTTAGCCCTGTGAACCGTACTAGTCACGTACGGGAATACACGTCTGTGATTGTATCCGCACCTGTGTACACATATTGATCGGCATATCCGTCTACTGAATTCCAAGCCTCACCTATAGCAGTGCGGCCGAAAAAATGAGGTGGATTGGGCGTTGGCATACTAGTAGCTTGACCGATAAGGACAGAGACAATTGAGGGCATTCTTGGCCTGTCAACTGCATTTTCTTGGATGCATAATAGTCCTAATTGGATGCATTTTAGGACCTCTTCTGTTGCAAAGTTATCTCCTAGCTCTGTATCCACTAGACCTAAGGCCGCGTGCTCGTTCCAAAGCCTCCACGCCTATTAATCAGTTGATCAATGATCAGTAATTCAGTATGATAAACAGTCCCTAAACTTTCAACGTATGTATTAACTCGATTCTAAGAAACGTGTTACTTGCGTATCCTAAATACTAATTGTTTTTGTGAAACGAGTTCATCTATATATATAGAAAGCTTACACGATGCAATAGGGCCTCATCCAGCTGCACTCGTCCAAAGAATCTGTTCCTTTGGCCACTTACTATTTCAAGCAGGATGACCCGTTATTGCATATTCCGGAGCCATATAGCCACTGCATTGCACAATTTGGAAATTGTTGGACTTGTTAGCTATAACTCTTTAAGTTAAACATTTTAAATATGGATGGATTGTGCTATAAGGTGTGAAGTAGTCTTACTAGGTTCCAACGATTCTGTTAGTGTCACCTTGAGTTTGATCTACTCCAAAAAGTCTAGCCAAGCCGAAATCTGCGATCTTGGGGCTCATTGCTTCATCAAGTAGTATGTTGCTCGATTTGAGATCTCGATGAACGACCTTAATCCGTGAGTCTTCATGAAGATACATAAGCCCTCTTGCTATACCAATGATGATCCTGAATCTAATTTCCCAACCTAAAGATGCTTTCTTAGCCGGGTCTGCATGTATATATAATAGCATAGTCTTGAAATCTTTATATAGCAAAATTATACGTATATAAGATAAAGTATCATGAATGAAGAATTACCGAACAAGAATTTATCCAAACTTGAATTAGGAAGAAACTCATAGACATGTAGGCTTTCTTTTGGTGACGCGCAATACCCCAATAGTTTGACAAGGTTTTTGTGCTGTAGTTTAGCCACTAGGATGATCTCTGTCTCAAACTCTGCAATCCCCTGCCCTGAGTGCGCGGAAAGCCTCTTCACAGCTATTACCTGTCCACCCTCAAGCTCGCCCTGCGCAAACGTATACGCAGTGGATAAAGGTAAGGAACATACATGTTTGTGGATCTTATATGATGGTCTGTGAACCACGTGAGCATGGTGTTCCTTTTCATCAAAGTACGGCGGGTGGCATGATAGAAATACTATATATGTCGTCAAGAGTCACGACCTTATTACGAAATCCAATTTTTGCGTTCAAGTACCATGTACTCACCTTGTAGACTTCACCAAATCCACCTTCACCAAGTTTATTGTCCGCAGAGAAATTGCGTGTAGCTGATCGAATCGTGTTGAAATCAAACTGCAACGAATCCACAAATCTTTTCATCTCATTTGCTTGAACTGCATAGATGATATATACATGCATAAATTAGCAAAATTAAATTTGTCATGGGATGTTACGCAGTACTGTGTACGAGCTACGAAGTAAGGTGAAGGTCTTAATAACGTCGCACCATTTGTAACATAATGACGACTTACCATAACTTGTTTGCTTGGCATTCTTTCTCCACACGCATAAAGAAATGCTAACCAGGACCAAAATCAAAGGGGTAGCTGTTGTCGAAATCGCCACTATTATTTTTATAGTGTTTTTGGATTTTCCTACAGGTTCAAAAATTGTGAGAATATGAAGTCACAGTGAAGCATGAAGACTGGAGACAGTATCTGGTTCTGTTATTCTAGCTGCTACTTCACTTTGCTTCAAGTGCAACTTGATTGAAGTTGACCCGGGAAAGTTAGTTACTTGCTGAGTCATTCATGACTCAGCATTCCGACAGCTCGTAACCGCTTGCACCACCATCGAGGCAGGCAGTTACAAATGATTTGTGAATAGTTGTGAATAATACAATTGTATAGCTCAGCTGAAACTTGTATATATACATTTTAATTATCAATATACAGAACCTTTTATTTTGTCTTGTGTTTTCACTCCAAATATGTTTCACATTCATAGTTTTATCAAAAATTACTGCCATCAGTAGAAGAAATTGCAGCTATACATATGATCGATGACATACTACCAAGATTGCAACTTACTTGATGGGTTGGGCTGTACAGGCTTCGTTGTCGAGTTTTTAGTCGCCGGGAATGATTTTGGAGCAGGCGCTGCTGATGGTGATGGTGATAATACTAGTGAAGGAGGTAGGGAGATGTTCCTGGTTGGGGGAGGGGGGAATTGAGGTGAACGTATGTAAGCAATATGTAGGTGTAAAAAGACCAGTCGATATCAAATTATAAGAGTACAAATGTACTCGTATTAGCAAGGAGTGTACCACGCCGTGGTTTCATTTTATCATCGTAAAATGGTACAACCCACTATATATAAGATCGAGCTTGTATGTACATGTGTTCCGATCTAAGACTAATTAATCGCAATGTAACACTTTATATATTGTACATTTGTACCCCATTTGAGATGTTACAAAGACTTAATTTCTAATGGACTTAACATGAGAAATTGGCAGTAGATTTGTTGGCCGAGCAGAGGGTCCGACGACCCCAAACTCGGCCTGTCCAACCTGTTTTGACTTTCTACAACTCTAGATTCGCCCTGTAGAGAGAACAATTGGGAAGCAACGCCATTGAAAAAAGAGGCTGATTAATTCACAAAATTAAGTTATGGCGTGTTGTTCTCTAGTCATTGTTAGTGGGTGTACAGTCTACAGTCTACACTTGCGCATCATACTTTTTCAACGGTTTGAATGTTGACTTAATCTAATACGGAGGATGCAAAAATACTTGACTCACTTGTCATTATTTTCGTGCCTCGTCGTAGCTAGATAAGCGACAAGAGTCTTCAACTCCAGTGCGCATTATCTGTCTCATTTTTCTATCTTACACCATGTACCCCACCAATTACATGCTATCGTTTTATAAATATTTTCAAAAAAATATAATCTTTAAAAATAAAATAATGAAACGCTAAAATATGATTGGTGCGTTACATGAAGTAGGATATGAAAAAGGGAACATGTGATCCGCACTCAACTCACGTTGTCATAAATACTTTGTACTCCATCCGTGTCATCGAATAGACTAATATCCATGTTTTCAATAATGTCCACCCATTTTAAGTTATCTGATACAAATTGACTGGCATAAATCGACTACTCCTTAATATGTCGATGTCTTCATCAATGTCTAAGGACAACAAATAAATTAACAGTGTTGGGAATTTATGTGTGAGCGGTTGTCCCACATCGGAAAATAGAAGTGGGTGGAACATGTTTATAAGGTAGTGGGTTACTCCAGTTATTGCCAATTGGTTTTAGGTTAGAGCCTCACTGAACTTATGGACATGGGCCGTTACTCCTCCTTGACGGCTCTCCCCAACAAATAGGTGTGGCGAAACGGGTGGCATTACGATCATAAGGATTATCGCTATACGCCCGTGGACAAGCCTTCTTAAAGGTCAGCGACAATGGGTCGGAATGCTTACAATCCGTTGTTGCATTGTTGCAGCAATACTTATCCGTTCTAAACTTATGGCACGCACTTTCACATCCAATTACGCTACCGTTATTTCCGATCATCCTTAGCTCTGCAGGGCACGAACCAACTAGGTCGAACACGCACCCTGTGATCCCGCACCCATCACCACCTTCAACAAGTGGTGCAACCATGACAGGGAGATTATACCCATCCACAACACTCACATCGTAGAAATCAGTGGCCTCGATTCCTAAACCGAACTCTGCTAAAGTGGCTGGTGATGCTGGTCCTGTGATGCACTCAACTTTGCCACTGTCGCAGTCGCCTGTCTGGCAAGAGAATTTGCCAGTAGATTTGTTGGTCGAGCAGAGGGTTCGGCCCCAGACATGGCCTGTCCAACCATTTTGGACTGCCACGGCCACGACTGTGGATTCGCCCTGCAGAAGGGCGAATCCAGACTCTGCGACATATCCTCCTGCTGATATGTTTACAATGCTCGGCCATACCTCAAAGTTGCAGTTATTTGTTATGCTAAATGTTTTCGCCTCTCCTATAAACAGATGTAGATGTATGGTAATAACAATAAGCAGAGAGAAAGCTTGTGCTGAAAGCTTGGCCATTGAAGAAAAGGAAAAAAAAAAACAAATGGTTGAATAATTAAATTTTTACGTGATCGATCAAGTGTTAAGTGTTTTATTTAGTGGGCCGGGGGCCCGGGTCATACTTTTCAATAGCTTGAATGTTGACTTGATTAAGTCATTCTCTTGGTCTTATCTACGTGAAATGATCTGCCGTGTAATTTTCTAGCAAGGGTGCCATGTGTAATTATGGACTGTTTCTCCTGTGCAAACCTGCACCCAGTAGAGATTTGCTACCCATTCCACTTATGTAAAGGGTGTACACATTAAAATTCCTCACGGTGATAAATGTCCTCGTTATCTTTGGAGATAATTATTAATTTTGGAAAAATTTGTGAAAAACCACCTAATATTTTCCACAATTTTTGAGAAACTATCTTATACATTTTTTTTGGGAACCACCAAATAAGACATTTTATGTATGGTAGAACCACCTTTCCCCGTTTTCTTCTCTTTCTCCACCGGAATTTGCCTACGTGTCTCATCGGAATGCCAACGTGTCCGTGCTCATACGCTGACTCACTATTATTAAAAAAAAAAAAAAAACTTACCCAAATAAAAAACAGCCGTGAATATCATTCCCCTAAATTACCACCAAACCCAGAATCCCCAATTAGATAAACCTCATTAATGTCGATCACCATCACTCCAAATATTTCAACAATAACTAGTTGAATGTCATACAATATTTTGTACAATTTAAATTGCAACAAGTATTCCTACAAGAACGCATACAATCAACCATTATTCTGCACCCATGAAAATTTAGGGGAAAACTCCATTACTCCATTCTCCTTTTCTTCCCCACCAAATTCCTTCCTGGGTTTGTCCTGGACCAAGTACTCCTCACGCACGCACGTTTACGTCTTAGCAGATTTGATGACCTTGGGTTTACAACATAAAGAAACTCACCTATTTCGCGAGAATTAACAAGAAAGTTGAAAAAGAGAGCACTAGGAGCAGATGGGAAGAACATTTGTGGACGGAAACAATGGAAGCAAAGCTTGCTTCTGATTTTGGTGGGTGAAAATAATGGAGTAATGGTTGATTTTGGTGGGTATGAATCAGGACTCACGGCTGTTTTTTTTATTTGGGTAAGTTTTTTTTTTTTTTTAATAATAGTGAGTCAGCGTATGCGCACGGACACGTTGGCATTCCGATGAGACACGTAGGCAAATTCCGGTAGAGAAAGAGAAGAAAACGGGGAAATGTGGTTCTACCATACATAAAATGTCTTATTTGGTGGTTCCCCCCAAAAAAAATTTATAAGATGGTTCCCCAAAAATTGTGGAAAGTATTAGCTAGTTTCCCACAAATTTTTCTTAATTTTGTGTTACGTTACATTTTATATATGTTATACTTTTAGAAGTAGATAGCATTAGCCAGGGGTACGTGTATGCGTAGACTTGGTTTCGATGTATATATATGGTATTAGATAGGTTAGATTAGATCTGATATATGGTATGTTTGGTGGTCTTACCTGTTGGAGAATTTGAGATATCGATCTGTTTAAGAGTTTAAGAAGCAAGTAGAGGATAGCTGTTATCTATTAGCATGCAATTTAATTTATTGGTATACTAACTGTTCTACATAACATGTTTGGCAAATCTAGTTGTTGAAGTAACAATTAAGAAAAAAAAAAAATTCCGTTTTTCAAAATGTGAGTTTTACGTGCCCTATAGGTTATAGATTATAGGCGTGGAATCCTGAACTGGGAGCCAAAAGCAAGGTTATTTATAATTAGCGCATTTGGAAGGCCTCTGGGGAGTAAACGTATAGAAATAATAATATGAAATGCTAAGAGAATTAACATTTTTATTGAATTATGATCCAAAAAATTTAGTTAATTTAGTCAAAATCAGTTCATATGAATCCCTAAGTTTTAGTTAACGTTTTCCTAGTTATTAGAGCATGTAGTTAGTGGGTTGAATTTAGTGGAATAATGTGTGTTTGTGTGCATTACGTGGGTTAGCCACTTAGTTACACTACGTCAAAAATGGCCTTCAAGAACGGTTCCCTTAAAGCTAAGCAGAACGGTTGTAGAACCGTTCTCTAGACGACGGTACTTAAAGCCTAAGAGAACGGTTGCAACCGTTCTAAAAGGGTATAAGAACGGTTATGAACATAACCGTTCTAAAAGATCTTTTAGAACGGTTTTTAACACAACCTTTCTCATAGGTACCTTACCTTTTAGAATGGTTTTGTCAAAAACCGTTCTCTTAGGCCCTGCTGGGTACCTTTTAGAACGGTTTTTAACAAAACCGTTCTCTTAGGCTTACCTTTTAGAACGGTTTTACTGAAAACCGTTCTCTTAGGCCTCGCTCGCGCCATTTTTTTGGGTACCTATGTAAAAACCGTTCTCTTAGGTGTGTTTTTTTTTTGGGATGAATATACGGGCCTCCTATCCAGAAAAATTTGGCAGTCCGTCGTCAAAACAACGCGGACAGCGCCTATAACCTGCGAAGAAATGAGAAAAAACCATACCCATTCCATTCTTCTACTCCACAAATCATACCCATTCTTCTACTCCATTCTCATACTCCAAAATACAATAGCAATGTCCAGCACCATTTTCATCTAACAACTACTATATATTCAACAAATCCAAGTTCCCTGTCATCCTACAAAATCTAAGTCTCTATCAACTACCATAAGCATGCAAGCTAAGGTAGTTAACTATCCGATACTACATATGACTAAATTACCTTATATACGCATGCTAAATGATGTCATCATCGTTTTGACCAACCCGAAAAACTATGTCGGCCAATATGTCTCGCACTTCATCAATTTCTTTATCGGAGTAGTATTGCGGATGGTCTTTGATAACATACTACAAAAGAACACAAAACTATAGTCAATAATCACAACCTATTGTGAGAGGATTCCAAATTCATTGTTGAGAAAAATCTAAATTTATGAAAGTTAGTAGTTTTTCATAATTACCGATTTGGGAATGAAATTTTTGCCCGTTTCAATTACTTCTTTCATATAGCGACACACATAGTAGCCACAATCCATTGATCCTAAAGGTTGTCGAGGGACCTACATTAAATCACGAAATAAAGTTAATTACTCCATATAAACATGTTTTAGATAAAAAATTAATTGAAAAACAAAAGACAACAAGTTATTATGATTGATTTACCGTCACCACAGTCCATCTTAACTTTGACGATTTTTCAAGACTCGCAAGAGGATTAGCACTATGGAATCTATTGTTGCTCCTACATACACATTATAAGTTTATATACATCACAAGTTCTTATCATATAACATAGTAGTAATAAATTCGAAATTAAAATAATAGATAAAAATAAAACTTACTCGGCCAGTAGATTAAATAAGAATTGTGGGGGTTCATCTCTTGTATTGGCGGAATCTAACCAATAAACAATCCGTGCTCCGGGATTCACCACCGCAAGCATCCAATGGGCACTATAATTATGAAACAATAATATCACATTCATGGCCGAAAATAGACAAATAATCAAAACGTGTTATAAGAATGCAAAAGATACCTTTCATTATAAGGAGCAAAGAACAATTTACCACCACTTAAACATGAGGTACATTGAAATGCTTTTAAAATATAAGCCACACGTGTTTCGTTGCTTGCAACACTAATTGGGGACAACATACTTGGATCCAAAAACCCATAGCAATGAATTGTCCCATTTTGGGTGGCCATATTATGCAAGTACCTATATCATACAAATTGGAAATTTATGCATGTATAAAATGTGATAAATTTAGAAAAGTATAAAATGAAAAGATAAGAACTATTGTATGCAAATTCTTTACCTCATGAATATGATCATATGAGTAGATTGAATTTCGTCTTGAAGACACCATTCTTGCATCTCTTCCCAACCAACATATGTTGTTTGCTCATTGTGGGTCACATGTTCAGGAATAAGAATCTCCTTCATTTCATTCTCCGCCTTCATTTTCAAAGACTCTCTCCAAAGGTTTTTTTTATCAAAACTGTTCTCACGACCTTCTTTTTCTGCTCAACAGTCAACTTCTGGATTTGATCATGAGTAGGTTTGGAGCTGGAGGATGGACGAGTTTTCTTGGATGGTTCTTCCGCCGCCTAATAACAAATAATGAAACAAAAAATCCATAATAATAAATTACTTTAACCTATCAACAAATTTAAAAAAATTATAATCATGACAAACGTATAGAAAAATGAATATAATAAAATTACCTTATAATATTCTTTGGGATAAATATATGCAATAGGCCATATAGTTCGGATGTTTACGGCTTGACTAACAAAAGCTAACTCTGAGTTGGGATATGACAATGGTTCATGTGGCACGATATCTTTGAGTATGATCACTTCCTTACAGTTATCGGGTAGAGGCATACAATGTACACGGATGGAAACCGTGCTTCTTGGATCATGATTCCTAGCCTTCCCCTCCGCCACTATGTCTCCCGTTTTCGGCGATAAAAATAGACACTCTCTCCATTCCTAGAACACAATTAACATGTACATCTCAAATCAATATTATAAAACAAAATTTACTTTTCTTACGATAATATATGAATAGATAAATGAAAATTTTACCTCATGCCCGGGATCTACAAAATTATGAGATGTCTTTGGAATAACAATCGGACTACTTTGTTGAAATTGCATATGAGGTGGAGTATGATAATCAGCTTCATCCTCTTGATTTTGAGGAGTTTTCGAGTTAATACCGGCTACTTCTTCCTCCATATCATCACGATTTCCAGAAAATTGAGAACTAACCGGAAAAACTTAGATAACAACTCCATTTGCACTTGACTAAGCACACCATCACCCATAGACATAACAATTTGCCCTAACATATCGACCTTATTTAGAGTTGAATTAAGCTTATCTTGGGTAACATGAAGTTGTTCTTCCAACTTAAGTTCCGCACTCCGTTTTTTTTGTTTACCAAAGACATCGGAAATGGTGAGACTTGTAGGCATCCCTAGAACACGTCCAGGATGGTCACGCTTCTTAACCGCACTTGCCAAAATATCATTTCGGCCTTGAGGAATAAATTTTCCTTCCTTAGCCTCCTTTTCCAACCTTGCCTAATTACATGAAAAAAAAAAATTATTATTATTATTAATGTGAAAAAATTTTAAGCTAAAAGAAGTTGGTTTAATTTAGTGATCGAAAAATAAATGTTCGTTCTTACAATTTCTTTGGCAATTTCTTTGGTCATTTCGCCTTTTTTTCTCGAATGTCTTTTTAGCCAAGTGAGATATCTAGGTACATCTTGTATCTCGATCCCTTGTTTTGCACAATCTTCGACCTTAATGAAATTGAAAAGAAAGGATAGTTATAATTAACAAAATAAATAAATAAATAAATAAATATATATATAGATATATATATAGTATCGAAGATGAGCCTTTTAATGAAGCGATAATATAGTGACTTACAATCTCCTCATTGATTCCGATATACCCTTTTCGAGACCCATAATATAGTGATTTCTTCTCTTTAATATTGACAACTCCGCTCTTGCTTTTTTTCTTGTAAAAAAAAAATTAAAACAAAACGTAATAAGTAAATATGAGCAAATAATATAAATAAAAATGATCTAAATTATCAAAAATAGGATGATTCAATTTTGCAAACTTACTAGAAATACATCGAAGGTATGATACTCAACAAAGTCGTCCCATTGTTCTTGAGTGATTTGCTCATAACAATAAGGTTTCACCTTATTTATTCCTAACCTCTTTGTGTGTTTCTTGTCTTCCTTATCATATATATACATATGATGGATGTGAAGGGTACATCTCCATCTTTTGAAATGTTTAGCGGCCTCACATAGAATCCAATGACCTTTACGTGCGTCAGGAACAAAGAAAGCACCCTACATAATGCAAATACAATTACATATCATTAAAAGTTAATGATAAGTCATATTTAATAGCTACTATATATATTATATTAGGTAAAAATATGTTTCTGACTTACTTCAATGTCTTCACATATTCGCCTCGCGGTTGCTTTGTTTAGGTCTTTCCATTTCCTCAAATTGCAAGGCACGTGTCTACGAGTAATTATACCTATCCAAGAACTGAAATTGGAACGGTGTGTCCCCATAGGAAGTAACCGATCCTCACTCCACTCCAAAAGAATAGGTCTCTTCTCTTGTAAGGCCCTCGCACATTACAAAAGCACACTCGGACCTCTCTCACCTTCCGACTCACCTCCATCATCGTTAGTGCTACCACTTGATTTTCTCCTTCTAGTCGTCATCCTTCAAGTTATCAACCTACAAACACATTAACATTGACAATTTTATTAGATAGAAAAATAATAATTAAAATAGCTAAAAAAATCATGTGATAATGAACATATAAGTTCATAACTAAAAATGATGATAAATTAAATTAAATAAAAGTAAACTACGTACATCTCTACGCACACGTTTATTAGATTGTGAAGTTGAACCTCTTTTTCCGTGAACGAAATCGACATCTACCCAAGCTCCTTCAACATGATCGTCACGTACGTATTCCAATGAATCATTATTATTAGATTCATCAACGAGTATTGGAGAATCTAAACCCTTGAATATTGATTCATCTTCGTACTCGTCAACCTTATGTCTAGCTTTAGTAGATAAAACAACCGACCATTTTTTATCACAAGGATCAGTGACATAAAATACTTGTACAGCTTGGGAAGCCAATATGAACTCTTCATCTCTATAACCGACTTTTTCAAAGTTCACCAATGTAAATGGCCCATCTTTTTTTACACCATTATTATTGTCAACCCATTTGCATCTAAATATGGGAATCCGAATACATTGGTAAAATATTTCCCTATATCTTCGATTCTCCCATAATAGAGCATAGAAGCTTTTTTTGGATTCTTGTCTTTTGCACTAGCAAAGTGCAATGCCACTGATTCAAGAGATACACCACTATTTTGCATTGCACTTTTAGCATCTTGAGCTACAGTATAGAATGTGTACCCATTAATTGCATAGCCAGAATATGATGACACTTGTGCACTTGGGCCAAAACACAAAGTAAAGAGATGATCGGAAACATAGTTAGGGTCTTCATTCAAAATTTCATTCTTGAACCAAGTACCAAACTTCCGATGGTGCTCTTGCTCTATCCACATTTCACTTTTGCTCGGATTGTTTTCCCTCACATACAATTTATGGTTCTCGAAATAAGCAAGAAGGTCCTCGTCAGGATCATTGTTTAGAACATAAGTATGGACCATATGTTTTTCTTCAGAAGTAAGCTGGATGTTCTTATGACCACTGATCCCTTTACCTTCCATTCTATCAATGTGACGAGGCTTAGGTAAATCGATACGTTCAGCATTCGACAAAAACTCATAGCAAAAAGAAAGCGCCTCCTCAATGATGTAACGCTCCGCAATACATCCTTCCGGATAAGCTTTATTGGTTGTATAATCTTTGTAAATCTTCATGAGTCTCTCAAAAGGATATTGATATCTCAAATATATCGGACCACATTCTTTCACCTCTTTTACCAAGTGAACAGGCAAATGAACCATAATATCGAAAAAGGAAGGAGGAAAATACATTTCAAGCTGACACAAAGTGAATATAACACCCTCTTCCAAGGCGTCCAATTCCTTAACAGAAATCTCTTTACTACAAATGGCATTAAAGAACAAACAAAGATTCGTTAGAGCACAACGAACTTTCTTGGGCAAAATAGAACGGATAGCCACCGGCAACAATTGTTGCATTAGCGTATGACAATCATGAGATTTCATACCTACAAGTTTCAAATCTTGCAAAGAAACTCGACTACTGATATTAGATGAATACCCTTCCGGAACTTTAACTCCTTTCAAGCACTCACAAAATGCTCTTTTCTCTTTTTTTGAGAGAGTATGGGCAGCCGGAGGTAGAAAGTATTTCGACCCTTTCAATTGTGGTTTCAATTTAGTTCTTACCTCCCATAATGCAATCATGTCATTCCTTCCTTGAACGGTGTCTTTGGTCTTCGAAGGAACATTCAACAAAGTACTAACAAGAGCTTCACACATGTTCTTCTCTATGTGCATGAGATCAAGAGAATGTCTAACACACAAATATTTCCAATAAGGGAGTTCAAAGAACACAGATCGCTTCTTATACCCAATTGTGATTCTTTGCTGGTTTTTAGACTTTTTACCTTTCTTGCCATATGTGATTGGTAGGTCTTTGACTTTATCGTAGACTTCTGATCCAGACAACCTCCTAGGACGCGGCCGGTGCTCGGTCCGTCCATTGAAAGCTTTCTTAAATCTACGATATCTATGATTTTCACATAAAAACCTACGATGATCAAGATAAACATTTTTGTTTGCTTCTTTGAGACGAATGATATCAGCATCGTCCTCACATATAGGGAAAGCCTTACCCCCTTTCACACAATATCCCGAGAGATTTCCATAAACAGGAAAATCTTGTAAAGTGTTGAACAATAATGCTCTTAACTTGAATGAATTGCCTGCATGAGCATCGAAAACCTGCACACCTTCATTCCACAACAATTTTAAGTCATCAAGAAGAGGGGTCAAGTATACATCAATGTCATTTCCAGGTTGTTTAGGCCCGGATATCAACAAAGACAACATCATATACTTCCGTTTCATGCATAGGTGTGGAGGCAAATTGTAAGTCACCAATATCACGGGCCAAGTGCTATGAGTACTACTCAAATTGCCAAACGGATTCATCCCATCGGTGGACAAAGCAAGGCGTAAGTTTCTTGGCTCTTTACTAAAATCAGAATATTTGGAGTCAATAAATTTCCACTGAGCTCCATCTGCCGGATGCCTCAACTTACCATCATTTTCCCTATCCTTTCCTGATTTATGCCATGTCAACCACTTTGCATCCTCTCGATTTGAAAAAAGTCTTCTAAATCTTGGTATTATAGGAAAATACCACAACACTTTGGCCGGAACCCCATATCGATTCTCCTTATAGCGATAAGCACCGCAAATAGGACAATTGATCTCATTCTCGTAATCATTGCGATACAAGATGCAATCATTTGGACAAGCATGTATCTTTTTATAGCCTAAACCCATTGAAGCCATCATCTTCTTTGCATTATATGTACGAGTAGGGAGGGTATTCCCTTTGGGCAGCATATCATTCAACAACTCTAACAAATCAGTAAAACTTTTATCATTCCACCCATTTGTCGCTTTTAAATTAAACAATTTTAGAACAGCAGACAATTTGGTGTATTTTTTACAACCCTTGTACAAACTTTTTTCATTCTCATTCAATAAATTGTTTATCATTTCTGGGTCATCTCCACTAATGTCGGCATCATCGACCTCGTTAACAACATCATCATCAACCTCATTAACAACATCATCATCAACCTCATTAACAATATTATCATCAACCTCATTGATCTTATCATCAAACTCCTTATTACCATCATTGTATTCAGATAGCACATCCATATCTTGCTCTATATCATTCGCATGTACTTGTTGAACAAAAGTCTCATTAACATTCACATTAACATTAACATCTTTGTGAACATTAGAATGAATACTAGGTTCACCACCACCATTTGATTCCCCGTGAAAAACCATCTCACATAAGCCGAATCAAACTCTGACTTTCTCAAATGTATCTTTACAGTTTGCCAAGAAAACCACCTCATATTATGGCACTTCCAACAAGGGCAAGACACATTCTTTAGATCTTTACAATTTTTTTCAACAAATGCAAAGAATCTTAGAATTCCATCTTCATATTCTTTGTCACCTATCTTTGATGTTGTTATCCATTTGCGATCGTCCAAATCCATATCTATATATAGTCATAAATTAACATAAAATTCACCGCGTCATTTGTATTAATACAACAATCGTTTCAACTTACTATATCGATAAGTAGACATATATGCAATGCCATTTTTGAATTAGTGGTTTACCTAGCATAACTAATTAAACAATCTAATCACCTAAGAGAACACAATTTTGCAAAACCGTTCTCTTATCCTATCATACTCACAAAGAGACAAATTTGAACAAAAATCCAAAAAACAAATACATATACAATAGTCATATATATGAGAACGTTTCTTCTAAGAACCGTTCTAAATCACAAACACCAACTCAACATATGATGGGCAACCTACATATATAGTCTAAAGTTCTTCTACTTAATTAACCTAGCTAAAACCTAACTAGCTACTTTAATTTATAAATTAAAGAACAAAAAGCTAGATAAAAAACTTACTTGCTATTGAATTAGAGATTGATAATTGCCCAAATCGCAGGGTGGAGTCGCCGGAGTATTATCGCCCAAATCGAAGTCCGGTCGCCGGAGATGGTTGCCCCAATTTGTAGTAACAATCTTCAACAACTCAATTAGGGATAAAAATCGAGAACCTAGCTTGAGAAGAATAACTTTGAGAAGAATAACAATACTAATAATGAATTGGGTAATACATTATATAAATTATTGATTGCAAATAATTGAGATTTTTTTTTCTGGGTTGAAGTCAGTCGTCGTCGTAACGCCGCTGGTGAGTTTTTTTTTTTTTCTGGGTTGAAGACAATCGAAACAGATAGATCAGAATGAGGATGAAAGGGTTTTTTTTTTTTAACCCTGCCTTTTAGAACGGTTTTCAACATAACCGTTCTAAAAGCCCACCCTTTAAGAACGGTTTTGTGTACAACCGTTCTAAAAGCTTTGGTCTTCTAATTGACACAGGCTTTTAGAACGGTTTTTACCCATAACCGTTCTTAAAGATAGTTTTTTTTTTTTTTTTTTTTTTTCACTCGCTTCGACTTTAAGAACGGTTATATTGAGACCCGTTCTGAAACAACTTTTCAGGACGGTTTATTAAAATTCCGTTCTCTTACGTAGGTTCTAGAAGGCCATTTTTGACGTAGTGTTAGGTTTATTCTTGGTTTAGCATAGCTATGTGTAATGCCTATATAAGGGCCAAGTAATTATGTGATTAATTGAGAAAGTTTATTGAGCAAGTTTTATACAGTAAACTTCTCCATGGTTTACTTTCATATTTTTTCCACCCCTCTATAATTCTACATGGTATCAGATCTCTTGAGATGGAGACTAATCCCCTCCAATCAAGTAGTCAGGTTCAATTCCAATTCGAATGGAGCGAACAAAGATTTCGCTGCTATCAAAATTAAATTTGAGGGTTTGAGTGAAATTTACAAAAGAGAGATCAAGATGCAAGAGTGTTTGAGAGTAACACTATACCACAAAAAAAAAGAGAAAGTCTTAATGTATATTCATATACATTTCTAAATGTATATCCCTAATATTTTATCCCATGTCCCACCATATTTCAATTCTCTCTTCTCAATCTCACCACATAAAAATACAACACATACCCATACTACCCACATATATGTTTAGTAATATATATCACATATACAAATAGCTTTACTCCAAAAAAGGGGGGTTTGAATGCAGAATGCCTTTGTGTAGGCACGTAGCATTACCTTTGTTAAGGATGAAGAAAAGACATGCAAATGAGGTGCATGCGGCGCGACATCTACGTGGCCTACGTTGCGGATGGGATGCGACGCAAGCGAGGATCAATAAGGTAGGGCAATGCAGCCTTTACGTGTGATCAATTGATGGAGCAATTACAAGTGTTAGGGAGTCCAATCAGCAATAAGGCTCTCTAAGTCTCGCAAGGAGACGTTTGAAGATTTGTTTGTGGAGCCCAAACAAGTCAGGTCATAGTATGATAAAGTTGCGGAAATACCGTAACGATGAAGGTAATTTACTCATTTTTGAAGTGCACCATGGAAAGATAGAGAGACGTACTCTATTGTATTGCGGAGAGAAGTGCTCCGACAAGAACAAAATGTTCGAGTGTGGTGAGAAGTGCACCACGATATAGAGGGTTAGAGAGAAGTGCTCTAACATTGTTGGATAGAAGTGCTCCAATGTATGGTCGGTGATTACGTGCATCGGCAAGATGACGAGAAGTGCGTCACGAGATGTGGAGAGAAGTGCTCCATGAAGAAGACGGGTGTGCAAAACCTGATAGATCAAGATCAGAAGGCGAGATCGAAATGGTACGAGAACTATGAGGTCTCGTATGTTCGTTGCGGCAAAGGATGTAACGGTGGTTCGGCTTAACGCGCGGACGACGACGATTGCTCCTATGATTTTTAAAAAAGGGGTGTGTTGGATTATGATCCAAAAAAATTAGTTAATTTAGTCAAAATCAGTTCATATGAATCCCTAAGTTTTAGTTAACGTTTTCCTAGTTATTAGAGCATGTAGTTAGTGGGTTGAATTTAGTGGAATAATGTGTTTTTGTGTGCATTACGTGGGTTAGCCACTTAGTTAGGTTTATTCTTGGTTTAGCATAGCTATGTGTAATGCCTATATAAGGGCCAAGTAATTATGTGATTAATTGAGAAAGTTTATTAAGCAAGTTTTATATGTTAGAATTACAATCGTGTGGGCCTACATGTTTTCCATATATGAGTGTGTATTTGGCCGTCTTAAGGTTAGCCTACAGAAGTGATCAAGTTTACCATAAGTATTTGGGCTTATGACATCTAATAAGAATATGGACTAAATATGTGTAGAGACCAGTCAGTTATTACTTATTCAATGATGGGCCGATTAAGGAATAAGACACCCTATATATATATCTAGGGTTCAGAGTCATGGTCCCTAACTCATATCTTTCTCTCACTCTCTGACATCCCATCATCAGTTGGTGCCTTAGGAGAAGGTTAAAGAGTTAGAAGATCCATACCCACCACCACAACCTTTCACGATGGATCAAGGTACGCTTCCGCTACTATCTCATCTTGATAATCTGACATGAATACGGTTCTCGGTTTTATTCCGGATCTAAGGTATAATTCAACAATTGGTATCAGAGCCAATTCATGTCAAATTATTGGGTATAAGGTTTTTGTGTTTTTTCGGACTATGTTTAACTTGTACTAGTTGAGTTGCGATTAAGTTTTATAGCAATCTGTTTCGACACACCAATTTACGTTTGAAGTTTGGTAGTGAATTGCTTTTCAAGTTGTTTTTTTTTTTTTTTTTCCTTTTATCGCAATTCGGTAAGTATGTTAATTCACGTACGTGCATAAGTTTGGTCAAAGATGCTTTAATAAGCGGTGGGTTAGTTTTTATATGAATCAAGGCTATATTATAAGTGTTGATTGCGGCGGTATGTTTTTGATACATGGTTTATGCGGTGGAAAATTTTGTGTGATTTCCTCTTGAGGTTTGATTTTAATTTTTATATCAAGTTTTAAAATAAAGTTTATGATCAAACTAAGGTTTTGCCGCATGAAATTTCGATCAAGATAAAGTTGTTTGTTTGGTTGGTTAAGGCATGTACGTACGGTAATTAAGTTTGTCGCCTAAAGTCAAGTTCTGTGTAAGTGTGTTTCGTTTATGTGCGAGATCGGTGATTAAAGTTTTTTTTCATGCTTAACTGTTGACTTAATTAAGCTTGCCGCTTGTTCGATCGATTTAAGCATGTTAAAAGACTTAACACACGTTAAGGTTGGACCATGTAGCTTTGGCGTTAGGTTTTGTCAAAGTCGGTTTATAATTACACATTCGGATCATGGTCATCATGATTACAAAGTTAAATAATCGGACGTTTTGTTTTAAATCAATTAAAGATGTCTTATTTCCTACAATAAATTTAATTAAAACAACATGTCGCCAAAGTGACCTCTCTTGTGGAGATTGATTTTATTTGGACATAAGATGGTGTGTACATGATTAATGCGGATATTACCCGGCCCAAAGGAAGGCTAATATTTGGCCGAGTTGTATATACATGTATAGTAGTAAATATGTGACGAATATTTGGTTATTTCCATGTGAATAATAAATCAATCCAAAGATTGTGTCGTTATTTGACAGGATTTTATTGTCAATATTTATTTTACTATGACTAAAGGAGATGCCAAATTACAAGTTGATATTTCTGTCCAAAGACTAGATTATTAATGTTGTGCATAGTACTTTGTGATGGGCCCTACCAATGTCTGATTTAACTCTTAAAATAAAAGAACTTATGTGAGCGTTTTGTTTTGTTATTTTCAGTGAACAATACAGCTTCTGTGATATCTGCTAATCTTAGCTCTATTCCTGTACTTAACGGGACAAATTTTAAGGAATGGAAAGAAAATGTGAGTATTGTCCTCGGTTGCATGGATTTGGACCTTGCTTTGAGAGATGATAAACCCACTGCTCTTACGGATAAAAGCACCGCAGAGGAAAAGCGGTACTTTGAGAAGTGGGATCGCTCTGATCGCTTGTGTCTAATGATCATGAAGAGAGGAATTCCGGAAACATTCAGGGGTGACTCTGACGAAAAGGTTACTGCCAAAGAATTTCTCAAGGAAATTGAGAAACGGTTTGTCAAAAATGATAAAGCGGAAATCGGTACAACTCTGTTGAACTTGATTTCCTTAAAGTATAAAGGCAAAGGCAATATAAGGGAGTACATCATGGAGATGTCTCATCTTGCTTCAAAACTTAAGGCACTAAAGTTAGAGCTATCTGATGATTTGCTCGTGCATTTGGTTATGTTATCTCTTCCCTTGCAGTTTAACCAGTTTAAGATAAGTTATAACTGCCAGAAGGAGAAATGGACTCTTAATGAGCTCATTTCTCATTGTGTGCAAGAGGAAGAGAGAATGAAGCAAGAAAGGACAGAAAGTGCTCATTTGGCAAGTACCTCTAAGGATAAGTCAAGGAAAAAGAAACTCAATAAGGATGCTGCAGTTCCAGTACAGAAGAAACATCAATCCCATACAGATGTAGCACCTGATTGTTACTTCTGCAAGAACTCTGGACACTTCAAGAAGGATTGCACCAAGTATCATGCTTGGTGTGCAAAGAAAGGTACACTTCTTGCTATGGTTTGTTCTGAGGTAAATTTAGCTTCAGTGCCTAGTGATACTTGGTGGGTAGATTCCGGTGCTACTACTCACATAAGTGTTTCTATGCAGGGTTGCCTGAGCTGCCGAAAACCAAGTGATGATGAAAGATGCATCTTTGTGGGTGATGGCAAATCGGTTGAAGTTGAAGCAATAGGGACATTTAGATTATTACTAAAGACTGGTTCTTTTTTGGATTTGAAAGAGACTTTTGTTGTAC